>JBAPLJ010001034.1:0-1267250 GCA_037832345.1 Rhizophora mangle
AAAATTTGATGGAAAAACTTGAAGAGTAATATTTGATGTTTCAGCTGATACAACAAGGTTATGTTCCTTCTGCAGGTTATTTAAGCAGTACCTTTGCCTCCTACTTGTTCATCAAATGGCTTCTGCACTATTCCGATTCATGGCTGCAGCTGGAAGGGACATGGTTGTTGCTAGCACGTTTGGTACCTTTGCACTGCTTGTACTATTTGCGTTGGGTGGTGTTGTCTTGTCAAGAGGTAAAACTAGAGCTAAATGTAAATGTGAAGATTCAGTCTTCTATAGCTAAACCTAAAGGAATTCATTTCTTTTCTTCGTTGATTACCACAGACAACATAAAGAAATGGTGGATATGGGGTTACTGGTCTTCACCATTGATGTATGGGCAAAATGCAGTACTAGTCAATGAGTTCCTGGGGCATAGTTGGAGCCATGTAATGTTCCTCTTCTAGCCACTGTTTGACATTCAGTGCAATACCTTTTCACTGGAAAACTCATTACTTAATCTGCTCTTCCCACTTACAGAATGGCCCAAATTCGGCAGAGCCGCTTGGAGTTCAAGTCCTGAAGTCAAGAGGATTTTTTCCGTATGCATATTGGTATTGGATAGGAATTGGGGGGTTGATTGGTTTTGTAGTATTGTTCAATGTCTGTTTTGTCTTGGGTCTCACGTATCTCAACCGTAAGTGTTGTCATGTGCCCAACCTTTTGTTTCTTAATCTTGACCTGAAACTCAGATTTTGATAAGTTGTGTCTTGTATTGGCCAGCATTTGGGAAGCCTCAAACTGTTATGTATGATGAGGATGAAACTGAGAAGACTGGCAAGAAAACTGGTGGGGCCATTCAATTATCAGAAGGAAGTAGCCACAAGATCAACATAGGTAAAAGCTTTAACTGATAGCGTATGATTGTGGCCAGGTCTGCAAATTGCTTACCAATTTAATCTCAAAATTTACCTGCAGAAAATGATGAGGCCGGTGGCGAAGCTAGCAATGCAAAGAAAAAGGGAATGGTTCTTCCCTTTGAACCACATTCCATCACATTTGATGATGTAGCATACTCTGTTGACATGCCACCAGTATCTCCAGCAACTACAATCATACCAATTCTGTTGATTGTTTCATCGTTGCTTTATTGAAAGATAACCACAGTAACATTATTTTAACTTAAACTATGCAGGAAATGAAAAGTCAGGGAGTTGTTGAAGATAAATTGGTCCTTTTGAAGGGTGTTAGTGGAGCTTTTAGGCCAGGTGTTCTCACAGCTCTAATGGGTGTTAGTGGTGCTGGTAAAACAACTCTGATGGATGTGCTGGCTGGTAGGAAAACTGGTGGTTACATTGAAGGGAACATAACAATTTCTGGATACCCGAAGAAGCAAGAAACTTTTGCCAGAATTGCAGGATATTGTGAACAAAATGACATCCACTCTCCACATGTTACTGTCCACGAATCCTTATTCTACTCAGCATGGCTTCGCTTGCCAACTGAAGTTGATGCTGAAACAAGAAAGGTGCATATCTGGATCTTAGAACAATATTTAGGCCTCTAAACCCAATTCAATCAAGTTAATTTTTTTCAACTAAACCACCCCAATTAACTTCTACATTGAAATTTTGGTCACAGATGTTCGTAGAGGAAGTCATGGAACTTGTGGAACTAAATACATTGAGGCATGCTTTGGTTGGATTGCCCGGTGTGAGTGGCCTTTCTACTGAACAACGTAAGCGGTTAACCATAGCAGTCGAGCTGGTGGCAAACCCATCTATAATTTTCATGGATGAGCCAACCTCTGGGCTAGATGCAAGAGCTGCTGCAATTGTTATGAGAGCAGTTAGAAACATCGTGGACACTGGAAGAACTGTCGTGTGCACTATCCATCAACCAAGTATTGACATATTTGAAGCTTTTGATGAGGTGAGAGGGAAATAAATAATAAGAATTAACATAGAATTTATCAAGTATGATTGTAATGTGCTTATTGTTGCATTGCAATGTGCAGCTATTTCTAATGAAGCGAGGAGGACAAGAAATATATGTGGGACCATTAGGTCGCCATTCTTCCCAGCTTATCACCTATTTTGAGGTATCTAAGATCTCATGGATAATGATACGTCTAAATAAGCAATGCATACCTTCATATTTTATTATAGTAAATGACTAACATGCACAATTTTCTCATTCAAGGAAAATGAAGGGGTCAATAAAATTACAGATGGTTACAATCCTGCTACTTGGATGTTGGAAGTTAGCTCTTCAGCACAAGAAGCAATTTTGGGGGTTGATTTTGCAGCTATCTACAGAAATTCAGATCTCTACAGGTATGCATATTTCATAAATTTGATTATTGCTTGGTCGAAGTAAGATTTTTTCTACACCTATTGCTGATTTTTGGCTTATATGCTTCAGGAGAAATAAAGCACTTATTGAGGACTTAAGCAAACCAGCTCCTGGTTCAAAGGACCTATATTTTCCTACAGCGTACTCACAACCATTTTTGACTCAGTGTATTGCATGCTTATGGAAGCAGCGTTTGTCATATTGGCGTAATCCGCCTTACACTGCTGTGAGATTTCTCTTCACAACCGTTATTGCTTTAATGTTCGGGACAATGTTCTGGGATCTTGGCTCCAAAGTGTAAGTTAAAATAGCAAAATATTTTAGCAGATCAAAGTTATTTTACTCATTTAGTTCAGTTGCCTTATTATCTCATTCATATTTCAAAATTTCTAGGAAAAGGCAACAGGATTTCTTCAATGCAATGGGGTCGATGTATAATGCCATTCTCTGCCTTGGGGTGCAAAATGGATTAACAGTGCAGCCAGAAATTGCTGTTGAAAGAACTGTCTTCTACAGAGAGAGTGCTGCTGGAATGTACTCAGCTTTGCCTTATGCATTTGCACAGGTATCAACTTTATCTCATGCAAAAAACTTCAATAATGGTGGACAGTTTCTCGATATGATCCCTTACTACATTTTTGTTTTCCTGTTTCAGGTCCTGATTGAGCTTCCCTATGTCTTTTTTCAAGCAGCAGTTTATGGTTTGATTGTGTATGCTATGATGGGCTTTGAATGGACTGCTGCAAAGTTCTTTTGGTATCTTTTCTTCATGTTCTTCACGTTATTGTACTTCACATACTATGGAATGATGGCTGTTGCTTTGACGCCAAACCACCACATTGCCACCATACTCTCTTCAGGATTCTATGGAACATGGAATCTCTTCTCAGGATTTATAATACCGAGACCGGTAACTAATTGCTATCTTGGCATTTGCAAATTCATTTGTCTGCTAGTTTAGCTAGTGAGCATTGTGTTTCCTCGACTCTGGTTCTGATTCCAACTTTCTTCATGTTATAACAGCGTATGCCGGTATGGTGGAGATGGTACTTTTGGGCCTGTCCAGTGTCATGGACATTGTATGGCCTAATTACATCACAGTATGGAGACATAAATGAAACTCTTGAGGAGGGCCAACTGTGAAATCTTTTCTGAAAGATTATTTTGGTTACAAACTTGAACTTCAAGGAGTAGCTGCAGCTGTTGTCTTCGGGTTTACGGTCCTCTTTTCTTTTATTTTTGCATTTTCCATTAGAACATTCAATTTCCAGAGGCGGTAGAAATTTGTCTTTTTTTGGTGGGCTGTTATAGCGTGCTCTTATCAACAACATGGAGAATGTACAAAAAAATAAAAAATAAAAACATGGAGAATGATTAGAGAACAAATAAGTAAGGTTCTTGTGTAATACATGAAGTTTTGTAGCATCTTCCATTGTCAATAAAAAGTGAGGCATGGCTACATTCAACTCCTCGGAGGCTCATTCACCAATGTTCACAACAAAGGGAATTTGTACATATATTCAGTGTTATTCAACCTAATCTTTTAGCCAATTATTTCACCATGGAGATTGTTGGTGGTACACCTGAAGAAAACTGGAAACACAATTTTCAGACAAGAGAACTGCTTACTTGCTTTAGGTAGGGTGTAGTTTTGCTAGTGTATGGATACAGAGCATTCTTTTTCCCTAATAATATGCAAATTTTTAAGGGTTTTTTGTACTGGCAGCAAGATCCTTGTCATGTTTCAATCATCATTGGAAGGCAATGGAAAAAGTTTGCAGTATTCTGCCAAAGCCCACATTGGGACGATATCCCATAAGCTGAATATTGCCACATGCAATTCCTCATGAAAGAATCTGAGATTTCCTGTCATAATTAAGCAATGATAGTTAGAGAATTCCCTGGAAATATAAAGGTCAGGCTTACTTTCAAGTGCCAAAAAGTTCTCATTATTCCTTTGTGTATTTGTTGACATTAGCCGTGTTATAGGAGTCAAAATTGCAGGGCATGTAACCTAAAAAGAATAAGATATTTATTTCTTTCTTATGAACAGGCAGCACTTTTCTTTTGATCTTTGACATGTGATGGGCAAAACAATGTGAAAATCACCAAGTTCTCTACACATTTACAGAGCTAACCTCTGTCCCCTGCCTGGCAGAGCTAAGGGGCTTCAATCCTTATTCCTTATCCCCATCTTCGCCCAGGCTAAGGAGGCCTGACTTATTCAGGGAGGAAAGTGGAGCCTCGAGAAGCACTGTTGAGAGGAAGATCCTTGGCCCCTCTCCATTCTCTACAGTTTGAGAATTGATCAAACTTTGTGGCTCGATGAAGAGGCGTAGGGTCTCTCTCAGCCTGCAGTGAAGAAGTATTTTTAAACAAGAGAAAGTTAAAGAATATTCTCATAGTGATCTTGCAATGCATTGACTGAAATAGAAGCTTAGTTTGCATACCTGCCTGCCCGCCAAGAATTAAGCCCATTGTGGCTAGTGCAGTTTGTATCAAATTTGATTTGTTTCCCTTGAGTGGTTCAAAATTTTCTTCCATTACATGGAAATAGATGGTAGAACTAATGAAGATAATTTGACAATATGACATTTTAATTATTTAGATAACCAATTTTGAGTTAAACAACTTTGAATGAAACATATGAAATCATTGAATGAAGGGGATTACCTTTTTGGGGCATTAAAGGTAACTTTCTCGCCATCCACTATCGTCTCGTGGGTTTGGAGTAGAAATTTAACTCCTTTACGCACAGCACCGCAATTTTAGTAGGTCTTGCCAGCAGTGGTCAGCTCTTTGGGTCCAAACCATGTACCAGAAAGGAAGCATATTCCCCACTTTCCCCGCCTATGCTATTGCATTTTATATATCGATTACAAAAGAAAATGTAGAAAGGAAAATTCTAGCTTTGTAATAAATCCTTACCAACTCCATCAAGCTTACCAATTCAAAATATTTATTGCATAATCATTGAATAGCATTGATTACTTTCAGGCTTTCTGCAGTGCAATCAGAAACTTGCCATCAATGATCATTGAGAGAGAATGTCCGTGAACCCTTCAAGATATGACGAAGCATTCTTCTGAAGTCACCTGAAGGTTTCCGGGTAACCTTCAGAATATGAAATGTATGGGATAGCAAAGAAAAAGGAAAAATTAAACCGAGTGCTCCCATAAATGTTACACATAAAGCTGATATTGGAGACAAAATCAAGAAGTTTCAGGACATTGAATGTGAAAAGCTGAGAATTCCTTATGAAATTGTGTCCTTTCTCAAGTGTAGGTCCTGTTTCACTGGGAAGATTGCTAGCAATCAAAGCTTGGAGAACAAAACTTGTATCCCACACTTGGCTGCCAAAACTCCGCAATCTTATGCAAATTTCATTTTGCTGATTTAGAGATTTCAAGGAAAGCAATCAAAGTATGAGACAAATAAGTCATCTGAGTACAAACCTGAATCTTTATTCCCTCTTCAGCAAGCCAAACATAATCTGGTATTCTGGCAAGGTGCTCCTTAAAAGTATCACCATTGGGATCTTCAAGCCAGCGAGCAACCATGTATAATAGCTGTTCCAGCTCAAATGGCACATTAGTATCAACGGTCAGATTGTTAAGATGTCAATGGATTGAAAGATGAAAAATGAAGGGTTAAATTATTTGTCTAGGACACATTTAAACTCTTTAGACTTTCAGAGAGAAAAAAAAAAAAGAGGGAATGCTAACCTGGATGTAATGGATAAAAGGTGGGGAAGACCCAAAACTCTGGAGGCATTGGGTTGCAACCATACCAATCATACACACCAAGTATCTGCAATATAGATCATTTCCAACCATCTTGAGCCAAAGTTAGATATCTAAGAAACATTCATCCTGGCATCTTTTAGAGCATGAGTGAGTTCTACCGCAAGCCATGTCTTTAGCCAGGAGCTGATTGCAGTTGCACTACTTTCGCGCTCTTTCGCAAGCATTGTCTTTCCCACCGTCGCCTCCATCGCCAAGCATACGCATGCAAATGTAATTCAGAACTGTGGAGAACATGGTGCTGTGACCCTCTATGTGTAATCCCCACCCACCATCCTCATTATGCAAGACACGCTACCATTACAAACTCATCCAAGTAAATACTTCTATTATTACACTAATCGTGAAAACAAAAAAGAGAGATGTAATCCAACTATTCACAAAATCCATTCGCATATATTCATTGATCAGTAAGACTGAACCTGATGACAGTATATATATCTCAGAATCTCTTTGCACTGCTCTGCAGAGAATACAGCATTAAGATGTCATGTGATATACAGAAAAAAAAAAAATCTGCATGGCAAAATGTAAAAACAAACAAAAAGCGTAGTGAACATCTGTTGTAGACATCAGAGCTCCACGGGAAGGGAGAGACGGAGGCAGGTAGGGCTGTGGGCTCCCACACCCAAAAAGCCTTTTTTTTCTTTTATTTTTTCGGAAAAACGTAAAATGCGCAAATTAATTATGTTAGAAGTATTCAAACAAATATTATATAATGGACAACCAGTACTTTTTTTATCCCTTCGTTGTGTGCGTTGACTTGTAAGCGACTTGAGAGTAAATACCATGGGAGGAACAAAGAACGTGGGGCCAGAATTTTCTGCGCACTAGTGACCATCGCTGGCCTGCAAGGCAGAAACCAAATGGACGCTCCTCCTCAATGCAGTTGTGGCAATTTCACGTGTCATTTCCTCACCATCCCGAACCTTCACCGGTGGAATTCTTTGTTTAGACTTCTTCTCACTCAGAGACTGCACTTGATCAAGGCCAGGTACATTAACAATAAATGGCAGAACAATCCATTATCAATAAGTTTTTATGGTTGATCGCAATTGCTACCATTGGCACTACTGGAGCATCGCGTACACTGTGTTGCATTATTGGAATTTTAGTATTATCCAAGTGATATCCTATCAGTATTATTAATCAACACTTACTTAAATTACCCCAACTTGTGCCTCTTATTGGCACCACCAATCAACAAACAATTAAAATCCACAAGTTTAGAAAGCTCACCGCATAAGCTAAAACCTATTAATTTTAATTGAATTTTATTTTTAAGTTGTCTATTGAATTTTTATTTTAGTTGTGTCTACGTGTTAATTATTTAAGAAATAATTAAATTTTAGCAAATTATTTGACTGAATTTGTGCTTAATTAGACAGATCTGTTCCGTTTCTATCAAATTCTACTAATGATATCATGACTAATCACATTTATATATCATTATTATTTACAAATTTTAAATAGTTTTTACCACTTTAAATGAATTAGAGTCTAATTAGAAGATTAATTAAATATTGAATTATTTGAATTTCAAATCAGTACCTAAGAAGTGTGATAAAAATTTTCACCTTCTCCATGCTAGAGCAATTTTATACTAAATTGTAAAAAAAAAAAAAAAAAAAAAAAAAGGAAAAACAAATACAAAAAGGTGTAAGCGTTATGCACTTTTACAGCTCATAGTTCGTAACTCATACTTTTCGCTATGTACTTCCATAATCAAGAGATAGATATAAGAGGGAATGATGAATTATAACTCAAAACTTCATTATTATACATGCATTTGGAACCCCAGATTTCATTATGGATTTCATTCTACTTGATGGAGAATTAGTGTTTCAAATTTAGTTCGATTTATGTTTTTAGCTATAGTTGTTAATCTAACTAATATAGGATTCTACTTAGCTTGGATTTTAAATATATATAAATAATTATTAACATAATTTAAGTAAAAGCACAATTTATTAAATTCTAATTAATGTATTTTCTTAATCACATTAAAAAAATTTACCATTACTATAAGTTTTGTGTCATGAACAATTGAGACGATGCAAACAAGTACTTAAAAATTATTGAATAAAAATATTAAAAAATGACCAAAAACATATATTTTGACATTGTTTAAAAATTGATAATTATAATTTAAAATTATAGACTCTTAGTTATTGAACAAATCCCTGTAAATGAATTTCCAAGAATTAAATGCTGAACAATAGTCAAAAAAAAAAAAAAAAAAAAAAAGGGTATATTTAGAGGACCAAACCTGAATTTTTGCCTATCGAAAATTTGCTATGTCATTGTGAAAAATGGTATCATGTATTATCGAAATAGGTGTGGTCTTTTTAACATTTAGATATTTCAAATTCCGTAACTTCCTATTTAATTTCATAACTAAAAGCAAAATTTCTGTAATTCAAACTTGGTAAAAGAAAAGATATCGTATTCATACAAGTGATGAGTGAAAAATACTATAAATATCTAATTTTGGGATAATTTAGTCTATATAATATTTTTTGTTCTGCAGAACAGAAAGTGAAAATTAGCTCAAAAAGTACATGTTGCCAAAAAAAAGTCTCCATCTAAAAAAGTATTTATTTGAAAAAATAATTAATGGTTTAGAATTTATATAAAAATTAAAAACAATTAAATTTTAATTATAAAAAATATATAAAAATGTATGAATAGTTTTGTACGTATCCATAAATTTATCTTATTTTGACTTTCGTGTCAAAAAGTTGAGTTAAAGTCAGAATAAAATTGCCTACATGAATGAAAATGCAAAACAGAAAAAAAAAAGATTTGCCTTTATCCCACTTCCGAATCTTAAGCCTGCGTGTGTGCAGCACACCCAAGTGGCCAATGGATTGATCAAAATTAGAAGTGAAAAATACAACGATCGATAACTGAAACGTGGCATCTAATCTTCCCATTGTGGAGCCCACTTACACTTACACATGTTAACAGAATAATAATACGTCAAAGAACCTTTAAGAAAACAATTAAAAAAAAAAGTAATTAAGAATCAATCAACGGACGGACCAATAACAATCACAAGAGTGCTGAATGTTTTTTGTGTCCCGCTCTCTTTCTCTTTTTATTTTATTTTTTTAAATTTCAAAAAAGTAAAAGGTAGATATATTTAATATTTTTTAGAATAAAAATAATTTATTATTAAAAATTTAGAAAATTTATCAAAAAAATAATATAAAGATTAATATAGAAAAAATCACTAACAAGCCTAATATTTTAAGTGGTGTCTCCTACTTTCCCTACAACATATAATTTAATATATTTTGAGAAAAATAAAAAGGTAAATAGCAATAACGAATAAAAATAAATTAAAAAGACGCAAAAAGGGAAATAAATAGAAAGAAATAGTAAAGGGTCATTGTCAAGGTCAAACAAGAAGGAGAAGCCTCCCTGTCTCTCTCACATACACAACACAAAACCCACATAATATAAAGCCACCCCACTTCTTTCTCCATTCTAAGATTTTCCCTTCTCTCTATCCGTTTTCTGTTTCTCTCGCACTCTCTCTGTTTTTTTTTTCTACTTTTCTCTTTCAAGAATTTTTTTAAAAAAGGAAATAAATAAATAAATAAAGCAAAAGGGGGAGGTGAGCGCTATGTCTGACGAAGACGAGTGGGTTAAATTGGCGATGACTGATGACAGTGTCATCGTCCGGTTGCTTTTGAAGCTGAGTGAAGCGCCACCGGTGGCTCAGCAGCCGCAGCAGCATGTGGTAGATTCGGACGCTGACGCTTTGCGGGTGCAGTGGAGCGTCCGGCAGCGGAGGTCCAGGTGCGTTCCGCGTAAGAAGGGGGACACGACTCGTGCCAGCCCCACCACGCCGCTTTCCTGGAGCGGCGCCACTGCCACCTCTTTCAGTGGCGGCGCCACCGCTGCGGCGGCCGACGGGTTGGAAGAGTCCAGCCTCGCCGCCAAGCCGGTCGACACCGCGAGATCTAAGGTTCGTTTCGCTTGTCTTTTTTATTTATTTTATTTAAATCTTTTTTTTTTGTTCCACCTCCGTTTCGTTTGTTGACTCGGCGACTCGACCAGTGTTTTCTCTCTTGGTTTCTCTTTTTCGTTTTTAGACTTATTTGCCAATTGGACGAAATTACCCTTTGAATTTTGAAATATATATTTTTTTAATTACTTCCCAAAAATTTCTCGTTTATTTGTACACTTTTAACCTTGTCGTATAAGCATGTCTCGCTAATCTTGATGGAGGAATTGGTAAATTCACTGGATACAAAATTTCTCGGGCCACCGGAGGCCCGAATTTTTCGTTTCCAATATATTTCTTGACCGAAATACCCTTCTCTTCTCCTCGTAGTCGTGATTAAACCTTCAAGGTGACGGTAATGCCCCCTGGCCCATACTTTCTGTCATTCTTATCCAAATAGAACACGTTCCAGAGTCCAAGTTTTTCTGTCGGGATGGATGGACGGATCGATGGATCGCTGACTAGATCACACGAGAATGTCCATCAAAATTACGAGACTATCCTTGACCTTTCATGTATCGACTTTATCCATCGGGGGTTGTTTTGGTAATTCGGAAAATAGTTGATTAAAACCTTTTTTTTTTTGGGTTCCTTGCTGTTTTATGGTTGGCGTGTTTTCGGGGCAATGTGTGTCCGCATGTAATTGTGTGCAGTGTTGTTAGTTGTGGTACACTTGATTATTCGGGGAGGATTATGGTTCGGTGCGGACGCCCCCAGTTTTGTTGTTCCTGTGGGCGCCAAAAAAAACCGCACGTCTCACTGCCTTGATGTCAGCAAATCCGTCCCGATTGGCCTGTGTTCTTTTCGTTTTTCACCGTTCCTGTGTTGTACGGGGTGCAATTTTTTTTTGGGTCAAAGCGTATGTATTGAAATAGGCTTGAAAAGTGGAGAATTGAAGTCGTGATTCTTTACCATCCGAAGTAGGGGGCTTAGTTCCACGCCTTGGTCCAAGTTTGAATTTTGTTTTTGTCAGGGCAGTCTCCTCCTGAAAAAAGAGACTTAAAGATTCTGGGATAGCAATGACAGGGTATGGGAGAGTTCCTGTTGAATAAATTATAATTAACATCTTTATAATACTTTTTTTTTTAACTGTTTAAAAAGAAAAAGACTTATTTTTATTTTAAAGGATAGTGCTTGATTAGGTGGCAAGTTGAATGTTGGGAGGAGAAAAAAAAGAAAAAAAACTAATAAAGTGTTGTATTATATGGGGACCACACAAGCAAGTGTTGCCAAATTTATGGGTTTAAATTTGACTTGGTGGTTGTTTGTTATTGGTTTGGGCTTACCAAATCCAAAAATGTTGTTTTTTCACTTTTTTATATTGTAATGTATAAGCATTGGTGGGTTGAATGGTTTGTCAATGCTAAAATTCTTCTTATTATGCTCAAAAACAACAAGAAATAAATAGTAATGATAATAAATCAATATTCAAGGCTTAAGCTTGAGTAGACATACGTCTACTTAAAAGTTTTATGGTCACTACTCATATTGAGCTTAATTTGATGAACGCGGTTAGCTTAGATGCGGGGACACATTGCATTGTGACATTTGTAGGCTGGGAAGTGGCGAGAACCCATTGGTTGACTTAGACAGCTTGTAGTGGAAAGTGACTCTGAAAGTTCCAGCAATGTTTCCAACGAACTTTCTTCTTTTCTCTTCTTTTTGTTGTGTTAAATTGGGATAAACTTCTTTTATGGGGTCTTTCTTTACTTTTCCGCTCTCTGTCTAATGGTAGAAAGCTGAGGTTCAACTTGATGTGGACCAATGATGTTGCAGTTTAGACAACCGGGCAATGAGTTTTGTCTGCGAAATTCTTTGAATAGCCTTTACAAAGGGTCATGCTTATTGCCTATTTGCCTGCATGTCTTGTTATATGTTACATTTCCATCTCATTTTATTCACGTTTATTGAGTATTATAAATGTATTATTAGATAGGATCTAGCATTTTTTTATGCCAGCTAAATGAGCAAGGTAACGAAGTATTATAATGTAGTCCAACCTTTGCAATTGCATCTATTTTGTTTTTATACAAATGCAATAGACATAATCGGATTCTTTTGTGTGTTCTGAATCTATTTACTTGTATATTGCATAGATGGAAAAAAAATATTTTATGCATTAATCTGATCTTTCCAATATCCGGCTATGTACAGGTTGCTGTGGCAAGCGAAACATCAACTGTCAAGAGGTCAAGAAAGAAGAAGGTGTGTGCTAGAAGTTGTTATACTTTTGTTTTATGCTTATTTAATTCTGAATTTTGCTTTATGTGTGTGTGCACTGTTCTTCTTGCAACATATATTTTCGATGGTGGGGCTAGTGATAGGCCTGTATATAAAGGGAAGAAAAAAAAAAGGGATAAATATTTTTTTTTTGTTGCTATTTTGTTGCAAGTTTCATTTGCGGTATTTACTTCACACCCAATTGTTTGCATGAATTGATGGCCAGCAGACTTTACCTGAGCTTAGAGAAGAGGAAAGCTTGCTGTTGAAGGAAAGCGGGAATTTGCAAAATGTATGTTTTACCAACTTTGCAGTACCCATTTCACATTAAGTTACCTTGTCTCCTCTTCCTCTGCCATTTTATAATTGGTTGTCAGATGCAATATTACCTTTGTGTGATCATTTCTTGAACAGGAATTGCAAGCATTGCGGTTCAATGTAGATAAAGAGAGAGCTAGGAATGAGTGCTTGAAGAGATTGAAGGTAGACCTAACATTCCTTCGGAATTGTTCTGGAATTATGCCCTTTCTTCTTTCCCTTGCAGAACTTTTTGTGCCTTGTTTGTGTTATTTCTCTCTATATTTGCTTCTCAATTGGTTTTATAATTGTGGTTGTTATTAGTGCACCATAAAGCATATTCTGTACACAAAAAGAATGGCAATCCTACTGATATGGCCGTTTGGTATGATAAAAGGAGTTTGCATGCAAACAACGGGTTATATGCAATTTTGTTTTGAAAGCATAATTTGCAAGACCACTTGGAGTTTGTTGATATGCATTCGTATCATGCTTGTCTTTTACCCAATACTACTTGCTTTAAAATGACTGTCCTAATTCATTTTCTTTATCCAATCATCATTGACACCTCTGATAGTTCTTAACTGAGCTAGCCAGCTAAAATATCTCGCCTCCTTGCATTATTATGACTTTTTCTTCATGAGCATTGGAATTGGAGCAGTCTTATTATTCGAAAAAAAACCCATTTCCAACTTTGGAAAGGTAACCCAAGACAACTAAAAGACTTAATACTGTTATTAATCCTAAAATCGCGTGTACCAAACATAGAAACTTCAACTTTGTACAAAACTGAGTAATGTTTGTCCACACTATCTCATTGTGCTTATGAACCAAAATAACCTGAACATGCTGAGTTCAACCATCTTATGATGCCGTTGGTTCAGATGACATAATAAATGCTGGAATCAACAGGAACTTGAAATTGGAGAAGTATTGTCTCCTGTTCATTTTTACCCTCACGGTTCTATTGATACGCTGACCCCATGTTGCAGGGTTGGTAATTGTGTCCAATTGTTGGTCTCTTTGTGCACAGGGCAGACATCTTTTTTAGTGATTTGCTATAGTACTATAGACTTAGATAGGCAGAACAACAACTAGAATATGACAATTATTTTATTTTATTGACAGCTTGATTTGCTACAACGGCAGACACCAAGTTTGGGGACGGTTTCTGTTAAATCTGAGGAAGTTGATTTAGTTCAATCCCAGCAAATAAAAGCAGCCTCTGATCACACATGTTCAGTCATTCCAATTAGTGCTGCATGCAATGAATGTGAACCGTATCCACCACATGCTGTTGGCAGTGTAGAGTCTGCATTTCTGCTTCCTGACCTAAATCAACCTGTGGAAGATGATTCAAGCCCTGAAGTTCTATATGGGACGAGCTGAGAAGAAACAGTTTGGCACTGATCTTCCTGAAGCATTAGTAACCCACAATTTGCCAAACACTAACAGCATTACCAGTCAAATTAATATAAGGACTAAACCAATTGCCTTCCTTCTTCTTAATCTGGACCTGGAAGTGTTTTTATACGCGAAGGCACTGAGGGCAGTGTAGGAATCCTAATCTTTAGTTTCGGTTTACATTCTTTTCCAAATTCTTTGGGGGATAACCCTCATTTCTTCTGTTACCATTTTTTGGAAATATTAGCAGATAGGTGTACTTACTTGATAAATTGTCGCATGTTTTGGTATCTGGAATCTGACTCTGAATCTAAATAGATGGTGTTTTGCTTTATATAATTCTCCTGATCTGCCTGCCTTCTGTTTTTTTCGGGAATTGTCGTGAGTTGGTATCTCGGGGCTGCATGGGAATCCCGTGCCCCGCTAATGTTTTCCTTTTAAGAAATCGCCTTTGGCAGAGTATGAAAGGTGACTCGGTACACGTAATTCTTGGGTCTTGCAGTAGGTAACTTCTCATTTATTTCTGTAAGAGCCTATTTCTAAAAAATCTGGACCTGCAATTATTGAGGCATAATAAAATAATTTTTTTATTACACTAAGACTCATCATTAACATTTTCATGACATGTGAGTTTTAATTTCGATGTCAGAAAGTCAAGACGGTGGATGAGAAAGTTCTTTCAAGTTGACTATTTTTAGCGCCCTAATTATGAATGGTTGCAGAATACTGAATCTAATTTCCTTCTACATGATTCTTGCCTTATTAAGGACAAAGAGACAAAGAACAAAAAACGAAAATTAATTGGAAAAAGCATTTAGATTGTTTTGATATATTAAACAATCTTAGAGATCTTCTCTTCTGCATAAACCTTAGTTCTCTCAAAATAGCAGGGTAGTTATCAAAACAGGAAAAATCGAGTAAACTAGAATCTATTTTTCTTGCTTCTACCATTTTTTTAAACCTTAGTAGTTCTTTTCTTTCCTATTCTTCTTTTTGGGACAGAACATTAGCGTAGTTGTGTTTTTTTTTTTTTTTTTTATCCCTGACAGATGCCTTATGGTAGTTTTTTTTTTTTCATAAGAAAGACTAAAAAGATTAATAAAAGGGTATAGACTCTAGAACTTAGATACAGTACCAAGAGATTCTAAAAACAGTGCCCTTATAATAGTTCTGTGAAGCAAGGAGTCAGGGTCTGTTCTTTGTCTATCTATTATAACATTGACCATACCCTCCAATGGGAAGTAAACCTAAGAAAAATTTAAAACATACAGATATCTCAATTGTTCACGTGTACGAACCTGACACCCCTTTGACACTAACAGGGTTTTCTCTTGGATTTTTTGTGTTATTTCTTGTGGTAGAGGTTCTCTTACCTATTTTTTTTCGTTTGTTGTGGGGCAACCACAGGGTATACTCTAAGGGTCTCCAACATAAAGATTTACAGTAAGATTTAGAATTTGAAACACAAATCTCACTAATAATTAACTTCTCTTACTCTTATTTAATTGGACAGAGAAAATCTTTCATGCTGGTGGGAATCTAGCTGGGGCCAAAATTGTATCCTGTTTTTCAAAGCTGCTATAGGTTCTAACGTCAATTGAAGATTTTCGTATCCTGATGAGAAAGAGCCTCTGACATAGTTCATTTCTTTTACTAATAGCTTCTATGGAAGGACCATGGAGTCCTTGCTTTGACCAGGAAAGAGCAATACCATTCGCCCTTTGAGCCTGTCATGCCTGGAGTTACTTTTCTGGAGTAGGGCGATATTCAAAGTGCAAAGGAACTTGTACAAAAGAAGCAAATCGCTGCTGTCTTTGTAGAACCTATCCAGGGTGAAGGTGGCATTTAGAGCACAACAAAGGATTTTTTGCAATCCTGGTGTGATGCTTGTGATATGAAACTGGCTGTCTCCTGGTTTTTGATGAGGTGAGCAGACTTTCACATTGTGACATTCTGTTTAAAGAGATACATGATGAGCCCAAATTTCCTTGATCAAATTATTTGATTTTGATAATATTATGTTAATCTTTGTTTTTGGTATCCTATTTCTTCAGCACCATTTCCTGCCACATTTAGATGTATTTTCGTTAGAAACTCAGAGTCAAGGCATCACAAGTGCCCACTCTAGAGGGAATTTTGCTTAGTATTCCCTCCCCCCACCCACCCGGGGCCGCGAACATTGGAATCCTAGGGTAACACTTTTTGACTTTTTCGAAATCTTGGCTGACCTTGGTAACTGTATGACTGGTGGAAATGTCAATTGAATCAATCTTTAATTGGCTGCCTCTGTTCCAGAGTTTGAAAAAAGGACACAAGACGTTTTGCAAGCTCCACCTATGTGAACATCATGTATACGTCAAATAAATTTTGCTAAAACCACTTTGGGAAAGTACTAACAATAGACCTTGTGCTGCTATTTGCATCATAACAAGAGATCAACTTTAGCTGCAAATACAGGCTAACTCCTAAGAACACACAACAACTTGAGACCCTTCCTCAATTCACACACAACCAAGCCTCATTCTTCCCCAACAGTTGTCATGTCAATTCACACAAAAAATACCATCTACTACAAGAGAAATAAATAAATAAATAAATAAACAGAAAACCATAAATAAATATATGTAAATACTAAAATAAAAGGAAAAGGAGAATGAAATGAAATAGGTGGAAAGATAGTTGCTTGGGGACATGGGATGGTTGACATTGCTGACATGAGTGAGCAAGTGGGCTAGCTGCGTGACCGCCCACACCCAATCAGGATGCCCCCATGGCCGAGGGCATTGACGGTGATGCCGGGAGTGCAGTACAAATACTATCGCCCTTCCTGGTCGTACAACTTACAACCTTTACCGTGAGATAGCACTACTGGTCGTACAATTATATTATGTTATTTAATAATATAATTAATTTAAAATTTATATTAAAATTATGATTTGAATTGATTTTATCAAACGTGTTCTTCTCAAAATATTATAACTTTGGAAGCTGATATTTTCGAAACAATTTCTTAAAAGTTAATCTAAAAAATCAAACTTGAATTTTTTTTTATTCAGATAATAATACACATTAAAACTTTAAAAATCAAATTCCTCGAACAATTATTAAAAAATGATAAAAATAATTAATTTTTATATTTTACTTTTACATTTTTTTTATTTTTGATCCTAGTCTTTACGTTTCTTCTTTTTACTTCACCCCGCTCAGGCTAATATATGCACGGACCGTAAACGAACGGCGAGGGTTCAGCACCACCGTGGAACAAGGACGAAGAGATGGCGAGTGAGAAGGTCGGTGGTAATGGAGCTGCGGAGAACCTATGGCGGTGGCTGTGACGCCTACCATGTGCTAAAATCCGTCCACCGAAACCGTCGGCCTGCTTTTTTTTTTTTAAATAGATGAACTTGTAATTATGTTTATTTTATGTCTGGTTCGCGCGACGCGATTGTGTAATTTTTTTAAGGCATATTTTAGTCAAATTTGGTAATAGTTGATTCTGTTTTAATTTTGACCCATGCTATGTTGGCCGAAATGCCATTGAATTTGAGTGTCTTTGTGGAACCCATCTGTGAACATACAAAGTTAAGGATTTTCATGATTTCAGAAAATGTTCGAATTAGGACACACAACCAATTGCAGGCTTGGCAGCCAATTTTGAGCATCGACCATGCGAAAGACTTAAGCGGAAAGTGGTTGTAAATATGTGTACACTCTGACTATTTAATTTGAAGGGTGGAACTTACCGATTCAGTTAAAAAATAATAATAAAAAAAAAAGTTGAAATATTCGTTAAAGTACCAGTTAGTTGTTGATGATTCAGAAAGTTGAACCAGGGACCTGCATTAAACCACATCTCAACATTATTTTACGTTCTTTCCCAATGAAAGGTTCAAAGTTTGACTAAATAACAAATGGAAAGTATGGGCCGATTATGAGAATGTTCATGTGTTGTTTCTCTGCATTTTCTCTGTAAACCAGCCATTCTCTTCTACTAGACTTTCTCGATAACTTGGGAAGGAAAAAGAAAAAGAGAAAAAAAAAGAAAAAAAAACTTCATTCCCATCTGTTTAAAATATCATCTCTTCCGGATATCGTCCTTTGAATCAGTTGGAGGCCATGGGCAATTGCTTTTCAATTTAATTGATCTATAATGACCCGGTCACTTACTTGTTTATAATAAAATTTTTAAAATAAAATTAGTCTCATAAAATTAAAAATTAAATTATAATTTATTTTATTTTAAAAAATTAATATTTAAATTAATAAATTAATTAAAATAAATTAATTACAATTTTTATTTAATTAGTTTTAAAAATTTATAAAAAATTAAGAAAATATTTTTTTATATTTTAATATTTTTAAAAAATAAAATTCACATTATTTTATATTTTTTTAAAAAAATTATAAATCATAAAAATTTAAAAAAATATTTGTATAATATATTTATTTATATTTTAAAAAATATATATTACTATTTAAAATTTAAATTATTTTATTTTATATTAAATTATTTTAATTTTAATAAAATATATATAAAATAAAAAAAAAATATTATAAATTATAATATATTTTATATTAAATTTCTTTAATTTAAATTATTTATATTTATAAATATATTATATTAATTAATTTTTTTAATCTTATTATATATAAATTATAAATATATATAATTAAATTATTTAAATATTATAAAATAATATATATAATAATTATATTTTATATATAATTATATTTTATTTATTAATATTTTTTATATAATATATAAACATTAAATTTTTTATATATTTGATATTAAATATTAATTTAATTAATTTAATTTTAATTAAATAGTTAAAATAATTAATTTTTAAATTTTTAAATTTTTTGATAACTTGTTTGATTCTTAAAACCTTCATTTATACTTTCTAAGACTCCTAGGATGAAAAGAAATCAAAACTAGATGAATTTATGCTTTCTACATTATGGCATGCCACTAATCTTACAAACAAATGACAATTCCTGGATTTGTGCGTATGGGGCCATAGATGCTTCAACATGACAAGGATAAACTCCGTCGGATGAACACAAGACAACAAAGAGAATAAGAGTCATCAGTCAGAACAATTTGATCTTCTAGTTCTAACACTACTGAGCAACAATCAATCAAGTGCTAATATTCGGCAAACTGTAAATTTAGAAGCTGGAAGCACACACTTACATCAAGAAAGAGAAATGACGACCAAGTAGATACTGTTAACAGCTAAAGTTTGTTTTACTTACAGCCATGACAGCATAAGCTAAAAACAACCAATCCGATGGTTAATAGTAGTATAAACCACCTAAAGAGCAAATAGTCCAATCTAAAAATAGCCAAGACCAATAGTTAATAGCAGTGTAAACCACCTAGCAGAGCAGGTAGACTAATCTAAAGAAGACAAACCGGCAATTCACAGTAATGCAAACCACCTAAACAACTATATAGCTTAATTAGTCAACGTGCGACTGCTATCATCAGCCAATGTGCCGAGCCATGTTGGTGGCAGCATCCCAGTTTGCTCATGCACAGTCTTGAGCAAAGGGGGCAACATTCCATAGACCCCAGCTATGTCCTTTGTGGACCCATGAGCATTTGGCTGCTCAGCATCATTAGCTCCATTGTTCCAAATGCTGATCTTAGGCTGCAATCCATTGATTGCCTGTGCATTAATCTTAGCCATCTCTTGGAACACATTCTTCTCCAGCATTATGTAGTCTCTCAGTTCTTGGTAGTTGCCACCAAGTTGATTTAGCAGTGTGCTCAAGTAGAATCCTCGTGCCTGAGCCATTTCTCTAATTGCCTCTGCTTCTTTCTTCTTTGCATAGAGCTCTGCATCTGCAGCTTGCTGTCGAGCATAGAATGCTGCATCAGTAGCCGCCTTCTGTGCCTCGGCATTCTTCACCTTTTTGTAAAGGACAGCATCTGCTGCTCTTTGTTTCTCGTACAGCTCCCAGTTTGCCTCTTGCACCTATGTGATCAACCAAAAAGTAAGCCACATCTATACCACGCACCAGAAGATAACAAGCAACAATTAAGTTGAAAACCATATTTTCTGACAACAATCGATTGTGCCCACCAAGAATAACCATAAGTAACCCCATGGTGGCTCTCAACTGTGCAATAGTAAGTTACAGTACCGTCACAATCACTGGAATAAGATGCTAGAATATTGCACCGGCTCAATGGATCACAAAGTAGGAGATTGCCAAAGGCCAAAACTAGACATGTTTTCAGGATTCCACAGGCTTAATATGTTACTGGAGATGTTTTCGATGACGAAAAAAATGTGCAGAAATTTAGAGACAGAAATTAGGCACGATAGAAGAAGGAAAAACTGCAACCAAATAACCCACAATTAAACATATAATAAAATTGGAGAATATGAACTGCAGTTCAATAGTTTCTTCAATCATCATCAAGAATTGAAGGGCATGAGTGAAAGCAAAAGCATTTAGTTGGTAAGAAGCCCATCCAAAAATGCCCAAAGTGAGTCAGTGGCTGTTGGGAACAAATCTGATGCTAGAAATGTAATTTTTCATCTTAGAAAAAGAGGCAGACTAACACAAAAAGCTACCTATATATACCATACTATTGGAAAAAGGGAGTTAAGTATCACCTACCTTTCTTTCATAGTCCACACTGGCCCTAGTCAGCAACTCAGCCTTGAGTTTCTGTGTCTGTGTCTCCGCATTCATCCTCTCAACCTCAGACTGCAGGGCAGACTCCCTGATTGACACAACTTTGGCAGCTTCTACTTCTGCAATCCTAGCTGCCTGCTGCCACCCTGCCTTCTTGGCTGCTAGGTCAGCGTCGGCCTCTGACGTTTCAGCTTCCTTTTGGTTCTTATATATGCTCACATCAGTCTGAAACTTAATCTGCTCCTTCCTGCCTTCTGCTTCCCTTTGTGTCTCAATAATTCTTGTTTCAGAATCAATTTTTGCAGCATTCTGTTTAGTTTGGCCTTCGCGAAGCTTGGCTCCAATCTCACCCTTCATCCTTGCCTCAGCAACATCAACCTGTGAATGCAGACAGATGACAGATACAATGAATAACGCCTGATAAAGCAAAAGAAAACAACATTATGACAGATTTCCATTTTCCAAGTAATTATGTAGATTGATAGGTGAAACCAAAGTACGAATAATTACAACCCCACTGCTCTTGCCAAAAACAATCTGTTGTACCATGACCGCAGGGTCCATAAATTATAAAACCATCAAGTTACGACAGAACACTTTCAAATCATGACCCAAAGGGTTCAAAACATTGGAAATTCAAGCAAATATCAACCAACTCTGTTCTTTTCATTGATTGCATCATGGTGTGTTACTAATTACACTAATTGACAGTAAAACTTTATGCTCTGCAAGTTGACGAAGGGCAGTACCGTAGAAACAGATAAAAAATAAATAGCCATGATACAGATGAAATTATTCACTACTACACATAAATATCATCGACCAGCCCTTCCTTTCTCAGATTATTTGCTTGACTGATAGGGGAAATGGGATAGTGACATAACCAAATTCAAATTCAAAGAACGATCAAAACAAATCATAAACAACCAAAACCTGTCAGAAGAACTCCCAATAAAACAAAATCCCATATGATTTCAATCAATATCAATTCCAGAAACAAGAAAAACCAAAAACAAATGGTAAACTAGAGTAATTAATTTCAAGAAGGAAGCAAGATTTAAAAGTCCAGAATTCATAAATAATCCGCAAAATCTCTCTTAAATCAACCAATGAATCAGCAATTAACAATTAAAGGAAGTTTCTTCAAGTATTTGACATGTGGTTTTTTTCTTTTTTTTCTTTTGGAGTAGCAAACCTTGGCTTGATTAGCAGCCTCCATCTGGGTTTTCTGACCCAAATAAGAGAAATATTCATGGCCCTGAACATCAACAAGCTGCTTAACATTGGCATTATAGATCAACAGCCCAAACTGGTTCAACTCAAGCTGAACCTTCTCAAAAACCTCCTGCTTGAAATCTTTAGTTCCCTTGAAGATCTCCTCCATGGTCATCGAAGCCGCAAGAACGCGGGTCTCCCCTTCGATAACCCCCTGAACGAGCTCGTTAACATGGTGGGAATGCTTGTCATATCGAGAAATCAGCTTTGCGTAAAGCACAAGGCTTTCCATGTCGGTTACGCGAGGGCCGATGGTGAACACGGCGGGGAGGACGAACGGCAGCTTCTCGGCGCTCATGGCCTGAACCTCGAACGTGTAGTTCACCGGCGAGACATCGAAGCGTGAGCACTTCTGAGTTGGCCATACCCATGCTTTCTTGCCCAGCTTTATGTCTCTGACCCATGCTCCTGTTATGGCTAAGTACTCTGATGGCCCCGCAACTTTCCACCACATCGTTCTTGATTTTCTCGAAACTATTTTTTGATTTTCTTCTTGAGAAATCAATAAAGGAAAAAAAAAACAGAGAGAGATTAATGTGCCTTGTAAAATAAGAAAATAGATAAGGGATTAATTGTTAGGATCTCTATATAAATGGAGTCTATACAGAGACTGAAGAAGCATTCGGGAAGCTGCCTGCTTCGATGTTCTAATTAATGGACTCATGAAGCTGCCTGCCTGCCTCCAAATTTTCCACGCGTTTGCAACGCGGTTAAGAGAAAACTGTTTTACTGGCTATTCTACCGAGAAATATTCTATTTCTCTCTTGTTATTAACAACTTTCACGGGTTCTTTTCATATCCAATTTTGTATGCATAGCGAAAAAGACATGAAAGGCTGATTGGATTTCAGAACATCTGCGCAAATTATGTAATAGTTATTTGTTAAATTAGTAGTTGAAGTTACGTGTTCAAAAATTATATAAAATTAATTATTTTTTTATAAATAAAAAATAATATAATTTATTTAAAAATTTAAGAAAAAAAGTAAATTAGATTAGTTTGTAGGAGAAAGTTTTAAGAAAAATAACTATTAAACTAATTATTAAAATTTTGTAAAAAATATTTAATATTTTATATACTAATAAAAATATAATTTAATTTAAAATAAAATTTATATATTTTTTATATATTTGAAGTATTATTTCTATCTTAATAAATTTAATTTTTTATTTATATATTTAAGTAATATATATATTTATATAAAAGATGAAGATTAAATCTATTATTATTATTTTTAAATTATTTAAATGTTTCAAAAAAAAATAATTTTATATAACAAATAGATTATTTTTTTTATAAAAAAATTAATTCTATTTTGAAGTTAAAATAAAAAAAACAATAAGAATATAATTAAGGATAATAGTAGTGTTCAAACTGACAGTTTGATGATTCAAGATAACTTAGATAAAAAAGATATAGATAGTAAGAGATCTAAATTTAGATTTAAATTCAACTATAAAAATTTAATATATAATTATTGTAAAAGAAAAGGTTATATTAAAACTGATTACTTTAAATTCAAAGCTAAGAGTAAGAATAAGTACAAAATGATGAGTTACTTCAAACTAATGTTACAAAATATGAAAGTGAAGGAATTATTTTTTTGACTAATAATAAATTAATGTCTACTAATGAATAGATCTTAAATTATAATTGCATGTACTACATGTGTTCCAATAGGAATTAGTTTTCTATCTATAAATTTATTAAAGGTGAAGTAAATATAATGGATAATAATATAATTTTCAAAATTATTAGAATTAGTATAATTAAAATCAATACTCATGATGGTGTTATAAGAACACTTATACAACTTAAACATGTTCCAAAATTGAAAAAAAAATCTCATCTTTTTGGGAAAATTTAAGACTCTTAATTACAAGTACATCGATGAAAGTAGAGTTTTAAAAATCAATAAAAGTGTTTTCATTGTTATAAAAACTTGCAAGTTTAGAAATTTGTATATTCTATAGAGATGTACATTTACAAGTACTACTACAATTTTTGTATCATATAATTTAGAGATACATATTATTAAGTTATGGCATATAAAATTATGGTATATGAGCAAAAAAAAAGTTTATTTATATTGAGTAAAAAAGACTTTATGTGTAAATAATGAATTAAAAAGTTGAACTTCTACAAGAATTGCATCTTTGGAAAGCAAATGCATGTCACTTTCAAGTCTCTAACAATTCACAAAAGAAAAAGTATTTTGGATTATTTTCACTCAAATCTTTAGGGGTATCTGATGTTTTGTCAAAAAGTGATGTTAAGTACATGTTAAATTTCATTTATGGTTATTCAAGGAAAGTTTGAGTTTCCTTTCTGAGGCATAAGAATGATATTTTTCAAATATTCAAGAAGTGAAAAACCTTAATTAAGAAGCATATTAAGCAACTCATGAAAAATAATGGCTTAGAATTTTATAAAGGAAAATTTAATAAATTTTGTGAAAATAAATGTATTATTCATCATTGTATGGTTAGGATGACTACTCAACAGAATGATATTACTATACGCATGAACAAAACTTTTTTAGAGAGAGCTCGCTATATGATTTCCAATGCTAACTTGTTAAAATATTTTTGGCAGAGGTAGTCTTTATAAATTCTCATATCATTAATCATGAATTTTCAACATTTGTATAGTTCAAGACTCTAAAGATGGTTTGGTTAGGTACTTCTATTAGTTACTTTGATTTGAAGATATTTTGATATCCTACATATATATATGTTAATAAGGGAAAAGTAGTATAAAGAGTTAAAAAGTGTATTTTTCTTAGTCATACATTTCGAATAAAGGAATATTATTTATGGTATCTTAATCCATCAAAATTTGTAATTAGCAATGATATTACATTTAATAAATCCTTTATGTTATATCTAATAAGAGACTATTTTAGTTATTTTAATGCAAATAAAGGTGATAATGCATATAAACAAGTAAAGTTTGAAGTTATGAATTAAGATACCATATAATGAAGTTCTCACATTAAGTTAAATTCATCAAATATTGTAAATTCCTTTAAAGATAAAAAGGAGGATCATTCTATAGCCAAAGAGAAACTAAGAAAAAATATTCAACTACCATAAATATATAACAATTATGTTGATTATGATTTTTCAATTACATAGAAAATTAGTAAAGATGGTGAACCATATACATATTCAGAAATAGTTTTAGGTGTCAACTCATAAAGGTAATGGGTTACAATGAATGAAGAAATAAAAACTCTCCACAAGAATGACATATGAGTTGTTATGAAACTACCTTTAGAAAAGAGAATTCTTGGTTGTAAATAAGTCTTTAAAAAGAAAAAATGTATACTGATAGTCGAAGATATAAGGTATAAGGTATGGTTGTAAAAGGTTTTAGTTAAGTGAATTTAATGATATTTTCTCACCTGTTGTTAAACAAAATTTGACATGTGTCTTGCTTGCTTTGGTGGCCATGTATTATTTAAAGTTAAAGCAATTCAATGTTAAGACAACTTTCTTACATGGCAAGCTTAAGGAGTAAATATGTATGAGATAACCACAAGATTTTGAAGTTAAAGGTAAAGAAGATCATATTTGTATATTAAAAAAATCCTTATATGAGTTAAAGTAGTCTCCAAGATAATGGTATAAGAGTTTTGATTCCTTTATGTTAGGTCATGGTTATTCTAGGAGCATGTATGACAATTATGTTTATTTTTAAAAGTCAAATGATGACTCATTCATTTATTTATTGCTTTATATCAATGACATGCTCATTATTACCAAGAATTCATTAGAAGTTTACACTTTAAAAGCACTTTTAAATGATGAATTTGATATAAAAAACTTAAGAGCAGTAAATAACATTCTTAGCATGGACATTAGAAAAAATTATGAAAGTGATAAGTTATGTTTGACTTAAAAGAATTATGTTGAGAAAGCATTGGAACAATTTGGTACGAAAAATGTCAAACCTGTCAGTACTCTTATTGCTAGTCATTTCAGGTTATCAACTATTCAATTGTTAAAGTTAGACGAAGAGAAGATGTAAATAGAAAAAGTTTCATATTTGAGTATAGTCATCAGACTTATGTATGCAATGATTTGTACATATTCAAATATTTCATAAGTCATTAATATAGTTAGTAAGTATATGTCTTCACCAGGTAAATCACATTAACATATTGTGAAATGAATTTTTAGATACTTGTAAGGTATTTTAGACACATATTTGGAGTTTAATAAAAATTTAAGCATACAAATTGGTTTTATGGATTCTAAGTACGTCATTGATCTTAATAGATAAAGATCGCTTATGGATTACTTATTTTGTATTTGTGGTTTTACTATTAATTAGAAAATTACTTTGCAACATGTTATTATTTTCTCTACTACTAAAATAGAATACATGGTAATAATTAAGATTATTAAAGAAGTCTTATGTTTGAAATGTTTATATGGAAAGTTTAGTCTACATTGAGATGTTAACATCCATTGTAAAAATTAAAATGCAATACACTTAACTAAAGATTAAATGTATCATGAGAGAACAAAACATATTGATGTAAGGTATCATTTCATTTGGAAGATAATTGTTAAGAGACATGTTTTAGTTCAGAAAATTAGATTTAAAAATAATCTTGCAGAAATATTTATAAATACTCTTCTAATTGTTAAGTTCAAATAATACTTAAACTTAATTGATATAATATAATGATTTAAAAGTTTGTAAAAAATATGAAGTTTTGTTACTATATATGAGACTTAAGTCATTATAGAGGTTTGTTAAACTAACGACTAAAGTCTCATATTGAGAGATTTAGCAATATTGAATCGAACGAGCTTTTTACAGCGTCGTTTTGTCTCAAACCATACCAATAAATTATGTTATGTTTATGCCATTAATCTTAATTAATTAATGTCTAGCAACTTGGTCTCACTACTAACCAAAAGATGTATCACAGTAATATACTATACAATTGTATAATTGCTTATTTAAACAATCATTATTGCTAGTCTCCTACTTTGACTTTCTCCCCACAAGCTTCATGATCCCAAAAGCACCGAAATGTCTCTTTTATTACAGTGGATGGCATCGATGTGAATTTTTTTAAAGCGCGTTAGTTGCCGCTTGTCTTGGAATTAAAAACGTAGCGGGCTCGGGGAGATGATTTGAAGGGTTGTTATAACAAGACGTTCAATGTGAAGAACATTGTCATAAAAACGTGGCATATGATAGTAAATAACGACAAAACTAATTAATTTTTTTATATATCAGTTTTTAATCTCATGTCTTTCTAATTTTATTTATCTATTCATTTTTTTATATATATTAAAGTACGATTAATGCGTATTAATTCATGATCTGGGCTAATGTCTCTCGATTTAATGCAGAAGGGTAGTTTTGCTTCGAGACTCGAATTATAGAATTTTGCTTCCAGAAGCAACAATTCAATTATTGGGGGATAAAAAGGAATGGAATATATTGCTAGAAAGCGACAAGGCAGAGGGGGGAAAACAACAAGAAAGCCAGCTGGATAATTGTACGGATTGTCTGAACTTTTGTTTGTTGGTATCCTGAAACCCCACTTTTTTTTTTTTTTTTATGAAAAATTGAAGCTGAGGATGGAGTTCATGAATGGTCAAGCATTTGAGGGTTGGCAAGAGGGGACAATCATATTTGATCCCACTTACAAATATTGCGTGAATGCTGACATACTTTTTGCCTGTCTTGAAGGCCAAAGGGGTGAAAAGTTCCGTGCCCTTTTCTATGAACAAAAAAATTAAAAATTAAATTTATGAAAAAAGTAAAATAATTTAAAATAACAGTTGATTTTGTTTTAATTTTTATACTTTTGAACTTATCTTTTCTTAATTTGTCTATTTTATCTCAACTTTTTCCTTAAAACTTCATTTGTAATAATAATGATAATAATATCTATGATAAATAATAATAACAACAATTATGAAAATAATAATAAAATTTGGTCAAATAATAGATAATATTTTGCTTTTGTTTTCTTTTTTTTGAAAGCAAAACAAGTACTTTCAAAGACAAACAAATCCAGGCTCAAGAGTTGACCTTGGAATTTAACATAGCTTAAAAATAATTCTTAATTGTCAACATGTTTCTTAATTTTTTTTTTTTTTTCAATTACTTGTTCCTACAGGTGTGATAGAATAATTTGGTATGGCGACGGATTAAAGGAACTTCTATAAACTAGGGGTGAATTAAACTTGTCTGATGACAGGCCGGTGAAAGCAAAATTTAGTGTAGAAGTTGAGGCTCTGCGGTCGCTCAAAGGTGGTCTCGGAAGACATTTTCGATCAGAGAGATTGGACGCAATAGCAAGCAAGCTTGAGATGCCATCTATCAAATGAAAAATATCTTTGTAGTTGCTTGAATATGGTGATAGAATCATGTACACGTGGAGCATTGGCTCTCCAATAATCCCCATGTCTTTTTAATATAATGGGAGAGAAGTTGTCCAGTTCATGCTTTCTTGCAGTGATGTGGGAATATAAGTTAAAATAGGGTTTCAACCATATCGATCTTAATTTAATAACCCACGTGATGTTTGTCAACTAATATTCATTGGACATGCATTAGATCGCGGCTTAATTAACTTCAACTTCAACTTCCAATGACTAATGCATTCCAAGAATCAATTTCCCGGGCTAATCTCGGCAATAAGATTGATAATAAAGATTTTTTTTTAAAATAATAATCATAATAATAATAATGAGAAAGTAAACATAAAAGACAAAAAGTTGAGTGCTCTCTGAATAGGCCATGATTCACCGTCCTCAATGACACATTCATCCTCCCAGTCTTGCTAACTGCACCACTTGCTTCTCTGTTACACACATGATAAGCTATGTGTCA
This sequence comes from Rhizophora mangle, assembly GCA_037832345.1. Taxonomy (NCBI): domain Eukaryota; kingdom Viridiplantae; phylum Streptophyta; class Magnoliopsida; order Malpighiales; family Rhizophoraceae; genus Rhizophora; species Rhizophora mangle. Next base: position 28,873 of record JBAPLJ010001034.1, read on the forward strand.
TATCTGAAGCATCGTATTACTTGTTATGATTGAGAAGAAGAAGAAGAAGTAAGGTACGAGTCATAACAATTAAAAGTTACATATCATTGGAGAATTAGTAGGATCCTGAGGTCCTCTTAATTTTGTTATCATATCTTTTTAGGAGAATGACAGATTTTTGCATGTTTCCTTCAACACATGGTGTGCACAAAGACATCCTTCACTCGAATGGCGCACACAGATAGAAATAAAGGTGTGCTAAGAGGTTTGGTTGGGGATGAGCATGATTAACTACCAAGAACTCGAGGAGAAATGCCTCGTTCAATGAATTTGTGCTTACACGATGGTTGAGTACGTACGGAGGAAAGAGCTGTGTCAGCATTGAGCTCTCTCCACAGATGCTTTTATAAGAAAACAAACTCTGGCTTTCATGTCAACACAAACATTTGTTGCTAGCCCAATTAAATGGGATGATGTTGGAAGGAGGGAAACTAATTAATTATAGAATAGTACCGGCTAGAAGACAAATGGATATTTTACCAAAAATGAGACAATAAAAATATTTTAAAATGGATCTCATCACCACTTTCTAAGTAGAGCATAAATAATTCTTCTCCCCGGTAAATTCAATTCTCGGGCTCCGAACCCTCGTTGACGAGACGCACGTCTTCCCGAGTCTGGAGGGGACAGATAATTGGAAACATCACTCTTTTGTCCCTTGACAAATGTTTCATGCTCTACTTACTTGTCTTTGAGTTCTTAGAAAGAGAATGCTGAACAAATATCATTCAAAATGCAAACATTCCAATCATCATCCGAGAGTCAATTAAAGCGAATGTCTCTTCTCAAGAGACATAGTTCTTGATCTAGAGAGATTGGCATAGAGCTTTGCAAGCTTTTGCTATGCTTTTTGTGCTGTTGACGCGGAGGCAACGTGAGAAATCCATGGCTTGATGATCTATCCCTTATGAGTGACGCTACCAGATGACCAAAGAAATGCTAGACATTCTATACTTGTCCCTGCTGACAAAAGCCAATCAGAACAGGAAAATGGTTTGCTTGTCCAAGTGGCTTGAACTATCAAAAATCCTGCGTGACTTGGAGAGAATGACAGAAAATTAGGAATCGGCTCAATCGAGCGGCCACAGAAGGCAGCAAAGTAAGCATATAACCACACTTGTATTTACAATAGAATGCGTGTTTTTAGCTGATAAAAACTGCAGCTAATCCAATCGAAATGTTGTTTGTTTTTAGAGTAATCAAAAAAATTCAATTCCACTACGTTTTGAATAGTTTTGGGGCCAAAATGGTTGGCATACATTGGTTATGACTTTCCTTGTCTTGCTTTTACCTGTAAATTCTTTTTTGTTTCCTATTATGACTTTCCACGTATGCAAATACTTTATAAGCAATTAATATAATTAGCAAGTATATATCTCCATCTGATAAATCACATTAATATGTTGTAAAATAGATTTTTAGATATTTGCAAGATATTTTAAATACATATTTGGAGTTTAGTAAAAATTTAGGCATTGGTTTTGTGGATTTTGAGTACATCATTGATCTTAATAGATAAACACCTTTTATGAATTATGTATTTTGTATTAGTGATTCTATTATTAATTAGAAAGTTATTTTGCTTAATTAAAGATTAAATATATTATGAGAGAACGAAGTATATTGATGTAAAATATTATTTTAATTCAAAAAATAATTGTTGAAAGAAATGTTTTAGTTCAGAAAATTAGTTTTAAAAATAATTCTGTAAATATATTTATAAATCATCTTCTAATTATTAAGTTCAAATAATACTTAAATTTAATTAACATTATATAATGATTTAGAAGTTTGTGGAGAATATGAAATTTTGTTATTATATGTGAGACTGAGTCAATATAGAGGTTTGTTAAACTAGCAACTAAAGTCTTGTATTGAAAATTAAGAAATAAGTAAAATTTTAAAAATTTTTAGTATATGATTTAGAGTTTTATTAATTAAATTTTAAAAGAATTTTATTTTTATATTTATTGTTTTCAATTATTTTTTTTGTATTTTATTTTATTTTCTATTATTTAATAAAAATTATAAACTAAAATTTGTTTCTTATTTTATCTCTCTTTATACATTGTTAATATTAAAAATGCAAGAATAGGTCAATATTTTTGTCCACCGATAGTGCTTCAAAGATACATATCAACTAGAAAATATGGGAAACTTTTTTTTTATCGAAAAAATACCAGACACTAAGAAGATGTTATAAAGAAAATAATGTTATCTCGAAAACTTGATTTTTTTTTTCGAAAAAAAAAAAATATATCTTTTGCCATTAAAACTGTAGACTAAAAGGATCAAAGACATCAATAGTTTATCACGAGAGAAAAGTGAGACTGTTAAATACTTGATACTAATTATTTTTGCTATTTATTATATTTCTGAAATATCCAAACACTAACTTAAATTTCTTTTAGAATAAAATCCTCTAAATTGACACGGAGATAATAGGCCTGGACACCATATCAAGGTGGCCTTACATCGGATGTGTAGGATGTTGGGGAAAAGCTCCAAAAATGGGCACAAAGTTACAAATGTGATGCATGCAAGGACGAATTCAAGCTTTCGGTTGCTAGGATAATTTACAATTCTCTTAATTATGTCTTTTGTTTGGGTTTAATATTCCATATATTAACAAGCTACAAACAATAAAATAAATTTAGAACTATTGTATAAAATATATATATATATATATATATATATATATATATATATATATATATATATATTTATATAAATTAAGTAAGTTATAATATATATTAAATTATGATTGCCTAAATTAATCAAGTGTCATCAGTTGGAAGTTGGAAGCACACAGACATAAAGAAAGAGAAACGATGACCAAGTGGATACTGTTAACAGCTAAGTTTGTTTTACTTTCAATCCACGACAGCATCAGCTAAAAACAACCAATCCGATAGTTAATAGTAGTATAAGCCACCTAAAGAGCAGATAGTCTAATCTAAAAATAGCCAAAACCAAAAGTTCATAGCAGCGTAAACCACCTAGCCGAGCACGTAGACTAGTCTAAAGAAGACAAACCGGTAGTTCATAGTAGTGCAAACCATCTAAACGATTATACAGCTTAATTAGTCAATGTGCGACTGCTATCATCAGTCAATGTCCCCAGCCAAGTTGGTGGCAGCATCCCAGTTTGCTCCTGCACAGTCTTGAGCAGAGGGGGCAACATTCCATAGACCCCAGCTATGTCCTTTGTGGACCCATGAGCATTTGGCTGCTCAGCACCATTAGCTCCATTGTTCCAAATGCTGATCTTAGGCTGCAATCCATTGACTGCCTGTGCATTAATCTTAGCCATCTCTTGGAACACATTCTTCTCCAGCATTATGTAGTCTCTCAGTTCTTGGTAGTTGCCGCCGAGTTGATTTAGCAGTGTGCTCAAGTAGAATCCTTGTGCCTGAGCCATTTCTCTAATTGCCTCTGCTTCTTTCTTCTTTGCATAGAGCTCTGCATCTGCAGCTTGCTGTTGAGCATAGAACGCTGCATCAGCAGCCGCCTTCTGTGCCTCAGCATTCTTCATCTTTTTGTAAAGGACAGCATCTGCTGCTCTTTGTTTCTCGTACAGCTCCCAGTTTGCCTCTTGCACCTATGTGATCAACCAAAAAGTAAGCCACATCTATACCATGCACCAGAAGATAACAAGCAACAATTAAGTTGAAAACCATATTTTCTGACGACAATCGATTGTGCCTACCAAGAATAACCATAAGTAGCCCTATGGTGGCTCTCAACTGTGCAATAGTAAGTTACAGTACCGTCACAATCACTGAAATAAGATGCTAGTATATTGCACCAGCTCAATGGATCACAAAGTAGGAGATAGCCAGAGGCCAAAACTAGGCATGCTTTCAGGATTCCACTGGCTTAATATGTTACTGGAGATCTTTTTCCAATAACAAAAAGATTGTGCAGAAATTTAGAGACAGAAATTGGGCATGATAGAAGAAGGAAAAACTGCAACCAAATAACCCACAATTAATCATATAACGAAAATTTCGAGAATAGGAACTGCAGTTCAATTGTTTCTTCAATCATCATCAGAAATTGAAGGGTATAATTGAAAGCAAAAGCATTTAGTTAATCAGAAGCCAATCCAAAAGTGTCCAAAGTGATAAGTAATGTCAGTGGCTGATGGGAACAAGTCTGATGCTAGAAATGTAATTTTTCATCTTAGAAAAAGGAGGCAGACTAACACAAAAAGCTACCTATATATACCATACTATTGGAAAAAGGGAGTTAAGTATCACCTACCTTTATTTCATAGTCCACACTGGCCCTAGTCAGCAACTCAGCCCTGAGTTTCTGTGTCTGTGTCTCTGCATTCATCCTCTCCACCTCAGACTGCAGGACAGACTCCCTGATTGACACAGCTTTGGCAGCTTCTACTTCTGCAATCCTAGCTGCCTGCTGCCACCCTGCCTTCTTGGCTGCTAGCTCAGCATTGGCCTCTGACGTTTCAGCTTCCTTTTGGTTCTCATATATTCTCACATCAGTCTGAAACTTAATCTGCTCCTTCCTGCCTTCTGCTTCCCTCTGTGTCGCTACAATTCTTGTTTCAGAATCAATTTTTGCAGCATTCTGTTTAGTTTGGCCTTCGCGAATCTTGGCTCCAATCTCACCCTTCATCCTTGCCTCAGCAACATCAACCTGTAAATGCAGACAGATGACAGATATAATGAATAACGCCTGATAAAGCAAAAGAAAACAACATTATGACAGATTTCCATTTTCCAAGTAATTATGTAGATTGATAGGTGAAAACAAAGTATGAATAATTACAACCCCACTGCTCTTGCCAAAAACAATCTGTTGTACCATGACTGCAGGGTCCATAAATTTTATAAAACCATCAAGTTACGACAGAACACTTTCAAATCATGACCCAAAGGGTTCAAAACATTGGAAATTCAAGCAAATATCAACCAATTCTGTTCTTTTCATCGATTGCATCATGGTGTGTTACTAATTACACTAATTGACAGTAAAATTCACTACTACACATAAATATCATCGACCAGTCCTTCCTTTCCCAGATTATTTGCTTGACTGATAGGGGAAATGGGATAGTAACATAACCAAATTCAAATTCAAAGAACGATCAAAACAAATCATAAACAACCAAAACCTGTCAGTAGAAGTCCCTATAAAACAAAGTCCCATATAATTTCAATCAATATCAATTCCAGAAACAAGAAAAACAAAAAACAAATAGTAAACTAGAGTGATTAATTTCAAGAATTCATAAATAATCCCCAAAATCCCTCTTAAATCAACCAATGAAACAGCAATTAACAATTAAAGGAAATTTCTTCAAGGATTTGATATGGGGTTTTTCTTGTTTTTTTTTTTTGTTTTCCTTTTTCAGGAGTAGCAAACCTTGGCTTGATTAGCAGCCTCCATCTGGGTTTTCTGACCCAAATAAGAGAAATACTCATGGCCCCGAACATCAACAAGCTGCTTAACATTGGCATTATAGATCAACAGCCCAAACTGGTTCAACTCAAGCTGAACCTTCTCAAAAACCTCCTGCTTGAAATCTTTAGTTCCCTTGAAAATCTCCTCCATTGTCATCGAAGCCGCAAGAACGCGGGTCTCCCCTTCGATAACCCCCTGAACGAGCTCGTTAACATGGTGGGAATGCTTGTCATATGGAGAAATCAGCTTTGCGTAAAGCACAAGGCTTTCCATGTCGGTTACGCGAGGACCGATGGTGAAAACGGCTGGAGGACGAACGGCAGCTTCTCGGCGCTCATGGCCTGAACCTCGAACGTGTAGTTCACCGGCGAGACGTCGAAGCGTGAGCACTTCTGAGTCGGCCATACCCATGCTTTCTTGGCCAGCTTTATGTCTTGGACGCCTGCTCCTGTTATGGCTAAGTACTCTGATGGCCCCGCAACTTTCCACATCGTTCTTGATTTTCCCGAAACTCTTTTTTTAATTTTCTTCTTGAGAAATCAATAAAAAAAAAAAAAAAAAACAGAGAGAGAGAGATTGATGTGCCTTGTAAAAGAAGAAAAAGATAAGGAATTGACTGTTAGGGTTTTTGGGTTATTAGGTTTTATACGTTTGGAGGCTCTATACAGGGATTGAAGAAGAAGCTGCTTGCCTGGGAGTCCTAATTAATGAATTTATTAATTTTTACAATAACTTTTGTTAAAGAAAAATGGAAGGGAATTAATACTCAAACCTTTTTTTTGTTGGTAGTTTATTTTGACATGCTTTATTGTTATTGACAGAATTTGCTTTTCGGTGGGAAACTAGACTTGGGAGTGTGGGGAAATGATTGATTTGGTATTAATTATTTACTCAAATTGCAGATCTTAAAAGATTAAATTTGAAACAAATGAAAGATTTTGGTCATGAAGAATTTTGCTGTGATATAACCTCATTTCTCGGATTTTTCGGAAGGTCCCTAAAATAGAATAAACTATTTGTATTTAAATTTTAGGTGCGTTTATATTATATTACCACAAATACATCAAAGCATTCATTACTCCTTACAGAGCGAGCATGCGTAAGTGCTTGATTGGTTTACAGGTTGTTAATTCATTTACGTTTTTCCATCCAAAAATATTCCTTGACTTAGGCAAGTTATAGTTCCACCGATAAATCCTACGAAACAGAGTGCCACATAGCTTAAGGGCTGCTTGAAATCCCGTATCATGTTTTATACGCGTAGGTTGCTTTCATTTCGCGGTTGGATCAAAAGACTACCGTTTCATTTTAATGCCTGAGGTTTTGCTCCGATGAAGCTGATTGAATTTGCACTAAACTCAATTGCTCCAGCTCTTCCTTCTTGCATTTATGGAAGTCTTTGACCATTGGTTTCTGCAAAGCACCTGGGAAATGGTACCATAAATTTACAATTTAAAGACGAGTAGACTAATCCATCGTCCCCACCCCCCAATAAAAAAAAACCAAACTTCACATGGTTCATGTAGAAATTCCATAAGAAACTAGGAGTCCCAATAAAGCATCAAAAGAAAACAAAGATGCGAATCACAGGCGTCGCCATTAGCTAGTTTAAAGCACAAACTTAGCACAAAGGTTAGCATATCTATAATACATAAGACTAGGCGATTATTTCAGGATTGAGGACGCACAAAGTAAAGCAGCAGTTGTTTGCAGAGCAGTAATCCCAAAGCACCAAAGTTCAACCATATAAAAAGGAAGGGAAAACCAATAAGCCCCCTCACAAATTTCACTCAAAGGCCCACTGATTCTCTCTGCGAGTCTCTTCCTCTTCTTCAGGTGTAAAGGAAGTCTCGATGTTAAATACATTGCGAATCTCGTCCGGTGTTTTCCCTTTGATCATGTCTGCAACAGCCTGGCATGTGAGATCGAGCAAACTCTTGATGTCCAGATAGTTGGCAGCCTGAAAGGTAGAGAGTTGAAGCCTGTATCTCTCTGTAATTGTTTATGAAAAAATAAACTAAATTCTAACTAAACTAAAGCACATGCTATGCCTCAAACAAACAGAATTTGAAACACGTTCTGGCAGATGCTACATTGAGGCAGAAAATTTCATACAAACAGCTTCTCAACCTCCAAAGCATGCTCAATCAAGAAGAAAAAGAAAGAAAGAAAAAATAAGAAAAAACATAATAGAAGAAGAAGAAACAAATGAAAAATATAAGAAAAAGCAAGAATGGAAAACAAAGAACAGAAGAAGAAACAACCAAAGACAACAACAAAGAAAAACTACATCACTAAATTCTTCACTCTCAACCCTCCTTGTCAAAGTAGCTTACTAGCCATATGAACCCAGATTTCACTCCAGAGAAACAAAAACTGAACCTTGATACGAAGCTGGAAATGCCACCACCAATGAAGCAAAATTCTAGTTCCAGGAAACTGAAGTCAAGGATTTTAATCAATTGATAGACACTATTTTCTCGCTTCTAGATAACCAATGTCATTTTCCCAGAATCTCATTTTCTCAATTGCACTTAGTTAAAGTAGGCTGCAAGGCATCTCTACTGCAGTGTTTGAAATTCTCTGACAATTTATGTAAACGTCGACAGTAAGAAAGTGACTACCTTTCGAGCTTCAACAAGTCACGACTACCACCTCAGCTGCATGCCCACGGAATCCATTTATCCTTGGACTTGGATAAATCAAGACAAACTACCACACAGGGCTGTCTGCTAGTTCACACCCCAAAAAAATAAACCAAAAACACCACCACCCTCTTTGGGCTGTCTGCTGGTTCTCTCTGTCCCCTCCCCGCACTCAAAACAACAGAAACAAAACAAAAATGAACAAAAACACCACCGCCCCCTACCCACCCAATCAATTACAAATTACAAGACTATATTAAATCAGTTTTTGAAAAAGCTTTTGAAAATAAACAAACAGAAGATAAATCCCTAGTTGATAATTAACCTACAACTTCTAATCCAACGCAAAACCTTCAAATAATCAACTCAAGCCAGCCAAAGCAAGATCCCGAGAACCTAATTTCCTAAACAAACGAATAAGGCAGAAAACAAAACCCTAAAAGGAAATTTTAAATCAAAAGAAATGGAGGAGAAGACAAGGGTGAACCAGGATAAGATCGAAGAGAGTAGCCTGCTCGACTTTGACGAACTCGGCATCCCATGACATGAGGTCGTTGCCGGCGGTGGGGAAGACGTGCTTCTCCAAGTACTCGACGACCTTGGAGAGGGTATTGCCGGTGACATTTGGTAGAGGGACGCCGTCGCCGGTGTAAACGTCCTCTATCAAATGCTTTATGGTCTGCGATTCCATCGCCACCGCCTCGTCCACCTCGAACGTCTCTCCGTCCAAGCTCTTCAGCGTTATTTTCCGGCCGGTTGACATGACTTACTTTTTCCTTTCTCCCCTTCGTTCTTTTATTTTCTGCTTCCTTTCTTTTCCACGAACAGCGCTAGACGGCTTGAGGTGGGTGGGCATTTCCCCAAATTTAAAATAAAATATGCGAGAATATTTTTGCCTTTATTTTCGTTATTTTTATTATTGTAACAAAATTTGTAAATTAAAAAAAAAAAATCTCAAAAGGTTTTTGATCTACAAAACAAAATGGAAATTGTGAGAATCTTATACCATCTTACCAAGGTTTTGAAAATTAAACTATGAGCTATATAAATTAAACGAATTAATGAAAATATAAATGTAATATTAGTTAAATTTGATTTATTTTTAAAATTTTAAATTTTAAAAATTAATTATTAAATTAATTATAAATTTATATAAATTTTAACAATAATTTTTTTATATTTTAAATTTTAAAAAATTACAATTATATTATTAATGTTTATATATATTTAATATTATATATTAATTTAATTACAATTAAAATAATAAAATTAATTAAATTTTAAATTTTTAAATCTTAGAATAAGGATGTCTAAAACTTGGATATCATCTACTTCTAAATTAATTAAATTTATAAATATTGCCGACACAATTTAAATTTTAAAATGATTCAAACATGGCTGGCAAGCTCAATTATTTGAGGTGGTCCTAAATGCTTGAAAATGCAAACAAGAACGGGTCAATATTTTTGGTCCACCAGCAGCGCTTCAAAGATACATATCAACTAGGAAATATGCGAAACTATTTTTCCATCGAAAAATTACGGAAAACTGAGGAGATGTTGCAAAGGTAGAGTGTTAAATACTTTTATACCAAACTAACCTTTAGACTTCTCTCTCAGAATAAAATCCTCCAAATTGACGCGGGGACGCGCAGGGGTGTGGGGGAAAAGGCTCCACAAATGGGAAAACAAGGTGCAAAGACGAATTCAAGCTATCGGTTGCTGGGCCAATTAACAATTCTCTTAATCACGTCTCTCCTTTGGGTTTAATATTCCATATGTTAACAAGCTGCAAACAATGCAACACAGACTTAGAATTGTTGCAAAGGTCTCAACTGACAATGGAATTGCGATGTTTGTTGTGTTTGAGGCGGAAGCACAGACGCTTTTAAATCAAACTGCCACTGCTGCTCGTACAATTCCAAAGTTTTACGATTCAATAGGATACACATGTTTAAGAATATATTTTTATTTGTGTTTAATTTAAATAAAAAAAAGTATAATTTTTTTTCAAAAAAATAAAAATTAAGAGCAATTTTTTCTTTTTTTCAAAATCAAAGACAGAAAAAGAAAAACCTTGAAATTATGACTTTTTTATTTTTTTTCTTTTTAAAAAATATATTTTCTTTATTTAAAAAAATTATAAGAGAAATTTAAAATTAATTTTTTTAGAAATTATTTTTTTATTTTTTTAATTATAAATATTTTTATTACATAAATTTTAAATATATAAAAAAAAATTAAGTAAATTATAAAATATATTAAATCTTGACTAACTAAATTAATCAAGTGTCATCGGTTAGACAAATTTGATCTTCTAGTTCTAACATTACTGAGCAACCATCTATCGAGTGCTAATATTCAGCAAGGTGTAAATTTAGAAGCTGGATGCACACGCGCGCACGCGCATAAAGAAAGAGAAATGATGACCAAGTGGACAGTGTTAACAGTTGAGTTTCTTTGACTTCCAATCCGTGACAGCATAATGTCACGAGATGAGTTTACGGACACTCTAAACTCGTGCGGCACTAGACAACTTCAAGGGAAAGTTGCTAATAAGCCTAGAGAGAGAGAGAGCAAAGTAAAGAGGAATTAGAGAGAGGCTTGGAGAAGGAGAGATTGGATTGATGCTTGGTTGTTTGATGTTACAAATGAATGAGGCTTGGGGTATATATAGCCCTTGGCCTTGGATCTAGAACATTCATATCCTAGATATTTACAAGGAATATGCTAGGAAATATTACATTCTAGAATTATGTACAGGGAATATGCCGGGGAATCTTCTCGGGTCCTTTGGGCCTTTGTTAGTTGGTTTGGACTCCCTTGATGGGTTGGGTCTGCATTTTCCGGCCCGTGACATTCTCCCCCACTTGATTCGGCGACGTCCTCGTCGCAGCTTTGTCTTTGTAGCGTTGGATTTCGTTGGGGAATTGCCATAGTGTGTCCTCATGTTCCCAGCTGGCCTCCTTGTGGGGAAGTCCCTTTCATTTCACAAGGTACTCTGCATAATTGGGACCCCTTCTCCGTATCCTTCGATCTGCAAGGATGCTTTCTACATCCTTGTTGAAGGTGGTGGTAATGGCTGTTGGTGCCCTTTTGGACTTGTTCTTCTCAGGGTCTTCCATGCCTTCGTGATACGGCTTCAGGAATTTTACATGGAAGACAGGGTGGATTTTGAGGTGGGGCGGAGGTTGTACTTGGTAAGAGACTCTCCCAATTGGAAAAGGGTCTTTGTACCTTCGAATTAGCCCTTGGTGGATCTTATAGCGGGACTTGAGTTGTTGTGGGAGTAACTTGACAAGCACTTTATCTCCCTCTCTGTACTCGATATGCCTCCGTTTGTGATCCGCCTCTTTCTTCATCTTCTGAGTTGCTTTCTCTGGGTCAGTCCAAGCAATATCTGCTTGCTCGTGACATTCCTTGGTAAAGGCAATGGCATGTGGTGTCATACGGTATGGTGCCAAGACAAGGAGCTTGGCATTCGGCTTTGACTCCATTTCATGATCCTCCTCATGCCTAGGTGGGAGTCTCTTCGGTGGTTCTTGTGGCACGACGTCCTTAAACTCTTCAAGGACTCGCTCGAACTGTAATGCGGATAAGGCTTGACCCTTCAATCGTCGAGCACGTTCCGTAGGTATGGTGCAGACCTTTCCTCCCTCTAGTATTCCAAGTGAGTTGGAAGCCGGGAATAGGAAGGCTTGTACCTTATCAAAGAACTCCATGCCTAGTACCACTTGGAAGTCATCCATGGAGACTATGGAGTAGTTGATGCTTCCTTTCCATGCACCAAGGGTTGTGGGAACACCTTTAGTAATGCCGGCAATCGGTTTTGCTGGTGAGTTCACTGCTTTAAGGGTTCCGCCCTTACTGGTCAGCTTGAGGCCAAGCCGCTTGGCCTCTTCCATGGAAATGAAGTTATGGGAAGCTCCGGTGTCTAGCATGGCTCTAGACTGCTTCCCATTGATGGTGAGTTGGACGTACAGCAAACCCTTATGGTTGATATGGGGTTGTGTGCCTTTCCCTTTTATGGATGCCAAGATTCGAAGTGACCCCATCTCGGATTGACCTGGCTCGTCTTGTGAAGAGTCACCTTCAAACTGGCTCATGATGGCATTGAGGGTCTTACGCTTGGGGCAATCCCTCATCTAGTGGGAACCATTACAAATAAAACATGGAGTTTTTGGTTTGGGAGGATCAGACTTACCTCGATCATGTCATTCACCATGTGACGAGGCTTTGCCCTTCCCTTTATCCTTGGGCCCTTGCTCCTTGCATCCAGATTTCTCTCCCCCACTTTCGTCCTGGTTGGGTCGACTTTCTTTGAATTGGGTGTTGTATTCCACAAGAGACTCGGCAGCAGCAATGGCGTCGTCCAGGCTTTGCACATTACGTCTCTCTAGTTCAACTTTAGCCCAATCTTTCAATCCATCCATGAAGTAGAAGAGAGAGTCTTTGTCGGACATGTCCTCAATCTCAAGGATGAGGGTGGTGAACTCCTTGATATAGTCACGGATGGTCCCTCCTTGCTTTAATCGTCTGAGACGACCTCGAGCTTCCTTCTCGGCATTGCTTGGGCAGAAGTGCTTCTTTAACTCCTGCTTGAAGTCTGCCCAAGTGTCGATTGAGCAAATGCCTTTGCCAATCTCGCTATGCTTGCGACGCCACCATAGTTGAGCGGCATCTCGAAGGAATGTAGGGCCAGTGCAAATCCTTACTGCATCATCTCGAACAAACTTGGCTTCGAAGTATTGTTCTAAGCCAAAGAGGAAGTTCTCTACTTCCGTAGCGTTACGAGTGCCATTGTAAGTAGCCGGCTTAGGCACTTGGATTGTGCCAAAGTTGGTGGTGCAGGTGGAACATGAGCCATTAGCAATGGCTTGTTTGTAATCAGCACGGACATCGTCTACCTCATGTCTAAGGTCTCGTAACTCAACTTCAGCAAAGGAACGATCATTACATACCTCTCGTCGGATGTCGTCGAGATCACGCTTGAAGGATTGACTGATCTCCCGAAGGGTGGATTTCACAACGCTAGTGACTTCCCCGAATTCCATCTCCACGTTGTCAATTCGAGTAGCCTGCTCCTCAAGGGTTGGTTCTATCCTTGAGAAGTTCTTCTCCAACTCTGCAACACGGAACTCCAAGGCCTCCATTAGGGCGGTCTTCGATTTACCGCGCTTTGTGACGTAGGTGCGTTGTTCCTCACGACCACGGCTTTGCTCCTCCACACAAACTTCATTGACGGAAGTCATCTTTGGTGTTGAACGGTAGCGACCAAGGCTCTGATACCAACTGTCACGGGACGAGTTTACGGACACTCTAAACCCGTGCGGCACTAGACAACTTCAAGGGAAAGTTGCTAGTAAGCCTAGAGAGAGAGAGCAAAGTAAAGAGGAATTAGAGAGAGGCTTGGAGAAGGAGAGATTAGATTGATGCTTGGTTGCTTGATGTTACAAATGAATGAGGCTTGGGGTATATATAGCCCTTGGCCTTGGATCTAGAACATTCATATCCTAGATATTTACAAGGAATATGCTAGGGAATATTACATTCTAGAATTATGTACAGGGAATATACCGGGGAATCTTCTCGGGTCCTTTGGGCCTTTGGCAGTTGGTTTGGACTCCCTTGATGGGTTGGGTCTGCATTTTCCGGCCCGTGACAATAAGCTAAAAACAACCAATCCGATAGTTAATAGTAGTATAAGCCACCTAAGGAGCAAATAGTTCAACCTAAATAGCCAAAACCAGTAGTTAATAGCAGTGTAAACCACCTAGCAGAGCACGTAGGTGGCTTAATTAGTCAATGTGCGACTGCTATCATCAGTCAATGTGCCCAGCCAAGTTGGTGGCAGCATCCCAGTTTGCTCCTGCACAGTCTTGAGCAAAGGGGGCAACATTCCATAGACCCCAGCTATGTCCTTTGTGGACCCAAGAGCATTTGGCTGCTCAGCACCATTAGTTCCATTGTTCCAAATGCTGATCTTAGGCTGCAATCCGTTGACTGCCTGTGCATTAATCTTAGCCATCTCTTGGAACACATTCTTCTCCAGCATTATGTAGTCTCTCAGTTCTTGGTAGTTGCCACCGAGTTGATTTAGCAGTGTGCTCAAGTAGAATCCTTGTGCCTGAGCCATTTCTCTAATTGCCTCTGCTTCTTTCTTCTTTGCATAGAGCTCTGCATCTGCATCTTGCCGTCGAGCATAGACCGCTGCATCAGCAGCTGCCTTCTGTGCCTCGGCATTCTTCATCTTTTTGTAAAGGACAGCATCTGCTGCTCTTTGTTTCTCGTACAGCTCCCAGTTTGCCTCTTGCACCTATGAGACCAACCAACAAGTAAGCCCTCTGGTGGCTCTCATAGCAACAATTAAGTTGAAAACCATATTTTCTGACGACAGTCGATTGTGCCCACCAAGAATAACCATAAGTAGCCCTCTGGTGGCTCTCAACTGTGCAATAGTAAGGAATACAGCACCACCACAATCACTGAAATAAGATGCTAGTATATTGCACCAGCTCAATGGATCACAAAGTAGGAGATAGCCAGAGGCCAAAACTAGGCATGTTTTCAGGAGTCCACAGGCTTAATATGTTACTGGAGATATTTTTTTGATAATAAAAAAAAAAGTGCAGAAATTTAGACACAGAAATTAGGCATCATAGAACAAGGAAAAACCACAACCAAATAACCCAAAATTAATCATATAACGAAAAATTGGAGAATACAAACTGCAGTTCAATAATTTCTTCAATCATCATCAGGAATTGAAGGGTATAATTGAAAGCAAAAGCATTTAGTTAGTCAGAAGCCAATCCAAAAATGTCCACAGTGATAAGTAATGTCAGTGACTGATGGGAACAAGCCTGATGCTAGAAATGTAATTTTTCATCTTAGAAAAAGAGGCAGACTAACACAAAAAACTACTTATATATACCATACTATTGGAAAAAGGGAGTTAAGTATCACCTACCTTTATGTCATAGTCCACACTGGCCTTAGTCAGCAACTCAGCCTTGAGTTTCTGTGTCTGTGTCTCCGCATTCATCCTCTCAACCTCAGACTGCAGGGCAGACTCCCTGATTGCCACAGCTTTGGCAGCTTCTACTTCTGCAATTCTAGCTGCCTGCTGCCACCCTGCCTTCTTGGCTTCTAGGTCAGCCTTGGCCTCTGACGTTTCAGCTTCCTTTTGGTTCCCATATAATGTCAAATCAGTCTGAACCTTAATCTGCTCCTTCCTGCCTTCTGCTTCCCTTTGTGTCTCTATAATTCTTGTTTCAGAATCAATTTTTGCAGCATTCTGTTTAGTTTGGCCTTCGCAAAGCTTGGCTCCAATATCACCCTTCATCCTTGCCTCAGCAACATCAACCTATAAATGCAGACAGATGACAGACATAATGAATAACACCTGATAAAGCAAAAGAAAACAACATTATGACAGCTTTCCATTTGCCAAGTAATTATGTAGATTGATGGGTGAAAACAAAGCACCAATAATTACAACCCCACTGCTCTTGCCAAAAACAATCTGCCGTACCATGACTGCAGGGTCCATAAATTTTATAAAACCATCAAGTCACAACAGAACACTTTCAAATCATGACCCAAAGGGTTCAAGACATTGGAAATTCGAGCAAATATCAACCAACTCTGTTCTTTTCATCCATCGCATCATAGTGTGTTACTAAAACAGATATAAAATAAATAGCCATGATACAGATGAAATTATTCACTAGCACACATAAATATCATCAACCAGCCCTTCCTTTCTCAGATTATTTGCTTGACCGATAGGGGAAAAGGGATAGTAACATAACCAAAGAACGATCAAAACAAATCATAAAGAACCAAAAACTGTCAGAAGAACTTCCAATAAAACAAAATCCCATATGGTTTCAATCAATATCAATTCCAGAAACAAGAAAAACAACAAACAAAGAGTAAACTAGAGTGATTAATTTCAAGGAAGCAAGATTTAAAAGGCCAATTACACAGTATTCAAGAATAATCCCCAAAATCCCTCTCAAATCAACCAATGAATCAGCAATTAACAATTAAAAGAAATTTCTTGAAGGAGTTGATATGGTTTTTTTTTTTTTTTTTTTTTCTTTTGGAGTAGCAAACCTTGGCTTGATTAGCAGCTTCCATCTGGTTTTCTGACCCAAATAAGAGAAATACTCATGGCCCCGAACATCAACAAGCTGCTTAACATTGGCATTATAGATCAACAGCCCAAACTGGTTCAACTCAAGCTGAACCCTCTCAAAAACCTCTGCTTAAAATCTTTAGTCCCCTTGAAAATCTCCTCCATGGTCATAGAAGCCGCAAGAACGCGGGTCTCCCCTTCGATAACCCCCTGAACGAGCTCATTAACATCGTGCGAATGCTTCTCATATGGAGAAATCAGCTTTGCGTAAAGCACAAGGCTTTCCATGTCGGTTACGCGAGGGCCGATGGTGAACACGGCGGGGAGGATGAACGGCAGCTTCTCGGCGCTCATGGCCTGAACCTCGAACGTGTAGTTCACCGGCGAGACGTCGAAGCGTGAGCACTTTTGAGTCGGCCATACCCAAGCTTTCTTGGCCAGCTTTATGTCTTGGACGCCTGCTCCTGTTATGGCTAGGTACTCTGATGGCCCCGCAACCTTCCACATCGTTCTTGATTTTTCCGACAATATTTTTTGATTTTCTTCTTGAAAAATCAGAGATCGAGCAAACTCTTGATGTGCAGAAAGTTGGCAGCCTGAGAGGTAGAGAGTTGAAGCCTGTATCTCTCTGTAATTGTTTATGAAAGAATAAACTAAAGCACATGCCATGCCTCAAACAAACAGAATTTGACACGAGTTCTGGTAGATGCTACATTGAGGCAGAAGATTTCATCTCAAGACAAACAGCTTCTCAACCTCCAAAGCATCCTCAATCAAGAAGAAAAAGAAAGAAAGGAAACATAAGAAAAAAATCTATGTCTTAATATATCTATAAAAGAAAATTATTAAGTATGACTTTTAAGAATTTTGAAATTAGTCGTATGATGCTAATTACAAGTATTTGGCACACGTCTCTAATTTTTTTATGTTCATATTTGGATACATTTTGATATCTTTAACACTTACCTTTATCGTGTTGGGTGAATATCATATCCAACGTAGATAAACACTCTTTTACTTCTTTTTTTTTTCAACTTTTTTTAGGCTTCATATTAAAGTTGTAGTGTTTTTTTTTTTTTTTTTGTTGCATTGGTAAGATAATTAAAAGATGTTTTCAATTTAATTACTTTATCACTCTATTAAATTAAAAAAATCATAAAATTCATTTGATAAATAATACATTTTTTTATGTAATAAATTCTGTTATATTTACTTTTGTTTAATTAATATATTCATGTATAAAAATTATTTAAATTATTTCAAATTATTCTATGCAATGGCAAGGAAGCTAATTAAAACAAAACAAAAAAAAAAACTAAATTTACAATTTCGCTCAAATATTAATAAAAAGTTTATCCATTTGAGTCTTCAAAATTCTAAAAATGTAGAAATCAAGAAAAAAAAATTTATTATTTTTCTAAACTACTGATATTTCTATGGCACTTTGTAATTTTGAATAATGTGAATAATTATTGTGTATAAATATATTAATTGAACAAAAATAAATATAATAGACTTAATAGTATAAAAGTGTTTTTTTTTAATTGATAAATTTTATAAATTTCTATCTAATAAAGTGATAAAGTGATAAAATTGATTGAAATGAAATTGAAGTTTGATATCTTGATTTTGATTATGAAAAGATGAAAATAAAAATAAATAATAAATTAAAAGATTAATTATGAAAATTACGTAGAGTCTAACAAAAGGGAAAACTTCTAAATTTTCAAAAGGAAATTATTATTTTAAATTCTATGAATTTATATGTCCAAAGTTTTTACAAGTATATTATATTAGTAATAGTATTACATTAATATAATATGTGAGTTATTATATTTATTCAAAAATTTATTTTTATTTAAGTTTTATTTTAAAAAATTAAAATAAATTTAAATTATAAATATTTTTATTAAAAAAAAAAATAAAAAATGAATTTGTGAGTAATTTTTTAAATAAAAAACAAAAAATAAAAAAATAAATTATGAATATTTTTATCTTTTTAAGGTAACAATATAAATGAGATAATATTTTTTTTCTCTCCAAAAAATAACAAAAAGGAGAAAATTTAAGTTTTTTCAATAATTATTATCTTTATTTCCTTTTATTTACATTTGATGAATTTTAGATATATGTTAAATTTTATTAATATAAATTAGGTAAAATAAATATATATATATATATATATATATATATATATATATATATTAAATTATAATTAAGTAAACTAATATAGATTAAACATATTTTTTTTAGTTATAGTTTTATTCTTATTATTAGGTTTTTTGATTATTTATTTCCTTTCTTCATGGGAGTACTAATTTCTCTTTTTATGTTTTTGAAAAAAAATTTACAATGAAATTAGCATCATAAGTATAAGGTTAGATGGTAAGATTTTATTAGCAACTTCATGTCTATTTGGAAAAATTATACAGTTCAATGTAGAAATGACATGTTGTAAAATGAAAAATTTATTTTTTATAAAAATATACTAAGATACTAAAAAAAAAAAAAAAGTTTCTCAATGAATATTCTAATAACTAAAATTTCAAATTTTAATCCTAAAATGTTTAAATTTTTAATTTTAAAAATAAATATAATATTTATAAAAAATAAAAATTAACTAACATTATTTAAGAAGAGATAAAAAAAATAAATTTATTATATTTTATTTAGTATTACAAATAAATAAAATTAAATATAAAAAATTATTTTATTATTTTTATATATTTATTATATTATTTAATAAATTTTACTATATAATAAATTTTTTTAAGAGATATAATAAATTTTTTTATTATATGATTTATAAATTTAATAGATTGTTGTTGAAATAAAATAAAATTAAAAATTTTGAATGAAATTTTATCATAATTTGAAAGAAATTAATGCAACAAGGTGCATTTAAAGCACATTTAATGGTTCGAGGTGCATTTATTGTGTACTTATCTTCTCTAGTCAATCTTCCGTGTTAAGCTTGCTCAAGTCAAGAGTCAAAACGAGAATATTTCCTCATATGAATACGTGAATAAATAAAAGGAAAACAATTTGTTTAAATTCCGTTAGTTGACGGAGTCCAACTTAACGGGACAGGAGATTTTCCGTAACAAAACGACCGTTAGCCCCGTTACGTCCGTCTTCATAAATGCAAAAGGACATGACTTTTGAGCTTGCCCGCCACCAATTATTAGTTGTCATTACAAAAGTGCAGAGTGATAATATTATTACGTTACCGTCTACAGAAAATTAAATGGGTTATCAAATTTTTTTTAATAAATATATATTATTTTAATATAAAAAAAATATAAATAAAATAATATTTATAAAAATATAAATTTTATATTTATAATTTTAATTATTTATTTTAATTATATATTAAATAATTATAATATATAATTAATAATAATAATATTTTTATAAATTTATATATAATATATTTGTAATATTTATAAAATAAAATATTTATAAATTATATTTATTATATATTTATTTTAAAATATTTATATATTTTAATGAATTATATATTTTTTTAATTAAAATTTTATTATATATATCGAAATAATTTTATTTAAAAAATTAAAATTTTACATATTTAATAATTTAAATTTTATTTTTTTAAAAAATATTTTTACTTTTTTTTATTTTTTTTTTTTTCTACAATTTCTCTTCCTCTTATTTTTCTCCTTACCAGCTTATTTTATAAAAGCCATAATAAGCAATAAGTATGTACAAGTATGCACATAATAGACATTTTATTCTCTCCTATAAAAACTTTTTCTTTTTTTTTATATTTTAAATAGAATGCAAACAATGACTTGGAGGGATTTTGTTACTATTCTTGCTTAATACCAAATGCTGAATTCAATACATCAAATGTTGTTAAACAATATATATAATATTATAAATAATTTTGTAAGAGAAATAGTTAACAACAACCAGCCAAAATAGACTTAAATATTTTCATAGACCAATTTTAAAGAATGAAAATGATCTCTTAGAGGGTTTTGCTTAATATACCACATTTATTTCTTTTTGGTACTAAAAATAATTTTGTTGAATTTTTCTTCCAAACTTCTGGTTAAATACTCTTAGTGCTAGAGCCAAGAAATTAAGAAGAAAATAGTGATAATAATACAAGCTTTATTGCTTGCATAAAAAAAAAAAAATTGATCACGACAAATTTGATGAGTATTACACAAATATAATTATTTATTACATATTTATAATTATTTTATTAATTTATTAATATATTAAAATATTAAAAATTTTATTATCGATTGTCATATTAGTATAAAATATGAATTCTCATCTCTTCCACATAAATTTATCTTGTCTATGTTACATTTCCTCAACAATAATTTGGTCCAGTGTTGCAAAGTCAAAACCCTACAAACCCTAATTGACCCGAGTAAAATCCTCAACAAAAAAAACAAAAGAAAAAAAAAAAGGCAAGCATATGCATAGAACAGAGACAAGGACAGATACGAGAATGAAGTTAGCAGATGGTGGCTCCTACGTTCAATCACACGGCTCAATTGCGGCGGCACCAACAGATTCTGATATGGGTTCAGAGCCTTCAAGTAATGGAATTGTCGTTCATCCAGAGATTGGTATCAAATTTAAAGATTTGATACAAGTGAAGCGACCCCCCAAATGCAGAGGTATTGGATTATTCAGATATAGGTTTTTTTTTTGCCATCCATTTCAAGGTTGCATGTACTGAAAACCCAAAAGCAGTCCCTCAGGGACAGTCCAGAGGTCCTGCGTTTAAATCCTGAGAAGAAAATGTAGGATTTACGGAACTACCTCATTGTGTAGCTCGCAGCCAATGAGCATCTTAATGAACAAAAAAAAAGGAAAACCCAAAAGCAGAAAAAGAGAGAGAGAAAAAGAGAGCAAAAAACAGGTAATGTCACTCAAATTGAGGAGACATGCTTAGAAGGAATTATTATAAGATAAATGAATATTGTAGCTACATTGAATAAGCTATCAGAAGATTACAGCATGAAACTTGTAAGGCAAGAGTACACTTGTTGATTTATTTTTTTTTTAACTGAAGTTTGTTTCTTTATTGCATGAACATTGTTTCTTTGAATACTATTGTTCTGGGATCTCAATGTTATGGAAATTGGTAGTTATGGTTGAACTTTTAGCACATTTATGGTTATACTTGTGTTTAGGGAAACTAATTTTGATTTCCAATCTTTCCGATGTTTTTTAAATGGACTTGAAAGATGGTAAAGTAGAATACTTACTTTTGGTTCAATATTGCTGCTTGCCAATAAATCAATCGACCTTATTCCAGCACACTCAGAATAGTTACCTACTCAAACTTAAAGTAACAGTGTATGGTGTATTGTCTTTCACATCAATGAATTGAAAAAAAACAAAAGGAAAGCACAAAGAAGTTTAGTCAGCTCCTAAGAGAGAACTACGACATGGTGTTTTGTTATTTTATCAATGAATCCCGTATGGATGATTGATTGATGACATAAAATGATTCAGCTTCATAGCCGGAAATGTAGGACTAAGGACTTGAGGGAAGTGAACTGCATTCAGTTTCGGTCATACCTTGCTCCTCACCTGCAGATAAAAGGTTGGCAAATCTTAGAAATATATCAAGTCTCAAATAACTTTCTGCAGATGAGTTGTGTTTTAACTTTGTCTTTCATGTTTGTCAATTTTGGGATTCCATGCTTGTAAATCTCCACTACATTTATGTAATGACACTTATTTCTCTGCACAAATTCTTTTAAAGTAAATAATTAACCTAAAATGTTCATTCTAAAAGATAAAGGCTGCAATAAATAAGTTTCCTCAGTCCTTTTTAATCCCAGTCAATGACAGCACTTTTGGACATGCTATGCTGAATAATGAAAAAGCAGGATTGCTAATTTGACAAGCCTGTGTCAAGATCTTAGATGTTGAGACCAGTAAATTTGTTTTGTTATTTGGACAATAAATATCTTATTTTTTTTGTCCCTGTAAATTGAAACAAGTGAGAACTGATCATAATTGGTTATTTGAGGATGCCATGTTTTCTGATTTCATGGCTCATAGCCTAAACATGGTTATCCTAGTTGGAGAGTTCAGCTAGAGGGTTGACAATGGTTTTTTAAAGCACATTATTGCATTTGCACTTCATGTTGTGGGTGCTTATGGCCTCAACAACACAGTTAGGCTCCAAAAAGGGCTATGCACCATTCAAAATTTTTCCAGGTTCAAGTTTCTAGAGGGAACAAAGAAACTTTGGACATTATGATTGACAAAATCAAAAGAAAATGAACTTCAAATTGTCATGTTTTAAAACCCTTTGGCAACTTATATGAATAAAACTTTAATGTACTAAAGTTTTGACCCAGATACATGGGCAACCAATGTTTAGTCTTCATTCATTTCAGATTTTTGAATAGTCAATTTATACTATTTGCTACCTTTTTAATTCTTTTCAAATGGCTGACAATATTCCTAATGTTGTCCCATTTAGCATTGATTATGTGAAAAGCCACTAAAATTCAAAATTCACTTAAGTATCATGGTTTGAAATTGTGTTTTAAGTTGTAGCATTAGGAAGGAAGCCTTATGAACATTACCTTTTCTCTTTTCTTATTTGTGTAGCACCTTAGACACTTGGGTTTGCATGAATTTGACTGAATGCTAAAAGAAGTATTTTCAAAAGCAATTTGCTCAAAACAAACAAATGTGACATTTGGGCAAAAGGTGCCTATGGCTGTTTATGTTACTAATGTCATGACTATAACAGCAATTCACACAGAAGGGAACGATCGTTAAAGCTATGTAGCTGCCGTCATGACGGTTCGAGAATAGATTTTTGTAACGCCGTCATGAAACAGAGATGTTAGGTAAGATGCAAAATCCCCTTTGTAATTAGATAAGCATCTATGGTAGGTAGGAATTTCCGTTTCATTTTTTCTTTGTGAAACTGCAAATAGGGGCTCTATAAATGGGTACTGAGCTAGCTCATTCTGCTTTGCACTAGAGAAAGTCTTTTTGCTTCTTGACTTTGGTCCAACACCTAACCTCATCTCTCTCTCTCTCTCTCTCTCATGCTTGATTTGTTTGGCTGCAAAAAGTAGCATTAACATTAACAAGCAAGGCTTCACTTCTCTAGGTGCTTTCACCTTCCTTGTTTTGAACACCCTTAATTATGTATTTGTGTTTTCTTATAATGTAATAGGGATGCATGTTATGTCCTTGTTTTCTTCATTTATCAAGCAAAAGCTATAGATTAGCTTGGAAGTAGGACTTCCTCTTGCAAAGTTATTAGAGAAGTAGCATGTAATGGATTAAATCCATGAACCACAACCTCAATTTTAGATTCTTCTCTGGAATATGTCATTAAATTAACCTTGGTAACATGAATTTGATATCTGACTTTTACGCTATAATTTAATTTTGAAATTGAATTTCCCTAAATTGATTACCTACACTTTTCTCTTGAAGCTTGAAAATTTCCTAATAAATGATCTAATTTCCCTATAAACTATCATTATACACCAATATTTATTAATCTTTCAATAGACTACCTAAAATACAACATTCAATTTTGAAGAATCAAATTGGTAATTCTTTTATATCACCTATATTTTTCCTTGGTTTCTGCCACTCTTTGTCTTGTTTTGAGGTTTATTATGACAAACTATATCATTCTTTTTCTATTTTTTGGAAAAGAGTTTTCGTTCAATTATGGACACCAACAACGGGAAGGCTAACACCCTAGGGGGAGAGTCAAGCAAAAGGTAAGTGCTATGATCACAATGTTGAGCTTAACCTTAACTAAGGATGTTATATATTTGATTTTCAATTGTGTGAATTTATTTGTTATTGATGAAGTGATTAAAAGATGTAACAATATTTCTAAAAAAATTGAGGGAGAAAATATGCATGTAAAATAAAGTTGATTGGCAATTATTGCTCTTTAAACATTTTTTTTTTCTCTTTTTTGCCCTTCTCATTTCCTTTCCTTTTTTTTTTTTTCTTTTTTAAAGATGTTTTAACTGTGTTTTTATTTCCCCATGTTGTTGCATTTTTGACCTTCAGCATTCTTTTTTTCCTTTTAAAGTTATTTTTAACATTGTTACTATGTTTTGCTTCTAAGTGTTCCAAGGGGTTAATAAGCAAAATCAATTTCATGTTGTTACCTCCTCAGATCATAGGAAATACGGCAACAAGAAAGACTATGAAGTAATAAATAATTTGGCATAAAGCATTCTTAGCCCTGGGACTTGTCAAAAATATCCACTTGAACTCTCAAACTTTTATTGTGTTCAATTAATCTCTTGTTTCTTCATATCTGAATAATCTCTATCTGTCAAATAAATATATCTCATGCATAGGATGGAGTCACTAAAGAGACATCACCCATCTTGCACTGAAGATAGATTACAAAAATGCAAAAGAACTGATGATCTACAGTGTGTCGAAAAGACCTTTACTGTTGCCTCAAGCGAGGTAATTTCCTGAATCTTGATTTTCATAGTTTGTTTTGTGTGGTGACTTGTGCATGCACATGTGCAAGTGCAAAGATAATATCATTATACATTTCCTGTGTTTGCACACACATTCTTCACACATGACTGACATGCATTGTATATCTGATTGTCATTTATTTATGCATTGATTTCTGGAGGTGAGGAAATCCCTCACCACTCTTACATTATTTGAGCAGCAACAAAAGACAATTGAAGATGTTAATTTGGTAAAATTTTCCATTAATTAGCAGTATAATTGTTATGGGAAAAATATTGTAGTTGCTAAGCAATAACAATATATTTCTATTGCTACTAGGATTTTTTATTCTCAATCTACTAATATTTATAAGGCTTGTCAATAGGATAAGGTGATATGAGCAGTGAAAAAAAAAAAAAGACAATTGAAGTTGTTAATTAGGCAAGATCTTCCATGTAGAATTATTATGGGGAAATGTTGGACTTACTAAGCACTAAGAGTAGATTTTTTTAGTTCCTAAGAGCTTTCACTCTTAATCAAGCTTGCATGAAGTTTTTCTATTCAACTAATATTTATAGGTTTGTTAATAGAATATGAGTTCTTCATGTGCATCCTATTTTGGAAGACATGTTTGCTTGGTGTTCTTTGTATTTCTTACCTTAACAATGCACTTTCTCTTCTTTGGGTACATTTGATGCTTTATTTTTCAACCAAATCAAATGCTTCTCTTGTCTTTCCTGTTTAAGTGTTAACATTTCCAATTTCAGAGCAGTAGTTGGCCATAATAACAAGATTAATCTTTTTTGAAAGAACAGGAAAAATAATGTTGTACTTTTTATATGAATATTTCCTACATCAATTAGTGTTACTGACAAGGATTCTAAACCTGTTTATCAGAACTTGTCAGATTTTCTTTTGTCAATATTGCTTGCTAACACTAAGCTTGTGTAAAGGCTGAAAGCTCATCAAAGGTATATGAGGTCCATTCTGAAGAGCATGAAACTGCAGACAAAGTTGTTGCAAAACTTGAGGATAAGATACAAGCATTGGAGTGTGTCGTGGCTGAGATGAAAAAACAGCTTAATGATGTCTTCCATGGTAAGAATCCGGCTGAATCTCAGCAAATAGAACCCTATAAATTAGGTCCAATTTCTGCTTCTATGCTGCCCTCATCATTGAGCTCTATGCACCAAGGAAGCAGCCTTGGTCAGTCTCCTTCCCTGCAAAACCAACAATATTTTGCTCCAGCATTTCAAGATCAAAAGGTGCACAATCTTCCAACTTAAATTTTTTTAGAGCTTTGAATAAATTCAGTTCGTGAAAGGTATATTTGTCTAGTGTTCTATCTTTTGCATCTATTTATCAGATACTTACAGGTACAAGATGGGGCAAGATGCTTATAACTAAAGTATTATCCATTGATTGGGTGCCTAATGTGGAAGGACACATATGATAGTGGATTAGTCATGCTTCCAACACCCATTTGTTTTTACCTCAGAATTGATGGAAAACTACTTGGGGGCAAAGTGTTTTAGTGCACCTTTTAGTATAGCTTTTGCTAATTTTGTTTTTCCTCAGAATTGTCAAACAACTGTTTAGAGTAAAAGTATTTTAATGCACCATTTCATTTTTTTCCTCCACACACAATCCTAACATACAATGGTAAGTCGTCCTTCTTGTGACCTCCCAATGTGAAAAGAAAAGGTAGACAGATGAAAGAATAATTGTTGTGTTATCATGTTCCTATCTCATTACATTGTTCAAATAAATTCCTTTTCCTTCCTATCCTACAAATTCAAAGTTCTCTTTTTTTCAGCTTTTCCTTGCCACAATAATACAATAGGCAAAATGTAAAAATTAGTGTGAGAAAACAGAGAGGAGGGGTAACATAGAGCAACACTAATTGCAATGATGGAAAACCCCAAGCTACAACACACACTAATACCCTTTCCAACCCCCCCCCCCCACTAACTGGCAGCCCGAGGAATGCAACTCTTTTTGGTTATGTGGTTTGCATCTTCATGTAATCTAATTCATCAAATTCTCACAACAGCTCAAGGCTCCACTGATCCAACACATGATGCATCACAACACAACTAATTTGCTACTGCCCCAATGGCAGCAATTGCTCCCTCTAGAGGCAAATGGGCAACTGCAACCAGAAAGTCAACAATCAGGAAAGTTTCTACAACAATATGCTACTTTACAGCATGATCTACATCAAAGGCCTCAGGCATTAGGTCAAATACCAGGCTTTTTGCAGCAATTGCACAATGTAGGTTTTCAACAAAATGTCCTTCCAGAGACATCATCAAGTATGTAACTAAACTTTTTAGGTTTCCTCTCTTTTCCAAGCATGTTTTGTAATGTTACAGTTTCATGTTTATTTTAAAAATTCCTTCCATGCCTATTAATATAGCTTTATGTGATGTTGCTACTACACCCTGAATTGTTATTAAAATTACTGGTGTGTGAAACAATTAGGGCCCTGCATTAGAACTACTGTATGGGACTCTAGTGCATCACATTAAATGTTACCTTGCATCTTGGCATCAATGAATGCATATTTGGTTATCATTTATCTAGTTAAATCTCACATTTAGTAGCAGAGAGACTGTCAATAGTTGGTCAGGTGCTATGATGTGTTTATGCCATGTCATACCCGTAAATTAATACCCATATGGAAGTCTCTTCATTATTATTCTGTAGGGAATTTGATGTAAACTATTCTTCCTCATTAAAGATGCATGTGACATGTGATATATTTGTCAGGCAATTTCTTGGCGGAAAAAAGCTGCTTTTGTTGATTATCCTAGGTCATCAATAGAATTTTGTTCCACTTTTTCCTTGGTTTTCATGTTAACTTGTGAACATGTATTTTTTTGAATATTTTCTCTTAGTGTCTTATTTGTATATATGTCACACTTGTAAGTGGCACTCCGAAATGTATACATCTTCTTTGCCTGGGTGACTCAATTATTTGACCATTATTTTTTGTTAAAAAGATAACAATACATGTATTTTTGTTTGGTTCATTTTACACTACTTGATTATCAACTCTGGTGATTCCCTTAAGGTAACAAGAATTTGTGTAAGGTTTCAGAATTACAGAAAACTTGAAAGAACAAGCATCACTTAGTAGGATTTAGTGACAGTTTCTAGGCAAAAAAAGCTTTCACTTTTTTAGAGGTAGAAATCAGCAGATTCTCTATAAATTTGTCTAATGAGAGTTTTTTTTACTTAGTTTAGAATAAATCTAATAAAACAAACAAATGCATGTAATTTTTCTATAGATTTGTTTACCAAAATTGATACATGTGTGCATATTTATGCATTGTCAACAACATGACTCACACCTAAATCTTCCTACTTCTTTTAGTTTGTAAATTCTTCTAAATCTTTATGGTTTTAGCTGCATAAACTCCATGCTTCTCCAAGAAGTCAATGTTGTCATCTTGAATCGACATTTTCTCTCTTTTTGTTTTAAGTATTATTGTTGTCTTGTGGTTTATGGTTAGATACATAGTGCCACTTCCATTCTAAGCCTGTTTGTTTTCTCTGTCATGTAAGAATTGTTAATGGTTAATTGTGTCCAGGTGCATCAATATTTCTTCATGCTATAATTGTCAAATTTTCATCTGTAACTTGTGATGATCTTATTTGACTAAAAGTTATTGGTATATTCATTCTATCCTGCAGTGTCCCTAAATTTTACAGTAAAGGCAGGAGAAGCAGGTGGCTTTGGCTGGCAAGAGGAGGCATACCAAAGGGTAATTTTGTGGCCTATTTTTTGTTAGAGAAAGTTTATTTGTTTCATGGAACACAAGCAAAATGGAGGGTAATTCAAATGTTTATTGACTTACGTAGAAATCATATAATACCTTTTAGCAACTTCAAATAAGCAATTACAATGTTATAAGACATTAAATAGATGGAAAGATTTCACTATTTCAATACAGGACCAATTCTTTTTAAAAAAAATTTGGTGTTGATGATGAATACTTTTCCCTCAGATGGTTGTTTTTGATTGAGCTGTTTGTTGGGAGCTCAAATCTCTATACAACAAGAATTTCTTCTTCACATTTCATGTTCAAATAAATGCTTCTTACTTAAATAGTCAAACTCATAAAATAAACTTGTGCATTGTTCAAACAAAAACATTGTTATTTTGTTTATGTAGCTAAGATATGTTATAATGTATTGTTTCATTATTCAATATGAATAATGAAACTGTTAAATTTTTATATGTATGTTTCCCTTCTATTTCCATTACTGTATACATGCAAAGATAAGAGAATATTTGGCCAATTAGGATGTATTGTTGTCTCTTAAATCCTTATTTTAGTACTTTTCACCATGCTTCAAGAAACATATTACTGCCAAGCATGGGTTTTGGAAGAGTCTTAGCAAGGGATGTGGGGGATATGTCATACTTGTCATGCAAAACAATACTAATAGAAGTCAACAATAAAAAGGAAAACCAAGTAAACCTTTGCCTTGGCTAAAGTAGGATAAATAAATTAAACCCTTTCTCTGCCTTCCATCCATGCCTGTTTAGGATGCCTTCTTCCTCTTTGTATGTCCTCCAAATATTCAATGAACATGATGCATTGATTTTATTGTGGCAGAAAAGAGAGCAGTTGGATATTTTGTTTGACAAAATCTTACTTTTTTTTGTTTTGTAGATTAAACCCATAGAGATGGTATACTCACAAGAATTAAATGAAATGTACAAGATATGTGCCGCCACGTCACACGAGGTGTGTTTATGAATTTGTTGTCTTATTCACCTCCCAATTTATCTACTGTGATGATAGCTAGCTTGGTTTTGATCTGAGGTTCACCATGATGTTGATTGGGTGTAGCGGATGGGATAGACTAAAAAAGTGAAAGGAACCCTTTTAAGGAAGTAACAATTTTTCCCAGAAAGAGTAGATCCCAAGATTGGATTTCTTACCATATATTGATTTCTATTTTTTCAGACCAATCATCCATTGCAACAACCCAACTCAGAGTGGCTTCAGAATATATCCAGTTTTAAGCATGTCCTGGGGCACATGCCATCGTCCTCACAGAATCTAAGAGAGACATCCTTTGAGCAGATGAATATTATCGATGCACACAGGAGATATGTTCTTGCACAACAGCGAAGAAAAATTCTTGAGCATCGTTTATCTTCCTTGCAGCAACAACAGCCTGAAATTCCTCAAGCACATTCCCTTGGATATGAAATGAACCCCCATGGGCCAACAACCAACTTGCAACCTTTTTCACCAATATTGCAGCATACAAACAAGAGCTTTATATCTTCTCTGTCTGGAGGGTCTCCATTGCTGCAAAACCAGAGGCATCAATTGCATCCTGGTTCCAATTCTGATTTTGGACAAGGAACTTCACTAAGCTCTTTGCATCCAGTAGCTGTGGGACTAGAACATTTACATCCTACGAGCTTTCTTAAACGGGTCAATAATAATCCCCTTTCATCCCAAAGTGGAGTAAATGTTACACGTCCGAAGGACCCTGCAGTTAAATTCCAACCAACTTTGGCATCTGAAAGAGCAGCAAGTGTAGCAGCTGGTGCAATCACAGTCACATCTCAAAGTGCAGCAAGGATGACAGCTTGTGCAAACACTGCAACATCTCAAAGAGTGGTAGAAATGACGGCTAGTGCAAACACAACAGCTGAAACAAAGGTTACAAGTGCACCACATGCTGTTGTCATAAAAGCAGAACCAGTGGATATTGATATGCCAACATGCACCGACAAGTGAAGCAGCAGTCACCTGCAAAGATGTAGACACACCAAATGCATAAGCTATTTCTGATGGATGATGCAAATTATCTTAAGACCCTTGAGAAATGGTGTGTCAGTACATCTCTTAATGGGTTAGTGGATTGTTCATCCTACCAATATCCAGATGGAGTCTGGTTTCCTATGTCTTCATATTATCAGTATCTAATGTTGAATAATTAGTCGACGATGATCCAAGTCATAATGGATCACCTCATGCATGTTTTTGTTGTTTAAGTTTGTGTGGAGTCATCTACTTTATGGTCCTGTCAGTAGGAGTCTTTTCAAGTTGATGTATGCTTTGATTGTTTAAAACTTGCAGTCCTGCCTTTTATCCATTTTCTCATCGTGAGTAATCAGGATACATCCTTTGCTTCTTGAAATTTCTTTTAGCAAGCTTCTTGCTTGAAGCAAGCCTCCACAAAACATAGCACAGATGCCATTGTTCGAGTATCACCCTGCTATTGCAGTCTTTTGATCAACCATGTCTTCTTTGATTGAAAATATGGTAATTTTAGTTGGTGAAAAAGTGTCTATTAGCCAACAAAATGTTGGTTTAGTGGTAGAGAATTGCCAAAGCGCTACCCAGAGTTAAAGAGCTTGAATTGTAAGGGATCATTATTTCCTTGCTTTAATACTAATGCCGTTCTTCTTTGACCCTTTGTAACTCTCTCATCCCTTTCTTTCTCTGTTTTTTTTTTTTGGTTTGTTTATTTGTTTTCTTGCATTTAATCCAAATAACTTCCACAAATAAAATTATGGTAATTTTCACGTTATTGGGGTTGACAACAGGAACACATTAAACAACATAACTCAAAAGGAACATAAAAACAGATAATTTTGCATTTTGTTTTATTCAGGTTTTCATCATGATTGGCTCTGCTTGATCATGAAACACCAATAATTATTTATTTGACCTTTCAAACATTTAACCACAAAACCTAATTTCATCCTAGCAAACCGTGGCCGTTGATTTCTTAGAAATAAAGACGTGTAGTCTTTTGAAGTCAAATTGAATACAGATGAGAAAAATGTCAACAAGAATATATTGACCATGTTATAAGTTTACCATTTTCAGTCATGAGAGTAACCCAAAATACAGTACAATATTTCTTAAATAATAATTGAGTTGACATAACTATAATATGAATTTAATTAGAAATATTACAATTGAATTGACATAATTATAATATTAATTTGATTTAAATTATTCTTTTGTGTGTGTGTGTGTGTGTGTGTGTGTTTAGGCTTTATTATTATGTGAATGCGATGCTGTTCTTATTTAATTCCAATTATGCTTAAATTTATCAAAGGAGAAACAATAATTGAACATTATTGCAAGTCAGTTTGTAAAACTCATTTTCAAACAAAAGCAAAAAGTATGTATAGACTTGGAAAGTTAAAGAAAGAATTTATATTAGCAGCAGCCAAGCTCTTATGGTCTTTTCTCTCTTGAAATATTCGAGATCTTGGCAATTTCTACGTACAGTCCACAAAGCAAAGGACATGTCATTGTCCCATATCTGTGTGGAATCCCTACTCCGATCTTCAAATTTTGAAGTAGGGATAGGATCAGGATGGCATTTAACTTTGTTATTCTTGTCCTCACCTTATTAAAATTTTACTATCTTTTCTTTTATATAATAATTATATAACATTTTTATAAGGACAATCTAAACAAATTTTTGTATATAATGATTATTAAATTTATTGTTTTTAGTAATTTTTATTTTAGTTTTTACATAATAATTATATAATATTTTTAAAGAGACAATTCAAACTATTTTTTTCTCTATAATAATTATTTAATATATTTTTCAGTTAAAATTTTGAAATAAAAATGAGATCCCAATATCAATGGTATATTTAGAAAAAATTTTCAAAGAAGGCAAATTATGAAGGTAGGAGATTTTATTCATGGTATAACATCATATGTATTCTGAATTATTAACTTAAAATATAAGTGTGTAAAATTTTAAAATATTTGAATTTATATTAATATAATTTTACAATTTGAATTAATTTTGAAGTTATTTACTAACAATTAAAATTTTAACTAATTTCTAATTAATAAAATTATTTATTTATATTTAAAAAAAATTACTTAATTATAATTATGAAAAAAATTATATTATATTATTTATTTTTATTTTAAAAAAATATTTATAAGACTCTAAAAATATATAAATCTTTCTTATTTTTATTTAACTCACTGAAATGTAAATGATAAAATGTAATATAATATAATAAATATATATTTTTATAATTATTTGTCATTCTTATATCATAGACTAAAATAACAAATTGTGATAATATATCCATCGTATCATTGAATCATCGAATGAACATAACGCGAAATAGGAGGTCAGAAGGGGAAATTGGGCCTACGGCCCCTTGCCTCCGGCCCAAGCCCAAATCCAATTTATGACATGGATGGCAATAAAGGCAAGGGTGGAGGTGAGAATCCAAGGCAAAGATCAAAATAATTATCTTAATTTCTACCTTCTCTTTTTCTTGTTATCCATTATCCATTAGGTGGTAATTTTTTTTATTTTATATTTTTAAATAATATTAATAATTTTAAAATTTAATATTATTTAAAATTTAAAGTATTTAAATATTTTTAAATAAAAAATTAATAAAAATTTAAAATAATATATTTTAATAAATATAATAAAATTTTTATATATATATATAAAATATTTCATATATAATATAAATTTTTTATTTAATATAAAAATTAATTTTATTTATTAATTTTATTATTATTTAACTTTTTAATTAATTTTATTTTAAATAAATAATAATATTAATATTATTATAAATAATAAGTATGATATTTTAATAAAAAATAAATTTATAAATTTTTTATTTAAAATAAAATTATTATTATTATTATATTTTTTAAAAAATTAATAATATTTTTAAAATTTTTATTTTTATTTTTTAAAATTTAATATTTTTAAAATATAAAAAATAAAAATATGTTAATTTTAATATTATAAAAATTATAAAACCTTCTTTCAAAATTAATTTTGATAATAACAAGAAAAGTCGAACAAAAAACACAAGAACACCAGGATATATATATATATATATTATTTTTTATTTTTCAAAAGTCGAAGCAAGAAACACATTAAAGTCATCGGCCATTTCAATCATGAGGGTAACCTTTTGGGCCCAAAGGACGGCCTTTAGCATGGTTGCGTAGATGTTAAGAATCGGATAGTGGCGATCACTCAAATCACTTAACATCTTTTACTGGATCAGCAACAACGACAGCGCTCTCTCCAGGGTGCTTTCTCTTTTCCCTTTTCCCTTTTGATTTTGGTGTGTCTTTCAATTTTCAAGTACATGTAAATTACAATTACATAAGAAAATTGATCGAATTTGTTGAAATCGGAGTCTGAACTTAAGGGGCTTGTTAACTGAATGATTATTTATGGTAAAGTTCAAAACTTTCCCTTTCAATGGCCCGATTCTAATTTTTGTGTGTGTGTGTGTTTTTAATTTTTCATTTCGTGGTTAAATTCTGAAAATTCATTGCTTTTTGGAACTGGGTTTTGAAAATTTAAGGCTATTATTTTTGTTTATGGTAGATCAGGTGGTAGATCATTCCTGAAGAGCTTGGGATCATCCCTATTTCTTGTCATATGATACTAAACGTATGAAGTTTTTTCTTTTATTAACTGGTTCTGACGGAGACTCAAACTCGAACTCTTCAGCTTAGATATGACTCCCCCGTAGGTCAAACTACATAGGTTTACCTTTTGAAGTTTCCAGAATTGGTTTTTCTCACATTTTATGCTGTTTATCAATTTGGTTTTGAATTTTTTAGTAATTGTCAGCATCATTTTTTGTTGTACAGTTCGAAGCATTTATATTTCTGCTAGTTGAAATCTGATGGATGCCAATAGTCGGGGACCTGCTGATCCCAAGGGCAAACCTTATATGGAATTAAATGGGCCTGACATGGAAGAAAATGAACCTGACATTGAAGCAAATGAACCTTACTTGGGAAAAACAGATGATTGGAGAGCTCAGTTGTCGCCCATTTCACGTCAGAGAATTATCAACAAAATGTGAGATTTTTTGTTTGTGTCGGGCTTTTGTGTGGTAACCATTATTATGAGCTTAGCTTGCTTCATTTGAGAGTCCTTCTTAGTTTTTTCTGATATTAATATTATGATCGATTCAAGTTATACAAATTGCTTGGTTCCAGGAAGAAGGAAGACTTCCATGAGCCTTTAATTCAGCAGTTATTACTTTTCTCTGCATTTCATGTGCACTGCAATTCTTGAATTTTCATGATGACTTCTTGGAATGACTCTGTCAACTTGTATCAGTTATAGAAACTCCTTGTTGTGTGCTTAGTCGTTTTTCAACTTCCTTGGTAGCCGTTAACTGCTACATTCTTTGTTGAATCCATTGTACAGTGCACCGGCCATCGGTGCCTTTATCAAGTGCTCTTTGTGACATGCATTTTCTTTTCTTTAGGAGTATTCTTAAGCAACTAATTGCAACTAAAAATATGAGAAAAATATAGTATATGTGGAAGTGAGTATCAATATGCGAGCATTTGAGGTTCCTTTTGCTGGTACCAACTTTTTCTACTTTAATGTTTGTGAAATGTCAAATGCCTTGCAACGCATTCATAGAACGGACACCTTGAAGAGACATCTTCCACTTTCTGGCCAAGAAGGATTACAAGAACTGCAGAAAATTGCTCAGAGGTTTGAGGGGAAGATTTATTCTGCAGCCACAAACCAGGTAATTCTCTAATGCTCGGATTTTGAAATTTGTTCTTTCTAGCATGATCACTTTTGCCGGAACCCTAAAGAGTTTAGCAATCTCTTCTCTCCATGGGTAACAAATTTGCTTTGTTCAGCATGGCAAAGGGCTGTTCAAGAAGAGAAGTGTCTCTAAGTCAATGTTAGGGCAAAGCATAGGGGGGACGGGATTTTTTTAATTCTCTCAAGTGTGGGGGCTGGGGGTTCGAGAAGCAGTAAAAGAGCTGAAATCAGCCATATCATTCCCTCAGTGGATCGTTCCAAGTCCTAATCTCTTTTAATGATTTCTGATTGCAGTCTGATTATCTGCGAAAGATATCTTTGAAGATGCTGACAATGGAGACCAAGTCTCAAAATTCTTTACCCAATAGTTTGTTGTCCAATGCTGATCCCAAGGGCAAACCTTATATGGAATTAAATGGGCCTGACATGGAAGAAAATGAACCTGACCTGACATTGAAGCAAATGAACCTTACTTGGGAAAAAACAGATGATTGGAGAGCTCAGTTGTCGCCCATTTCACGTCAGAGAATTATCAACAAAATGTGAGATTTTTTGTTTGTGTCGGGCTTTTGTGTGGTAACCATTATTATGAGCTTAGCTTGCTTCATTTGAGAGTCCTTCTTAGTTTTTTTTCTGATATTAATATTATGATCGATTCAAGTTATACAAATTGCTTGGTTCCAGGAAGAAGGAAGACTTCCATGAGCCTTTAATTCAGCAGTTATTACTTTTCTC
Organism: Rhizophora mangle; assembly: GCA_037832345.1. Lineage (NCBI taxonomy): Eukaryota > Viridiplantae > Streptophyta > Magnoliopsida > Malpighiales > Rhizophoraceae > Rhizophora > Rhizophora mangle. Next base: position 64,914 of record JBAPLJ010001034.1, read on the forward strand.
TGCATTTCATGTGCACTGCAATTCTTGAATTTTCATGATGACTTCTTGGAATGACTCTGTCAACTTGTATCAGTTATAGAAACTCCTTGTTGTGTGCTTAGTCGTTTTTCAACTTCCTTGGTAGCCGTTAACTGCTACATTCTTTGTTGAATCCATTGTACAGTGCACCGGCCATCGGTGCCTTTATCAAGTGCTCTTTGTGACATGCATTTTCTTTTCTTTAGGAGTATTCTTAAGCAACTAATTGCAACTAAAAATATGAGAAAAATATAGTATATGTGGAAGTGAGTATCAATATGCGAGCATTTGAGGTTCCTTTTGCTGGTACCAACTTTTTCTACTTTAATGTTTGTGAAATGTCAAATGCCTTGCAACGCATTCATAGAACGGACACCTTGAAGAGACATCTTCCACTTTCTGGCCAAGAAGGATTACAAGAACTGCAGAAAATTGCTCAGAGGTTTGAGGGGAAGATTTATTCTGCAGCCACAAACCAGGTAATTCTCTAATGCTCGGATTTTGAAATTTGTTCTTTCTAGCATGATCACTTTTGCCGGAACCCTAAAGAGTTTAGCAATCTCTTCTCTCCATGGGTAACAAATTTGCTTTGTTCAGCATGGCAAAGGGCTGTTCAAGAAGAGAAGTGTCTCTAAGTCAATGTTAGGGCAAAGCATAGGGGGGACGGGATTTTTTTAATTCTCTCAAGTGTGGGGGCTGGGGGTTCGAGAAGCAGTAAAAGAGCTGAAATCAGCCATATCATTCCCTCAGTGGATCGTTCCAAGTCCTAATCTCTTTTAATGATTTCTGATTGCAGTCTGATTATCTGCGAAAGATATCTTTGAAGATGCTGACAATGGAGACCAAGTCTCAAAATTCTTTACCCAATAGTTTGTTGTCCAATGCTGATCCCAAGGGCAAACCTTATATGGAATTAAATGGGCCTGACATGGAAGAAAATGAACCTGACATTGAAGCAAATGAACCTTACTTGGGAAAAACAGATGATTGGAGAGCTCAGTTGTCGCCCATTTCACGTCAGAGAATTATCAACAAAATGTGAGATTTTTTGTTTGTGTCGGGCTTTTGTGTGGTAACCATTATTATGAGCTTAGCTTGCTTCATTTGAGAGTCCTTCTTAGTTTTTTCTGATATTAATATTATGATCGATTCAAGTTATACAAATTGCTTGGTTCCAGGAAGAAGGAAGACTTCCATGAGCCTTTAATTCAGCAGTTATTACTTTTCTCTGCATTTCATGTGCACTGCAATTCTTGAATTTTCATGATGACTTCTTGGAATGACTCTGTCAACTTGTATCAGTTATAGAAACTCCTTGTTGTGTGCTTAGTCGTTTTTCAACTTCCTTGGTAGCCGTTAACTGCTACATTCTTTGTTGAATCCATTGTACAGTGCACCGGCCATTGGTGCCTTTATCAAGTGCTCTTTGTGACATGCATTTTCTTTTCTTTAGGAGTATTCTTAAGCAACTAATTGCAACTAAAAATATGAGAAAAATATAGTATATGTGGAAGTGAGTATCAATATGCGAGCATTTGAGGTTCCTTTTGCTGGTACCAACTTTTTCTACTTTAATGTTTGTGAAATGTCAAATGCCTTGCAACGCATTCATAGAACGGACACCTTGAAGAGACATCTTCCACTTTCTGGCCAAGAAGGATTACAAGAACTGCAGAAAATTGCTCAGAGGTTTGAGGGGAAGATTTATTCTGCAGCCACAAACCAGGTAATTCTCTAATGCTCGGATTTTGAAATTTGTTCTTTCTAGCATGATCACTTTTGCCGGAACCCTAAAGAGTTTAGCAATCTCTTCTCTCCATGGGTAACAAATTTGCTTTGTTCAGCATGGCAAAGGGCTGTTCAAGAAGAGAAGTGTCTCTAAGTCAATGTTAGGGCAAAGCATAGGGGGGACGGGATTTTTTTATTCTCTCAAGTGTGGGGGCTGGGGGTTCGAGAAGCAGTAAAGAGCTGAAATCAGCCATATCATTCCCTCAGTGGATCGTTCCAAGTCCTAATCTCTTTTAATGATTTCTGATTGCAGTCTGATTATCTGCGAAAGATATCTGTGAAGATGCTGACAATGGAGACCAAGTCTCAGAATTCTTTACCCAATAGTTTGCCGTCCAATGCTGTTGGCAATAGCAACAAAACCCCTGACTCAGGAGGTAATAATAGCATGGAGCTTCAAGACTGTATGCCATTGGAGAAACATTTATTTTATGCTGTAACTTGCTTCATTGCTCTCCAATTGCAACTTTTGTCTGTGTTATGGATATATGTCTGTAATTTAGCTTCTGACAGTGAGCATTCCTGGCCAAAGCTCTAAAAACCTCCAAGTCTGATAAATTTAGTTAAATGTTATCATTCTCATACTTTCCACAGATTGCTATATTGATTCCTCTTTGCAAGGTAAAATATTGCTTCAGTTCTTTTTAAGTTTGCTGGAAATTGATTGTTGAAGTTTCCTGGCATTCCTTGGCCACTTTCCCCTATTATAGTTGGTAATTATGTTGGTTGTGGCATTCCAATTGATCTGTCAAGCTGTTGTGTAGTGCTATTGTGACCCGTAGATGAAGATATTGCTTTCTTTCACATTTCTTTATGTATGAGAATAATCATGTAATTGTTGCAGCTGCATTGGATTCAACAGCACAGACAGGACATGTAAATGGAGGAGATTGGCAGGAGGAGGTTTACCAAATGGTAATTTTCATAACTCTTTTTTTTTTCACAGAGAAAATTGTCTTCATAGGTTCTTGCACAATTTTTTTTCCCTCTTTTGTTTCATTCTTTTCTTTTTTTTTTATATATTTTTGGAAAAATTAAGTCACTGCACAGTTGCAATAAATGGATAAATACAAGATCATTCACAACTCACAAAGAAATTTTATGGGTTCCCCCAATTGAACATAAATGATTGATCAGTAGGAAGGCAGATCATGGTTCTGAGTGATTAAAATCTTGACCATATGTACCATTTCAACCTCAAATTTTGAACAAATGCAAGTGAAATGATGAATCTTATTTTCTCATACATCTTCATTACTGCATATTTGAAGTACACAATGAGATTTTGTGATTAGGCAAAACATGAAAAAGCAGGAATGAGCACTTGTGTTTATGATAAATGGAGACCACTATTAGGCTTCAAGACTTAAATATACTTGTTAGTTTTCTGAAAGTTGATCCTATGGTCTATGTGAAAATTGTAGTAATGGATGATTTTGTGCAGGAATAATTTCAAAGAAGTCTTGAAAGATGCACGTAGTAATTGAAGTTCTCTAAAATCTGAGAACTCCATCTATACCTTGTCAAACTGACAAGGGATAGCTTACATGAATTCTTTCATGCCTTAGCCTTTGCACGTGTTTAATGTCTTGCTTTGTGCTAATGGTTTATTCTTGATGATGGTGGTTGGATCATTTAACTTTCTGTCTTGCATCTAAAGTGATGAGGTGTTCAATTGATTGTCTTCTATGTTTATTTCCTAGATCAAAGCCATGAAGGAGACTTACTATCCTGAATTAAATGAAATGCACCAGAAATTGCTGCTAAGTTACATCTGGTATGTTAAGTTCATGTCTTTAATCTTGAGTACATTGCCTAATCACTCCTTGAAATCCTGTTCATTAGTTTATTTTTGCAGCTTTCATATATATTCGAAATTCAGATGTGTAGTAGACCAAAAAAAATATTAATAAAAAAATGGGGTGCCTGTCTGACACGAGTTGTTGGTAGACCATCTGATTGTTAGGGGAGGGACCATCTCATCTACATTAAATTGACATCCTCTGCCCTCAGGCACACAAGGGGGAAGGGAGGGAGGGACCCATGCACCAATGTATAGGAAGGGCAATTGGAAAAAGAAAGTTATTTTAACAAATGAGAGAGAGAGAGAGAGGCATTCACCACTGCTGGAAGAGTGATTTGGGCCAAGATTCTAAGAAATGTTTTGATGTGTGTGCTTAATATTATGGCTGAAATGTATGTTCTTCTCATTTCCCAGCAGGAGTCCCTTCCGCAACAGCCAAAGACAGACCAATATGATAAGTTGAAAACATTTAAGACCATGTTGGAGCGGATGATGACATTCTTACACGTCTCAAAGAGCAATATTACTCCCAACATTAAGGACAAGTTGCTTTCCTATGAGAAGCAGATAAAAAGTTTTATAACCCCAAATAGACCTAGAAAGCCTACCCCTTCTCTGCAGCAAGGACAAGTTCCCCAGCCTCATATGCAACCCGTGCAGCAAGCACAATCTCAAATTCCTCAAGTGCAGTCTCATGAGAATCAAATAAATCCCCAGTTACAGACAATGCAGGGTTCTGTACCCACAATGCAGCAGAATAATATGTCGAGTTTGCAGCATAATCCTCTATCATCTGTGCCTGGGATTCCTACGTCACAGCAAATGATGAATGCAATACAGCCAGGCTCCAACTTAGATTCGGGACAAGGAAACACCCTGGGTTCATTACAGCAAATGTCTATGGGATCACTACAACAGAATGCTGTTAGTGCGCCTCAACAGGCAAACAGTAATACCATGTCATCGCAAAGTGGGGCAAATATGCTGCAACCAAATGTACCCCTCCAGTCAAATTCCACTATGCTTCAACACCAGCATCTGAAGCAACAGCAAGAACAGCAGATGTTGCAGTCACAACAATTTAAACAACAGTTGCAACAACGCCAGTTGCAACAGCAGTTAATCAAGCAACAGATGCAGCAGCAGCAGCAGCAGCAGCAGCAACAGCAGTTGAACCAGCAAGCCAAGCAGCAGCTGCCTGCACAGATAACACAGCAGATGTCACAGCTACACCAAATGACTGATGCAAATGAGCTAAAGATGAGGCAGGGCATTGGTATTAAGCCGGGGTTCTTTCCACAACATCTCCCAATGGGTCAGCGGACAGCTTTCCCCCATCAACCAATGAAATCAGGAGGCTCCTATCCTATCTCTTCACCACAGCTGCTTCCTGCTGCTTCCCCTCAATTACCCCAACATTCCTCTCCACAAGTTGATCATCAAAATTTATTGCCATCTCTAACAAAAACTGGAACCCCTTTGCAATCTGCAAAGTTTCCTTTCATTGTCCCATCACCTTCAACTCCCTTAGCTCCATCCCCTGCATTACGAGACTCTGAACAAGCCAATATCTTTTTAAAAAGGGTAGCTTTACATCAATTCATTCATGCTTTTCTCCTTAGACCTTTTATGTGTGTTCCTCTACTTTAACAATTGATTCTTTATTTGTGTGATCAGAACATTTAAACTTTCTGTCTTGCATCTAGGGAGCTGAAGCATTTGATTGACTATCTCTTACATCTGTTTTAATTTTCTAGATCAAAGCAATGAAGGATTCTTGCTATCCTGAATTAAATGAAATGTGCCAGAAAGTTGCTGCCCAGTCACAGCAGGTATGCTAACTGTTCGTCTTAAATCTTGAATTAATTGCCTAGTCATTCCATGAAATCCTGTTCATTACTTTATTCTAGCTTGCTGTATAATTCTGTATCATCTTTATCTGGGATTTGTACATCGCAGCGAACCATGATGAATGCAATGCAGCCAGCTTCCAGCTTAGATTTAGGACAGGAAAGTGCACTAGGTTTGCCGCAGCAAATATCTATGGGACCTCTACAACTATGTCCAGTCAGTGCTCCTCGGCAGGCAAATATTAACACTTTGTCATCACTAGGTGAGGTAAATATGCTGCAGCCAACTTTTCCTGTGCTGTCATATTCTGCTATGCTTCAACAACAGCATCGGAAACAACAGCAGGAGGAACACCAGGCTTTGCAGACACATCTCCAACTGTTCCAGCAGCTCCAGTGGCAGCAGCAACAGCAGCTTCAGCAGTCAAAGAAGCAAGCAAAAACCAGTGTTGGAGACCAACAAAAAATTGGTGTGCAAACTGCTGCATCAGTTGCAATTGAGACTCCTGATAAATCAGTCACACCTTTGCTTGCAGAATTTGCTGGTCCCGACAGTGCTTATGGTTCTACTATGGCAACTCTTTCCAGCAAATCAAGTGCTAAAATGCACATGATCAAAGCATTGCCCGTGCTTTTTGTCATGTTATTGTCCACTGTTGTGGTATTGTCATTATGGTTATTATTATTAGATTGAAGATAGGAGAGAGAGACTTTGAGATGGATTAACTATCTAGTAAAAAACTAAAGCTACCGTCTGTTATTGTTATTAAGCAAGCGTTATGCCATCAGTTGCTGCTTTTGCAGTTCTTTTCGTTCTTGAATGTTGTGGGGCTAATATTGCACGTTCCTGAAAGCCAAGCAGTGAAACGTGAAGTTGAGATTGTTGAGAAGGATGCGGAGTGACTATTCTGCAAGGATGCAAGTCAAGCCTTTCTTGACATGAGTAGGCTAATTGTCGGCTTCTTAAATTCTTTGATATGAAAGTAGAATTATTTAATTGTACTTTACACTGATACTTGGGCAAGATATTAGTGTGTGATGGACATAACAAAAAGAAATAAAGTGAACGTGAAAGTCAATACGAATGATAGTAAGGGAGGTCAAATGTGGATTATGGCATTGACGTCTAATAAGCAAAGTGTTAGATTTAAGAATATGGGTGACATCGTTGTAGCAATGCAAAGGTAATGCAGTGGCAAGGGGTGGCATTAATTTCAAGTGGAATAGGTAATAAAAACTTTGGTTAGTGTGATAATGTGCATTAATGATGGTGGCCTATATGGCGATGTATTAGTATGTTGAGTGACTATTAGACATATTAATATCTCATTTTACGTGACAATCATATTTCCTTATAATTGGATATGATTTAGGGTTTGAATCAATGATACCTTATAACGTTGGTTTGTTAGCCTTTTAATTCTTTTGATGTAAAAATATAAGCATTCAATGATACCTTATATCAATGTTTGGCATGACATTACTGTGTGATGGGCACAACAAACGAAAATAAGGGGAATATGGAAGTTAATATGCATTATAGCAATTCAAGAGAGGCTAAATGTGAACCATGATATTTGCATCCAACAAGCAAAGAGTTGGATTTGGAAGCACACGTGACTATATTGTAATGATGCAATGGCATTACAATAGCAAGTGATGAGATTAGCTTTAAGTAGAAAAGGTAATTGAAATATTAGTTGCTACGACAATATAAACTAGCGATGTCACAACTTATGCTAGCGATACATTAGCATGTTGAGTGACCACTTGAACATATTAATATATTCTACTATTAGATATTCAAATTTCTTAATACTCTTAAAAGAGATTATATATGTTTTATTTGATAATTTTTCAATACTGGGGTATGAATTCAGATTTAAATCAATGAGATATGAATGTAAGATAATTTAATTAATATAAGTGTTAAATAATTAATTATAATATTATAAAAATAATATATATATATATATATATATATATATATATATATATATATATATATATAAAAGATAATAATATTTTATATTTTATATTTTTTAAATAATATGAATATTTTTAAAATTTAATATTATTTAATATTTAAAATATTAAAATTTTTTTAAAATAATAAAAATAAAAATTTAAAATAATATATATTTAATAAATATAATTAATTTTTTATATATATATATAATATTTTATATTATTTTAATATTTTATTTATAATATAATTTTTTATTTAATATAAAAATTAATTTTATTTATTTAATTTTATTATTTTTAATTAATTATATTTTAAATATATAATAATATTATTATTATAAATAATAAATATAATATTTTTTTAAATAAAAAATAAATTTATAAATTTATTATTATTATATCTTTAAAAAATTTAATAATATTTTTAAAATTTTAATTTTTTATTTTTAATAATTTTTAAATATTAAAAATAAAATTATATTAATTAAAATGAAATCAAATAAAATAAACTAGTAGACAAGATGAGAACGATTAAAGTCATCGGCGATTTCAATCGTGAGGTAACCTTTTGGGCCCAAAGGACGGCCTTTAGCATGGTTGCGTAGACTTTAAGAATCGGCTAGTGGCGATCACTCCACTCACTTAACATCTTTTACTGGATCAGCAACAACGACAACGCTCTCTCCAAGGTGCTTTCTCTTTTCCCTTTTCCCTTTTCCCTTTTGATTTTGGTGTGTCTTTCAATTTTCAAGTACATCTAAATTACAATTACATAAGAAAATTGATCGAATTTGTTGAAATCGGAGCCTGAATTAAAGGGGTTTGTTAACTGAATGATTATTTATGGTAAAGTTCAAAACTTTCCCTTTCAATGGCCCGATTCTAACGTGTGTGTGTGTGTGTGTTTTTAATTTTTCATTTCGTGGTTAAATTCTGAAAATTCATTGCTTTTTGGAGCTGGGTTTTGAAAATTTAAGGCTATTATTTTTGTTTATGGTAGATCAGGTGGTAGATCATTCCTTAAGAGCTTGGGATCATCCCTATTTCTTGTCATTTGATACTAAACGTATGAAGTTTTTTCTTTTATTAATTGGTTCTGACGGATAGTCAAACTTGAACTCTTCAGCTTAGATATGACTCCCCCGTAGGTCAAACTACATAGGTTTACCTTTTGAAGTCTCCAGAATTGGTTTTTCTCACATTTTATGCAGTTCATCAATTTGGTTTAGAATTTTTCAGTAATTGTCAGCATCATTTTTTGTTGTACAGTTTGCAGCATTTATATTCCTGCTAGTTGAAATCTGATGGATGCCAATAGATGGGGACCTGCTGATCCCAAGGGGAAACCTTACATGGAATTAAATGGGCCTTACATGGAAGAAAATGAACCTGACATTGAAGCAAATGAACCTGACATGGAAACAAATGAACATGACTTAGGAAAAACAGATGATTGGAGAGCTCAGTTGTCACCCATTTCACGTCAGAGAATTGTCAACAAAATGTGAGATTTTTTGTTTATGTTGGGCTTTTGTGTGGTAACCATTATTATGAGCTTAGCTTGCTTCATTTGAGAGGTCTTCTTAGTTTTTTCTGATATTGATATTATGATTGATTCATGTTATCCAAATTGCTTGGTTCCATGAAGAATGAAGACTTCCATGAGCCTTTAATTCAGCAGTTATTACTTTTCTCTGCATTTCACGTGCACTGCAATTCTTGAATTTTCATGATGACTTCTTGGAATGATGCTGTCAACTTGTATCAGTTATAGAAACTCCTTGTTTTGTGCTTAGTCTTTTTTCAACTTCCTTGGTAGCTGTTAACTGCTACATTCTTTGATAAATCTATTGTACAGTGCACCGGCCAACGGTGCCTTTATCAAGTGCTCTGTGTGACATGCATTTTCTTTTCTTTAGGAGTATTCTTAAGCAACTAATTGCAACTAAAAATGTGAGAAAAATATAGTATATGTGGAAGTGAGTATCAACATGCAAGCATTTGAGGTTCCTTTTGCTGGTACCAACTTTTTCTACTTTAATGTTTGTGAAATGTCAAATACCTTGCAATGCATTCGTAGAATGGACACCTTGAAGAGACATCTTCCACTTTCTGGCCAAGAAGGATTACAAGAACTGCAGAAAATTGCTCAGAGGTTTGAGGAGAAGATTTATTCTGCAGCCACAAACCAGGTAATTCTCTAATGCTCGGATTTTGAAATTTGTTCTTTCTAGCTTGATCACTTTTGCCGCAACCCTAAAGAGTTTAGTAATTGCTTCTCTTCATGGGTAACAAATTTGCTTTGTTCAGCATGGCAAAGGGCTGTTCAAGAAGAGAAGTGTTTCTAAGTCAGTGTTAGGGCAAAGCATAGGTGGGGCAGGGTTTTTTTATTGCCTCAGGTGTGGGGGCTGGGGGTTCGAGAAGCAGTAAAAGAGCTGAAATCAGCCATATCATTCCCTCAGTGGATTGTTCCAAGTCCTAATCTCTTTTAATGATTTCTGATTGCAGTCTTATTATCTGCAAAAGATATCTTTGAAGATGCTGACAATGGAAACCAAGTCTCAAAATTCTTTACCCAATAGTTTGTTGTCCAATGCTGATCCCAATGGCAAACCTTATATGGAATTAAATGGGCCTGACATGGAAGAAAATGAACCTGACATTGAAGCAAATGAACCTTACTTGGGAAAAACAGATGATTGGAGAGCTCAGTTGTCGCTCATTTCACGTCAGAGAATTGTCAACAAAATGTGAGATTTTTTGTTTGTGTCGGGCTTTTGTGTGGTAACCATTATTATGAGCTTAGCTTGCTTCATTTGAGAGTTCTTCTTAGTTTTTTCTGATATTAATATTATGATCGATTCATGTTATACAAATTGTTTGGTTCCAGGAAGAAGGAAGACTTCCATGAGCCTTTAATTCAGCAGATATTACTTTTCTCTGCATTTCATGTGCACTGCAATTCTTGAATTTTCATGATGACTTCTTGGAATGACTCTGTCAACTTGTATCAGTTATAGAAACTCCTTGTTGTGTGCTTAGTCTTTTTTCAACTTCCTTGGTAGCCGTTAACTGCTACATTCTTTGTTGAATCCATTGTACAGTGCACCGGCCATTGGTGCCTTTATCAAGTGCTCTGTGTGACATGCATTTTCTTTTCTTTAGGAGTATTCTTAAGCAACTAATTGCAACTAAAAATGTGAGAAAAATATAGTATATGTGGAAGTGAGTATCAATATGCGAGCATTTGAGGTTCCTTTTGCTGGTAGCAACTTTTTCTACTTTAATGTTTGTGAAATGTCAAATACCTTGCAATGCATTCATAGAACGGACACCTTGAAGAGACACCTTCCACTTTCTGGCCAAGAAGGATTGCAAGAACTGCAGAAAATTGCTCAGAGGTTTGAGGAGAAGATTTATTCTGCAGCCACAAACCAGGTAATTCTCTAATGCTCGGATTTTGAAATTTGTTCTTTCTAGCATGATCACTTTTGCTGGAACCCTAAAGAGTTTAGCAATCTCTTCTCTTCATGGGTAACAAATTTGCTTTGTTCAGCATGGCAAAGGGCTGTTCAAGAAGAGAAGTGTCTCTAAGTCAATGTTAGGGCAAAGCATAGGGGGGGGGGGGCGGGATTTTTTTATTCCCTCAGGTGTGGGGGTTGGGAGTTGGAGAAGCGGTAAAAGAGCTGAAATCAGCCCATATCATTCCCTCAGTGGATCATTCCAAGTGCTAATCTCTTTTAATGATTTCTGGTTGCAGTCTGATTATCTGCAAAAGATATCTCTGAAGATGCTGACAATGGAGACCAAGTCTCAAAATTCTTTACCCAATAGTTTGCCGTCCAATGCTGTTGGCAATTGCAACGAAACCCCTGACCCAGGAGGTAATAATAGCACGGAGCTTCAAGACTGTATGCCATTGGAGAAACATTTATTTTATGCTGTAACTTGCTTCATTGCTCTCCAACTGCAACTTTTGTCTGAGTTATGGATATATGTCTGTAATTTAGCTTCTGACAGTGAGCATTCCTGGCCAAAGCTCGAAAAACCCCCATGAAACTTCTAAAAGCCTCCAAGTCTGATAAATTTAATTAAATGTTATCGTTCCCATACTTTCCACAGATTGCTATATTGATTCCTCTTTGCAAGGTAAAATATTGCTTCAGCTCTTTTTGAGTTTGCTGGAAATTGATTGTTAAAGTTTCCTGGCATTCCTCCGCCACTTTCCCCTATTATAGTTGGTAATTATGTTGGTTGTGGCATTCCAATTGATCCTGTCAAGCTGTTGTGTAGTGCTATTGTGACCCGTAGATCAAGATATTGCTTTCTTTCACATTTCTTTATGTATGAGAATAATCATGTAATTGTTGCAGCTGCATTGGATTCAACGGCACAGGCAGGACATGTAAATGGAGGAGATTGGCAGGAGGAGGTTTACCAAAAGGTAATTTTCACAACTCTTTTTTTTTCACAGAGAAAATTGTCTTCATAGATTCCTCTTACACAATTTTTTTTCCCTCTTTTGTTTCATTCTTTTCTTTTTTTCATTTTTTTTGGAAAAATTAAGTCAGTGCACAGTTGCAATAGATGGATAAATAAAAGATCTTTCACAACTCACAAAGAAATTTTATGGGTTCCCCCAATTGAACATAAATGATTGATCAGTAGGAAGGCAGGTCATGGTTCTGAGTGATTAAAATCATGACCATATCCACCATTTCAACTTCAAATTTTGAACAAATGCAAGTGAAATGATGAATCTTATTTTCTCATACATCATCATTGCTGCATATTTGAAGTACACAATGAAATTTTTCGATTAGGCAAAACATGAAAAAGCAGGAATGAGCACTTGTGTTTATGATATACGGAGAACCACTATTAGGCTTCAAGACTTGAAAGATAATTGTTAGTTTTGGGAAAGTTGATCATATAGTCTATGTGAAAAATGCAGTAATGGATCATTTTCTGCAGGAATGATTTCAAAGAAGTCCTTAAGATCAAAGAAGAAACAAGGAAAGCATGTATGCTGAAAAGGTCCCCTTATGAGTTAAAGCAATCTCCAAGAGCATGGTTGGAGAGATTCAACACAGCTATGAAGAAGTTTGGGTGCATTCAAGGACAAGTAGATCACATTATGTTCAACAAACATGCAGATAATGGAAAAAAAAAAAAAATCAATTTTAATTGTTTATGTAGATGATATTATTGTAACTGGGGGATGATGTTCGAGAGATTGAGGAGCTCATGAAATGACTAAAGGTAAAGTTTGAAGTTAAGGACTGAGAGACTCATTCGGTATTTTCTTAAATGTGGAAGTGGCAAGGAGTAGACAAAGTATTTTTATTTCTTAAAGAAGATAAAATGGAAATTCTCGTATGAATCATGAAATGGTAAAAAGAAAAAAACAAAAAAATAAAAAAAATAAGAAATAAAACAATAAATTCAAATTCTTATAAAACTCAAGCTAATAAATAAAAAACTTAAGAAATTAATTTTATTATAATTGATCTTAATTTTATTATTTTTTTTCATGGTAATTTACTTACATTTTTTTTTTCTTTTTTCTATTCATTAACAAGTTCCTTAAGCTTTCAATTATAAGGTATAAGTTTTTTTTTTTCTTTTCTCTATAAATTTTACATTCAAAAAAATTAAACTTGTAATATATACCTATTTATATATATAATATTTATTTAAATAAAAAAATAGTTATTTTATTTTCTTTAATTTGAAAGTAAGTTTTTGTTAAAGTGACAAAATCTTTAAATTTTAAAAAATTTACTTTTTTTTTTCCTTTTTAAAGACCTTTAAGAGGTTAAAAGTATTTTAATCAAATTTAAATTTTCATATGTTGTTTATCTAAGAGAAAGATTTTAGTAAATTGAATTTGAGATTAATTCAAATCAAATAGAGTACATCCATCTCCACCTACCTCAATGCATTATGAAATAAGAATGAACAGAGACAACATTCAAGTACATATGGTTGATTGATGCATAATTGAAGTTAGGCTCAAGTACATATAGAAATCATGCTTCCTGCAAAGGAAACCAACATGGGAGTTGAATTGATTTTGAATTGGATCATTCATGAAACCTGGCCTTGGATCATCAAAAAATGAAACTGCTTGCTTGCTTCTTGATTGGCCCCATCCATTTATCCTTTACTTGTATTTTTATTGTTTGACAACATTGACTCCGAGCCTATCTATGAACCGGATCCGCTTATTTCTATTATTAAATTGGTAGCAACTCTCCCAAGAAAAAAGTGGACACAGCTACTGCGTCGTTGCACCTTTTATCGATTAGCTTTGTTTAGCCCTCGCTAATATAAGCTCTAAAAAAAAATTAAAAAAATAATAATAAAAACAACAAAAGTAATTCCTGCTAATGGAGCATTACTGTTTAAAAAAAAAAGGAAGAGAGAAAAAAGAGTATGAAGGTCCTTCTATTTGGGTTCGGTTTAGTCAAAAGCTAAGCTAAACCCGTTTGTTAATTTTTTATTTTTTTTAAAAAAATTAATATAGACTAATCATTGTCATACATTTTTGCATGGTGAAATAAAAATTATATAATATAAAAAAATAATGTATATTATTATTATTTTTAATTATTTATTTTAATTAAATAATATTTTATATTAATTTAAAATTTTAATAAAATTAATATTTAAATTATCTGTATTAATAAAATTAAGTTTAAAATAAAATTTTAATAATCAAAAATCAATTATTAAACGAAACAATTTTAAAAAAATTAAAATTTGACCAATTATAATACTTTTATTAAAATATTTAATTATTTAAATTTAATTTAACATTTAATCTTATATATATTGTTAAGTGAAATTATTTAATTAATTAAAAAAAATATTTTAATTTTAATAATTTAGTAAAATTTTTTTTTATAATATTTAAATAATTTTTTATATATTTTAAATAAATTAAATAAAAATTTTAATTTTATAAAATATTTAAAAAAATAAATAAATAATTTTTTTACTTTTTAAAAATATCTTTAAAATACTATAAATATATTTTTTAAAATTTTTATAATTTATAATTTAAAAAAAATTATAAAATATTATTATTATTATTTTTTTTAAAAAAAAAAACATTAAATATAAAAAATTATTTTTTAAACTTTAAAAAAATATATTAATTAAATTTAAAAAATATGATAAATTTATAAATTTATATTTTAATTAATTATTTTATTAATTTAAATATTAATTTTTAAAATATTTAAAATAAATTATAATTTAATTTTTAATTTAAAAATTAATAATTTATAATTATATATTAAATAATTAAAATAATTATTTTAATTATTATTAATTAAAAAAATATTAATTAATCAATTATTTAGGAACAAATGTGATAATAATTCTTTTCACAATGGAAGAGTCGTGCTCAAAGATTGACTTTGGAGAAAGGTGACAATCGAAACTTTCAACTTCAATCAGACCCTAACTATGATGACTTTACCACTTTCTCGGTAATTGCACCAATTTGTCTAATATATCAAGGTCTGGTAATGCTCATACCTGTTATTACAAAAAAGAAAAGAAAAGAAAAATTGTCGGCAAACGGTGCTTAAATCACAAAAATAATTTGTGTTTATATGTTCTGCAAAGATGTATGCAACACATAATAATATGAAAACAAGCTTTGAAAAGATAAAAAATTAGAACCGAATTTTCGGTTGAAAAACCAGAGTGGCAAATTACCATCCTTTTGGGCTCCCGTCTTGGAAAAAAAAAAAAAATAATAAACCATTAAAATCCTCAAGCTTCCAACAGTGGCAAATTGATTGCCATTATTTATTATTTTTTTATATTTATTATATTTAATATTTTTTTATTACTTTTTTTTATAAATATTTTATAATAAAATTTTTATATTAAAAATTTTTTTTGATACTACTAATAAATATAAATTACTTTAATTATAAGAGATAAATGTAAATTAATAAAAAAATTTTAATTAATAAGATTAAAAAAAATTAATTATAAAAATAAAAATTATTTTTATTAAATAAATTTTAAATTTATGTATTGTATTTATATTAAAACATAAATTCAAATTTAAATTTTATAATTTTAATGATTAATTAATAATATAAAATATATTTTAAATACAACTTATATCATTAAATTATATTTTTATTTATTTTAAATTATTAAACTTAAATTTATTTTAAGTAAATTTTTTAATTTTTATTTTTGTTATATAAATTATAATTAATAAAAAATGTACAAATATGTAATTTTATATATGATGAAGTTTTTAAAAAATAAATGTCCAAAAAAAAAAGTTTTCAAAACAAAATTTAAGTGGAATCTACGACCAAAAGTTAGAAAGAAAAATGGAAAAAGAAAAAAAAGAAATAGAACGTGGAATCCCATAGCTCTTAAAAGAAGAATAGACAGATAAAAAGGCAAAGAGGGAAGCCATGATCCAATCAGGAGAGAGCGATGAAGATAGCTTTTGAAAGAAGAAAAGAGAGGTTGGACTTGGATAGGTAACAATGGAAATGAGAAATTGTTAAAAACAAATCAAAATTAGTCAAAACAAAAAAAATACAACACTTGAAAAGGAGTGATTAAAAATTTATATATACATAAGAGACAAAACTTAAAAAGGTAAAAAAAAGAAAAAAAGAAAATATGAATAACATATGAATATTAATTTATTATAATTATATATATATATATTATAAATAATAATCACAGGAAAATTCTAAACAAAATATCTAGAAGGCTGAAGAACTCTTATATTTTGGATATAATAAAAATATTTCTTTGGTATAACACCACCACCGGCTTCCAATCTCACATTTGCAAGCCCTGCCTCCCTCTCTTTCTCTCTATCTTTCCCCTCTTCTCTCTCCTTCTCTCGCTATCTCTCACGCCGTCACCGGCGCACCACTGCCACCACCCCCACCGGCTACCGCCACTGCGCGCCGCTGGTAAGTTCTGTAGAGGTTGCAGTTATATTTCTTTTTCTTTTTTCTTGGAGTTTTTAGGTTGTTGGGATTACCGTAAATCTCTGATCTGGTATGTTGGTTCATGGGAAAATCTCCTAGTTTTTAGTGGATTTTTCCTTGTTTATTTTTTTTTTCACGGAGTCAAAGAAGAAGGTGGTCGATAATTTGTGAAATTTGATTTGATTGTTTTGTTACTAATGATTTTTCTGCTGATTAGTCTAATAATTGTAAATTTTAATTCTCCCTCTCATTCCTAATGATGACGAACTTGCGTATCGATGAAATTAAAGGGGGGAAACATCTTAGAATTTAAGTGAAATTTTGTATTTCTTCCCATAAATTTTCGTACTTGTTTACTGTCGAAAGCCCTTATCTTTGCTTCCCTTTCATCGTTGTACCACCCATATGGGTGTAATTTTTGTTCCTATTTTAACCCTCGATTGTTGGAAAAGGCATCTACTTTCTGTAATGTGGGTAGTGGTGTTGATATTGCTAGAATATGCATGAAAGAACCAACCAAAAAAAAAAGAGTATGTATGAAAGAAATTGTTATGACTTAGATTAATTAGGTGTCAGTTATGTTTTGGTCATATGTTTCTTGAACTGTACCTTGTGTTCTGGTCTATGCGGACTGGTCATATATATGCAGGCAAATTTATTCACAGGTGCAGGAATGTTGATGGCAACTCGAGAATTGTGCTTTTTTTTATAAAGTTTTAAGGGATTTTCTATTTTTGAGTAAATCATTATATATTTACAGTGTTTCTTTTGTGGGGAAAGAAAATATTTATCTTGATCTGCAGCATTGTCATAACAACTAATGAAAGCAAGACAAAACAGAGCAATATTACGTATCACATATCAACTCGCACAAATATCATTACTAAACTCGATAACATAAATTTGGTAATAGGAACCAAGTTTAATGACAAAAAATTTGTTGCTGGATTATTTTTTATATGCTATGATTTCATATGCAGCCACTGACAATATGTGATACTGCATCAGCAAATATGCTTTTGTTGCCCTATGGCTGATTGTTCTCCAATTTGTTCTTTGCAGGCAGGGCCAGCTAACTGACTCTCTGAGCTCAGAATTTGAATGCAAAGGTCATTGACTAGGCTTGGTTTATGGTGAATCATTCTGTTAGATCTTGGGATCAAATCTTCTGACTCTCCTTTCTTCAATACACTGTGATGATGCAGTGAGGTCTAGGAAGGTATGGGCTATCAATGGAATCTGTTTGAAATGTATTCTTCATGTTTCCTGAATCAGTTTCATATTGTGCGTACATCACTTTGTTGCTATTTTCATCCCATTTTCTGTGGTTGTCCACTCCTTTTTTGGAATTTGTAGTAGTTGTTAACATATCTTTTATTGTACTGTCAGCAGCGTTTATATTTTCATTGATTAAAATCTGATGGATACCAAGAACTGGAGACCTGCTGCCCCTGGAGGAGAAGCTGCCATGGAAACAGGTGATTGGAGAGCTCAGTTGCAGCCAGACTCACGGCTTAGAATTGTTAACAAAATGTGAGATTTTTTGTTTCTGGAGCTTTTGGTGGCTCAACCATCATTATGAATGTAGCGTATTTCATTTAGTACTTTGGAGTTACTTTTGCTATTAATGGCTGCCTGCAAAATAGCTCTTATCATTTATAATTTAACAATAAAAGGAGGAAAATTGAAATAAATTATTGGTTTAGTTTCATGCGTAATGAAGGCTTAAATGAGGCAACACCATAAGTGAGGGACATTTCTTTTTGCCTTATATTACAAGTAATGCAAATGTTCCCTTTTGATGCAGACTTCCTGGAGTGTTCATTGTCTATATGCATAATCTTCTACTTGATAATTCCTGGTTGTTCTCATTATTTCTTGAACGCATTATACAATATGTTGACCATCAGTGCCTGTTGCTTGGTGAATGCATTATATTTTCTTAAGAAATTTCGTAACTAACTGTGGCTATAAATGGAGGACAACCCTACTTGAATGTGAAAGGCACTATCAATTTCTGAAATGTTAGAAAATAAAAGTTCCAAGATAGAAGTTAATGCATGACATCCTGTCATGTCCAGAATTTCATGTGCAGTTTTGTTATGTAGTGTATACTTCAATGAATAATTAAAGTGGCACGATTGTGCTAAGTTTTTTGTCCCCTTGTTATTTGATTCGAATTGTATATTCCTGAAAGTGGCATTATTGACCAATTGAGGATCCTTTTGCTGGGACTAACTTTTTCTACTTTAATGTTTGTGAAATGTTGAATACCTTGCAATGCATTCATAGAATGGACACCTTGAAGAGACACCTTCCACTTTCTGGCCATGACGGATTACAAGAATTGCAGAAAATTGCTCGGAGGTTTGAGGAGAAGATTTATTCTGCAGCCACAAACCAGGTAATTCTCTAATGCTCAGATTTCCAAATTTGTTCTTTCTAGCATGATCACTTTTGCTGGAACCCTAAAGAGTTTAGCAATCTCTTCTGTTCATGGGTAACAAATTTTCTTTGTTCTGCATGGCAAAGGGTCTTTCAAGAAGGGAAATGTGTCTAGGTCAATGTTAGGGCAAAGCATGGACAGGGCAGGATTTTTTTTTTCCCTTGCGTGTGGGGGTTGGGATTGGGGAAGCAGTAAAAGAGCTGAAGTCAGCCATATCATTCAAATTCAGCTTATGTACTTTTGTCTATTTTCTGTCAGTGGATCATTCCAAGTCCTAATCTCTTTTAATAATTTCTGATTGCAGTCTGATTATCTGCGAAAGATATCTTTGAAGATGCTGACAATGGAGACCAAGTCTCAAAATTCTTTACCCAATAGTTTGCCGTCCAATGCTGTTGGCAATAGCAACAAAATTCCTGACCCTGGAGGTAATAATATCACGGAGCTTCAAGACTGTATGCGATTGGAGAAACATTAATTTTATGCTGTAACTTGCTGCATTGCTCTCTAATTGCGACTTTTGTCTCAGTTACAGATATATGTCTGTAATTTAGCTTCTGACAGTGAGCATTCTTGGCCAAACCTCTAAAAACCCCCCAGGAAACTTTTAAAAACTTTGTGTCATTGGAGAATACAGATTTGAGTTGCAAATATCTTGCTTTTCTTTCTTCTTCTGATTCTGTCTTTATGGTGGAAGATCATTTTATGTTTTGATTAAACTAATTTAGACTTAATTCTTTCTACCGTACTAAATATGTCTACAGGTTAATCAGCATGGTTTTGTTCAATTTATAGTTTTTGCTTTCCTCGCTGTTGTGTCTCTAACATGGCTTCTGTCTTGTCTTTATTTGAACAGTCTCACGCAGTTTGCAGCCCCAGGTTAACAATCAGGGGCAGTCAATTCCTATTTCCTTGCCAGCTAATCAATCTCAAGGGCGCCAGCAACTGTTATCTCAAAACATGCAGAATAATATGACATCTAGTGGAGTTCAAAGCTCTGCTGGCTTAGCATCTGCACTGTCAACTGTTTCGGGTTTAAACCAGTCTCCTATATCCAGTGTTGTTGGCCAGAATACTAACATGCAGAATGTTTGTGGCATTGCACAGAACTCAGTGGGGAGTTCAATGGGACAAGGGGTTCCTTCTAATATTTTTGCCAATCACAGACAAATAACAGGTAGGCAACAGGTAACACCACAACAACAGCAACAGCAGTCCCAAAATCCTCAACAATATCTTTATCAGCAGCAGATGCAACATCAGCTTATGAATCAGAAGCTTCAGCAAGGAAATGCCCAGCATACACTCATGCAGTCTCACATGCAGCAGCAGCAGCAACAGCAGCAGCAACAAAACCTACTCCAATCAACTCAGTTGCAGTCTTCTCAGCAACTTGGTATGCAGACATCATCTGTTATGCAGCCTTCCATTATGCAGTCAGCCCCTTTGTCTAGTCTTCAACAATCTGCACAATCAATGATTCAACAGAATCAGCCATCTTCTGTTCTGCAATCATCACAATCGGTGCTTCAGCAACATCCACAGTCAGTGCTGAGGCAGCCACAACAGGCTTCTAGTCTTCATCAGCAGCAAGCACAGATAATGCAGCAGCAGCAGCTATTGGGACAGCAAAACAGCACAAGCATGCAGCAGAATCAGCTGATTGGACAGCAGAACAGTGTTGGGGATCTGCAGCACCATCAGCAGAGACTGCTAGGCCAGCAGAATAACCTCCAAAATCTGCCACAGCAGCAACAACTGCAGCAACAGCAGCAGCAGTTGATGCCTCAGCAAAATAACCTCTCGAGTATGCATCAGCAACAATTGGGCCCTCAAAACATCCCTGGTTTACAGCAGCCGCAACAGCAGCAGTTACTTGGCACTCAGTCTGGAAACTCAGGCATGCAAAATAATCAGCATTCTATGCACATGTTGCCACAGTCTAAGATTCAATTGCAATCTCAAACTCCTCAAAATGCAACTAGCTTGTTGCCAAGTCAAGGGCAGCAATCACAACCACAGCCTCCACAGCAGCAAATGATGTCACAGATGCCATCACAACCAGCCCAGTTGCAGCAGCAGCTGGGTTTGCAACAACAGTCCAATCAGTTGCAGCAAAGGCTTCAAGCATCAGGTCAGGCATCAGCTTCCTTGCTTCAGCCACAGAATGTAATGGATCAGCAAAAGCAGCTATATCAATCCCAAAGTGCTCTTTCCGAGACATCATTAAATATGTCATAATATTTTCTCTTTAGTCTTGCACTGACTATTATTTTATATTTCATGCCTCCTCATTTTACCATGCACTTCTAGTTCTACACCAATTGATATCATATCACATTGTCAGTAACTAAGAGCTCAGGGTTTATGAGTTTTCTAATCTCTGAAAAATATGCAAATGATTCAAACCATTGCTTGCTCTTTACTGGCATTCTTTTCAAAAAATGTTCATGGTGCAATGCTTTAATGTTTGTTTCTGAGTAGAAATTCACAGAGAATCAACATTCTACTCAGTAATGAAGGTCTACACACTGCATCTGCCACCATCTCAAGGCATGGATAGATGATATGCCTAATAAGTTTTATTTCTTTTAATAACAGGAATTAAATTTTCCTCATAATGGAGCAATGCTCTGCATCCACCATTAGAGAGATCATTCAGCCAGTACACTGATGCATTAGTGGCATGGCATATTACTAAGCCTATTTTTCTTTCAATCCCTTTAATAGAACAGTTTTGTGAGTCATATATGTGGAAAGCATGATGGTACTTTCTTTTGACATGGGGTTATTATTATTCATGGAGAAGCTTTTAATGATGTCATATGTTGCTGTTTAGGCAAGTTTGACAAGGATACTGGCCCATTAATACTACTACAAATAAAATGTGATTATTTCTTATTTTTCTTACAATCAAGGCTTCAAGTGGCATCTCTTCTTGTATGTTGGGGTGTCTCCAAGTCTGATAAATTTAATTAAATGTTATCATCCTCATACTTTCCACAGATTGCTATATTTATTCCTCTTTGCAAGGTGAATATTGCTTCAGCTCTTTTTAAGTTTGCTGGAAATTGATTGTTAAAGTTTCCTGGCATTCCTCCACCATTTTTCCCTATTATTGTTGGTTTTTATTTTGGTTGCAGCATTCCAATTGATCTGTCAAGCTGTTGTATTGTGACCCGTAGATGAAGATATTGCTTTCTTTCACATTTCTTTATGTATGAGAATAATCATGTAATTGTTGCAGCTGCATTGGATTCAACAGCACAGACAGGACTTGTAAACGGAGGAGATTGGCAGGAGGAGGTTTACCAAAGGGTAATTTTCATAACCCTTTGTTTTTTTTACAGAGAAAGTTGTCTTCATAGGTTTTTCTTACTCAATTTTGTTTCCCTCTTTTGTGTTATTCATTTCTTTGTCATTTGTTTGGAAAAATTAAGTCAGTGCACAGTTGCAATATATGGATAAATAAAGGATCTTTCACAACTCACAGAGAAATTTTATGGGTTGCATCAATTGAACATAAATGATTGATCAGTAGGATGGCAGATCATGGTTCTGAGTGATTAAAATCATGACTATATCCAGCATTTCAACCTCAAATTTTGAACAAATGCAAGTGAAATGATGAATCTTATTTTCTCATACATTTTCATTACTGCATATTTGAAGCACACAATGAGATTTTGCGATTAGGCAAAACATGAAAGAGCAGGAACGAGCACTTGTGTTTATGATATATGGAGACCACTATTAGGCTTCAAGACTTAAATATACTTGTTAGTTTTCTGAAAGTTGATCCTATGGTCTATGTGAAAATTGTAGTAATGGATGATTTTGTGCAGGAATAATTTCAAAGAAGTCTTGAAAGATGCACGTAGTAATTGAAGTTCTCTAAAATCTGAGAACTCCATCTATACCTTGTCAAACTGACAAGGGATAGCTTACATGAATTCTTTCATGCCTTAGCCTTTGCACGTGTTTAATGTCTTGCTTTGTGCTAATGGTTTATTCTTGATGATGGTGGTTGGATCATTTAACTTTCTGTCTTGCATCTAAAGTGATGAGGTGTTGAATTGATTGTCTTCTATGTTTATTTCCTAGATCAAAGCCATGAAGGAGACTTACTATCCTGAATTAAATGAAATGCACCAGAAAATTGCTGCTAAGTTACATCCGGTATGCTAAGTTCATGTCTTTAATCTTGAGTACATTGCCTAATCACTCCTTGAAATCCTGTTCATTAGTTTATTTTTGCAGCTTTCATATATATTTGAAATTCAGATGTGTAGTAGACCAAAAATAATAATAATAAAATGCGGTGCCTGTCTGACACGAGTTGTTGGTAGACCATCTGATTGTTAGGGGAGGGACCATCTCATCTACATTAAATTGACATCCTCTGCCCTCAGGCACAAAAGGGGGAAGGGAGGGAGGGACCCATGCACCAATGTATAGGAAGGGCAATTGGAAAAAGAAAGTTATTTTAACAAATGAGAGAGAGAGAGAGAGGCATTCACCACTGCTGGAAGAGTGATTTGGGCCAAGATTCTAAGAAATGTTTTGATGTGTGTGCTTAATATTATAGCTGAAATGTATATTCTTCTCATTTCACAGCATGAGTCCCTTCTGCAACAGCCAAAGACAGATCAATATGAGAAGTTAAAAACGTTTAAGACCATGTTGGAGCGGATGATGACATTCTTACAGGTCTCAAAGAGCAATATTACTCCTAACATTAAGGACAAGTTGCTTTCCTATGAGAAGCAGATAATTAGTTTTATAACCCCAAATAGACCTAGAAAGCCTACCCCTTCTCTGCAGCAAGGACAACTTCCCCAGCCTCATATGCAACCCATGCAGCAAGCACAATCTCAAATTCCTCAAGTGCAGTCTCATGAGAACCAGTTACAGACAATGAACTTGCAGGGTTCTGTACCCACAATGCAGCAGAATAATATGTCAAGTTTGCAGCATAATCCTCTATCATCTGTGCCTGGGATTTCTACGTCACAGCAAATGATGAATTCAATACAGCCAGGCTCCAACTTAGATTCGGGACAAGGAAACACCCTGGGTTCATTACAGCAAATGTCTATGGGATCACTACAACAGAATGCTGTTAGGGCGCCTCAACAGGCAAACATTAATACCATGTCATCGCAAAGTGGGGCAAATGTGCTGCAACCAAATGTACCCCTCCAGTCAAATTCCACTATGCTTACACACCAGCATCTGAAGCAACAGCAAGAACAGCAGATGTTGCAGTCACAACAATTTAAACCACAGTTTCAACAACGCCATTTGCAACAGCAATTAATCAAGCAACAGATGCAGCAGCAGCAGCAACAGCAGTTGAACCAGCAAGCCAAGCAGCAGCTGCCTGCACAGATGACACAGCAGATGTCACAGCTACACCAAATGACTGATGCGAATGAGCTAAAGATGAGGCAGGGCATTGGTATTAAGCCGGGGGTCTTTCCACAACATCCCCAGCGGACAGCTTTTCCCCATCAACCAATGAAATCAGGAGGCTCCTATCCTATCTCTTCACCACAGCTGCTTCCTGCTGCTTCCCCTCAATTACCCCAACATTCCTCTCCACAAGTTGATCATCAAAATTTATTGCCATCTCTAACAAAAACTGGAACCCCTTTGCAATCTGCAAACTCTCCTTTCGTCCCATCACCTCAAACTCATTTAGCTCCATCCCCTGCACTAGGAGATTCTGAGAAACCCTTTTCTGGTATTTCATCTCTCTCAAATGCTGGAAATGTTGGACACCAACAGACAGTTACTGCACAAGCAACTGCTCCCTCCCTTGCAATTGGCACTCCTGGTATATCAGCCTCACCATTGCTTGCAGAGTTTACTGGTACTGATGGTGCGCATGGTACTGCTTTGACAACTGTTTCTAGCAAGTCAAGTGTTACAGAGCAACCACTTGAGCGCTTGATGAAAGCGGTAGTCATGCCTTCTTTTCTTTGGTCTTCTTTTCTATCCAATCTTACATATCTTTTCTTGGTATTTAGTGTTGGTTATGATGGAAGTGTTTAGTCATACCAAGACTGCATCTCTCAGGTTAAGTCTATGTCATCTAAAGCACGGGATGCAGCTATCAGTGATATTAGTTCTGTGGTCTGTATGACTGATAGAATTGCGGGATCAGCCCCAGGTAATGGATCTAGAGCTGCAGTTGGTGAGGATTTGGTTGCCATGACAAAGTGTCGTCTTCAAGCAAGAAATTTCATAACCCAAGATGGGATGTCTGGCACCAGGAAAATGCGGCGCTATACAAGTGCCATGCCCTTGAATGTTCTATCATCTGCTGGCAGCATGAGTGATGGTTATAAGCAGTTGAATGCTCCAGAGGCATCTGATCTGGAGTCAACTGCAACATCCAGTATCAAGAGGCCAAGAATTGAGGTAACTTTAAAGTAATACATGGTTTTGTGCTACACAGAATCTTTTTGGACATAGTTTCTCACTGCATCCACTAGAAAATCATTTGCTAATTCTTGGTTATGGGAGATCTTGTTCTTTCAAAAATTTCATATCATTAGATCTCAAGCCTACATCTTTTGTATTTTCATGCTTCAATATTTGCATGTGTGATTTTAGAACAATGTGCCATACCTAACAAAGAAGGAAAAAAAGCATTATCCTGCCTTATGTTATATCAAGTATTATATGCTGAATTCTGGATACAGAGAACTAAATTTTATCCTATGGTATTATAACGCAGTTATTTTCTACAATCAATGAGAATATAACTTCCTACTCTTGTAGTGATTGTTGAGGGGTAAGTTGTGTTGCATTTTTTTCCTTCTTATTCATTAAATTTACATGGCAGGTCAATCAAGCCCTTTTGGAGGAGATAAGGGAAATAAATCAGCGACTTATTGACACAGTGATCGATATTAGTGATGAAGATGTTGATCCCAGTACAGCAGCAGCTGCTGCTGCTGAAGGGGGTGAAGGAACTATTGTCAAATGCTCTTTTATTGCTGTGGCTCTAAGTCCCAATTTAAAATCACAGTATGCCTCAGCACAAATGGTGGGCTTTCAGGCCTTCTAAAATTGAACAATATATTACCTACCTGCATCATGCTTCAATGTTAATTTGTGTTTTATTGTTGTCTAGTCACCGATCCAGCCCCTTCGATTGCTTGTGCCTACAAATTATCCAAATTGCTCCCCAATACTGCTAGACAAGCTTCCAGTTGAAGTCAAGTAAGGGAAACATGCATTCTTTATTACTCTTATTGTCTTTTTGTTATTTGACTAGGATGTTGCTTATCTATCCCTCAAGAAAGGCCATTTTCAGCACTACTGTGCTTTGATTTTCTTCAATCAGCTTTCAGTCCCTATATTGAGAACATGGACCCACTCAGCTTCCTAGGATGCTAGAGTGGGGGTTTGTGGTTTATGAGCTTTGGAAATATCCTGAGTGTAGTAAAGCCTGCCATTTGTACCAAATAACCAATTATTTTTTGCAAATTAATTCTCAAATTTTCAGAATGAATGGTCCTCTTTCCCTAAATTGGTTATTGTGATCGAGAGATCCTTTCAATAGATTGCTGGTGTTTATTTCTTCTTTCTTAAGGTGGCCAGCTTAAGCTTGCATTTGAGAATTCTGCCTACTTCCCAAGCTTAGTCTGGGCACAAGTTTGTTAGTGCCCCTAACCATGTTGTACAAATATAAGATGTTGCTAGGAACTGGATAGATAAGCTTGTGTGCTATAGAAAAATGAGGAGGTAATGGGATCATAACATAAGAATCTGAAAGGTTATTTAAAAATTCTTTCTTGTATTTGTTTATATTTTGTGTATTTTTTTTCTCCTTTTATTGTATGAAAAACAGTGTAGCCTTGTTGTAGTACTTTATTTTTTTCCCCTTCTCTCTATGATTACGGCTAAATACAAATAAGGGTGCTACAACATCCTTGGATTACCACTTGCCCTGCTAGCCCTTGTTCCAAGGCAAGGAAAAGGCTGCTGACTCTTAAAATTGTAGTGTTGTGTTAAAGCTGGCTAGCTTTTGTTGAGCTTAATGAAACGAGATCTCCCATTGCCAGACTTGTAGGATGAGAATCCTGCTGTTGCATCAAGAGGTGATGTGGCCTTTTGGGATGAGGGTTACGGTTTCTGTGTTATTTTGAACCAGGATAACAGATAAGACATGTTATATCTGATGTCTGAACGGTGTAATTGCTATATCAATAGCATTTGAACATGATAAACCAATAAGCTGCAAAATT
Source organism: Rhizophora mangle (assembly GCA_037832345.1). Lineage (NCBI taxonomy): Eukaryota > Viridiplantae > Streptophyta > Magnoliopsida > Malpighiales > Rhizophoraceae > Rhizophora > Rhizophora mangle. The sequence goes on from JBAPLJ010001034.1 coordinate 92,039, forward strand.
TTTCTTTCTGTAGTTTCAAGCAGGTATCTCCTGATTGTTGCTGATCTGGGTGTTTTTGTATACTGCAACAGTAAGGATTATGAGGATCTTTCCGTAAAGGCCAAGTCAAGATTTAGTGTATCTCTTCGAAGCCTTTCACAGCCTATGTCACTTAGTGAGATAGTAAGGACCTGGGATGTTTGTGCCCGAGCAGTTATCTCTGAGTATGCTCAACAGAGTGGTGGAGGCAGCTTCAGCTCAAAATATGGTACTTGGGAAAACTGCTTGAGTGCAGCATGATTTCCTTTTACAGCCAGTCGAGTGGGCTGTTTCAATGAGCCTCAGTGAACCATTGGACAAGCTTCTTCCTCAAGGCGGTTAATGATATTCTCTGCCATGAGGTTTGTACCTGCAAAGACCTCTATAGGATCATTCTGTGACGTACACCATAGAATACTCTTGTATGTTGTTTGTAACGTAGAGACTGGCTTTTTATCGTGCCCAAGAGATGTAGTATTCTCTATGTTTGTACCGGTGCTAAATTCTGTTAGTTGTATCTTCGATTACAAATTGGGTTGATTTGAGTGGGTTATGTAGGTAACATTTGCTTGCTGCTAGTGCAGTTCTCAAAAAGTGATTCATGTCTGGTAAATTGCCACTGGTTTCACTTGCAGAACCATTACAGAGCACAGGTCTGTAACTTTTATTTGTAAGAATCGCGTGAAGTTCTTTCTATCTAGTACACAGACTGAGCCACTTAATGCTCTTTAGTCTTATGATGATGAGTTACGCATTTTGTTTTCAGCAAGATTTCATTTTTAGTTTGTGGGGTCCATGATTTGAACCTTGGATTTGAGGCTGAAAGCTTTAATTGCTCTGTTACGAAACCGCACCATTCGTGGTGGTCTCTGGCGCAATAGTTGACGCTTGCAAATGCGTGCACGTAATTTTCTTCGGGCTATGCCCACCATTTCAAATTGTTTACACGGGTTGGATGAGTGAATGGGTGGAAACAACGAGGCGTGCCTCGTTTTCGAAATGGGACGGGGATTTTCTAATTGAGAATCAAAGTTGGAGGGTCTTTGAGTACTAGTCGAGTCAATCTATATTCACCAAAAAAAAAGAAAAAGTGTCTTATTGAATTGGAGCTAAAAATATATACAAACCAATGAACAATCTCTCAATTAATTATTGGATACGTTGGGGTGCTCCACTTGCAGGGCTCAAACTAACTCTCAAATAAATTTATGAATGAAAAAGAGAATAGGACTGGTCCTCCGTAATGATGACTTTAGCATCGGGAAATAGGTAATGGTGCTTCTTTAGCTTCGAGCATACACCATAGAGGGCAAATTGACCCCATTTTTTTTTTATATAAATTAAATTTGGAGTTCTCAGATCGCACCCAAACTTTGAGTTTGGTCGCCACTGAGTTGCAGTGAGTGGTTACTTGAATAATAACATGGTGCTAAGCTTCAAGCCCTCCAACTCCAATGTGCCAAAACAAAAAGTAGCAAAGATATATATGGTATACTTGTTACAATAAATGTTGACATGTAAAACAATCAACCTCCTCACAGTTGCAATAAGTCTAACCAGCTGCTTACGTTTCTAAAACAGATGAAATGAACAAACCCAACAAAAGCAGGGAACACAGACATCCTCGTTACTGAAACAGACCCTTAATGGCCAAGTGTGTCAACTACCTGACCCACCGCTAATGGAAAAAAGGGATCACAAGATCGAAGACTCTTTGTTGGAAGATCCCAAAACAGCCCCACCTTCTGACATCCAAATTATAGTCATCAAAATATTTTTAAAAAGTTTCGAAAAAAAAAAAGCTGAATAGAGCTAAAGGATATGGCTGTTCATGTTGGTTTCAAATTCTGAAACATGGTATCCCACCTGAACTCTTCAACACTAGTTGACCAATACCCTTGATCCTCAAATTCCGTCTTCTCCTCTTTGTGAAGATCATAAACCAGGGGACTCGAGAAACTATCAAGCCTAGGACCAGAAACCACCGTAGAACTGCCATTTGTGAGCAATAGCCTGTCTGGCTTTGCTAGCATCGACTTCTTGTTTCTCCCCAACATTGCTCCTCTCCATCTGCTGGTATAACCAGGCCTTTGGAAAAGAACAAGAGCCGAATCCTCGCGGTGAATCCATGCCTTTATGTACTCCACCAGGCTCCTCTTTGTTCTCTTGATTGCAACAAGAACCCTTGCCATGGGATGAGGGGCTGCTCCTTTCTCCTTTCTTGCGAGCTTGAGGATCTCTAGCCTGTGTTTGGCTACTGATATCCCCATGCTTTGGAGGAACTCATGGTTGAAGTAAACTATATCATCTTCTTCAAGCTCATTGTGAGCAAAAGCAAGGCCATATTCATAAACTAGAGAAGGCTCAAGTCCAGTTTTTGATAGCCAAGAGAACCAATCCATTTTTGATCGTTGAATGCTTTAGTGTGTAGGTCTCCCTAGATAGACTGAAGTGTTGGGCTGCTGCAGATAATTGGAAACGAAGGTAAATAGACTTGGTCTTTGTTTTGGGGAAGGCTTGCTTTTCTTTTATAGATTGGTTTGGCTACTCTGGTTGTTGAGCCTTGAGAGTGACTTTAAGTTCAAGACGTAGGGTTTACAGTCTCATGTTGTTGGAAAATAAGCATAATTTAAAAAATTAGTATCCTGTAAGAGACTTTGTTATAGTTATCTATAAGATAAGATAATACGTATTTTATATTTATCAAATTATAAAACTATAAAGAATTCTTTAAGAAATTAAATTGTATTATTTAGATTAACTATTTTTTACTGTTAAAAAATTAAATATTATAACAGTAACGAAATAATAAACTAAAAATACTATAAATTAGTTTTTTTATTTCTTATTTTCCAACACATGTTCCTTCAACAAATATGGGGCCGTGATACAATTGATATCAAACACCCGTAGGAGTGTAGGTTAAGCATACCTTGTGGTAGTTGGTAATGTAATGCCATCAATCACGGGAGTAGGTGACACGCCACACTTTAGTCTTTTTGCGCTTGAAGAGTGGACAGGGGGAGAGGCAAACTGCACAAAATAATCCGCTGAATATGTCTGCATTTTCTTTAAATTTCAGATTCAACAATTTGATCAATAGAGCATGTAATAAGTGCAACCCTCAATGTTATATATAATTTTGAGAAAATTTAAATAAAAAAAATTATATTTTAACTAATAATTAAAATTTTTTTTGTGTGATTACACATATTTAATCCTAACAAAAAAAAAAAACATCTAAATTCTCAAACATTCCAACCCTTACCCATTGATTTGCTACTGCTAAAGATGGATAACAAACATCTTCCTTAAACTAAAAGCAACCCCCACCATTTATTGGTCCTAGTTATTTGGGTCACCTAATAATTCATGATTCTCTTTTTAGGATCACACATTTTTATTTTTTGTTTTGACAGTAAAAATTCATTGAGTATACATTAAAAAAAAAAAAAAAAAAAAAGTGCTACAAATTCAAGGACTTGCTACATTATATATCTTAGCAGGTCTTACCAGCAAGTAACAAAGTTCTCTTCAACCTGAGAGATTCAACACCTAGAATCATAAAAATAAAAATAAAAAAAAAAAAAAGAAAAATCACCTGGAACTCAGGAATCACTTTCCAATTCAGAACATCAGGATATTAGCAGTGGTGGGCTACAGAGTTCCAAACAGATAAACCACAACCATCGTTGGGAGGTCATTTTCCCACTATCACCTAGTCAAACTAGAAATCATAATGTAATTTTGTTCTATCACATTGATTTTCTCTCTCATCTTTTTGGTGGGACTCGATTAGGATGCTTTTAATCTAGGGAGTCGAACTTTTTTCTTTTTTATTAAAAAAAATAAAAATATAATGGTAATACTTCACAATTTTGTTAAAGAAAATTGTGTATTATTAGCTTTTAATTCTACTGAATAATTTGATAAACACTCTAATCTATAGTCTTTGACGTCCTCAAAATCAATGATAAAAGAAAATAACTGAAGTATGGTAGCCGGTTATCTTGTGCTAATTTTCTTCTTAATCTTAAGGTTCTTAGGTCATTAATCTGGTTATAACTTTGGTTTTAAGCCTAAGTTGAGTAAAGTTATGAGGATTAATTTAATGAAAGTCACTTAAGGATCGGAAAATATCAAACAATAAATTCAAGTGTGGAAATTGAATGCCTTTTTTCCTCTTCCCTTTGTAATATAAAAAACAAATCGACTCGTTCCATTTTGTTCGAGCGTTTATAACAAGGGCTCCGTTGTGTGGACAGAGGTCAATGGACGGGGTCAATACGCAAGTGACATCATGTACATTTTTTATAATTTTAATTTTAAAATATATTTTCTCAAAAATTTCAAGAGCATAAAAATATATATTTTATTTTTTTAAAAAAAGAAACATTTCAATTTTTCTTGAAAAATTACATGAATACATAAAAGGTTTATCCATGTCTGATTCAGGATGTGTCAAAAAAGGTGTGAGGCACGAAAAGTATTTAAAATTAAGTGAGATTACGTTAAACCAATTTATTATTATTATTATTGATGTAAATTTTTTTTTTTTTTGGTTGTTTTTAATTTGTATAAGGTGTTGGCAGCAGCCATGACCCATCACTAACCAATGCAAGATGCAATCTTAACTACACAATTAAATTTCGTGCCATAGCTAACTTTTTGCATTCATAATTTGTGGTAATTGCAGTTGGAAAAGTGGCAATACTGCTTGCAATTTAAATGTCTTGCTTCATATTGAAGTCCCCAAGCTAGACCCCTTTTTTTATTTTTTATTTTTTTTTATTTTTTGGTTGGTAAAATGTGAAGCAATTCTTTGCTCAAAATTACTCATAAATGTACAGTAATATGGAAAAACGTATTTTAAAGTGGATTAGAATAATGGTCTAAGTCTTTATGTATTGGATATTTATATCTTTGTTTTTCTTTTCTTTCTTTTTAAGATAGGATACAATATATTAGGGCAACAACAAATGTAACTGCAAGCAAAAAAAATAAAAAATAAAAAATAAAAAGAAAAAAGATTTATATGAAGGGAAAAATTTAAGATATTTTACAACAATGTGAGATAAAAATACATGCTTCTAAGTTTTAATTTTTTTTTCTTTTTTTTTTTGCCGAAATTTTTGCTACTATATCACATGAACGTTTTTTTTTTTTTTTCCTTATTTTTAAATTTTTTCCCTTCTGAAAAATTTTGAAATTTTTATTGTTCAAAGTGAGTAATATAGTATATTGGTTAGTTCGGCCTTCCAAAAAACATGTCTAGGTCTTGTATTTCTAATTACACATGATTGGTACGATGTTGAAATTACATGACCTAATTGAACATTTTTGAAGTGTAAGAATCTAAAGGACATTCTTTGCTATGTTTCAGGGACTTAAAAAGCCTTTTTAACAATGCTTAGTTCGTGGTTAGAATAATTACCGATTTTTATTATGTGAATTCTATTTCTTTTTTCTTGCGTTGCATTTTAAAGAATTAGAAAAAAAAAAATGAAGCAAACAAGGAAAAAAAAAAAACAATATAAGATGGCTTTGACCAGCTAATATGGTTGAAATGCATCCTAGGTCTTGGACTGTGATGAAATATTGTAGTGCTGAGCTTACCAAAATTAACCCAACAAAAAGAATTATGGGAAATTTATATTTATCATACTTTATTTCAGTTCTAATAACAATTCATCCTTACATTTTTAAATATAACCAAAAAAAAAAAAAACTATAACTAACAGTTAGTCAAACGTATTGAAAAGAGTACAAAGATAATACATATATCCCTTTTATTTAGCAAAGTTAACAATGTTCCAAAAAAGATGACTTCAAAAATTAATAAATTGCAAAAAATAAAAACGCATACAAAACCATTTCCTCAGCTAAATTTATATCATGTCTGCAAATCTAATTCGGCAGACATGCTTGACTGATGACTATTCTTGATGAAGGGTAAGCATGAAAATTTTAGGGTCATACCATCACAGCCAGAGCCTTGATTAAGAGCATGCAAAGCACTTCAAGTTAAAACTAAAATGAACATGATTACACCTAATCATCCTGTGTGTACACACAAACCACAGTTCTTATTCCAATTGCTTTCACTGATGCCTGCAGCACAAATGAAAAGTGAAAGCTTCCAAAACATGAAAAGCTAAGTAAAAAAGAAAAGTGTAAACAAAAGTGAATGATTAGGCAATTAGATATGGTTCCTTTTGTCCATGGCCATATGTCCTATAGGCCTGCCACATGCAACAACACCTCTTATTGATGCTCCGTCGTCCAACACTACATTTTGTCTCACAATGTAGCCTCCAAATTGGAAAGTTTTTTGTTGGCATTCCGATTTGTCCTACGCTATTCACATGCATCCCTATACATTGAATTTCAGCACTTTCAAATTTGATGGGGCTCACGTTCGTGCTCTGTCTATGGCATTCATCTGGGAAGTCTTCTGTTTCCATGTGAACTAAACGACCCCACACAACACTGAAATTTCGTGGACGGTTTAAATCCATACAGATTGAAATAAGAGTTTTTTTTTTTTTTGCTCCATATTAAAAGATACAGAGATAATTCTCTTTATTCTCATAAATCTTATATCTATTATTTTAGGATTAGAATATAAAATTTTAAAAATTTAAACTTAAATTTTTAACCATTTGGGTGGTCGCTCGAGTTATAATTTTTTTTTTTTTACGACTTTACGACGTCATTTATTTAATTCTCTATATACTGTTGATCACTAATTTGTCACTTGGTTTCAATTAGATCACTTATTTAATTATTATTAGAATACAATAATTTTATATCAATCTCACGTCTCCTTTCTTAATTGTAACTTTAGAATCCATAGATTTACCCTTGCGGCATGTTTCATCAACCTAAAGCGCTTATTTTATTGCTCAGTAAATCCATGGGGTTTGAAATTTGATATTTATTTATTTATTACTATGGTTTATGTGATAAAGTCAAATCTGCAGTCACGGAGAAGGGGATGAGAAGTGAGAACCCGCCGGAGTAGGCACCGGTGGGAATACTCCGACGCTTGAGAGGGCTCATTTTGGCTTCATCGGTTTGCAAAATAACTTTGAAAGATACCATTTTGAGTGTTCATTGCTGACACAACATCTGTTGTATCTGTTTTTTTTTTCTAAGAGAATATTTTACTAATTTAAATTTTTTGTTTTTATTTTTAAAGTTTTTAAAGTATCACTCTAGGTTCCTATTACAACTCGCATTTAGTCCAATTGTACGAATGTGTGGGAGTTCTAAAATTATGTACTTATAGCACAATGGAAACCATACTCTATTAAAAACTTTTTTAGTGTTATTAAGGAAACGACCAACCTAAAATCTTATTGTAATATATTTTTTCAACTCATAATTTTTTGTGATAAAAACTCCAATTAAAAAAATCAATCTAAGTGTTTAAACTCAACAATATATTATATTAGCAATTTTATATTGTAAATATTAGTTGAAAGGTTTGGTTTATCAGAAAAATAAAAAATAATAATATTGTGTCTCAAATTTCTCACCATGTGTGTGTGTGTGTGAGTCAAATGGTTTGGTTTGTTATCAACCAATAGAGGAGTCAATCTACCTAGCAAAATCCTAATCCCATTTTAACTAGTATACGAATCTCCTTGTGTCGCTATCCACTCCTGTTCTGGATGAGACACAAACCAAGTTTTGGTTATCTCTGTTAGAATATGGGCCTTGATTGCTGAAGTTAAGAGCCGAAAGCTCTGTAGATCTACCCCAAAATCATGCACACTTGGTGGCAAAGAAATCAAGTCTTTGGAGCAAATTTCAACAAGGGAGGGCGGCTCGACAACTTTGAAGTCTGGAATATTCAATAAAAAACAAATATGCATGTTATAAAATTAAAATAATTAGATAAAAAAACGAAAAAGAAAAGCCCATAATACGGCCACATTGGTAGCAGCTATGAAAGCAATCCCTAAGAGCTACGAAACACAAGATCTAATCATCTAGTAGTAAAGTTACTTGAATTTTTAATTATTAATTTAATAATTATAAATATTTTTAAAACATCTCTATTTTCAACAACTCAAATTAAAATTATATATGTATTATTAATTGTAATTACATAGACTATTCTAGTATTACTGAACTAAAACTCATCGGTTGGTATGATGTAAGGATGCTTTGGAGATTATTTAAATTTTTATCCAAACATGACGCATCACAAAGCCTTAATAATGAAAGACATTTTCTCGTCCAGCTTGCCAGAGATCATGTGTAAGATTTTTTCTTTAACACGCCATAGAGCTCACCTTATATTTATTTAACTTATTATGTTAGTATCCTTCGAGAAACATCTAATACTTAAAAATTTAAATTTTTATTTTTGAAGTCTAATTTTGAAAAAAAAATAAAATAGAAATGGAGAGTTGTGTAGCTCATAATTCAATAAGTCTTTTAATAAAAAAAAATTATTATGTTTTTGTTGTCTGATTTTTCTTTCTTTCATGAAGTGGTATTACCAAAACAACTTAGGAGATTTTGTAACAAAAATAGAAAATATTAAAAAAAAAATTGAAGAAATCGCCCTCATTCAACTAATTGCTAGGTAGAGTAAATTTTATAAAGTGATTGTAGAATATTTAGGGAAGAAATGTTATACAAAAATAATTTTCATCACACGTTCATAATTATTAATTATACACTTATATTAATTTGATACATAATTATAATTAAAAAAATTGTAATTGTACATTTGTATTAATTCAATGCATAATTATAGTTAAAAATAAAGACTATAATTTGCAAATTGTAATTAACATATTACTTTACCCACATTTATTTATTTATTTATTTTTGTTTGATTAATGTTGACATGGGGCTCAAATTTAAGACCCATAGTTCAAACGATTTCAATATTATTAAGTTAAAATTCATTAATACTCATATTTATTTTAAATAAATTGATTTAAATTTAATACGTTAAAACTTTGAAGACAATTTTAATATCAGCAAACTAACTCATTAATCGCCCACCTATATTTATTTGTGTATTTATTTATTTAGTCTTGTCGTTCCCTATTTATCATGCATATAGAGAAGTTGCGTCCTTGTAATGAAGCCTTAGTGAAAGCTGAGTTTTAAGGTGGCTTTAGCCCGTGTTTTATGGTATTGACTCCTGTCATTTGGCCCATTGTGTCGTGTGGATCGAGCTTAAGATTGATATATTGCACCCAGCAGCACCGTGAAAAAGTCACAACTTCATGTGCAGATGCAAAGAGCTTCGGCTGACCGTGACTGGTTAATGTTATCTTTGTCTCTCTTCAGCCATGCAAACACCGGGAGTTGGAGTTTCAACGTCCAATGATAAGCCACCGTCTCCTCCTCCGCCGCTTCTGCCGCCCTCTCTCCACTCGCCCTCTCCCAATCTGCGGTGCACCTCAAAACCGACCACAAGCCCATTATTTGTTTCAATGCAACAAAAGGATCCAAGAACTCGGCAAGCTTGGCCGGTCAAAGGAGGCTCGCCACTTGTTCGACAAAATGACTCAAAGAGACGCCGTCTCCTGGAATTCCATGATCTCTGCATACATTGAAAACAATGATATTAGTGGTGCAAAATTGCTGTTTGATGCTTTTGAGGACAAGAATGTGAGAACTTGGACAATTTTGCTATCCGGGTATGCGAAACTTGGCCTCGTTAATGACGCCGAGGCCGTGTTTTTGTCAATGCCTGAACGTAATGTTGTGAGCTGGAATGCAATGTTAAGTGGGTTTCTACAGAATGGTGATATAAGGAAGGCTAGGAAGTTGTTTTGTGAAATGCCGGAGAGAAATGTTTCGTCTTGGAACTCGTTGATAACGGGGTATTCCCGAAGTGGGCTGATGAGGGAAGCAAGGCAGTTGTTTGATGAGATGAGTGAGCGGAACTCTGTTTCTTGGATGCTGATTATTTCTGGATATGCTGAGATAAGTGAGTATAGAGAAGCGTGGAGTGTCTTTTTGATAATGAGGAGAAGTGGAGTGAAACCTGACCAAGCAATTTTTGTGGTTGGACTTTCCACAGTGATGGGTTTTAATAGTGTAGATTTGACTGGGAGTTTGAGGACTTTAGCCATTAAAATGGGGTATGAAATTGATGTTGTCGTGGGAACTGCTATTCTGAATGCATATACAAGATGTGGGAGTTTGAATGATGCAATTAATTTTTTTGAGGCAATGCCTGTAAGGAATGAATATTCTTGGACTACAATGATTGCTGCCTTTTCACAGTGTGGAAGATTAGATGATGCAATTGCATTGTATGAGAGGGATGCTGAGAAAGGTTTAGCTACAAGGACCACAATGATGGCTGCATATATGCAGAATGGAAGGACTGATGATGCTAGATGTATATTTGATGAGATTGTTAACCCAAATGTCATTGCTTGGAACACAATGGTTTCTGGGTACTCACAGAATGGAATGCTTGAAGATGCGAAAAATACCTTTCTCCAAATTCCTGTTAAAAATGGTGCTTCTTGGGCAGCCATTGTTGCAGGGTTTGTGCAGAATGGAAATGATAAAGAAGGTTTGGAGTTGTTTTCTCAACTTCACAGGACTGGAATAACTCCAAGTCATTCCAGCTTTACTAGTTCCCTGTTTGCTTGTGGCAACATTGGAGATGTTGAGATGGGTAGGCAGATACACACACTCACCATTAAGATGAGGTGCCAGACTAATTCATATGTGGGAAATAGTTTGATTTCAATGTATGCAAAGTGCAATAAATTGGCAGATGTTTACAAGGTTTTCAGTGCAATGAGAGTGAGAGACGTTGCTTCATGGAACTCATTAATATCTGGGCTTTCAGAGAATCACATGTTGAAGGATGCTCAAAATACTTTTGAGAAGATGCCAATACGAGATGTGGTGTCTTGGACAATAATCATATCAGCATACGTGCAAACTGGGCAGTGCGAGACAGCCTTGCAAATTTTCCTTGACATGCTGTCTGCCGGAGTTAAACCGAAGGACTTTACTTTTGCCAGCCTTTTAAGTGCTTGTGGTAGTCTAGGTGTAGTCAAACTTGGAGAACAATTTCATGCCCTAATATGCAAACATGGACTGGATTCATGTTTATGTGTGTGCAATTCTCTGATAACCATGTACTTTAGGTGTGGTAGTTTGCATGGTCTTCACATCTTTGAAGAGATGTCTGACAAGGACATAATCACATGGAATGCAGTTTTAGTTGGATGTGGACAAAATGGACTAAGTAAAGAAGCAATCAGGATTTTCAAACAGATGGAAGCAGTAGGATGTTCGCCAAATGAAATAAGCTTTACAGGTGTTTTATGTGCCTGTAGTCATGGAGGATTGGTAGATGAAGGGTGGGGCTATTTCATTTCCATGAGCCAAGATTATGGGATTACCCCATTGCTTCCTCACTATACTTGCATGGTTGATCTCCTTGGGAGGGTCGGACATCTTTCAGAAGCTGAAGCACTCATTCAGAACAGTCCTGTAAAGGCAGATTTTGTGATATGGGATGCACTCCTTGCTGCTTGTAGGATCCATCAGAACATGGACATTGGTCAAAGAGTTGCTGAGCAGCTTTTTCAAATGGGCACACTAAAATCTGGGGCTTATATCTTATTGTCAAATATATATGCATCACAAGGAATGTGGAGCAAAGCAGAGGAAACAAGGCAATTGATGAAATACAAGGGAGTGACAAAAGAACCAGGAATCAGCTGGGTTCAGATTAAGAACAGGCTGCACAGTTTCGTCGAAGGAGACAATAGACATGAGGAGATTGAAGAGATTCACTCAGCACTAAAGGCCTTTGAAGGATGCTTCAAAGCATCAGGCTACATCCCTGATATGGATTTTGTACTTTGGGATGTTGAAGAGGAGGAAAAAGAGAATGAGCTTCTTTACCATAGTGAGAAACTTGCCATTGCATATGCAGTTCTGAGGACACCAAATGGTGCACCCGTCCATATTATGAGGAATCTCCGCATTTGTGTTGATTGTCATTGCTTTATGAAATTCATGTCAAAGGCTATGCAGCGTAAGATCATTATTCGAGAGAGGAACCAATTTCACCATATCCAGGATGGTTCATGTTCTTGTGGGGATTACTGGTGAGATTGATAGATAACATAAATTTGTATATGCAACATTTCAATGCATGCTGGCACATGCCTCCTGGAAATTACTGCCACAACACACAATGGATGGCACATTCAGGTAACAATTCTTGTTCTGCCACATTCCTTTCTTCAGTGGACATAGTCAGTGGCAAATCTAAAAGGTTTTGTCAGTGGGGGCAATGTGTATATTTAAGAAGAGACATGATTATGCACATATATATATATATATATATATATATATATATATATATATATAAAATTCATACCAAAATGTGAGAGTATTCATGGTATACATATAAAAATGTAAAGCTTTATTAAAATTATTTTTCTTAAATTGATCACATATTTTCAACTTAGATATAAATTATGTAAAAGATATATTATGAAACATTATTGTTATTTCTATAGTTGCACAAAAAGTTAAAATAATATCAATTTTATTGGTGAAATATTTATTAAAATTTGATTAAAAAATAAAGAAGACTTAGAAGAAATAAATAGAAAATAATAATATCAAAAGCATCATATGTAACTAGTAAGCAAAATTAAAGAAAAAAGAATTTGTGACATTTTGAAATCATTTGAGAGAAAAATTTTTCCTTTTCTTATTTAATTTTTCATGTGGGTCGGGCCAAAGATTAAATTTTAGTGGGGGCAAATATAAAAATTTATCTAACCCTATGCCCAATTTTTGGCGTCCCCACTCAACATTGAATAGATCCGCAACTCACATAGTAAGGATATGGGCACGAAGCAAATATGTATGTTTCTCTGCAAGAAATTTTGTAAGGATTAGACTGAAAAATTTAGGACTAAACATTCATCTGGCCCCAAATTCATGTGCCCGTAAGCATTTTTGCATCTATTTATATGTCAAATGTCTCAAGTTTTTCATTTAGGGCCAATTGTTCAGGAATTACATGCATGCTTGTTATCTCCACACCTTAATCACCTCGTCTGCAAGCTACATGTAGAGATTTATATTCTACATGATGAAAGTTTCATGTATGGTTTGATCAACATCAAAAGTGCATAGGTTGTCACTAATAATGAAATCCATATTTGTTTGGCAGGTAAGGCACTGGATTGATTTACTTTGATTAGAAACTAATTTTCATAAAGCACGCTTGCTGAAGGATGTCATTTGCTTGGTTACTCTGTGAACTAAATGCAGTTTGATCAGTATATATTGGTAAGACCTTCATCCTGAAGTTTTCAGAACTTATTTTCATTTCTATCTGTGTTTGTCTCAGTTGTGCACACTCTTTCATTGTTATATTGCTGACATATTGTCTAGACGATTCTTCATCCAAGATCAATACCTGTAAGCTAAATTCATGGCATGTGATGTTTGATAGGAATGTCTTTGACTGGGGAACAGAGGCACTCTCTAACTTTCTATACACAGTTTGCTCAAAACATATGTGGTGGATGTGACTAGGTGAAAGGAGATCTTCAAGGAACTTTTGGTACGAAAACTTTCTATGGATCATCACAGAAGAAGTTGCAAATGGAGGTTGAATAGGCTTCTCTTTGAAGACTATTTGGAAGTTTTATACTTCTTTTTAATCTTCTGAATGGCAAGTTATTTTAGAATAATTCGAACGTTCGGCAATGTTTAGAAAAGTGGACATTTTAGCAATTGGATGTGCTGTGTAGAAAGGAAAGCTGAGACAGTGATCACCTATTGCTGCATCATGGTTGGAGTTAGAAGATGGTGCATTTTTTAAGTTTTCGTCTGGTAGCATCTAAGGAGCCAATGCATGATATAATGGGATAACAAGAAAAGATTCATATAGTTCATTTTAATTACATTTAGGATTAAAGCTTTGTTTTTATTGTTGTAGCATCTAACAAGCTAAAGAAGTTTTGGGCTCTAAGTAGTGGTGTTCGCACTTGTTGCTATGCTTATTCTATGTGGCAAAAACAAAAGTATTGCAATTTAATTTCCAGATTTTAATGTTTGCTTTCTTCTATTGTTCTCTGCCCTTCCCCATGTCTCCTGACATGTTCATCATAACGTTTAACTTTTAGAGGTATTAATTATAGAAGGAAACAGAAACTATTTTTTGGGATCAGTTTGGAGAGTCTAACCCCAAGAAATGAGGAAATGAAAAAGAAGCACTTGAACCCGGCCTGTCCCCTGGCCAAAGGCTAGGTGGTCAACCAGGCAAACCTAGGTGGCTAGAAACAGAAACATTTTGACATTTGCTTGCTTTGCCAAAAAGAAGTTGCAATCTTTAGTCTAATCGCGATTGGCCCATATGGTCAAATCTGTCAAAAAGGAACTGCTAAGCAACTGGTGGCTACGGTTCGTCCAATTGTGAATCATCCAAGCCTGTGAACTTCCCCCATGGCTGCTGTTTTTAGCTGCAGTACTGCTGTCACTGCAGGAAATGATGGGGACACACTACTAGGATGCCACAAAACCAGCAGGTACTTGTTTTAAAAAAATCTACCACTTCCAGACTAAACTATCTGGGGAAGAAAAAAACTTTATTCCAAGCTTAATCAGGTTCTGCTGCTTGAATTTTTCTGTTATTCCGTTCTGCTATAAATTGATTTTATTGTGAAATATAATTCTTTTAAATCCTTAATAACTAAAACCCTTTTTTGTCAATCTTAGACCTTTCTCTTCCTCTCATCTCGCTCCTGAGTGGAAAATTTGCAGGTCTAAATAGGATATCTCGGAAGAGGCTAATGAAATAATAATGCAAAACAGGAATCACGTAAAAATTCATATTTTCCGCGACCTCAAAAATTGTTCCAAACAATTGTAGTATAATCTACCGATACTATAAGCTTCCTTTACTTGAATACTTTGTTGTGAGATCAATAATCTGGGAGCAAAAGTTCACTTGGATAGTGCTGCACTAAAATGCTAGTTTCGATGCTGGCATACATTTTATGTTTGAGATAAGCTAATTGCACAGAAGTTTACAAACATGATGCAAACCGAGGGTAGACACCTCCACAATGACTACCGAGCTTCAACCATTTTGGAACTTGCATTTCCTAAAATTTTGAAAGTGAAACATAAAAACCATCGCTGACCAAAACTCCCCAATGTAAACAAACAGTTGTGATGTGGAATGGAAAGGGCAGGGACTAGCTTTACACTGTGACTTCTCTGCGTTGGCTAAGTGGATAATTAGCAATTCAATCTTTAGAACTTGCCACAATTCCCCAAACTAAACTCCTCAATAACAGATTAGTTTTAATCTCCACGACAAACAACCATGCTGTGTACAAGCATACTCCTAGTTATCCCTCATCCACCATAGCAGTTTTCACATTTGACTTCTGTTCTTTTTTATCTCCTAGTTCTTGGCATGGCTGCTTTATCTGTCACCTTCTTGTTTTTTTTTTATATGTGGTGAGGAAATTATTGTAACCGGTTTTGATTTCATAACATGTGTCTTATTGGCATCAAAAGAAAATTCATTTTAGCATACAGTTGAAAGATACAAACCCGTATTCTTGGTTTGCTAGAAAAAGAGATAACAACATGTGACAACAAACTTAGTGCAGCTGGTAATACCAAATCAAATGTGAATCCAGTAGATGAATCCCCCCGGTTCAAGAGATGGGCTTCATTGCCATTAAACACACATGAATTGCTACAGCACCGCAATCACACAAGGATAAGAGAAAATATAACGACAAAACCAGAATGACAAAATTTTGGAAAGCTTCATGTGAGCTGAACAAATTTGCCTCCATATGATACAAGAATAATACGAAATTCTGTATAAGCAACATTATTGCTTAAGCTAGACTTGTATAAATTGTTGAAGAAATGCAAATGAGACAAAATAAGATACATTACATCACATGAACTACAATGTGTCAAGTTCATTGAACTTACATATGCAGGGCGCTTCTAAGAAACAAGCTCCTTAAGCATTCTTCTAATGCTGGCCATGCGAGTCACGGTTGCTCTGAGAAGTAGTTGTAGACTGAAACGTGTGCATAGACCTTAGAGCTTTCCAAGCCTGTTTCTGGACCTCTTGACATGGTCATATTCATTTTAATGTCCTTCGTCAACAGCCTTCCTAGTGTCTGATTCTGTTCCAGAGTTCAGAAGGAATAGGAAATAAACATGGAAACAAGGAATGTTTTACCCCAATGATTTATGATATTAACTTGTAGAGCACCCTTAAATCTTCAACGAGGTTATGAAAGAGTTATTGGGATTGGCTTTTGAGGCTATAAATATTGCCAATCACCCCAAACGTACTGACTACTACTGCCAATACTAACATCAACCATGACAAGAATTTCTCTCCAAGGCTTAAGCCCTGCCCCCCATGGCTTAACCTCAGTGCAACAAGTGATGGAAATGTAAACCCTAATGACACTGCTGTTGTTGCCCCAGTAAACTTGAATGCAGTCCAAATGTTGGGAATCATAGTAGACCCAAGATAAATCATTCCCAATAGGATTGCTGTCAACGTCAAAGACCTTTTCCTACTCTCTGAAAGTGGAACCGATCTGTCAAACACCAAGGCATCGACAGTTTGCCTCAAAGAGAAATGAACAACAGGAAAAACAAGAACCAAATGAAGAATATAGCCTATCCTAACAACATAATTCAAGGTGGAGCTAAAGCGAATACCCAGGTCCTTGTCAAAGTTGGTCAACACATCAGACTCAGTATCCTTACCAAAAAGTAGATAACCTGATACGGCAGTTGAAATGTAAACCATGATACAAAGCAGAGTTGTGATTCTCCCCACCTGGTTCATCTTCTGCGGGGATCTCCCTTCAAGCTCATTATATATAGGCTGAACATTAAAGTGGCAGACATAAGCGTTGGACATTACGGGAATCACCACAAGCAAATCCAAGATAGCTTTCTTCGAACCAAAATCTGGACTCAGCCTTGGAGCTTCAATTTTCCCTTCAACAAGCTTTATAAAGGCAACAACAAAACACACCACAACAAACACGACAGCCAAAGCCACTGAAGCAGCTGAACTTAAGCTCAGTGAATCAATCTTATCCAATGCACAAAGAGGGGCAAGGAAAACTATCACCACAAGCAAAATCAACAACTTCCTGTGATCCCACACCCCATGTCCTAACCATTGATCAAAAACCCCCATATGATGCAGTGATCCGGACATGACATCACCCATAATTATCAAATACACAACTAAAATACCCGCGTTGTTCACAATTATGCAGATTTCACACAAAACTTTCGCAGTTTTTCCCAAGGCGCATTGAACAACTTCACCGTATGACGAAGCATTGTAAAGCACCCCAAATCTAACTAGCATCTCAACACTAATCTCAGACAAAATACCTATCAGGATTATCAACACAGTACCTAAAACCAATCCAAGAACCTTCATTGTAGCTGGCAAGGCCATGATCCCAGCTCCAATAATCGATGTGGCAAGATTAAAAACCGCACCATGAATACCAGACCCTCGTGTGTGCCTAGAAACAACTAATGGATAATCATCAACATCAACATCAAAATCATCATCATCGCCATTACCATGATCAAAAGATCGAGTCTTTCCAATCTTGGGATCTATAAATTTCTCTACTTCATCAAAATTGACGTGGGGTTTACCTGGGGTTACTGGGTTTGGAAGATCATTATATAATTGTAACTCCACAAATGAGCTCTTGGGGATAGCAGTGTATTTGCCATCCATTATATTCAGAAAACAAATTTTGTAAGCCAAAAAAGAAACAAAACTTGTAGACCTTGTAACAAGGAGAAGACAAATGTACTGTATTGAGCTTTTCTTGATTTGATTCAATGGAACATGAATAAATGGAAGGTTTTTAGATCTTTGGCTCAATTTGAGTTAAATTATGATATAAAAAACAATATATTACATATCATAGATAAATAAATAGGTGCAGCTTGTGTTTAGGTTTGGGTGACATCTTGTGTGCCAATGGCAAAGCAAGAGATTATTCAAAAACATTTGACCCCAAAGACAAAACACTGTCTGACCTCGCCTGCCCCAACTTGCTTCAACCTCATTGTCTATTTGAAATTCGGAAAAGAGTCCCCCGCGCTACAGGGTCGCGGGTGTGATGGACGGGCCTCCATCGCGTCAAATGTCGGATGCCACTAAAAAATTATTTTTTATTGTTTTTTAATAAAAACATCGAAAGAAATCTTTTTTTATTATAAAAAATTATTATAAATATTAATCAGTGGGACCCATCCTGTTGGGCTCGTTAACTGTTTTCATTTTGAAAACGCTACCCGAGCGTAGGACCCAGTGAACGTCATCGATGCCCTCCACTCATAATAAAATAATATATATATATATTTTTAAAAAAATTATAAATTAAATAAAATGCGTAAGAAGATACGGTTAAAAAACATAACAAAGGTCACAATTGATACTATTACATTTTTTTATACATTTTATTTTTTTTTTTTACATTATCTTATTTTTTTAAAATAAAATTTTAAAAGAATTATTATTTAAATACAGATAACTTTATAATAAGAGACTTTTTTTTATTTATATTATACTACAAAATATTTTACATTACATTAATAATATTTTATATAAAAATATAATTATATAATAAATATTAATATAAAATTTCTATAAATTATATAAAATATTACCTATTTATAACTATATTATATATATATATTTTTTTTAAATGTGCGTATAAGAATAATTTTTTAAATGATATCGATTTAATTTGACTCAAGTATGCTGAAAAAATAATATTTTATATTATAAATAAATAAGCTCAATCTTGTACTCTACATTATAAAATTATAAATAATATTCTATATTTAGGTTTAGCATGTTAAGCCACGTCATACTTGATCACATTCAAAAACGTTCGACCCAAAGAAAGTCAGCCCAGCCTGCCCATAAAACAAGTATCCTAGTCACTCTTACATATAGTTTTAAAACTTCAATCGGACTTTGACCAGGTTTAAGGTCTAATTTGGCGGATTATCGATTTAATTATTAAGTATCTATTCAAAAAATAATTAATCTTTTTATATTATATAAAAATAAATAAAATATTATTAAAACAAAATTAAAGTATACATTTATAAACATTCTTAATAAAATAATATAATTATATACCATTTTTTTGAATAAAAAATATAAATAAGATTTTTTAGCAATAACTAACCAAATTTACCGATCTGGCCATCGCAGTCAATCAGGTCAAATGAATTTTTTGGATAACACGATCGCTTCAAGATTTAGATTACTGATTTATGATCTAATTATCTAATTGATCCAGTTTTTAAAACTATGCTTTCATGTTATGAATTTACCGACCTGCCAAGGTAGTCTTCCCTACAATGTCATCATGGCTTCTGTTGATACCACCATTGTTCATATGATAACAGCAACAAAATGGACCAAGGAGGCTTGGGATTACCTTACCACCGCAAATGCGAGCAACTTTAACCACAATTGTCAAAGAAAGCAAACCAATTACTGATTATCTAAGGGACATCCGCATTATCTCCAATAAACTTTCCTTGGCAAGATCTCCCATCAGTGACGACGAGCTGGTTTTCAAAATTCTCACTAGTCTTGGACTGGAATGCAAAGAAATTAGTGCTGTTATACGTGCCAAAGAAACCTCCATCATGTATGAACAATTTTTTAATCAACGATCTTCATCTAGACCGCTAATCGACGCTGACAGACAAGGTAATACACATTTCTTCTCGTCCAGTGGTAGTCAGTATCAAGAAGCATCTCGTCGCCGTGGTCGTGGATTTACTCCTAGTTGGCGATCAAACTTTAAAGCATTTGGCTTATATCATCGCTTCTCTAGGTCGTTGGTTTTCCCTCAGGGACCCAAGTGATCTCCACTTCTTCCTTGGCATTGCGGTTCTCCGCACTTTAGGCAGCATTGTTCTCTCTCAACGGCAATATAGTGCTGATCTTCTTCAAAAGCATAATATGACCAATGCTAAAGGTGTTCATAGTCCTTTCTCCACCTCTGAAAAACTGTGTCTTAACGATGGTTCTTGACTTTCTCAATTTATGCATCGTCCCACTAATACTCATTGGTCAACTGTTAAACGGGTCCTTCGTTACCTTAAGCAGACCATCAACCGAGACATTCTACTTCGCAGCAAGTCTTCTCTCGCTCTTCATGCTTTCTCCGATGCTGATTATGCTAGCAACTCTGATGATACCACCTCTACTGCTGCCTATATTGTTTTCCCTGTTGCTACTCCTATTAGTTGGTCTTTGAAGAAGCAACACACAGCTGCTCGCTCCTCTACCGAAGTTGAATATTGAGCTGTTACAAAATTTGCTTCATGAGTTTCACTTCCCCCTCCCCATTGTTCCTACGATTTATTGTGATGATGTTGGGACAATTTATCTTTGCCACAATCCGATCTTCCACAGTCGTATGGAGCATATTGGTATTGACTTTCATCTTGTTCATTCTGAAGTTTAGACTCCGCAACTTCGTGTCGTTCATGTTCATTCTTTTGATCAACTTGCTGACTCTCTTACTAAGCTGCTGGGTCATGCACAATATCAGGCCTCTCTTGCAGGGACATAATAAAAGATCTCTTCAATTCTCTCGAAAATTAATAGAGAATCTCTGCAATCTTTGTCACAGAGGATCTCCGCACATTTTGTAAATCAATGGAAAATCTTCGTAATCCTGGAATGGAATGGAAACTTGGCCTACAAAAATATAATTTACTATACTTAATTTCAAAATTATATTGCATGATTATAACTTATAAGTTACATTGTAAATATTTTCCATCACAAATATATTTTTTTATTTAAATTGATGAATAAAATTAATATAATTATTATTTTTATATTTTAACATAGTTGAATTTAAATAAATTTTTTTCTTTTTGAATTTAAACTTACTCAAATCTTATATATTTCAAATTTAAAATCATTCAAATTTCATATATTTCAAATCTTGAGCATGTTAATTTTTTTATAGATTCAATTTCAATTTCTTCAAATTATTATTCCCATAATTTCGAGAATATCAAGTTTTAAATTTATTGCATTGTATACCTTTCAAATTTTAATTTCAGTAATCTAAATTTTCAGTTTATTAAAATTGTATTCATATTTGTTATAAAAAAAATTAAATTAATAAAATTTTTATTATTTTAAATTTAAATTATTCGATTAAAAAATATTTTATTTTAAAAGTTATTAACCTTTTAAATTAATACAAATAGAGTTTTCCGGGGAAGCATTCATGCTGGGTTAGTTTTTTCCACCATTAAAGTTGGGGTTTGAACATCTAAAACCCGGTATTATTTTTTCACCCCACTACACTGTTCCTAGAAGTGGAGAGCAGGACAGGCTGGAAAGGTTGTTTGAGCTGCATCAAATGGTAGGCCGAATGGATCCTACGTCTGACCTTAGTTGTATAGCCATTCAGTCAATGCGGTGTGCAACAAACACAACAATATGTGCAACGAATTATTTAAAGATGAATTTCAAATTAATTGCACATTATTTATATTTGTTATACATTTTAATTTTTTTTAATTACACATTTCATGTTCTTGGAGGCAAGAAACTCGAAATTTCAAGAAAAAAAGAAAAAGAAAAAAAAAACTTAAAATATGCAATCATGACAGGCATAGCCAATTCCAAAAATCATGACAGAGGGAACAACCCTGAAGCCTGGGAAGGAATTAGCACTTTGCTACCAATTCCAAAAATCATCATGGCTGAGGTGTTCTTCCAATTCAACTTGCAGGTTCAAAAGGGTACTTATTGAGTTTTATATCTATTTACTGCTCATGTGTTCCACAAATTGGAGAACTCACGTGAAAAAGCTGCTTGCCATGCAGCTCCATGCTGAATTGTTATTAGTACATGAGGCACCCATACTGTGGGGCTTAGGGAGAGTACAACAGAGTAACTTAGTTGTTACACCTACGCTCGCTCTTCATTTATTTGACAAACACATACGAACTTTAGGGAATGTTTCATATCTATGTCTACTGAATACGACTGTTTTTAGTAATGTTTTGTTTGATTTCTGCCAGTTGTTTTGATTTTACATGCTAACAGCAATCACTGCGATAAGCTGCTCAATGTTGTCGATGACATTTTGATGCGTTTGTCAATCCGAGATGTAGTAAGAACATCCATCTTGTCCACCAAAAAAAAACAAAAAATTCGGGCGTCGATGACGAGATATTCCGCGGCTTGTATTTGACAACACATTTCTTGTTGATGCAGAGCACGGACAAATATCAACCGGTAAGGAGCTTTTGATGAAGACCGTGTACGAAGTTCTATTACTTCATCCTGGACCACTGCGTGACTTCAATCTCTTAGTTCCAGGGCTGGAAAGCTGTCCGAGCATTTTAGCCTCTTTCCATCTTAAGTAGAATTTACTTGCATAAACTGCCTTCACACTTGTCTTCATTTTCACGACTTCCTAACTTAAAGTTGCAAGGCTGCCAGTTGCGACCACTGGCTACCTTCAATGGATTTAGTAGGCTCGTCAGTCTCGAGTTGGATGTGGTTGATATAACTCCAGAGTTCTTCAAAAAATTTCATTCCAAATTGCCCGCTGCTGGGTTTTCACAAGTTTCTTGTCTTGAAA
The DNA here is from genome assembly GCA_037832345.1 of Rhizophora mangle. Taxonomy (NCBI): domain Eukaryota; kingdom Viridiplantae; phylum Streptophyta; class Magnoliopsida; order Malpighiales; family Rhizophoraceae; genus Rhizophora; species Rhizophora mangle. The sequence goes on from JBAPLJ010001034.1 coordinate 114,772, forward strand.
TCACTTCTCCTAGTCTAACGTATTTAATGTACAAGAGCAAATGCTCCCAGTCTCAAATCAATATCACTTTATAATTCTGACAAATTCTTAGAATATGGTCAATAGCTACTATTAAAGGTTTGCCAACATAACACACTTCGCTGTCCTTTTTTTTTTTTTTCTCCTTTTTTTTTTGGGGGGTTATTTAATTTAAGGTGACAGCCCAGCCAGTAAATAAATGTCAGAAGAGCCTGGGTGTTCATATACATGTTGATCGAGATCATTGATTTTGGTGACTTGTGGTGCGGTTTTATGACAGCAGTTTGCAACCACTGCCTCAAACTTCAAATGGAGCGAAATATTTTATACTACGGTTGATATGCAACGATGTCATGTAAGTCTTTTGAGTGACGGTTTTGCTTGCCGCGGTTTCAAACTTTTGCCATAGGATGCTCATTAACAGTGGCTTATAGGCCAAGATGACTTAGCTTTGGACTGTGACTCGAATGGGACTCCCCTTTGAACAAGGTGACTTTTGGGTTCATACGCTAAAAATGAAGTGCAAGATACTTCATCAAATGCTGAATGGTAGCAACAAGAATTTAGACATTTGACGGCAAAAAAATGTTAATTTCAAAATTATAAAACTTCTTGTCATAAATTTACAGAAACATTAATCAGAATCACCCACTGCATCTTGCTCCGTAAAAGTTGCGGCTGCAAATTTTGTGCAACTCACAAAGTTGCTGCTAAATGCAAGTAACCATCTCAACCCTTTTTTTTTTTTTTTTTGGCAATTTATTATTATTTTTTTATATTTTTATTTAATTATTTATTTATATGTTTATATATATTCTGAACAAAAAATAGACAATGGAAACTACAACTAAAGGAGACGCGAAAAACAAATCATTGGACATAAATTAAAGTTAATCACTTGCCGACCAGACTAATAATTATCTTAAATTTGGGTCTTCTTCTTGTGGGCCCTTGATCATGGCTTGACAGCCAAACCATACTAAATTAAATTTAATCACTTTGCCGATGGTGTTTGGTGCTTATCTCAGCAAGATGTCAAAAATTAAGTTCCAAATTAACTAACGTGTTAATTAAGATGCTTGCTTTTTAAGGGTCAAAATAGATAATGGACGTGGAGACTGGGGCCAATGTTTGTGATAGATAGGCATTTGGATATATCATCTTGCTTCTTATAACATTAATTAAAAAAAAAAAAAAAATTCTAGTCCATTGATTTGACTTTTCACCTCTGCCTCGTGTTCCTTGAATTGAAATAAATGCAAGTTCATAAAAAATTTTACAATTTACATTTATAATAAATCAATTTATCATCAAAATTATTAATTAAAGTTACAAAGATACAATTAATAATTACAATAAATTATTTTTCACATTTTAAGTGGCAAAATTATCTGGCTGCAATAAACCAATTTCTATATTTTAAGCAGCAATTTATTATTATTGTTAATATATTTGATAAATCTTGTTTCACACTTCAGAGCAATAACGATTTTTTTTTTTATTCGCCTCATTACATAATCTAAGCAGCAACTTTTCTTTAGTGTCATAAGCTAATTTTCTCATTTTGTAATTTTTTTTTTACAGGTTGTATTTAGAATTTTTACATCACAGGAAGGTATTATAATTTATAATCATTGATTAGCTCCCAAGCAATAAAATCACCTGTAAATTTTAAATATTAAAAAGATATTAAAAAGCTAAAAAAAAAAATTAATATAAATAAACATCGTTGATTTATAAAGGAAATTAAGTAATGAAAACAAAATGCTTGTCTGCTTTCCACCACATCAATATATGCGAAGTGTGGATCTGTTATTTATAGGGCTGAATAGAGAAAATAAAATCATTAATATTTTGTGAATTATTATCTCATAGAGTTGCAACAAATTGATAAACTTAATAATCCTAAAAGTCAACTTAGGGAGCTACCATCAAGAGAAGCAGACTATCAGTAACCCAAAAATATTGCATTGTTATGCATTGATGTTTTTGAGTTATTATTGTTTTTTTTTTTTTTGCCATTATTGATAAAAAAAAGGAGGGGGGGAAGATTTAAAGATGTCATTTTTAAGTGACATAACACATTTTTTACAGAGAAATAAAGCAGAAGTCATACAAAATTGTTTTTTTTTATATATTGCATAGTGATATCACATAAAAAGCAAAGCAGAAGGTGGGGGGCTGGTGGAAAAAGGTTTTTGGTTTTGTTTTCAAAGTTTAACTCATGTCTTCGCCTAATAATGAGAGAGACTATGAGAAAACCACTCGGCTGGCCTTAGTGGCCACCCGAGCAAAGAATTGGGTGGAAGGATCCAGATCTGTCCTATAAAAGCACTCCACTCAACCAACTCAGCTAACGACAAATAAAAAAAAAATAAAAATAAAAATAAAAAAGAGTGATTATGACAAGAGAAAGGCGGTCTTTATTCCTCATGGCTCGTTAAAGCCTCACAAGGACAAAAATGACCCAGCAAATGGTGAAATAAAATAGGATCCTGAGAGATGATTTTTTTTTTTTTGTTTTTTTTGTTCATAAGAGAAGTTGAAAGGTCATAAAAGAAAAATAGGTTATTAGAATTCCAAAATAAGTTAAAAAAATTTTGAAGAAAATATTTTAATTAGTTATAATAGAAATATGAGACCCAAAAATGACTCCAGTATTGGTATATGTTAGTTGAGAAGAGACTTTTAGCTTGAAGATATGCTTAATTCTAAAGAATCTTAGCCTGTAATGATTTATTAATTTAACAAGAAATTGTGCTTCCTTTTGACTTTTGGAGACCTGGCCTGAAGGGTTTGCCGCCAGTCCTTTTTTTTTTTTTTTTAATTTGTCTGTGGCATCTAAAAATATAAAGGAAACAACATGAAAATAGACTTTACAAATCAAAATGCAGTGGTTCAATTAGCATAGGTTTTTTCATTATGAGATTCATCACCCTCTAAGAACACAACCTAAGTAGCCAACCTCTAATGTACCTTATTTAGTATATCATCGTCTTTAATCTATCTAAAAAAATTAAAATTATAAGATTATAATACGACGAAAGATTCTATTCAATATAACATCTTTGAAACTAAAAATCTTAAAATAAAATCAAGTTAAACCAATAAAATTCTAGGAGGATGTTATGTTTTAAAACATTGAATCAAATTTTTGGAGAAAAAGAATTTTATTCTTTTGATATCCCCTTCTCCCCAGTTATGTGAGTCTTCACCAAACCCCTAAAACCTAATGGTAGAGCCAGGAATTTCTGACATTAAAAAAAATATATATATATATATATATATGTAGCACTGCCTCGTTAGGGACAATGCCAAAGGGACTAACTTGATCATACTTACAATTGAATTTTGAGATTTTATATTTCATTCACTACATTAATTTAGTTCAATTTTGACAGTTTAATATTATTAAGAGATTTATTGAATTATAAATTAAATAATAAGGTAATTTTTTATTTAATTTTTTTTTAAAATAAAAGTTTAAGTATTAAATTATTAAAATATTTTTTAAGAGACACCGTATCTGTATTTTAAAATTGATTAACCATACATTAATTCAATTTCAATTTTAAATTAGAACCCAAAAAAAGTTGCCCATATAGAGATAGCTTCCTCGCACTCTCCGAATTGTTCTATGTAATTTATTTGTTGGGACAGTCTGTGAGACAAGTCACATTCTTTTTTAATTAAAAAATTTATCAGTTGTGAATTATATAATATATAATAAAATAATATTTTTTTTATTTTTATAAATAATACATTATTTTTATTAAAATTAAAATTTAAAAAATTATAAATAAAAATTTAATTTATTAATTACTAAAACGTAACCTCTAACAAATAAATCGCAATCTAATAACCACACAAAGCAATATTCAACAATGACAATATGAAATTAAAAATGTAGATAGTACTTTTATTAAATAAATAGAAAGAAACAAGCTAAGGAGTCCATAATGCAACTCCTAGTTAAATAATTCAAAAGTCCGTCTGACATCTGACAACTTCCAACAGAAGAAAAAGTATGCAAATTTATTAGGTTATCGTAAATTCTTCTCGCGATATTTTCATTTCCAAGAAATTTATAGCGATATGAAAACGATTATTTTGTTTATATTTTCTCGGGATCTGGGGACCTAACTCGCTTTTAGTGTTTAGTTTTTGAAAGAGCCTAAATTTTTTTTTTTTTTTTTAAATCATAAATTGTTCCGTTATAAAAATTTTTTATTATTTTTTTAAAATATTCGTTCATATTATAAATTTTTTTAATTTAATTTTTAAAATTATTTTTAATATTAATATTATTAATTTAATATATATTATTTTTTATAAAATTTATTTCATAAATTTAATTAAATATTATATAAAATATAAAATATTAAATAATATAATTATAATATTTAACTTAAAAATTAAATAATAAAATTAATATAAAAATAATTTTAAACAAATTTTCCAATAAAAAATTTAAAACATGGAAAAGTATTTTTGTATAATTTTTTTTTTAATAAAATTTATTGTAACGTGAAAAATTAATTTTAATTTTTTTTTTTTTAAAAAAAAAAAAAAAAAAAAAATATAATATATTTTAAAAAAAATATATTATAAAATAATATAAAAAAATAATAATAAAATTTTTTATTTTAAATTTAATTTAAAATAAGTGTATATTTTTTATTTTTTTATTTTATTATTTATTAAATTAAATATAAAAATTTAATTATTTTAAATTTTTTAACATAAAATTTTTAAATTTAATTAAATTTTTTTTTGTTATTATTAATTTATATTTAATTATTTTTTAATTAAAATATTATAATTAAATATTACAATTTTATTTATTAGGTATAGTTAATTGAGATAAAATTTTTATTTTTTTCTAAAAAATTATTAAATAAAATTCATTACATTCTCTTATAAATATATTATATTTTTTATTTATTAAAAATTATTAAATTATAAATTTATAATAAAAATAATTTTTTATTCTCACCATTTTACTTCAAAAATGGAAATTTAAAAGGGGCCATTATATTTTTATTTGTAAAACAGCAAAATACGGCGTTTAGCATAGGGCCAGTGGTCGCGGTCAAAAATAAAAAACAAATGAAAAGTATTTGGGCAATTATTGAATGGGACGCATCATGGAACTTTGTAGCACACTTTCATCCGCGGTAAGCGCACTCTCAAAACATGGCGCGTGAGTTCACTGACTAAGAAATTATCAAGTAATTTCAATATATTAGGTCATTTATAAATTTATAGAGTGGGTTAAATCACATGACTTTGACAGCACTCAACATTCCAGATGTTTAATTGGTTGAATAGTTAAGACATTTCATGTATGGGCAAATTGGGAAATGGGATTTTGGGGAACAAGTCAATAAAGAGAGTCGTGGATTTTGGTTCAGTCACCTTGCGGTAGACCGTGACAAAGGAATTTTTATTGCATGACAGAAAAAGTTCGAATTTTTGGCTTTTTCCTTTTTTATTTTTTTCTATTTTTTATTTTTTTTTTATTTTAAGGAATGGATTCTCAAACCGGAGGATCTAGGCACTGTTACAATTTACAAAATCTATACCTATCATAAAAAATTTTAATAATTAAAAAGTTAAATTTTTAGATTTAAAGTCTTAGATTTTAATCTTAAAAATAATATTAAAAGTTATAAAAAAAAGTTGTCCTTTCTTATGTAATTTATTGTCTAACAATCCTCCTAATAAAACAATAAGACTTTATGTATGTATGGACATCTTCTATTTCAAGATAGGTATGGTTAGTTACCATAATAAGGGATAATGTATTGAGGTGTTGGAAAGGGAATGCGGAATGATATTTATTTTTTTCTTTTTCTTCTTCTTCTTTTTTAATTTCAAAGGAATTTCAATATGGGCCCAAAAATATTTTATTAAAAAAAAAGGCAAAACGTCAATTTGTTCCAAAAAATAAAATGTCAAAAAAGTTAGCTAATGCAACATTTATTATGCATGAATGTCTTAAGAACTAATGGGAATGAGGAATTTGAAGTTTTGAACCCTTGGCTTTATATCATGTGAACCGATCTCAATGAATGTAACAAAAACAATAAAAAAAAAAGTTTTTTTAGTTTCAAATTCAATGAGAGTCAGACAATAATAAATATAGTGATTAATCCCATGAGACTACAGCATTCCCACCCAACTACAAACCAAACTCATCTAGTCTCTTTTCACACCCCCGAGCCTAGTCCTTTCTGGGTTTTTGGCTCCACTCACCAACCGCGGAATGGACTGCGTGAGGCCAAAATTCTTTGAGAGATGTAGAAGGGAAGCACGTGACGCATTTTTTCCTTTAATTTTATTCTTGATTTATTTAATTGAAATATTTCGTGACATATTTTTGTACATGAAAACTGTGGGAATGACTTGACAATATCGCTCGACGATCGATCGCGATCATACATTCAATGAATTATAAATTTTCAACGAAGGTTCATGGAAGAGTACGAAATACATATACTCACAAAAACATATTAAGAAGTGCAATTACAAGCACAGCAATAGGACCATGACAAGAATATTATAATACATTAATTTAAAAAAAAAAAAAATACAAAGACAATAACACGACTCTATGAATATATAAATATGACTCATATATATCTTACGTATTCTCGACACGTCTAACGCCATGTCCGGTTTCTTCTTCTTCTTGTTTGTTTTTTTTTTTTTTTTTTGACAAATACATTTTATCCTATCAAACACGTGTCAGTTGCATCTCGGACACGTATTTGCGTCAGCTCATACTCGACAGCCGTGTTCTGCTTCTTTGAAAGTATGTAATTAGTTGTAGCGATTATGACTCTCTCTCTCTCTCTACATATATATATATATATATTGAAAATAAAAACCAGCAACCGTTATTTATATAAATGCCTCAAATTAAAATTATTTGTATGTACCGAATGGAGAGGTACACGCGTCTATATAATACAACTATTTATTTAAATACTATAAAGGAATTATTTCCTTATCCACCTCATCACACGTCAGTTTTCTTTACTTAGTATCACATATGTAAGCTAAAATAAATTAATAGCATGGGCGACATGGCATGCCAACGTCAATAAATTATAGTTTTAATTAATCAACTTTCAATGCAACTACGCCTATGGTCAACTGGTTTAGCACTTAATCCTGCACATTTTCTTGAACTAGGGGCCAAGTTGAAACCTAATATGTGGATATTATAGTCTATTCACATTCAGATTTTTTTATATAATTATTAAGAAATTTATTAAAATGAAGATATCTGTCTCTATTTCTATAAATTTTATAACTTTTTTATAGAATTAAAACTCAAGATTTTAAAATTATAAATATAAATTTTTAATTATTAGAATTTTGTTGTCTGATAGATTATTCACATCCGGATTTCACAAACTCAATTACGAATTGAGTTCATGAAATAGAAATGGAAACGCGATTATGCTTCGGGAAGAAAAGAAAACGAGAAGAGATGCATTTGGGTTGGTGGTGTGTTGTTGTCACGATAAATAAATCACCACAAAATGAGTGGATTGGATTCAAGTCGTATTATATAAATATTTGCAATAAAAGAAGTTGAAAAAGAGAGAAAAAGAAAGGCTATTCTTCATGACCAAGAATAATTTGATTGCGTGATGACCAAGAATAATAGGTTTTATTATTATTTTACTTTTTTTTATAAATAATTTTTAATTAATCAATTTACAAATATGAATTCAATAGTCATATTAATACAGTGTAAATTTTGCATATAAGACAAATGACTGGTCCCACATAATGAAGCTATTTTGCCTACGTACATAGAGTGCGGAGACATCCAACTAAAGATTGTTGCAGAAAGATTCCTGGGGTGGGAATGCTAGGGTCCAATAGGCTATTGGAAAAAATGAAAAAAGATAAGAGGTTGTTGGTTGACCTATAAAGTCAGTGTAAATCATGGAACTGTGGCATAGGCGATTACGTGTACACCCAACAAATAAAAAAAAATTTTATTATAATTTTTTTTTTCATATTCAATATAATGATTTAATTTATTATACAATATAAATCTAATGCAATTTTTTTAAGACTATAAGGCATCCCCTTTCTTTTTTATTTTGTTTCAGAAAAATTAAAAGCATTGGGACGAGTATGCTTGCTAATTAGTAACTGAGTTTCGATCCAAGTTTGATTTTATGGTCACGAGAAAAAGATTCTTCTCATAGTTGGGTAAATGCTGTCTTTAATCAAACAATATTGTAGATTGATGCGTGCAAGTTTGTCAAAGTTAATTATCATCTAAAAAAAAGACTATAAAATTTAATAATTAGTGATAAATATAAAAATAAAGATCAAGGACTTTGGGTGGAAGATGGAAAAAGTCATTTCATTGGAATAATCTTTAATTTATTGAAAATTTAATTTAATATAATTTGTATTATCAAAAAGAAGTTAATAATTTATAATTTAAAATATTTAAAATTAAAATAATATAAAAAATTCAAATTTAAAATAACTTAAATTTTAATTTTATTAAAATTTTTAAAAATAAATATGATGTATTTTAAATTTAATGAACTTTAAATTTAAATAACTCAAAATTTAAAATTATCCAATTTGTATCCGTTCTTGTATGATAATGTTGGATGCATGTGGTGCTGTTTGGTCTAAGATTAGTATCACCCAATAAAGAGGGAACTTTATAACCCTATTCGGCCAAAAGGGAAAGCAATTAAACAGGAAACTTTTGAGCTAAGTTTATGCATTTAGCGATGTGTGGCGTCACGTTAGGATGCAGTCGAGAAGAATAATGCAAAACCCCAACGCATCCTAGCTCTGTGTGTTGTTTACCGCATTTTTCAATACTACGTGTGGGCGTAGGACAGCGTTTTGAGAAGACAACTATAAAAATATAGACACGCATTTCACTAAGTTGTACAATTGGGTGCACGATGTTTCCCAAGATTATGAAATTGAGGGCGTCCAAATAAAAATGTTTCTTTGCACCCCCAACGCTGCTTTCCGTCAAGTTGCAATATGATCCTTGGGTTTCGAAATCATTCAACTTTTTTAAAAGGAGAAAATGTTCCCCTTTCAATGTGAGCTTCCTCTGAAAGCTCGTCCTCCATAAATGCTTGGCATTATCGACGTTTTTTCTTCCTTGTATTTTTTTTTTTTCTTTTGGGTTTACCTTTATGTGGTGTGTCTCTTCGTCAACCAGACGGAAGGTTGGAATTTTAGCAAAAGCAAACCAATGACAATGGGACGAATATTAAGTATGTATATGTCGTGGCTTGCAGGCTCGGCTCGTGATAAGCAGCTGAGTGCTCTTGAGTTGGCGGCTAGAAACTCATGGAATCACTTTTTCTGCCATTGAAGTTGCCTTATCTTTGGGGTATAAAGTAGGGCGATCCCAATTCTGGTTCAAACCAAAATCAAAACTAAATCAGTTTTTCTAATTTCGATTAAAATCATAACCGATGAGGTATTTGGTCTGATTAATGTTTGAAATTCTTAAAAATCAGACCGGAAAGAACCGACAGTTTTAAAAAATTTTCTTTAAAAAAGCTACTAATGCGGTCTAATTTTCTTTAAAAAAAAAAAAAAAAAAAAAAAAAGAAAAGATCGGAACTGAGATTGAAACAGAACCATAAATCGAAATGAACTAAAACTGTAAAATCGCAAGTTGAATGGACTGCCTAACGATAGACTAGTCCCGATTCTGTCCCTCCCCATAATTTGAATCACATGTTCTAACCGATAACCCAGGGCTTTAATAGTAAATGTCGTATGAATGTTACTGTTACGTATATGATTTTTTTTTTTTTTTTAATTAGTAAGAACTCATCTTTGTTCGGTTGCCTTTTTGGACTGCAGTTTGCCTGTCGAATTCACTTATTAAGACGTATGGTTGGGGTCAATAAGTGCGTGCTAAATAATTCATTTAAGAAAAGAAAAAAGAAAAAAAAAACTTAATACAATTGAAAGCGACTAAATATAATAATCTGGAGAAGGTCCGAGTATGGCGTTCACTAGTTGGGACCTTTGTTGTAGACGTCAACTTCTGGGACGAGTAATTCTCCAAAATGACGGTGACGATCAGGAATGGTGTTTCCCCCGAGACTTCCGTTGGACAAATTAGTTCATTTGGACCACACTTTGCATTAATTGGTTTTTGCACAATTTCATCGTCTCTCTCTCTTCTAGAGAGAGAAAGTCATAAATCGAGTGACCGCGGACCACGGTTTGGTTTGGTCCTTGTTCTAAAATCGTCGGTTCCAATTCTGCTTCCACTTTTTTTTTTTTATTTTTGGTTCGAACTAACAATTTATGATTACAAATTGTGATATTTTGATGGGACGAATTATAACCAAAACATTTCTCCCCATGATTTCGGTTCTAACTAAAAGCATGGAGCTAATTTCAATTATAATTGTAATCGTAGTATAATTTGACTTTATTTCATTTTTAATTTGAATTAAATTCGTGTTATACATCTTTTTTGTACCTAACGAGAACATTCAAATCTTAGAATAAAAAAAAAAAAAAAAAAAAAAAAGTAAAATATGATTCATTCGAAAGTTGTTTATATTTTTGACAAATAGGTAACCGGTAGCTTATAATGAATGATTAAGAACAGACGGCAACAATTATAAAATTAATTAACTGAAAATGGGAAAACTTCTATAATGATTTTTTTTTTTGACAAAATAAATTTATTTTTCATTTTTTTTTAGTATGAGATTGATTTATATTTCTGAAAAAAACAAAGAGTTCTCATCTATCAGTTATAAAAGACAAAATACTAATATAATATTCAAATAAAAAGGTGAAAAGAAAAAATAAAACGACTTTTGTGCCGAGAGGAGACGATAATACACGACTGCATGTTTGGTGGGTCGTCTTTAGCCCTTATCCTCATCATTGGTCGGTTCTCTGTTTCGGTTGTCCAAATCATTCATTAAAACACAGGTAAAAAAAAAAAAAAAGTTAAGAAAAATGAAAAACAAAAGAAAGAAAAGCAAATATGGAGCAATACAAAAGAACTCAGATAGGTGGGTGGGACCGGAGAGAGGAGAGTAGTATATGGGGTCTGTGGATGTTACACATAATAATTTTTCAAAAGAAAAAATTTTTAAAAAAATACAATTGAAAAAACAATTTTCTAAGACATGGGACCTACAGACCAGTTCGATCCATCCTTATCTATCAGTCCCGTCCTCATAACTTTACCAGCACAAAACATGCACGAGAAAAGCCCAATCAAGCAACTTCAAAGGAGCGTTAAATTGTTTGCTACAATATCTCCTCTCCCGATAAATCACCTTATAAATTAATAATGCACGCTTTCCAGTTTTCCCCAAGTTATGGCGACAGTTTTTATGACTTTTTCTTTTTCTTTTTTTCTTTTAAACCTTTAGGATTTTTACTTTAATCTGTTCATTTCATGATCTATTAAAGTTTGTTAGATATTATTGTCGTCACAATTGCTAAATTGATGATTTAAAAATTTGTTGTCTCTAAATATAATTTATTGTTAGATAGAAATCAAAATAAATATGTATTAAAAAAATATTTTATAAATTACAAATTTTTAAATAATAATATTATTTTTAATATATTATTATATAAATTATTTGAATATTAATAAAAATAACAAATCATATCATTAAATAATTAATATTATTATATATATATATATATATAATTAATAAAAAATAAATTTTATTAATTTAAATTTTTATAAAAAATTTGTAAAAATAACTTGAAAATAAAAAAAAATATTTTAAAAAAATTTTAATGAAATTATTTTTAATGAATATTATATAAATTATTATTTAAAATAATCTAACAAAAAAATTAATAATAATATCTCTTAAAAATTATATATTTTTTATTAAAAAGATTAATAATAATTTTTTAATTTTTATAAATTATATATTTTTAAAATTAAAATTAAAAATTTTAAAAATAAAGTTTACATTTTTAATTATTAAAATACTTTCAAATATTTTTTTTAAAAATATAGTAGTGGGCCCCACAAAGAAACAGGGAAGGGACCAACATGTGGCCCCACCAAAAAAATGAAAATTATATTGCCGTTAAAAGCTGGAGCAAATTGCTCCAGTTTAGAAACGCTAGTTTCCAAATCAACTTGCGGCGCGGTCTTTCAGTTTCCTTGTTTGCCAAACAATTCCCTGAAGAGAATCTACGTAGCCTTGGACTTAACATAACATAATCAATTTTTATATTATTCATTATATCAATTTAAATTTATCACTTTTAAATTCACTTAATCAAATTTTTTTCTTCAAATACAAGTTTTGGAAACCTAACCTGAATCCGAAACGGTGGCTAAGTGTATAAAGTCCAAATAGCTTGTAATATTTTCAAATGTTACTACATATTTAAAAAAAAAAAAAAAGAGAGAGAGACTCCATATAATATTATTTGACGTGAACAGCATGTTATTACTTAGAGTGTTAAGTAATTCCTATAATATTTGGTTGAAAAAAAAAAGTTGAGTAACTCTAAAAAATTAAATATAAATATAAATAATAAATGAATTGCAAATGTTATAAATTTTATTATTTATTGATTTAAATTTTTATGTTGAATATGTTATTATATAGCATTATTCGACGGAACACATAGCACAAACGTAATACGTAAACTACTTATACCTCGAGCTAAAGTGCCAACGAGTGGCCTTAATATTGTATTGGGCACATTCAAAGCATTAATGTCGGAGCTTTTGGCATCCATTTTTGTTAATATTTTTTTAAATTCATTTCTTTCTAAGTGCGCCGATCCACAGAATTCTTTTTCCTTTTATTCCCCTTCAATGTCAGAAAGCAGTGGGGTTGGTAATGCAGACCTAAACAGTGGCTTCGATTAAACCTCTTCCGCCGGAGCCCGTCTAAGGCATCTAGCAATCAATTTTAGGAACCTATGCACACTCAAACACAGCAAGTAGAAATTTGATGGTATTAAATTTAAATTTAGGAGAATTAAAGTTAAAATATATTATTAAATTTACAATTTAATATGTCATAATTAGTTATATAAAATTGTATTAAAAATTATTATTATTATTTAAATAATTAGTCTTTTTTATTAAAAAAAATTATGTTAAGAGTTAACGAAAATAGAACTTGATTTGTAATTACAAGACATTAACTTATATTTTAATGTAATTTTATGTTTAATTTTTTTAAAAAAAAAAACCATATGCACACTTAGAACTCTTTTGGTGGAATAATAATAATAATAATAATAATAATAATAATAATAATAAGCAGACATATTCATAGTAATTGTTAGTTTTCATTTTTTGGGATTAAGTTAAGAAAGCTTTTCTCTCAACAAGATTTTTATAGAAAGTGGTATCTTAGGCCCCCCTTGCCTTGCTCTGCACGTCCATGGTCCCGTCTGTTCAACTACTTAAGTGGCGGCTTAATAGACGTCTAGTGTCTGATCTAGTGCTCCCACCATGAAAGCCACATCAATTCATGTCTTTGTTTTAATCATGTCTCATTTAATAACCACCAACTTTGGCAGCTCATAGTTTTAGAAATGGTAAGATTCTCTTAAGACCAAAGGCTAATCAATTCTCTCTTTTCATTTACTCTTTCCCAATCACTCCATTGACCTTACTGTTGAAGCCTTCATCTTACTAACATCGAAACCTGAATCCGTGTCTCTTTGTTCTTCCCCTTGTTTTGCAGATACCAAGTTAGTTCGTCAACTCAAGACCCCATCAAACGTGTGTCTTATAACCACTAGGTTTCCAATGTGTTTAAAAATAAGAAAAACAAACCATCCAACTATCTTCTCCTATGCCTATATAAGCCTAGCGTCGTTAAGCTATTACAATAAAATTATCAGATGTCTTACCTTAAATAAAGAAATTAAACAAGACATATTCAATTTTGGTCATACTAGAAAAACAAACCTGACCAATAATACAATGAGCCTAATATGTGGTAACACCTATTACAATACCCTTTAGTGCCGTGGGTGGGGTGACATTGAGACTGATGGGAGGTCAGATTGAGAGCTTTTTAGTTTTTTTATTTTTTATATTTTATTATTATTTTTTCTTTTGGGTATAGTAGAGGTCTAAGCCTAGACTCGAACGATATCAACAAAGTTTTGAGATAATTTTTTTTAATGAAAAAATGATATAGATGTAAAGATTAGCTGCATTTGAGATATAATTATATATATAAAAAATATTGTAGATGTGACAATTATAATAATTTAATATAAATTCATATTTAGAACTCATTGAGTTGATTGCTCATTTTTAATGGAAATAAGCTTGTTCTTTTTTGCATATATTGTGATTGTAGTTGTTAGAAAATAATTTGTTTGTAAAAATATTTTTTTGAGAAAAATTTTTATTGAGACTAAAAATATTTTTTATGTAAAATCTTATAATGAAATTTCTTTAAAATAGAAACAATGTGTCACCATTCACTAGGCTTAGATTTACTGGTCGTGAAAGTAATAACAGCTACCTTCTTGCTTTTTGACTATTCGAGTGTTTTTTTTTTTTTTTTTGTCTTTTGCCTTATTAGAAAGCTTCTTAGAGTGTAAGTTACATAATAAATATTATTATTTTTACTTTTATAAATTTTTAATTTTAAAAAAAAAATTAAAAAATTAGAACCTAACACCTAAGAGGAGAAGTCTCCCCATTCAAGTTTCTTAAGCCCCTAGAAATTCAAGACCCCCGTCTTTGTCTACTATTCAGGCCGTCTGTTTCTCCTTTCGTTTGATTTTTTCAATTCTTCTGTGCTACTAACAGACTCCATCTTCTTCCTCTTTTAAAGAACCATCTCTCTTTTGTTGGGTTTTCAGCGCTTAACTGAAGAAATTGAGGAACAAAAGTAAAATCTCGCCCGAACAACGAGGCTCTCTCCCATAGTCGGTGTTCAGACGTTCAGCGACGTGTAGCTCCCTCTCTGACAACTCTCTTTCTTTCTCTTGCAACAGCGCCACCCAAGCCGGCGAGACCGACGATGGACCATACCGGTGATGGAGCGAATCGACGACTGGCAGGACTAACGATAACGACCCTCTCTCTCTCTCTCTCTCTCTCTCTCTCTCTCTCTCTCTCGCGTCGCAAACTTGCTCCACTGTAGCATTGGAAAATGACCGGTGCTTATTATAAGCGTATGTCATTTTTGACTCAACAAAAATTATTTTAAGTTGACGATAATTTTTTGTTGTACCAATTGGCAAAAATAATGAAATGATTTTCAAGAAAGACAAACGTACCTAATTGTTAGAATATATGTTTAATTTCCATACATGCCAAACTAGTACAAAAATTTCGTTAAAACCTGCATTTGATGTAAAACACTTGCTAGGATGGAATACAATTAGGTATCATTAATAAAATAAATAATATAGATATTATTATTATTATTATTATTATTATATATATAATTATATTATTTTATTAATGGCGTCAATCTATATCATCACTTTTATGTCTATGTATTTGCTTCCTTTTATTATTATGCTTTTTGTGCTTATTATACAGTTAGAACATATGCTCCCCACATGCAGGGGCTAGCAGCCTCCTTGACATATTATTTAGCTTTTTCATCAAATGTCTCAGAGATCTATTTTTTAAGAGGGTATGATTAATTTAACAAGAAAACATTTATTTTATATATAATTCAAAGATTAAAATTTTACTTAATAAAATTAAACTGAAAGAGTATTGTATATATTTGTAAAATTAAAGTAATCACATTATGCTAAAATTTTTATAATAACATGAGTTAAATTAATTTGATTACATTTGACCAATATAAAACTCATAATTATTTCTTGTGTTTTATGAATATATGTTGCCACTAGTTAAATCAATTATATGTTGCCCTAAAATCTCTTTTCTTTTTTTTTTTTTTAAATAATTGGATTGTAGATATATAAATTATTGTTCTTGTAAATTAAAGTCAGTAGTTACTTGTTATTGTCTTTTTTTCAACGGGTCTCCCTCATATTTTACCTTAGTATTAATAAGTTTAGAACTCGGCATTAACTCATTCAACCATCTAATGTCAGGGTTTGACCTTCTTCGGCATTAGTTCATGTTTGAATCTTCTTAACAACATCTTTCTATATTTTAAAAAGATTATAAAGATTTATAATTAATTTATCATTAAATTTTAAATTTAATATGTTATGGTTAATTATAAAAAGTCTCGCTCAAAATTAGGGTGGTGAGTCGAGATGGTTAAAACAAGATGCTAACACCTCATCTTAAAACGATAACTAACATCTCAAGATGTGACTTTTTATTGTTTTTTTTTTTTTTTTTTTTTATAAAAAATGAAACTCATTCATTAATGACCAACTCTGGTTGACAAAGATGCCGCCTAATTTTAACCTTTCGGGAGATGGCTAAGCTTTGAGACCTCGTGCTCCAAAAATTCCTACAGAAGGATGAATTCCCTTCCCCTTCTTAACGTAAATAAAATAAAATAAAATAACATCATTTGTTAACTTAATAAACTGAACAAATAGAGAAGAAAAAAAACATTATTTGGTTTCCGGAAAAAAATTTTACCTTTTGCCAATTTTTATGACATTAGATATCTTCATACCCATCCTAGCTAAGCTCGTCCATAAAAATAATCGAGATTTAACAAGCGTTTTTGCCGTTTGTAACTTGCCTTTTGGGTCTCATTAAAATCTTAACTTGCCTTTTTTTTTTTTTTTCTTTCTTTGTTTGTAACTTGCCAATTTTATACGGCATTAACAACGGCATGCCGTCATTAACTATATTAATAGACTAAATATACCCATCACGCCCAGCTCCCCCCCCCCCCCCCCCCCCCCAAAAAAAAAAAAAACAAAGAAGAGAGAGAGAGAGAGAGAGAGAGTTGACAAGCGTTTTTTTGTCGTTTTGGTATACCATTAGCTCCATTATTTAGATAAGCTATGTATTGATACATCTAGTTTTGAATCATCTAAACTTTTTTTAACTTATCCTTTTGTTTTTAATTATCACATGAAAATTTTCATAAGTGAATTCTTTTGTATTTTCCCATCTTCCCATCCAAGGCGGACACTTACTTGGAAAATATCAAATCTCACTACTTAGATTATCAAACATTAAATTAATTCCTCTAGGGATTTGTAGATAATCACTCAAAATGATTTTACTTTTCCACCCAAAATATTTTATTTAATTGGATACATATTCTAAGTAATTGGATGCATATATAGTTATTGGTATATATTATTTTTGGTAATTTTTCTCTTTTTGGTAATATAATACTGATTCGTTTAAAAATTTAAATTTTGTAGGTGAAGGGACTAAAGCTCTTTTTCTTTTTTTTTCATCACCTACTTTAATGATCACTTGCCAAGAATTAATTATTGCTTCATAACTTCCAAGTTTCCAACCAAGATATCGCGATAAAACGATCCAGTCCTTTTTTCTCATGAGTTAAAATTTCTCACCTCATCTCGCAAGAAGAAAACATCTTCAATTTCTCCGTAGCTGGGACCCACCTGACCCTTTCGATGGCAATATCGTAATATTTTGGGAGAGCTGAGGTCAAATGCGCTGGGTCCACTCCGAGAAAAGCTTGTCCTTTTCCCGTGAGGGATCTGGGAGGAGTTAAAATCGCTTTCTCAACTTTAGTACTCTACTACTCAGTTAAAACTCTACCTCAGTTACAAGCCGTCCGATCAATCTCGCACGACAGCATCAAGAGACACGACGAAAGACAAACGTCTTTTGAGTGTGTAATTGTCATGTACTTCAACGTAGGCGATCGTGTCGATTGGGCAGACAGTTGTCAGCTACACATTCCGCGCTGATTAACTACTAAGCCGGCTAAGCGGGGACCACATGCGGCTGGCCTTATACGTAAGATGATCTCGTAGTAAGAGGACTTATGAGAAGCAACAATAACCTATCGATGATAAGTCATCAAGTCTATCATCTAATTTAGCTATGAGTTGATAGGTCAAATTGCATATCATCTCTTTATCTGTCTCCTCGTTGCTATAAAAATGGCCATTTCTGCAGGGCTTAATGGCTGTATATAAAACATATACATATATATGATCAATTTTTAGAGAGAGAGAATCCAGATAGAGAAAGAGATAAAGGGATAAATTTTTTGCTTCATTTCTGGAGAGAGAGCTTAGAGAAGCTTTCTCTATCTCTCCCCTGATCTCTGCTTTTCTTTGCCAGGTGAGTTTCTTAGAAATCTCTCTTTTTGCTTTTGCTATAGAATCCATCACTTTAAAGTCTCGTGCTTTTTTTTGGGAGGGGGTTCTTTTTTCCTTTTTTTTCTTGTTTTTTGGTTTTTGAGTGTCTTTTTTGCTTGACTTTGCTTTTTATTTGGTTGGTTAGTTCATTTTTGGTCTTTGCATCTTTCATATTCACATCTATTTATAAAGTTGTTTTCTTTGTCTCTTTGATCTCCTAAGCATAAAAAACCCTAGTAGTCTTGACCTTTTCTTTGAAAAGAAAATTTGATATTTAAGCTTTAATTTAATTTCAAAGATCTTGTTAAATGCATGTTCTGTCTAATTGTCATATGCCAAATGCTGGTTTTTGTTGTTTTGTCTAGTTTTGTTGAAGATGCTTAAATGATCTGGTTGTAGGTGGGTGTTTAAGCTTTTGGCTTTTAAATTTTTATTTTAAAAATTTTTTCATAACTGACCCTTTATGTGTATATATATATATATATATATATATATATATATATATATATATATATGCCTGGTTGCAGATCTAGTGCTAATTTTGGTGGGGAGTATAAATTTCCAAGAGAAAACGGGCATTTAAGATGTCATCTCTCAGTAGAGAGCTTGTGTTCCTGATCTTGCAGTTTCTTGATGAGGAAAAGTTCAAGGAGACTGTTCACAAGTTAGCCCTTTTGACATTTAAGCTTTTTTTTTGTATGTATTGGTGTTGTTTCTTGTGTTGTGGGCTCATTGATTATTGCTTCAAATGTGAAATAGGCTTGAACAGGAATCTGGGTTCTTCTTTAACATGAAGTATTTTGAGGATGAGGTGCATAATGGTAATTGGGATGAGGTGGAGAAGTACCTTTCTGGCTTCACAAAAGTGGATGATAACCGCTATTCAATGAAAATCTTTTTTGAGATAAGGAAGCAAAAGTACCTTGAAGCATTAGACAAGTAAGCTTACAGTTTTGCTGGTTCAAGCCATCGTCTGATACAATTGTTTCTGCATATGTATGAAGGTGTTTGAAATTTTGCAGGCATGATCGGTCGAAGGCAGTGGACATATTAGTAAAGGATTTGAAAGTGTTTGCTACTTTTAATGAGGAACTTTTCAAGGAGATCACTCAGTTACTGACATTGGAGAATTTTAGGTATTGGACTTTTTAAAGAAGTCAATGCTCCTGCTCTAGCTTTATAGCTGTAACTGCACTAAAATTGATTTGCTCATGATAAAGGGAGAATGAGCAACTATCCAAGTATGGAGATACGAAATCTGCAAGAGCAATAATGTTGGTGGAGCTCAAGAAGCTTATTGAAGCGAATCCCTTGTTTCGTGATAAATTGCAGTTTCCTAGCCTGAAAAATTCAAGATTACGAACACTCATTAATCAAAGGTAATTCATATAGGAATAAATGTGAAATAGGATTCATTGAGATTGCCTTGGCAATGTTAATGGTCTTGATGTCACTATGCATGAAGTGGTTCTCATCTGTTATTGAATTTGGAGCTTGTGTCTGATGAATTGCTATCAGGTTATTAATAGCTGGTGGTTCTGAACCACCAAATGCTGGAGAAATCTTGATATTGTTTAATATTGCTCATATAACATGTCTGTTGTATTTCCTACATGCTTTAAAGTCTTGGACTGGGGTCCTCGGTGACCCATCAGCATCATTGGTTTTAGTTGGCAGTTTTGAATTTCATATATATGTCTTTTATGGAACAGAAAACTTATGCTATCTATTTGCAGCTTAAATTGGCAGCATCAACTTTGTAAAAATCCAAGACCGAATCCAGATATAAAAACTCTCTTTGTGGATCATTCATGTGGGCAGCCAAATGGTGCTAGGGCTCCGTCACCTGCAAATAATCCATTGCTTGGATCCATTCCAAAAGCCGGAGGTTTTCCTCCTCTAGGTGCACATGGGGTGGGTTATCTAGCTTAATTAATCAAATATTCTTCTGCTGGAAAACATGATTATCTTAATGTGCTTGAATTTATGCATTCAGCCATTTCAACCTGCACCAGCACCTGTCCCAGCGCCCCTTGCAGGTTGGATGTCTAATCCTCCTACTGTAACTCATCCTGCTGTTTCTGGAGGAGGAGCCATTGGTCTTGGTGCTCCATCAATCCCTGGTAGTGAATTCCTAAGTCTGGTTATGGTCACTTAAACTTCTCTAAAGAATAAATTTGAGATTATATGCAATACCTGGTTCACTTTCTCACAAGAAATATCTACTATTTTGCACAGCTGCTCTGAAGCATCCTAGGACCCCTCCAACGAACCCTTCTGCAGAGTACCCATTGGGAGATTCTGATCATGTTGCAAAAAGAACAAGGCCCTTGGGGATTACTGACGAGGTAGTCTCATTGAATTGCTGTTGTTGCATTGAGTTTTATCTTCTCCCAAAGTTATCCTTTTGATTAGTTTTCACCATATTTCATGCAGGTAAACTTGACACAGTTGCCAATACCGTTTCCTGGATATGGTCATGGTCCGGCTTTGAGTGCACCAGATGACTTGCCAAAGACTGTTGTACGAATTATGAATCAGGGATCTTCCCTCAGGAGCATGGATTTCCATCCTGTTCAACAGACTCTTCTTCTAGGTATGCTTTAAAAGCCTTTTATTAAGTTTCCATTTCTTTTCTTCTGTCTTTTGTTCCCTCTAAGCACACTGTGTTAATGGGGATTGACTACTGTTTTCCTAAATGTGCTATAGTTGGTACCATCCTTGGCGACATTGGGTTGTGGGAAGTTGGATCCAAGGAACGATTGGTTCTAAGAAACTTTAAAGTTTGGGATATTGGTGCTTGTTCAATGCCTTTGCAAGTATGTCCATTTTTATCCTTTGTGATTGGTGACATTGATAATTACTGATGCTGTATGCTTGATACTTTTGTATTATTTCATGCTGGGCTCTCTGAAAATCGAAATTATTTTTTGCCAATACCAGACAGCTCTACTTAAAGAACCTGCTATCTCTGTTAACCGTGTGACTTGGAGTCCTGATGGCTCTTTATTTGGTAAGCTAAAACTCTGGAGGTTCATGGTTGGATCATGTAACCAAACAAAATGGATTCAACTGATCTGCCCTCTTGGTGTAAATAACAGGAATTGCATACTCAAGGCACATTGTACAAATATATTCTTATCATGGGGGTGAAGATGTACAGCATCACCTGGAGGTTTGTATATACATGTGGGATTGACTTATTTTACCCTTTGCTTGTAGTGTATAATTTTCCCATTGTAAGGCAACACTGTATTTTCTCATGTAGATTGAGGCTCATATTGGTGGAGTGAATGATCTTGCATTCTCTACTCCAAATAAACAACTTTGTGTAATAACCTGTGGTGATGACAAGACCATCAAGGTTTGTTTCCTACATTCAATATTTTGTTATTTTTGACCTGAATAATTATCACATTTTATTTTGTAATGTGACGTTAGGTGTGGAATGCCAATAATGGCACAAAGCAGTATATTTTTGAAGGTCATGAGGCTCCTGTTTATTCTGTCTGCCCTCACCACAAGGAAAGCATTCAGGTGGCATATGCCCATTTGCATTTGATTGATTTATCCTGCTAGCTAGATACTTTGAACTTGCGTGGTTTTGCTCCATCCTAGGACCTCTAGTGCCACCCTTCTCTTATGATATTCTATTTTTGCATTTTTTTTCGGTCAGTTTATCTTCTCAACAGCAGTGGATGGGAAGATAAAAGCGTGGCTGTATGACAATCTCGGATCTAGAGTTGATTATGAGGCTCCTGGTCGCTGTTGTACAACCATGGCTTACAGTGCTGACGGAACAAGGTTATTATATTGGTACCCATGGTAACAGTTATACTTGTCTTCTGCTAATTTGTGCACAACTAACAACTTTCTATTCATTTGGTGGAAACTGCAGGCTATTTTCATGTGGGACCGGTAAAGATGGGGAATCACATCTTGTTGAATGGAATGAAAGTGAAGGTGCTGTGAAACGGATATATCAAGGTCTTTGCAAACGTTCACTAAATGTTGTGCAATTTGATACTATAAAGAACCGATTTTTGGCTGCTGGGGATGAATTCTTAGTCAAATTCTGGGACATGGACAATGTTCACCTTTTGACATCTGTTGATGCTGATGGAGGCCTTCCAGTGAGTTTAGTGTTTGAAATTTCTATGAGAGATTGTTTTTGAGACTATGATTGCTCATTCTTGGCATATCTTATTCTTAGGCAAGCCCATGTATCCGCTTCAACAAGGATGGTGCTCTCCTGGCCGTCTCAACTCGTGATAATGGGATAAAAATATTGGCAAATACGGATGGCAATAGATTGTTGCGCACATTCGAAAATCTATCATATGATCCTTCTCGGGTCTCTGAAGTTGTGACCAAGGTAACAATATTAGATGATTGTTTCATAGAAAGTATTATTATTAGCTTTCGAATCTTGTCTAATAATTGTTATTTCATGCAGCCCTTGATAAACCCAATCTCAGCCATGGCTGCATCTAGTTCTGGACTCACAGACAGAGGCACCTCTGTGGGGGCAATTACTGGAATGGTTTGTTTGCTACGTGCCTTTTTTTTTTTCCTAGTTTTTATGGCACTTCAATTTTTACATCTAAGACACGAAATCTCCTAATTCACTGTTATCATATGATTTTATGTATTATGTGAGAAGTAGAAGCCTCTCGTTTTTGGCCCTGTTGGTACTGTATTATCTTTGTGAACTTACTAAAATTTGTGTTTCTTTGCACTTATTCTTTTTTTTTATCTGGTAAAGCTTAATTTATATCTAACAAGAAAATTGAATTTGGTAGAATGGAGATACCCGGAACTTGGGAGATGTGAAACCTAGAATAACTGAAGACCCCAATGATAAATCAAAGATATGGAAGCTTACTGAAATTAGTGAGCCATCGCACTGCCGGTCTTTGAGACTTCCTGAGAACTTGAGAGTAACCAAGGTATGAAAACCTTGCAGGGTGATCGACTAATTTGGTCTTGCTTGATTATTACTATACAGCTTTTGAATGCATTGAGTGTCGAGTCATCTCTCTGTCTCTCTCTCTCTCTCTCTGACTCTTTGTGACTAGTTCTTATGTTAAATGTGCATTCTCCAATTCGTGTTAATATATTTTAAGTAAGCCACATTTTAGTAGATCTCCATGTGCTTTATGTTGAACTTTATTGAAGATGGCCATCCTAGAAATTTCTCTTGTAGATATTCATGACAGAGAGTAGCTTCCAGTTGTGTGAAGATGCACAAACATGTGAGGAGAATCTAGCCAGCATGCATTTTAAAATGCTGCTTTCTGCTTTAGCTTTTTTTTTCCAGTGAATGACTTGGTATGAAAATCTTCAATCTAGACAAATATTTCCTTTGGGGATGTGAAAATGAAGGAACGTTTAGGGAAACATAATTTGTTTGGTGCACTTTGTAGAAACTTCTCTTTCTAATTGTTGTTGCATACCCTGCTCCATTGGATCTGTGCCATTTACTCTCAATTGAATGTTGCTATTTAATGTGCTAGAATATAATGTTGTATGAGGTAGGATCATGAACCTTTCACATTGAACCTTTTGGTTCATTTGGTGCCTCTCAGTGAACACTTCTTGGTTATTGCAGATATCGAGGTTAATATACACAAATTCAGGTAATGCTATTTTGGCATTATCATCAAGTGCAATTCATTTACTATGGAAATGGCCACGAAGTGAGCGCAATACAACTTGGAAGGTATGTTGTTAAAATTAGTTTTCATTGATATTATTTAATGGTAGGTTATTAAAATTTTTAAAGGAATTTGTTGTCATCTTAAAAAGAGTGATGCTTCGTTGTGTAGGCAACTGCCAATGTGTCACCTCAATTATGGCAGCCGTCAAGTGGCATTCTGATGACAAATGATGTAACTGATACCAATCCTGAAGAAGCTGTGCCCTGCTTTGCACTGTCTAAAAATGATTCTTATGTGATGTCAGCATCTGGAGGAAAGATTTCCCTTTTCAACATGATGACATTTAAGGTAACATATGAATCTGTGGATCTAATGTTTAGTCGCATGTGTACTGGGCCAATCTCATTTATTTGTTACAAAGTGCAGACAATGACAACTTTCATGCCGCCACCACCTGCAGCAACATTTCTTGCTTTTCATCCTCAGGATAACAATATTATTGCTATTGGCATGGATGATTCAACAATTCAGATTTACAATGTCCGGGTAGACGAGGTATGATAAGTCAATAACAGGTTTTCCCTCTACCCAGTTCTCATGTTTGGACAAGCTGCACTTGCTACCACATTTATTGATGCAGGTCAAGAGCAAGCTCAAGGGTCACTCGAAAAGAATAACTGGCCTTGCCTTCTCCAATGTGCTGAATGTTTTGGTTTCATCTGGAGCTGATGCTCAGGTAATACTAGTTTCATTCGATGTCAGACGCATGCTCTACTTTTATTGTTTTATTGCAGCAAGTCTTCTGCATTATTACAGTCTATTGTAATTTCATGTCAATCAGTGAACTTTTTTAATTCCAAAATTCCTTGTGATTATATGTTTTCTTCAGCTTTGTGTATGGAACTCTGACGGATGGGAGAAGCAGAAGACAAGATTATTGCAAATACCAGCTGGGAGAACATCAGCAGCACAGTCAGACACACGTGTCCAGTTTCATCAGGACCAGACACACTTCCTGGTCGTACATGAGTCTCAGCTTGCCATTTATGAAACCACAAAACTTGAATGTGCAAAGCAGGTACCTTTTGTTTCTATGTCCAATTTGTTGCAGAGCTTAAATCTTGTTTTTATGTTTTTAATGATTTTCACTTTTGGATCTAGTGGGTTCCACCTGAATCTTCTGCACCAATTTCCCATGCAACATTCTCATGTGATAGTCAGCTAGTTTATGCCAGCTTCTTAGATGCAACTGTCTGTGTGTTTATTGCTGCAAATTTGAACCTAAGGTTGCGTTGTCGCATTAATCCTTCATCCTATCTTCCCACTAATGCCAGGTAATTCCACTGAATCTTTTTTAAGTCATTGTTTTTAGACTCCTTTTCAAATTTCCTTCAATAACATGCTCTCAGGTTAACTTTGGGTTTTTTTTTTTTTTTTTCATCATTGAGATAATTGTAACAACTGACATTACATGCTGTTAACTTTTTTCCACTGGGCCATGCCTTTGATTGGCAATTTTTTCTCGACTTGTTATTGGTCACAAACATGCAGTACCTAATGATGTGATTTATGTTCATCCAGATTCATTATATGATGCTCGTACATTTTTCCTTTGGACCTCAAAATGCTTTAACTTTTGCTCTCAGTGCTTTTAAAAGTAGAATGCCAGAAGCATTGGCAAAACTTGCACAGTACTTGACATTTCTTCTTGAAGTGGAAAAAAATAGTAGAGAAAGAACCATACACAAGGATGGCACTTTCTGATGAAAATATATGATTACTGATATTTCTTGCTTCAAGACCAATACTGAATGACCAAGGCTACTATTTAAGGCATGCCCATTAGCAAGCTTTTTAACCAACAATGCATGTCAATAAGGTAGGTTAGGATTATGTTTTACTGTAAGGATCTGCATTTTGACACTTTTCTTTACTCCAGTTCTAACGTGCATCCACTCGTGATTGCTGCTCATCCAAACGAAGCAAATCAATTTGCATTGGGACTCTCAGATGGTGGCGTCCATGTCTTTGAGCCTCTTGAATCTGAAGGAAAATGGGGCATGCCCCCACCTGCTGAGAATGGTTCAACGAGCAGTGTGCCAACTACTCCTTCAGTAGGAGCTTCAGGTTCCGATCAAGCCCAGAGATGATCTTAAGCCAGAGCACAAGTTCTTTTATATTCTTGGCTTGCTGGCCTATTCCTAATTTAGGTATGCATTTTATTTGACTAGCCTGTGCTGACCCTGTCCTTCTTCTCTCTCTCTCTCTCTGTTTCTTGTTTGGGTTTGTGTTAAGATGGACAAGCCCAGTATCTGACTTCTGATCTTCATATCTTTGGGAATGCTATGGTGTCGCTAACCGTTCCAGCTAGTCAATTGAGCTCTAGAAGGGACATCATAGTTTTCCCTAGAAATATATTTGAGTATTTGTATTGCCTTTACTGCTTTACCCGACCCATGGTTATGTTTTTATCCAGGCTCACCATAGATTCTTCTTGGTTAGAGTTGCCTTCTGTCAAGTTTCCTTTATGGTATAGAGTCATATTCCCCAATTCTGTGACGAATTGCTAAACTAGTAAAACTTGTTCACTTCTTCCTTTCTCACTCAGATTTTTCTTGATTTCTGTTCTGCATGCAGCTGCATAATTTACTCTACGAACAACTTGCAGAAGACATAGACCTAGCATGTTTTGCTGGATAGCATGTAAGGTAAATGCCGTAGGACTGCTAATAGTGAATGCTTTTTGCCCTTCAGAAACTACTGAAAAGGAAAATTTTATGTATGTTGCACTAAGATTATTTTCTTTCTTTTCAATTGGTGAATAGTATGAAATGTTTCTTATTTTGCCCACAGCCCTTGGCTTTTCTCAAAAATTAAAGGATTGCATTATTTTGTTTTTATACATCTGGTCAGCACCTTCCATTCTCTAAAATCAGTAACTTATCCAGATTAAAGTGTTGCATCTGGCTACTTACAAGATGGTTTTCTCTTCCATGAATCAAGTTATGCCTGCCATAATATGATTAGCCTCCAAAACAATACGATTGTCTGTTATGGAAAATACCAGTGTTTATCATTAGGGTGCTCGTGATCTTATTTATGCAACAAGGTAGTGGAGTTCCAGGTAAGAGATCACTTAGTTGAAATCCCAGTTAGGATTTCTACGAAGTTACCGACTGAACCTTTACATGTGAAATCTTTTGCCCGAGTATTTGAAGAATTGAACTCCAAGGTTGCTCATCCTGATGATCTGTGAAATGTTACCTTGCTAACACTGTTATTAGGCTTGGGATATGCAAGAGAGTAGTGGCAGATAGTGCTAGATAATTCATTCAACTTCCCTCTATGCTGTAACTATCAACCTTCTGTAATATGTGTCAACCGTTTAGGCTTTGAACAAAGAACTTGCCTGCGTGGATATCAACTTGGGTACAAGGTCACTGAACCCATTTTATGTTGTAAATGGTGCCTGTGTGCTCGTTAACGAGACGCCCTTTGGTCTTTTTTCTCTCATGTCATCTTACCTGTGCCTCACTTTTCTCTGCCATCTCCTCTTAAGTAGTCGATTTGGGAGAACATGTGGGTTGGAGGAGTAATATTAGGTGACGAAGGTACCCCCGCCAATCTCGTTGCTGTCAAAAACTCAAGGATTTACAATTTTAGAAACGACCTTACGGCATGACACGAACGGGACAGCCATTCTGCAAGAAGTCATTGCAGCATCTGATCTTGTCTAGTGGGAATTGGCTAATTTTAGATATGGTCAAAGCCTAACCCGATCCAAATAATTTGAAATATAAATAAAAGGTTATGATTTAAAAAGATCTATACTTATTACATGGGAAACTTGGATAATTTTAAAACTTGATTTGAGATGTTTGAAACGCTTAGGACTCAAAACATGAAACCCGAAACACATTGGTCCCTAGCTAATTGTTAAACTTATGGGGTTATAACTTCGTTTTTGTCAAATAAGAAAGCAAGGGGAATTCTGTGATGACTGCGGCAATGAGAAAAAAAATTTATTCGGTGTGTCACAAATTTGTTAGCTCAAGAAAAATGAATATTAAAATCTTAAAACCTCATCAAATGGTCAAGAAGGACGAAGTAAATTTGCGTTTTTTAATAATAATAAAAAAAAAAATTCACATAGATGCCTCCGATGGTCAAATGTTATTTGACATCCCCGTTTGAGCTAAATTGCTTTCGCTTCTTACAACTTCAAGAATCTCAAGCAATGAGTCCATGTGTTCCTCAATGGAATCCAAGCTCCTAAAGAGCAAATATCTGTCAACTGCAATGTTACCAGATAATCAGCGCAGAGTGAGAGAGTGCTTTACACACAAAAAAAAAAAAGAATTAACTTTGATGATTGAAATTTGTAATCTTACTGCTAACTGAAACAAGAAGATAATAATTGAACAAGCTTGCAAATCATTACTTCATCAAGGATGACTAAAGAATCTTGCAGAAAGGCTCACCATCTTCTAAATATTGACAGTTTTGCATAGGGAATTCTTCTCACTTTCTTTCGAATTATTAAAATAAGCTGTTACAATGTCATAACTGAAGCAATATCATCTGCATTTTACTTTCTTTCTCTTTTCACGAGTAGGACTTGATGATTTGTTAGACGTTACTCTAAAATTCCCCTCCTTTTCACTTTCGTTCTTCTTCCTTAACGTCATTTTCATATCATTAACCAATATCTGAGTTCTTGGCTCTATCACCAATCCCTTAGCTGTCATCTCCACGAAGGACTGCAAAGCCTCCTCAATCCTTCCCTTGTCAAAGTGCCAGTGAATCATAATTGTATAAGATCTCTGGTCTGGCCCCGACCCATTTTTCTCCATTTCATCCCAAGTAGATTTTACCTTGTCTTCACAATTCCAATCCACGTACAGCTTCAGGATCAAATTATATGTATCTCCGCTGGTCTTGCATCCACATCTCTTCATCATCTCCAAAACCTGAGGAACTTCCTCCGGCTTCTTCAATGCTTTGAGCAAATAATTGAAGGTTACTTCATCTGGCATACAGCTCCCTTTCTTCTCTTCCATTTCATCCAAAAGCTTGTAAACCTCCTCCATCCTCCGAATTTGGCAGAAATGCTTGATAAGTGTGTTGTATGTGAAAGAGTTTGGTGAACAATCTCGCTCTTCCATTTCCCTGAAAATTTCCAAAGCCTCAGGAATCCGTTTTTTGAAACATAGAGCATCGATCACACAATTGCAGATCGCCACATCTTGTTCCTGTTGTTCCTTCCACAGGTCTCGATACAATTTCATTGCTGTACCTATTTTCCCCTTCTTGCATAAAGCATTCATAAAAGTTGCATAAGTAAACACATCTGGCTTGCATTTAGACACGACTATATCTCTCCAAAACCTCTTAGCTTCACGTACATTTCCCCGCACACACCATCCATTGAGAACAATGTTCATGGTCTTTATATCCATACCAAACTCATATCCCTCAGAACGTAACAAAGTTTCCGCAACATCTACATGCTTATGCCTACACAAAGCCATCAAAAGCTTTTGAAAAGCATCCAAATCATCTTCTAAACCCATCTCCCTCCTCTTATTAAAACCCCAATTGCCTCCTCTACCTTATGAATAGCTGCATACCTATTAACCAACACCCTATAAGTTTCCGGATTGACAAGCCCGTTTCTCTTGCGCATTTCATCGAGCACTTGGTTCAACTCGGAAAACCGCCTCATTTTCCCAAGAATATCAAGAATCTCGTTGTAAACACCAGAACCTAATGATATCTCACCAAATTTAGACACCCAATTGAAGAAAAAAAAGGCTGGTTTCCAATCCGAACGGTACCTCTTCAGTACGTTCAAGACCAAGTCTTCTGTCAATCTGAGGTCGCCATAGTTGAGAGCGAGCTCGATCTTCCTCTTTGGGCTGTCCCTATGAATCTTGAGAATATTTTGCACTCTAACTGCCATTTCGCCATCTGGGTCTTGTCGTGAATTGGCAGCAGAGTGAAGAAAGTGAGAGACTTTGAAAGCTGGGAATCCAAACTTGTACTTTCGATGTTTGTATTGGCGTGATATGGCCATCAACGGTTGGAGAATTAGACCCATTTATTTGGATTTCCGAATTTCAGTTCAACCTGTAACTAACACACTCTGACCACCATCTCCCCTTCTTTCTCCTTCCTTTTCGCTTTTTCTTAGTAAAAATGGTCATGTAAATTAAACAAATAAAATTATAATCGTTAATTATAATTTTTATTTTTTTAACGTATAATAATTAATAATTATAATTATTAAATAAAGTAAAATTGTACTCAACTCATATCTATTTCTGCACTGAAGTCACCGAAATAAGGCTGCAAAGTTGACTGCACAAGTCAATGAAATAGATCCTTCTGTACATGGTGTGATATGTGAATTGTTTTCACGGAAGGATGATGCTATATGTATCCGAAATAAGGTTCTATCCTAATTGTAAGAAAACATCTATTTAATTGTTAAGTATAATCTATGCGGCAGTATTTCAGGTTCTGAAGCATTTAGGCCACCAGCAGCAACAATGAATATGTAGCCCAATTTGGAAAATGTTTTACGACCCATCAAGGGGACTTGTTAAGGGAAATCTGCCCAAATGACCATATTCTATGGAGGACAATTGAGAGTTTTCAATGATTTTAAGGACAAGCAGATCGTGTCTTTGTCTAGTAAATCTAATGGCTTCGTTCCTGCATCTGTCAAGGAAATACATAATCCCAAGAGAGTCCTGCTGCGGCTGACTCCAATATTGCCCCTGCCTGTCTTTATTCGCGGTCTCACGTTGATTGTATTGGTAAATATTGCATACCCTTTTGCAACTATCTGAATTCAATTCTACTTCTTAGACATTGAATATCCGGGGGATTTTTATTTTTATTTTTTTTATCCTTACAGGTCTGCCAATTGCTGGAAGAGCTTCACTTCATCGGTTCTCTGAGAAGAGAAAAAAAAGCAGCAAAAGCACCTTATCAGATAAGCAGCCCAGCAGCAGCCACTTTGAAATCAGTAGCGAAAAGCAATCCATGGCTTGAACCTGAAGGCCTGTCATGAAAACAACTTGAGCCTAAATTATAGACATACAGCCAGTAGATCAGCTCACCAAGCTATATGAATTAGGATTTATGCATATGTCAGCTCAGTTCAAAACCCTTTCCTTTTTGGGTGTGACCTTTGTTCATTCAATGCATCTTTCTGAAGTACAAAATGATTTCCACATGAAACAAGACTGATTGCTAATTACAAAGCACGATCTTCCTATTAGCAAGCCATAAACAAAAGCTGCTAACACACCACTTACTTCCTAAAAATTTGGTCAGACATGGCATATTCAGTTTGACCACTTCCTATACACCTCTTCATCACACGTCAGTGGCCCATGTTTGCATAATGCAAGCTGATGAAGCATTCATGCTACAGTACTTTTTGCTCTTGTTGAATATTTGTAATTAAGTGTTGACTCCTGATTATTTCTTGAAGGTGGATCCATTGCCGGAACATGTCAGTGCCAAATGATGATGGTTTGATTCTTCGCTGAGTTAGGCTTAGATCTCAACTCTTCTTTAGTGATCGAAACTTGTTGTGATTGTTGTCGACATATTCTCGCATTGCATCCATTGAAAGTATCTGGCAGAAGAACTTGTGTGTGATGGCGTACGTAGACTTTGCTTTTCTGCAATTGACCAGTGAAATGAGAGAGTGATGCTTACAGGGATTTGTCAATATGCCTTACAATAGCTAGATGATGAAACCAATCTGATGTGGTGTAACAAGAGACAGGGTTTTCCGTTCTGTGATTGCAGATACTGTAAAAATGAACTGTGTGCTGGGAATTTAAAAATGGTTTTAAAGATTTTCCGTTCTGTTCAGTGATATATAATCTGTTGCTTTCCTGTGTAAGCTGGGATTGTGGCATTAAGCAGGGTGAGATCGTGATAGATGAAACCTGCTAGAGTCAATTCGTCAACTTATGTGTTGAAATTTTGATTCATGCGTCTGTATATTTTCCAGGGATGGGGACTGTTGAAAATTGATGCTTTGACACTATTTGGTCAATTGCTCTTCATCGAGAAATCAAAGCCTATAGTTTCCCTAAACCATTATTGAATTACTTAAATTGCCTTGAAGGAGAACGTGGCTGATAGCCACTAAAATGGACTTGTGCATGGTACTTGCTATACCTTATAGCCTCAGATAAAAGGGAAGTTTGCACCATGGAATCGGCCTGTGGCTTGCTGGTTTTGAACTCAATAAAACCAGAGTTCATTTTCCTCGTTTATATTTAGGAAATGTAACAAATTAAATTTTATTAAAATATTGTTATATTTTTATTTATCATTTATTTATTTTATATTTAATTATAATTATTAATTTATATTAAAATTATATTTTTAAATATTTAAATTATAATTTTCAAATGTCTAATTAGTTAATTAATTTAATAAATTGAAATTTTCAAATAATTATAAATCAAGTAATCAAAAAAAAATTATTCAATTAATTTTTAAAATAACAAAACTAAAATTGTATATATAATTTAATATTTAAAATCTTATTTCGATTAATTGAATTTTGAATAATCTAGTTCTCCTAAATGATTTTTCTTCCCCACGGTTCCTTGAATTCTTTGATAATATTATTTACAAACAAATGAAGACATGCCTTGTCTTCAATCTAACATTTTATTTCTAAACCTAATGTTCCAACATTGAATTATTATTATTATAAAAAAAATAATAAAAGTTATACAAAAAAATAACATTATATTAATTTTTATTTTTTTCATAATCAAATCATTTAAAATTTCATCTTACTTAATATTATTTTGTTCAATCTATAAGATTTTAGTTATAACATCCTACAATTTATAGTTTGCAATAAATAAAAAAATAAAAATTATTTCTAAAATATTAAAAAAATTATAAATTTATATAATTAAAAATATATTAAAATTAAAAAGAGTCTTATAATATATATATATATATATATCATATCACTTGTTTATTAAAAAAAAGAATAATTTAATTATTTTTAAAAAAAATTAAAAATTATTATGCAACGAGATCTCAAGATTTTTTTATAATTTTATCTAGAAAATATTTTTTAAAAATTCTAAAAAAAATAAAAATAATTCGTACAAAATGCAAACTGCCAATGACGGGAATTGGGCTGTCAACAGAAAACTGGCGTTATTTATATAGTAGCCGTCTCGTTCGCTGGGTTGTGGCCGTTTCGATCACTTGACGAACGGAGGGCACACGTGGAAGCCCAACACGCAACACACGTGGACGTATCACTCACGTTTCTTCTGATTTTCTAGTTAAAATCGGACTAAACAAATCCCACATCGTTTGGTTACACAAACTAAAAGCATAATATACCGCAGCGACTACCCAAACCCTGTGTCCCTTCGGGGACATCCGATAAAATTGGAACGATACAGAGAAGATTAGCATGGCCCCTGCGCAAGGATGACACGCACAAATCGAGAAATGGTCCAAATTTTTTTTTTCTTTTCTAATAACCTTATTTAAAAAAAATTAAAAAAAAAAAAAACTAAAAGTGAATTGGTACAAAGTGCTGACTGCCCATTACAGCAATTGGGCTGTGAATAGAAAATTAGTGTTATTCATTATTGTTATTTTTTTTAATATAGTAGCGCCTCGTTGGCTGGGTTTTGGCCGTTTCGATCAAACAGAAGCCACGGGAGGAAGGCCAACACGCGACACACGTTGACGTCACTTTCTAGTTAAAATCGGACTAAACAAGTCCCACATTGTTTGGTTACACGAACTAAAAGCATAATATAACGTAGCGACCATCAAAATTACATGTCCCTTCGGGGACATCCGATAAAATTGGAACGATACAGAGAAGATTAGCATGGCCCCTGCGCAAGGATGACACGCACAAATCGAGAAATGGTCCAAATTTTTTTTTAATTTTTAATTTTTTAAATTTAATATTATTAATTTATATTTAATTTATATTTATTGAATAAATTTGATAATTTTTTCCCTACCATCTATGTAATACTAATTTAATTCATTCCATGTCATCAAATGTCTAAGATTCTCTCTAATTGCTTAGGTTTTGCTAAATAAAAGAGCCAACTTGCTTAGAAGAAAATAGCCAAATTATGTTCTTTTTTATTTTAATATATATATATATATATATATATATTATAGTCACATACTTTTTTTAATTATTTTACTTTTTTTATTTAATTAACCTCATAAAAAATTATTATTTAAATTTATTTAATCTGAAACAATATTTGATTTTAATAACAAATAAATTTAAAACTCTTTACTGTATCTTACTATAAAATCTTTTTATTCAAGAGTAAGCATAAAAAAGAAAATTCAAATCCAAATCAATAATATATATATATATATAAATACTACCATCCTACCGCCTCAAGTGGGGAGTTTATAGTGGCGTTGTTCCATCCATGCATCTCGCACTGCTTAAAAAGAAATGATTAATCATGGAAATCAAACACACAAATTTCAGAACAGTGGAAAAGAAATTTTCATTCCATTCACAGGTTTCAAGATCAAGCATTTACATTGTCATGAATGTTACATCGAAGAATGCAGCTTAAGTCCAAGTTTTATTATTTATTTGACTGATCATTTCAGCAAAGATCAAAGACTGTACTGAGAATGTCTTGGCAGTGAACAAAAGTTCTCCAAAGCAATTAAAATCCAGCTCTAGTAATTATAAGGAAAAGAGAAGGAGACGCCAGGGGAGCTGAGCTGACAATTGGCCCCACTAGCGATAAGATGTGCAAGAAGTCTGACGATGCCACACTCACCTTACCATGAGTGTAACGAGAACACGAATAACAAAAGGGTCAGATGGTTATCCTAGTACTAAATGCCCTGAGCTACGTCAAGCAAAGAAAAACAAAAATGTTACACTGCAATATGCTGATTTTTTTCTCATGACTACGCCAAAAATCCAATCAAAAAACCATAAACCAGAAAAGAAGCCCCTTTCATCTCTTTCTGCCACCACGCTCTCGCAAGGAGAGAGAAAGAGCCTCTCCTGCTCCAACATTATAATATGCAAGGGACATATTGTCCTTTAGAAAACCAGCTTTCCCACTCAATTTCTGTTTGTTTGCAGGCAGTTGTATCTCTCCTGCAATTTTCTCTTTCAGGCTGCCGATGGTATCGGATAGGGACTGCATGTTAATCTCCAAAACCTGCCCTTTGAGAATTCCTTCATCAAGGTTGGGAACAGAAATGGTGATGCATACAGGTCCCTGTCAACAACAAAGAGAATATCAGTGATGTAACGTTAAGAGTAATGCAAAAGCTGAATTGAGGGACAAATAATGTGAAAATATCCATAACAAGAGAAAATTTTCATACTGGGTGTTGAGCCAGAAACTGGTCTTCCCGAATAAGCATTGAATCATTGAGCCTTGGCCTCTTTGGCTCTGGTTCATCTGGAAGAGGTGGTGGAGCATCCTCTGGTGGAGGCGGTGGAGGTATTCCTTGAGGCAAAGAAGGTGGTGGTGGAGGCACCATAGACATGGCGGGAGGAGGGACAGTAATGGGAGCAAAAGGCCGGGGAATCGGCACAGCAGTAAACTGAGATCCAGGTGGAGGTGGCACAGGTATACCGGGTGGATTCACAGTCGAAGCCATTGACTGTGGTTGATTCATCATTATTGGTTGCTGAACAGATGCTATTGGCATTGAAGGAGGCAGCGGACGAATTGATTGAATCATTGGCATACCCAGAGGCCTTGGTGAAGGTGCTGGAAATGCATTAGTTGGAGTAGAATATTGGACTGCATTAGGAGGCACATGAGGAAGATTCAAAGTTAGTCCTGGTGGTGGAGGGAGGGGACGAACAGAAGGCACAGCAGGACGAGGAGGTGGGGGGGCAGGGCCAGGAAGGTTCCTCATATCATTAATAGCAGCTTCATTCAGATCCTCCCCATTCACATTTTGAGTCATGGCTTGGTTTGCCGTGCGTCCAATGCTTCCAGTGTGACCATCCCATATGACCTGCTTTGACTGCTCATCTTTCTTCTCAATTTCAGCCTTAACTGCATTAGAAACTTCTTCCTCTGTGGTACCAAAAATATCAGGCCGAGTTTGTGCCAGTCCCACAATGTTTCTAGCAATCTCATCATCAACAGCAAGGGTGGTCTCACGAATCTTAGCAAACATCTTCTCCTTTTGTTCCTTGTACTTTGGATCAATAAGTGAAATTCTCATGTGTTCAGACATCTCGCTAATTGGCATTAGCTCACCAGTGATTGGTGAAACGAAATTTTGTTGGGTCTCGTTCAGAAAGAATCCTTTCTTCAGGTCTCTTCCAATTCTTCACAATTCTCATTGGTTGTTCCGGTTCCTCATTTGCATTTTTATCCTTCTTCTCTCCATCATTTTCTGCAAGACTTGCAGCCCTCATGCCCTCTTCAACAAGCTGCACCTCTTCTTCATCCATTTCCATTTCCATCTCCTTTCCAGGTTCAATGACTTCTTCGTCTGCAGTAGAGATCTTGCTCCTCCTAATAACCTCCTCAAGGGTCATGGGAGGGGGCAAATCCTCATCTTCATCATCTGCAAAATCGATAGTCTCAACAACAACAAAATCATGCCAATCAATCATAGCCATTTGTATTCGCTCCTGTTCAATCTCATCCTCAGCTTTCTGTCTAGCCTGCTCCTGTGAATGTTCCCACTCCAAGCGATGCAAACAATGTTCAAGAACAGTGGTCATGTCAATTACACTCTTAGTCAATTTCTCAGTCAAACCCTTTTGAGGCATCAATACTTTAGAATATGCATCTGCAAGTCCAGTGAAGAATGTAAACATACTATGAGTTGGTTTCAAAAAGTGGAACTGGGGATTGTTCATTTCTCGATTTGTCAAACCAGTCAAGAATGCTTGCCCATTGCGAGCGACAAATTGAGCGGTGAGCTTAATGATATCGAGTTCCTCTCCTGTAATCCCTTCTGGAAGTCGAATGGTATACTTCTCGGCTTCTGGAGGCTCAAGAACCTTGCGGAGAGGTGGTCTAAACTGGGCAGCAGTGTCAGGCTTTGGACCTACATCATTGCCATCAGCTGCAGTAGCAGATACGGCAGACTCAGCGGGAAGAGATTCTGTAGGCTGTGACAGAGGCTGTTGTGCTGAAGATTGATTCTGTGTGCGAAATTCAGACAAGTGATGTTCATAATAAGCATGATAGGGATCTGAGGAATTCAAAAAGTTAAACTTGGCATTGTTGGCATTATTTGCAATGATCCTTTTTTCAAACTCAGGTCCATTTTTTGCCACAAACTGAGCAGTTTTGTCAACAATATTTCTGATATCTGGGGGAGGATGAATAATTCCTATAGTTCTGGTGTGTGTAGCAATGGGTGCTGCTTTGGTCTGCTCCTCATTTGTCAGTTTATCTAGATTCAGCTGCTGTTCAGACAATTGAGATGAGAGAGGGGGGCTATCTCCGCCACTAGATGATGGAGGCGCTGGAAGAGGCAAGATTGCAGTGCCCAGCATTTTGCCCAGCAAAAGAAGAACTTCAACTCAAATTCAGGGGGAGCAACTTATGGAAACAAAAGCTTCATACAAAGCGGCGGCTATGCAAGAATTTCTTAGAGCTCCACCAAACTTTGATAACAGATGTATACCTACATGTTCAAACAACATCAGCAGCAGCAGCAGCAAAGGCAAACAGAACCAATAGTTAGAACGTAATCAAAATAAAAAATAAGACAATCAAAATAAACTGTTAACACAACTAAGATTAATAATTTTTATGAAAGGAAAAAGAATAAACTCTTGTACATGTAGCACACCTTCAAATGTCAGATACATTCTACCTTAAGACTGTTTCCCCTTGTTTCCATTTATATACAATATTAGTGTTAAGCCTGCACATTACTTGGGTTCCAAATATTATTTGAGTTTTAGTGTGTAAAGGGACAACTATTACAGATTAAAATTTAAAGAATCATGTCCTTATAAATCAGGAGGACAAATTAAATAATTTGCATAAGCCCTATTGAATTTATATATCAATCTAAAAAATTAAGAATCATGGAATCCAAAATAAGAAAAAGATATTAAATCATGAATCCAATATCAAACGTTAATCTTATAACAAATTAAGAATCATGCTTATGAATATCTTCGGACTTTGGAAGATACATAGAATGTCTTAACTTAGTTTGTTAATAACTAGATGTTTATTTACCTATAATATGACTTAGCTTAGCTCTAAGTGCATGTTAAAAGAGGATTCTTCAATTATAAAATCAATATCTGTAATTCACAATTTGGAAGAAACAAAGAAAGTTAATTGTGACCAATATTCACAACTACATGCTTAGTGTACTCATGGAAGCTTATGGTCTGAATCTGAATCTAAATCTGTTGGGAAAGCAAAATTTGAGCTATTATGCAGCAGTCAGTCACTTACTAAGCAATAGAGCATAGGGAGAAAGTACACAACAGAAAAAAGGTCTGTATTTTTAAATCACAGATGTGTTTAAAACTTTAAATTGCTCCACAATTTCACATTTCTAGATGTTTGTAATGGCCAAAATGGTTTGAAAATTTAGGAAATGAAAACTTCTACAATCATACAGATTCCATGGTACAAGAAATAGAGGATACATCATACTATTTATTTAATATATATATATATATATTCTACTTTGTGAAAATGGGACAAGCAATAAATAGTATTCAATAAATGGTCATGCTCCATAGCCATAAAACATGAAAGAAACCAAAAAAAAAAAAAAAAAAACATAAAACCCACACATTGATTTTCAGTGAAGGACCAAAAAACAGGGATGAAACAGGGGTTATAGTAAGTGATTGAGCAGAGAGCTTCTCCTGACATTAATCATGGTAGAGAATTTGGTTTGATTCTTCAGATGATACTTTAACTTACTTACCATCCAGTACTTTCTTGGGGATCTTTTGCCACGTGTGGGAGAAGGGAGTCTATGTAGGACACACACTTTCTTATGCCCCACATGTGCAATGAAAAGGACTTTTATGCATTTGGCACCTTTGACGGTCACAGCGGTGCACTAAAGGACATATTTCAATGCTAACAAATCTATGCCAGATTTGTGGAAGAACTCAAATGACATCTATAACTTGGCAGACAATATTATGAGAATGTATACCAACTAATTGATTGCTGAGACAACCTGACATAAGAAAGATTAGGAAAAGTTGAAGAATTTTGCCTTTCATATCACCCATAATTGCATAATGATAACCGATAAACTTGTTTCCCCAAAGAGAACATTTGAGAATATCGATTATTTTGAGTGAAAAATTCTATAATGCACATCTGCAGTCGAATGAATGCGTAAGAACATCACGGGAAGATTTTTTAGACAAAATACACTATCCATCTGCAATTCAATTATTCCAAAGAACAGTTTTTAACAGGAAATGGGTAATGATGGCGACGAGGCTTCGCTTATTTAACTGCAAAAGAGGGGTCCTACCTTTAAAATGCATGGTTGTTTCCAGAATACCTCTCAGCAAACTGAAAGTGGTTTGCAAATTTCCAAGGTGAAGGATGTAGCCCAAAATTACCAACTTTTTGAATGGATTCTACTCTACATTACATTGTGAAAATGGGACAAAGAAAGTTGTCATGAAGAAAGGTGTTTCCAATAAAATTTAGGTCCCATCAATATCAAAAAATTTCGAGATGGACCAACAAAAGAAGAGGGCAAATAGATAGATTCAATCAAAACCAACTCAATCGAAGAAACGTTTTAAATCTAAAAAGCCAATCAATGAAGACCAGAATCACAGCACATCTCGAATATGATAAAGTTGATAGAATCACCAGTTGCGGCTCCAACAGCATCACTTGTATCCAATAACATCAGCTAAGTTTCCTTCAGAAACAAAGAGAGCACAACAACAATCAAGATCAATAAAGCATAATAAAGTAATTGAAGATAGAAATTGACCCAGAAATAAGTGAATTCTAAACCCTAAACCCAGTCGTTCTTAACATTGTTGTCAAAAACCCGGCTTGGACATGAGTCAACAATCGACCCGATCGAGTCGATGCTTAGATTTTTTATTTTTATTTTTTTCTGCCTATTCGTTGCAGCTAGCTTTTTACTCTTCATTAATCTATCCATAAAGAAATGTTTCCTCGTTCATTCAAGGTTCTCACGATGCCGGAGCATTTCACTGTTTTGTCATATTGTTTTATTTTAGTATTAATTTTAATTAAAAATTATATATAATTATTTTAATGGATAGATAATTAATACTAAATAAAATTTTATTTTATTAAAAATTAAAATTTATACGTAAATAAATTGTGTGCAAAAGTGCAATTGTAGTAAGTCCAAAAAATGTAAGGATTTGATTTATTTAAAATATTAGAAGACTTCAATTCTTTTTAGGTTTGAGAAATATTTTCTTTCAAGTGAACATTATGATTCAAAGGCTAAATGTTCAATTGAATGTCATTGAAGAAGTGTTAGATGCCCAAGGAAGTAAAGCCATGAAAAAACAAAAAAAAAAAAAATTAATTAATATAAAAAGTTTATGATTAAATGATTAAAAAAATTAATTAGTGAAAATATTTGAATTATAAAGAGTGAGTTAAAAAAGAATTGATTCTCATATTTATAATAAAGTTTTAACATTTTTTTTATTATATTTTATTTTAATTATTATTTTTATTTAAAAATTATGTGTCTATTTTAATATATAAATAATTAAAATTAAATAATTTTTTATTTTATTAAAAATTAAAATTTATTTTTATTAAAATTTAATATAAATAAATTTATTGTTTATTATATAAATTTTATATTTTATTTAGATATCAATATTTATTAATAATAATAATTTTATCAAAATTTTAATTTTAATTCTCTTATTTCAACTTTAATTTTTCACTTGAATTTATCTTTTATTTTAGTTTCTCTGTACCATCTCCCCTATAATCACGAAATTTGCACAACAAAAAGTTAATAGAAAACAAGGTGGTTTATTCAGATCTCGTGAGTAAATGGGAAAACGAGCTTCCTAGCATTTCAAACAGAAATTAAAAGTAGTCGATTACAGCATAAAGATTTAAATTGTCTTAAATTATAACGTTCTAAATTTCAAACTCAAAAAAGACTTTACAACAAGAATATAGGAAGTGTGGTTTTATCAGCGGTACAATAAATACAAACTCACAAAATATTGAAGCTGTGTATGAAAACGATTAAAAAATTTGTTGAAAACTAACGTAGACAAATTGCAAAGAAGTTGTCTAAAAGTCGAAGGCAAATGAAAGCAACTGTAAGATTATAAAAATCATGAGAAAATGTTGAAAAATAGAAAAAATAAAAGGCAGCAAGAAAGTAAGGGAGCAAGTCAATTCAATAGAAAACATTGTAATCAGTAATCAAACAATGCATTATCTAAAACTATCTTCTTTTTATTTTTATTTTTTATATTTACACGTTATGGTGAACTTTTATTTTTTTTTTTTCCTTTTTTTAATTTGTTTAAAGTTGTGATTAGAAGTGGTTAAGAGAGAAAATGGATCCAAAAACACTGCAATAACCCCACAAAATTAGAGAATCCAGGCCATAAAGAATAAAAAATAACTTCCTCAAGGACGCATCGCCGGAAGTGAACACGGTAAAGAATAACCTAAAACTAGTAACTGGAGGAAGAAATAGAAAAGATGAAGAAGAACCAACCATAAAGACTGAATAAACATGGAAAAATCTGAAGAAACTTGTTGTCGTATGGGAAGAGAGGGGTATGAGACTGTGTGAGCAGAAGAAACCCCCAAAAATTTCAGTCGTTTTGCATTGTTGAGGAGATCGCGAGGCCCAAAAACCAAAAACTCACCGTTTTGATTCTTTTGAACTATATTTAGCATCGGTTCGGGTTGACTGGGTTATTGGGTCACCTAGGTTTAGAAAACCCGCTTGGACCAACCAATTTGTTCCAGTTCATAGGCCCATGTGATTTTTTTTTTAGAATCTAGCTCTGTCTAGTGGCCAGTTCGTTGGGTTATCGGTCTGACTAGACGAGCTGGGTCGGGTCTTATCCTCTTTTGCTCTGGGTCGGCCCTTGATGAGTTTCGCGTTGACTCTTTTGCTCTGTCTATTCTCGTTTTCTCTATTTGCACAAACAAAAAATTCGAGGGTTGAAGCTTCCAGTCCCGCACTGTATCAGCCTTTTGCAACACTGATGCCATCATTCTCGTTATCGAGAAAAAATCTCCCCAAAGGCCCCCTTTTCTCCTCTACGTCCTCTTGCTCTCAGTTACGCCTATCATGTATCCTTAGTTTATTTTCATTTTTATCAAATTGGTATGTAAATGAAAAATTGATCTTCGGGATTGGATTTATCATTTGTATTAATCTTGTTTCTCTCAAGGGTTTATTGTATTTTTATTTGGTTTTGTTTTTAATGATTGTTAATTCAAGGCAATGATAAGGCTCTTTGCTTCCTTTACATGTGTAATTGTATGGTTCTTGAGGATTAATTGACCCTTAATGTCAAGTTTTTGCAATTTATTAGTCAATGTCACTTTCACTGTCTCCTTTATTTATCCGTTAATTTTCTTGTCTCTCTATCTCTCTCTCACCATCAGTCCTATTTAAACCTTGGTTAGTCATATGGATGATCCAAGCCATTGCTTTTTAACTGGTGGGTGAGGGACAAGTCTATTATTCTCAATTTTGCCTTTTGAGTTCTTCTGAAGGTAGCATCTTTAATAGAAGGTTGTTTTTATTCTTGTCCAGAAGTAGGGTTTAAATTATTTGTTAGATAGCTTTACATAGATTGTTTGTTGGGGTTTAAACAAAAAGGGTTTCTTAAATGTTTTTGCCGCTGCCTGGTGGCAGTGTTAATTTTTAGTTGAATCTATTGCAATCTGATTACCTTACGTTTTGTTTGTTAGAAAAACTGTGATTACACGTGGGGGTGCTTTGGGGCCTTCATTGATGAATCCTGTCCTCTGCCAAACGGAATGTTCCTACTGGTACCTTGGAATGGTCGAGGCCATTTGGGCAGTTGAAACCTTGATACAATTTTGAATAAATCGGGTTATAGGGTAATATAAGTTGTTGTACTGTTGATTTTGCACAACATTTTGCTTGTGGTTTCTTAATTTTGAGCAAGGAAACTAAGTTCTTGTTCCTAGAAACGTTGATGACATTGTTCCATTGACATATGTATATACATATATTTTTTATTTATTTATAAGAGCAGAAGAACTAGAAAAGACCAAAAATCTAAAACAAACAAAAACAAAGAATAAGGTTAGTGCCCCTAGGCAGGGCCACACTAGCCATGTCCCTGTACAGGAGGTCATTTAAACCTTGTGGAGGGTTCTCATAAATTGTTAGCGAAGCTTTACCAAACACACTCAAAATTTCCAGAAAGTCTACATAATAATTACCTTCCCTCAGCAAATGCTGCAATCAACAATTCCATGGTTGTTTTTAAAAATATAAACATTTAACTAAGAGAGGTCGATGAAGGTCTTGCTCTTAATCAACTTTTCTAATTGTCTCCAAAGCAATCTTAGAGCCAAACTCAACAGTGATATTCTGAAAGCCTCGCTTCCAATCAATTAGTAAAGCAAAATAGATTGCTCATAATTTCACTTCGACTGCAATAGAAATACCACAAAATCTGTAACATCCAAAAACCCATCTCTCACCATCACCCCTTGCCAAACCCCCAAAACCTGACATACCTGGAGGTCGCTTGCACATCTCTCAACGTTGATTTTCAAGAAAGGAGCATGTGGTTGCTCTCAAGAAATTAGCATGTAATCCATCGTTGATGACTGGCACCAGTGCCATACAAATCCAAGAGACGCTCATGCACCAGCTTAACGGAAAAAAGGTCTAGAATTAGCCCCCCAAAGTAATCTCTCAGCCCACCTACTTGGAGTTGTGTAAGCTAGATGTTCCCAATTCTACTTTCCTACTTGCTGTAAGATAGTCTTCATCTGCCAAGCTTACTGGAGTAACCCAATCCAATTTCGTCAAGGGACAACCCACCATTTCCTATGTTCTAACAAAGACCTTTGCGAAGTCGATACTTTCCTTTGATACTGATATACCCAGTTGCAGAAGAAATAGCCCCATGCAGAGCTTGTAAGAAATCATGATTTCGAACATATTTATATTGCTTGAATTTTTACCAATAGCTTATTAGAGCCGCTAAACGATTCTGAACTCATCTTTGCCAAGAGAGATGTGTTCATGTCACAGGCTGATCTCAAGCCTAGACCCCCTCCCCACTTTGGCTTATATACCTTCGAC
Organism: Rhizophora mangle; assembly: GCA_037832345.1. Taxonomy (NCBI): domain Eukaryota; kingdom Viridiplantae; phylum Streptophyta; class Magnoliopsida; order Malpighiales; family Rhizophoraceae; genus Rhizophora; species Rhizophora mangle. The sequence goes on from JBAPLJ010001034.1 coordinate 159,045, forward strand.
CAAGCCACCAAACTAATTTTTGAATTGCCATCATTGCTGCCCCAAAGAAGTCTTTGATTACATCTATCTGGAGCATCACAAACAGGTAGTAGCAACAAGGAAGGTAAGAATATATTTGCGTCACCGATTGAATCTAAGTAGCATGACCTGCCAACGACAAGGAGCTTGCTTTCCATCCACTTAGCTTTGAGGACACCTTCAAAACAATATCGTGGAATAAGACTGACTTCCTTCTACCATGAAAGATGGGCACCCCCAAGTACTGTACTTACGTTTTGAAGAAACGGGAATTCCTTATATCGAGTAAGAGAAAAAGCTGAATATCTCTTTTTATTTGGAGAGATGAACAATTTGGATTGTATGTTATCTTTGCTAATCAATTTGTCAAGCTTTCATCCATCCTTCTCACATAATCCCACAATATTAATGACAAATTAAGACTAATAAAATTATGGTCAAAAGTAATTAATTTAGTTTTTTTTATTAATATATTTTAAGAAATTAAATATATACTTAAATAATTTATTTTTTTAATATACTTTTTTTTGATAAAATTATAAAGTGTTATTATTATTATTATTATTTTATATTTTTATGACCAAAGAGTAATGAAACGGATGATGACAATGATTCCTTCTTCGAAATCAAAGATAACAATCAATAATTAATTAACAAAACATTGCGTGCACGATCCTCCAAAGCAAACTCCAGATGGCCCCCACCCCACCGGAAACGTACAAGGCAAAGGTGGAAAGGGAAGCCAATAGACCCGCACAACAAACGTACGGCAAACCAAATAAACAATCAATTAAAATATTTATCTTATCCAAAAAAAATAATATTCTATTAAAATAGAGTCATGCTAAGTCTCTCTCTCTCTTTATTTTTTTAATCTAATTAAATCAAACAAATGATATTAATGAGTAATTTAATATAACCTCATCACTTATTATTTATTAATTATAATAATATTTTTTATTTATATTATTATTAAAAATAAATTTAAAAAATAAAGGTCACGCTATTTATTATTATTATTATTAATTTTTTTATCTATAGAATGAAAAACTAAAAATAATGCTCTATAGTTTTGCAAAATTAAGCTAAATCTAAATTAACATTGCATGATAATTAAGCGTCACATTAAACTTGTGGAAGGTGAGAATTATCGGTTACTTCTAGAAATATCTAAGTTAATTGACATTAAACGAGACCCATCATAGTAGTGGGATCCACACATTCTTATCCAACAACCCCTCTCCGCACTCTAAGTACGTAAGCTTCAAACAAATTTCCACGTGTCGACCATCTGTTGATCCTGTGAACTCCGGCTCGGGCACAGCTCACTTGCCCTTCCTTCTCCATTTTAGTTCGGCTCGTACTCTCCTTCTCTGTTTAGCCCATTCTCTTCCCCCAACCACCCCCTCTCTCTCTCTCTCTCTCTCTCTCTAGATTACTGTTAGTGAAAAGAGTGTTAGTTTCAATTGTCGATCGATCATGATGACAAGGTATATTTGATCACGATAATCGATTGTTTGTGTGTACTATTCTGTGGGCGTTTGTGTGTTCTCCTTGGAGTGTTTGTTTCCCTAGAAAATGATTCCCCTAAAAGAAAAAAAAAGAAGAAAGAAATTTAAGCAGGCAGGCCTTCCGGAAAAATGAGAATTTTATCCTTAAGTGAATAGTCTTTTTTTTTATTTTTTTAAATTTACTCGTTTTGCTACTAATCGCGTTGAACAATACGTTGTTTTGATTATATTTTCTTCGTAGGATTAAGTTTTTTTTTTAATTAATTTTTTGCTCTGTTGTCCGTCGGTGTATTATTTTTTATAGTTCTGTTTGGCAGCCGAGAGAATTTTGAAATCGAGGGAAAATGAAAAGTAATTGGTGTTATTAACTTGAGATTTTTAATTTTAGGTGTATATGGAAGTTTATTTATTTTTTATTTGAGTCTGGGTATGTATTGAGTTACTAACTTAGCTTGTACGTTTATTATGTTGTGGAAAACAAGTACATAGAGCTTAGTTGAATCAGTTGGGGCATGTTTCTCCCAGTCTATATTTGCTTATTCGACTGAAAAGTATATGAGACTTTTACAATTACAATTGCTTTCTGTTAAGCTACTGAAAGTTAATTGGACTGATGCTTGCAAAGTGCTCTAAATTGCCAAACAGGGTACTTAAGTGTTATTATTATATCAAATATTATTTGGAAGGAATCGGTTTTTCTTGGGTTGCAGTGTTTTTTATGTTTTTTTTGGGGGGCAAAACACAATTAATAATTTTGGTAATATGAAGCACATTTGGTGGCCTTGTCATTTGTGGAGGATTAGATAGTCATCTGATTCTTTGCCTAACCAATTCCAGCAAATTTTACTTTAGATGAAAAAAAGGCTATTTTCCAATCAACATGCATTATGGCATCAAAGTGGATTTAATGTGTTTGCATTTTTGTCGAGAGGGGAAAATGCAATACTATAAAGCTGTTTGGGTGCTTTGGATGTAAATTTGTGTCAACTTTAGTGTTCATAAAAATCCATTGCTGAAAGAAGATAATTTTGATAAAATTCTAAGTTTAGGCGTGAGGTTCCATATGCACAGGTTGGGCTATGCATCCTTCCTGAGCATAAAACTTATCCTTTTGGCTGCATAATTTACCGGACAGAATTCCCAGGTGCTTTCATTGTGGGTGATGTTCAACATTCATGTGATTATTTATTACAGACAAGACAAAGAACTTATCACAATGCTGTCATCTGAAATTCTTCCTGAAGTCATTGCCTTTATAACGAATTAGGTTGTATATTTATTCTGCTACACTGTATCTTTTTACAGGGTGAAGTGTAGTGCGAATTTTCACTTTTGGTGATGGAGTGAATTTGGGTAATGCTCCGCTGCAGTTTTTGTGTCATTTGATTGATAGCAAGATATATCCTCAATGGGGGGAGCTTGTTCTAGGAAGCGAGATAAACTGGACAATGAAGATAATTTACCTGGAGTTCTTTCTGGAAGATATAGCAAAAGTGGAAGCTCAAAGTGGCTGGCAACTTCATTCTCTAGATATCTGAACGATTTACAGCGGGGAATTGGAAAATGTCCCTCCCTCATGGAATTATGTGTTAAAAAAATATGTGAGGTATACTTTCTTCTGCATGATGCCTAGGTGAGGTTACCAATTATTTGTCTGGGCTGTCTGATCTTTTATGTTTTTTCCTTGAACAGGACATTGATAAAAATAAGACATTCTCTATGCTTCCAAGGGACATAAGTCAGCAGATTTTCAATGAATTGGTGTATTCTCAACGTCTGAATGATGTTTATCTTGAAGCTTTCCGAGATTGTGCTATCCAGGTTACTTGAAACAAAATATTTGGCAATGTTTTCTCTTTTTCTCTGAAAATGTCTATCATTATTTTCCTTCTTGGTTCGTACTTGTTGGCCTTGTTCATCTGTAGTGGTTCTGTTGTGGGTTTGACAGGACATTCACTTAGGAGAATACCCTGGAGTGAATGATGGTTGGATGGGTGTAATCTCTTCACAGGGAATATCTTTGCTTTCTGTGGATCTATCTTGCTCTGATGTTACTGATTCTGGACTTATTCATCTTAAGGACTGCATGAACCTCCAAGCCTTGAACTTTAATTGCTGTGAACATATTTCTGACCTTGGGCTTAAACAGATCAGTGGTAATACTCTTCTTTTCTTTTTTCTTTTTTCCCCTCACTTAATGCTTCCCTTGTAGTAAATGCAAATATTCAGGAGCATGAGCTTGCTATTTTCCTAAAGTAAATGGGGAACAAAGGAGTGAATAAAAGCAAGTGGACTTAGGCAATGGTTCAAACTAAAAGCTTTTGAGTTACATGATGTGTCCACTTCTATTTTTGCATTTCTCTCACTTAGTTTTCATTCTGTTGGTGTAGGCATGCTCTTCAATATTAGATATCTGGGGCTTTGGTATCAGCTCTTTTAAATTGTTTGTTGATGTAATTCTAGGGGACCCACACAACAAAAGAACTAGAAAAAAATCTATTGGAATGAATGAAGTTGCTTAAAAAATTGCTTGATGGTTATACAAATTAATTAATGGTTTGGAACAGCAAGAGAGAGAAAATGCTTGTCATAGAAGAATGACCTTTTGATTCTGCTGTTCTATGTATCCAATGCCATATTAGATTGCCTGGACCCCCTTATCAGCTCTAACTCTCCTTGCAATTCAAACTAGAATAAAAAAGAGAGCAAAGTCATTGCTTTCTTTGTTTCTTTCTTTATGTTTTTTAGATTTAGTAAAGCAAGATGTTGCAACCTTTTACTGCAGCAGTGGGTGTTCTCATTAATTGCATCTGCATTACATAAGATGTCTAATGACCATTCCTAGATTCAATCCAACTTGGGGAGGGTTTGTGGTTTTCACTTCTCTGACCAAGTGACTATTTATGAGTGAGAGTTAAGAGACAGAAGTGGTCAAGAGGCTGATGAGTAGCCGTCCATCTAACTTTGCTTCAAAACTTAAAAATTTTTGTATCAGTCCAATTTGTTTGGACTTGTTAAGTTTGGCCTATTGCCTTGAGTGAGGCCTAACTTCTTACTTTCCTTCCTAGTTAGCTTTCTGATCACAGGCTTACCAAATGTCCTGATTGAAAAATAAATTTTAGTGAGTAATAAAATTAGAAAGAATAATGAAAGAATAAGAAATTGATTGTAAGCATTATGAGACTGAAATAATGGATATTATCTCTAAACATCACACTGGGAAGAGGGGGGGGGGAGTTTCTTGGTTATAAAATATAAATGAGGGTTATGAAAAATAAGCAATGATTGGGAGCAATGTCAAATGTTAGAGGTTGGGATAGAGGGGATCAAGATGGCATCTCAGCATAGTGAGTTGCAAGCCCTGATAAATATTCGGTCATAAACATATAGAGGGTTACAGGTCAAAATTTTGGCAATTTCTTATTGGCGCAAACTCTTTGTGTGTCTTTGTTGTACTGTCATACCTGTTCAGTGTTTTTGTTAATTTTTAATTTCCTTTAAGTTCTTCTCACACCAATTTCCTCATTTTTATTAGTTATGTTGATTGCTTGCTTCTGTTTGTGGTTTATGATTAGATTTTGTAATCTGTTTTCTGTTTTGTACCTTGTAGACCTTTCAAACCTAGTAAGTTTAAGTTTTAGAAGAAACAATGCAATTACAGCAGAAGGAATGAGTTCCTTCTCTGGCTTAGTCAACTTGGTCAAGTTGGATCTGGAGAGGTGTCCTGGCATTGGTGGTGGACTTGTTCACCTTAATGGTATTTTATTCTCCTTATGACGCCATTTTGATAGGAAAGTTTATAAATTTCTTGTACCTAGAAATGCCCATTTTTTGTGTGATTCACAACTCAAACTACTGAACAGTATGTGTTTTTATTGTTGTGTCTCTTGCTTGTGTCCTGGCTTGGCTTCTTTATGAATGTAAAAACGAAGGCTCAATAGGAATGGTCCAGGCTCACTAAGGTTCTGTCTTGTTAGTGAAGTTGTTTATTGTTGGCGGAAGGGCCTTATCTATGTTTTGGTTTTCATAAACCTCTTTTGAAAAGTAATGTTAACAAGTGGCATTTTGTGCATTGAATACTGCATTTGCATGCCTGTTTGATGCACAAGCATGTGCATATACATGTCTCAAGCTCATTTGTGTGGATGTCTTGCTCAGGTTCTTCCTCACATGCAATTAGCAAATGTTGTCCCCATATGCTCAAATTCTTTCAATGTGTGCATCCTGCATATGCTATGCATCATTGGCTGTTGTATTCTTTATTCATCTTATTGTGTTCTTTTCTAGATGCATGTGTTAGCAGGCTTTCACATGCAATTGCTTCTTTGCTTCAATTTTATTTAGAGGCATTCTCTGTTTCTTGCACAATCAAAGAATTATTCATTTAATTGACTACTTGAAACCTCTGAGTTGGCATGTTGCCCACCAAGTAATCTGCTATTGTACATGTGGGGTAATGTGTGTCATCTTCACAAGTGACAACTAATCTTCAACAGGTTTGACGAAGTTGGAATCTCTTAATATTAAATGGTGCAATTGCATAACAGATGCTGATATGAAGCATCTATCTGGTAATCTCTCTCTCTTTCATACACACACACAAAATCTAAGCCTTAAGCTTCTATTTGTTTTTGGCCATTCAAGAATGGTCTTCTGTACCCTTAGAAACATATATTGCAATAAGCTTTTGTGAAAAGTCTGAATCTCTTAAGAGATTCTTACTGTCAGAGTTAGTCCTTGTCTGTCAGCTGATGGCAGAATGCTCATCCAATATTTTTTTTTAGGCTTGACAAATTTGAAAAGCTTACAGATTTCCTGCAGTAAGGTTACAGATTTGGGTATTTCTTACTTAAAAGGTATTCTCTTTCCCTTTCCCTCTTTTTTTGTTGTATTATAAATTATGTTGTACTCTTCAATTCATGGTTCATGCTTTGCTTGATGAGTGAACAGAATGTGCACACAGAGATTATAAAACTGTCATAAAGGAGCATTTTCCTTGTGTAAGCCTTTCAAGAGTTGTATTTATAGAGTACTAACTACTACCCATGTGAGATGTCTCTTTTCAGTGAACCATGAGACTGCCACTATCAATATGATACCTATATTGGATACATGATACTGGTATCCAGATCTATTTCTATCCCCAGAACCCACAAACCATTGTATTGAACTGTCTTTGAGGTGTCCAAATCAGTAGTATGGTTTCTCTATTATAAGTCTAGCATCATATACACTTAAAGGGCTGAGGTTAATTCTTTCATTCTGTGTTTCAGGTCTGCATGAGCTTAATCTACTAAATTTGGAGGGATGCCCTGTTACAGCTGCATGCTTGGAATCCCTCTCAGGTATTCCATTTGGCTTTTGCACATTTGTACTGATCACCGATGGCTTCTTTAATTTTGCATCTCTTTCAGCCAAACATATGCAGATTAAGTTCGGAATATTGTTTTGATTATTAGTTGCATGCCATAAACCTAAGTCATGCATTAGTCTTGGGACACATGGTTGATCCTTGACGGTGAGGTTTTTCTGTGATTTTGACTATCAGAGATGTGAATGAAAGTTTATGATGTGATTAATGTTTCTGGGTAAATATGGTCTTGTGGTCTTTTTGATACTGCATAAGTGGTTTTTGAAGGTTCATAGAATATAAATTGTCTAAATCTAAGACATTCAGCTCAAGGCTGGGTCTGACGTGAATTCTGCATTCTCCTGATTTTGTGTAGATCTTTCTGCTGTATTATATCTGAATCTTAACAGATGCAACTTTCTGATGATGGATGCGAAAAATTTTCTAGTAAGTTTGAATTCCTTATAAACATTTTTTTGGGGAGTTGAAGTGTCAACTCTTGCTGTAACTGTTCAATTAATCAATCTCTTGGCCTTTTTTTCCAGAGCTTGTCAAAATAAAAGTGCTGAATTTGGGCTTTAATGACATCTCAGATGCTTGTTTAGTCCACCTGAAAGGTAGTTCCTCTTTATTCTCACTTTATTCGTCCCCAAAATGTGAATTTCATGTGGAACACTGAAAACAAAAAGAAATAGAAGGAAGTGTAAAGTAAATGTGGATGCACAAAGTGCAAGGAAAATTTTCTGGAAGACATTGAGGGAAAGATGCATCATGGTGGAAGTTGTCAGCATAAAATGAAAAGTTCTGTTCCATTTCAAGCCATTAACTAGTGCTTCTTTGCATTCAAAAGCTCTGATACTCCTTTTCAGAAACTTATGTAGCCCTAAGGGTTGACCTATATATGAAGTTATACCTAGTCAGTGGACAACAATTATAAGACTACATCATTCTCTGGATGCATGCATTTATAAAGAGATGGTTTGAGGAGCTTTGCATTTTTTGTGGTGCTGGTAGCCTTCCTAAATTTTCCATGCAATTGCGCTGTGTAACTTAATTTCTCTCAACAAATAAGTAAGAGAATTTATCTGGTTTATTGATGTTCATTTAATTTTGTCTCTTGAATGATTATAACATAAATGAGATAATATTTGCAAGTTATGAGTGGGCTCCATTCCTGTCTTCATAAGAATAGAGATTTTATCTTCTGATTAACTGAGGTTGATTTAATGTTGCCTTTTAGATGATTGTAATGTTATGGGTATGGTATTCACAGATTGAGATGAGTTGCTGTTTGTAATTTTTGGCTAGATTTTCTTTCTTTTCCTTTTTAATCCTTACTTTTATTTATGTGCCTTAAACAGGTTTGACAAATCTAGAAAGCCTGAACTTGGATTCATGTAGAATTGGTGATGAAGGGCTGGCTAACTTAACAGGTCACAATTTAAATGTTTTGCCTTTTCTTGTTTTCATGCTGACAAATATTTTCTTTCTCTTTTGCTTATCTTATTTGTTGATAAGTAGTCTGGTTAAAAGGTGTCTCGCATGTTTGTTTTGTGCATGGTCAAACACCAGAAGTCCACAAGCTGGACATTTAGTGTTCAATAACATGGAATTGGGATTGTGGCTATTTCAGATCAAATTTTCTCTGTGCACTGCATCTCTTGAATACACATTGTTCCGTATTGCATAGTGTGTTGGAGAATTTGTTTTAGGATGGAACAACCGTTGGAATATCTTTGCATTTCTGCATCCTAAACTTTAAAGTTCTGGATTTCAGTTACTGATGTTGTGGTATTGAAATTTGTCTGTGGATAATAGACTAGTATGGTGTCATTTAGTTTGTTGCCAATATTTTGTATCAGGTGCCTGGTTTCTTGACACAAATGCTTTTTGTGGTGCTCTCTCTCTCTCTCTCTCTCTCTCTCTCAATTAATCTTTTATGTTATCCTGGGTATGGTAGAATTGGATATCTTCCTCTTCTTTTCTGACTTGTTTTGCTTTCATCTTTTTATGAGTTGTGCTAATTTTTCACTGACCGGGTTGGATTTTGTAGGTCTTCAGCATTTGAAATGTTTGGTGTTGTCAGATACTGCAGTTGGAAGCAGTGGTCTTCGCCATCTGTCTGGTTAGAAACTTACATACTGAAGAAGTAATATGCATCATGGAACTATTATATTCCCTTTTAGTTATTGACTGTGGTATAAATTCACTTCTTAGAGTTCTTTTGGCTATGCGGTTAATGTTTTTTTTTTTTTTTTTTCTGTATGTTCATTCCTTTTTAACCCTGCTGATAATATTAATGACACTTCTGGTAGTCAACTTGCTTGAGTTGGAATTTTTGTTGTTACTGTTTGATTTCATTCAGCCATTGTGATTTGGTTGGCACTTTTGTTTTTTGGTCTTTTGTCTTCAAAATTTTGTGTGGATGATACTCTAAGGCTTTTCAAGCCCAGTCTGTTAGATGGAGGACCTTTGACAATCAGTTTTGGTCATTTGGCATTGGGGAAAGCATAATATGTTCTAGCAAAACTTTAGGTCATGCAATGAAGCCTCCAGAAGTTCAAAATGGATTTGTTGGCTATGATAGCATTGACACAGCCGTTGATGTTTTATATGGTATTTAGTTTTGAAAAATCTGGTTTTGCTGAAAGGTTTGTTCACCAAATTGTTTTTTCTACTGTGGGCTTTTAAGTTAATTTCATTCTTTAACAACAATATGCTCCTTAATTTAGCATCAAAGATGGGTAAGTTCAGTTGGTTTTTGCTATATGATAAAGCAGTAATGCATGTAATCATCTGTTGCAACAAAGAAATTGCCAGTACCTCTAGTCACATACCACTATATATGGGAACTGACTCGGAAGTTGGAACTTAGCAAACCAATTTAAAGCTTGTTGGCAATCCACAAATTGAAAATGTGATCGTCTGGATAAGTTCTATATTTCTAATTGGAAGTAGTTGGAATTTTTACCACGGGGAAATTTGCGGATAAGACTGTGACAGTAAGAATTAGGGTAACAATTATGAATTTTCAGATGATCAAAGAAATAACAAATTAAGAGATGTGGTAATGTGTTTGATGAAATTTGCATGTAAGGTTTATTTGAAAAGGAAAATTGTTGTAGAATACTTGGTGTGAAGTTGTTTATTGTCATCTGTCTCTCCTAATTACTTTGTTATGAAATTTGAGATTTATGACATTGTACTTACCTTATCCTTTTGTTGATTTTTTTTTTTTTTAATTTTTGGTAGGTTTGACCAATCTGGAGAGTGTAAATCTGTCATTTACCATGGTTACAGATGGTGGTTTAAGAAAATTATCCAGGCTGTCTTCTCTTAAAATGCTTAATTTGGATGTCCGTCAAATTACAGATAGTGGACTTGCTGCCCTTACTTGTAAGTGTAATTAGGTTGATGGTTGTCTTCTTCATTTCTATCCCATGCTTAAATTGTCTGCTATTGTTGTATTTTGGCTAGGAAAATATGGGAACATTGACCCTAATAACTGCAAAAGATGTGTACCTAACATGGACTCTTGCGATTACGTTATGCTATGGTCCTGTTGTCTTGAAGTGGAAAAGGAACAAGTGAATTCAAAATTGAAGAGTGATGTGACAGTTTTCATAGTCTGTTTGGAAGAAAAAAAATGGAGAGTGGAGTTTTCATTTGATTTGTCGAATGCTAATGTGGTAACCATACAAGAAAAGAAGGCATCTGTCTTCTACCTGAAAGATTCTTTATGCAGCCTACAGATTGACCTGTGCCATAAATGCTAGGCTTCCTCTGCCACATTTAGTCCTTCCATGCACAGACGTTTTCTTAAATTGTCTCATGACAATGGAGATTCAATGACCTATGGAAAAGCTTGTTCATATGTCGGCCAATAGATTTCACACATTTGCTTTCTTCAACATAAGTATCCTTGATCTGTATTTGTTTGTCCTGCTAGAAGAAAGAAAAAGAAATTAGAAATGTTAGATTTTTTTTTTTAATGCTGGTTTGTGTTGACTGATTGCTAATTTAAGCTGGAAAAATTTTATTGTTAAGCAAAGAGAGAGGTGCTTATTGACTGGGATGAGAAGAGAGAGAAGAAATCTACTGTTGTAAAGAACAGGCACCACAAAGTCCTAGTGGAATGCTGATTGAATTGTTTATAATTTGAATGTTGGAATGTATTTTTCTGACCATTGGATGAGGAGGCTCTTTTTTGATATATTGGTATTCAATCTAATTATTTTTCATGATACATGTGAACCTTTGTGCGTGGCATTCTTATTCCAATTCTGTAATTTTTAAGTAGTAAGTTTTCACACTTACATGAATTGCTGAAGCTCCATGGTTAATGATGCTAACTTTTATTTTTGCTGTATGGGATAAATTATTTTCCTTAGAACTTTTCATTTCATGAATGTCTTTCAGTATTCTGATTATTAGATGAATTCTGTGCCCTGTATAATGCTGCTCTTATGCAGGTTTGACTGGATTGACCCATCTGGATCTTTTTGGAGCTCGTATTACAGATTCGGGAACTAACTATTTGCGAAGTATGTTTTATGGTAGTCATCAGTAGCAGAAAATAAAATATGCTTTGTTATGACTATTATTTTTTAAATGCATGATTTCCACCCAGCATATTTTGCTGAAATGTATATTACAAAGCATTGCGTGAAACTATTTATTCCTTGAACACTGTGAGGATGCTTTTTCACCATAGCTGTTTCTCTTGTGTAATGATTTGGTATTAGCAATTTTCAGTTATGGATGATGATTTTACTTTATTTTTCAACAATATACCTTTTCTGAAACCAAGTGATCCAATTGTGCCAGCTTCTTATCAACACCTTTTTATCTGATTCTGCTTCATTCTCCTATTTGTCTTGCTCTTGCTGCCTCTGTTCCTTGGTTGCTTGTTTCTTTTGTAGATTTTAAGAATCTGCAGTCATTGGAAATATGTGGTGGAGGATTGACTGATGCTGGTGTGAAGAATATAAAAGATCTAACATCTTTGTCGCTGCTAAATCTGTCCCAGAACTGCAATCTTACAGATAAAACATTGGAAATGATTTCTGGTATGTTTGAGTGGAAATGAGCATGCACCATTGTATTTGAGTGGAAAATATGGAACCTGAAAATATGCAATGTTGATCCAGATTCCAGCAACAATTTTACCTTAACTGTCTTGCCAGTCAGCCTGTCTAAGACACTTCAATTCAACTTTAATGCTTTGTCTGGTTGTTAAAGAAACCTTTTGAATTCCTTTTGACTAACAGTACACTTGTTCACTAAAAAAGACTTTACAAAAAACACGATGTTTGATTCGATTATGCAAGGTTTGGCCATGGAAGATTCATTGTATTTGAAGTGTTCTTCATGTCATGATTTCCAGCCCAGATATGATGATTGTAGATGATATTGGGTTTTGAGAATCTATATTTATTATTTTTTTGATTTTGCAAGCAGGGTTGACAGGACTGGTCTCTTTGAATGTTACAAATTCTCGTATAACCAGCTCAGGTTTACGGCATTTAAAGACATTGAAAAACTTGAAATCTCTGCCCTGGACTCTTGCAAGGTGACTGCTAATGACATTAAGAAGCTTCAATCAACTGACCTCCCTAATCTGGCAACCTTCCGCCCTGAATAGATGGGGAGGTATCATCGGATATGCTGTAAATGGCTGCTGTTCTCGTCAATGAAGTGCAGCAATTATATATAAAAAGGACATTATTAAGGTGTCAAGCTTGTGGTGTAAATATGGGTAAGACTTGCAGTTGATTAAGGTGGCGTAGATATCATTATGCTTCATGTGAAGCATCTTTCATTTTGTTTTTAGAATGAAAGAAATTGTAGATAAGCTTCCTTGGCAAGTTTCTATGTTGCCTAGGAGTCTAAATAGGATATGGAAAGCACTTTTGTATATATATGCTGATGGGGTTTCGGGGGTAATTTATGAACTTAATGTTATGCACTGGTTGTTTAAATCATGTTCCCAGGCTTTCGGACCACTTTCACTTTATGTCAAGTAAAGTTTGCTGTCTTTCTGGTTTGTGATTTTGCTGTTTGTCTTTAACTTCAACTTTAATCCTGCTAAGATTTTTCCCTCGGTTTCGTTACTTTCATCCTGCTAAGATTTCACCCTCGGTTTCGTTCTGAAATCTCAACACTTTTGCGTTTGTGACAATCTTCTGCACAAATTCATGGACGTTTTGTGGCCTTCGCGAGGAATGAAATTGCAGGACCGGCATGGGTTTTTCCCATCCTCATGCACTCTCTGCAGTTGCAGTGTGTGCATTTAGCGCATCAAATACAGGGGTGGCATGTTGCGAAGGGTTATGGGGTAATGGTGAAAACGATTACGTTGATCTGTCAGCACATCTATATAAAACAAGGAGTTGGACAACAGCGCTGCTAATGTCGTTATGCTGCTGCTGTGACATGGTCATCTCATCGGTGCGGAGACGCATTCGCCGTGAGCAAAGAATAAAAATTGCAGTTAAAGCAATGCTCGTCAGCTATGGCTATGGCTGCTCAACCTTGGCAAACCCGAGTATTCACCTTAGTAAAGCTAGTTACTTGAGTTTGGCTACAATATGTTCATGAAGATTGTGTGGATGAAGGCCATTGAAGGGTAACTGGTTAAAGCATATTTTCTCTGCAAGCCTTATACTGAACACAAGAAATCTGCAAAATTCTTGGATTCCCAATGTGGTCCAGCTTTGATATTCTGAAAGTTACGCAACACATCCTCGATCGTGGCAGGGATACGATGACTGATAACAAATGAGAATAACACATGGAAGAATGAGAGTTTGTTCATAGCTGTTGTCTTAAAATTTTCTGTTGTTGATCAAGTGAATGTGACAGTTGACGAGACTGATGCTTTGTTGAACGATTTAAGTTCTAGCCAATGATCTCATCTGTTGAACAATGAAATCCACAGAAGGCGACAAAGCAGCATAAGTTTAATTTTATAATTTTTTTTATATATATTTTTTAAATTTATTATTTAACTTTAATTTATTATTTTTGCATTATTTAATTTAAATTTTAATTATAAAAAAAGTTAAAAATTTGTAAAAAATTACTTATTAAAAATAATATTTTATATAATTAAATATTTTTCATTCAATTAACAAATTTATTTATATTCTAAATTTTAATATATAAACATTTTAACTGAATAAAAATAAATATAATAAAATTAATAGTATAAAATATCTTTTTTATCAAATAAAATTTAAAAATTTTTATATTATAAAATTACAGTGATTAAAATTAATGAATTATGTAATTTAGCCAACTTTTCTTCTATCAAACATTCCTTCACAATGTTTTTGCATGCCATGATGACGAACTCTGAAGTTACCAAAAATTTCATCAAGATCAGCTTGCAAACTCTCGTTATCTCGATCATCGGTGACTAACTGGAGCTCAAGAATGGTAGGAATATGGAAACTAAAAGTCCGCAAAAACGATTAAGTGTTTTTTGTGGCAAGTAATACATGGCAGGGTCATGACGAATTTGGAAAGATGGACGAGAGTCTAGGCCCAGTAATTTTTGTCTGTTTTGCAATTCTTGAGAGGAATCTGTGTTGCCCTTGTTGAGATACAGCAGGGAAGCCATACGTATATATGCAGACAGTGTACAGCTAGCTCAACATGAGTGGTTCTTCCATTTTGGTACTAGGGAATGGCTGGAAGGAAATATGCATGGATGTATCGGTTTAGCAGGATGGGATAACTGGCTTGCTTCCTTCGCTGTAACATGTTGGTGGCTGTGGAAGTGGCGCAACGAAATAAACAGCATTTGAATTGATGGTCAAATAAATGATATGAAAATAAAAAGGTATTTTAAATAATTTTTAAACTAGTGGTGGTGAAGAGGTAATTATTTTTAGAAAAGATATATTTATTATGTATAAAAATATTAAGTAAAAAGATATTTTTAAAAATGGCAAAACAACAATCACTACAGTTAATAACCTTAATCTCAATCATTTTTACGTTAAAAAAATATTATTTAAGTTAATAAGGAATGTTGTATAATGAACTCTAAAATCAAATTGAAAGGCATAAGCATTAGTCATTGTCCTATTAGAGATTGATTCTTGGTACAGGGTAGGTTTATATGCATTAAATTTTTTTTTTTTTTCAATTTAAGATGTTATTCAACAGGAAACAAAAGGTATCTTGGCAAAATATTTTTGATAATGCGTGGAAGGAATCTTGAGTTTAAAAGAGAGTTTTGGAGAATGGCAAAACTGAAAGTGCGAAATACAGACGTGACAATTTTTATTTTTCTGAAATAATTACATCCAGTGCCTTAAATTAAGAGGATAGTTACGCGTCGTAACCCACATTCTCAAAAATTAAAAAAAAAAAAAAAAAATCCACAGTGAACACATAAATCACAGCCATCCTCCAATTCATAAAAATGCCAGGGCGATGGTCCCCAAGTTGCCATAACACATCAGCTTTTGTGTCATTGCGACTCCTCCTACAAATAATTCAACATCAACCCGACGACATATTGGACTTTCACACAATTTTGGGCAGCAAAATTGAGACTAGTAGAAAATGCAACCAGCAATTAATAGGAGAGAACCAAAGACCCCGATAATTCCTTCAAACACAGTTTCGTAGCACCCATATGGATGATCGAACTCATTACAAAATAAAAATAATTAACGAGAAAAGGGAAAAATAAATTGGGAACTAAGCACGAATAATTTAGCACGGCAATTTGGGATGCACACACACATAAACAACAACAAATAGGTAAGAATCTGGTTTTAAAGAGTTACCAACAACACTCAATAGCTTTACCGGTGATTTTGAAGCTCGAATCCAAGACCAACATAATAACAATGCATTACATATGCATTTTGTCTTTTTCTCTCCATTTAAATGAACACTCATTATACTTATATGTCTCTTTTTTTTTTTTTTTTAAATCCCTCTTCCAAGTTATATAGACATGCAACGAATGTCTAATTAAAAATTCGATAATGTTAAATTAAAAACCAAAATTAAGCTGAATAGTTAAGTTAATATAATTTTGGTTAGCCAAAAATTTTAGTTTAGTATGGTTTTTCAAAATGGTAAACCAAATGAAAATAAATTTTAATAATCAATTAAAAAGTCTAATTAATACAAATGTAAAAATTTCCATGATTTTCTAAAACAAAAAACCCGTAACTAAATTGAAAAAGCTCAATTTATGTTAGCTCAATTAAGGGTTCAGTTTAATTTGATTTTATCGGTTTTCTTTAAAAACTGGGTACACATTGCCCGTGCATTTTGTGTTTTTCACTCAATTTAAATCTACATTCATTGCACATGAACGTTTGTTTTTTTTTTCTCTTCTTCTCTTCTAATATAAAGATAGACATGTAATCAATGTGCACCTTCTCATTGTTATTATCGCCCATTGTATTTTACTGGAAGTTTTTTCTTTAAATTATTCTCCTTTCTCTTGGTTTCCACTACAAAACTCAAATTAATAATAGTGTTTATGTGTTCATAGTTAACAATATCTACCTCTGGTTGTATTGGAATGTATATTCATAGTTGTTATGGTCTTTGTAATTTGACCAAACCTTCTTTTTCTTCATCCTTGAGTTTCTCTATCAACCACTGCTACCTGGCCTTTTGACCTTAGTTCAAAGGAAAGTAGTCTTTTACAGGTGCAAGTTAGTTGAGAGCTAATGGGTCTGACTACAACTAAAGTAGATGATATATCTAATAACAGAGGATTTGAATATCTATCCAACAATTTCATCAGATCAGTGATTTATCAGAAAGGCAGTCTCTTAAGGTAAAATTCTTTAATTTAATTAGCATCTTGCTTACATACTAGACTATCTTTTGACATTGGTTAATGTTTTTTCATCAAAAAGAATTTTTACAGAAATTGAAAACAAAAAAAAAAAAAAAAGAAAACAAGAAAAAAATTGGGCATAGAATATTTAATTTTTAATTTTTATTTTTTTTTAAGCAAGGAAAATTTTAAACACATGTAAGAGCAAATAGCATGAGAAGCCTTATTCCCCAGGTACTCATGTTTGGGTGTTGCGCTTTTGTTTTCCAGTACTAAAATGCAAGGAAAAACAAGTAAAATAATTTAGTTTAAAAAGAAAAACAATCTGACTCTAAGACTAAGAGGGCGAATGAAAGATTAGAGAACAATTTTAAAACATTAATTGTAGATACTGGGGCGCTTGATAGATGACAATGAAAGTAATCTTCGTACGGTGGTGATATCACGAATCAGATTTGCAAATCGCAATGATACCACTTCCTAATTCACTCAAAGGCAAAAGTCATATATGTCAAGAGGATGATATGTCAATTATTACGAACTTCCTGCATCATTGGTCACGATAAACGCCAATGTCAATATAACAATTAGTTGTAGAGCATGGATTTCAATGTCAGAAGACGCATTCCAGCAATTTTCTATTTAATATAAGATTATATTGTTGTTCAAATTTTAGATAACCCCATTTGTGTCCCTTTCAAAACTTAAAGGTGGAATTTAAAATGAAAGCAGGTCGTGCATAATGGATACGGCGTACCTATATTAGGCAGACAAAGGAGAATTGATAGTTGAAATAAATACTATCTTATCTCAATGGTATGCGTATGCCATTATCAAGTTGTCTGGTCAAAGTTGAAATAGATACCATCTTCTTGGTTTTATTTGATATCCTTGCATTGAATACAAAAAAAAAGAAAAGGAAAAGCGCAAATGTCGAGTAGTCTGAAAGCATTATTTTCAGGAGACTACACATCAATGACCACGGCATCCGAATGATGGGAAAAAGGCTTACAGTGATCTGAATCGAAGACCAGGGCAGGAGTTCATGGGGGGAAATTGCAAACAAAGACCGAAGCAAGAGAGCCAAAAGGGGGCCTAGGATTGCCGCTGGAAGTGACCTGGATGGCACTAATCATGAAAACATGGCTCCTAACGATGATAGTCATCGTCATGATAATAAGGGGAAGGGGAAGGGGAAGGAGGCTGTAGTTGAACTAGAAGGTTTGCATTTTGCTGATCAGCAACATGAAAGGAGTGATGCTCAAGGTCAGGGCAAGGGAGTTGAATAGGAGGCATTGAATGTTGTGGAATCTGGTGACCATCACCGGTACACGGATGATCCATGGAAAGAAAAGTCGACGTAACAGAAGCAAAAGGGTGCATAGAGTTGCTGCAGGCAACGAGCTGCATGGCGCTAGTCATGAAACCATTGTTGTGCTGTTGATGATGTCTCTGAAGATTGAGTGATACTCAAGGCAAGGGGGACGGAATAATTCTTTCAGACCACCATAAATTTCGTTGCTTTCAAGGCCTCAATTCCTTTAATACAGTTTTGATATCTTGTGTGAGATGAAAAGGGTAGAGATGGCCTATAATTTGTTTAAAAATCTTAGGAGTCGCTTTGAGGCTGATTGTGTCAGTTACAATCCAAAGGCCAGTGGAGGTGTTGAAGGAGATGGTAGAGAGATGATTGTCTCCAAATTTGACTACTTACAATATAATGGTTGCTTTTCCTTTCTTATCTATTGATAAAAATTTATATTTCTATATTTAAAGTTTTAAATTTTTATTTTTTAAAAAATATAATTTATAAAAATAAAAAAATAATTTAATTAAATAGTTTAAGTCTCAATAATTTTTTTAATATATTTAAAAGATACAATATTTTTTATTTTATTTTTACCTTAAAGATATAACAAATTATTATAATAATTACAATATAAAAATTAAATTCATAATAATGCAGTGGGAGAGATTTAAGGCAAAAGTTTGTTCTCTTTTAGTCTCAAAGATATTTACAAAAGTTAGGAATGGAAAGAAAAAATAAGAGAAATAGAGAAATTTGGAGAGGGGAGAAATTTAGGGAAATAAAAAATAATTTTTTATTATTACTTTTTATCCAAAATTACAATAGTAAGAATTTTTATACTCTAATAATTTACTAACAGATGTGTCTCTACTCATGCAAATGTTTTCTATTAATGCCTTCCTCTAAACTTTTATATTTCTTATCTCTTTTGTTATAAAGTCAAAGTATAATATTAATATTAAAAAATATATTAATAAAAAGAGAAAAAAAAAAAGAATTTATCAAACTCCCCACACACACAGATTGACAAGAGTATACCACATAGCATGCCTCTCTTCAGTTTTAAGCTGTTTTTCAGTAATTTCTTCTAAGACTTCTGCTCCTGGCATCTCAACACACCCTTCTAAATTCATGTCACTTTGACACACAATTCATAGGCATATCTGAGAATAATACTTAGAATTCTTCTATTCTTTGCAATATTGATAATATTAATAATTTTTTTTTTGACATACAAGTTCGAATCGATAAAAATATTACATGTTATTCATAAATATGTAGGAATTGCAAGAGTTTATTTGGGTCAAGCGTCTTTATATCTTTCAAGAAAATGAAAGTCCAAAGGAAAGAGACTGTGAGGTTAAGAGAGAAATGATATACCGATATACAAGACATTCATGTTGATCTTTTCAAGGGATTTGTCTCCCTAGTTACTGATATTGGCTGTTAATATTCCTCACTACGGCATACTCCTGGGCACAGATATAAAAAAGTCTCCAACTGGAAGGGAATTGGGAAGACGAAGAATGCAATGTTTTGATAATGTCCTTAAAAGTTTGTTAAAAAAAAAATTTATAATATTTGTAGTGGAAGAGAAGAGAGAGATATAAATAAATTTAACATTTTATTTTAGTTATTTATTAATTTTAATATAAAAAAAGATAAAAAAAATATATATTATATTAACACAAATTAAAATATAGATGGAGTGAATTATAATGAGTTATATATTTTAGAAAATTTTATTATATTTAATATTTTGTTATTTAATAATATTAAAAATTATAAATTAACATTATTTTTTAATATTTTAAAGACTAATTATAATATTTTAATAAATAAATTATTATATTAAAATTTTTATAAATTTTTTGTTTAAAATTAAAATTATAAAAATTAAGAGTCAAAAAATGAAAAATTTATGATTATAAAATAAAAACTTATTAGCTCTCAATAAAAAATAAAGAACTCCTCATAAATGATTATAGGACAAAAAAAAAAAAAATAATAATATTAATAATAATTATTAATTAAAATATTAAAAATTAAAAAATAATTTTAATTAAAAATTTTAAAAATTATTTAAATTAAAAAATAATAATAATTAAAAATATTTAAAATAAAAAAAAATAATATATTATTTACCATACTTTGTTAAGAAATTAGAACATATATTAATATTAAATTTACTTGATACACGAATTAAGTATATTTATTAAAAAAATAATTTTTTTTTTTTTTTATTTAATTAATAAAAAAAAAAAAAAAAATTTAAATTTTAACTATTTTTTAAGAGAACAAAGAAAAAATTAAATTTATTTTTAAGAAATTAATAAAAAAATTAATATAAATTTAAATTATAAATATTTTTTAAAAAAATAATTTATTTTTTTTTTTTTCTCTCTAATCAAATAATAATAAGAATTTAAAATTTTATTAAAAATTATTATTTTATTTTTCTTAATTTTAATTATTCATATTATATAAATTTTAAAATATATATATAAATTATTAATAAAAATAGATAAATTATATATATATATAAAATTAAAATTTTAAAAAAATTAAATAAATTATATTTATATTAAAATTATATTTATTTATTTTTAATTATCAAAAAATTAATTTTATAATTTAATATTTTTATTTAAATTATATTTTAATATATATTAATAATATTTATTTTTTATCTTATTATTAATTATTGATGTTTAAATTATATTTTTTATTAAATTTAATTTATATATTATTTTTTATTAATTAATTTTAAAAAAATAAAATATATTCATAATATTTTTTTATTTTTTATCTTAAATAATAAAAATAATTTTTTATGTTTATAAAATTTATATTTTATTTTAATTTTATAAATTTTATATTCTTTCTAATCATTAAAATCTAAAGTCAAAAATTTAAAAATTTAAATTAAAAACACCTAAATATCTGGTGAAATATTACGCTTAATACTTCTTATTTACGCATCAAGACATTCAAAAGCACGCGCGATTAATACCGGGGTTGATTACTTCGGATGAACGCCGAATTACTTATGCACTAAAAAAATTTGGTAGTACATACTTAAATAGTTCCCAATACGAAACATTCCTTAAATAGAGTCAAAATCCTGACACTCTGCCCCTTTGATAAACCCTGCAGTAAACCCTTGTTTCGCTCACCAAATCCCACAGAGACTGTCCCTATCAGTGTCTGGTCCTTTTCTGAAGCAGACATGGAGAGTCTTGTTCGCAACAATTCTGCTGATAATTTGGTGGGATCCCGGGTGGTGGTGACTGCTGCTTTGCTTCTGCTTCCCTTGATGGTATCCATTGCTTACTTCCCAAAAGCTATGTTTTATTCTTTGGGCACTTGTTGTTTTGATTTAATTGCAAGGTCTTTTTAATTATAATTTTTTTTTTTGTGTTGATGGGTAGTTTACAGGGAGAAAAGGGTTAGCTTTTAATAGTAATTTCTTCAAGTTGGTTGTGCCTCTAGGACAAGAATTCTGTGATTATTTTTTTCGCTTTTGCTGGTGGGTGTGATTTGTAGAGATGGTTTCTGTGACTATTACTCTGCAAACCGAGGCTCTCTTTATTTTTCTGTATATTTGCGTGATTCTTACCTTTGTTTATTGCTTGTTTTACGGTTATTTTTGCTATGTATGTTATTTCAAAGTTCTTTCAATTGGATAAGTAAATAAGACTTTCAAGGTATAAGTTCATAGGTTAGTGGAAGTACTAAATCCCTGCATAGTCCAACGTCTTCAGAGGAAACAATTGTCTATGAATCTTGAATGACCTCAAATAACTGGGGAAGACGAAGTGAAGTTCTGTGCCTTTTAATTTGCATTTCTTTTGCCAGCATCTGCTACCTTCATGTTTGCATTGTGTGGCCTGTGAATTAAAGCCATAGTGGAAAGAAAAGAACAGGATCCCTATTTTGTTTCTTAAGAATTTGTTGACTTTTTTCCTGAACAACTGAACTGTTAGATCAGCATTTGTCTGCTTCTTTAATGTGTGCATAGATATCTTATTCCTCAATGCTGTTTGAATGTTCCAATTGTAGATGATGGTACAATCTGCAAGGAAACTCAAATGCAGCATATGAAATTAGAATGGGATCTTAGTTTGATATTAATTCAACATGTTTTCATAAAATCAATTCAATACTAGTGAAAAGCCACAGATTGCAGCAACTTTATTTAGTATCCTACTTGTATCGATGTTTTTATGAGGCAAAAATGTCAAGTTAATAGGTCTCTTTTAGACAAAAATGTCAAATTGATAGAAATTTCTCTTCTTGCATGACAGTCCTTATTCTAGGGAATCTTTCATGTTTTAAATGGAAAATATGCATTCAAAAATGAGAATTCCATTTCTGGTCGCATGCCTGAAGCTATTTGAAGGTAACCTTAATTGTATGTTTATCAGGATATTAGTTCATTTTTCTAAGTCAATGGCCATTTATGGGTAGGGGGTTAAGGCAAATGATGCAATAGTAGATAGTTTTCATGTGGTTGGGATGTCATGTTTGCCCTAGGAATTGTCTTGAAGCCGGTATCAGAACTTGATTCACTCCAATAGTTAGACTGATCCATGTTTAGTCACAACAAGCTCATCAATGTTGACAGGTTATGATTCTGAAAGAATAAAGTCCAAATTTGCTATTAAATTTAACTTGAGTGCTATTTGGGATTATGAACACCTTTCCATACGTCATAATAGGTAAGGCACTAAAGATGAAGACATAGGGTAAGAGTTAATGAAATAAGGAAGGGTGTATAACTAAAAATGTTCTGGCCTACAGCCAAATTAAATTTAATAGCAAAATATGGTCTCTATTGGTAAAAAATATGTTCTACAAATGATTGGTCTCTATCGATAAAAAATATACTTTCCTACAACCAGAAAATGCAAAACGAGTATCAAAAGTAAGAAGAGAGAAGAAAAACAAGGACTTGCTGATGAATTTCCCACCTTCTCTGTAGTTTTGTTTTATGTTTGGCTTTCAATCACCTTGTCACTAAATCCAAACAATGAATATTTATTTCTATAGCTGAAGTAAAACAATAGATGAAATCCAAAATTTGGAAGATATATCAAAGGAGTCCCATGATTATGCTTCCAAAATAATGTGTATACACTATTTTGTTTCACTTAGTGGTTAGAATTTGAGTCTGGGGAGTTGTTTCAGTTAGTGGTTAGAATTTGAGTCTTTGGAGTTATCTGATCAAATGCCACAGTTACAAATGGCAAAATCATGGTTGTTCCTTTGTTATGCATAAAAATTCAAAATGACATTAAGAGTTACTTGAATCCTTGTGTAAGGCCTAGTGAATGCGGGCACAAGAAACAAAGAAGAGTTATCAGAATGCAAACTACAACTGAAAACCAAAAGAAAAAGGAGAAAAAGAAGCTGATCCATTGCAATGGCTGAGGGTGACCCAATCTTAATTCATAATACTCCATTCTGCACCACCTGAGCAACAGTATTCAATGCTGGTAGATCAACTCTTTGTCAATGCTACCATATTTGGGGGGGGGGGGGGGGCGTTCATGGTCTCTGTGTTATTGTTTTTATTCTTTTGGTTCCCCTTTTGTGCAATGGAGATTCATTTGAGTTATTCTTTTGCTTCAAAGCTATGTCTTTGAATTAAAGCATTAGCACATTTGGTTTAAATACATTAGGCCAATCATTTTCTTTCCCTACTGTCATAAATTCCAGCAGTGATTGCTAAATTCTATGTACCTTTTATGGTCTTTCTCTTCCAAACTATTAAGCTGCTAAGGGGTGTTGGAAATACATTGGTATGAAACTTTCTGCTCCATAATTCTGTCTGTTGGACATGAGAAACCAGAAAATTGCTCCAACCATCATAATTTCTATGTGGACAAAACACAACGCAGCTTTCATATGCCCTGTTGGTGTGGACTCTTGCATCAGCTTCAACCTAGCTTGCTACTTTCTCCATTTTCCCATGTTTTAATGTTTTAAACTGGAGGTATTCAAATATATACAAATACAACTATATTTAAACATAATTTCCTTTATGATTCCTTGCATTCTAAAAGACAGCTCTTGTTTTTTTTTTCCCCTGTTTTGTAAGATATAAAAAGTAAAAAATTTGCTTTACTTTAGTTTGGTTTCATGTTTGTAAGGCCTTTCTTCTACATAAGGCTAGTTACTATTTTCAGCCCCTTATATGTTTCTTCCTATTCATTTCAGAGGGGACTTAGACTCGATGATATCAATAACCTCATGGGTTTGCCTGTGAATGATAGCGGATATAAGTGAGCTTTTTCACTTCCAATATTTCTGAACTTCTCATTTGAGTACTTATTAGCCAGACATGAAAAAGGAGCTGAATTGCAGGTTTCCTTTGATTGAGTTGTATAGAAAGGCAAAACCTGCTACCAAAAATAAGGATGCCAGTGACATAATGGATGATGATAGTCAAGATTATGATGACCTAGATTTTAGTGACGAAGATGATGACAGTGACTCAGATGAAGAAAGCGAGGATGATTCGGAGGGTGGGGCTTATAGTGATGCGGGAAGTAGTGATGATGATGACGATGACGATGACGATGAGACGGATGAGGATGACGATGACAGTGATGAAGAAGAGGACGGTGATGAAGATGAAGAAGGGGGAGAGGTAGACAACCCACCAACACCAAAAAAGACGAACTGAGAAGACAGTTCGATAGCTTTTTCTTATTTCTTCTTTTTTTTTTTTTTTTGGTTCTTTTCCAACACAGAGGCTTTTCGTTTTAATGTTGCCGGTTACATATCTTTGTAGCCTTCATGTCTTCTCAGTAATGTTAATCTTGGTGTTTATTTGCCTGCGTTTCAGGACACTGTCAAATAATCAAAGCACAAGTATAACTGTATAACTAAAATTTCTGCAGACAATCATTCTTCTCTCAGAATCTTAAAATTGCTTAATATGCATAAAACCGTTCCCAAACTTGAATGCAACAGCGTGGATTTTAGCTTACTTTTATTTTGTCATGACACAGTTAATATGACAGGGTTTTACGTAGCAGAATTTAACCAAACATGGAAAGTGGACGCTAGCTTACTTTTATTTTGTCATGCCACACAGGATTTTACGTACCAGAATTTAACCAAACATGGAAAGTGGACGCTGGAGAGTAAAAGTAAGCAAAGTTTGATTGTAAGTGGGTATGGTGCGCCCTAGTGAACACTTTATTACACAAATACGAAGTAATTAGTGTTTCAATAGAAATCAAATAAATAAATTTATATGAATTTTAATTATTAGTAAATTAATATTTAAATAAAAATTTAAAAAATTAAATTTAGTTTAATATATTTTTAATAATATATAATTTAAATATCTTAATTTATTGTGTAATTAATAAATATAATTAATTTATAAAATTTGATGTTTTTATTATTGATATTGTTATTATATATTATATTTTTAAATTAATAAAATAAAAAATTTTTGTATAAATATATAACTGATGCAACTTTACAATGATCTACTTCGTGAATTACAATTATTCATATAAAAAAAAATTAAGACGGCGATAAGGATATAATGTGTAAATTTCTTCGGTTCGGTATCAGCGTAGACGCGATTATACAGAGTAATGTCTGGTAAGGCAAAGCTGGCGGGCATAAAGGAGTGTCCAATAACTATTCCTTTGAGGGGTCCAGTATTCGTTTTGGTTGGGTAAGGCGCAGCTGGCAGGCAAAAACGTAAAGTCTCCTAAGGAACAAACCTTTATCCAATTCAAACATTCGTAATAGGACACTAAATTCCACTGACGTTAATGGAAATATGTTAAGACTGTCATTTAACCTCAGGAAAATCTTCATTCAGACAAAGCATATCTTAGTACCTTGCCGTTCTGTGGGGGTACAAGTAATCATGACCTCACAAAACAGCATTGTTCATATCGATTAAATTTTAAGATTTTCAAAGATGATTAACTATACCCCAGAAATATATAATTACTGTTTACTGAAATATGCATGAAACTCAACACAATTATTTTTTTAAAATTTATAAAATTCAGTTGAAACAGTTTAGAATGTGAAATCAAATTAATGTCAGTGGAAATAAAAATTTAGAGAGTAAAGTTAAGGAGCAAAATTATTTTTCGACCACAAAATTTTAGGAATTATACTTTCGATTTCTGTTTGAGAGAAGAGACAAGGTGATTGACAAACTGAATAAATTATCCAATAACAAATCAACGTAACTTTCGCATCAAACTTTCCTTTTTTTTTTTTAAATCGTTCCTTTTTAGCCATATCGTTTTGTCAAACTTATTGTTTCAAGTCATGACACTAACTAGCGAGCAGTAGATGCTTTGTTTGGTAATTGTAGGGATTAATTGAATTTTTAATAATATTTTGTTAATAATTGGCTGACAATAACTCGTTAATCTTGCAAATCAGCTATAAATGAAGCGCATGTCATCTCCTCTGGTAGCTATATGCTGGCTCACCCACAATTTAAAGAGGCCGGCACTTAAAATTGAGTTTTCAAAAGTTAATTTTTCCCAGAAAAAAATGAGAGAGTTGGTAACTAAACAAGTACAAAGATTATCTGTATATCCACCCCAAAAGTTTTTAAGCGATTTGACGGTATACATTTGCTCCAAACGATCAAGCACATGTAGTCATCAATGTATATATTATTTTAGTGATTTCTTGCCTTTTAGTCAACATAAATTTGTAACATCAATACTTATTTGCATTTCGGGGCTCAGAGAATGTGTCTAATCGCTTCAAATATGAACAAGATTGATGACATTAGGGCTGCAGGTAGTGTTGAATCTTCTATTAGAGTTATTGGCATTCAAAGCTCAAATGAGATAGAGAGAGTGCTCACAATTATTATCACTTTCTTTGTCGTTTTCAGGTTTTTTACTACACAATACTTTTTTGGTTTATAAAAATTAAAAATCAAATCTTAAATTTAAAATTGAAAATTCAAGTATCTTTTCAAAATGGAGACAATGGCTTTACCACGTAATATGCCAAAAAAATAAAAGGTAAATGTTGACCATGGTCAACACGTAGTACCGTGCCTTACCTATTTAGGCGTGCATGTACGTAGTAATTGCTTGGAAGGTGCTAGGGAAAATGAAATTGCCTGCTTCTCCACTTCTAGCTAATATAGCATTGAATCGATCACAGATAACAGCTAATATAGCTGAGTCATTTTACTTGTTGGATTTCCAGGAAGATGCGCGTTCCTCGAAAAGTAGGAAATACCTTTGACTCTGCTATATAAACCCCCTTTGCATTGAAGAAGAAGAAGCAGCTACTTGCCTTCGGGGGCTTTCTTTTTCTTGTCTTAAAACTTTTCTCATGGCTTCTTATAATAAAAGTGCCAGTGCTATCAAGAATTCCTCCTCCTCAGCTCCCAATTCCTCTCTATCCTCTTTGCCCTCTGCTCCTCGGTGGAAATACGATGTGTTTCTCAGTTTCAGAGGCAAAGATATTCGGAACAGCTTTGTTAGTCACCTCCATAATGCTATGCGTCAGAAAGGGATCATCCCCTTCAAGGATGATCGAGAGCTCGAGAGAGGGAAGCCCATCTTGGAGGAAATTGACAAGGCTATCGCTAACTCCAGATTCTTTGTCGTTATTTTCTCAAAAAACTATGCTTCTTCTACTTGGTGTCTTAATGAACTCTTAACCATTTTGAACTGCATGAAGCAAGGGACGCAAACCATCTTGCCAATTTTCTACGGTGTGGATCCGACTGAAGTGAGCGAACAGGAGGAGGATTTTGCAAAAGCCTTTGCTGACCATGAACAAGCCTTCAGTGACAACCCGCAGCAAGTGGATGAATGGAAGGCTGCTCTGACAAAAGTGGCCAATATTTCTGGGTGGGATTTGCGCGACAAGTAAGGCCTATTTGGTTATATTGTTTCCTTTTTTTTTTCTTTTTTATGTCATCTAATTTTTATTATTTGTTGTGAATTATCTTTTGATAATTACTGTGAGTATGTATTTCATTTATAGTGGAGAGAGAGAGAGGAGAGATTGTCTTTAAAGAAAGTGTAGCGAGAGGAGTAGAGAAAGTTTGTGGATATAGAGAAGAGAGGAGAATAAAAATGGAGAGTAGAGAGAGTAAAGAGAGGAAAGCAACAAAAGCGTTGACCGAGACTATAGAGGGAGATATTTTAAAATGAGAAGCAAGAGTGTTGGAAGAGAAAATGTGGAGAGGGAAGAGAATAGAAAGCTATGATAGATGGATACGGAAATAAAAATATAAACACGACGTGATAAAGAGATACGGTATCGCGTGGATATGATGATAAAAAATATATTTTACATCTTAAACTTTTTATTTTTTTAATATAATTTATTTATAATTTTATAATATATAAATTTATTTTATTATTTTTTATTTATTATATAATTTAAAAATTATAAATAAGTTATATAAAAAAATTAAAATAAAAATTCCATATGAGATGGTATAAACATCTATGCAATTCAAATATTTTTAATAAATTTAATATTTTAATAACATATATTTTATAATAATTAATAATATATTATATTATTTTATAATTATTATTTTATTAAAAATTTTAAAATATATATTATAAATATATATATATATATATAATAATTTTTTAAAAATTATAAATTAAAATATTTAATAAAATAAAAATATTAATTTTTTTTTTATTATCAAAATTTTTATTAATATTTTTATTAAAAATATTGAGTAAATAATTTTTAAAAATTTTAAAATTAATTTTATGTATAAATACTATATATTTCACATATTAATTAAAAATATTTTACATGTTGATTAAATATATTAATTAAAAGTACTCGGACAATTATCTTTAATTTTATTTTTTTGATGGACAAGTTTTGGAATGTCCTATACGTGTTCAAACAACACGGACACACATCATCCTAAAAGTGTCTATTTTCATAAGTGGAGAGTTGCTCTCTCCGTACTTTCCCTGTCAATACTTTGTCCCCTTTTTCTAAACCTTCTCCCTCTAATATTTTATGAAAAAGAAAAGAAATAATAATATAAACTAAAAATTATGCTCACAAAGAAGTTAATGCTAAAATTGCTTAGGGTTTGGTTACTTTTCAGTCATGTTCTTGTTTCTTTTTTATTTTTCATGCAAATAACAGGAAACATATTTGACAAAGGTTTGTCCTTTTTTTTTTCTATTTTTCTTGAAAATATGAAAGTACTTTTTAGGGAAAGAAATATATATGAGTAAAATCACCGAATCAATTTTTCCTAAGTTGTTTTTTGTTTTTCTAATATATCAATGTTCTCTCTACGCTCTCTCTCTCCTTTCCCTCTCTAAACTTTTAATGTCAGCTCTTTTATTTTGATTCTGCTAAAATTTTCTTTTGGGGAATCACCAAATTTTGTTGGAAAATCATGTAATTTTAATACTTAGACATGAGGTCCACTCGCATAGTTTCACATTTAGTTTTCTATTTATTTGTCAGAAGTAGAATGTCTTTTTAGACAAAAAAAAAATGGTTTTATTGGAAATTTTCCTCTTAATTATCTTGAGCAATAAGTAGTGAAAAAGAAGGAAGAAAATATAAATTAGATGGGGAAACATATGTCCATGAACGCAATCTAGATTCATGCATTCAATTAGTTTTGCTAATGGAACTTTGATACAATCACTTTATAATGTGTCACACGGAAACACTCAAGTGGTTGAGTTATTTAAATTTTATAATTGAAAATTCAGAATACAGAACACCGAAAGATTTGTAAGTTAATTTAGAGGTGTCCTTGTAATTAACCAACTCATCTATAAATTTAATGCATGCATACGTACGTTTATATATGTGTATGGGTAAGCATGTATGTATACAGCGTGAAACAAATTTGCAGCGAACGAGTTATTGTTACAAATTTGTTAACTCGTGATAAAATGAGAACCATGTTCAGATGATGTAATGCACATAACAATCTGTTTGATATTAAAAGAAATTATATAAGAAATTGGATGCAATTTTATGTGTGTGTGGATCATGTTCAGATAGAATTATTCTCATTGCAGGGATGAGACAGAATTCATTAAGGCCATTGTTGAAGAGATACTGAGTAAACTCAGAAAATCAAGTAACAGATTCTCAAGTTTAGCCAAAAATTTTGTTGGAATGGACAGTCGTCTGTGCAAGATGAATTCCTACTTAGATGTGGGGAGGATGGATGATGTTCGCTTTGTAGGGATCTGGGGTATGGGAGGAATTGGTAAAACAACCATTGCCAGGGTTGTCTATGAGAGACTGTCTCGCCAATTTGAATGTAGTAGCTTTCTTTATGGCATCAGGGAAGCGAACAACAATCATGGGCTACCTCATTTGCAAGAACAGTTGCTTCATCAAGCGTTGATGGACAGAAGCTTAAGAGTATGGGATGCATATAATGGAATGGATGAGATAAGGAACAGGCTATGCTCTAGAAGGGTTCTCATCGTTCTCGACGATGTTGTTGAACTTGAGGAATTAAAGTCATTAGCAGGGACCCGTGATTGGTTTGGCAGTGGAAGTAGGATAATCATTACAACAAGAGATGGACATCTGTTGACCTGCCATGGTGTGGATGAAATATACAGTGTTGAGACTTTAGATCATGATGAAGCCATTCAACTCTTTCGCTCGAAAGCCTTTAACCTGCAGAATACATACCCTACGGAGGGGCACTTGGAAATATCAGAAGATGTGGTAAAATATGCAAATGGTCTTCCATTAGCTCTTGATATTCTAGGCTCCTATTTGTGTGGAAGATCTGTAAATGAATGGAGAAGTGCACTGCAAAGACTGAAAGAAATTCCTCCCAGAAAAATCCTTGAAAAGCTTCAAATAAGCTTTGATGGGCTTGAGGCGGTGGATCAGAAAATATTCCTTGATCTTGCTTGTTTTTTCAATAGGAAGAGCTACAGATTTGTGAAAAGGATACTGAAATGTTGTGGTTTGCATCCGGTCATTGGCATGAATATTCTTGAGAATAAATCTCTCATAAAAATTTCTGACGATATGATTCATGTGCATGATTTGCTACGAGAAATGGCTTGGGAGATTGTTCGGAAAGAATGTTATGAAGAGCCAGGACAACGTAGCAGATTGTGGCTTCACGGGGATCTCAATCATGTCCTGATGAACAATACGGTACATGACTAGTCTAGTCGGTCTTTAGTACATCTGGAAAATTTGAATTAGAGGAATCTTTCTGCCTTTCTCTCTTTCTTTTAGTCATTTTTTGTGCATAAAATTTGATCATTACCATTTTCTCTTTTATTCAGGGAACAGAAAAAGTTGAAGGCATCGTTTTGAACTCATCTGTGGCAAATAAAACAAGCTTCGGCGGTGAATCATTCTTGAAGATGACAAAGCTGAGACTGCTCATGCTCAGAAAAGTGCAGCTTTCATATGGCCTTGAATATTTTTCAAGTGAATTAAGATACCTGGAGTTGGATCGGTGTCCTTTCAAGAACTTGCCACCTACTCTTCAGCTGTATAAACTTGTGGAACTTCGATTGAAATCAAGCAACATTGAAAATTTTTTCTTGAAAACAAAAGTAAGTTTACCGCTTACATTGGCTTCTTTGATTATGCAGTTAACAATGATTACATGTTAGAGTTCTATTCACACTAATCACTCGCTATGTGTCTTCACAGCCTATACAGACACTGAAGGTCCTTGATCTCAGAGACTCGCAGAACTTGGCTAGAATCGCCGGTTTTGAATGTATCCCGAATCTCAAAAGGTTGATTCTTGGTGGCTGCACAAGGTTGATTGAAGTCAATGAATCCATTGGAGTACTCAAAATGCTTCTCCACTTAAATTTGGAAGGTTGTGAGAGTCTCGTGGAGCTCCCAAATGGCATTTGTGATTTGAAGTCCCTTAAAACTCTGAACTTGGATGGCTGCACAAAGCTTCACAAATTACCAGAAAGGTTCGGGGACATACCAAGCTTGGAGGAACTTTCAGTAAGTGGAATTGCTGAGAGCCAATTGGTGTCAGCGAAACCATGGGATTTTCTTTTTGGTCATCGGCCTGCGAAGAATATAAATGCAGTGGCTTCGATGTTATCTTCTTTCTCCGCTCTGCAAAGACTAACGGCGCTAAATCTAAGTGCCTGCAATCTATCAGAAGGAGTGATTCCTACAGATTTGAGTGGCTTCCCGTCATTGCAATCACTAAATTTAAGTGGAAATGACTTTGTGAGCGTACCTACCAGCATCATCCAACTTTCTAAACTTGAAAAGGTTAGCCTGATTAATTGTAAGCAGCTGCAGTCACTACCGGACCTTCCGCTGAGTCTAATATTGCTACGAGCGGATGGTTGCACCTCACTAAGATCTTTTCCAAATCCAATTGAAAAATGGACTTTGGCACCTTGGACGTTCTCTTTTGTGAATTGCAAGTTGAATGGTATTCAAGGTGCATTTTCATGGCTTAGAAGTTACTTTAATTTCTTACTGAAGTGCAAGCAGCTGGTATGACTCTCTGCCTGCCTCTCTTTGCCTACACACAAAGTTCTTTATTTTTTTCTGCTCTTCATTTTTGGACGACTGAACATATAACAATATTACCAATTTGGTGTAGGGAATATGCTATATGCTGTTTGATTTTACCATGTGTTTGCCTGGAAAGGGAATTCCTGACTGCTTCGATCATCAAGAAATTGGCCCTGAATTGGAAATTCAGCTACCAGAGAATTGGTGTGATGAGAAGTGGATGGGATTTCTAGTCTGTGCCATGTTTAGATTGGACGTACGGTCACTGGAGGATAATGAAAGTTATACAATCGATTGCGTGTTACTAGCTGGCCCTTCCCCATCTTTAGATCAACCTATGTTTGAGGATTCCGTGAAGTCGGAAGTCTACGGAGGCATTCGCGAGACTGATCAACTTTGGCTAATATTCATTCCACGTGACCACTCCAAAGACATGAATTGGTGGAATGAATTGAGGCATCTACGCGCGGCATTCGACTCCGAAAATTTTAAAATAATGAAATGCGGGCTGCGGTTGGTATATGAGCGTGATGTTGAAGAGTTAACCCGATGCCGTAGACCTTTTAAGAATCTGAGCTTGCCTTCTCCCCATGGTAGCTGCAGTGATGGCGTGGAAAGCTTTGATGACAATAGCTGTGACAATGGAACGCAACCTAGCCCCTTGGCGGCTGAAATGCATCCTCAAAAGAAGCTGCAGATGTCTACTGATTACTACATGGATATGGAGACATGGGTGGGGTCGGGAAAGCACCCAATTATCCATAGGTTTTGAGTTACAATATCGTAAAACTTTGTCTTATTTATGAATTTCAATAACCGTGGCATGATCAGAAGGAAAATTTGATCTCAACTGTCAATCTGTAATATTTGACAAGGGTCTTCTCTCCGTTGTTGTCTAAATAATTGAAGGTTCTACTACTGTTTACTCTGTTTCTTAAATTTCAAAAAGTATTCTTAACTGTTATAATTCATCTAATGATAAAAAAGAATTTTAAATTTAATTTTTTAAAATGTATTTTATATTTTAAATAAAAGATTCATTAAGGATGATAAGTGTATAAAAAAAATTGAAGAAAAGTCATGCGTGACATATATTCTGTAAGTTAATTTATCTCCATTAATTAAGCCATGACGTTATATGCATTGACATTTCTAGCCAATAGTATGAATTCTCCATTAATTTTCAAGGCCTTTTTTTTTTTTATTTCTTTTGGGGAGAATACTCCCATAATTCTCAAGATTAAGACTCCTGGATTGTGAAAAAAGTTGTCCGAAAAGGTGGCATCGCGTAGATTGCAAGAAAATCCAGTTATCAGACCGCTAATTATTTGGAGGTCTAAAGAGTTAGTTATGTCCTTGCACTTATTATTTTACATTGGTATCAAAGTTTTCTAAGAAAAAAGCACTAAAGTTACTGTTCATCTCTTTCTTTGTTTTTCCGTGCTTAACTTTCGTGCATTTTTTTTTTTTTTTGGGCTGATTTATTAAAAAATTTGCGTCTCTAGCACAAGTAATTTTCTTATTATCAATTAAGAAAAAAGTTATGGTTAAGACATTTTTTGAAGATGCCATGCGGATATGATCAGAAAAATAAGGCCACTATTGGCGACCTACGATACATGCAGAGAAAATTTAACTGCTTGCTTAGTTTTTTTTTTTTTTTTTTTTTTTGGTGTCGGCTAAAAAATGGAATTTTCCTAATAATTGACGTTAAATATCTAATACCGGCTGGCCACGGAATGGTTCTAAAGTTCATCTCTCGAGAAATATGGGATCATTTGGAAATTTACGATAATGCCTCACATATTTTAGTCCAAAAAAAAAAAAAAAAAGTGAGAAGATAAAGATCGTATGATCCCACAACCATGACCAATAATTATTGTCAACTAATATATTTTTTCTGAATTTAAAAGCAGGGCTTCCATGCCAAACATATTCTGCGGCAGGCATTGGTCAATTGGATCAAACCATCTGGACATCTCAGCTACCCCCAACTTTTATGTGATTATGGTTTGTGAAATAAGCAAGTATGGATGGTGCCTATGGCAGGGAGGATTTTGTTAAATTCGTGCCAGACGTGAATTAACCTGCGATATTTACAGAGAAACAAATTGTATTATAGTTAACAGGAGTTATTAGTCATTTTTAAAATTGGGTTGCATAATTCTACCAAACAATTTGACCAAGATTTGAACCATTAACTTGTATTTTTAGAGGAAAAATAAATTATAAACAAATCAATTATTATATTTATCAATTAATTAAAATAAAGAGACACTTATTATTATCTTAATTTATTATTTTTATAATATAAATTTTTTAAATATAATATTTTCACCAATCAATTTTAATATTATTAAATTTTTTTATTAGATAATAAATAGGATAGAATTGCTGTAATTTGTGGGAGCTGGTAGTTAAAATTTAGAAGTTTAAATTTTGAATCAAATATAATTTTATTATTATTTAATAAATTATATATTTTTTTAATAAAAATATATCATAATTTAAATATATTTTTTTAAAATAAAAAAATATATTTTGATATAAAAAAAAAAAAAAATATATTACAATTTAATAATTTTTTAAGATAATAATATTAATTATTATATAAAAAATTTTAATTTAATTATATAATTTTTTTTATATAATATAATTTATTTTATTAATTTTTAAAAATATTATTAAAATTATTAAAAAAATTAATTACATATATTAATAATAAATTTTATGATTATAAATTTATTAATTATAACAATAAAATTTAATTAAAATTATAAATATATCTTAAGTCAATATTATAAAATTTAAATAATTATATAATAAAAAAAGTTTAAAAAAGGGAAAATAAGAGGTAAAAAAAGGTATTTTCCTTCATTTTCTATTTTTCTTATCCGCCAAACTAATGAAGAGAAATCCGTCCTCATTTTAAAGGTGAGACTTGAAGATGCACCAAAAAATAAAAACAAAATAAAAAATAAAAAAATGGAAGTTGAAGTGAAGCTCCGGCTGGCAGACGCCCACAACCACCAGAAGCTATCCGCTATCCTCTCCCCTTTCCACTCCAAAACACAAGCCCAAGAAAACTTCTTTTTCGACACCGCCACTGCCCAGCTCACCTCCAACTTCGCCGCCCTACGCCTCCGCTTCTACAACCTCGAAGCCGGCTGCGCTCTCTCCCTCAAAGCCAGGCCCGTCCTGTCCAACGGCATCAGCCGCGTGGAGGAGCAGGAAGAGCCCGTCGACCCACTATTCGGACGGACCTGTATGGCCGAGCCGCGCATGCTAGGGCTGCTGGAGAGTTCGGAGATAATGCGGAGAGTTAAAGAGGAATTTGGGGTCAAAGAAAATGATGGGCTCGTGTGCATTGGCGGGTTCAAGAATGTGAGGCAAGTGTTTGACTGGAAAGGCTTGAAATTGGAGCTTGACGAGACGATTTATGATTTTGGGGTGAGTTATGAGATTGAGTGTGAGAGTAAAGAGCCTGAGAGGGACAAAAAGCTGATTGAAAAGTTGTTGATGGATAATGGGATTGAGTTTTCTTACTCTGCTGTTAACAAATTTGCCGTGTTTCGTTCCGGCAAGTTGCCCCAGTGATTTGTAGTGTATATCTAATCAAGTTTGTGAATTTTATGGATTAATACTTGTTGAAGAGCATGTTGTTATTTGTTTCATTGACTCCTTGGATATTCGCATGTGACAATATTGTGCATTGGGACGTCTTTTATATATATATATATATATATATATATATATATACGTGTTCATTTCTGTTTGTGCTTGTTGCCCACACTCCGGGGTGTTTTCTTTTTCCGTTTTTCTTTAACTAGTGATATTTGGAAGAATATGCTGTACTTGATCAATACATGATTCGATGCATATTTCAGTTGCTCCAGATTGACTGATGTTGAATGCATTATGATGGTATACATTGTCTGGCAATTACATGAACAGCTTAGGAGAATTTATGGTTATAGATGTTATCTGATCTAGCTGATAATGTGTGAACTGTTCAAACTTAAAAGAAGCTTTTGAGTTAATTGGCATTAGGGAAGCTAGGCAAAGAGATTAAACTATGAAGCATACTTTTTGATTTGTTGCTGATGTGGCCACTTCAGAAATCAATTTGTTTTGCTTGTCATTGGCTTATTGCCATTCTGCTGTGTAATAGTGGTATGAATCATAATGATGTTAGTGAATGGAATTTGGTATTGGCTTGTGAAAATCACGTTAGATACCTATCTTCTTTCCTCTTGTCTTGCATCTCTTATTGCAGGCTTTCACAAGCTTTTGTTATGGTGTGTAGGCATTTCAGGTTCATCTCTTGTCTCAGCTACTGGGACGTTTCCCTGTAACGGAGTAAAAAATTGTGTTGGCTTGTGAAATTTTGGTAATTGCAAGTGTATATGCCAGTTAACTGTCAAAAACCTTTCTTCTGTTATGGCCCAAGAATCACCTGCTGACTGTAGGAAATTTTAATGTTCTGAAGTCCCTAATTTGTGGGATACAAACATTTTTGAATTCAAAGACAAAAATCATGCTGAATATTTTGATCTTAGGCAAAGAAACTTAACGAACTGCTGGGTGGTTGTGCCAGTCTCTGTGCATATGTATGTTGGCATAAGAACGAAGGGATCTTTCTGTGTTTGTGTTTCTTTTCTGCTCTCTTTCCTGTCAACACTGTTCTTTGTTGAATGTGATTTGCAACTTGTCTTGCTTGGTAATTAGGCTCTCTTCTTAATCTTTTTAATACATCCTTTTAAAATGTCCTTATCTGTTGGTTTACCTGCGTTCAACTTCACCAGTTTGTTCTGGTGGCCGTAATTGCTAAGGTTGTTGACTTACCTATTTGATTAGCTTATTAACTCAATTACCATATCTTTGTATGACGAAAAACACAGATTCAGAGAATGAAAGACAGTCCTTCACTCTTAAAATGTAGAAACGAAGGTTGGAACACTGTATCAGGCTATCAAGAACATTTGGATTTTATGCTTTGGGTATGATGAGTTTGCTACCAAGGTATTGGTCACTTGAATCAAAAGCTATTGTGCAACACTGTCAGTTAATTTACCATATTTGATTATATTAGTCATTAAAACCATCAAGTTTCATCAATGTTTTTGATTCAGAACTATATTTTTGGCACATGAAAGGCCACATGTCTCAAGAAAATTAGTATCTTTCCAGTTACTGAATTTTAACACTAGCCATCATGCCACACCGCCCCCCCACCCCGCCTTCCTTTATTTTTTAGAAAAATTAATTGACGACATTTATAGGAACACATGAGAGGGTATAGGTCCCACACAAAAAGGCCAGTCTGATTGCAAGCCAATTTGATGCCTTTCGTTTGCGGTGTGATTTGATTTAATTGTTCAGTTGCTGGACTCGTCATCCCACCAACTTAGTTCAGACCCTAGCACCAACAAACTGAGGAAAAAATAAAAAATCAGTCTGCTCCTTCATTACTTCACCATAGAAAATGTTAATTCTAACGTCATATGGCAGCTCTAAGAATTCCAGATTCAATTTCAACATCGTCGAAATAAAATGGCATTATAATCATTGTTGGCCGCATGCATTGTACAAATTGGGAGAGTTCAAATTGAAGATCAAGTGACTGCAAAGAAAAATAAAAACCCTTGAGAAAAGTTACAAGTAACGAAAGAATGTGCCTTATGGAATCATCCCTTGTAACATAACATTAAGCTGCTGTTCTTACGACAATTACAGAAGAAATTAAGAAAACAACACAAACAAGACATGAACAACCCAACATTCTCAATGGAGTCACAAACAGCCACACATCAGAGTCCAAGACTACAAGCCATGGGAGAGTTCAGAACTTCATGGACATTACTTAATTCACTCGGAGTTATTGTTCCAAGCAGACACGCACCAGCGAGCCATACATGCTGCTGGACAGAATCAACTAGATTCAAAGAGTTGAATAGACGAAGAAACCTGGCATACCATATCCTCAAGCATTTGTCTGAAACAAACACAGATATTTCGTTGTAAGTTCACATCATATAAAAGGATCAACAATGATGAATTAATTAGTTAAAAGCGTAAGAATATAAGCTAAAGCTAATACACATGGAAAGACGAGAAGTTTATTTTTCTCGTGAAAATGGCCTAGAAATGTTCGTCTTATATATGTCTGCAATCTCAGTGTAAACCTGAAACCAAGATTGGCTTAATATTTGTTCTTCAAGTGTTTCACTTAATAATGATAACAATTAGATGATAATGACCCCATCAATTCCAGAGATATAGTAATGGCCAGTCTGACATAGAAATTAAAGAAGCTTTAGGACTGCTATGCAAGGAGTTTGCTTATGATCTATGGCCTAACCTTGAGCACTGCTTGGCTTAAATGAGATGGGAGTAAGCTCGAATAAATCTTAAACTGAAGATCCGCTTCACTTCATCTGGCAAGTTGTCCCACCAGATTCTACTTCCTCTTATTTCCTTCAAATTCTTTGCGCAGCTGGAGTCAAAAGATAGCTGCTTCAGTTGTTCACAGTCATGGACACTCAATTTCTTGAGGCGTGGAAAGGGCAGGACTTGCCAACAAATGCTTCCTAGAACTGGTAGATTTACCAAGGTTAGATCAGTGAGATTTAGGAATATGTCATCAGTTTCTCTGTTTTCACCTGCAGGATCGCGGCAAAGGACTTCGTTCAATCCAGAATATTTGAACAATTCAAGAGTTCAAAGTCCTTGGCAGATCTGAGCCACCAAAGATTTGATATACCTGGACAACTTCAAATGCTGACGGTATACATTTGCTCTAAACGATCAAACACATGTAGTCATCAATGTATATATTATTTTAGTGATTTCTTGCCTTTTAGTCAACATAAATTTGTAACATCAATACTTATTTGCATTTCGGGGCTTAGAGAATGTGTCTAATCGCTTCAAATATGGACAAGATTGATGACATTAGGGCTGCAGGTAGTGTTGAATCTTCTATTAGAGTTATTGGCATTCAAAGCTCAAATAAGATAGAGAGTACTCACAATTATTATCACTTTCTTTGTCGTTTTCAGGTTTTTTACTACACAATACTTTTTTGGTTTATAAAAATTAAAAATCAAATCTTAAATTTAAAATTGAAAATTCAAGTACCTTTTCAAAATGGAGACAATGGCTTTACCACGTAATATGCCAAAAAAATAAAAGGTAAATGTTGACCGTGGTCAACACCTACCGTGCCTTACCTATTTAGGCGTGCATAATGTTAAATAATTCTGCTTAGTCTGTACGTAGTAATTGCTTGGAAGGTGCTAGGGAGAATGAAATGTCTCCTTCTCCACTTCTAGCTAATATAGTATTGAATCGATCACAACTAATCTATAAAATGACAGAACAACACTGGAGATTCCATGGACCGACCAAGAGTCACCACTGGTGGCCAAGATTAAGTTCGTCATCATAAGATGTTTTTTTATTTTTATTTTTTCAAGTAAATCATCTTCTAATGATCATGCCGAGGAACCTGATTGTAATATAAAAAAGCTTGAGAATATTTGAATAATCTATCACCATAAAAATTTCATGAAATTCATGGTTACATACAAACATGTCAAAGTTGGACTTGGTAGACGCTAGAAGTCCTTACTTGATTTGCATCACAGGATGCTTTTCTCGTTCCAAACATTAGCAATATTGAGTATCCTTGCCCTATCCTGGGGTTAGCTCGTATGCCAAATTCGCCGGTCGGTTCAAGTTCAGACTTGTGGACAATTTTTTTTTTTTTTGTACAAATTTACCTCTATGGAAGTGAGGTTATTTAAACACAATAAAGCAGGAAAATGCGAGAAGCAGACAAAATACTTTTCGATGTAACAAAGAAAAATACTGGATAGAGCCGTCCTGAGGAAAATTTTGGTCCCACGGGGGAGACTTTGCCCACAGACATTATGATAGTGGTTTTAGAGTAGCTGAGTCATTTTACTTGTTGGATTCCCAGGAAGATGCGCGTTCCTCGAAAAGTAGGAAACACCTTTGACTCTGCATATATAAACCCCCTTTGCATTGAAGAAGAAGAAGCAGCTACTTGCCTTCGGGGGCTTTCTTTTTCTTGTCTTAAAACTTTTCTCATGGCTTCTTATAATAAAAGTGCCAGTGCTATCAAGAATTCCTCCTCCTCAGCTCCCAATTCCTCTCTATCCTCTTTGCCCTCTGCTCCTCGGTGGAAATACGATGTGTTTCTCAGTTTCAGAGGCAAAGATATTCGGAACGGCTTTGTTAGTCACCTCCATAATGCTATGCGTCAGAAGGGGATCATCCCCTTCAAGGATGATCGAGAGCTCGAGAGAGGGAAACCCATCTCGGAGGAAATTGACAAGGCTATCACCAACTCCAGATTCTTTGTCGTTATTTTCTCTACAAACTATGCTTCTTCCACTTGGTGCCTTAGTGAACTTTTAACCATTTTGAATTGCATGAAGCAAGGGACGCAAACCATCTTGCCAATTTTCTACCGGGTGGATCCGTCTGAAGTGAGAAAACAGAAGGGAGATTTTGCAAAAGCCTTTGCTGACCATGAACGAGCCTTCAGTGACAACCTGCAGCAAGTGGATGAATGGAGGGCTGCTCTGACAAAGGTGGCCAATTTTTCTGGGTGGGATTTGTGCGACAAGTAAGGTCTATTTGGTTATATTATTTTCCTTTTTTTCATTTTATTGGTTATCTAATTTTTATTATTTGTTGTCAATTATTTTTTAATAATTATTGTGAGCATATATTTCATTCATAGTGGAGAGAGAGAGAGGAGAGATTGCCTTTAAGGAAAGTGTACCGACAGGAGTGAGAAAGTTTGTGGATATAGCAAGTTTTTCACGGTCGAACCGGTCAAGGAACAAAAAAAGTGACCGATTTACGATTTTATCTGTTAAAGTGGTTTAATTAAATTTAAATTAATAAAATTAATATTTAATATTAAATATATAAAAAATATTTTAATAATATAATTTTTATTTTTAAAAAAATTAAAATATTTTTAAAAATTATTTTATTATTTTTTATTATTTTTTATATTAATCTAAATTATCATCGAAGCAAATAATTTATTAATTTAATTATCAATTTTCAGATTTAACAGTTTTTAAAACCAACTAAACTAAAGTCTAGTTCCCGGTTTTACCGGTCCGACCAGCCGGTCCCGTCCTTTTTCCAAAACATTGGGATATAGAGAAGAGAGGAGAATAAATATGGAGACTAGAGAGAGTAGAGAGAGGAAAGCAACAAAGGGGTTGACGGAGACAAGAGACTATAGGGGGAGATATTTTAAAAAGAGAAGTAAAAGTGTAGGAAGAGAAAATGTGGAGAGAAGAGAATAAAGAGATAGGATAGATGGATACGGATATAAAAATATAAACATGATAAAGAGATACGGTATCGCGCGGTTATGAGGCTAAAAAAATATATTTTACATCTAAAATTTTTTATTTTTTAAATATAATTTATTTATAATTTTATAATATATAAATTTATTTTATTATTTTTTATTTATTATATAATATAAAAATTATAAATAAGTTATATAAAAAAATTAAAATAGAAATCCATGAGATAGTATACACATCAATGCAATTAAAATATTTTTAATAAATTTAATATTTTATCAACATATATTTTATAATAATTAATAGTATATTATTTTATTTTATAATTATTATTTTATAAAAAAATTTTAAAAATATATAATAATAATAATAATTTTTAAAAAATTATAAATTAAAATATTTAATAAAATTGATAAAATAAAAATATTAATTTTTATTTTTTTATTATCATATTATTTATTAATATTTTTATTAAAAATATTAAGTAAATAATTTTTAAAAATTTTAAAATTTATTATATATATAAATATTATATATTTCACATATTAATTAAAAATATTTTACATGTTTATTAAGTGTGTTAATTAAAAGTAATTGACAATTATTTTTAATTTTACTTTTTTGTTGGACGAGATTTTCCAATATATCAATGTTCTCCCTACGCTCTCTCTCTCCTTTCCCCTCTAAACTTTTAATGTCAGCTCTTTTATTTTGATTCTGCTAAAATTTTCTTTTGGGGAATCAGCAAATTTTGTTGGAAAATCATGTAATTTTAATGCTTGGACATGAGATGAACTCGCGTAGTTTAACATTTAGTTTTCTATTTATTTGTCAGAAGTAGAATGTCTTTTTAGACAAAAAAAAAAAAAATTGGTTTTATTGGAAATTTGCCTCTTAATTATCTTGAGCAATAAGTAGTGAAAAAGAAGGAAGAAACTATAAATTTGATGGTGAAACATATGACCATGAACGCAATCTAGATTCATGCATTCAATTAGTTTTGCTAATGGAACTTTGATACAATCACTTTATAATGTGTCACACGGAGAGAGTTATTTAAATTTTATAATTGAAAATTCAGAATATAGAACACCGAAAGATTTGTAAGTTAATTTAGAGGTGTCCTTGTAATTAACCAACTAATCTATAAATTTAATGCATGACGTACGTTTATATATGTGTATGGGTAAGCATGTATGTATACAGCGTGAAACAAATTTGCAGCGAATGAGTTATTGTATACAAATTTGTTAACTCGTGATAAAATGACAACCATGTTTAGATGATGTAATGCACATAACAATCTGTTTGATATTAAAAGAAATTATATAATAAATTGGATGCAATTTTACATTTTATGATCATGTTTAGATAGAATTATTCTCATTGCAGGGATGAGACAGAATTCATTAAGGCCATTGTTGAAGAGATACTGAGTAAACTCAGAAGATCAAGTAACAGATTCTCAAGTTTAGCCAAAGATTTTGTTGGAATGGACCGTCGGCTGGCCAAGATGAATTCCTACTTAGATGTGGGGAGGATGGATGATGTTCGCTTTGTAGGGATATGGGGTATGGGAGGAATTGGTAAAACAACCATTGCCAGAGTTGTCTATGAGAGACTGTCTCGCCAATTTGAATGTAGTAGCTTTCTTTATGGCATCAGGGAAGCGAACAACAATCATGGGCTACCTCATTTGCAAGAACAGTTGCTTCATGAAGCGTTGATGGACAGAAGCTTAAGAGTATGGGATGTATATAATGGAATGGATGAGATAAGGAACAGGCTATGCTCTAGAAGGGTTCTCATTGTTCTCGATGATGTTGTTGAACTTGAGGAATTAAAGTCGTTAGCAGGGACCCGTGATTGGTTTGGCAGTGGAAGTAGGTAATCATTACAACAAGAGATGAACATCTGTTGATCTGCCATGGTATGGAAAAAATATACAGTGTTGAGACTTTAGATCATGATGAAGCCGTTCATCTCTTTCGCTCCAAAGCCTTTAACCTGCAGAATACATACCCTACGGAGGGGCAGTTGGAGTTATCAGAAGATGTGGTAAACTATGCAAATGGTCTTCCATTAGCTCTTGATATTCTAGGTTCCTATTTGTGTGGAAGATCTGTAAATGAATGGAGAAGTGCACTGCAAAGACTGAAGGAAATTCCTCCCAGAAAAATCCTTGAAAAGCTTCAAGTAAGCTTTGATGGGCTTGAGACGGTGGATCAGAAAATATTCCTTGATCTCGCTTGTTTTTTCAATAATGAGAGCAAAAAATTTGTGAAGAGGATACTGAAGGGTTGTGCTTTGCATCCGGATATTGGCATAAATGTTCTTGTCAATAAATCTCTCATAAAAATTTCTGGAGATACGATTTATGTGCATGATTTGCTACAAGAAATGGCTAGGGAGATTGTTAGGAAAGAATGCTACGAAGAGCCAGGAAAACGTAGCAGATTGTGGCTTCACAGCGATATCAATCATGTCCTGATGAATGATACGGTAAAT
Organism: Rhizophora mangle; assembly: GCA_037832345.1. Taxonomy (NCBI): domain Eukaryota; kingdom Viridiplantae; phylum Streptophyta; class Magnoliopsida; order Malpighiales; family Rhizophoraceae; genus Rhizophora; species Rhizophora mangle. Next base: position 203,440 of record JBAPLJ010001034.1, read on the forward strand.
GACTAGTCAGTCTTTAGTTCATCTGGAAAAATTGAATTATAGGAACCTTTCTGTCTTTCTCTCTTTCTTTTTTTGTCATATTTTGTGCATAAAATTTGATCATTACCGTTTTCTCTTTTATTCAGGGAACAGAAAAAGTTGAGGGCATTGTTTTGAACTCATCTGTGGCAGATGAAATAAGCATCTGCGGTAAATCATTGTTGAAGATGACAAAGCTGAGACTGCTCAGACTCAGAAGTGTGCAGCTCTCATATGGCCTCGAATACTTTTCAAGTGAATTAAGATACCTAGAGTTGGATCAGTATCCTTTCAAGTACCTGCCACCTACACTTCAGCTGTATAAACTTGTGGAACTTCGAATGAAATCAAGCAACATTGAAAAATTTTTGTTGAAAACAAAAGTATGTTTACCACTTACATTTGCTTCTTTGATTACACAGTCAACAATGGTTACATGTTAGAGTTCCATTCACATTAATCACTCGTTATGTGTTTTCACAGCCTCTAGAGATACTGAAGGTCCTTGATCTCAGTGACTCGCAGAACCTGGTTAGAATCGCAGGTTTTGAAAAAATGCCGAATCTCAAGAGGTTGATTCTTGCGGGCTGCATAAGGTTGATTAAAGTCAGTGAATCCATTGGAGAACTAAAAATGCTTCTCGAGTTAAATCTGAAAGGTTGTAAGAGTCTCGTGGAGCTTCCAAATAGCATATGTGAATTGAATTTCCTTAAGACTCTGAACTTTGATGGCTGCACGAAGCTTCACAAATTACCAAAAAGGTTCAGGGACATACCAAGCTTGGAGGAACTATCATTAAGTGGAACTGCTAGGAGCCAATCGTTGTCTGTGAAACCACGGGATTTTCTTTTTGGTCATCGGCCTGCCAAGAATATAAATCCAGTGGCTTTGATGTTGTCTTCGTTCTCAGCTCTGCAGAGACTAACGCAGCTAAATCTTAGTGCCTGCAATCTATCAGAAGGAGTAATTCCTACAGATTTGAGTGGCTTCCCGTCATTGCAATCACTAAATTTAAGTGGAAATGATTTTGTGAGCATACCTGCAAGCATCATCCAACTTTCTAGACTTGAAAAGGTTAGCCTGATTAATTGTAAGCTGCTTCAGTCAATACCAGACCTTCCGCTGAGTCTAATATGGCTACAAGTGGATGGTTGCACCTCACTAAGATCTTTTCCAAATCCAATTGAAAAATGGACTTTGGCACCTTGGACGTTCTCTTTAGTGAATTGCAAGTTGAATGGTATTCAAGGTGCACTTTCATGGCTGAGAAGTTACTTTAATTTCTTACTGAAGTGCAAGCAACTAGTATGCCTCTTATTGCCAACACGCAGAGTTCTTTATTTTTTTCTGCTCTTCATTTTTGGATGACTGAACATATAACGACATTACTAATTTGGTGTAGGGAATATGCTATATGCTGTTTGATTTTACCATGTGTTTGCCTGGAAAAGGAATTCCTGACTGCTTCGATCATCAAGAAATTGGCTCTGAATTGGAATTCAGCTACCAGAGAACTGGTGTGATGAGGCGTGGATGGGATTTCTAGTCTGTGCCATGTTTAGATGGGACGAAAGGTCACGGAGGGGCGCTGGCGGTTATATCGATTGCAGTTTGCTAGCTGGCCCTTCCCCTTCTTTAGATCAACTCAAGTTTGCGGATACTGTGAGGACAGAAATCTACGAAGGCATTCACATCAAGACTGATCAACTTTGGCTAATATTCATTCCACGTGACCACTCCAAAGACATGAATTGGTGGAATGAATTGAGGCATCTTCGCGCGTCATTCGTCTTCGACTCCTATTTGAAACTAATGAAATGCGGGCTGCGGTTGGTATATGAGCGTGATGTTGAAGAGTTAACCCGATGCGGTAGACCTTTAAAGGATCTGAGTTTGCCTTCTCCTCATGATAGCTGCAGTGATGGCGTGGAAAGCTTTGATGACAATAGCTGTGACAATGGAATGCAACCTAATAAAGGCGGCCCTCCTGCGGGTGAAATGCATCCTCAAAACAAGCTGTGGATGCCTACTGATTACTCCATGGAAACGAAGACAATCGTGGGGTCGGGAAAGCACGCTATTATCCATAGGTTTTGAGTTACAATATCGTAAAACTTTGCCTAATTTATGAATTTCAATAACTGCGGCATGATATTTGACGAGGTCTTGTCTCTGTCGTATAAATAATTGAAGATTCTACTACTGTTTACTCTGTTGCTTAAATTTCAAAAAGTATTCTTAATTGTTATAATTAATCTAATGGTAAAGATGAATTTAAAATTGTGTAACCCATATGCACGGTCTTAAGTTTAATTTTTTCGAGTACATCCTATATTTTAAATAAAAAGTTGATTAAGGATGATAAAGTGTCATAGTAATAATCTTGAGACATAAAAAAATGACAAAAATTTTCATGCGTCACATATATACTAATAAATTAATCTTTTATATAGATAAACGAAGAAAGTGTAATTTGATGTCTCATGCCCCACCTTCTTTTTTAAGTCTTAACAAGAGTAAAAATCTATATGGAAGAGAGGAATGAAGGGCACTAGATTCCAACTTCAACTCCTCTCTTGACCACAAGGCTGATTCATATGGTGCACTAATTTTGTACAAATCTAAACGTTTCCGTTGTCTACTGGGCTTTTGTTCGTTTATTTATTTATTTAAGCTATTAATTTATCAGAATCGATGAGAAAAAAAAGAAAATAGAAAAGGCAAAATTTAAATCTCACGTTCCCTCTTAACGCTTGGACTGATGATCTACTGCTCTAAAACAGAGACATCTACTGCGCTTCTTGTTTACGTAAGGCTGTCTATTCATTGTCATCTTTCATCAATATTGCGTTGAACTTGATCAGCATAGACCGATTGTGTTTATTCGATATTGCTATCCAAGAACACGTCCTGTTAGCCATTACGCTACTATAATAATTAGTTTTCTTACCGGTGCTATACCCAGATCATGTTATTTTTTGTGTTGAAAATCTTGTAGAAGAAAATTGGATGTGCCCACAATTGATTAGTATATAGTCCATTATTATGTGTGATACTGGTTAAAATTAAATGAATATGAAAGATATTTATGCCAGTAAAATCCAATATGCAAGACTTTCATGTCGATCTGTTCAGGGGATTTGCCTCTCTAGTTACTGATAGTGGCTGTCAATATCTCACTGCAGCATACTCTTTGGCACAGTTATAAAAAGGCTTCCACCGGAATGGAGTTGTGCAAGACGAAGAATGCAATGTTTTGATAATATCTCTATTAAAAAAATTTGATAATATTTGTAGTGGAAGAGAGAAGAGAGAGACAAATAAATTTAATATTTTAATTAATTACTTATTAATTTAAAAAAAAAAACAAAAAGTTATACCATTCACTAAAAAAAAGTTAAAATTTAAATCGTTTAAACTCTTACTATTTTTAATATTTTATTATCTGATAACATTAAAAATCATATTTGACATGATTTTTTATATTTTAAAGATTAATTACAATAGTTAATTAATGAGCTATTATATTAAAATTTTTGCAAACATCATTTTAAATTAAAATTGTGAAAGCCAAGGGCAGAAAATGAAAGGTCCATGATTATAAAATAAAAACTCATTTGCTCATAAGGAAAAGAAAAAAACTCCTCGTAAGCGGTCAGAGTACAAAGAGGTGGTAAGATTAATGATAGCAATTAAATAAGATATTAGGAATTGAGAAATAATTTTAATTAAAAATTTTGAAAATTACTTAAAATAGGAGATGACAATAAATATAAGTAATAAGAATGAAAGGAGCAGCATGTTACATGTCATGTCTTTGTCATGAAATTAGAATACATATTAGTATTAGACCTGTTCAATATACAAGTGAAATATATTTATTGAGAAAAATAATTTCTTTTCTAACCGCAACATTTATCTTAGTAATTGAATTTTAATTATTTACTCTTGGATGTGACGAGCTGTAGAGGCAAACTCAGATTCTTAAAAGGTCTACGGCAACGGGTTAACTCTTTCTACATCAGGCTCATGTACCAACAACAGCCCACATTTCTTTATTTTCAAACAGTTTGCTTAGTCTGTCAACTTATCTATCAAATATAAGCTATATTGCAATCTTTTACAGTCAATAATATGATTTCATATACGCTATATTTCTTATTAACCATTTTTCGTGCGTTAGTTTCGTGCAATTTTTTTTTTTGGCTGATATATTAAAAAAATTGCGTCTCTAGCATAAGTAAGTTTCTTATTATCGATTAAGAAAAAGTTATGGCTAAGACATTTTTTTGAAGATGCCATGGGGTACCATTCGGATATGATTAGAAAAATAGAGTCAATATTGATGACCTATGATACATAAAGAGAAAAATTGACGGCTTGCTTAGGTTTTTTTATTTTTTTTATTTATTCGTTGGCCATAGATGCTTGCCTAATCTCGGCTAAAAAATGGAATTTTCCTAGGAATTGACGTTAAATATTTAATAACAGCTGGCCACGGAATGGTTCTAAAGAAATACATGCGGACGACGGAAGGATGTTTTGTATGTGGCACAACCTGACAATTACGTCATTTTAATTGTCATGAACAAAATAAGTAGGCTAAAAAATTTAGAACAAGTTGGAATTTATTGCCATTCTGTCTTCAAGTAGGAGCATCATTTTCAAAGCTCGATTCAAAGGAATACTATGTACTTAAAAAGGGAAAAAAAAATAAAAAAAAAAGACTAATATTGTGTTGGATAAAAACAGAGCATGCTTAACTATTAGACAAGACTAAATCAACAAGATGATAAGATTTTATAGACCTCAAAGTATACGATTTCCCGTCTGGGCCACTCACCAAATTTGACTCGTTGAACGGTGAATGTGAACGGATGTGATAATCGAAATTGTATAGCTTTTATCCTAGGGATGAAAATAATTTGGCGTATAAAAAAATGGTGACTTCAACATCCTGATCGGTGATCCTGCGTGGAACGCAGTGGACGTTGGATTGCAGGCCTTTCCATTAGGAAGGCTAGGACAAAACCGCCATTTTAATACGTATGAAGTCGGTAAGGCAAAACTAGATTTTAGAGAATTATGTCTGATTCATATTGTGTGCATATAAAATTAGTTTCAATTTTTTGAAAAAGTTATATAAAATAATTTCTTTCTATCATCATATTAATAAATAATTTTTTTGATAAAAAAATTAGTATAATTAATTGATATCATTTGGTTAAAAAATTATATTAAATATTTTAATTTATAATTTATTAAATATTATTTTATATGTATATTTGATATATTCGATTAAAAATTTTAATAAAATAATAATTATAAAATAAAATAATATTATAAATTTTTTATGATTTATATTAAAAAATATTAAATTTATCAAAAAATTTATATATATATATATATATATATATATATATATATATATAATTAGAAATATAGATAGAAATAAAGAAATTAAATATTTAATAAAAAATTATAAATCTAAACAAATAATTTTTTTTAGATGATAAGTATACAAGTAGATGATAAGAATACAAGTAAATGAACATCTGGTAGCTATATGCAGCCTTACCCAGAATTTAAAGAGCCCGGTACTTAAATTGAGCTTTCCATACTTTATTTTTCCCGGAAAAAATTGCAGAGTTGGTAACTAAACAAGTACAAAGAATATTTGTATATCCGCTCCGAAAGTTCTAAGCGATTTGATCCTATATATTGCTCTAAGCGATCAAACACATATAGTCATCAATGTATATTATTTTAGTGATTTCTTGCCTTTTAGTCTACATAAATTTGTAACATTTATACGTATTTGCATTTCGGGGCTTAGAGAATGTGTCTAATTGCTTCAAGTATGGAAAATATTTAAAACTTTTTGGCTGAACAGCCGGTTTTTTTTTTTTCTTGGCGATTGGTAACCAATCCCATAACTTAAGGACAAATTGCCATGCCAATTTGTCCACGACGGTGACATTAGGGTTGCAGGTAGTGTTGAATCTTCTATTAGAGTTATTGGCATTCAAAGCCCAAATGAGATACAGGGAGTGCTCACAATTATTTATCACTTTCTTTTTCGTTTTTAGGTCTATTACTACACAATACGTTTTTGGTTTATAAAATTTAAAAATCAAACCTTAAATTAAAAATTGAGAATTCAAGTAACTTTATCAGAGTGGGGACAATGGCTTTACCACATAATATGCCAAAAAATAAAAGGTAAATGTTGACGCTGGTCAACACGTCGTAGCGTGCCTTACCTATTTACGTGTGAATAATGTTTGAATAAGTCTGCTTAATTGGTGCGTAGTAATTAAGTGGAAAGTGCTAGGGAAAATGAGGTCTCTCTTTCTCCACGTCTGGCTACTATAGCATTAAATCGATCACAACTAATCTATAAAATGACAAAAAACCAAAAAAAAAAAAAGGGGATTCCATGGACCGAACAAGAGTTAGCAATGGTGGAACAATGAGAATAGAAATTTCGTCGACACTGACACCCTCTTTCTTGAAAAGAATATTCACATAATGCATAATGATGGTCAACATACATGTACATTGCAAGGAGAATCTCTACTTAGACTACACTTTTAATCCAATGTACTCAGACATGAGAAGTCATGTTAGGGTTTAAGTTATGGTGTATTTTTTTGTTCTCACCTAACAACAAAAAGTTTTTTGACAGTATACTTTTCAACAACAATTATATTAAAAAAGAAAATAAAAGTCATGTCCCCCTGATTTTGGTAGTATATGTTTGAAACCAGTAGGGCCTATATCTATTATGAATATAAAACATTCTCAATTTTCTCTTTTTTTTAAAAAAAATAAAAAGAAAAAGAAAAACTAGAAGTGATTCATATAGGTTAAGATCTCATATTCCAAAGTGATGAGATAATATGTATTTTATCACATTGAAAAAAGATGTCATAGAGTAGACAACCGTACATGCAGACAATCACCAACCACACTCGCGCGAGCACACTCATGGTGGTGTGTGGAACAAGGTCATGCTCATAATCTTTGGCCTATTCTTTCGGTAGGTGAACTTAGCAACATAAATAAATAATCTTTTACTCTCACAAAAAGAATATTGAAAACTTAAATATGAATTTTCTCGTCCTGTTCCAAGATATATATATATATATTGGTAATAGAAGACACGTTGAGCCTCGAACAATAAAACAAGGATATTTACAATGAATCACATGCTTTTCCTCCGAATTGGAATTCAGGATCTTAAAATAAATGTCTAAACTTTATACTACGGAGTATATATTTGTGAACACCATCCAGATAATTCTTAGTTTATTTGTAAAGCGAATATGCTTTGCCACAGAATTTTGGTGGGGTTTTAGTCCCAAAGATTTAGGGATCAAAATCGATGAGGAAAAAAAAGAATGGAATATACGCGTTTACTCTGTTGACTAAGACTTAGGTCGTCGTCACAAGATGAATTCTTTTTATTTTTTTCCTGTAAATCATCTTCTCATGATCATGTTGAGGAACTTGATTGTAATAAAAAAAAAACCAAAAAAAAACAGAAATTGAGAATATGTGAATAATCTATCACCATAAAATTTTTATGAATTTCATGGTTACATACATACTTGTCAGACTTGAACTGGTCAAATGTGTTTAAAGGTTAGACTTGGTGGACTAGAGAAGTCCTTCAATGATTTCCATCAAACACGATTATAGAATAGAGCACTCCTGACGAAAGTTTTGGTCCAGGGGCGAGACTTTGTCAACCAGGCATTATAATAAATATTTTAGAGTAGTTGAGCTATTTCACTTGGATTTGCATGTTCACCGCACATTACGAAATACCTCCAACTCTGCATATATAAATCCCTTTGAATTGAAGAAGAAGAAGCAGCCATTTGCCTAAAACATTTTTCATGGCTTCTTATGATAGAAGTGCCAGTGCCATCAAGAATTCCTCCTCCTCAGCTTCCAATTCCTCTCTATCCTCTTTGCCCTCTGCTCCTCGGTGGAAATACGATGTGTTTCTCAGTTTCAGAGGCGACGATATTCGGAAGAGCTTTGCTAGTCACCTTGATAATGCTATGCGTCAGAAGGGGATCATCCCCTTCAAGGATGATCGAGAGCTCGAGAGAGGGAAACCCATCTCGGAGGAAATTGACAAGGCTATCACCAACTCCAGATTCTTTGTCGTTATTTTCTCAAAAGACTATGCTTCTTCCACTTGGTGTCTTAATGAACTCTTAACCATTTTGAATTGCATGAAGCAAGGGACGCAAACCATCTTGCCAATTTTCTACCGGGTGGATCCGTCTGAAGTGAGTAAACAGAAGGGGGATTTTGCAAAAGCCTTTGCTGACCATGAACAAGCCTTCAGTGACAAGCCGCAGCAAGTGGATGAATGGAGGGCAGCTCTGACAGAAGTGGCCAACATTTCTGGGTGGGATTTGCGCGACAAGTAAGGCCTATTTGGTTATATTGTTTCCTTTTTTTCTTTTTTATTTCATCTAATTTTTATTATTTGTTGTCAATTATTTTTTAATAATTACTGTGAGTATGTATTTCATTCATAGTGGAGAGAGAGAGGAGAGATTGTCTTTAAAGAAAGTGTAGCGAGAGAGAAAGTTTGTGGATATAGAGAAGAGAGGAGAATAAAAATGGAGACTAGAGAGAGTAAAGAGAGGAAAGCAACAAAAGCGTTGACCGAGACAAGAGACTATAGAGGGAGATATTTTAAAATGAGAAGTAAGAGTGTAGGAAGAGAAAATATGGAGAGGGAAGAGAATAGAAAGCTATGATAGATGGATACGGATATAAAAATATAAACACGACGTGATAAAGAGATACACAAATTTTAGAAAATTAACACATGTTAATTTTTCATTTATTTGTCAGAAGTAGAGAGTCTTTGGTTTTATTGGAAATCTGCCTCTTAATTATCTTTGAACAATAAGTAGTGAAAAAGAACGAAGAAACTATAAATTAGATGGGGAAACATATGTCCATGAACGCAACCTAGATTCAGGTATTCAATTATTTTTGCCAATGGAACTTTGATTCAATCACTTTAAAATGTGTCACAAAGAAACATTTGGGTGATTGAGTCATTTAAATTCCATAATTGAAAATTTAAAATATAGAATACAGAAAGATTTGTAAGTTAATTTAGAGGTTTCCTCGTAATTAACTAACCAATCCATAAATTAGTTTATGCATAGGTACAAATTTGCAGCGAATGAGTTATTTTGTACAAATTTGTTAACTCGTGATAAAATGATAACAATGTTCAGATGATGTAAAGCACATAATAATCTGTTTGATATTAAAAGAAATTATATAATAAATTGGATGCAATTTTACATTTTATGATATATATGTGTGTGCGGATCATGTTCAGATAGAATTATTCTCATTGCAGGGATGAGACAGAATTCATTGGGACCATTGTTGAAGAGATACTGAGTAAACTGAGAAAATCAAGTAAGAGATTCTCAAGTCTAGCCAAAGATTTTGTTGGAATGGACAGTCGTTTCGCCAAGATGAATTCCTACTTAGATGTGGAGAGGATGGATGATGTTCGCTTTGTAGGGATATGGGTATGGGAGGAATTGGTAAAACAACCATTGCCAGAGTTGTCTATGATTTACTGTCTCCCCAATTTGAATGTAGTAGCTTTCTTGCTGGCATCAGGAAAGCGAACAACAATCATGGGCTACCTCATTTGCAAGAACAGTTGCTTCATGAAGCGTTGATGGACAGAAGCTTAAGAGTATGGGATGTATATAATGGAATGGATGAGATAAGGAACAGGCTATGCTCTAGAAGGGTTCTCATCGTTCTCGATGATGTTGTTGAACTTGAGGAATTAAAGTCGTTAGCAGGGACCCGTGATTGGTTTGGCAGTGGAAGTAGGATAATCATTACAACTAGAGATAAACATCTGTTGACCGACCATGGTGTGGATGAAATATACAGTGTTGAGACTTTAGATCATGATGAAGCCGTTCAACTCTTTCGCTTGAAAGCCTTTAACCTGCAGAATACATATCCTACGGAGGAGCACTTGGAGTTATCAAACGATGTGGTAAAATATGCAAACGGTCTTCCATTAGCTCTTAAAATTCTAGGTTCCTCTTTGTGTGGAAGATCTGTAAATGATTGGAGAAGTGCATTGCAAAGACTGAAAAAAATAACTCTAAGAAAAATCCTTGAAAAGCTTCAAATAAGCTTTGATGGACTTGAGGCGGTGGATCAGAAAATATTCCTTGATCTCGCTTGTTTTTTCAATAAGGAGAGCAAAAAATTTGTGAAGAGGATACGGAAAGGTTGTGGTTTGAATAAAAACTCTCATAAAAATTTCTGAAAATAAGATTTATGTGGCTCGGCAGATTGTTCGGAAAGAATGCTACGAAGAGCCGGGACAACGTAGCAGATTGTGGCTTCACAGCGATATCAATCATGTCTTTAAAACAACAACGATTAATTACTATTGCTATAAAACAAGCTCGTATTTTATCTTTGCTACCCTTTCTTAATAATGAAAAACAATTTGAAAAAAGCAAATTGGTTGCAAGAACTACTGGTTTTAGAATCAGAAAAAAATAGGCTTATTCTTCAATTGAATCAAAATTCTAATCCGAACTCAAAGATAGATTAATCGTTTTCTCGAAAAATTCAAAAATCCAGATTTGATTGTCGTGTCTTAAGAAAAAAAAAAAAACGAATTGGGGAAGACGAATAAATCTTTTTTTGATACGGTAAATGACTAGTCAGTCTTTAGGGAACAGAAAAAGTTGAAGGCATTGTTTTGAACTCATCTGTGTCAAATGAAATAAGCTTCTGCAGTAAATCATTCTTGAAGATGACAAAACTGAGACTGCTCAGACTCAGAAATGTGCAGCTCTCATATGGCCCCGAATACTTTTCAAGTGAATTAAGATACCTAGAGTTGGATCAGTATCCTTTCAAGTACTTGTCACCTACACTTCAGCTGTATAAACTTGTGGAACTTCGAATGAAATCAAGCAACATTGAAAAATTTTTGTTGAAAACAAAAGGATGTTTAGCACTTACATTTGCTTCTTTGATTACACAGTCAACAATGGTTACATGTTAGAGGTCCATTCACATTAATCACTCGTTATGTGTTTTCACAGCCTCTAGAGATACTGAAGGTCCTTGATCTCAGTGACTCGCAGAACCTGGTTAGAATCGCAGGTTTTGAAAAAATGCCGAATCTCAAGAGGTTGATTCTTGCGGGCTGCATAAGGTTGATTAAAGTCAGTGAATCCATTGGAGAACTAAAAATGCTTCTCGAGTTAAATCTGAAAGGTTGTAAGAGTCTCGTGGAGCCTCCAAATAGCATATGTGATTTGAATTTCCTTAAGACTCTGAACTTTGATGGCTGCACGAAGCTTCACAAATTACCAGAAAGGTTCAGGGACATACCAAGCTTGGAGGAACTATCAGTAAGTGGAACTGCTAGGAGCCAATCGTTGTCTGTGAAACCATGGGATTTTCTTTTTGGTCATCGGCCTGCGAAGAATACAAATCCAGTGGCTTTGATGTTGTCTTCTTTCTCAGCTCTGCAGAGACTAACGCAGCTAAATCTAAGTGCCTGCAATCTATCAGGAGTAATTCCTACAGATTTGAGTGGCTTCCCATCATTGCAATTACTAAATTTAAGTGGAAGTGATTTTGTGAGCATACCTACAAGCATCATCCAACTTTCTAAACTTGAAAAGGTTAGCCTGATTAATTGTAAGCAGCTGCAGTCACTACCGGACCTTCCGCTGAATCTAACATTGCTACGAGTGGATGGTTGCACCTCACTAAGATCTTTTCCAAATCCAATTGAAAAATGGACTTTGGCACCTTGGGTGTTCTCTTTTGTGAATTGCAAGTTGAATGGTATTCAAGGTGCATTTTCATGGCTTAGAAGTTACATTAATTTCTTACTGAAGTGCAAGCAACTGGTATGCCTCTCATTGCCAACACGCAGAGTTCTTTATTTTTTTCTGCTCTTCATTTTTGGATAACCGAACATATAACGACATTACTAATTTGGTGTAGGGAATATGTTATATGCTGTTTGATTTTACCATGTGTTTGCCTGGAAAGGGAAGTCCTGACTGCTTCCATCATCAAGAAATTGGCTCTAAATTGGAAATTCAGCTACCAGAGAACTGGTGTGATGAGGAGTGGATGGGATTTCTAGTCTGTGCCATGTTTAGATGGGACGAAATTGTCACCGAGGGGTGCTGGCGGTTTCATCGCTTGCAGTTTGCTAGCTGGCCCTTCCCCTTCTTTAGATCAACATATGTTTGAGGATTCCGTGGATTCGGAAGTCTACGAAGGCATTCGCATCAAGACTGATCAACTTTGGCTAATATTCATTCCGCGTGACCACTCCAAAGACATGAATTCGTGGAATGAATTGAGGCATCTATGTGCGTTATTCTCCTTCACCTATTTGAAAATAATGAAATGCGGGCTGCGGTTGGTATATGAGCGTGATGTTGAAGAGTTAACCCGATGCTGTAGACCTTTTCCTCATGGTAGCTGCAGCGTGGAAAGCTTTGATGACAATAGCTGTGACCAACCTAGTGAGGGCGGCCCCTTCGCGGCTGAAATGCATCCTCAAAACAATTACTCCATGGAAATGAAGACAGTCGTGATGTCGGGAAAGCACCCAGTTATCCATAGGTTTTGAGTTACAATATCGTAAGACCTTGTCTAATTTATGAATTTCAATAACCGTGGCATGATCAGAAGGAAAATTTGATCTTAGCTATCAATCTGTAATATTTGACAAGGTCTTGTCTCCATTGTTGTCTAAATAGTTGAAGATTCTACTACTGTTTACTCTGTTTCTTAAATTTCAAAAAGTATTCTTAATTGCTATAATTTATCTAACGATAAAGAAGAATTTTAAATTGTCCAGCCTAGATGCACGGTTTTAAATTTAATTGTTTAAAATTTATTTTATATTTTAAATAAAAGATCGATTGAGGATGATAAAGTATCATACTAATAATCTTGAGATATAAAAAAAAATGAAAAGAAGTCTTCATGCGTGACATATATACTAATAAAGTAATCTTTTCTATAGAAAAACAAAGAAATTGTAATTTAATGTCTAACGCTCCACTATTTTTTATATTTTGTTTTTTAGACTTAAGAAGAGTCAAAATCTATATGGAAGAGAGGAATGAAGGACACTCACTCCGAATTTCATATCTTCACTTGATCAGAAAGCTGATGACTAGTTGTTTTAGGTAGTCAGCCCATATCATTCGTTCATATGGTGCAATAATTTTGTGCAAATCTAAACGTTTCCATTGTCTATTGGACTTTTGCTCGTTTATTTATTTATTTATTTTTTTTAAGTTCTAAAAATTATCAGAATCCATGACAAAAAAGAAATTAGAAAAGACAGAATTTAAATCTCACGTTCTCTCTTAACGCTTAGACCTTTGATCTGCTGCTCGAAAACAGAGACATCTACTGGGCATCTTGTATAGGTAAGACTGTCTATTCATTGTCATCTTTCGTGTTGCGTTGAACTTGATCAGTATAGTCGGATTGGGTTTATTCAATATTGCTATCCAAGAACACGTCCCAGATCTTGTTCTCTTTTGTGTTGAAAATCTCGTTTAGAAGAAAATTGGATGTGCACAAAATTGATTAGTATATAGTCCATTATTATGTGTGAGACTAATTAACATTAAATGAAAATGAAAGATATTTATACCAATAAAACCCAATTGCCTAAATCCTGGTGCTTGCCTACTTGGAAACACAAAACAAAAGTTGGTAAAAATAAATAAATAAATAAATAAATAGAGTACAATAGTCCATAAATCACAATAACAGCCATGAAGCACCTCAATTTCTACAATTAGAGGTCCAACCTCTTCGATGAAAGCAGTTGCTAGTTCAAAAGCATCGGTCGCGGCTTTTGTTTGATCAAATATTGAATTTACGGTTGCAATATTCCCAACAGCTGTCTGACCCAAGTCAAGTATCCTTATATGGAAATTTAACTCGGGTATTCCAGATGCCCTTTTGTTCCTCTGCTAGTGCTTTGGCTCTAGTATGCTTACTCTTTTCACTTCCGAGTCTCTTGCTCCTGTCCAATTTGCTAGGTGTTCTCTATATAAAAGTTTTGCCCACCAGAACATCGCCTTATGACAGCCGAAGCCGCAGCGGCGCAGGTAAGTTTTAATTTGTTTAAATAGTATTACATAAATACCCAAATAATTTTCAAGACAAATATGAACAACACTACAATGTCTACATAAGCTCGTAGTAGAGCAGGATACAACATAAATTAGGATGCAAAAAAACAAGTAAAAAAACACCAATGAAAAATTATTTTTTCTCTCTAAACAAACAATAAGAGAAATTTAAGATTTTTTTAGAAATTATTTTTTTTTATTTATTTTTCTTAATTTTAAGTATTTATAATATACAAATTTAGATATTTAAAAATTATTAATAGAAATTAGATAAATTATAATATATGTGAATTTATAAAAATTAAATAAATTATATATATATTAAAATTTTAATTTTATTAAAATATTAAAAAAATTATAAATTAATTATTAAATTAATATTAAAAATTATATATTATAAAAATTTAATAAAAAAATTAAAATTAAAATTAAATATTTATATATTTTTAAAATTAAATAAATATTATCATATAACTATTTTTTACACTTGATTTAAGCTTACATGTTATGCAAACATCGTCATATAAGCATTTCTTACACTTGATTTAAGCTTATATTTTGTGTAATTTTTTATAATTTTTTAAAAAAAAATATTAATATAATTTAATTTAATATTAAATTATATTTTTATTATTATATCATTCAAAATAATATAATAAAAAATTTATTATAAATTTAAATATTTAACTCTTAATTAACGAGTATAATTATTAAAAAAATTAAATTTATTAATATTCTTAAAATTTAAATTAAATTTATTTTTATTATTGACTTTATTCTCTCTCTATCTTTTAATATCTGTTTTAAAATTTTTAACTATTATATGATTCATATTTCATATTAATGTCAAGAAATAATAAAATTAAAAATATTAAATTAAAAATATATATATAATATTATTATTTTGTTAATATTAATTATTTAATTTATAAAATATAATAAATTATAAATATTAAAAATATAAAATTTTTATACTATTCATATTACTTATGAATTATTTGTCAATAATATATAAAAATATTTTGTAAGTTAATTTATCTCCATTAATTAAGTCATGACGTTATATGCATTGGCATTTCTAACCAATAGTATGAATTCTCCGTTAATTTTTAAGGCTTTTTTTTTTTTTCTTTTGGGAGAATACTCCCTTAATTCTCAAGATTAAGACTCCTGGATTGTGAAAAAAGTTGTCCGAAAAGGTGGCATCACGTAGATTGCAAGGAAATCCAGTTATCAGATCGCTAATTATTTGGAGATCTAAAGAGTTAGTTATGTCCTTGCACTTACTGTTTTACATTGGTATCAAAGTTTTCTAAGAAAAAAGCACTAAAGTTACCGTTCATCTCTTTCTTTGTTTTTCCGTGCTTAATTTTCGTGCATTTTTTTTTTTTTTTTTGGGCTGATTTATTAAAAAATTTGCGTCTCTAGCACAAGTAATTTTCTTATTATCAATTAAGAAAAAAGTTATGGTTAAGACATTTTTTGAAGATGCCATGCGGATATGATCAGAAAAATAAGGTCACTATTGGTGACCTACGATATATACAGAGAAAATTTAACTGCTTGCTTAGTTTTTTTTTTTTTTTTTTTTTTTGTGTCGGCTAAAAAATGGAATTTTCCTAATAATTGACGTTAAATATCTAATACCGGCTGGCTACGGAATGGTTCTAAAGTTCATCTCTCGAGAAATATTGGATCATTTGGAAATTTACGATAATGCCTCACATATTTTAGTCCAAAAAAAAAAAAAAAAAAAAGTGACAAGATAAAGATCGTATGATCCCACAACCATGACCAATAATTATTGTCAACTAATATATTTTTTTTCTGAATTTAAAAGCAGGGCTTCCATGCCAAACATATTCTGCGGCAGGCATTGGTCAATTGAATCAAACCATTCGGACATCTCAGCTACCCCCAACTTTTATGTGATTATGGTTTGTGAAATAAGCAAGTATGGATGGTGCCTATGGCAGGGAGAATTTTGTTAAATTCGTGCCAGACGTGAATTAACCTGCGATATTTACAGAGAAACAAATTGTATTATAGTTAACAGGAGTTATTAGTCATTTTTAAAATTGTGCTGCATAATTCTACCAAATAATTTGACGAAAATTTGAACTATTAACTTGTATTTTTAGAGAAAAAATAAATTATAAATATATTAATTATTATATTTATTGATTAAAATAAATAGGTACTTATTATTATCTTAATTTATTATTTTTATAATATATATATATTTTTTAAATATAATATTTTTATTATTTAATTTTAATATTAATAAATTTAAAATTATAATTTTAATATTAATAAATTTTTATTAAATAATAAATATACTAAAATTACTATAATTAGTGGAGCTGATAATTAAAATTTAGAAACTTAAATTTTGAATTAAATATAATTTTATTATTATTTAATAAATTATATAATTTTTTTAAAAAAAAATATATCATAATTAAAAATATATTTTTAAAAAAATATACTATATTTTAATATAAAAAATAAAAAAAATATATTACAATTTAATAATTTTTAAAATAATAATATCAATTATTATATAAATAATTTTAATTTAATTATATAATTTTTTTAAAATAATATATTTTATTTTATTAATTTTTTAAATATTATTAAAAAATTAATTATATATATTAATAATAAATTTTAAAAATATAAATTTATTAATTATAATAATAAATTTTAATTAAAATTATAAATATATCTTAAACTAATTAATATTATAAAATTTATGTAATTATATAATAAAAAAGGTTTTAAAAAAAAAAGAAAAACAAGACGAAAAAAATGCATTTTCCTTCATTTTCTATTTTTCTTATCCGCCAAACGAACGAAGAGAAATCCGTCCTCATTTTAAAGGTGGGACTTGAAGATGCACCAAAAAATAAAAACAAAAAAAATAATAAAAAAATGGAAGTTGAAGTGAAGCTCCGGCTGGCAGACGCCCACAACCACCAGAAGCTATCCGCTATCCTCTCCCCTTTCCACTCCAAAACACAAGCCCAAGAAAACTTCTTTTTCGACACCGCCACTGCCCAGCTCACCTCCAACCTTGCCGTCCTACGCCTCCGCTTCTACAACCTCGAAGCCGGCTGCGCTCTCTCCCTCAAAGCCAGGCCCGTCCTGTCCAACGGCATCAGCCGCGTGGAGGAGCAGGAAGAGCCCGTCGACCCACTATTCGGACGGACCTGTATGGCCGAGCCGCGGATGCTGGGGCTGCTGGAGAGTTCGGAGATAATGCGAAGAGTTAAAGAGGAATTTGGGGTCAAAGAAAATGATGGGCTCGTGTGCATTGGCGGGTTCAAGAATGTGAGGCAAGTGTTTGACTGGAAAGGCTTGAAATTGGAGCTTGACGAGACGATTTATGATTTTGGGGTGAGTTATGAGATTGAGTGTGAGAGTAAAGAGCCTGAGAGGGACAAAAAGCTGATTGAAAAGTTGTTGATGGATAATGGGATTGAGTTTTCTTACTCTGCTGTTAACAAATTTGCCGTGTTTCGTTCCGGCAAGTTGCCCCAGTGATTTGTAGTGTATATCTAATCAAGTTTGTGAATTTTATGGATTAATACTTGTTGAAGAGCATGTTGTTATTTGTTTCATTGACTCCTTGGATATTCGCATGTGACAATATTGTGCATTGGGACGTCTTTTATATATATATATATATATATATATATACGTGTTCATTTCTGTTTGTGCTTGTTGTCCACACTCCGGGGTGTTTTCTTTTTCCGTTTTTCTTTAACTAGTGATATTTGGAAGAATATGCTGTACTTGATCAATACATGATTCGATGCATATTTCAGTTGCTCCAGATTGACTGATGTTGAATGCATTATGATGGTATACATTGTCTGGCAATTACATGAACAGGTTAGAAGAATTTATGGTTATAGATGTTATTTGATCTAGCTGATAATGTGTGAACTGTTCAAACTTAAAAGAAGCTTTTGAGTTAAGTGGTATTAGGGAAGCTAGGCAAAGAGATTAAACTATGAAGCATACTTTTTGATTTGTTGCTGATGTGGCCACTTTAGAAATCAATTTGTTTTGCTTGTCATTGGCTTATTGCCATTCTGCTGTGTAATAGTGGTATGAATCATAATGATGTTAGTGAATTGAATTTGGTATTGGCTTGTGAAAATCATGTTAGATACCTATCTTCTTTCCTCTTGTCTTGCATCTCTTATTGCAGGTTTTCACAAGCTTTTGTTATGGTGTGTAGGCATTTCAGGTTCATCTCTTGTCTCAGCTACTGGGACGTTTCCCTGTAACGGAGTGAAAAATTGTGTTGGCTTGTGAAATTTTGGTAATTGCAAGTGTATATGCCAGTTAACTGTCAAAAACCTTTCTTCTGTTATGGCCCAAGAATCACCTGCTGACTGTAGGAAATTTTAATGTTCTGAAGTCCCTAATTTGTGGGATACAAACATTTTTGAATGCGAAGACTAAAATCATGATGAATATTTTGATCTTAGGCAAAGAAACTTAGCGAACTGCTGGGTGGTTGTGCCAGTTTCTGTGCATATGTATGTTGGCATAAGAAAGAAGGGATCTTTCTGTGTTTGTGTTTCTTTTCTGCTCTCTTTCCTGTCAACACTGTTCTTTGTTGAATGTGATTTGCAACTTGTCTTGCTTGGTAATTAGGCTCTCTTCTTACTCTTTTTAATACATCCTTTTAAAATGTCCTTATCCGTTGGTTTACCTGCGTTCAACTTCACCAGTTTGTTCTGGTGGCCGTAATTGCTAAGGTTGTTGACTTACCTTTTTGATTAGCTTATGAACTCAATTACCATATCTTTGTATGACGAAAAACACAGATTCAGAGAATGAAAGACAGTCCTTCACTCTTAAAATGTAGAAACGAAGGTTGGAACACTGTTATCGGGCTATCAAGAACATTTGCATTTTATGCTTTGGGTATGATGAGTTTGCTACCAAGGTATTGGTCACTTGAATCAGAAGCTATTGCGCAACACTGTCAGTTAATTTACCATATTTGATTATATTAGTCATTAAAACCATCAAGTTTCATCAATGTTTTTGATTCAGAACTATATTTTTCGCACATGAAAGGCCATATGTCTCAAGAAAATTAGTATCTTTCCAATTACTGAATTTTAACACTACGGGGCCATCATGCCACATCCCCCCCTCCTCCCCACCCCGCCTTCCTTTATTTTTTAGAAAAATTAATTGACGACATTTATAGGAACACATGAGAGGGTATAGGTCCCACACAAAAAGGCCAGTCTGATTGCAAGCCAATTTGATGCCTTTCGTTTGCGGTGTGATTGGATTCAATTGTTCAGTTGCTGGACTCGTCATCCCACCAACTTAGTTCAGACCCTAGAACCAACAAAATGAGGAAAAAAAAAAAATCAGTCTGCTCCTTCATTACTTCACCATAGAAATTGTTAATTCTAACGTCATATGGCAGCTCTAAGAATTCCAGATTCAATTTCAACATCGTCGAAATAAAATGGCATTATAATCATTGCTGGCCGCATGCATTGTACAAATTGGGAGAGTTCAAATTGAAGATCAAGTGACTGCAAAGAAAAATAAAAACCCCTGAGAAAAGTTACAAGTAACGAAAGAATATGCCTTACGGAATCATCCCTTGTAACATAACATTAAGCTGCTGTTCTTACGACAATTACAGAAGAAATTAAGAAAACAACACAAACAAGACATGAACAACCCAACATTCTCAATATAGTCACAAACAGCCACACATCAGAGTCCAAGACTACAAGCCATGGGAGAGTTCAGAACTTCTTGGACATTACTTAGTTCACTCGGAGTTATTGTTCCAAGCAGATACGCACCAGCGAGCCATACATGCTGCTGGACAGAATCAACTAGATTCAAAGAGTTGAATAGACGAAGAAACCTGGCATCCCATATCCTCAAGCATTTGTCTGAAACAAACACAGATATTTCGTTGTAAGTTCACATCATATAAAAGGATCAACAATGATGAATTAATTAGTTAAAAGCGTAAGAATATAAGCTAAAGCTAATACACACGGAAAGACGAGAAGTTTATTTTTCTCGTGAATATGGCCTAGAAATGTTCGTCTTATATATGTCTGCAATCTCAGTGTAAACCTGAAACCAAGATTGGCTTAATATTTGTTCTTCAAGTGTTTCACTTAATAATGATAACAATTAGATGATAATGACCCCATCAATTCCAGAGATATAGTAATGGCCAGTCTGACATAGAAATTAAAGAAGCTTTAGGACTGCTATGCAAGGAGTTTGCTTATGATCTATGGCCTAACCTTGAGCACTGCTTGGCTTAAATGAGATGGGAGTAAGCTCGAATAAATTTTAAACTGAAGATCCGCTTCACTTCATCTGGCAAGTTGTCCCACCAGATTCTACTTCCTCTTATTTCCTTCAAATTTTTTGCGCAGCTGGGATCAAAAGATAGCTGCTTCAGTTGTTCACAGTCATGGACACTCAATTCCTTGAGGCGTGGAAAGGGCAGGACTTGCCAACAAATGCTTCCTAGAACTGGTAGATTTACCAAGGTTAGATCAGTGAGATTTGGGAATATGTCATCAGTTTCTCTGTTTTCACATGCAGGATCGCAGCAAATGACTTCGCTCAATCCAGAAAATTTGAACAATTCAAGAGTTCGAAGTCCTTGCCAGATCTGAGCCACCAAAGATTTGATATACCTGGACAACTTCAAATGCTGACATAATTCAGGTTACAAAAGTATCTGGTTGTTCCTTCTGTATGGCTAGAGGTATCACCAACTGAAAATTGCAGACAGTTGCAGTCATTTATGACAAGTTGCTCTAGATGCTTCATTTGACTCAGAGTTGAAACTGGTGTGATGGATGGAGAATTTTTGATTGATTCAGAGTTTGCAATAGACAACCGTCTAATACAATCTTGTAGTTTTGGAAGGCCATAATTTTTCTGAGACCAGCATTGTAAGTTTTCTGGCTGGAAACTCACCTATGGACAGTGTTGTTTTTTGGGTTGCAGCAACATGGGACGTGAGGAGAAAAAAAAAGATAAAACTAGGATCCTTTCTTCTTTTGTAAGTCACACACTTTTCCATTAACTTATATTCTCTTTATATAAAAGAATTTCAAAATATAAAATTTAAATTTTTTAAATTTAAATTAAATATATATATTCATAATTATTTAAAAATATAACAATAAAATTTTTAAATTACAAAATATAACTTTTAATAAAAAAGTGATTACTTGAATAGAAAAAACGGCAATTGTTGGGATATAATTAATTAAAATATCATTCAATTGGTATACAGGGAATACACCTTTACGTCCTACATCTTTGATTTTGCACAAAAGGAGCACCACTGGAGCTTCAAGCATCCGTAAAGATGCAGGTGCTTATGTCAATTATTTTCAAGCATTCCAGACCCTGCAGCCAGTCTGTATCATGATAAGTTGCATCATCGCTTAGCTTACTGAAAACAGTACAATGGAAATTTTGATATTTCTCCCGGGGGGAGGGGAAGGTCTTTAAAATTCGGTGTATAATCTACCAGTAAAATTTTCAGTCTGTCAATATTTCCCAGTGCATTTGGCAGGTAGGCTTTTCTAGTGCCAGAGAGATTAAGATAATGCAAGTGGATCAATTCACCGATGGAATCAGTTAAGCATGTCGAGCCACGATTACCCAAGAAGTTCAACACTCCAAAGGTAGTCGTCATGGACTTCAGGAATCCATGTGGGATTGTACTCAGCCTAGAATCCCTGATAATCAAACTTTTAGCATTGGGACATAGAAGTGCTGCCCTAAGGTTTTCATCCCTAGTATCAGGACCCATCATTGATATCCTCTCAGCCTCAGCCCATTTTTCAGTCCTGTGTCCTAGGATTTTATCCTCATTGTCCCGTAGCCATACGGCGAATTCACGAACAACATTGTGCAACTTAAGATAATCATCAGTTTCACCACTCTCCAAGAGAGAAGCCCCTTGTAAGACACTGATTAGAGACTGCCCTTCACTCCGAGCAGCGTATACATCAGTGGAATTCTCCAGCAACCCTTCTCCCATCCAAAGTTCAACAAGTCCATCTTTCCTAATCACATGATTGTCTGCAAAAATTGAACAATACACAAAACAAACTTTAAGGGTATGCCTGCTCCATCTAGTGTCTTCCAAGGTAACCACACTGAACTCAAGACTGCAAAAGACATAATTTTCCACACGTGGGATCCTTGATGGATCAGTTTCCAAATATATTATTGCATCCTGCCATTCTGAAGTAACATTGTCATTAGCAACCTTTTTGAGGGTTATGGAGTTTTTTTGAAAGAGGAACACAAAAAGGAAGGCAAGAAGGAAAGTGGTGAAAATCATCAAATTCTCTGGTGGGTCTTTAGCATTTCTCCATTCCTTCTCAAAACTTGTACTTTGTTGACCTCTCTTGTTGAAATTGTTTGTTGGTTGTTACGTTAAAATTTATAAGTTTAAGTTTATATTAAGATATTATTAAGACAAATATTTGTTAACGAATTTTATATTTTTAATAATACGTAATTTTTTTTAATATAATTGTGAAGTATTACTGTTATTTTATGGACTGACAGAGTAGTCCATGGTAAACTCATCAAACGACATTTAAAATAATTCATTTTATATAATCAATTATAAATTAAGGGCCGTTTTGTCAATTCATAGCACCGACAAAAGTTCCGCCCAACTCTCTCCCATTTTCTTCCAAAAGATTTTCTCGTTTGGGCCGAACCTGAGGTTTTGCGTTGTAAAGCCCTAATTTTTTTCATATTCAATTAAATTATATCCAATATTAATTTTGCTGTAATCGGGTCGTTATCGTTTTCGGCAACATTTTTGGTCCTGTGATTTCAAATCTGCAAATCTCTCTCGATCGATCGATCGATCGTTGTATGCAGTGTTCGTCGCGGACTTGAGGTTTGTATCCCAAAACCCTAATATTTTCTCTTACAATAAAACCCCATTTCAACAGTCAATCGGTTAATTGCGTTTAGAGTGCCTTTTTTTCTTTTTTCTTTTTTTTTTTTGGGCCAAATTATTGTTTTTTTCTTTCCCTTCAAATTCTATTCTTATTTTTTTTGGAGGGGTTTACTGAAGGTTGTTGGTTTGAATTTATAGGGAAAGATAGGGTATGGAGGACGACGATGATTACGTGGAGTACGTGCCGGTGGCAAAGCGCCGGCAGATGGAGGCCCAGAAGATTATGCAAAGAAAAGGGAAGTCTTCGGCTGCTGAAGAAGATGAGCTCGAGAAGGCCAAGCTGGCGGAAGCAAAGCCGAGCTTGCTTGTGAAAGCATCCCAACTTAAGCGGGACCAGCCGGAGATCAGCCCAACCCAGCAGATAGTTCAGCAGGAGAAAGAGATGATTGAGCATCTGTCTGATCGGAAGACCTTGATGTCAGTCCGCGAATTGGCTAAAGGGATTACCTACACGGAGCCACTCCTAACTGGTTGGAAGCCTCCGTTGAGTATTAGGAGGATGTCGAAAAGGGAGCGGGAAGGGATTTGGAAGCAATGGCATATCATTGTTGATGGGGAGGATATTCCTCCACCCATTAAGAATTTTAAGGATATGAGGTTTCCGGAGCCAATTTTGAGGAAATTGAAGGAGAAAGGGATTGTGCAGCCCACGCCTATCCAAGTGCAGGGTCTTCCTGTTATATTGGCGGGGAGAGATATGATTGGTATTGCATTTACAGGATCTGGGAAGACGCTGGTTTTTGTGCTCCCGATGATCATGATTGCATTGCAGGAGGAAATGATGATGCCTATTGTGCCGGGAGAAGGACCCTTCTGTTTGATTTTGTGCCCGTCAAGAGAACTTGCTAGACAGACTTATGAAGTGGTCGAACAGTTTTTGGCCCCAATGAGAGAGGCTGGATATCCAGAATTGAGGCCTTTGCTGTGTATTGGTGGAGTGGATATGAGGGTCCAGTTGGAGGTTGTGAAGAAGGGTGTGCATATTGTTGTTGCAACTCCTGGAAGGTTGAAGGACATGCTTGCAAAGAAAAAAATGAGCTTGGATAACTGCAGGTAAGCATCACTGAGACCATGACATATTTCCATTTTCACTTCTTCATAATCTTTGTCCATTGCCTTGCAGTTGTAATTCTCTATTTGTGTTTGTTTGACACTGATACAACTACAAATAATTGAATTTGCCATAAGTTTTTTGATACTAACCCAGGGTACTGCTATGTGCTTTCTGCTGTTGGTCTATATAATGCAACCTGTTTAGGCTTTCTTTAAAGAAGCTGTACCTGTAATCCTCAGTTCAGCTAGCAGGGACCATGAATTGACATTCATTATTTTTTGTCTAAAATCAGCTTTATAATTTTCACCTATTTTCTGACTGATTGAAATTTGGCACCTTCAACTACTTATCCATTAGTTTCTGTTGTCAGTTGAGATTGCCTGTCTTCATTTAATGAATGATAGTTGGTGGAAAGTGTTGTTGGCACCTATTTTCTTGTTCCTTTTACATTGTCAAGTTCTTGGTTTTGGGTCTAATTTCTTTGATTCAGGACACTTTGTATCACTGTTTTCTGGACATGCTTGATGCACTTTGTTTCTCTTGTTTCCTTATGTTATATCATTGCTACTTGTATCATAAGACTACCCTTGTTGAGATGGTTGCTGAATACATTTTCTATATGGTATGCAGATATCTGACATTGGATGAAGCTGATAGATTAGTGGATTTGGGCTTTGAGGATGACATAAGGGAAGTATTTGACCACTTTAAAGCTCAAAGGCAAACTCTTCTATTCTCTGCAACCATGCCCACCAAAATTCAGAATTTTGCTAGAAGTGCTTTGGTAAAACCTGTCACTGTTAATGTGGGAAGAGCAGGAGCAGCAAACCTGGATGTTATTCAAGAGGTTGAATATGTGAAACAGGAAGCCAAGATTGTTTACCTTCTTGAGTGCTTACAGAAGACACCACCTCCTGTTTTAGTATTTTGTGAGAACAAGGCCGACGTGGATGACATTCATGAATATCTTCTTCTAAAGGGAGTTGAAGCTGTGGCGATCCATGGAGGCAAGGACCAGGAAGAGAGGGAATATGCAATTTCGTCTTTTAAATCAGGCAAAAAAGATGTATTGGTTGCCACAGATGTTGCCTCAAAGGGTTTGGATTTTCCTGATATTCAACATGTAATTAACTATGACATGCCTGCAGAAATTGAAAATTATGTTCATAGAATCGGACGAACTGGAAGGTGTGGTAAGACGGGAATTGCAACAACTTTTATTAACAAGAACCAGAGTGAGACAACACTTCTTGATTTGAAGCACCTCTTGCAAGAAGCAAAGCAAAGGATTCCACCTGTCTTGGCAGAGTTGAATGATCCAATGGAAGAAGCAGAAATGATCGCTCAAGCTAGTGGAGTTAAGGGATGTGCTTATTGTGGTGGGCTTGGTCACCGCATTGGTGAATGCCCCAAATTGGAGCATCAGCGAAGCCAGCAAATTGCCAACTCCAGGAAGGACTACTATGGTTCTGGTGGGTATAAGGGTGAAATGTAATACATTAGGAGTTAATCTATTGTGTGCATTTCTACAGCTTATCCTTCTTCGTTTGTGAGATTATAAACCCTTCCATGTTTTTGACCCATTTTCTCGGGGTGGAGTTGTGAATAATATTTTGGGATGATATGGTCTTCGTGGGGCAACTTGACATTGTCGCCAATTGGGAAACATACCATGCAATATGCAAGTAAGCACTAAATCAAGCATTGAAATTGCAAGGAAACTAGTTTGTTGGAATACTGTAAGCTTTCTCTCTCTGTCTCTCTCTCTCTCTCTCTCTCTCTCTTGTTTGGTGGATCATTATTGGGTTAAAAAAAAAAAGAGTACACATTTTAGTTCAGTAAATAGTTGGAAAACATGGTTTCCCAACTGTGATCTGCTTTAATAATGGATTACACTTTTGTCTGTCAGTATTATTTGCTGCCTTGGTAATGAAAACGAAAATATAAGCTAAAAGAACATGAAGGTGGCTAAAATCATGCCATGAAAGTTTAAAATAAGCAAACAGTATAGGGTTTAAAGTTGTGTCATTTGAGCATGACGGCATCAACAGCTTTCAGTAATGCCAGAATGTCAGTTCTCTGGTCTCTGGTTGCAATGCGTGTACTCAGATTTGGGTGAAGAACTTCTGACGAGCCAGACCTTAACCCTCCTTCCTATGGGAAACCATAATCACAATCACTTGGGATGTCATTGATCTATTTGCAAAGATGAACGATTCAACAGTACATAAAACTGTTGTCTTCTAAAGCCTTGTTTTATCCATGGTGTTAATGAGAGATTATACATTGGTGATGAATTTTGTGGTCTTAGCATAGGTATTTCCTGTAAACTAAACAAAATAACTTTACCAAAGGGCACTACTATGTTTTACAACATGCTCCCCAAAGCTAGCCATTATGAAATAATGATGCTCCAATAAAAGACTAAAAGGTGGGAGGGGGGTATTTCTAATACATGAGGTTTGCAAATTAGAGGGTTTGACGAAGGGCTACATGTTTTACCTTTGTTTTTACAAAGAAGCAATTCTCCTAGTCTAAAACTTGCTTTTTTTAAACCACCAGTCCTATTATACTTTGCATCAGTCATTCTCTTTTATCATTTTCTTCTGTGAGCTTCAAATGTAACCGCTTCTCTACAATATTCATGCACATGATAACAGGCACAGCCTATTCTTAGGCCCTACAATTAACAGGGAATATATGTATCAATCTGCATGAACTATGTTTGGACAAGAAAGCTTGCCAACTGCGGTGATGCATCTATGCATACTATGTACCTTATCATTGTGACCAAGAAAGCATGCATCAGGAGTTCCCTCCATTTCCATTTGATTCCTAAATTGTAGGCAATTCTGTATTGTCTGAAACTGCTGTTGTATCTCATGCACTAGCTTTCTTCTTTCTTCAATGTGCTCATAGAATTCTTGCTTCATGATGTCCAATTCTTCTTCAAGTATCCTTAATCTTTCGTGTAGCTGTTCAATTCCACTGGCTTCAGAAACTTCTTTGCCTTTAGAAGAGTTCTCGCAGACCCTACTTCTTGAAGTATTCATCAGTGATGCTTTCTCTGCCTCATTGGAACTTGATGCCCTTGAA
Organism: Rhizophora mangle; assembly: GCA_037832345.1. Lineage (NCBI taxonomy): Eukaryota > Viridiplantae > Streptophyta > Magnoliopsida > Malpighiales > Rhizophoraceae > Rhizophora > Rhizophora mangle. Next base: position 230,858 of record JBAPLJ010001034.1, read on the forward strand.
TCTGTCAATAGCTTTTTACCCGTTCCTCTCTGCAATCCTCTTTTCTCTCCTTCTGTTGTTTCTGCACCCGTAAACCTCTTTGAAAATTCACCCACTAATCTGAGCCCATCAATAGCTCTATGCGTTCCATGGTTTGCAGCACTCCCAAGATTCTTGATTGCAAGGTTCTTTTGGGAAAAATGGATCTCCAATTCAAGTGTGGAAATCTTCATATGCTTGTGCAGAATTTCTTCAAGTTTTCGCAAGAGAAACAGATTTCCCCAGCCAGGTTTGCCTGAACTCTCGGACTGAATTTTACCTGTAAGGAATGTGAGGAACTCGGCCAAGAGGAAGAACAAACCGACAATGGATGGCATACAAAAAACAGAATCCAGGTCAAACGACCAAACTGCAAAATAAAAGATAAGAGAAATAAAAAGAGAAAACCAAAGGGCAAGCTTACTTGATGATTGCTTACTTGAGACATTTTCTGTGCTGAAGGACACAGAGAACATGTTTGCAGATGATCCCTTTGCTTTCCTTCCAAGGGAAACAAGAACGTTGTAAACAAGAGAATGTGATGCGCTTTCCAAAGAATGACAGAAGTTAACCCCAGGAGTAGTAACTTAGACTCTCTTGTCAGACAGACAGAGAGAGAGAGAGAGAGAGAGAGAGAGAGAGAGAGAGAGACCCCCGTAAGAAATTTCACGGTAGTTGCCAAAAGAGTGTCCTCACTCTCTCTCTCTCTCTGCTACAACTGGTTTGCGATTGCAGCTTCACTTAGCAGGTAGTTAATAGAGTCGCAATCTAAAGGGGGACTCTGCAGCCAGTTAGCAGCAATGTGTATTGGCTTATTATCACATACTAGAGAGGCAGAACTGCTCCAGAGGCACAGCTTTGGCTCCATTGTACGTCTTCACTGCGAAGCAATTGTATTGTAAGTACAAATAGACCCTATCTGCACTTATTCTTTTTAATAGAAAAATGAATTTATTAATAAATAAGCCAACCAGATAAATAACAAATTCCTTTTTTTTTTTTTTTTGACAGGACCAAATATCATTAAAAACCTTTCGAAACTAAGTAGAGAGGCATATTATATACAAACAAGGCAGCTGCCAAACTGCACTTCACTTGCCTACATGAGCCAGAGAAAAAAAAAGAGAAGTTGCGACAGTCATAACCAAGCCCACCTAACTTCTAATCAAGCAAAACACACTCTGACAGAAGTATCCATTTCCCATGCATGGTAGCAACCAGGAAAAAAAGAAAAAAAAACCTGCAGCATCAGGCCAGCATTTGAACCACCATCAGAGCAGCTTCATTGTTTGAAACTTCATCATATTCTTAGACTCTAGTAACATAATAGATTTTTGGTTCCACACCAATGGTTATATAACAATTTCATACTGGTGGAATTTTCGCCAATATTTTATAAGGCTGAAATAGTTATAGATTTGTGGCTCCACACCAATATTAGTTAGCCTGTTAAATGTTAGAGGGTACACAGTAGTAGGTCCAAGAACACCGCAAGAAGTGCGAAACACCTCCAAATCCCCACATTTCTGTGGAAACTCCCGCCTCCCTCGAGCCAGAGCTCGGATCACTACTCAGGCTAGACCGAATTCTATCAAACAGCATTATCAATCGCGCCCAACCCCACCCCAAGAATGACCAAGAACTAATAGAAAAGAGAGCACAAAACACTTAGTAGTGGTCCTGTTCACTCAATCTAAAGGGGGACTTTGCAGCCTGATAGCAGCAATGTGTATTAGCAGCAAAATTTGATTAGTACAGATGAGCAGGGAAAACCCATTTTGGGGAGAACACTTTTTTTTTTTTTTTTTAATCTAAAAGCTACAAAAAAACTAAAAATCAAGAATTATAATCTAGAAGCTTGACTAAGTTGATTCCCTCCTCAATTTATCCATTTGTTTCTTTTCTCTTTCACTCGATTAGTAGCTTTTAGATCATCAAATAACTAACCCTACAATTCAAACTTTGGTTCTTCTCCATCAATTGTAAGGTTTGTCTGCTGTCAAAAGTTCCATTGTTAATTGTCTCGATCCTTGTGCGGTGTTCAATTACCACTGTGCTGCACGTCGCCTATTTATTAAAAGTTTTCAAAAGAGTAGTGGGTTGCTAATTCTTCTTTATATTCCGAGTGTATTGCATTTATTATATAGATGGAACATTAAACCCCATTATCAACTCATTGTCTGATAAGGTATAAGTACTTCACATTATCAACTTTAAAACAGCTATGAAAACAAGGGTAAGAACACTCTGCAATAAACCATCGAATGGGCATGAAAAATTATGTTTGGTCGGACATCCATTTTTATTTTAGTGATAATTTAAATACTCAAATTTGCATTAGAAACTCCAAACATGCCTAAAACTGACCTTATTATAATAAGTAAACAAATGACAGGTGACAACATGACTTTTAAGAGACAAATATAATTATAAGTTAATTGTTATTAATAAAGTAAAAATTAATAAAATAGAAATATTGATAAATAATAATAAAAAAAATTACGGACTATTATTTCAACTAAATCAAAAATTATTTATATATATATATATATATATTTTATTTGACAAGAGTATAATTAATAAAAAACATAATGATAAAATTAATATTTATATGCGTAAAATTTATATTTTTTTACATGTTGAATTATTTTTTTTATAGATTTAAAATTACAAAAAAAATAAAAAAAAATTAATATAATAAAAAGATATATTATCAAAGTTGATGAATGAGTGACTTTCCAGAATTATCAAAGTTGCTTGGCTATTTGTTTCATATTGGAAACCATAAAAGGCACCACGCTGCTCCGAGTATCATAAATCAAGAAAATAAATACTGACGACTTACAGCAAATCTGACCATCGCTGGAATGTCTTCTCTCCCAGCTAAAGTTTTGCTATCAAAGCGTGCTCAAGAAATGGTCATCAATGGTGAAGAACCGCGACCACCATATACACGCGGGAAAGTTTAACTGGGCGAAGATGGTTCTGGTCCACAAGGTCGGATTCCCATCATTGACCTCAGCTTGATCTCATCTCTAGAACCATGCACTGCACAGGAAGAACTACAAAAGCTCAGTTCAGCTCTTTGCTCATGGGGCTGCTTTCAGGTAACCATAATCTTTCACTCTTTGATGCCAAACATGCTGAAATATAAGTGCTAGAAGCCTATTTGGATTAAGAGCGTACATATGCAACCAGATATCAAGAAAACAAGGCTGGTTAATGTTAGTATAATTTCAAAAGGGAACAAGGAAGAGAGATTTTATAATCTGATTACAAAAGCACACGAAAGATACATATAGAGTAGTTTCAGAAGTATATCCACTTCTAAGTCTGTGTGCTTACTGTAGAAAGTAACATGAATTAAAAGCCAACTGTAGAAAGTGACATGAATTAAAAGCCGTCACAAGTACTCACAAGTAGTGAAAATAGAACCTCATGGATCACGGTGTTTGATAATACCTTGTGACACATAGGTGAGTTGGTTTGTTTCATTCATTATCTTCCACCACTTCTTGACTGCAGGCAATATGTCATGGGATACCAAAAGCATTTTTAGACAAGGTTTGCCGAGTGGCAAGGGAATTCTTTGAACAACCAATGGAAGAGAAGAAAAAGTATGCTAAAGGAGTTGAAGAAGCTGAAGGCTATGGAGCTGACCCTCTCCCTTACGAAGGTCAGCCACTTGACTGGACTGATCGACTGTCTCTTAACGTGTACGCAGAAGATCGAAGGAAGCCTAAAATTTGGCCGGAAAATCCCGAGTCTTTCAGGTGCTGACATGTTGCCAAACTGCATATGGATTTTTTTAACCACATAATGTTGGCTGCTGAAAATTTCAGATGGTCAGCCATAAATCCTGTATACAGAAAGAAAAAAATTTTCTTCTGAGGATTAAGCACACAAAAATATAGAAATGTACTGTGTCTTCAAAACACCCTCCATAATTTTCTTCTTGATCACAAATAACATCCTTATTGCTAAAAACTCTTGCACTTCTTTAAAAGAAATCTTCAATTCCTTTCCATTGAAACTCTTGGTAAAGTTCGTCTGTGGCCTTTGAACAAATGTGCAGAGAAGGTTTAGGGACTACACCAATAAAATGAAGACGTTAACAGAGGTTGTTTCAAAAGCCATGGCCAAGTCGTTGAATCTAAACGAGCATTGCTTCCTAGAGCAGTTTGGCAAGCAGGCATTACTACAAGCAAGATTTAGCTATGCTGTCAGAGACCTGATCTCGTTCTCGGTTTAAAAGCCCATACAGACGGATCAGGATATACCATTATCTTGCAAGACGATGTAGCAGGTCTTCAGGTCTTCAAAGAAGAGCAGTGGTTCACGGTTCCAACAATTTCTGATGCATTGCTGATCCTCATGGGTGATCAAATGGCGGTACGATTCCTTTTCCTCTCTTTCGTAATCAAAATGACAGATAAATAGATTGGCATACGCAGCCTGCTAACCACCGGACAATTTCCACTAAGCTTGAGAAATGGACTATTCCTAAGCCAGCAATTTCCTTTTACTTGAAAAAGGTTTTTATGAGAAGGGCATCCAAAATGCAGACTCTGGACCACCTGGTCATGACAGTTCTTGAGGTGAGGATGAATTTCTGAACCATCAAAACCGGTTTCCTTGTACTATTCACAGATAATGACTAACGGGACATTTAAGAGCCCGGTGCATAGGGTCCCAAGTAACTCAAAGAAGGAGAGAAATTCCGTGGCCGTCTTCTATACACCTGAATCAGACAAAGAAATTGGACCTGAGGAGGGATTGATCAAGGAGAGATGTATCTGTTAGTTGAATAAAATGTCAACAACTACAGTTCCTCCTGTTTATCATTGTTGAAGCAGAAGGAAAAAAGCTAAGAAAAAATGCATACATTTTCGTTGGATCCAAAGAGCAACAACCATATACCAACTTGTTCATCAAAAAAGAAAAGAAAAAAAAAAAAAAAACACGGTTGCACTAACAAACTTGTTGATCCCATTATACTTGTTTTCACTTTCACCTGAGGGTTTACTAAGACGAGCATTTTGGCGGATTACAGATTTTTACATGAACGCACAAAGGTATCCTTTTTTTTTATAATTATTTTATTTTATAAATTGCCCTAAATACATAATTTCACATTAATTATTTTGGAAATCAATTTTTTAATTGAAGAAAAATGGTCTACTAATTTACAAAACCAACGTTACGCATACCTTTTGTTTTGATGAACAATGTTGTGGATGTAATTGTCAACTTCTTGCACCATTGAACTAATTATCTTGCAAAAATAAAAGGTTGTTTACCAAGAAGGACTAGCTACCACAAAGAAAGGTCATAGAATGTTTATATTCTATGCATTCTTTTCTTTTAGCCAATTATCCAAGGAAAACAAGCCTACACTAAACATAAGAATTAAATTTCTCCATTTTCAAAATAAAAATATTTGGTATGAGCCACTAAAATTCGAACTTCGAACGAACAAGATTCCTAACAAAGTACCTTTATCTTGGTGCTATAAGCTCAAGAGACTCTAGTCATACTTAAATACAAATAGTTAACTTATGGGTACAAATGCAATATCGAAAAAAAAAAAAACCCTCCAATCTTGTACACACTCAAACAAACGCGGTTAGAGAAAAAGTATAAAAAGAATTTACTTATTCTAAAAATGATTATACCGAAAGATGGCATATATTAGCAAATTCAGATTTTACCAATGGAACGAGGCTTATGGTCCAGCGCATAGGTTGACCGGACCGTTGGATCGCATTGCGCATCATTTTGAAATCTGTTTTGCTCAGCAAACTCGGTCAACTTCTAATAAGATTAATGTAACAGAAAATACCAGCAGATACACTACTAGACACAGAAAATAGTTAATTGGCACATTGCCTAACGAAGCATCGGCATGCATGACGCAAAGCAAGCATGTACTAGCCGAAGCATTGCAATGCCTCGCGTCCATATTGTTGGCAACTTGCTATTGCGCAGTGTATATACTGTCTTCAGCAATCATGTCCAAGTGCAATAATAAATCAACGATGTTCCTGCACCCTAATTTACAAAATTTCTTAGGTTTTTGGGAAAAATACAGTATCATATTGCTATTTTAGAAGTAATTAATCAAGAGACAGAAGATATAAGAAGATGGGTTGAAATAAAAATCAACGCTACCACCTCATTTAAAATTGAGGTCCACGTTTGTTAGTCAAAGGCTGAAACTTTATCCGACGCAGGTAGAAGGAGCGATTTGCTTTTGTCTCAGGGACCTGCGAGTCAAACACCCGAAATCTATGATTATCCAACCCAAAAAAAAAAAAAAACAAAAGAAAAAAGAAAAAAGCAAAGGTGTTAGATGTTCATATATTTTTATGAATAGTCAAGGCATTCTTCAAAGGAATATGACCAAACATCTTAAGCTCTCCCTTATCTTAAATTCGGAAACTCCTACAAGATTTGAATAAACTTTTAAGGTTAGAACACTGCTATAAATACAGCAACACTTATAGGGTACATAATAGTCATTGTAGGACATTAATGTAATTTCTCAATCTTCAGTTTTTGTTATTTGTGACTAGAAGAAAAATATGATTGGTCAATTTCTCTTGTGATTTCCTAAATGAGTCTAACTTACCTTTTTGTCTAATTAATATAAATTTACATAATGTTTAAAGAAAAATATATAAATTGATTATATTTTTCACTTTTATCATATTACTACGCAGTGGTACTTATGTTTAAATTTTGAATACCTAGATGGTTCTGGTTAGGTTAGCATAACTTCACGCCAATGACAAGATTATCAAAAAGAAAAAATTTTTATTATTTTTTTTGAACGAAAAGAAAAACTTAAGGAGAGTGACAACTAAGACTCCAATAAAGCCATGTTCAAAAAGAAAACCTAAATCCTAGGTTTATATATGCAAAATCAATCCCTTCCAAGATTGTGTCTCAAAGAAGGCAGGAACTAGGCCTCGTTCTCTTCGCACATATATATATATATATATATATATATATATATATATATATATATAGAAAGAGAGAGAGAGAGAGAGAGAGAGAGGCAGAAGTAGAGGCACGGCTAAGAGGAGGCGCTCCTTTCCGTACAATATAGAGAGTTGAGAAACGGCAAGAGATGCCATCTCATGCATTTAGGCGATACTTAACATTTGGCAAAGACAGTACCCATAGCTGCATATTTGCTTATGTATACATATGAGATTCTTCTGAAAAGGGATGATAGTGCATGCCACGGGAGCAACTCCTTCCGCATATTCTTTGCCCACCCGTTGGACCGAAGGGAGTCCTTGGCCTTATTACCAGGTAATCATGTTATATGATTAGATCGATCTTGTAAGAAGGACATCCATAACGAATCAATCGTTAGAGTTTTTGCAAATATATGAAGAATAATGGAACCATCTATTAATTTTTGTTATTTGACTTTGCAGCGGACCCGTTTACAGCTGATTAGTCCTTGTATTGTGCCATTTCTATACATGTACCACGTTGCAACATGACCAAGGTACCCATTTTTTCCCTTTTTAAGGGACAGAAGGGTTGGGTGTGGGGAATGGGGATGTTGTCTGCTTTTTTGACTATGCTACAACCATTGAACAAAATAAATATTGCAGACGCACTTTTCTCCCAATATTCGCCTAACAAAATGTTACAGATAACGACTCCTGCAAGCTATAGTTACTTTCGCATCACAAACACGGAATCATAGTTGAGCCAGTAGCAGACCGCATTCTTATAAGGTACCAAATCCTGAACCCAGTATTAAGATATGGGAAACCACAGTTAGTGACTCTTACAGTAATGTGGTACTATGAACTCATGTTTTTTATAGAAATAGAGAGAGAGAGAGAGAGAGAGAGAGAGAGAATGGCTGGTATTTTTCTTTTTTAATCAATAAATCACTTGTCAATCAAACTTCAATCTCACTTACTCCATGATATCCTTTTAGTGTTGCAAAGTTGAACCCAATACTTTCAGCTATTCTGGCCATTCTATGATAATAGCATCTTTTGCTCCATTTTAGATGAGAGCAGCAGTGATACAGAAAATAAAAAAAAAATTGTGGATCCAAAGTTGAGTATTGAAAAAGAGATACGAAAATGGGACCACGGACATACTTGCATCGATTTCCTAACTTATGCTGATTGCACACTTGATATAACACAAAGTCCACCTCTGCGACCATATGCTTTACTTTGAAGACTACAAATATTGTTTGAAGACCCAATTGTCTTCAAAGTGATCTTTGTAAATTAATTCTACTTTGAAGAGAAAACTTGATGAAGGAAAGGTGACAGCTCACTAAATGAAAAGCAACATAGATTTGTTCTTCTGTCCCTCTAGAAATGAAACCCTTTTAAGTTACAAACAAATTTGTATTTTCTACAGCTGGTGGCAACTACAAGTACATACCCAACTATTTATTTCAAACATAGATCATAGAGTGCTCAAGCTTCTAAAAGTAGATGGAGATTTGGTATGGTGCTGGACCTCCAGGAAGAACCTCCTAGGCAACCTACCAATCCAGAAGTGGAGGAGGATTCAATATACCAAGATGGTTAAAACTGAAACAACACCTTTGATAGTAGCATAGGAGACAGAACAGTCTTTGCAATACCAATCATGTGTAAACATATGTTATATGCTTGCATCATACAACTTGGTTAGCAATCAAAAGGGTGCTTCTCAAAATATTTGCTATGACAGAAGCCCATGCTAGTGTTGAGCAAAACCATAATCACTAGCCACAGCATGCTAACATTGACCAAATCTTTAATCTCAACCCTCATCACAAGAACGCTTCAATTGCTGCTCAACCATTCAAACACCAAGAAAAAAAGAAAAATACAAATGCAAAAGCCAATACAATATATGCATTTGCAAATTTTTAGCAGTCATTGAGAAATACAAATGAATGGAAGAGACATTTTACAGTCATATATCCTGCCTTCATCTAAATTATTGCAATTCCAAGTTATAATCTCTTTGACTTCAATCCCGAGATCAACCATGTCAAGCCAAAATCTGTTACTAGGTAACTTTGACTCTTGCCAAAACACTCAACATCTCATAGAGAGTCAATGAGATGCTACTTTGACTCTCGGCAAAAACTTGACGTAACATAGAGAGTATGTGAACAACTAAAGGTCTAGCAAACATTTCTAACTGGTCTCATTCTTTATGCTGGCCTTCCAAGGTGAAAAGCCAACTACTTGCCCCATTGGCAGCAAAAACTTATAAATCCCTGGAACTGTTAAGCTATAAATCTTCTTTATCGTCCTGCTTCTACTCCTCAAATACTATAAATACCAAAATTTGTCAAGCAAATTCGTATATTTCACCCGGGGAAATTATACGCATTCCAAACAAGACATCCCATTATCAACATATCTGAGAATCGGAATAAATAAGCTCATATTTCTCCGAAGTTGAAACCTTAAGCATTCAATGCAAACAAGATAGAAGCGATGGGCCAGCAGAAATACAATTATGAAAATCTCCTTAATAGCCAAGCCAAATGTGAGGAATGGGCCAATCCAAATCAATCAAAAATTCATAGCTAAAAATGTAGTAAATTAAACAAGAACCTAATAGTACCTTTATTTAAAGTAGAGCAGGGACGAACGAACAGTTCACTCCGACTCAGCTGCCTCCAGCTTCGGACCTGATTCAGAGAATATATTGGAAAAAAAAAAAAAAAAGAAACAGAAAATAAACTTCAGTGACTTTGCGAGAGACACAAGTCGAATTTTCCCGGCATTAAAGAGAGAGAGAAGGCGAAACAACCGTGGAGGGAGACAGGGCGGTGGTCCTTGCCCCACCCGATGCCGCGAGTGGAGTCGAGGTACTGGCGGACGAGGTGGCGGCACTTCTGGAGGTGGTTGACGCCTTCGACCCGGTAACACCACCTAAGCCTCTCCCTCAGGATCTTGGCCTTCTCTATGTCAATCCACTTCTCCCTCACCAGGTGCTCCCTCATCTCCAGCATTGCCACAGGGTCCTTGTACGGATTCTCCGGATCGAAGTCGTCCGGCGGCGTCTCCTCGAACTCCAGCACTCCCTTCTTCCTCCCCATTTTTCACTTTTCTCTCTTTTTTTTGGGGGGTTTTTTTTCCTTTGATTTTCCAAATAACGCTGATAATTATAGCTGCCTCCTCAATTAAACATGTTATAGCCTCACTGGATGGGCTGAATTAATTTTGGGCTTTATTCATTCGGCCCAACACTTGTGTAAAGTTGTCATTGTAACTGTAGCGGATATTTGTCAGAAGCTGTGGACAGATGTCTCCGACTGCCATATTCTCGTAGATTAAAATATTTTTACTTTGTGCAGATGCGCTAGACAACAGACGGTTTGCAAAGAACTTGGTGCCAAAGTTAAGGATAAGTAATTAAAAAAAAAAAAAAAAAAATGAAACAAAAATTGAGTTACGAGGCTCCTCCTTCGACTTCACTTTTCAAAAAGGATATGGATTAAATCAAAGCTTAGCCACTAAGCTGACTCGCACTTCTTATGGGTCGCTTGAACCCCTTGGAGTGTTCCTTTCCATGTTACATGGTTTCGCATATATATCTTTTGGAAAGAAAAGTTCTGAATGGTTGATAAATTAATGTGCTTTCAGGTGCGTCTTGCACGGTTTCGGACTCTCTTTTTTTTTATTCTTGTTTATATTTTATACATTTTAACATAAGATGGGGTATGGACCCTTCTCCTTTCTACTTTAATTACTCGCTATGGTACAACGTTTCTCTACTTTTAATGCTAAGAATATTTTTTATTATCTTTCTTTTTTTTTGGGGGGGGGGGGGTGTTTGCTGTGTCTTTGTATCTAGAATTCAGCAAATGCAAACGCAAAATCCAACCATTTTCTTTTGACTCTGGGGGAAATTTTGAGAATGGGCCATATCTATTGAAAGAAAAAGGTTTTTGAAATTTGACCGTCATCGGAGTAGACACCATCCGCTGCTGATGCCAATCTCCATTTCCTACATAGCTCTCTTTAAGCGTATGTGGGGGAGGGAGGGGAGAGGTTGTTAACTTGCAAATGTGTCCGTAATTTGTTGAATAAAAGTTGTGGTTGTTGGCACCAATTAGATTGGAGAGATTTTTAAAAAGTTAAATTAATTTTTATATTTTAAGTAATTATTTAAATTATATATTTTTTATTTAAATTTAATTTTTTAAAAATATTTTTAATAATTTGTTACTCAATTTGTATAAATTATATTAAAAGATTTAAAATTTAAATAATGACATAATTTATTTAAATAATTATTCAAATTAAATATATTTTATTTAAATATAATTTTTTTATTTATTTTAAAATTTTTAATAATTTATTATTTAAATTATAAAAATTATATAAAAATATTAAATTTAAATAATATTAGAATTTATTTAAATAATTATTTAAATTTAATATTTTTTTTATTTTAAATTTAATTTATTTTAAATTTTACTTAATTTTTAGTAACTTATTTTAAAAATTATATAAATATATAAAAAAATATTTAAAATTTAAATAATATTAAAATTTTATCTAAAAAATTATTTAAATTAAAAAAAATGTATTTAAATTTTATATATTTTATTTTAAAAAATTGAAAAAATAAGTTAAATTTAAATAATGATATATTTTATTTAAATAACAAAAAAATAATAATATTAAAAGAGTCAATTTTATTTTTTAAAAAAAGAATCATATGTTTTGCAATTTACACTAAAAAAAATATTTTGTCTTTTTTTTAACTTTACTCATTTATCTGATAATATTATTTTTTAAAAAGAGTTTATTAGATATATATATAGAATAAAATTAGTAAACACCTTAGTTTGATATCGAAAAATTTCGAGTCACGAGCCAATAAACAAGAAAAAAAAATTATTTTCCTTAAAGGCTCAAGGCCTCCTTTAAATTACAGAGATACTTGTCCCACAAAATGAGAAATGCTGGCATGGCATTCCTAGATTTAGATTTGCAATAAATAAGGTAAATTAGGAAGTGTAAGTCACATTAGACATACCCAAAAGAAACAACTTTGAAGAATAAAAAAAAAAAAAAAACAACATAAAAAAATATTAAATATAATTAAACTGATACTTGAATTCCTTAATTCAATTCCATTCCATGACCATCCAGTTCTCCACGTTTATGTTTATGCGTTGGAACTTACGAAAATGTTATTACATCTTCCGGTGTAAAAGGTCATACAACATCACTTACATCACTTGAGGTGACAGTTAAATGGAAATCTGGCGTTTTTTTTATTGGATTACTTACCCTCTTTTCTAAAAATAAGTGGAAACCATAATAAAAATGAGAAATTAAGTTATAAATTTAATATATCACAATGAGATATGAAAGAGTTTTATTTCTAAATTTATAAAAATAATAATTAATATTTTTATTATATTTTTATTTTTAAGTTTTCTTTTTTTTTAAGCAAGAGCCCTACATGATATATGCAGTTCATTTACGGTATAACTTGGGATGAGTCGCCGTGTTCTTTGAAAAAATTGAAAAAAGTTGCATCCTTATCTTAGTTGCGGAAGATAATTAAAGCAAGTACTTTTGTGTGGGAAGTTTCTTTGCTTTGCTCTTTCAAAGTTGATGTTAGGGGTCTCAGTTTGGAGCCACATCAAAGGAAATATGCCACTGCCACGTCCGAATGAAACTCTTGTTCTGTATTTCTACAGTCTCTCAAGCTCCTTCCTTCTCCTTCTTCTCTTCCTCTATTTCTCCTCCATTCTGCTTCTCAAGCTCATCAATTTTGTTGGCAGCTACCCAATAATCCAAAGGTCTACTCCAATCTCTCATTTCTCTTTCTCTCCCTCTCCCTCTGTCTCTGTCTCACAACGTATCTTTTTAACTGTAAAGAAACTGTTCTCTGTGTTTTGTTTGGTGCAGAAATCAAAATGGATGCGAGTACAGTTTGTTCTCAGATGAAGAGGAAGAAGAAGACAGTGAAGCTTACACTTATGTTGATTGTGTTGAAAATAATCATGATCATCACTTTGTGGCCGACATGATACAAGAAGATGATACATTTGTGTCTGATTTCCATAACAACGTTAATCATAAGAATCAAAGACATGTTGATGTAGTCATGGACTCGGGTCAGCCTGTGCTTGAAGGCAAGGATGACGACAATTCAACGTTTGATGATGATGAACAGCTTTATGTTCTCGCCTCAGCAGGTTCAGAATCTGCACAAGATGATGCAGATATGGTTGGAGAAGAGACACCAACAAGAGATGCTGATTCAGTTTATGATTCTCTCTCAAATCATAGCGGACCCACCTCACCGGTCACCTTGCGCCCGGACAAAAGGGTTTTGGTGGACAATGACGACAATATTGGAGGTACAACCATCACAATAAGCTTGTCTTAAGCTTTTTTATGCCCTTTTGCCTTCTGAAAATTTGTGGATTAATTCTGCAGATATTGAAAAGGACATTAAATTTTCTGGGGATGAAAAATATTTGGTCTTTGCCCCAAACCGGTTAGAGTCCAGGAAGCTTCAATTTCAAGAAAAGGATGATGATGATGAAATATTTGGGGACTCATGCACGGTGGGTTCTACGTCTAAGAGCTCCTCTGAGTGGAGAAGCTCAATTAAGGACTCTGGCACGGAAGAACCTTACTCTTCTTCGTCACGAAGAAGTTGTCCCAAGTGGGAATCCTACACAATGTTCCAAAAGTACGATGAAGAAATGATGTTTCTTGACAGAATTAGTGCTCAAAAGCTTCAGGAAACAGGTGCTTTAATTATCAAGCTACATATGATTTTTAATTAATTTCTTCGTTACCCCTACATTTCTGCTGTTTTTCGTCATTAATGTGCAGAAATTCATGATTACAGAGTCGCTTAAGTCAATCCAAGTGTGTTCAAGATCAGTATCAGATAGAATTGTCCATAAGTTTACCAATGCAAGCAATAAGCCTTTGGATATCCGCCGCAACCCATATCACGAACTGGAAGCCGCTTATGTTGCTCAGATTTGCTTGACATGGGAAACTCTCAATTGGAACTACCAGAATTTTCAACTTAAAAGAGCTTCCTACCGCGATTTCGATCGTGGCTGTCCAGCACATGTTGCGCAGCAGTTTCAGCAATTTCAAGTCCTTCTGCAGCGTTACCTAGAAAATGAGCCTTATGAGCAAGGCCGGAGGCCTGAGGTTTATGCCAGAATGAGGCTTTGGGCGCCAGGATTGCTTCTAGTGCCTGAATATCGAGGTATTTAGTATTAAAAAAAAAAAAAAAAGTTTTCTAATTTTTACCATACGGTTGATTACTTAATTAATTCTGGATTTGGATAATCAATAAACAACTGAAAGCAATTGTGCTTGGTTAAGAAATTAGAAAATTAATTAGATTGATTTGTAAATGGGTCCATAATCAATTTTAAATGAATTTGATTTCCATTGCTAATTGCTTCATTCTATTTCTATTTATTGAGAAAGATTCTGAGGAGGATCAGAAGGATGATGGGTTTGGCTCAAGAATATCGTCGGCTGCATTTCTCATGATAATGGAAGATGGAATTAGAACGTTCATGAATTTTCTCAAGGCTGATAAGGAGAAACCCTGCCAGGTCCTTAGAGATTTCTTCAAAAGGAACAGAAGGGGCTCTGTTGATCCTGCTCTACTAAACCTAATGAAAAAAGTAAACAAAAAAGTATGAACGTCACACACAAAACCTTCTCTTTCATTTTCATTAATTTAGATGCGTCAACCATGTTTACGATACAGAAAATTTTGTTTAACTTTCTGGACTGCTCTGTATTTTACTTGTACGCATGCAGAAGAAAATGAAACAGAAGGATGTCCGCCGTGCCCGAAAATGCATGAAGAGAAGGGAATTGAAGGTGGGAGAAGAGATGCAAATATTAATGGGACTAATAGACCTTAAAGTGGTCTCCAGGGTACTGAGGATGACTGTTCTAAGTGAAGAGCAATTGCATTGGTGCCAAGAGAAGATGAGCAAAGTTAGAGTATCAGATGGGAAACTTCATAGAGATTCATCAGTAACTTTTTTCCCTGCACATTGACCCACAGCAACATTGCATATAAATTACTGCTTGCACAGAAATTGAATATCCCAGGCACCCTTTTGAAGATAGCGTATGGAGATATGGGGAATGGGGCCTACAAATCAAAATGAACGCATGTGGATGACAGGGAATGCAGATATGGAATCCATGAAAGAAGAGTAAAGATGGGTGGCTACTGGGGAGTCATGAACATTGAAAGCGAAAGACCAGAGACAAAGCAAGGAACATCAAGATAGAAACCAAGCTAGCTTTAGTTGACTTTAGCTTTTAAATTAGAAGGGGGGGGGGGGGAGGTGGTTACCTGTATAAGGGATTTGAGCTGGTACACATGCAATGGAATGAAAAAGTAGGTTGTGCGTTATACACTCAAGGCGGACTTTTTGTAGCACAATAACACCCGCCACATGAAGTGCAGGTGGGCAGAGAAATAACAAGTTAGAAAAATAAATACATTAACCATGAACATGTATCTAGAAATTTATGCCGAATATTTGTTAATTTTGTGCCTAGCTTATTGAATGTGAATTGACTTCTAATTAAAAAATGTTGACTTTATAAATATCAAATGCGTTTCATATCTTATCTAATTATCTTGTTTTGATTAAAAATTTTATTAACCAATAAATTATATATATAATTATCTTCATTTTTATAAATTTTATATTTTTTAAAATTTGAAATAATAAATTTTTTTGATGTCATTTATTAAAACACAAAATAATAATAATAATAATAATAATAATAAGATCATTATGAAGCTCACATCCAAAAATGATTAATGGAGACTAAAACAACAGGAGGCCAACCATACAACGTAAATAAATGTGAACTTATGTTCCGTGCCTCTCTCCTTCATCTTTTCGGCTGGTGGTGCATTCCACATCATTGCGTTGATCCGCAAATGGGGACTTTGTCATTTTTCCATTTGCAAAAAGCCACGGGCAATGGCTTTTACCATATGTGGCCTGTGAAAGTGGAGCAGTCAAGGACCACCCAACCAAGCAACCCACAAATAAGAAAGCATAGCATCCCATTTTGGGTCCGATGGTTTTCATCTCCCAACCCGCAATTTTTTATTTGAATAATGGTAATGATTAAATTATAAGAATATTTTTTTTTTGCTTTGCGTAGGCAAATTTATTTTAACAAAAGCAAAACGTTGAAAGAAAAATTTTATTAATCTAACATCTTTTCATTCTCTTTTAATATTTTTTGTACAAATTAATTAAGAAATTCAGTCAAAAAGAATAGCATTATCTTTTAATCTTTTTGTCTCTTTCCTTCGTGGAGTGGAATCTTGACGCTCCTGCTAAAGCCATCGACGCTCCCCTTGTCTGCTGTGGAAATTGATGCATTTTATATTCAATTTATTCCCTTCCACAATTAACGCACATTTTCTTTCAATGTTATAATTTATTTGAAACAGATATACTAAATTTCTAAATTTAGTTTTTGAATGAATAATTATTTTTTTGTATGAATGAATCTCCTATTTTTTGTATACTATAAGTTTTATTTGTTAGCTTTCCAACTAAATGTATTTAGCAATTATGTGT
The DNA here is from genome assembly GCA_037832345.1 of Rhizophora mangle. NCBI lineage: Eukaryota > Viridiplantae > Streptophyta > Magnoliopsida > Malpighiales > Rhizophoraceae > Rhizophora > Rhizophora mangle. Next base: position 247,506 of record JBAPLJ010001034.1, read on the forward strand.
TAGGGATTGTTACTTAGTTTTATTAATCCAAAGAAGTATTGTTGCGAGCTTCCCAAGTCTGTTGGCTGCCCCGTCGAGACCCACAGAGTCAATTTTTTGAACAATGATCAACCCTCTGCTGTTTAATCTCCATTTGGCCCAAATTTTAATTGGGTATTCTGTTTTTTTTTTTTTTTTTTACTTTTTTTTTATTTAAGTTAAAAAAAATGGCATTGATATTAATTAAATTTATTTTTTTAACAAATATAAAAAAAGATATATAACAAGAATGATGGTGATTATATAAATATATATGGATGAAATTGAAATGTTATTAGACATCTCTACCTACTCATCTTTATAAAGTCAACTCTCTACTTAAATATTAATAAGATCAAATAATTTTTTTTAAAATAATTATAATATTAATAAATCTGTAATTCATACGTTTTGTTACAATTTTTTTTTTGTTCATTAAAAGAATCACTCAATTTTTAGTTTTAAAAAAATAAAAAGGCTATACAGATTCAAGTCAGAGTCAGGTGTTAGAAATACATTAACTTTATTACCAAACTTTCATCAAGAATGGTGGCATTAACTTCCTTGAATAGCTAGATTTCCGTCGAAAACATAAAACGGTTGACTATTTCGTCCCCCATTTGAGAAGTCCACAAACAAGCTAAATAAAAATTAACAAAAAAGCTGGCGATTACCTTTTTTTTTTTTTTTTGGAGTATGATAATGATGTCATAAATCAGTTGTCCAGCCCGGATTTTTGGTTAGGTGTGCCGATGGCTCTCACAAGATTTTCTTGTCAAAGATCAACAGATTAGAAATCTGAATTCTCTTATTATTTCTATAATTAATGAACAAGTTGACCTTTGGCTTCTCGTTTATACCCACGAGAGCGAAGCTGCTTCTGTCTATTATTCTGACACTCGTCCACTTGTTTAATAGTTATAGCCGGCAACATTTCTTTATCATCGCCTCTCTTACAGGACTGCGTTCCCCCCAAATTGTATCAAAGTCTGCATGTCTTGTCTTATACGATAAACAAACGCGGAAACACAAATACAAATAATTGATACTGGGTCAAGGATATATAAAATAAATAAAATATTTCAAAATTCTTCGAACGTGACAAATAATATCGATCTACGTAATCTTCTTAATTATATTTTATTTGATATAGAAAGAATTATAAGTTTTTTTTTTTTTGACTTTATTGATACTGATGTACGTAATTTTTTTAGATATATAAAAATATTTTATTGTCCAAAGAAAAAAAAAAAGCTTTTGATATAATATCTGATATTATCATGACAATATATGTACAAAATTCGGCATTCTACCGATAAGAGTTGGGTGAAATTATAAACTCTATATTATTTATCATTAAAAAAATCAATTATTTTATTGTCTATCAAATGACCTCAATTTTTAATTTCATAAATAGAAAAAAAAAAAACACTCTACCACGAAAATATCAAACGTGAGTCATAATTCGAAATAGTTTACTCATGAATCAATAAAATGTTTTGGACTTTGATTAACAAAGGGAATGTAAAACAATGGAATTGTCTCTCAACAAGTTTTTTTTTTTTTCTCTCTCTCTGTTTTTTTTTTTTTTTTTTTTTGCCATCATACGAAATATACTCCATGTGATAAAAAGAAAAAAAAAAAAAAAAACAGTGTTTTATTATAGGGAGGAGCGGGAGCCAAACAGCCCAAAGCTTAATGACATAATAAAAAAAGTAAAAAAGTATTTTCATAATTATATAAAGGTTATTCGTGAATTTAAACAAATCGAAGATAATATTATTTTACTTGGACGCAATTATTAAATAAAATTTAAAATTAAATTTGAGTGATGTTATTTAAGTAAAAGAAATTTTTATTTTATTTTTTATTATAAATATAACATATTTATAGTATTAAATAATTATATAATAAATAAAATTTATTTAATATAAAATTATAAATAAATTATATATATAAATAATAAAAAATAAATATTCGATAAATAAATAAACAAACGATGTCTTATGACTTATCAAGTCCAAAACGCCAGTTTTGAGCGAACCGGTACGGTCAACACAAGCAAATCACAAGGTGTTAGGGTAGTAATTGCATGATTGGTGGTCAGATCAGAAGTGTCCCCGCTATTCGTGTCATGCCCATCGGGAATCCAGCAAAAGCCAACCTGTTTCCTAACAAAAGATTCTCTACCTCCGTGATCGAAGGGAGAAAAAAAAGAATAGTAATCATTGAAACAGAAAATCCAACGGACAACCTACGCCATCTCACCAAACATATATCGAGATTTGACAACATACGATAATTCCTTTCCTCTCATTCTCTCTCCGCGTTTGTCTTGTACTCTCTCTCCCAAACACACCCCCACCCACACACTCTCTTGTCTTCTACTGTTATATCTCATTAAATATCTAAGCTCCTGATTGTTTCTTCCTCTTCCGCTCTCTCTCTATATCTGTCTATCTATCTATCTATCTTTATCTATCTTTATCTATCTGTGTCTCTCTCTGCTTAAAAGTTTTTATTTTATTTTTTATTTTTTGCTGTACAGTTTGGGTATATTGTTTCCGGTTTTTTGTTGGAAATTTGGTTTGATTGTGGGAATAGGGTACTGTCCAGGCGTACTCGGGGGGTTGCTCTTAGGTGGGATTTGGCGGTGAATCGTTGTGGGTATCAGCATAAGAGCGCCGTAGCAGCTTCTGAAGAGCAGGGGAGGGTAATGGCGATGGATGGACAATCCGTGTTTTGCCCCAAGCCCCGTAGACTCGGCATTGTAAATCCTTGCCTTAACGAGCATGTCAGACCTTTGCGGTTGCCTCTCTGGTATTTTAATTTCTGCCTTTTTCACCACTCTTTTTTTTATTTTTTTGTGGTGTGTGTGGAGGAGATGAATATCCGTTCTTTATTTTTTTTTAACTTATTTTTTCCTTTTTTTGGATTTTGCTTGGTACTTTACCAGTCATCAGTCAGAATTGGGAGATTCAAGAGCTGGGGCTGAGCTTCTTGACATGATTCTCATTAAGGTTCATCCCTTTCCATGCAATTTTCTGGTTGAAATTTTATGCAAATTTAAATTTTAAGCTTATTTATGCAAAAAGCCAAAGGTTCTGCCATTTTATTTCTACTCGATGGAATTTCGGGAAATGATCTAATTGAATTTACATCAGTTGAGCAGCTAACTTTGTGGATTTGAATTGAAAAATGTAAAAATATTGGTACTTTGGTCTTGAATTGAGAACTCACATTAAGCAGACATAAAGTACAAGTCAACTTGGTATTATTAATTGGCCATAAAAGTAGTCTTTTGATGTTGCTCTTTCGTCGCTGGGACAACGGAAACTGATTGAATCGTGGTGAATTTCAGGGAGGATATGGTGTGGAGAAACCTGGTTTCCAGGTGGCATCATCACCACCATTCTTTTGTGGATCACCACCACGCAGGGCTTCAAACCCTGTAATTCAAGATGCCCAGTTTGGCAATGAGAACACAACTCTGCCATCTCTTGCTCCACCGTCACCATCTTCTGCACGTAAAGGAGGTTTTGTCCGGATGACTTTTGGGCACAAGCCAGCTACGGTGAGGATCGAAGGATTTGATTGTCTGAGCAGGGATCAGTGCAATTGCAGCATCTCTGCTGTGGCCTAATTGTTCAACCCCATCATTTTGAATGGGGATAAAAGGAAGGATATTGTGGAACTGCAACAAATTTTGACGTGTGAAAGGGTGAGGGACAAGAATTTGTAGATAAATGTTGATGGGTGTTTCGTGTTGAGTTTAGTCTATTGAGTTGTTCATTCTCTCCAAGCTGTAATTAGAGAGATGTCTGATTTGGAAGAATAGGAGAGGGAGAGTCTAAAAGGGTTTTCCTTTTGGTAGGTTTATTCTTCATAAGGAGAAGGGAGAGGGAGCCTGCCTTAAAGTGCTGAGATTTGGTAAAACCTTTTAAGAGGTTCTGTTGTAATATTTCTCTGTTTGTTAACCTAAAACCATTCCTGCGTTGTGAAATTGTAATATGCAGGGAAGGACGACTAGTATTTCGGAAATTCGTAAACTTATTGAGTTCTTTTGTGATTCTTCCTCCTGTTCACTTTGTTAAGGATGGGCCATTGGTTTGTCTATGGAAGGGATGCGCGTGTTACGAATAGACTAGTCATTTGTCTCAAATCCGTTCTAACCCAAGTGGAAAATGGCCAACTCTGACGTTATTAGATGTGGCTGTATCCGATCATTGGCCTAGTATGTAAATCTGTGCCAATATCTACTACAAAATAAAACTAGGTAAAAGCTGTTCAAACTCCTTGACACTCTAAAGTTCTGCCTTTTATTAAATATATTTTTGAGATTTATTGGTAAGAGTGACGTCGAAGAAAAACGGCTTGGGGGGGTCCCAAGAGAATGAACCCTGGGTTGGAAGACCCCAGTGAGGCACAGACTGCAAAAGGGGCAGTGAGCCAAGTCAATCCTATGCCCAGTGATTGATGGGGCCCCTTTTTTTTTTTTCTTCTGCTTTTGTTTTTTCTTTTTGGAAGTTGTAATTGGATGGCTGCATGAAACCAGTGGGCTGGCACTGGCTTATTTATTACTTGGTGGTTGAAAGGTCACACTGTCTAGGAAGTTGGGTATGAGCTTTTGCTTCACGAGGGCCTTCGGAGTCAGGTTGACTGCAACCAACGTCTTAAATGTTTAAACTTCCTGTTTTTGCGGCTTACGAATGCTCTCTGGGCTGTAGGCAACATTATACAGTGTGACAATGATTTTGGCAGTCTGTTTTAATTTAATTTCATTTTCAATGTCATCCTTTCCTTTTCTTTTTGCTTCTGTGCATTTCTTCTGCTATCTCATTCTTTTCTATTGATAATATCTTGTATTTACACAGGCTTTCTGTTCACTTTGTCCGTCTGTTTGAGTTTTTGATTTGTAGTTAAAGATTATTAATTATAACTTTGAATCCACTCGCCCTAGGTTGTAAAACGGGTTAACTTATTTTATGTTCGAGATAGCGACTTGTCTTGTCAAGTACATCTGAATTATTTATTTTAAGATTAAAAGTTGAGGTCTTACCACTCACCCTTTTTATGTTGGAGATAAGCTAGAATTTACACAATTCAAGACATTAATAAATGTAATTTACAATCTGAATTCCCGAAACAATTTACAATGTCTAAAAATTGTTGTTGCTGGTAACTCCCTGCTGATTCAAAAACTGCTGACCTGGAGAACCAGATATGAAAGAAGGAAAAACATAAAAGCCTTGAAAAAAAAATTAATAAATAGAAAGGAGCTCAATTTTAATGCTCCTAGGGAACTGCAGGGCACTGCAAAATCAGTGCATAAAAAGCAGAAAGCAAAGGCAAGAAAATATATAGCGTGTTAATAAATTGGATTGATTTAAATTTAAACTCAAGACTCCCAACAACCTCTGGTGCTTACATTTGGTCCAGTAAAATTGGATTGATTCTACCAATAATTGCAAAAAAAAAAAAAAAAAAAAAAGAGTCGATTAAGAGATAGCATGTCAGATTTGGGTTCCTTTTGCCAATTATGTCTGCTTCAAGTCTCATCGTTTTTGGTCAGTACTAGCTCATTTAGGCCAATTATGCAATACTCAGTTCTCATCAGTTCCTGCAGAAACACCAACATCAGATATGTCACTTAAACTTTCCTCAGTATATCCATCACCATATGCTGAGGTCTCAGCATCTCCGGATCGCTTGTTACCGTTGTCCAAGAAGTTGTCCTGATCAGAAGCTGTATTTTCAGAATGTCCTCTATCTCTCCCACCAGACAGACTTTTGGAAGAGAGTCGCTGCTTGCAGAATATGAGCTCACGTCAGGATTGAGCTGCACAAGCATAAGTGTCTTTGCTTGGCCTCTTGGTTGAAAGAAAATATAATAGCTAAGTATCAAGGAAGCACAGTCAAAAGCAGATTTTTGACAGAATAAACACCTATGAAGTTACCTATAGAGAGCTTTGTAGGAGTTCAGTGAGCTTGCTATTTCGGTATGGCATATGAGGACCATTTTGTGCAAGAGCAAATATGACCTCTCCAAGGGCAGATAGCGATTTGCTTCTTTAGGTCTATCCCTGTTTACCTCGGAGCGATCAACTCCTTCACTTCCTGCTAGATCCACTAAATGAAGATTTCCTTGCAAAGAACCACCAGCATGCAAATCCTTTCCGCGAATATGGATACTGACAACACTGTGTACGGAGATCTATATGAAAACCATGATGCCTTCGAAGATTTACATAGCAAACTTATAAATTTGTTACAAGGTTAACTGGAGAACCTATGAGAGCGACTACTTCATTCGTTCAGGGCAGTGGCTCCAACAGCTCTGTTCTTCAGGCCAACATCCATTAGTTATACTACATCGGAAGCCAATCCAACAGAATGCATGCTAGCATCAGGTACAGCTAACCCACTGGGCTGGGAAGTTGACAAAATCCCAAGGGTGTGCAAGTCAAGGGAAACAGAGAACTCAAAAACATTACATTTCTCTTTAAAAATAGAACACGTCAAAAAGTGAAATGATTGCCAATTCATCATGATTTTAGTCTAAACATACTATCAAGCACGTAGTTTAATTATGGAGGTATTTCATTGGCGACGTGAGCGGGAAAAATTGCTCATTCATGAAATAAAATACTCAAACCCATACACTTACGAGAATGCATCTAGCTCAAAAGGGTATCTTTTCTGAGAACCACTGCTCAATAATAGATCACGCACTTGTTCATTATAGACTTCAACCATTTGAACGGCAACCTCATACATAAATGAGCCACTTCTGTTTTGAGACATATGGAAAAGGTCATTACGAGCTTGATAGTTTACACCCCAATCCTCTTTGGATGCTCTAGAAGGACCAGTCTGTAACAGGAGGTCAATGTAGCTTAACATCATGGGAAAAAATTTTCGATGCATCATTAAGGTCAAGAAGGAAAATAGTAGAATCCACACCATTGTGTAGGTCTTTCCTGAACCAGTTTGCCCATAAGCAAATATACATACATTGTATCCATCAAGCACAGACCGTATCAATGGTTGGGTGTCTGAAAATACCCCCACTGCCATCATTTAAAATAAATTAGTAAGCACACGATGCAACAAACCCATGCTGCAATCACATTCAAGTATCACTTCATTGTTCATGAATTATGTAGAAAGCTGTATCAGTCAAGGAAGCAGCAAGAGATAAGGAGAAAAAACCTTGAGTAGCCTCTTGTGGCCTTTCTTTCCTAGTTTGGAAGGATTCATAACAACCAATTCTCCATTTTCACCAATATATTCTATTATTGTTTGTTTTGAGGACTGTCCATGAAGAAATGGCCTTATCCGACAATATACTCTGATGCTACCTGCAGAAAGAAATGGGAATCATTTCAAATCTATACACACATGAACAACATAGTTTAACAAAACACTAGGAAGCAGTACCTTTTAAATCCTGGAGCTCATTAAACATCTTCCAAGTTTCAGCAAGAAGTACGTAATAGTTCTTGGTTGCATCTACAAATGTTTTAAGACTTGTTCCTGAACAAGGTCAGAGTTTGATTCTTGAGACTTACCATTACTATTTGTATAAAATTGACAGGTTCTGTGAACCAGCCTAGCTAATTAAGTTCCTCCTTATAGCACTTGTGAGATTTCAAAACTTCGTGCTTGATGGAATTTGAAGAACTGTTCCATCAATCAAACAGGCTATCAACTCCTCGGTTGAAGCATTCCATTTAACCACTCCACCACTACTGCCCGTTGCTTACCTAGAGAAATGTCCAATAAAATTTCTGATAGTGGATAGAATCAGTGAAGAGGAACTATAAGAAAGATAGCAGTTCTTACCCTCTGTGTCATCGTTACAAACAACCTTTGGTTCAGAAACATCTGAATTGCCAGATGCTTTTATGCTGTTAACCCTGCCAAACTATTTCATAAGGCGATTGGATATTGGAGTCCTGATGAATATGAGAAGGGAGCATCCGGTTCCAAAGTCAGTTATCAGAACAAAGAAAATATGTTCCACAATTTCATAATCATCCCTGAAAATTGATTATGCATAATAATCTGAAATAAAATAATGAAGGAACCTGAGATGATGAATTCAATGCTGCCACTAGTTGGCTTTGATGTCTCAGATGGCTAGTTGCAATTAAACGTCAATCCAGGCAATTCACAGTCAGGAAAAAGGTGATGATGTCAATCGTGTTCTGTTGCAATTCAAGTCTTCAAAGTAAACCAAAACGGGTAACAAATGATTTCACCTAAAATTCCTATAATGGGCGCTAAGATCAAGCTCATAAAAAGGAATGTCACCCCATTAAAGAACTTCAAACAAGAATTTGAAAAAATAGAAAGCAATCTGAATTCCCATATCAAATGCGCTGAAGAAAAGAGAAAAATAAAAAGTTTTGAATTTCTTCGTCTGCACATTCTTATTTAAGAGTTTAGAATAATTAACAACACTAACAAACCCGCCATGCAGACAGATTAAAGAAAAAAAAAAAAAACCAAAAAGGTTAGTGATCAAGATATCGACATTGAGGCGATGGCTAGAACTATTTATGTTCATAACAAACATTCCATAAATGCAGAAAGAAACATCCAACCTGAGGAAGCACAAAGAGAAATTGAAATCAAGGTAATGCAAGATCATGTCTCAGCCAAAAAATGAAGCTTTCTCATTTACATTATTTTTGTTTGGTATTCCGTGTGCCGTCGGGCTTCTATACACGGTGCAGAGACACAGGGAGAGGAGGGAGAAATTGAAATGGAGGCTGCGGGAAAATGGGTGTTGGCCACGTGTGCGGAACCCGAAAGCGACGTTGTGTCTTCGGTTGTCTTGTATGCAACATCCCGTTGGAGCGTTGAAAAGTAGAAAGTGGTCTGCTCTTTCATGGCCTTTTAATTGCTATGACAAGATTTGTGGTAAGTATGAATGACTGACAAGAGAAATTGTTTATTTACACAGTAAATTTTGACTTTATAGTTACCAAAATAATTATCTTAGTGGTAAAAAACTTGTCTTATTCATCATCTTAGTCAATAATTTTACCCGCATAAAATCAACGACTACTCGTAAATATTACCTGCTTACTTACATGTTATTTGAGCTTTAATTGATTTATATTATTATCGTACCAAATGGATGCTACAGTAGAATTTCATTTCTTGTTTTGATTAAATTGTATCCTAAAATTAAAACGTTAAATAAAAATTGTATGTGCTTTGAATAATTAAAATAAATAAATAAATAAATAAACTAGTCATTGTCTTTGTATCTCTGCTTCTATGGCTCGACCCCCTATAGCCTCATTTCATTTTGCTTAGTGCCGTTCTTTACAATTCCCACTAATAGCTCTTTTCTCGATACAATTTTTAATTTTAGTTAAAATGAAACCCTTTAAACTTTTAAAGTTCCACTTCTTAAGGAATTTTATTCTTGTACCCCCTAATTGGCTAACTCTCATTTATTCTAAATAGTTTTATGTGTTCACCCCATTCGTATCACAAAGTTCCCAATAGTAAATCCATTAGCCTATGTGTTGTGCCCTTTTTGCCAAATTATTTATTCTTGCTACCTTTTTTTTTTTTTTAATTCCTTTTAAAATCGAGAGGGATATGCGGATTCCTCGGCGCGGTTGATTTCACATTAAGTCAGACTTTGATTCCCTTTCGAACTGTTTGTCTCATCTAAGAGTGATGTTGATTGAAACAAAATAAAATCTTACTTTACTCTATTTTAGTACGTTTTACAAGAATCAAGTTTACGTGGAGGCTAAGCCTATAAGCTCTAGATGCTTTTGCTTTTTCATCCGAAATCTAAGGATTTATTTATTGTGGTTGTTGGTTTTATTTTTTATTATTTTTTGTGGGAAAAAAAAAACAAAAAATTTGTTTGATTGTTGCTTTTATTTTTTTTTTCTTTTCAGAAAGTTGAAAATGTTTTTTTATAAAAAAAATTAAAATTTTCTTAATTTGTTATTCATTTCTTTGACATTTTTCAAGATTATTCAGTATCTCCTTATCTATTTTTTTCAATTCATTTATTATTATTATTATTATTATTTTATGTTTCCTCTCTTTGATTTATCTTTTTACAGATTTTTTCTAATTATCTTTTTCTGTTCTATTTTTTTATTTGCACTTTTTATCTTTTTTTTTTCTTTTTCTGTCTTCCTTTTCTCTCTACTTTTTTTTTTTTTGGTTTACTATCATTTTTGTATCTTTTCTCTCTCATAATAAAAATCATGTTAAAAAAAAAGAATCTTTGGTAAAAAATAATAATAAGTAAATAATAATAATAGAAAACAAATAATAAAATAATAACTACACGCAATAAACAATAACAACAAAACACTAATACTGTAATTGAATGAAGCTAAGTTTTGAACTTTATGTATTTTTTTTTTCTCTTTTAATAATAAGAGTAGTACCGGCAAGTCAGCTTACATATCAACTGAGGTGGAATCTCTTCTTACACTATTTTCAGAAAGGTAAAGTTAGGGGTTGCCGTTTCCTTTGTTTTGCTTAAAAAAAACAAAAAAACAAAAAGGTTGGTTTTGGTTTAGGGTTTAGATAGGCAAAGCAAAGGGGCTGTGACCCCCATGTTAGGAGGCTGTGGCCGGGATCAAAGACCTTTTAAAAAGCGTATTCCCCCACATCAGCCTTTTGTATTTAAAGTTTTATTCTGGAAACGTACTAAATGAAAATCAAATCCTAATAAACAAGAAATTAAATGAGAGCGATCGTGTGCATTAAGAGTCCAGTTGTCATAAAAAAAGATTTCAAGTGCATGCATATCATTTTATAAATACAAGTGATTTGGTTTGACCTAGGTGTAGCCTTTCTCCTTTAAGGCTCACAATATGAATTCTTCATATAATTTCTAATCTTAAGCAAATTATTCTTATTATTTAACTTATGATATAAAAAAATATTTATGTTTATATTATGTTCAACTTAAAAATTTGTAATCTTCATGGTCTAATAATTAGTAACTTCAAAATTTATTTTAAGATATTAAAATTTAATTTTTGAGTGTACAATTTATAAAAATGAATTATTATTTAAATTAAGAATTTAAAAAATTTTTAATTAAAAAAAGTGATTAAAAAGATGTACTTTTATGCAATTTTAATAGCTCATCGTAAACCTCAAATCACGACTAGTTTGGATTTGAACCTAGAAACTTAGGCCTAATTTAGACTTATCATGTGCTCAACCGACTAATAATATTATACTAAATGAGATTCAATCGTAATTTATTATTTGTAAAATGTAGTGTTACATTTTTTTATAAGTTTTTTTAATGTAATAAAAATAATAAATAATTATATAAAAATTTAAAAAAAAATTTACTGTAAATTTATAAATTTTTAATATATATGTTTTTAGATGGATGGATAGATATGTACATATAGGCTGAGAGTAATTTTAAAACTCTCATAAAGAATTTTAACTAAATCTGAGAAAATTAATTAAAATTTTATTATCCTATATGACTAGTATTTTTTTTATAATTTTAATTATTTTTTATGATACTCATATTATAAAAATAAAAAAAATATTTTTTTATTTTTTTTTATTAAATACAAACCAAAGGAATTTTTTTTAAAAAAATAATGTTAAAAGTATCAAAAATAACATTTTAATTTGTCTTGAGTTATTAATTTTTTAATGATAAATGATAATTTTTTATTTTTATTTTTTAATTTTTTTAAATTTTAAAATTTAAGTTATATAAAAAAAATTATGAAATTTTGTTTTTTTTTTAAAAAAATTTATGTATAATTGAGATTTTTTTATATGGACTTTTATTGATACATAACCAGTCAGGCAAGAGAAACCCATTAACTAAAGACCCGTCTACGAGAAACAATCAATTAAAATCCAACAAAACCCACATGGAAATTAAGTCTAAATCTTTGTTGACAGCAAAGATTCGTTATCAAAGTTTAATGCTACTCGGGCACTGTGGACCAGAAGCTTCCTATGCAACTTTTGATTCCTCAAACGCCAACACTCCTCGGAGGCGCAAAGGAGAAGCAGAAGTTTTGTAGAGTTAAGGGACTTGTAGAAGAGAGATGACGAGAGATGCTTGATCATGTTTAGCTGAGAATGAGAGAATAAGGCCAGCATTTTTTATTTTTTTTCGTCAGCACATAGGAATATTAAAGGAATTTAAAAAAAAAATGCAAAGGATTTTTAATAAAAAAATTATTATTCACGCCAATAAAAAAAAATAATAATAATGAGCAGAGACAAATCGAGATACTTTATTTGGTAGGTTTTGCATTAAGCATCCCGAATAGCAATGTCAACGGCTTCCCCGTTTACTGGATAAGAATGAGATCACAGGCCAGGGATAAACCAGGGGCCGAAACTAATGGCGCCCACAGAACTCATTGCTTAGGCTGATAATTCCATTGTATTAATTCCACAAAACCAGGATTAAAAATGCACGGCGGTGATTTTTCTGTCAATAAAAAGGTTGAGCCTCACGCGCTACAGTTTCACGGACCAATGCAATTCGAGCTTGTCGCGTGGCTCTGGGCCCCACAGTGGTGTTTTTAGCTCTTCCCGTCGTGGAACGTAGCCAACTGCGCTTGGCCTTTTAATATGTAATTAGTATTAGACCCGTTCAATGGTGGGTTGAGTGAGACTAATTTTTTAAAAAATATTATTTGATTATAATTTAATTTAAAAATAAAAAATAATAATATATTTTAAAAATATTTTAAACTTTATAAAGTAAAAAAAATAATTAAATGTATATTAAAATTTTAATTTTATTAAGATATATATTATAGTTTTAATTTTATTAAAATATTAAAAAATATATAATTAATTATTAAAATAATATTAAATATTATAAATAAAAATTTATTAAAACTAAGTTCGACGCTGTGGTACGAACGTTTCATTCGATTTCTTTCAACTCTCGTAGACGGCGAAGCGCTTTTATGCAACTTGCTTTGAGGAAGCAAGGAAGTCGACTTTTTTAAGTAAAGGAGTTGGCTTCCACGCGCCACGGACCAATGAAAATCGAAGTTGTGGAGCGAGCGTGGAGAGGGGGACCCACCGAATCTTTTGCTCTTCATGCCGTGGAAAGTGGGTATCTGAGCGTGGACTTAAACCCCGATGCCCTATAACTTCTCCGAGCTGACTATGTGGCCAGTTGTCGGACATCCAACTTGCAACGATGTATTTTTATTATTTTACCCTTGGAAAAATTTTAAATTACGAGTTTGCCATCAGCAAAAACGGGGAACACCCAATCGGAAACCACTGCGGACCCCACCATTCCACCCCATGTGTATATATATATATACACACACAACACAAATGACCTACTTCGTACACGAGCAAGTAGTGTTCAAATTTACTTCAGTCTCCATGTCTTTTCCGTCCCAGTTTCTGACTCCCCAAACAGAGAGAAACAGCCAGCAGCACCCAGTAGCCATGCGGACGAGCTGCAGCGGATGCCGAGTCTTGAGAAAAGGCTGTCGAAACAACTGTAGCATAAGGCCTTGCCTTGAGTGGATCAAATCCACCGAGTCCCAGTCCAACGCCACCCTCTTCCTCGCCAAATTCTACGGCCGCGCCGGCCTCATCAACCTCATAAATGCCGGCCCCCAACATCTCCGCCCTGGTAAATTGTTGAAAGGCTTCAACTTTCACCATTAATTAATTTCTTGTATTGTGTATTGTGTTATCGTAAATAAATTATAGGTTTTTTAATGGGTTATTGCAGCCATTTTTAGATCATTGCTTTACGAGGCTTGTGGGCGGATCGTCAACCCAATTTACGGGTCGGTAGGTTTGTTATGGACTGGCAACTGGCAGCTTTGCCAGGCCTCTGTAGAAGCCGTTCTCAGAGGCGAGCCGATCACGAAAATCGCTTCTTCGGACTTGGCTCTCGAAGCCTGTGATATCCGCCACGTGTCCAAGCATAGCAACCCGGCTGCTTTTGGTCAGCTTCATAAAGCCCTCAAGAGAGGTAAGGGCCGATCCAAGCGATCGGCTAGAAAATGGAAGCCGCGGGCCGAAAACGCTTTGGATTTCATGAATGACTTCTGCCCGGCAACCTTGTCGTGTCCTGACTCGGCTGTCGGTTGTCGTCCGAGTCTTGGAGTTGATAGTCGAGGAGGTGATAACGTGTCGGTTGAGAGCGTGGAGGCTTTATCTAAGCCCGTCGCGCTGGCCGATGGAGACGACTCAGCGTTAGAGCTCAGTCTGGGCCTTACCATCGGTGATGTGTCCGTGTTCGGCCAATTGAAGCAAAAATCTGGTGCGACGCAGGCTTCACGTGGGTTAGCTTTGACCCCATGATCATGGGAATTGCCCTGTGTTCAGCCTGACTTATTATATAGGTCATGTCAATTCTTTTGTCCTGAGATGATCACCTCTTGGACTCGCAGCATGCGCATGTTCCTACCTTTCTTTTTAATTTGTGTTTTAAAAGAGAAATTTTGGGCCTCCCATACGAGAGTCGGGGGAACGTTTCTTTTTAACTTTTCCTTTTGATTCTCCTTACCATGGCTAAGCAAACTTGCACGACCTAATCGATTTAGTTGGTGAATCAAACTGCACAAAAGGTCTGAAAGCTACATGGCGAACTAATTCAATTTGATTGGTGAATTGAATTTTAGACGAAATTAATTATTTAAGAATTAAATTGGTGCATTAATTGAGTTTAATTCGATTAATTCGATCGTTGAATTGTTTGATCTTAAAATTAGATGGTTCGTTGCTTTGATTTGTATTGGATAAAAACCATGCAGGACCTGATTGGTGGTGAATCGAACTTCAGACTCTATCTGTTAATTAAGGACTAAGTGGTGCATCAACTCAGTTTGATTTAATTAAATATGATAGTTGGGTTGATTGGCCTAAAAATTAGATGGTTCTTTGATTCAATTTGTGTTGGATGAATTGACTTGAGCAAATATTTATCTGTAAGGCCAACTTAAGGTCAAGGTCTTCTATTTTTAATTAAGAGGAACGTTCCGAAGAAGCTTCTTATTCTTAGACCATTGGAAGGAGTTTGCCTCAATAGTCAGGGCGGATCCATAAATTATACCCAGTGGGGGCAAGGTTACTTATATTAATAAAATATTAATTTTAAAAATATATATAAATAATTATTAATATTATCTTCTTGCATAATTTTTTTTTATCCAATTATGAAGACTTAAAATGAATAAATCAAATTTAAATATATATCAGTCATTTTTAATATAATTTTTTTTATTTAGTAAAAATTAAGAGATGGTGATATATATATATATATATTTTTAAAAAAAATAAAAACGGTAATTATGAACTTTTGATTTCATTTATAAATTATTGCATTTCTTTTGGGCAAAAAGATGAAACAAATGTACATAAATTTTCAATGGAGTTAAACTTACGTCTTTAAGATTTATTCTTTTGATAGGAGACAATTTTTCTCAGCGTAAACATTATTTTCATTCTACTATTTTTCTAAAAAAATTAAATAATAATAATAATCCCATGATATGACTGTCTAACAACTTGGGGTCCAAGAAAGTTTGATCGGAACGCTAAATCCAAGTACATTAAATAATGATTGTAGGAATTTTAATTTGATTTGAGTTTCGTTTTCCAGATTTCTCTAGAGCAGCTAACGCCCAACATTGACAACTATTAAATACTATTAACTTATATCTTTTTTTTTTTTTTATCAAATTAATATCTCCCACAAAAATTCGTATATTTTTATTTAACTACATTGTCAAGGGTGGTTTTCAATTAAAGTAGAAATGCGACGGTCATGGATTGCGAAGTAACTAGTTAATTAAGGAATTTTAATTTGATTTGAGTTACGCTTTCTTGATTCCTCTAGATACGAGTGAGGTCAACAATGACAACTGTTAAATAATATTAACTTTTTTTTTTTTTTGTCGCTTTAATATTTCCCACGAAATTTCGTATATTTTATTTAACTACGTTGTCAAAGGCGGTTTTCAACTAAAGTAGAAGTAATGGAGTTGTGGATTGCGAAGTAACTAGTTAAATGATCACTGTACGTTTTTACTCAGTAATAAAGAAGTGCCGACGATTTCCTCAAAAATCTAGTTTGCTTCCAATGACAAATTGAGAATTGCAAAAAGTCTCTCGGACTTCTACTTACAAAGCCTTTTCAAATTGATTTTACTTTGACAATTCTATTTTATGACTGAAAATATCATGACCCTTAAACATATAATATCACTTTTTTTTTTTTTTTTTTTTTTATAAATGTGTTGATTCGTAGATCTAAATTTAATTATTTTCATAGCGCAAGTGCTTTAAGAAGGGATTGAGGTAGCTACACGCTAGAGAAACTACTTGGCGTTCTTCTTTCTATATTTTTTTTTATAATATTAGAACACAAATTTTTTTAATAATTTTATATCTTTTGTAAAATATTAGAATTCAGTTTCATAATCCTATATTTCTTTTATAATATTAAAATTGAAGATTTTAAAAATAGAGTCTGTTTTAAAGTTATTAAATGAATAAATAAATTTGTTCCCCTTTCTATTCTATTCTATTCTACGTAGTACTACAAGAGTCTGAGGCTGTTCATGGACCTGCTTAAATGGAGTAAACCGATCTGAGACCAAGAAGAGACATTTGGACCAAGGGATTAGGCAGCGACCTTTACTGGCAAGCTTGTGACATGTGGGCTGGACCTTATTGGGCCATATACCATGAGCCCATTTCATTATTGGGCCTCCACATTAAACTAATCTTGATTACATGAGATCCACTGATCAATAAATTCTTCGACACTCGGCCTCTCTAGCCTAGTACCAAAACCCTGCACCACGCACGTTGCTGACAAGGGCCCAAAGTCCAATGCATGAGTGTTCTAATAACATTTTGTCTTTTGTTTTTTGTTTTTTTGTTTTTTGTTTTTTGTTTTTTGGTTATTTCCATGTACTAGAAAAAAAAAAATCCAGAAATTAGTCCACAGAAATCCAAAATTTTGAAATAAAGATGTGAATTAAACACAATATACAGTGATATCATGGACATACATCTTTATTTTCCCTTTATTTTTATTATTACTATTTATATATTATTATTTTTTTTTTTTATGCAAATGATTCCTATAGATATGTCTTGGCCGTAGTAACGGTGCTATTATTAATCTTTTTATTTTATTAAAAGACTCGTGTATAAAACATGAGGAAACTTCTCCCCTTTTCCGTTAAATTACTCATCCTTTCATTTAAATGATTGGAATCTAATTAAGAGATGTTTGAATTCTTGCCTAGCTATTTGACTCTCTTTAATTAGGAAAATGAATGATTGTTCATTATATATATATATATAGGCTTTTGGGGTTTCACTGTCTGTTATCTTGCAGGCTAATTTTCTATGTCAGCTCAAAAGCACTTACAAGGACAACCTCGTTCTTTCATCAAGCTTAAGGATCTCGCAACATTTCCACTAATGATTGTATGTACAGAAGTGGTGCTTGCTACGATAGCCACTATTTCCCGAGATTTAGGAAACGGCCCTGGTCGGATGTTATAAAACGTATTTGAGAGGCGACGACTTGGCTTCAAACGGGATGCTCTCTACTCACTAAATAAGATAGAGATGCCAGAAAAAAAAAAAAATTATTTGGACATGTGCATACCAACTTTTCTAATTATCTCCCACTTGTAGTTTTAAAGGATGTTTTGTGTCTGCCTATGGAGAAATATTCAAAAGAAACCCAAAACACAGTGTGGCTGGCGTCTTTGAATTCATGATCAAGTCTTTCCAAATACTAATTTATAATGGAAAACGTACGTCTCAAAGGTCATGGACAGATGAATATAAAGTGATAACCATGTGCAAATCTACTTTGGAAAGGAAGGCGGGGGGAAGGGGAGAAAGAAAGAGAGAGAGCGGCAGGAATATTTTTGTAGTTAGATGGGGTTCTAGAAGCTCCAAAACACGAAGTACACGAAGATGAAGCTAGTGCATTGAAGTTCTAGTTAGGATTGAAATTAAGGGGGCCTTTCAAGTCGGCTGTGATACAAATGAAGAAATTGTGTAGCAGAAATAAATACCAGAGATAACAGGGTCTTGTGGGTTGGTGACCATTTTAACCACTCCCACGCCAATGATTGTTGCATGCTTCTTTTCAATCAATAACTTAGACTTCTACACTACATTAATTAATTGAAGAATATCTCTCTT
This sequence comes from Rhizophora mangle, assembly GCA_037832345.1. NCBI lineage: Eukaryota > Viridiplantae > Streptophyta > Magnoliopsida > Malpighiales > Rhizophoraceae > Rhizophora > Rhizophora mangle. Next base: position 265,731 of record JBAPLJ010001034.1, read on the forward strand.
CTGATTATACAAAACTGAATAATGATAATGATCGTTAACTAAAGTAGAAATAAAACTAATTGATAACGAAGATTTAGTGAAAATTTCAGATCGTTGTAATGTTATGAAAATTCAACCGGGACATAGATACACACAAGTACAGAAGGAGCCAGAGATGAAGAAAGAAGATGATGTAAGCTCCAGTAATTGTCAATAAAGTATTCGATGAGGAGAGTAGTACGGACCATGTTCCATTGCACAAGGGGTCGGTGGGTAGAGATGGGTGAAGGTGGTTGGACAAGGATCAAGAAGAAAGCGTAATTAATAGATTTTAAAAATCCAAAGTGTAACCAGGACTCAACCCTCGTGCGAGAATCTTCGCCACAAAATTGTTAGTTAGTCCAATTGAAGCCATTTTCGTCTATACAATTTTCTTGCATCATCCTCATAAATATAATCATTATGCTTAAAGATCTCTGGGTATTTTGGTTATAATCTCATAAGGCAGGTGACAATTTAGGAAACCCATTTGCTACCTCGTGCATATGAAAAGATTTCCATGCACCATCTTTGTCAACGTGTTAGCTGTAATTGTCACCAATATTAAAAAAAAGTGGACTAGCTAAGTCACGGGGCAGCGCGGCTTGTTCTTGAAGAGTGATTTATGAACAATTCAACATCTTAAGGTAACCTCTTCTCGTTGATGTTATATGATATAAGGCTTGCCGTCGGACATCGTCAGTACGTCTAGGTTTCAAAGACCCACAGGCAGAGTTCGCATTGAAACATAGAAATGGAGGAGAATCTTCCTCCTGGATTCAGATTCCATCCTACAGATGAAGAGCTGATTACCTTTTATCTGACGAGAAAGGTTTGTGATGCCAGTTTCGCTTTTAAGGCTATTGTTGAAGTTGATCTCAACAAATGCGAGCCCTGGGATCTTCCAGGTACTTTTAGCATCACTTCTAATTGATTAGTATCCATCATCACTTATTCTCCGATAGCTCGCTCCATTTTGATTCTAATTCTTAGTTAGCTTTCAATCTAGCCACGTGTTGACTTTTGACTTCAGCATCTGAAAAACTGGTTCATCCCATTCAACCTTGTATTATGTCTTTCTTTCTAATGTAAACATGAACCACTTACAGAAGCTTTGAATTTTAATTTTTGGTTTCTCAAAAGATGTGATTCAACTGCTATCATTTACTTTTTGCCAAACATTGTTATTTTTTTCAAATGTCAAATGTATTGCCTTTATACTTTGTATCACCAGTTGTGAGTTATAAATTGCTACAGATAAGTTGTTAGTCAGAGGCCGCCATTAATTGAACCAAAGAGGCCTCCTTCTTTCTCCATTGTCATCCCATATATGCTATGAATATTTTTCTAGGAGGGAACGAGTTCAGAATGTTTTAGTTCAGTCTACAATTAATATCCATCATATGTATCACAATGAAGAAATGTTTACCATTCATAGCCGCGAGGAGCAATATGCGGACAGGCTTTTATTGTTTCAAATGTGCACGGCCAATTTCAATAGTACATAATTGAAAAGTTCGCATTGCCAAGCTATTCCTAACACTTCTTAAATTTATGAATGCGTAAATTTTATTTAAATCCAATTCTTTTGCCTTAGAACTAAACGTATATGACGGTGCAGGCAAGGCTTCCATGGGAGAGAAAGAATGGTATTTCTTTAGCATGAGAGATCGGAAATACCCAACTGGACTTCGGACCAACCGAGCCACTGAAGCAGGCTACTGGAAGACCACAGGAAAAGACAAGGAAATCTTTCGTGCTGGCATACTGGTTGGGATGAAGAAAACCCTAGTATTCTACAAGGGTAGAGCCCCACGGGGGGAGAAAAGTAATTGGGTTATGCATGAATATAGGCTTGAAAACAAGCTTTCTTTCAAGAGAGAAAAGGTTTGTGTAGTATCAGATCCACCTGCATTGTTAGTTTAATTTTGATTATTGAACCTTCACAAGGTTCTAATTCTGACTTGAGGGAGCTCACATACTTGCAGCCGATATGGTAACAAAACATGTGATAATCATCACCATACATGTATTGGGCGTTTTTTAATTTGACCCTCCTCCTAAAGTTTAACTCATTAACAAATACAAATATTTTCAAACCAGTTATGTGAGATATACGTTACACCCAAAAAAAACAAAAAAAGAAAAGTACGTAAATTCAGCACATCATCCGCATCAAAAAGGGGGAAAAAAAAACAATTTAAACATTGCAACGGCAGTCTGTAATTTAAATTTCCTCATGCATACCTCTATCATAGTTACATGCTCTTTGATATGCTCCATAATTTTAATTTCTTGAATGTGTCAATGTCACAGGAGGAGTGGGTGGTTTGTAGGTTAATCCAAAAGAGCGCAGCAGCCAAGAAACCCCAGCAAGCACCATGCTCACAACAGTCACTCGAGTCTCCATGTGATACAAACTCAATGGCTAATGAATTTGGAGATATCGAGCTGTCAATGCCAAATAGCATTTCAAGCTCAGCCGGTGGGTTCATTAACAATATCTCAACCCAGAGCTACATTAATGACAACAATGTAAATAAGAACATGAACTGGAACATGAATTGGGCTGCAGCAAGCGAAGCAGCAAGCACTGTTCCTTCATTTTCGTGCCCTTCTGGCTTGCTAGGTTCAAACCTCGTAATGAACTCTTTGCTGCTGAAGGCATTACAGCTCGGGAGTTATCAACAAAGGGAAGCCACTGATTACTCCTTTCTGACGCAAGGGATCTCTCAGTTTGGGCCGACTGATTCGAATTCAAATTTGCAAGCTTTTTCTTCTAAGGTCTTAGACACAATGCCAGTACTTCAGCCACAGCAGGAGCAACCCTTCAATGTGGACTCCATTTGGTGAATTTGCAAAGTCATAACTCATACAGTTTCCGACATCATCTAGAACTTGCCAAGGATTGAGTCTTGCGACTCGGTATATCACAAATACATAAGTGGGACAACGGCTCCCAGGGCAAGGGTAATAATTGTCGTCGCAATTGTTGATTAAGTATTTAAGGTAGTTAGGTGTAAGCATGATGAAAATTCGCAGATGTTAGTGTTTCTCTTTTATCTCCAGGTGTCAAGTTGATGTAGTGTGAATTGGAGAGTACTCCTATTCTTCAATGCATAAATGTTTAAAAAGTCAAATGTATGTCCTTGCTTACGTTACATTTAAATTGCATTCATTTCAATACTTCTTCCAGCATTGGTTCAAATCTATTTATTAATATTTGTCTCTTTCGATCAATGAAATTTTATATTGACACTATATCGTAGAGTTTTAGATTTATTAACATTTAGATTAGATAAATAGTTGGGTACCTTATAAACTATATTAAATAAAAATATTAATTAATAATTTTCATGGTCAGTATATAAAATATATTAATTAATATTACATATCAAGATATAATAAATAAATAAATAAACATCAACACCTTGTCAAAATTAGGCCAATGTACTTATTATTAATGTCATATTATTTTATTTTTAGCACAGAACTATTACATATAATAGTATTTTTATGATAAAATTTTATAATTATTTTAGTACATAACCATTTAACCTATATAAAAGTTTAATTTATAGTTTGCAATGAGCAGAAAACAATCATGTAATATATCTTTTAGATAAGATGTAGACCATGTGTATATTGAAACTTTACATTTAAAGGTGTGACAACATTAACATATATAGTTATGTCAATATGCTATTAGATTTATCATCAAATTATATCATTATTTATATTTTATACCTATTTATATTTTGTATTGTGCATTTTTAAAATTAATAAAAAAATACTATGATTGATTGACATCACTCCATATAAACGAAATTTGTAACAAATATGTAAGTGCCCTAATATATAAACTAAAATGTAATTCCAAACAATTGATCCTTCATCTCTCCTCTTCATATGCTCTCTTAGCACTTTGACACTTTTTGATAGTATCTCTTGTGTTTTGATTTTTGGCTTATTTTCATAAGGAGTTGTAAGTATTTTTGCATTCTCTTTCTCAAACTACTAAAATTAATAGTGTCTTCTTTGTTTGGAAATCACTAGGATAGAATTAGAGTTTTGTCTATTATTGGGTTTGTTTAACAAAAAAAAAAAAAATTTGTTATGGCATTAATGGGGTTTGCAATGAATTTTTTAGTCTTCAATTCAATTAATTAATCAAGAGTTTATTTAATTTGTTGGGTTGTTTTTTTTTTAATGGTTTTTGTTAGAGGTTGTTAAATTGAAAACTTTGAGGTTCACATATTTTTTTAATTTAATTAATGGGCTTTTCAATATGAGTTGTGTTTTGAGCAAAATCTTATTGGGGAGGAGTTTTCTATGCTAGAAGGGAATGAGAGAGATGGAAGGCATCGGAGGGTCAGTTGCCATGTGCTCCGGGGTGTCACCCATGGTAAATTGCCAACTCCACCGACAGGGATGCCAACTCCAAACGAGGGCTGTTTTTGTGCATCCCGGTTAGATGGGGGATGTTGGTGTCTCGATCGTTGAAAGCTCGGTAACCACTTCATTACAAGTCAGAAATTTTTGTTGACTTTTTGTCAGGGGAATTTGTTTTCCAAAACCGAGTTGAAAATTGTGCCCAATGTCTTCTTGCTCACAGTAGCTTGATCGAGGCATCATGTAAGAAGAAGTACATGTGTGATTAAAGTGTTTGATGAAATGATCGCGCTGGGTTTGGTCTCAAATGAGGTCACTTACATTTACCGTTTTCACCTCCAGCTATGGGCATGGGAAGAAGATTTTTGGTGCACTTGGATGAGGTGGACATCCTGATTACTTTTGACCATTTATTATGGTAATTTTGTAATTAAATTTATTTTTTTAATGACATATTAATGAAATGTGTTTTTTGACACTATACTTAAATAAAAATATATTTTTTATTTTTTACTAACTTTAAAATTATAAAATATAAATACATCATAAATGTAGGATATATAATATAATTAATTCCTTAAATTATGTGGTAACGTCAACATTACACTTTCGATTATGCGCACCTAATCATTTATCAAAGAGAAGGAAAATTGAGAACTACACGACACCGTTTCTGGAAGAAAATAAATAGAGTCCCGACCCAATTCTGAAAGTAAACTGGGCTGGGCTCTACTTCGCTGACGCTGTCTCTGGTTACTCTTCTCTCAGTCACTCTTTCATTGAATCAATGGCGGGAAAAGCAACCGCCGGCGACGGGTTTTCGTCGGAGTTGGCCGGAATGACCAAGAGCCAGCTCTACGACATCATGTGTCAGATGAAGGCACGCCCTCTTTCTTTCTCTCTTTCGTGTTGTTTTTTTTTTTCTGTTTTTTATTTCCGATTTTTTAAAAAAATTATTTTCCTCCAAACAGCAGCAAGCCATGCCTTATAGTTTATCTTGATATTTTATTTTATTTTATTTTATTCGAAAATAAGGCGTTAATCGATCAGAACAAGCAGCAAGCTAGAGAGATCCTCGTCCAGAATCCTCCCTTGACAAAGGCTCTTTTCCAGGTTTTTCTTTTCTTTAATCGTAGAGCCCTTTCCTTTTTTTTTTTTTTTTTCAAAAATAATTTTTTTCCGTAAAAAAATAAAAATATCATGTAATTAGCCTGTTATTGAACATTTTAGGGTTTTCTACTCGCGTTAATTTAGATGCTTTTCTTTATACAGTGAAATTAGGGTTTTTCTTCAGTATTATGCGAATTCATTATTAGTAAGTCTGTTTAGTGAATGCATTTTATTGTTGTGAAATTGGAAAAAGGGATCAATTTTGTTTTGCATGTGTTCTTTAGCGCGATTTCTCTTGAGCAAAGAAGGGGCTTATTTGCTTGAACAATCACCTTCAAGATTTATGGACCCTAGTTTTGATAAGGGATGGGAAACAAGTATGGTTAGCTTATACTCAAATCTTTGGTAATGAATACACAAGTTTCAGATTTGTAATCTTCTTGTAGCTTAAGGTTCCTAGTTGTTTGAATATGGATGTTAGTACGTTTCGTTTTCTAGTCAGATGCAAGCCTCTAACCATGCAGTGGACAAAACTAACTTCAACACCAGGCTTGTGGAAATATCTACATTGCTTATTTTAAAAAGAAAATTTAAAAAAAAATTAAAAAAAGAAAAAAAATAGGGAAGGAAAAGGAAAGGGGGGAACACAGGAGTTATGAAATGCCTTTAGAGAAGCCCACCATTTTTTGCATCAAAATACCTCCAACATTGGACTTGTGGAAATATGTGCATTGCATAATGGGAAACAAAATTTTAAAAAACCAAAAAAGGGAAAAGGAAGAACAGAGCTGAAATCTCTGTAGTGAATTCCACCACATTAGCTTTGATTACAGTTTTCTTCATGGTTGTGATAATGAAAAGTCTAGACAAATTGTGGTTTGTAGCAATTCAACTTTTCCCATGACAGCATTGTGCATTTTAGCTGTCAACTTCTATTTTGACTAATCATTAGATTCTTCTTGATTTACTTGGCTTCACCAGGCACAAATAATGCTTGGAATGGTGCATTCTCCTCAAGTGGTATATGCTTCATCTCTATGAAATTTCTATTGATGCTCATATTGATGCATCTTCATAAATTCTAAACTCTGTCTGCATTTAGATTCCCAATATCCAGCCAGTGGCCTCACAACAAGCTCAGCAACCAGCACAACAATCACAGCAATCAAACACTCCAGTGTCACGCCCATTACCATCACAAGGTAGTTTTCAGGACCAGACAGCTCCATTTCAAGTTCAAGCTCCAACAAGAAGGCAACACACAGGTCAACCTGCAATGCCTACATCTTCTGCATCAGCTTCTCCAGTAAATGTACAGTCTCAGACCATGCCACCCCACCACCTGCAGGCACCGCAGCAGCCTAAGGGACAACCAACTCATCAATTTACCCCTATTTCTGTTCAACAATCCTCACAACTTCCTAGCATACACCAAACTCCTCTGCATTCTACCTCACAGCCAACCACACTTCATCAATCTCAAATGCCTGCTGTCTCCAGCCAGTTGCAACAGCCATTGCAAACAACTGCAATTCCTCGTCTGCCGTTGCAGCCCCCAATGTCAGCACAACATAGACCTCATTCCATGCCAAGCTTCCATCATCAATATGGGGCACAAGTGGGGCCCACTTTGGGTTTCCAGCATGGTATTGCCCCTCAGCATTCTTCACAACCCATGTTTCATGTAAGTTGAATCTTGTGGTTCACAGACTATTGTATATGTTTCACCAGCAAGCATGTAGGCGATATTGTGTTCTAAGTTACTGTATCTTTTCTGAATATTTTAGTCAGGTAACAAACCTCAAGCTAGCATGGGGCCTTCATTTTCAGGGGGACAGCCACATCTTCCTAGTCAGCTACCACCACACAATCTGTATCAGGTATACTTAATGTGTTGATATGAAATCATGAGCCATTTTCTGTGGCTAACCCTTCTTGTGTTCCAGTCAAAGAGAGTTCTGCTGCTCCTTTTTATTTTTTTTTGTATGATAGATATCATTATGTCTTTATGGCTGCTGCTTTTGAATTTACACAATTACTTAATTGGGATGATTTTCTACTGCAAACATGGTATGCTTCAAAGAAGTTAATTGAATGGATCAATAATTGAATCCATAGTGAATATTATGGGCAAGTGAAACCAGATGTTTGCAAATTTTGTGAAGTAGAATGGGAGATGGTGAGAATCTCATATCAATATCGCTATGCCACACCCATCAATAACTTGGTTTTGGTTGCCTTGGCAAGTCACTACAGACAATTAGTCCCTTCTCCACTTTCATGTTGCATTCAATCTATTGGTGAAACTTGTTTTGCAGACAAAGTGATTGTCTTAGAAGTTGACTTTATGCATACTTAAAAACGAAAGAATCTTAGAGAAACAAGGTCATGCAAACAACTGCACATATTTGTTCAAAAGGATTTTAATTTGAGATATAGTAAGCCAATATTAATTACTTACCCTATTTTTTCTCTAGAAAAAAAAAAGGAAAGAAAGAGAAAAAATAAAAGAGGAAGAAGTAAGGGGCTCTGTGAACAAATGAACTTCATGTTTAATTAGAAAGACATAATCCTGGACATATGAAGATGTATTATGACCTTTTACTGGTGGATATGCTAAGTTCTGTTAACAGCAGTATTTCCAAGGGTGCAAAATTTTAATGAGCTGGAATTACCATCCTTATAGTTGGAACTGAATGAAAAACTATCTTTCCTTTTTCTTGTAATATCCCTCAAACCCCTAAGAAAACCCAGTTTGTATGTTTATGCATATTATCCAGGTAGTGTGGAATGGCTTATTCAATGGGAGGCCTTAAATGCTATGACAACTAAGAGAATAAATTAAATTACCCTTCTGCAGGTCAATATTTATTATAAAATACATATTGCCAGATATATCAAAAAATTTTCATTTGTGTTTCTAGTTGTTCTAGAAATTGTCATTTATAGTTCTAGTTGTTCTCTACAGATCATTTTGCATGGCTATTACATGCCTTCATAACACTAATTTTATCAATTGAAGTTGTCTATTTATCTGTTTCACATTTCTGTACAGTCTCTTCTTCTTTGCAAGTTTTTAAGTCACTGCAATTTATTCTTGCTTTTTTAAGGCGGGCGGTTCACAGATCGGGACGGATTTTGGCAGTCAAGGTGGAAGTTCATTGCAATCTGATAGAGGATCATCTTGGATGTCTGGTCCACCAGATAGTTCAACAATGCCACAGCTTCCAGGGCCATCATTGGTTCCTAATCAGATGGGCACCAGCAATCAGCCAACCCGCACTGCACCAGTACTATTTGTTGACTATTGTGTCAATGGCTCATACTTTTACCACTACTCCTGAGTCTTAACTTTGTTTTTATTTGGTTGTTATCTAGTTGACTCCTGAGATGGAGAAGGCATTACTTCAGCAAGTCATGAGCCTCACACCAGAACAGATTAATTTGCTACCTCCAGAGCAAAGGAATCAAGTGTTTCAGCTGCAACAGATGCTGCGACAGTGAAACTAATGTTTCATAGGAATATCAAACCTCTTATTCATGGCTGGAATTGTGGTATACAATTTATGGTCATCTTATTCGGCAATCAATTCCAGTGAAGGATCTTCAAGGTTGATGCAAGGATGGAGTCCAGCCAGAGGCGGTGGTGTTAAGAGAACCGTGCCAAGGCTTTTACCTTTTCTGTGCTTCTGTGCTTTTATCATTTGCATTCTCACCACTCAGGATGATATGTTCCTCCTTGTTTCCAGTCATTCCGAGTTATTTTTGTAGTTTATGGTCTGATGTGATTTCATTTTATCTTTTCCTTTTCTTTTAATAAAACAAGGCAAATGTGTCAAATATTTCTTGTAACGATCCAACATCTGGTTTTGTACGTGCCCGGCGGTATTGCCTAGTCAGAGATGGGTGAAGATGCTGATTAACAATTTAAACCATCGACTTGTATTGAATGCTTATACGAGCACACAACTAGGTTCTTGCATACATTAAAAGAGCGATGGTTCAGAGTAGGTAACACAGTTATGGGTGACAGGTAGAAGGTCAGGCATAAAGCAAGAGAGAATTTCTATTTGCCTTTACCCTATGACTTGCTTCATTCCTTTTAAGCTCCGAAATGCGTTTGTTGCCGCTGCTGGTCTGCAAATATTGCGGCCCTGCCTCTGCGAAGATTAGAGCTATGAATCACTGGATAGGCTTCAACGTTCAGCCCGAAAGCATTTTGATGTTTTATCTCTTTTGGTGATCAGTTCGATCTTTTAACTCGAAACAAATGAACTATGCTCTCTTAGTTGAGTCACCCATAAAGTTATTATCACTGACATAAATTATGAATAGATATTTTTTTAGACAACAATCATGGTCTCCTCTTCATTTCTGTTGAGATTAGTGTATCACGGTATGATCAGTTCTATCTCGAAACGTGCACGTAAATTTCCAAAAAGTAGTTTTGGTGGGTCAGAAGAATTAATATTTTTGAGTTGGGAAAGATGCTTTACACGTAAACAAATACATACATACATATATATATATATGGCAACAAACTTTATCATGGAATATAACAAATATCTGAATACATTTAATACAACATAATTTGATTAACTGCAGTTTAGACATGTACAATTTCTAACAGATTTCAATATTAAAGTCTTAAAGCTTCGTTATGTCTCCAAACATAGTACGACAATGACTATAATCAATGGGAAACCACAAACCATATATGAAATGGATTAATGATAGGTATCTCTGGGGACCCGTCTCCTGGAATTCAACCTTGAGAGAAAAAAGCATAATTTCTTGATGTCACAGAAGCAAATGCCAGTAGGAACAGGTTTGCAGTACAGGGAATAAAACAGCTTGGCTAATTAAAGTCAAAAGGCACAGTTGCAAAGCGATTCATTTGGCCCACGCAGAATGTGCTCAACCCAAATAAGCAAGAGATGAACTTGTGGAGTTCTGATGCAGATGCAAATAATCCAGCCTCAGCCTGAAATGAAACACCAAGCCAAACCCTGTTGGGAAGTATTTAATGTATTACAGTGGATCATACTGGAATTCACGTCCTTCAATAGAAGTATCTGGTTCTTTCTACCTCCAAAGAAAGAATGATTATTGAAGTGAACATGATAATTGACCAACTATTAATCAACTAAATTGTAGCTTTGCTTGATCATCTAATCGGCAGTGTTTTTGTATGGACAAAGGATCTTAACAACAATCGGTGTATTGGTGTGTACTACTGCAAATAGAAATAGAAGTAAACCTTTATTACACATAAATTGATCACAAAAGCATATGCATGCACACAATAAAGTGAAATTTTGATAAAAACATCAAATCTTCATTAGTGGTTAGATGGCAGAAAAATGAAAAGATCACCTGCTTATTGGGCATATTCAAGGAGAAAGGTATTATGTCCCTCATCAATTTGCAGAAACCTGTCAACTGTTTTTGGTCAGAGGATGATCATGGTCTACAATGCTTGAGAATCCAAAATCTTCATCTGCTTCCCCATCAATATAGTCATTGTTTTCATCATTATATTCATCATTGAAGTCATCATTATAATCATCATTGTTGTCATCATCATCTTCTTCTTCTTCCACTTCGTCATCACTCTGCACACTCATGCAAAATGGAATTTTTCTCATTGCAAGGAAATAACTTTCTTAATAGAAAGACCATAAAAGAGCACACAACCCCATCCAAGACCTCAGAAAGTACCAGTTAACAGGAGTAAATGAGAATTATAATGCAAACTCTATAGAATACACCAAAAAGCATAGCTTCTCACTTGGGCAAATTCCGAGCTCCACTTGTGGCAACCATCTTCTTGAACAAGACCCTATAGATGATCAAAAAGCCATCTTGTCAAATTTCCAACGGATATGTTGAACAAAATAATTCAAACAGAAAAGCATTTGGCAAATGGAACTACAGCCCACATACAACGCAAATAAATTTGAAGTCCATCTAAATGCATGCAGAGGGCCAGAGAACTTACAATGTCTTTCCTCATCTGCTCAATGGTTCTCTCCAGTTCTGTTATGTGCTGACTGAGAGCCTGTATGGTTGATATAAAAAAAATTGTGATGTGATGGACATCTACAAACATTGAAGATGAGCAAGATGATATGTAAGGTAAAATCAGGCCCAAGAGATGAAACCTCATGGCGTTGCATGGCCACTGAACGTTTCAATGCTTTTGCTTTTGTTAGCAGGTTTCGTGGTCTTATGCTAATAGGTCGTCGATAATTCTTGCCACGATAGAAAATAAGAGCAAATCCTTTGGGAACTCTTTCTATTGCCACCAATATTCCACCACTCTCGTACTCCAACAACCTTGCTGTATCTTCAACAAAGGCAAGAGTCTTTTGTTTTGATATTAGCTTCACAAGTTCCCTATACTTCCAATGCAAATGCATATTCTCAATGACACCATCAAAAACACCTCGAATACCTAGCATGATATCATAAAAATCCATCATATATTCAGCCCTGGATTGAAAGTTCACTTGAGAAACTAAACATCACTCACCAAGAGGCAAGTATGCTTTCATCCTTAAACCAACTCTACGAAACATAGCCCGTTCCTCATCAGTTATTGTTTCTTGGTCATAATCAGGACCAGAAGGAATCATAGAGGCCTCTATCTTGGCCAAAAGTCGATCTGCTCTAAGCTTTTTGGCTTGTGCCTGTCAAGAATTGAAAACATATGCATTCACAAGCTACTCATGCACCAACCATAGAAAAACATAGAGGCCTCAATACTATGGGACAGAAATCCAGTGGAATTAGAATCATTATTGTTTATCAGGCATGCAGATTTTAGCCAATTTGAGAGGTAAAATGTTTTGCAGATACAATGGTCCCAAACCCAATTATTGGAACACAGGAGAATGTGTTCAAGCTTTTTGCACAAAATGGGAGCTTTAGGTACTGAACCCACTACTTCTCAGTTGCCGGGTAATTATTCTACTGTTTGCCAAAGACAAAGGTCATGTTTTAAAATCCAGATGACCATCTACTTCAGATCTTCAATGGGTGGTTAAGAGAATATCAGATTAAGGAATAACTAAAAGAGGACTGAATATATCAAATAACCTGTGTAGAAGCTTAACATATTTGCACTAATGGTATATCTAAAACCTATATTTTTTTCTTCAATAAACTTGCATTCCTTTATTTCATGGTACTTCAACAAAACAAACAAACAGGACTGAATTTATAATAATGTCAGAAAGCCATACTTACAATTGCTAATTTATGTTCAATACGTTTTACAATTCTGCAAGTTTTAGCTCTGGAAGCTTCTTCAATCATCTTTTCATGTTCTTCGGGAGATACATCCTTGCCCCACCGGGCTTTGGCCTCATAAAACTCAGCCAAGGTACCCACAAGTTTCTTCCCCTCATATGCACCTGATGGAGCAGCTACCACTTCTCTGCTCCTAATTTTTTCTTCAACATCTTGAATCTGTTTTGTCAATTCTTGTCTCTCTGCTAAAGCGATGGCTACACTTGGTGGCAAAAAGTCCTTTCCTCTATATATAACAATGAAATACTTGTTTCTTAGCAACAGGACACCTCCTGTTAATTTCTGCAAAAATATGTAATACCAAGATACTGTAATGGTTAGTTTGCTTGAGTAAAACACTCTGCCCCTTTTCCAAGCAAAGTACACCTGCATGAATAAGATATTGAGGGGAAACACAGGGAGAAAAATGAACAAAGGCTACATGATTTGTCTTAGAATCTTACTATTCAAGCAACTACCTGAACTAAAATGCAATTACAGTAAAAAGAGCAAACAAAACAGATGGATCTTCAATAACTATAAATATAATCTTCGAGTAAAGTGAAGCATTGACAGACCTTCAGCTCTTCAGCCATTAGTTTGTTATTGGTATTTTGAATGCCTCGCTTCAGAGCAATCTTTACAACTAGACTTTTCTCCCAAATCTTGAGTATTGCAGTTGCCAACCCTTGATGGTTTCTGTTTCTCCCTATGTAAGATAAGCAGTCATGAGAAAATTTTGATATTGAAAATTTAAGCAGTAAATGGAGAATTTTACAGCACACAAGCAGTACCAAGAGCAAAATGACAAGGAAGCGATTTAGCAAGTTTCCGTAAGTTAGTCATCTCAGCATTGGTAAGTCTTGACCGCATTCCAGTAGGAAGTAGCCTAAAAGGTGTTTTGTAACCTGGAACTGTTTTAGGAAGCAGATCTGCATCTACTGGAAGTAATCCAGTACCCCACCATTCTTCAAATCGAGGACCTAAACCATCTAGTAGGCTGTTGTATTCAGCTTCCTCTTCCGTCATTTTCTCCTTGTGCTCTATCTTCATCACAGATGACTCACTTTTTTCTGCAATTGAATATGCCTCATTCTTTTTGGCAATTGCAATTGCAGTTGCAATATCACTACTTTTTGCTGCCACACTGTCAGGAGAGGAAGCATTCGGAACAAAACAAGCATCCCCTTCTCTTTCAACAGTTTGGCATTTAGCTAGAGGGCCTTGGTAGTTATTCCCTCGGAAAACTACCATTACACTTCCTGCCCTCCATATTACTAGTCCTCCTGTTCGGCGCTGACCAATCACTACAAGTAGTTAGTACAAATTCCAGTCTCTGCTATCACCTACATTTACACATCTATCAAGACTATAACTCCAAAGTTCCAAACACACATAACATACATCATAACTAAAGAAAATTGAAAGCTGAACAATATCACATTACTATACTTGAATTCAGAACAGCAAAAATTTGCAAATTGGATTACCTCCACAAGCTCATGGGCAGTCCTCATATCGCGGGCAAGCACCTCATGAAACTTAAGCCTAACAAGTTCTTCTTTCCTCCACTTATCATGAATCTTCTGCATCACCTCCTTAGTGAGCCCTGCCTTGGGGACGCTTATCCTCTCCCTTAAACACATTCCCTCCTTCCTCAGCCCCCTCAATTCCTCATCTTCCAGCGTCAGTTCTGCCAAAGTTGGAGCCTTAACCCTCCTTTTCCTCTCCTGCCCCATCTCTCCTCCAGTCTTTCTCTCTTCTTCCTTCTCCCATGGCAACACCAATTCATCCTCAACAACATTGCCCATTCCCCTATTAGCAAAAATAGTGTCCGGCCGAACCCATTCCCGCTTTAATAAGTCAGACAATCTTTCTTCTCCAGTCACTGGATCCCGACCTCCGGCATGGCTGAAATTTCCGGTTTCCTCTGTCTCTCCTTCTTGTTCTTCCTCTATGCCTAAACCCAAGTTTCTCAACCGAAGCACGATCCTTTCAATGGCGTTCTGCCCTTTGTCTTTGCTAAAAGATTGAATCTTTTCCTCTCTGCCATCCGATTGGACTGCTTTTCTAGGGGGGTCTTCAACGGGACGCCATTTGGACTGCCAGACGTTTCTTGGAGAGGAATTTAGCTTTCTGGGTTCAATTTTTTGTTGGATTTGAATGAAGCAGATGAAGAAGTGAAGGCAACTCTGAAGGCATGAAATGGGGGCTTTGAAAGAGCAGAGGTGGAGAAAAGGGAGTGGGATGTGAGTGGCAGGGTGCTTCTCAGTGGCAATTCTGTTAATTTTGCGGCAGGAAACAGCATTGCTTTCAGTTGTTTAGCCCGTTAAGGTTGATGTTTCATGTAATTGTCTCTGTTTGAGAAAGTCTGAGGTGAAAGGATAGCGGCTGAGCCGTTTCAGGTTGGGGCTTTTGAACACCCTCTTTCTGTTAGCGCAGTCGATGTGGTCGGAGAAAAGATTTTTCTCGGGAAAATGTTGATTATTTTTATTATTTTCACTAATGTTTGCTGTCCTAACATGGGCCTTGAGGTATTGGGGTTGAGCCCATGTCTAAAGCGAAAAAAAAAAAAGACAACGATAAGAAAGGGGAGAAAAAAAACAACCCCAAAAACAAGAAAGAGCTGGGACAAGTGGTCTGTTTTCTTTCTTTGAAACAACCCTGAGAAATGCAGGCTCTCCATCTCGGTGAAAGCAGCCATGAGTCCTTCAAGATTGCCATCCTCCATCAAAGATTGAAGCTTGCTTAATATCCGATCAAACAACTGAGAAGTGGACATAGTCAGACTTGAAAGTGTACACCACCAAAGAATTATGCGAAAGCAATCATCGCATTTTTCTGATAAATCTGTGGCTAATGAATTGACAAAGAGGCTCTTAATCAAATTTTCTCCGCAACAAAATTTAGATTGAGAACCAGATAACTAAATGCTACGATCAAGATTAGTTAGCACAGCTCAGAGAAATTCCGTAACAAAATTTAGATGAAGGCTTGTCTTCATCTCCTATCTCTGCCTGTCTTGTGTCTCACTAACTTGGACATCAAAGCGTTGACGCTTAACTTTAATCCATCACCCCCTCAATCTTTTCTTGTGTTGAAGGTCTCCAATCCCTTCAAAAAAATTAAAAAAAAAAATGCCTGCTTTGTCAAATGGATGGACATTGGGCTTGCCGTTGTCTCTGAAATGCAGGATCCATGTCTCCTTTCCCTTCAATATCCAATCGCCAGGAATAATTTGGATTTGAACTCTAGAGTCTTAGAAAATGCAAATTGACTTTACCGGCTAGGCTAGCTAACACCCTTTATTCTATAAGTTGAAATGACTAGAATCTCGTTACAAGGATTGTAGCAGTCACACAATGTGGGCTGTCTAACTACACCAGTATTGTATACACTATGAGTTCTAAAAAAGATACATGTATACGATTTTATTTTTGTGAAGTATTTTTTTTTTTAAATTATTTCTGGGATCTGAATTTATGACATCTATATCACAATGTTGCCAAGCCTCAATTTTGATTAAAACAATAAACTTAAAAAAAGGCCAATAAGAACAAGAACTAATGTCGACTGGCTTAGAGAGTTGGTGCAATTTAATCAACGATCCTTCAGAGTTCAAAATGGTTCTCTTCTTCTAGTTTTAGAACTTTCCTAGTAATTTGAATGTAGATCTCTCCTCTTGTAGACCTTGGAGGGAAATCCACTCGTCAGCCATATGATTTGCAGGCAATCTCCTGTATTCTGCCACACAATCACCTATATTTTATGTGGGAATAGTAAACCATAACACATCTAGTTGGTTAAAAAAAATATTTAGGACTAACATATATATATATATATATATATATATATAGAGAGAGAGAGAGAGAGAGAGAGAGAGAGAGAGAGAGTTGGTGAAAAAGGCGACCTTAACTGACACTCCACCCACAAACACTCACATACACACACCCATCAACAACAACAGAAATAAGCCCCACAACTTTCCATGATCATCATGCAAAAACGAACAACAATGGATTATGCCCACCACGGTTGAGGATCAACCAGGATTCCCACGTAATCAAATCATCATCATCCTCACTTTCTTCCCACTGCGCTGGCACCGCGGGCCCCAACAAGCCGTTCCAACGATATCCATTGATCTCATAAACCCATTTCCCAAAAATCATCCACACCCATCCTAAAGATTTCATGGCATTGGTGCAAATGCTAATGGGCAGTTCCCAGTCGGAAGATGGTCAAGCGTTTTGTTAACGGAAAGTTTTGGCTATGTTGTTGATCAAATAGTTGGCCATTCTTTATTGGTTTATTCTTCTTCCAGAATAAGTTATGACAAATAATATTCTATCAATTCCTGTGGTTAGTGCATTTAACAGGAGGAAGAAAAATGAAAAAAGAAAATGTAGTTCCTTCGTACATATGCTTATCGGTTCAGCGTTGTCAGGGTGGTAGGATTTGCTTTTTCATTTCTTTCTTGGTGAGGGTGCATTTGTGTGTGTGTAAAGGAGCAAGGAAAGGAAAGTGATGTGTTATAATGAGATATTAGGCTGAACAGCACTTACAAAGAAAAGGGCTAGAGGAGAACAAGAGGAATCATACACTTTCAGTCATGGGACGTCTCACAAGTTGCAATTTTTTATCGGACCATAGATGCACATGAGGGAACATGAAAGAATCAACTTGGATCCCAAATGTACCCTTTCCTGCTCCTGGAATATCCCAAGTTTTCAACCATATGCCCCATTCACTCAGCTTTCATCTGTTTATTTCCTCCTCTCCAAAACTTAAGCGTCTGCAGAGACAAGCTAAAAAAGCTTTACTGCCGGACAAACATTAAAGAGGACAAGCTTTAATAAAATCTGTGCAAATGCTAAGTCTACATCGGGTGCCCACTCCATGAGACCATAGGTATGCTGCCTGAAGTCTTGCCTACATGCAGGTGCTTCTTGTTCAGTCTTTTTAAGCGAACTAAGGGTGCTACAGGTAAAACTGAAACTACACCTCCTTGCCATTTGTCTGAAATGGTTTTCCTCATGGTGAATACCTTGTAAATGTCTCCAAGAAAGCAAACAGAACCGAGTAGTTGATAGATATGAAATCCAGGATTAAATCCATAAAGAAAAAGGGTGAATGCAAGCTTCCTAGTTGCTTGACCATCTCATAAATCATCAAAAGTTGAAGCCAATAGCAGTGGTCCAAAAAGAAGGGAAGAAAAATTGTGTGCCCCTTGCTTTTGATGTAAATATATATGGCCGATACTTGGCAAAGAATGAAAAAGATTCCTAACTTGGTTTATGCAGACATTTGAAATCTCTTGCTCACATACAACCAGCTGAAACTCACCACCACATTTAGGAGCAAAAGAACAGATATTTACTCATCTATATTCATTTGACAGTCAAATTCTGTGGCTGGTAAGTCCCATGAATAATTACCATCTAATGCAAATAGAGCAAGAGTCTCAAGCTTTTAGGATAAGGTTCCTCCTGTAGGGATAAAATTTCCAATAATCATTACACTGGAAATATAAAGTTTACTCCAGGAAGCACAACATAAGCATTAAATTCACAATTCAATTCACATAAACTGAAAATGGTCATCCACACCATTCCCAAATTAGTCATCCCACATTGAAATTCTATGCAACATCTGACCGCAACCATAAATACCTGAAATTGAAGAAAAGGAAAAAAAAAGGCATAAGTTTCTTTTCCGTGTCCCTGTTTGTACAATCTCATGTCATAGACTGAAGAAATATATGGAGTCTAAAATCATCCCTAACAATCCAATCATATTGATCAAGAAATAACGCTGTCGATACTACCTCTTGTAGAAGTCAGTTAAATATCTTGACCCATTATAGAAAATAAACCACAGCAACACAATCATCAGAATATCTGCTGCAGTTCAGGAACTCAAATGTACAAATAACAAGAGCACAACGTCTGAGACTTCTTATTCGCAACACTTCATCTCACACTATTGACAAACAGGGCTTAAATGGTCAAAAATTCCATTCAAGAATTGCACTTGGAATGTGGCATTTGATCCCAACAACAAAACAAAGCAGGCTAATAGAATTCAAATTCAATCCCACTGCATAAAAACATGCATAACAATCTGGAATCCAACTCCAATCACACCAAAATTAAATTAAAAAAAGAAAAAAAAAAAAGAGGATACTGAAAAGGCAGCGCTCCCACCAATCCAGCATGTAGAGACCAAACGTTACATTATAGTGATAGATCTTGCGCTGAACCCAGTTCATATCTGTTTAAAATTAAACCTAATCATTAATCAATCGTTACTTAATCACAATCAGAAACTGGCAACGAACTGCTTCAATACTTAAAAATCCTCAAAAAAAAATTTTTAAAAAAAAAACAATTATAAGGAGAAAGTGCAAATTGTCCAAATTTCTTTTTTCAAGCAAATATGAAGGAGAAATTAAATCTAAATTATTTTGAGAAAACAAAATTCCGCACCCGGACGTGGGAAAGAGGGCGACCCGACTGCTGAGAGGAGCGTTTTTATTATCTCGTTTTTCGTTGAGTTATTGAAAATACCTTTTTTTTTTTTTTTATCACTTTGCTTTTGTTTTTGTTATTCCGGTTAAAGAAAATGGAAAATTAAAATGACGTGTCACAATCTTGATGAAGAAGATCTTGATAAACCATTACATTGAATCCGCCGAATTTACCTGCAAAAGACACTAATTATTTTTTAAATTATAAACAATTAAATATATAATTAATGTTATCGAATATTTTAATGAAAATTCGAATTCATAATCTTTGCAATACGAATAAATTTTTTAATTATTTAATTATTAGACCGTAATTTCTAATAATTTACCTAAATGCCCATAGGGTTTAGAGGCTCTGAAAATTCTGCTTAAAAATTATTGGCCTATACGTCTCGCTTTGAATAAAACATTCCATTAAATCAAAACCATGTTGCCAGAATTTAAGTATCATCTTTTCTAAAACCAACCATTGAAATCGTCATCCATTCATTTGACCAAGTCAAAGGCTACTTGCTTGTAATGCCAGTGCAAAGGTCTGTTTTTCCCTTTTGTTTCCCTTTTTGTGTTTATTACTGAACGTAAAGGCGCTTCTCTGTTTCTTGAAATTTACGGCAGTGGCAATGCTATGGAGAAACAAGAATTTACAAGTACAAGTTTACGCAGGGAAGTGAAAATTACAGTATTATTTCTTCTTCTTTCTTCCCTTTTCTCTTTCAAGAGCCACGGGAGCCGCGGGTACGCTGAACCACCATTTTCTCAATCTCCTCGTCCATCTTTCTGCGCTTGCTCTCCTTGGAGGAGAATATCTTGTAAACATCTCCAGAAAAAGGAGCAGAACTATATACTTGGTAGGTATGAAGGCCACGATCAATGCCATACACAATAGGGTAAATGCAAGCCTCTCCGTTGCCTGACATTCCATGGTCACGTTAGTTGCCGTATGTAGGCACATGCTTGGCTGCCACTTCAGGTGTAAACTTCTGTCAAACAAAGACAACGATAGAAGGAAACCTGAGGAAAAATGGACAGCAGTAAGGCGCGAAATTTGAGTAGGATAATGTTTCCATCCTGGATGTGCTGCTCGACTTGAGATATCGCACTCTGAATGGCCAAAAGGTGCTCCATTGTGTTCATTGGTGGAGGTGCTATCACCTTTAGTGGATCAACAGGCCTTCCTTGGTTATAGCATCGTGTAAGCAACACAAAGATCGCAAGAAAGATCAGCACTGTTCCAAAAGCATAGCACACCCATTCCCTAAAATATACATCCTGTAAGTTCTCACAAAAGTAACCCATGGGTGTGATGCATGCAGGAAGGTGAGTAATCAGTCAGCAAAAGTACATTCAGCCTAGTTCTTTACAGAATGCAGCTCTGTGCATAAGATGTGATCTTAAAATCCATCGTAAGAGACGCCATGACATTCACAAGGGGTAAAACTAGGAACAATATGCATCTCGCCAATAGTATAGAAAAGAAATAGCAAAAGGTCAATAGCAATCATCCCAAAGTCATAGAATGCGAAGAACAAGTAAACAAATATCATGGCTTGAGCCAGAAGACCCAAAAGGCACATAGAATACCTCTGAAATTATATTTAGCAGATCTAACTCTGGATAAAAATTATGGAGACCACCAATGTAACCCCTCTTATCTTGTTACACTTCACTGGAGATACATGAAAGAAAAAATTACCTAAGCATCAGGGAGAAGAAAAAGGACAAAAAGGAAGTAAGAATCGATGATGATATCAGAATTACAGGCGGGTGATATCATGGTTCCAGTGATTCCCCTTCTGATGAAAAGGTGAGATTTACACTTCAGTTGGACTTTCCATTTGTCCAGATATCAACTAGGGGAAACAGACACAGCTATATTCAGATTTCAATCGGGAAAGCAACCAATAAATGTACAGGATACATGCACCAATCATCCAGCCTGATTAACCCAAATTGAGGGTAAGGATAACCAGACAATATACTTGTAACTTTAATCAGAATATCCTCGTATTCTGCAAACAAGTACTTTTATTCAAACATAATAAACTGGCAAGTGCACAGTTCCATAAACAATGTCACTTTAAGAAGCATGGGAGTTGTGCACAAAGAGTTTTCTCATTTTTCCCCGCCACAAAAGCAATGCTCAACACATGATTTTGCTTCAAAGACCCACGTCACTAACAGCATATGAGAGAAATATGTCCCTTACCTCCAAATGACATAACTAGACACCAAACAGAACAACAAGGACTTCACAGGATCATCCCAGCATGCCAAGGAAAGAAGCCCCTTCCCAGCTTGCATAAGTGGGAAAAGTAATTCCTGCACACGTGGTAATATCAGGAAATTCTGTCAGCCAAAGATGAATCTATTTTATGATAAAAATGTGGTGATAGCACAAAAACTCATGGAATAGGTCCTACTAATAATTCAAGTAGTTTCAAAATTGTGGGTGTACAAGCACGCACAACATCAGCAATACTGGAGATGGTGACTTACAAAACCACCTTTACAGCAATAGTTGTCACTGCATTAGTCACAATTGCCCTCACTAGATCACAAATGTAGCCACAATTTAAATCCTTATGCAACCAAATGTACACAAAATCTGCTTAGCAACTACAGTTTGAATAAATGGATAAATGACACAGTAAATAATGGCCAGTCATGGATTAAAAGACAAGGAGAGAAACTTAATGTCATTAGCATTACTTTCATCACTGCCATATTGGTGTCAATACCATCTACTTTAACTCCATCTACTGTTTGTTGCGCAAGCACTGCCTTTTTATAGCTGCTTCTAGATTCTTTAACAGCTCTTTCCAGTTCACTAATCTCTCCCATGACTATCTCACCCATGGCAAGACTAGCCTCATTAGGATGGCTTGAACTTGTTCCAAGCATAAATCCTAGATTGGAAATCATGGTTGATGCTGACATTGAGTACATTCCACCTCCAGCATTGTAATTATTTGTGTGGTCTAGTGCCTTTGCAGAGGACATGTTCGCAAGAGTCTCTACAATCAAATCTCTGCCAGGAAGTTGATCACATAGAATGAACATGAGAAGAGAATCACAATGAAGAGAATTTACAGAACTTATTTCTCTAATGGCTTGTAGTCGCAAAATTCCAAGTACAGCCTTTGAAAGTGCTTCATCCCGTGCAGCTCCAGTGACCTTGAACTTCTTTATGAATCTATGTGCACATAAAATTTCCCTGATAATGGCTAGCCAATAATCACGACGAGTATGTCCCTTAAGCTCAGGAAACTCTAATACAACTGGTTCTGATCTAAAAAAGAAGCACCACAATGTCAACAGCTATATATTCTCAGAATAAGCTCTCATCTCTTGGTCCAAGAGAATGAGAGACAACAACATTCTAGATATATATACTATCACTGAAGAAGAATTTAATATGCATCATCCTTACAAGGAAGTAGATTTATAGAAGACAGCCTTGTTAAAAAGTCGAGCACCCCATGGTCCAGTTAATTCAGGTTTAACAATCTGTTTTAGATCATTTGACAAGTCATATATTTTTGGCTTGTCATAGGACATAACACGAAGAGCTTCAAAATGCAGTGCATGATCTGTGAGTGTAAGCCGACCTGCAGGGAATATAAAAGGACATGGATTTATTGAAGTGAAAATTTAAAATGAAAAAATGAGTGTTTGGTCAATACTCTTTTGGAAATTATGATTCTGTGTTGACTACAATTGTTATGTAAATGGCACTACAAAAGATGAGGGAACAAAATAACTTATCCAGTTAATTACCTGGCCATGCAGATATTCCCACATGCTCAAGAACAGGTAGAGTGGCAACTGTTCCATCTACTTCCAAAATTTTTTCCCTTCTAGCTGATCGAACTGCAGATAGAAGAGATGAATTTGATTGGGTCTTCATCTTTTTTATTGCTCTGCAAAGAAATAAAATCATGATCTGCTACCCACGTGCAGGAACAATAGTAAACTGAAACTTGGAAGTAGAAAAATGTAAAAACATAGACCTACCGGATGAAAACTGTCAACAAGAAACAGGGAAATGATAGAGTGAAAAGTTGAGTGCAGAGTTTGTGCAAAGAACTGAAAATACAGTATAAGAAGGAAAATATACAAAAATTATCATGGAAAATACTCAGCCACAAGGTTCATTGTGACATGATCTCATCTGAGTTTATTCCACATCTGGAAAACCAAAGCAAGTAAAAGAAAACAAATGTATTCCATGCTTTGGCAGAAAGCAATTGGGAACACAACTAAAACATTGATAAGCAACTCAATGGCTTAAGAGCTGGAGAGTCATATACAGTTTATTTGATCTTAGATGGTTATTTCATTATGGTCAAAGTCATGACTTTTGAGATCTATTTGGGCATACAATTTCTTAATGACCCAAGTTGTTAGCATGAAAGAAGGGCATTTGAGAAGTGCTGCACCATGGAACAGCATCATAGACACTTAAAGGTCGTTTTGCATTTAGTTTCTTGAACAATATTTTCTTCTCCAAAAACTTAATATTATCATTAACCATTGAACAAATAGAGTCTGCATAAGGATGCCATCTAAGTAATCTCTAGCAAATGTCATAAATAGTTATTAGAGCTAATTGCCACAAAAAACCCATAAAAATAATAATAAAAAAAAAAAACTCAACATACAATTAAGCTTGTTTCATAAACCAACAAATTCCCATTCATTGCATAGGATTTTTTGGCTTCTTCACTGACAAGATTATGAAAATAAGTTCATCTTTAAGGCATTTTTGTAAATATCAAACAAGAAAATATGTCAAACTAAGAGGAACAAAACAAATGCACAAGATCTTCAATCTTTCGAAATGCTGTTACCTTTCTATTCCACTTAGGTACTTATCATAGATGCAGAATTCAAGCCGACCATTACTTGACAAAGTAAGCACCTCAAAAAGATTTTCAGTGATAACCACATTAGAAATGACTGGAAAAGCCGGAGCTATTCGAGAGAATGCTTCTAGCCCAACTGTTGGTTCCCCATCTACCTATGTAAAAATAACACATAAAGACACCCAATCAATAGAAATGTGGAACAGAGCACAAAGGACAACAGCTTGAAAAAAAATTTAATTTTTTTAGGACTGCACAGATTATGTTTCCACAAATCCTGCTTGTGCACCCACACAAAGAGCAGGGAAAGGGAGGGAAAGAACACAATGCACTGTTTTGCAAGCAAGGATTTGAAGCTACCAAACAGTTCCACATACCAATACTGACAATGAAACAGAAAAAAAAAAAAAAAAAGAAACTGTTAAGATTATTGACGAAGATAAATTGACAGGAAAAGATTCGAGGATTTGAACCCAAAATAAATATTGCTAGAGCAATAGTTTCATCTACATGTGCAAAAGATATCTGAGTGCAGTAGTGAAACAAGCATACATGTACATGGAGGAAATATCTTCAATATATCATATATGAAGAGA
The DNA here is from genome assembly GCA_037832345.1 of Rhizophora mangle. Classification (NCBI taxonomy): domain Eukaryota; kingdom Viridiplantae; phylum Streptophyta; class Magnoliopsida; order Malpighiales; family Rhizophoraceae; genus Rhizophora; species Rhizophora mangle. The sequence continues at coordinate 290,534 of JBAPLJ010001034.1, forward strand.
AATGCAATTTTGCTGAACAATTAATAGTAGCCCTAACAAAAATAAATGAATGAGCTTACATTGAGTAAAGGTTGGCTGGCAGATGCCGGAGTTTCCCAAGCCAGCATCATGTCATATGTCAGGCGCCGAAACTTCTTATCTGCCAGATGGACTCCTACTTGAACAGACAGTGCTAGTGTTCTGAAGCAACAGTATTCCAAAAAGTTCCTTGCATACTTAGATGGATGCTTAATGGAATCAGAAGACTCTGCATTGAAACTTGCTTGAAGCTCGGATGCAGGAACAGCAAGGATTCTGCATTATGTTAGTCCTTTAAAAAAGAAGAAGAGAGAACATAGAACCACATATATAATGACAAAGCTATGATATTCAGCATAAGAGAACATAGAACCACATACAAAATGACAAAGCTATGATATTCAGCATACAAAATGAGGATCACCCAACCACAACAGATTTCAAATCAGCCTAAATCACAGATTGCATAAAAACATACTTCAAATGCGAGAATACCAGGAACACAAATACCATTGTGGCACTTACTTTGAGCATCTACGAACAACCATATTAGCAAGCACAGAAAGCTCAGATATCCAGTTTCTGCCAACAGATGGAGAATTTTTCAATTCTTCAAATTCCTCATCAAAGGAACTTCGCTTTCCATATAACCATTTAAATGATCCTTCCCTCACTAGCCCCTTAAGCATATTTCTAGTTCTGCTTGCTTTAGCCAACTCCAATGTCACCTCATCAAGCCACTAAAGCGGTAATCAAATGGAAAAGCCTTTCATTCAACACAATTCACTGACAAGCACTTCTGTGTTCTAACACAGCACATTCCTAGTCAGACAACCTTGCAACAACCACATTTAGTCACAATCAAAGAACCAAATAGCTGAAATTGAACTCCCAATAGATCCCATACAAGCTTCTTGCTCGAACCCAAGCAAAACAGATTGACTTGCGATCATTGCAGCATGTGCAGTATTACTAAAATCCAGCAGCCGAGTTCACCAATACCATAATTCCCGCCCGTTAGATTTTAAATGAGACAAATGGGGCTTAAATGCAATTCTTTCGATATCTGCAACAGATAAAAATAAAAACCCACCTCAGATTGAGTTCATTGGACCATTCTCCACAAACCCATCTCCGGTCATTGCAAGATTTTTACAAAATCACAGAGACAAACGAAACTAAAAACCGCATTGGAGGCTGCTTCTTGTAGCCTCTCCCACCCCCAGAGACAAGAAGACACCGATCAAGACAAGAGGCCTTGGGTTCGTCATGTCTGAACTATAGAAAGAAGCCACCGTCCGTCATCAACTGATTAGCCTGTTACGCAGCGTCCAGAATAAAGATGATCAGACGTACTCGGATTCACCGGAGGGCGATTACGTGTTCCACTTTCGTTGGTTAAGATATTTCTTTTTGTTCTTATTCTTTCCTTAATTTGGGCAACAGGAATAAGATGGATAAATCAAAATGAGCATAGATTGTGTGATTTTATTTTTTATTAATATTAATAAATAATTATATATTTATTAATTATAAAATTTTTTTACATCAAATTCAACAAATTTTTGTCTAAAAATAAAATAAAATAATGACATGAAATTCAAAATTTTTTTTGTTAACATGGAAGCAAAGTATTTAGTAGGAATGGCTCAGTGAGTCGATGAACTTAATTTTAATGGGTAATTATGTAAGGTTAATGGGATTAAAAGGTTGATTAAGAGAATGAACTAAAACAAATCTAAAAGCGAAATTAAAACGCAATTATATTTAATTATAAATCCTCTAATGTCCTCTTTACGACGACGTCCCTGGAGATACATTGTGTAGGTAGAGGGATAAAAGTGTCCATCATGATTGGCGTCAATGTGCAGAAGGTCAACGAAAGCCCAGAGAACAGGGCTCGAATTACTGGGCTGGTTGAGTGTGGGTCTAGACCTTAGGCCCAAGTAGAATGTGGGCTATAGTAACAACAAATGAAGATGGAGTTCATCTACCGAAGGGAGATCATAAATATAGAATAGGAAAAACCTATAAATAAATAATGACCCTTCCACGTGTTTGATTTCGGCTTCACACTAACATCATTACTCTATAAATTAATAAAATAAATAAGAAAATTGATACCATTGGTCTTTATAAAGTTAAAATTTTATTTATTTTTTAATTTAATTATTAATAAAAATAATAAAAAATATTTTAAAAAATAATATTAGTATCTATAAAAATATTAAAAATAATTAAAATTTAAATTATTTAATATTTAACTTATTTAATATAATATTTTTAAGAATGAGTTTATATAAATAATAATAAATTATTAATTAATATTATATGCAAAATTAAATTTTAAAATTTTTATTTATAATGTAAATAGTATAATGATTTTAGTAATTAAAATTAAATTATATTTTTAATAAATTTTATTACTCTTTAGGCAATGAGGTTGATAAAAATGTATATTTAATAAATTTAAATATATATAAAAATAGAGTAAAGTTACTTCTACGAGATCTTAGAAAAGATTTTAATCCACCAATATTAAATAACCTTATTTTAAAGAATATAATATAAAAAAAAATATTAGTATTTGTTAAAAAATGATAATTCATAAAAAAATTTTTATGTAATAATACTTTAAATATTAAAAATTATACATGTTAATCTTTATTTTATAGTTTAAAAAGTATCAATGATAATTTATTATATTTTTATTGAAACTTAACAAAATTTAGTCATTTAAAATATATAAAAAATATTTAAAATAATATTATTTTTAAAAATTTATATTTCATGTTAAAAATAAAAATATCATTTCACCTATTTATAAGATGATATATATCTTATACTTCACAAAAGAGATATACTCAAACAAATTATTGACATATACATCTTTATATTTTGGTTATTTTTTTCTTTACATCCAATTATTATTGGCTTTTATATTTTTGTTACAAATTATTGACATATAATTTTAAGTTTATTTACATCCAATGAAGTTGCCAAGCACAATTCAAATGATCTAAGCATTCTCATTAGTAATATGTTTGCAAATACTTCTTTGGGTCCTTTTTGGTTGGTTTTCAATTTCATGACAGGTTCAAATTATGAGTGGAGTGTAGTGCTAAACATTTGTAATATGAAATGCACAGCGCAATAGATGACTTTCGGTCACTTTTGATTGAGCATAAAGCAATTAAAAATAGATCCCTGACTTGCTAACAACCCCATTCCACTTCCAACGCTTGAAGATGAGCCCACTGTGCTTGAATCCTTGAACTTGCCCATATTAGGTACTTTGCTCTCTCCAGCTTCACCAAATGCGTGATCCTCAATCTAATGTTGGGAATCTTTGATGCTATCTGTTTTGTTACCAGGGGGACCCACTGGAGCCCCCTTCTCCCTCTTTCTTCATGCATGCTCCAAGTCCCATGAGACAAGCAAATACTTGGTCAAAAGAGGGTCAAACAAGAAAGGGTTTTGATTGGGGAATAGAAATTTAAGAGGCTTTAAAGATTCATAAACACATATATGTACTTTTTTTTTATAAAAAAAAAAAAAATAAATAATTGAGATGTTGCATAACCCACATTACCCTGTCCATCCTCTTTTGGGCATGCCAGGGCCCATGAAAGCTGTATTTTCTTGTTTCTCATTTCTTGTTGAATCAATACATTGCATCTACCTCTCCGCCTTCCCTTTTCCTGTTTCTTTGTGCTAACTCCTTTAAAGCAAACAAAAGCAAGAAAAACAAAAAACAAAAAGGTCAAAAACTTCTCTTCGATCGTGCAATTGATGAATTGGCAACATCCATAAGATCTTAACTGTCCATCAAATTACTATTTTATTTTCTTCAAGTTTTTTTTTTTTTTGGGGGGGTGTCTATGTGGATTCAATAATTGGTATGTCATTAAAAAAATATTTTATTTGGAAAATATTAAGTGGAAGCAAGTTTTTTATAGATAGTGAAGAGACTCATAAAAAGTGTATTACAGTAGTTGGGTTGCACGGGTATAAATGTAATCTTGTCTGTGTGTAATCAACAATTCTAATGCACTTCTTGTGAAGATAAGTCATTTCTTTCCACGTCAAAAACCTTTGTTATGTAGTAAAGCCATGTTGTTTGTTGTTGATCGGCTTACTCGCATGTTCAATTCATCAAATCCCCTTTTTCTTTCCTTTTTTATTTTTTTAAAGGGTTTTTGGTCTTTAATGGGTTTCTGCTGTCAAGTCTCATGGGACAAACCTTAAATTTTAGTGCCAAATAGATCAGCAGTCTCGTCCATTTACCGACAGATAGGATTTTTCCCACGGCTTGATGCCAGTACCTAGTATCCCCTACACGACAAGGAGCAGCTGTTTAACACAAATTGTGTTTTTATGAGCACCTCATGGTACTGGGGCCAATTGAAATGTTCCACGAGTAATAATATATATATATATATATATATATATATATGTTCAAAATTAGAGCTTATTTTATCGAAATGACAGAAAATTTTAATTAACGAGGTATGGACACCCTCATCAACATCATTGAATCAACCTCAACATGCTAACTAACGTTTTTTATGTCGGCATGCCGACATAAAAAAAAAAAAAAAATTGCATAAATGACCCATAATCCGAAGTAAGTTTGGGATCAATTTTAAGCACATTGCGTATGCCGACAATGCGAACCACAACAACGCTTAGCATAGAGCCAAGAGTGATTCAAATGGAATTATTTCACATTTGTGCCTTTTTTTTTTTTCCAAATTTAATGATGGAAGCGGTTAAACCTGAAGATTTGATCACTCTTAACATTACCCTTTTGATAATTACGTGAGTTCAACACATCAGTTTATTCAAGTCTAATCAACTCGATTGAATGTCCAATATTCTTCTTTGGATGACATGTTCGGCTGCTAATCAAGATCCACGTGAGTTCCATAAGAATCGACATATATACTCAATCATACATAAGGAGCATATGAGATCAAGTTCTACAATCAATATCGCTTTTTTTTTTTTTTTTATTTGGATTTCAACAAATGTGTGGGTGATAGAAAAAAAAAAGTATATATAAATTGCAGGTTAAGCTAAAGTATAGATTGGAGTGGGAACATATTTGATAGGTTTTGAAGTTAAAATTATTGGGGAACAGAACATCTCCACTAGAGGTGCTGTAAGGTAATAAGGGCAAGAATCCAAAATTGAGGTCAAAGGGACCATGATGACTGGAAGTAACCATGTCCTCCATTTCTTTCTCTTACCATCCTCTCCATTTCTTTTGCCCCTTGTGCCTTGGCCCTCTGCAAGTGTCAAACATACATCATTGTCAAACAATTTAAAAAAACAAAAAAATTCTGTATCAAAAAGGTGGCTTAGGCAGGAATATTATATGTATAGATAACATATCTAGTGGCCACAGGATAAATTAGAAAGATCTGATTGACTTTTACTAGTATTTCTTTATTTCTAGTTAAATGAGTATAATCAATGGTGGAAAATATCTAAGTACCTGCATTGTCTCCATGCCATCTGGCTCTGCGTTGAAGTCATAGAGGGTGCTTGCTGCGGTAAGCTTCATAGAAAGAAACTGAATTGACAGTTAAGAAAAGAGGAATATCTGTCAGTTCAAATGCCATAAATTCTTTAAACGTTGGGAACATTTGTTTTCCTGAATTTTTTTCATTCAACTCACCTCAACCTGATTCTGTAAGGACTGAACATAATTAATTATCTCTTCCAACATCACTGCCATTCCCATGGTCTGTATATATTCCAAATTCGATAATTTAAAAAAACAAAAAAAAAGAGAGAGAATATGAACACAACAATTAATTCTTCCATCAAAGAAGATAAAATATATTTAACTTTATATTGGTTAGTTTGTCTTTGGAAAGAAGCCAAATACCTTGTAGCAGCCTGGGACAATATCTTGCAAGCATCTTAGCCTTTCATTGATTTTTTCTCTTCTAACCTGTTGTGCAATAAATACTTCATCCATCAGCCCTTCATAGCACTTTTATTTATTAATTTACTTTTGTTTTGGCTATTTAGAAGGCATAACACACACACACACACACGCACACACACACACACACACACACACACACACACACACACACACACACACTATGTCCAATTTCCAACCATGCGGGGTACAGAAGCTTTTCAAAAGGACATGGCAGTTGACTGTTTTGGGGAGCTTTTAATGGAATTTACCCTTTCTGCCAGACTGTGGCTATCAGTGGCTTGGCCCCTTCTAGCTCTAACATGAACCACTTCCTTTGTTTCCTCCATGTCACTGCTTTTCACTCTTTTTCCTCTTCTTGAATTCTGCAAGTACAAGCAAAAAAAAAAAAAAAATCATTTGTTAGGCCTTGTCTAGCAATTCCACCGAAACCAAGATCAATCCAACAACAAAAACCACAAAGGGATAATAAAAATGTAAAGTAATTCAATACATTTTTCCTCTTGGTGCCGTTTTCAGAGACTTGTGGAGATGAATTCATTGAACTGCTTCCTGATAAGTCCATTATTTTTCTCTTTCTGCCATCATGATTTTCACATTCAATTCCAGGTGTGACTATGGGATGATGATCAGAAACTGGGACAACATTCTGGTTGTTCTGATGGAAAACACCCGGAAAATTGTCTGCAAAGTTCCCGGAAACTTCTGGTGGTTGGTGGGCAAAGAAGTTGTCATTAGAGAAAGGCGTGGGGGTATGACAATTCAAGTTTGAATTGTCTAGGATGGTTAGGTTCATTTCTGTGAAGTGAGTTGCTTGTTCCATGGTTGGATACATATCTAAGAATGGAAACGAGGAGGATCTCAAGCCTTGCAAATCCGCAGTAAAGTCAGCCATTTGGGAGTTTTCCAAGTATATGGGGATTGTTTGATTTGGGGTTGGGGGAGATCTAATACTTAGAGAGCCAAATGGTTATTGTGGTGCAGTTATGGATAATGAGAATGAGAATTGTATTTATAGCGGGGGATGAAGAATTTTTATTTTAATTTTTTTAATAAAATTATAAATAAATTATATTTAATATACATATACAACATTGAAGTAAAAGGGTAGCAGCTGAGAGAGCCACATGGCAATTCCACATTCTTTTATTGTGTTCCCTAGATGGACCCCATATTCAGGAGATATATCCAATAACCAGATGGGCCCATGATAAGCTTTGGGCTCCCAGGGGGGAAGAATATGAAAAGCTTAAAGCCTAAGTGGAACTTTGTGGACCTTTTCCCTTTTTTTTTTTTTCACCTCTATTATTTTATTTATAAGGACTCTAATTTTTAGAAAATCTCTCTCTCTCTCTCTCTCTCTCTCTCTCTCTCTCTCTCTTTCTTTCTCTTTTTTTTTTTTAATATAGAAAAAGTAATGTAAAAGTGAACTTAATGACATGAACATCATGGGAAGGGTCTTGACAAGGACGACCACTACCTTATCCTTTCCTCCTATAAATAATATAAGACCACATTATTTAGTAGTATTGGTCTCATTCAATTATTTGTGTGTGAAAAAATGCATGGTGGCCCATTTTGATAGTCTCTGCTGATCTGTTTACTTTTTGCCTTCTTCATCTTCTCTTTTGCTTTTCTAGTACACATAGTCACCGTCAGCACCACCCAAAATGGTCATATTTAACCACTGTTATTATTGCAACAAAGGTGCATTTGGACATAAAATGGGCATATCAAACCATAGTTCCATTGAGGAAGAGCATTATCTAAGTGTTTACACAGATAATGGCTTATCAGCCTATCCGCACCCATTTTTCAATATTTAGCTCATTTAAATTTGACAGCTTCCTCGAGAAAGAAATCCCACAATTAGAGTGGATTCGTCTATCGATTTGGTTAAAAGGTTTGAACAATTTTTCTTGTAATGTCTCGGGCACTTGATCAGTATATAATTTTACAGGGGATTTGAAACCTGATTTTTGATGAAACAATAATTCATTGAATAACTCAGCTCTTTCTTTCTTTCTTTTTTTTGGGGGGGGGGGGGAATACAAAGCTTCAATTCTTTCCATTTAATCCCCTTACTATTTTCCTTTTTTTTTTTTCTTTTTTCCTTAAAGAGAAACGGAGGGTTACTTAAAGACATATTACATTTGAATTGCAACTACTAATTACTTGTGCAACAAGAAACCTCAATATTAAGCTCTTACTAGTTCATTTCTTTTGCTTTTTTTTTTTTATTTTTAATTCTTGTTTTAGAGACTAGAACTATTTGAAAGCTTGGTAATTTCAATTATTGAATAATTTAAAAAATATTAGAATTTAACATATGATTGATTTCTAAATTTCACTTAATAATTTAAATTTTTCAAAGGAATGATTTATTAAGATAATATTAGAGGTTTACCAAAAGATATTGTATTTAAATTATACTATTTTCACATTTAATTATAATTTTTTATTTATCTTTTACTCATACTTATTATGTAATGGACTTTTGTGTAAATATATGTGTTAGAGTTTTATATATTATTTATTTTAAGTATCACCTAACAACTTAAATTTTGATTAATTACCCTAAATTATAAACTTTAGTAAGCAAATTAAACCAATCAAATTGGTTGGCAAACATTTGACTTTGATTTTAAATCTCCTCCACGAAGGTAACTTCTTATTTTTATTAAAAAGTCATCATATATATATATATATTATTTTTATAAATTTCACACTTTTTCTTAATTAAAATTTAAGATTTTATAAACTTCACACTCTCTTTTAAGTAAATTTCTTGAAATGCATGAGAAAGACTGAAGGGGGAAGAAAGCGGAACTCAATTGGATAACATCGTCAGCATGTGGGATGTGTGTTTGGCGCGTGGCAATACATTTAATTGCACTTTAAATTCTTGGATTCCTAAGGGCTCCCATAGCCACGAAAAATAGGTTGGTAAAATGAAAGTAGCAAGTAGGCTTTTCCCTCTACTAAAAAAGAGGATCCTACCCAACATGGATCTGGTTTGAACTTTTTTCTTGCGTGGAATGGGATGTGGTCCTCGTTTCCTTCCAATTAGTTAAAAACAAGCACCCAAAAATTTCTTCCAAGATTCACAATCCTTCTTTGGTGTTTTGCCCATTTGTTTGCATTTTTGTCATCAACGGTGTGTCAACCCTTGAAAAAGGCTATGTTTGACAATTGATGAGTGACGAGCCTAACTCGCCTTAACTTAAAAAGTCTTAAAGTACCAAAATCAAACTATATACCAAAAAAAAGTACCCCAATAAGACTTGGGAGTTTCCATATGTGTAAAGTTCACATGTCAATTACCCGTAGAAAATTAAAAATTAAAAGATGATTTGGATATTAGTTTCCTACTCGCGTATTTATGCCAAAACGCTGGTCGTTTATGGGTTTGTTAACTCTTACGGGTCTTGAAAGTAAATAAAACCATGGATATGTCTTGGAAGCTCACACCTTACCTATACTCGGCTCCTAAAATGTACGGACACAGATAGAGAGACAAATTCGATATGATTCGAATAAAAAAAATATTTTAATTTCTAAAAAGATTAAGAGACGTATACAAGTTGAATACCACTTTAAAATATATATGAATTAGATATATTAAACTTAAATATATATGCATGCATGTGTTTTTTTTTTGGACAAATTTAGCATTTTTCAACGTATGACTTAGAATCCTTATTATAGTATTGTATATTATAATTAATATTTTTAAAAACATGTAAAATAATATATTATATCTACATATAACATGAAATTTAACAAATTATAAATTAAAGTATACAATAAATTATTATATTAAAATATGTTTAATGATTATATTTTTTTTTATCAACAAATTAACTATATATTGTTATGTTTATAAAAAAAAATATTATGTTCATAATTTTGAAAAAAATTAAAATTATTTTTTACGTACATGACATGTGTCTAACAAACTAATTAACTAGAAGTTTCATACATATGTCTTCGATTTTTTTTTTAATTTTTTAAATATAAATTTTAGATTAGAGAAAAATTAATTAATAATGCTTAGAAAGTAACATGATAATAATAAAAAATTTTAACCAATCATATTTGATTTGATTTTTCAAATAAATAAAATTAAATATAAAATAATTATTTTAATATTTTTCTGTTACTTTCTATGCATTATTATTATGTAATAGTATTCTTTGACTTATTTAACACATATTCAAAGTATATTTAACAAGTGTCATGTTAAGCCAATGTAAGTGTCCATACTTGAGCTTCAATATCTTCCTCGTGTATGTGTTTATATATATAATGAAAAAAATTAAATCATAACAAATGAGAAGTTATATGAGAATAATAAAATATATAAATTAATTATACTTAATTTTATAAATAAAAAAATTAAATAAAAAATATTAATTTATTTATTTTTTTTTATCAACGATATTGTTAGGGCCCATTTTAACTAGAAAATTTGTGCGGGAATTTCATCTCAGAGGTTTTAATTCTTTACCTCTTTTGCCAGCTGCTATGCACACGGACAATTTAAAATCAATAAAGCGGTTCAGGAATTTACGGCCGATTAGGTGCTTGATAGACATGCACAACTACCGAGTTTCCCATCTTTCTTCTTTTGTTCTTCGCTTCACCTAGAGCTTCCTTACATCACGTCTATGGTTGAGAATTCTTTGCCTTGAGAATTTTCTTCCTGGCATACGTGGACTCTTACAACACAGTAGCTCTAAAAGAGGGTTTGAAGCCGTTGGATTACTCTACTAAATTTATAGAAAAACAGAACTTTTCTTATAGAAAAAAAATTGAATCAAAATTCAAGTCTCAATAAAATACTATTTATTTATATATAGAAGCTTGCACAAATGCAATACACCTAAAGTTAAACTTACGGTTGCATATGCTAGCTAGCTTCTAAGATCCGCTTTGTCATGGGGATTGCACACGATAATTTACAAATGCTTCTATTTTCGTTCGCCACCAGCCATTTGTCTCATATGCAGGTCCATTTTTCAAAACCCTTAATGTCTCTCACTTGTAAAATGCTTCTTGGATGCGAAAACCGGCTTGGGATGTGACCCTTTTTTTCCAGGCTTGGAAAACCGGAATGTTAATTTCAACCTCATATGACAAATTGGACCCTTACGGGTCAAGAAGGACCATTGAATTGAAAAATCAAGTCCGAAAGAGCCGAAAGTAGAAATGGTGGAATTCTGAAGCCATGGACTTTGTGCCTGCAAGTTATGGGAACGAATGCGTGGCCTGCCACTTGCTAGACTGGATGAAACTTCAAAGAAACCGCCTAATCATTTGATGTTGAAAACGTGGATTTTTTTAACAAACTAGTAATAAAAGAAGTAGTTTTTAAAAATAATTTTATAAATAAAATTTATATTTATATTTTTAAAATTTTAAATTTGAATCTCAAAAAAGAATATAAGATTTATGAGATAAAAAAATTATTTTTATTATATCATTAATGAGTTAATAAATTTTATAATATGTAAAAATAAAAATAAATAAATAAATAATATAATAATTTCATCACATTTTCTATTTCCTTTTTATTACAAATCTCAATTAATCAGTATAACACTCGTATTGTTCTTGCTTCCACCTATTTTATGGTCTAATTTTACGGAGGATTTAACCAGTGGCTCATGCCTCTTACCGTACAGTTCCATTTTATTTTTGACAATATATTTTTGATAAGCGAGATTGAAAAAAAAAAAAAAGAAAAGAATAACCGTATAACAAACAGAGAAAGATACATGGGGAAAAACATTGACATCTCTGTACATACAAACACTACTACATTATTAAAACGACATGAATCTAATCCATACGAGCAATTAAACTTGCACACTTCCTTAGCAACCAAACCAAATGTTTTTCCTCAAGAACTCGGAGTTGGAAGTGATTTTTGGACAATATTCACTAAATAAAGATCGCCTCAGAGCTTATCTTATGGGGATTGGACAATCAACCCGAGCATCAATTAGAGCAATTACATACTTGTAACTTGTTGTTCATGTCAGCCGGGTTGGTCAATCTTTTGGCCCAAAGTCCGCTATCGGGTCGAGCTAGATCCAAGTAAAAGAATCGTTCACCAGCCCAATTTTGGGTGGGCTTTCCCAGGTCCAAGTACATGTATGCATGTATGTATATATATATATACACATTTTTTTATATTATTATATTATTTGTATATTTTTTAAAATTAAAATTTTTATCAAAAATTCGTATTTCATCAGCAAATACATTAGAAATTCTCTTTTTTTTTTTTTTTTTTATAACTATAAAAAAATAATATATTAATATAAAAAAGAGCAACAACATGCTATTAAGCTTATTATAAAATTTCATGACGGATTCGTAAAAGTAGAAAACATTTAAGATGGGATGGCATAATATATTTCAGACCTGAAACTCTCGATCGAACATTACTCTTCAGTAATCACAAGAATTCAATTGGCACAATTCTCCTGTGTCTTATCCACTCTCGCACTTATACGCTTTAAAATAAAAAAAGAAACTTTCAGTTTAAAATTTAAAATTTGGAGCTGCTAAAAAAAAAAAAAGCTCAATACTGTGCAAAGATGGGACATAAATTCTAGTTATTTTATTTTTGCTTGGACCATTATTATTGCCGCTAATCACGCTGTTATCAAACATGGTATTTAACATTGCCAAATATTCTTCTCCCACGTTGACATTCCCACAACTCTTCAGTATATATATATAAATGATCGTCACCATCACCCTCAAATCGTCATCGTGGCAATCATCCTATCCTCTGAATCCATGAGCCTCTCCACAAGGTTCCCTCCCCTGTCTGGTTCTGAGCATAACAATCTTCCAAATTCACGTCAATAGATCACTATTACAGCAATCAATTATAGATTTGGGTACGGTGAATTAAGACCAAACCTTTAACACTGTAATTATGAAGTGATGGGCTCGCAAAAAGTATCATGTGCAGCGCATTTCGACTGTGTTCTTAGAATTGTATTCATCCGAGATTTAGCATGTGAAATCAATCATAGAGCCTCATCCCCAATAACAATTGAATCTATTTAGATGATAACTTTTTTTTTTGGAATTTTCACGGCACCCTTTTTAGAGGGAGCCCAGAGTGATTTATAAAATCAGGAAGGAAACACCACCGTCGGTCATGTTGCTCAGTGATAGAATTGTTGAAAGGATCCAAACTTTGAAGATGACCAACCAAAGAAAATTAGGAATGAAACTCATCTTGGAAATAGCTGTACCTACCTTATCACATGCCTATTGTTTCATGCTCTATGATCCGGATCAAAATAATAATAATAAATTTCATGGATGGTTTCCATTTTGTTTCTGGTAATGGTGACATGGTTTTACGATGAAAGAACTACGATAAAACGTGACCCTTATAGTGCTTCAACCCACATGCTAATACTCAACTTCATAGCTAGCTAGCCTCCAATGGATCCAATGGGTACTTTTGTCACACAGCTACACATTAGCTGTGATAAAATACATTGTACGGCTACTTCAGTCAAAAGTTTAAAAGCACACCAAACCAATGGTTTGTAAACACCATGGCACATTTGTCTCCCCGAACAATTTTGTAAAAAATGACCGAGTACCTATAAGAAAACAAGCAAGGGTAAAAGAAGATATTTAAATAGCGCCTAACTTGAAAGGAACAAGGCACACACACACAAAAATCAAACATAGCTGTATTGATGGACGGACTTATAGGGACTTTTCTCGCGTTACTTGTCTGTATTGGTTTTGAACACTACATACGATGCAAAATTGCGGACATCATCCTAAACCAACTATCAAAATCGAAATAAAACTATAAAGAAACCAAGAAGTCCATTCCACCCCAAATGGTGAAAAAGAAACAGAGAGAAAGAAAGAAAAGAAACCAAGAAGTCCATGTTTAGGGTTCCAAGCAAAGGCTCGTGGTGCCCCCTCATTGGCCATACAAAAATAAGAAATAGGGGTATATTGGACACGTTTTCATATCCTTAGGTCCTTTTTTTTTTTTTTTTTGGTGTAAAAAAATTGTTGTTCAGTCAACCACGTTTCCATCTCTTCAACCTGCATTAAAAGCCTCTGCAATGAGGAGAAGTGATTTAGACGAACTATAGCACTAAATCATTGACGTCATTAGCACTTAATGTATCTTTATCTAAATACATTAGTACAATCTTACCATAAACACCCCATTTATGCATAGTTTTCTACTGAGGGCCTCACGGATTGATGGACATAATAGCCTACGTATATTAGTGGTAAAACCAATTAATAATGTGTTTTTTTTTCCTTAAACAAATTATTAGTAATGATTAATCATGTTATGGGCACGAGTATCCCTATTAATTGATTAGAAAGTTAAATTAAACATGCTTGCTGTTTTTGGATCTTTCAACTTAACGTAAATTGTTTCACCAAGAAATCATGTAACTTATTGCTCGGAGGTATTTTAATGGTTTAAATGTTAAACCATTTTTTTTTTTTTTTTTTTTGGAGTTCTTAGATTGTAATATAAGAATGGAAGGTACATAAAATTTACAATTTAATAAGGTATTATAAATGGATGGGGGCGAAAGAGAAACATGGTGCATTGTTCATGGAAAAAAAGGACAAAATCATTTTGGACATCATCTCTACAATGTGATGGCTGGTTATGTGAAGGATAGTGATGGTATCTATGGATTCCTGTGCGTTCTTTATAGACTCATTCAAAGGAACACTTGTGCTGGGTCAGAAGCCGAATGTGCGAAGAACCTTTTTTTTGGTTTTCCTGAAACCAGAGCGATTCTGTTCTAAGTGTGCGTAACTGTTTTTCTGAAGCCTGGTCCATACAAAATAAAATGTACCAAAATTCGGGCCAACGAGCCAATACAAATTTAAGGGAATCTCAAACTCAATCTAAAGATAAAAAAAAAGTTAATTCTACGTTAACTGTAAAATTACTTAATATTAGAAAATTTATAATTAAGAGATTTTAAGTTAAATTTATAATATTTTAATTTAAAATTTTATCGTCAATTATAAATTATATTCCATTTATGTATTTAACTTAATAAGTTTGTCTTTGTTTGTAAAAAGATATGTTATGCATTTTTAATTCCACCTAATATTATAAATTCTTAAGTTAAATAATTTTTTGACAGTGGAGTTAGTTCGATTCATCATTGCCAAGGTGTATGGTATTGAAAGTTTAAATCCTGTTTCCGATTAATCCTACAAAACGAATGAAGACGGGTCCCTATCAACAAGGAGCCCATCTAGCTGGATCGGGGATCTGGACCATGAACAAGTCTAGCTATCACCATGTCCAAAATGTAAAGTGATGGACCCTTCATGAATTCGTTCCCTCAACTGATGTAAATACGTAGGACACGACCGATCGGTTTATCGATGGGTCAAGAGACCATGTGATATCAATTTTGTATTACACAATTTTCATCGCTTTCCATTCTTCATTAGAAGGCACACTATAGACTTTAGGAAAGAAAATTCAATGGAAACTCCATTACGTGTTTGATTCCACAAGCTACTCCTTTTGACAAGTTGTTAACCAACTATAGTTATCAATTGGACCTCGGGGTTATATAAGTCATGGACAGGTGGTGACTTGCTTCACTTTAGCTTCAAGATCCCGAGTGCCCTTTTTTTTGTACTTCAATACCCTTTGTGAGCCTTCGTTTCCCATAGAATTGGGTATGTGTTCTTTGAGTAATAAGACCATAAGTTGTTCTAGTGAAGATGACGCTGAGCTCAGGAGGGGGCCATGGACTCTTGAAGAAGACAATCTCCTCGTTCACTATATTGTTCGTCATGGCGAGGGTCGGTGGAATTTGCTTGCTGAACGTGCAGGTACAAAGCTTTTTCTTGTTATTGATATGGATTGCTGATACACACTCATTCAAATCAATATATTCATGGTTATCTTCGTTTTGGTCTTTTGGTTAAAGGGTTAAGGAGAACAGGCAAGAGTTGCAGACTGAGATGGCTAAATTATCTTAGACCAGATGTTAAACGCGGAAATCTTAGTCCACATGAACAGCTTTTGATTCTTGATCTCCATTCTAAGTGGGGTAATAAGTAAGTTATTCAATCTTGGATTATCTCTTGATTACTTTAACTATGCTTGTGTTAATCTTGAGCCCATCAACTTGTAATTAAAATAATGATTCGTTTGAGTAGGCACTAAGCAACTAGTCAATGTCATCAGTTGATCGGAAGCCAATCCTTACTTCATGCATCATCCATCCCAACCCTGTAGTGCTCGGCTTAGTGCATCAATTTTAAGTAGCTTTTCACCTACTCTATTTTTCAATTTGTTTCTCCTGTCCATTGCAGGTGGTCAAAAATTGCTCAATATTTACCGGGAAGAACTGACAATGAAATAAAAAATTACTGGAGAACCCGAGTGCAGAAACAGGCAAGGCACCTAAAGCTAGATGCCAATAGCACAGAATTTCAAGATATAATTAGGAGATTTTGGATGCCAAGATTGCTTCAAAAGATAGATGGATCAAATCCTTCATCAACCATGGCACCACAAAACCCGACAATTTCTCAACCTATCAGTTATAGTCCTCAGCATCCAACATTGCCCCCACCTCTGCCAGTACAAGAAATGTTTCCAAGTCAGGGAGCTGTTGACATGACAGTGACAATGCAGAATGAGGAGCATCAGGAGCAAAACTCTGATTCAGAGCAGTGTACAGGTTCAAGCATTTCTTCTACTGAGTCAATGAATATCACACCAGTCTGTCAGTTATCAGAATACCCAGCAAGTCCATTTCATACCGCAGGCAACTATAGTGATTGTAGCACTTTTCTGAAGGATTACCGATATGATGACAGCAATTGCTATGGCATGGAAGGTCTCAATCTGGGAACTATGTCAGTGCCTGGAGGATTAGGTTACTCAGGTGGTGACTGTCCTGTGGCAGAAAGCGATTGGGTTGGATATGATTTGGGAGATACCATGTGGAAAATAGATGAATTGTGGCAATTTAGGAACCCATAATAGAGTGAAAACCCATCAAATATTGGGTCTTGTTTTTGAATACCCAAGAAATCTATCTATTTTGTAGCAAATGGTAGCATGTCATGCTTGGAGGCTTAATCTTGTGTCTGTGTGTGGTGGGGGGATTGAAGATTCATTGTTTATTTCTCTCCCCAAAAATTGACATCAACTGTGCATTCAGATCTTGCATCAGCTTCTATCAGTTTACTTCAATTTAATTCTTTTTTCACTTTTGTCTGGTAAAACAAGTGGGATAGTGGAGTAGGTTTTGGGGAACAAATCGCTTGCTTATTGAACATTGTTCTGATACAACTTGGAAGATCAAAGAAGTGGCCAAAGTACTGGAGATAGAGAGACAGAGAGAAAGAGAGATGCGTAGAATCAGACTGTTTATGAAAACAGAAAATAGAATAAAATCTCCTGCATTATTAATTATTATTTTGAGCAGAAACTCTTGTAGTCTTATTGCAGTGCAGATTTTCCATCTTGAGTTCAAATTTCAAAGCCAGTTGTAGAATTACGGTAAAGCTCTAACATTTTAAATCGAGCCTAGAGGGTTTCTACCTACCCAAAATTGATACAATTCTAGGAATCAAAAACTTTTCTCATCTCTGCCCCTCTCAAGACTTGCGGGTGTGAAAGGAACCCCACTAAACCATAACAAAAGCATCAAAGAAAAATGCAGCGGTCATAGGTAAGATGTATTTTGTCGTCTTCTTCTCGGAATGACAGAATTAAACTCCCTGAAAAAAAAAAAAAAAAAAAAAAAAAAAAAAAAAGAAGTTCTCATCGCTCTTGATTACCCCACGTCCTTAATTTCCATTTTTGTTCTCTTTTTCTTGCGAATCAAACAATTTGAACAATTTGGTCAGCTTAATCTTTAACAAAGACCAATCCACGAAGAACAACGTTTTGCAATTATACACTGGACCGATTGGCCATCGCCATTCTGCTGCTATCAGCCTTAGTTCAGTTTTATTCCTTTTAGTCAAGCAATAGAATAGAGAACAGGACTAGTCAATTTAATATTACTTAGGCGATTTGGTTCATATTTCAGAAATAGATCAAAATTAGTATCGGAATTAAAGGAATTCAAAAATAGAATAGTAAATTTAAAGTCCGAATCATAATAAAAAAAATTATGATAAAAGGTAAATTATAATAATATTATTATCATAATTAAAATATATTTTATTATTATAAAAATATAAATTATATTTATATTAAAAAAATTTTAATAATAATAATAATTAAAATCATTAAATTATTATAACATATTCAATTACAAGTATAAACAAAAAAAATATAATAATGAATTTTTCTAATTATAATAATTTTTATAATAACAATAATTTAAATTAATAAAAATAAATTTAAAATTTAAAATAAATATATTAATATAAAATTTTATAGTAAAAAATTATTAATTAATTAATAATTTAAATATTTTAAAATTTTTATAATTTTTTTTTTCATTATATTACCATTAATAATAATTATTATTATTTTATATAACACCAAAAATTTTCATATATATATATATATATATAACTACTATTGATAATTAAATTTTATCATAAGTTAAAAATATTTAATGTTATTCTAGTATAAAAATATTATTATTATTATTACATTTATTTTTATTAATATTTTGCTCTTAATATTTGTTCATTGTGTGTGTACGTGTGTATAAGACAAAAGAAGGGCTAATAATAAGATTAATAAAGAGAAATAAGAAAATGATGATTCTTGTGAATAAAGAAAATTTATTTTGGTAAAAAAAATTTTTTAGTATATTAAATATTAAAATAAAATTCATTCGTCTTTATTTTTATTTTTTTTAATACAATTGTCGTCGACCACACGCTCTTTAATTTTCATACACATCTTCTGGCTGCCGACTTGCCTTATTTAATGGGTTAAAGCTCATTGGCACATGCTCAATTCTTTCACAATCAAAGGAGAATTAAGTGGGTTAGCTAATGTTGACTTGAAGATGAAAGCTACGGCTCCAAATGGGCGCCACAAATTGACAATTCTTGGTTCTGATGAATGAATTCATTGCAAGATTCCAGTTTTGCAACAGATAAGCCTTTTTTTTTTTTTTAAATAAGGAAATTGGAAGGAGACATGGCCACAATTTATGACAAAGACGAAAGGTTCAAATTAAAATTTGACTCGGTCAGGCATTGCGCACCATGGACTGATTTCATACCCCCAGCACGCCTAAAGAAATTCTTTAGAAAGAATTTAAAAGTCAAAATATTACTATTGCTCTTGAAAGTTTAAACTATTAAAAAAAAATTTATTGATATTATTTGGCAACATTATTTTATTATTATTATTATTATTATTTTAATGGGATATATCAAGTGTCTTTTACGCTCTCTCTTCATAGCTTACCGTGCGTTGAACTTGAGGTCAGTCGATCAACTTCACCAATGAACTTGTTAAACATTTTTTGGAATGGCAAATCTATTCATTGATTTAAAAAAAAATATAAAAAAAAAAAAGCCTGGAACTACAGCACAAAGGGTTAGGAGATCCTGTGTAACAAAATATAACCAAAGCAGCAAAAGGCAGTCATGTCATTGAGAAGTGTCACACCCCATACGATCAACCGTGTACTGGGTACATCCCGAAAACTCGACATCGTACCTCGTCCCACCAGGATGCTCTCTTGCAACCAAGCCCAAAAGCCTCCTCATGTTTCCTTGTTCCCATCTTTGCCAACGTCTGGTTAGAGTCTAACCCTTAATCGTAGAACACAAGTACGTGCACGAGGCTCTACAGCTGTAACGATGTGTACGTTCAAAAGTTTCTTTCAGCTTAAAATTCCAAGCAAAACCATGAAAACAACTAATGTCAGGGTCGAGGTAATTCTGGGGTCAAGGCGTGGGGCACTCGACCAAAGATGTGGAACTTCGACCGTGGGCCTTAAGCTGGCTTCCACGAGAAATTATTATCCAGATTGTGGGCCATTTGCCGAAAATATAAAAATGTATGGACCGGTACCTTTTCTTCTTTCTTCCTTCTTTTTTCCATTCTTGTTTTTCTTTTTTTTTTGGCTTTTTCATAAGAGATGTAAAGGTTCAAGAAAGAAAAATACAGAATTAAGAATTTTTAATAAAATCATCTCAATTAGTTGTGTTTCTATTGAAGTATAAAAAATTAATCTTAAGAATAATAAAATTATTAATTAAACTAATATTTTACCAAATTAAATGTATTTTTAATCATATAAAATATTTTAATACATATTTTAACTCGTAATTTCATAATACAAATAAATATTTCAAATTACTAAACCACAATGATCATTATTATATTTTTATCTTTTCGTGTCCTATGCTAATAACATGTTTGCCATAACCCGAGAAAAGAAGACGAAAAGTGGGCCCAAGATGAAAACACATATCAAACCCACAAATAATAAAACTAACCAATTATTGGTGTTAATTAAGTATCATACAACTACTCAAAATAATAATTTAACATATTTTTTTATATTAATTTAAATTTAAATTTTCTTTCTAATGACTACATGAGCATTTTTATTAAAATTCACTATGTTAAATTTTATATTTATTATACTAAATTCAATAATATTAAAGTAGTGAATTTTTTAAAAAAGAGAGATTGAAGTAACCCTTAATTATTAGTATAATTATTGGAATAGTTACGATATACTTTTCTTTTTCTGATTTGGAAAAATAAAAGGAAAAAACACCATCGGAACCAAGCCAGTGAAATTGAAAGAAAATGCTTGGCTACACAAGCTTGCACTATATCCAGCTCAAGATTTTGCTGGTTAACTTGAAAAAAAAAAAAAGGAAAAAGAAAAAGAAAAAGATATGGGCTCAATGTGAACTCGGCGTCCATGAAAGATTATATCTTAGAGAACCGATCAATCTCCAATTGGGTGGGCTGGTCTGGCCAGGCCTGGCCCGGCCCGATTTATCATTGGGGCTTTGTGGGACCCATCATCAGAAGAACCACCTGATGCAATAAACGAACGAACGAGATTTATTTAGGTTTGTGAGGCACAAATGCATACCGTCCACGTGTGAAACCCAAGAAATCGCGACCCTTCAGTTTTTCACATAAAATCTAGACGAAGTTCAAAACTCAAGGCTTCCTGTCATCTTTTTCGATCTTCGTTTATCTCTCAGGTAAATTAATTTCTTCTTTAATCACTGTTTGGTTGCCGAGAAAAACGCGAGAAAGCGAGAAAGGTTAATTAATTTTTCTTGACTTTATCTGGTTGAGTCGTGAATGCAGGTCGATCTGTGAAGATGTTTACCACAGAGCGGAAAATACACAAAGTCAAGGATGCTGAACCAACTGAAATTGAAGAGCCAGTGGCACAGGTTGTAATTACGTTCCCATGTTCGTGATACCTTAAGAAAGTGGGAATTGCATTTCAATGATTTGGATTTTGTTTGTCTGTGTGCGTGTGCGTGTGTGTGTGTGTGTGTTGGGGGGGGGGGTTTGGCACTATTTGATTTGGAGAATACCAACCAAGAGCTGAAAAGTGAACTGAAGGATCTCTACATGGGGACGCTTTACAGGAAGTATGCCACTACAAAATGCAAATGCTTGTAATCAGTCTGATAACTTGAATGCTTAACAGTTGAAGACTTTATGTTTATGTTGCACTGTCCGTACTGGCATTTCAGTGGTGCATCCACTTCTGATTCCTTGAATGCTGCCACTGGCTTAGGGGGTTGATTTGTTAAATGTACTTGCGTAGTAATTATAGCTATTGTTCTGCTACACTGCTACCTATTGCTTTAAGTTATTTTAATGCAATTTTGAGGATATCCTGGAGATGTTTTCGGGTTACAATAATTGTATTTACGATTGTTGAAATCAATTTAAAATTCATATTTACTGTTGTTTTAGGTCTTGTTTTGTTCATGTCATTGTCTTTAACTTGTGTTAAGACTTTCTTTTAGGATGTTGTCTTGATTGCTACATGGAGGATATTGAGCCCTCCCAAGAAAGGCTGTGCCGCTCAACGCCCTCAAAGCCGCATGCTCACTTCTGTGCAGGAGGCAATGCTGAAGGATATTGTTTTTGCCTGCAGAGATTGTGGGAAATCGTGTCAGCTATAGAATTGATGGATCCAAGATAATGAAGCTAACGCGATCTCATTTATCTCAGTGTTTTAGACAATGATACAAAGGTTCCAATCAACATTTGAACTGTGATTTGTTGCTATATTCAAATTAGGCTGATTGTTCTCTAGAAGTAAGGTAATGATGGGCAACATTTATAGCAATACACAACCATACTCAGCATTACTACCTGGGTTATTTGTTAACGTTGCCTGACGAATTCGTAGGCCTTTTGGACCCAAAGGAGCAAAACAACAAAGAGTATAAGTTGGAGACCTTTTCTGCAGTTTACATGCAGCTTGCAGGGAAAGGCGTTGTGTTTGAGTTTCCAGAAACCGAGGCATAGTGACAAGGTGGCTTCATATTCTAAACTCTCTCTCTCTCTCTCTCTTTTTTTTTTTTTTTTCTCTTCTGTTGGCACCCTATTCTAGCTGGGTTATAGTGATTTAAAACTTGCTTAATATGCCCCACGAGCGTATCAAGAAAGCTAAGTTAGTAGGAAAATACTTGCTCTGAAACACATATAACACAAGAAGAATTTCCTGACTAGTTGAGATCATAGAGTTTCTCAATCATGGCTTTGGAAAGCAAGAGGAAACAAACTCCCCATACGAGACATGAATTCCGAAGACAAACAAAAGAAAACAATATACATGGTATGACATAAGATATAAGCCAAAGAATTGTAATTTACATAAGATTAGGAAAGGTTGCCATAAATGTATCAATTCACCCACTCACAATTTCCAATACCAAAATCCCACAGCTAAAAACATCAGTCTTCAAGGACAAAATATCCATGCATTGCATATTCTGGGGCCATGTAACTCCTGCATTCAATGGAAAGTTCTACGTGAGTTCTGATTTTAAGATACACAACCTGTCAATGAGAAAATTGCTCAGGACAAATGCAAGGCCATGAACGTTTCTAAAGTAGTCAGAACAAGCAAAGAAATTACTCACCAAGTAACAGAAATCTTGAATGTATTCACGTGGGTATCATCCCCGGGAAAGAGCCTCACTAGGCCGAAGTCTGACATTTATGGATTCAAGCGTTCATCCAGCAAAATATTGCTGGCTTTGATGTCCCTCCGAATAATCCTTATAGGGCCTCTTCGTGCAGGAACAAGAGGCCCTTTGCCACGCCTGTCAATTTTCGGAACCTTGTAACCCAATCTAGGGACGAAGACTTCAATTATTAGAACTTCCTTCAAAATACATTCGATTAGCTATTTAACAAATCAGGCAAACAAATGGAAGCTTTAATGCCGAAAAGAAAGTAATCCAGGCTTTTGCTAGGTAAATACTCACAGACAAGCATCTTTTGGGGTCCTTGTGCACAGCAACGCAACAAGGTAGCCAGGTTCTTCCCCTGTAATATTATAGAAGCTACTGTTGCATAACCGTTTCACATTAATAAAATGCATGCAAAGCATTACTTAGAAATAGAAGGCAAGCATCACAAGTTACGATTTAACATAAGAAAAAGGTTACGTTTTAACATGAATGGTTCTAATAGCCAAAAAGAATCTAGAAAATTATCTAACCTAAAAATTTGTATAGAAAGCATCTGAATGAAAAGTTGATGCTGATGCGCTCCGCGCGTCCACCACATGGAATCTAACCAAGACGTAAGGAAAATTGATAAACAAGTGAAAATATAAAGAAGCATGGTATTGAGGAACTCTCTTTCACATTTCTGCCTGTAAATTTGACGATATATTATCAGCAAGAAAAATTTGTATATTTCCTTTTCAATTCTTTCGCAGGGATATAACCCATAAATTTTTGGCATATCATACAAAACGTAAAGCCTATAGTTCACGTCAAGTATGCTACGTCGCGCGGTAAAAGCCAGGCCCTCCGTGCGGCTGGCCGATGGGTCATCGCGCCATGCCCACCCCAACTTGGTTGTAAGCAAAGAACTCTATTTTTATACCATGGGTCCTGCCCTGTCAATGTCTGGCCAGAGAGGAGACACGAGAACCTATCCCTTTTACATTTTTTTGGGTCGGTTAAGTGACATGTATTAATTCAAGTAACGTTTTTGTTGAATAATGCGGCTTTGCTAGCAGTCTGCTATGCAAATGTATTGCTGGTATGTATGAGTGGTGAGGAGCTTTATTTTGATCTGAAAAATTTCATGCTTAATCTCACTCAACGACAAACTTTGCTGCGTCTCTGCCTCTCCGCAATCTCTGTTTCTCTTCCTTTACCTTCTCAGAAATTACTACTGATCATCTATCATTTTTATTAAGGCTTCCTCAAGCTCTAAAGTCGGAAGAAAAGCAACAGAATTTTTTAAAAATGGAACTTGAATGTTATTATTCATATTTTAATATTAACATGATGCCCAGCGTCAGCGTTTGTAGTCCAACGGTTAGGATAATTGCCTTCCAAGCAATAGACCCGGGTTCGACTCCCGGCAAACGCAAGTGAATTTTTTCAGACTAAATAAGAAATAATATTTTTATTTTAAAAAAATAACACTTTCTCCGTATACAAGAAATAATGCACACTTTTTTTTTTTCTTAATGCTTAAAATGTATAAATGTATCTCCTAACTAAGAAATTGACAAACAAAGCAAGAAAAAGAGAAAAAAAAAAAAAAAAAAAAGGGCAGTTCTAGCTAGTTGGGCCCAAAAAGTGTTGGTGGGTGTATGCAGGAATGGTATATCGAGAATTAATGTGTAGCGCTAAAACTGCATGACCAACGGAGCAAATCTCAGCAACCTGTCCAAAGCACCGGGCAGGAACTTTCTTGCAAACAAGAAACATGTGCTAGTGATCCTTCCATTGTATTCACAGTAGCTTCCACTCCTTAAGGCCTCCAAAAATTCGATTGTCACTTCTGAGCGTCCAAACCTGTTTGGATGGGGTCCACCCTTCGACCAGTCAACCCAAGTCAAAGTCCTTCCTGCACTCTTCTTCCGAAACTTGATGTCAACAAATGTTGGCAAGTAATGCTCATCACTATAACACGAGCTCTTGCAAAGCGCCTGAAATAATGAAGTATTTCCCGTCCGAGACAACCTCCAGGGCCAGGTCGCGGTCCATCTCGAACCATTGTGACCCTTTTCGCCATTGAGCTAGACGAATCGTCGGCTTCATTCGATGGTTGTATCGGCCCTGGCCAACTGGGCCTGGCAAGTCATAGACCTCCACGAATGACTTGTTTGAGCCCATTAGGTAAGAGTAAACAGTGGAGAAATTGAACAGGGGAATGCATGATTCCGAGAGGAGAACAAAACGATTGTTCGAGAAGTCCAACAGTGCATTGGCTACCAGGCGGCGCTCCGCCTCGATCATTGACGCCTTGCCCCATTGCACTTCCTGCCATGGAAAAGCAGCATGATCAGAATTTTTTCTTTTTTTTTTTTTAATTTCTTAGAATTACTTTTAAAAAGCAAGTAAGATATATAAGTAAATTAAAATTTTTATTCCGTACACTGAACTTTTAACTATGTAGGGAATTTTTCTGCCTTTAAACTAAATTTGAAAACATATTAATGTTCATGCCTGAGTCGCACCCACATAGTCATTCTTTTTTCTTGTCTCAGAAAGAAAAAAAAAAAAGAAGTCAGATTTTTTTTATTCAGTTTTTTTATTTTTTTGTTAAAAAGGAAGTCTACCATATTAATATTAGATAGAGCGTGGACATAAGTACATTCATCAAGTTTAAGGTCACACGAATTGAAATAGTGTTACTCCACTTCAATAATGATAATTGTTCCCCTTGGAAGGATATGAATTAAAAACATTTCAAACTACACAATTTCTAATCAATAGAAACATCCTCAAAAAAGAAAAAAAAACATTATTTATTTATTTATTTATTCATATCTACCATTTAATTTAAAGCCCAAATTTACCTATTGACATTTTCCTGAGCTGAAATACGTTCAATTGACCTTTTTCTCTATTTTTTTTTTCTTTTAATTTTCAGTGCACAAAGATTTAAGGTTGATTCTTCAAGTTCTTCTCCATCTCTAGATTTGTATCCCCTGCCTCTAAATTTGTAGCCTTCGGTCTGAGTTACCATCCAATAGTTAAGTGAACACGGTTATGCAAATAGCTATTCTTTTTCTTAACAAGTTCTCAATATGACCAAACATATGATTGATTTGCATAATGTTTCTTCATATGATTTGGTCAGTCTCCTTCATTTACTTCCTATTTTATGGACATGTCTCCAGCATATAATCATGTAATCTCTCATATTAAATATACACATAATTTCATTCTCTATCTTCCTTTATTTCTGAAACTTTCGGCTCTTGTTTCCAATTCTTTTGTACCTTAGGGAAAGCTTGAAGAAAGGAATGTAAAAGATATTTTGATGAAAAAAACAGGTGGGAGTGGGGAGGGCGGAAGGACAACAAAGTGGAGTGAAGGAAAGGGAAGGGGAAAGGAATAATTTGAGTTCTCTTTTTGTTCCTAAAAGGAGTAGAATCGAAGCAAGGATTGGAACCAAAAGTGGTGAACAAATACATATTTTTTATGGTTGATGCGTGAAAGAGTTCAAGACCACGGATTAACAAAAGCAACTTAAGGATAACGACCCAAAGCGAAAATTCCAAGGAATGGAATGAAGAGAAAATACCTAGTATTACATATTTAAGGATAAGATGCTTGTTATGTTTAATATTTTTTTAATATAATTTATTTGTAATTTTATAATAATAAAATTTTATTTATTATATAATATAAAATTATAAGTAAATTATATTAAAAAAGTTATAATAAAAATATCATAAGTTATGAACTACAAGCCCACATAAATTCCTTTTTTTATCTCTCTTTCTCCTAGGATGCAAGTAAACTATTTCCCTCAAGTTATAATTGCAAGGTCTTCTTTTCCCTTGATGGAATAATTTTGACTTACTTGAATGTCTAACTTAATTCCCATTTTAATCCTTGTAGTTATTATTTTTTTCTTTTTTAAATGTTGAAAAAGTTGCATTTTTTTTCAACAATGCCAGAAGCCACATATTGGATTTGGAGGATCATGGGCCGCCAATTTCGCCCTATTTAGGTGTCTACATGTATTTATTATTCCCTGTCTTGTGTAATATATTGTGTAGCTTCCCGCAGTTGCTCTCCACATGGCCAAACAATTGAAGGTGAATGCTAGATTCTAATTATTGCTCACAGCACCACAGAAAGAACAAAGACTTTTCAACAAGAAATCTCTTCCATGTTTTTATGACCTTGATTATTGAATTGGAATGAATTAAAACTAAAAAATCACAACGCAAAAGATGAATTGATGAAGGGGAAAAGAGACGAAACTAACCTTACTCGGTATCCTCCTGTCATGGAAGACAGAATCCTGCGGCACTGTTCCATTGAAGGATGGGCTGCAATGCCAGTAAATCGAATAGAGCCCCTCGTGCCCTTTAAAGAACAGCTCCCACAGAGGAGCAAGCGGCAAAGGCCCGCTACTCAAAAACAGAAATGCAATCTTGGGGACAATCTTGAAGGGAAAAGGATGCAAGCGAGGAGCCAGTGATGCTCTCCACAACAACTCCTGCTCCCTCATATCGTGCGATGCGTTGGGTGGCCTCAAGAACTCTTTTAGGCCGATCCGCCATTTGGGTGGACTGGAAATGGATGGTAGAGCCGGTTGGGGTGTCAGCGAGGAAGACGACGAAGAGTCATTGGATAGTGGGGTTTGGATGGAGAATTGATTGAGTTGAAAGTTAAAGGAGTTGTCTTTGAGACAGAGACCAAATATGATACCGAAGACCAAACCGCAGCCAAACAGAAGGAAACAGAAGACCAAGTTCTGGGGCTGCATTTGGCCATTGAGAAGCTTTACTGATGCTTGTGGCCTTAGCTGCTGCGGATCCATCTTCTTCATTGCCATTTGTCTCTCACTCTCTCCCTCTCTTTCACACACACCCGAAGAGAGATAGAGAGAGAGAGAGAGTTAAGTTTGGTATGTCTGAAATAACGTTGGGCATTTACAGTAGCTTTTATGCAAAGAAATGAAGTTATGTTTTCTTCGGTAATAAAGACCGGGTGTTTTTTCATATGTGTAATGAATGAGTTGTGCGACCATTTGTAGTCATATTTATCGTAAATATATTTTCTATTAATAAAATCTACTGTATTGTTTTATTATTTTATTTTAAGTAAAATTTATTTAAATTTTTAAAAAATTGAGTTAATTTAGTCAAATTAAGAAGAAGAGATGTGGTAAAGGGACTCGTCTTGTAAGTTGCAACAATCTCAAGAAACTGGTTATTGCCTCCCTCGAATGATTTTTTTTTTTTCCTTGTTTTTCTTTGAATTACATTAAGGAATATGACACCCATATTTCCTGCCATTTGCTTGACAACACAAATAGTAAGAACAATATTTGTTTGACTAGCTATCAAACATCCATTGTCCTCCATTTAAGATTTAGTTGTTTGATGTCCTACTTGATTCCACAGATCAAACATCCATTGATAATCGATAAATTTTGTTCATTTAGGACTCTTTTAAAACTCAAGACAATGATATTGAACCAAAGTTTAAAGTTGTATTCTGAGTTTTAATATGTCATTGTCAGCAATTCCTTCCTAAACTTTGTTCGACCTCCTTTACTTATTTCCTTAGTCCCTCCATCATCTTTGTTCCTAATCCCTAACCACTCTCTCTCTCTCTCTCTCTCTCTCTATGTATGTATGTATGTAAATTTTAATGTTTCAATTTATGGATAAAAGAATTAGTTTTAGTCAAACATTGTTAAGGCATTTTTTTGTAAACTCATATATCTAATTCTCTACCATTTCATCTAAGATTTGTTATTTATTTTTTCTCTTTATCTTTCAAATCATTTCAGCCTTTTTTTTTTTTTGCATTGAAATTTCAATTTTTGTGGAGTTTTGATTGTTCTTATAATCAAGCATTTGAAGTTTTAATAATTATTGTCAAAATTTTCTTTCAATTTCAATTCCTTTTTTCATAGGATTCTTTCTATCCTTTTCTTTAGTAGTTGGCTTTGTGTGTGATAATTTTTTTATTTCTTATGCTCAAAGATAAGGTGACTTCAAAAGATAATGTAGCAATTGTCTCTTAAGGCTAATTTTGTATGAATGTTGCCTAAAGAGTTTTAATTACAAGTTGGGTGTTTGCTTGATAAGACCAAGTCAAGCTTATTGTTATAATTGCAACAAGTTGGGTGTTTGCTTGATAAGACCAAGTCAAGCTTATTGTTATAATTGCAAGTGAGCTGATTCATTTTTTAAAGCCTCAAATTGGTGAGAAGAGTTATTAAGGGTTAAATTAGAGGGAAAAAGTTATTAAAGACAATGAAACAATGAGGAGAGGTCTATTATAATTCAATTGTTAGTAATTAGATCATAATTAATGTAATAAGGTATAAATACGGGAGCTAAGGATTGTAAAGACAAACAAATTCATAGTAAAACAATTTCCATCTTGTTATATATATTTCATGATATTCTTCTTTATTCTTCCTCACATTGCTCCTCGTTACTTTCTATTTATCCTTTAATGTCAGAATTTTGCTCTCTAATTCTCAGGATTCCCTGACTTGGGCTTTTAACCCTATCAACTTGGTATTAGAGCAATGCCTTTCTAATAAATCATTACTTTAATGGCTGCTAAAACATGATCACATGATGTTGTCTTTAAGAGCTTTTAAGAGGTGTAAAAGAGAGAGAGATGGCCAAACTTTGAGAGTGTTACATTGGTAAATGTACACAAAACCAGTTCATGAACCAAAATCAGTCATATGGATCCTTTAATACAAGCAATTCCCTTGGGTTTAAGAATTCCATAAGGATTGAATTTCCAAATTTTGATGGAAAAGATGTAAAAGGATGGATTTATAAGTGTAAAAACTTCTTTAAGCTTGATGGAACAGCAAAAGAGGTGAAGGTCAAGATGGTGGCAAGAGCTCTTGATGATGTTACACTATAATGGCATTGGAATTTTGTGGGAAAACAACCCAAAGGTGATTTACCTTCATAAAAGGAATACATTTAAGTCATCTCACTCAAGTTTGGCAATATTGCCTTTGAAAACTCAATGTCTACACTTTTAGCTCTTAAAGAGAATGAAACTATGGTAAAGTATCAAAATCAATTTGATATTTTGTACAGCTAAATGCAATTAACTGAGGAGCATGCAGTAGATGTTTTCTTATGTGAACTTAAGGATGAAATGAAAGACTTAAGAGTAGCAAAAAGGATCCTTAGCATGAAAATTAAAAGGAATCATGAAGGTGGTAAATTATATTTGATCCAACAAAAGTATGTTGAGAAAGTCTTAGAACAATTTGACATGAAAAATGTCAAACTAATCAGTACTCTTATTGCTAGTTTAGGTTATTAGTTGCTCATTCACTAACGATAGATGAAAAGAAGAGGTATATGGAAATAGTTTCATATTTGAGTGCAATCAATAGTCTTATGTATGCGATAATTTGCACACATTCAGTTATTTCACAAGTAGTTAATGTGATTAGTAGGCATATGTCTTATCTAGCCAAATCACATTGGCTGGTTGTGAAATGAATTTTTAGATACTTGTGAGATATTTCAGATCAATGTTTGAAGTTTAGTAAAAATTCAGGCACATTGGTTTGTTTTATTGATTTTCATTACACTACTAATCTTAATATAAAAAAATCTCTTACAAGTTATGTATTTTATATTAGTAGTTATACTATTGGTTATAAAACTACTTTGCAACGTATTGTTATTTTGTTTACTATCGAAGTAGAATACATAACAATGACTAAGGTTATCAAAGAAACCTTATAGTTGAAGGATTTGTATAGTGAATTTAGTCTATGTCGAGATGTTGTTACCATTCATTGTGACAGTTAAAATGCAATACACTTGATTAAGGATAAGATGTATTATAAAAGGATGAAGCATATGTATGTGAAGTATCACTTCATTTGAAAGACGATTGTTAAGAGTAAGATTTTAGTTTAAAAAATTAGTATCAGAAATAATCCTATAAATATGTTTACAAAGTCTCTTCTACTTGCTAAGTTTAATCAGTACTTGAATTTAATTGTTGTGGTATAATGATTTTAAAGCTCGTAGAGAAGGTGAAACATTATTACTATATTTGTATGTAAGATTTAACTTAAAGTGTAGATTTGTTAAGTTGGTGATTAAAGTCTTTGAAACATTAAGTAAAGTTAGTAAATTTTTTTTCTTATAAATAAGGAATAATATAATGTATTTTGTAATTAAGAATGTAAAGTTTTATGATTTTTTAATCTATTATTTGAATTTTTGTTAATTGCGTACAAGAAAAATTTTTATTTTTTGTATTTTTTATTTTAATAATATTTATTCTCATTTTCACTTATAAATGTAAGTTAAATTAATTAAATTATATAAATTTAATATTTTTTTATCTCCAATTATTCCTCTTATATTTTATTTTATTTTTGTTATTATTTTTAAAAATTATATCTTAAAATTTATTTGCTAACAGATATGAACTACTTTTAAGACAAAGTATTAATGTATATTTATTCATTCATCAATTTCAAATGTTAGGCCATAAAAGTTGCTTCTTTTTAAGTAGAATGCTAATTCAATATATTTTTTTACCTAAATATTTATTAGGTTGAAAATTTACTATATTCATAATAATTTATAATTAATTATAAAAATATTATGATTCAAATATAAAATTATTTAATTATAAAAATTTTAATATTATAATTAAAATTATTCTATTATATATTTTTTAACTAATTAAGAAATTTTAAGACAAAATATATTTGACACATTTGAATCTTTTAATAGAAACGACAAAATCATATTCTAATAGGAAAAGTATAAGAAGAATTCAAACGTGTGGATGGGATTAATATTGCACTGTCAAATAATCAAAGATGTTGGAAAGAAAGCCAAAATCATGAGAAAACTATTTCACTTAGTAATTGATCGAGAAAACTCAATATAGAATACACTTAGACACCGTGTAATTTGAATTTTTCAGCGGAAAAGATAAAATTATATTATATAATAATAAAAGCATAAGAAGAAGAATTCAGTAGCGAGACGTATGGACGAGATCAACATTGCACAATCAAATAATCCAAGATGCCGAAAGAAAGCCGAAATCAAGAGAGCTTAGATTAACCAAATAAGAATCTTGGGCCGAGGAGAAGCCCCAAAATTTGTCAAATGTAGTGGGTCTGAGGTTTTTTTTTTTTTTTTCCGGGTCAAATGTTTGAACATAATCTGGAAATAAACGAATGCAGTTGGGCCAGTTACAAGACAAGTTTCAAAAGTCTTACAACACGATGACTCATTAATCTTTTCAAACTAATGATTGTAAAAAAAAAAAAAAAAACAAAACAAAAATGAAGCAGTTTTTTCGAACCCATCTTCGCTTACGAACGTGGTCAACAAGAAATCATAAACCGTGGCTTCTTTTGCATTTAGCTATTAACTAAAGGCATGTTGATTTTATATATATGACACCTTGCGAGTGAAAATAGCACAATTTCTTTGAAACCATTAATCAAAAAGGCCTTAAAATTAATATGGGGTGGTGCGAGTGTCTGTGGACTAACTCATAGTGAACTTCATAAGCTATTTTATGCTAATAATCATCTAGCCATATCCAGAACATGACCTCGATAAAAGGTTTGTAACATATAAAACTTGTTGGTTTTAATAATTCATTCACAGAAACCTATAGATCGTGTGGATATTGTAATTTTCCTGGTAATTGCCTGTATTGAACCACATTAAAATATATATATATATACACGCACACACTAAATTCTGAAAACCGTACGTGACACCGACAGGACTTGGACCTGAAGGCCTTCTGTGAAAGCTGCGACAAACTTCCTGACAATCGGGAGGATGCTTCGAGTTGTGTTCAGCACCGCCCCCCCGGTTAGTCAAAGGGACGGTTTTGTTCCCACTATGCTTTAGACCAGAGGATAAGGTAAACATATTTTATATGCATGAAAATGAAATGAAACTCTAAGACAACTTAAATAAAAAAAAAAAAAAAGAAATAGTTGGATAGTTATTTGGTGTATTTTTTTTATATTTACTCAAATTTAAGTTTTTTTTATAATTATTCTTGTATTTATGTTAAGTGTGTAATAATAAATTATAAATATAAAAATATTGAGATAAGATGTAAAAGATATATATTTAAATTAAATAATATTTTAATATTAGTATTTTTCATAAAAAAAAATTGAATAAAAATATATCGATAACCTATTTTTTTGTTCTTATTTGGTAGAAAAATAAAGAATCGGAATTCTAAGGGGATTTTGACTTCTGTTGTCTACGCTCAAAGTTATCAGAACGGTGATTTCACACGTCAGGATAGATTTTGGGCAATACGAAGCATCATTAAATATCAATAATTTAAAAATTGATTTTCATTAGGAATACTTTTTAATTAAAATCTTGAATATTAAGATTGATAAAAATAGTTATGTTTCTAAGATCATGTAAAGATAAATTTTGCTTGTCTTTTTATGAGATATTCCTATAATTTAAAATTTAAATTTTTATTTTTGAAACCTTAATTTTTAAAAAAAAGTGTAAAATTTATGTAAATAAAAAATATTATTTTTTATTGTGTAACTTATGGTTTAACGACATTTTTATCCAAAAAAAAAAAAAAAAATTGATTTCGTGTCCCTTGATGCAAAAATTAATCTAAACATACATTTATTGTTAAGAAAGAAAACAACAGGTGGGGTTGCCACTTGCTAGCGGTTGTATGTTAAAAATAATTGAAATGAACTCATAGATATCATGTGGTGAGCGAGCGGGATTTTCTCATTTGACTGCATCGTAATTAAATGCGGAATGAATAAAAGATTTCAATTGGAAACGCTTAAAAAATTACAAGCCTGGGAGATGGGGCTAAGATTGAGTGGATCATGCTTGCACTGCCAGTACCCACTTTGCTTTGGTGAATAATCATTATTGCAAATTCATCAAGGGGACTCACTTCTAATCTAGAAGCTTAACCGGACGGAAGCAATTCACGACCAATTGAGGTAATGGACTCGAGGTCCCACATCAGCTGTTGGATCTTTCCCGGAAGTGGACCAAACGTTTGACTGTTAACTACCGCAGCCTCGGGCACATTGGGAGGCCATTGAGTTAGCCAATTGCAATTGGCATCCATGGAACCGTCTGGTCATCAGCGGGGTTTGATCAGGGCCGTTGATTTTCGTGCTAAGATGCAAATATTTTGTGACAAAGAAAATCGTCTGGGTTGACTTGGAGAAAATTTAACGTCAACGTTTATTGCTTGATGCATTTCCTCGCTCCAGAGTTACTCTTACCAAGCTATTTCCTTGATCATTCCGAGAAACCCATCTCAGTTAAATTAAAACTAAGAAAAATTCCAAATTATCGACCATTTAAATAAACCCACTGGGTACCGAGCAAGCTAGTAGCATCGTGCTTCTTGATTGAAACTCTCTCTCTCTCTCTCTCTCTCTCTCTGTCTCTCTTTCTCTCTCTCTCTCTCTCTCTCTCTCTCTCTCTCTCTCTCTCTGTCTCTATCTCTCTCTCTCTCTCTCTCTCTATCTCTCTCTCTCTCTCTCTATCTCGATCCATTGAGCAGAATCTAAATATGGAACGAAGACGCTATCTTGATGAATCTTTTGCCGACCCGGATCGGCAAACGGAGAAAAGAATGAGAACTACACCTTCTTTTGCTTCGTATGTATTCAATTTTCATGTTCATCGACTCCCTTCAAGTTCTCTCTCTCTCTCTCTCTCTCTCTCTTGTTTTTGTTTTTTTTTTTTTTTTCTTTTCGGTTTGTTTGGGTTTTGTTTCTGTTTTTATAATTGCCCTTGTTTTGCTTTCATCACCGTCTTTCTTCCTGTTCTTTCCTTCATTTATGAAAAGAACTTCATTTATTTTATTTTTTTTTATCTATATGTTTTTAATTATTTATCTTGTCTTTACATTTACATTTACATTTGATGTACCAGACGACATTAGAGATGATCATATAATAATGTTGCACTAATGGGGTAGGTTAAAACTGAGTTACAGATTAATGGTGCAATAATCCTTTTCTGTTATTGTCGACAGGGTGATCAGAGAAGCAATTACAGTCAATTCGCGGAACAACTTTTGGTTGGCTTTGGAACCATCGCTGAGGGGAGTGGTATGTTAAAGCTCTAAGAATAAATCCTCCATCTCTATATATAATTATGTATTTATATTCTCAAAAATTTAGTAGAAGATTATTTTTAGTTTAATTTTTTTCTTTTGATAATTTGTGCACGGATATAAACTTTAATATGTATGTGTAGATATGTATATGCACAGAAAGCCCTAGTAGGACAAACTGAATTGAAGCTTTGTCGTGCCTTACCTCAGGTGAAGGAAGAAGTGGAGAATGTCCTGAAAAAATATTCTCGCTCTTTAACTAAGTCTCCATCCTTGAGGATCCAAGAGCTCGAACAATCAAGCCTACAACTAATATTCAACAACAAGCTTTGCGATACTATATTCACAGGAAGCAAGATAGTTGATGCTGACTCTAATGCTTCCCTTGCAGTCGTCCTCGTTGAAAAAAGAGGGGACCAAATGGTTCCTGCTGCTCTCCCTCATCCAATTAAGATCGAGATCGTTGTTTTGGATGGAGACTTCCCTCCTGATGACAGCCATGCTTGGACTAGTAATGAATTTGATA
This sequence comes from Rhizophora mangle, assembly GCA_037832345.1. NCBI lineage: Eukaryota > Viridiplantae > Streptophyta > Magnoliopsida > Malpighiales > Rhizophoraceae > Rhizophora > Rhizophora mangle. The sequence continues at coordinate 326,365 of JBAPLJ010001034.1, forward strand.
ATAACATTGTGAAGGAGAGAAAAGGCAAGCGGCCTTTGCTTGCAGGTGACTGCTTGATTGTGACACTGAGGGATGGAATTGCACCAATTGGGGAAATTGAGTTCACGGACAATTCTAGCTGGATTAGGAGCAGGAAGTTCAGGCTTGGTGCAAGAGTGGCTCAAGGAAGCTCTCAAGCTCTTAGGATCCGCCCAGCAATGACAGATCTGTTCACTGTCAAGGATCATAGAGGAGAATGTAAGTTCAATTTCTATTACCCAATTTCATTTAAAATACTTGTCTAAGTTGCCATTGATATATATATATATATATATATATATATTATATACATATATGCATGCAATCACTACTCTCTTTTTTTTTTTTTTTTTTATTCCGTCTGAATTCCAACTAGATATCTATCTTTAATTTGATGTTATTGAGTCAAAAACTAGTTAGTTAGTATTAGCATATACATGTTTATATACCAATATCCAATAAATTATATACAAAATTATTTTCACTAGGGTTTCTATATCAGCCTTTCTCTTTCTTTTTCCTCCAGTCCCTTTTCCTTCCCTAAACTTTGACATAAAATCACACCATCACAGCTTTTGTATACCCCATATAGAAAGGTGCTTTTTCTCGAAGAAAGCTATATGTCTCTCTAAAGCATCAAAAATAAAAAAAATAAAATCACACGCTCACATTCACAAACCAGCAGCTGTCCAATTCCCCGACGCTGAAACCCCTCTTAAGCATATTATATCGTGGATTTGTAAATTAGACACAATTAATCTTCATCTTTCTTGACAATTTTTTTTTTTTTTGGTTTTTTTTGATATTCACAATTAATCTTCATTTTTACTTGACAATTTTTATTTTTTATTTTTTTAAACTTATAGGCCCCGAATTTAGTTGATGTCGTCATTTTAGGCAGACTTTTGCACTCCTATAGAAAACATGCATCTTTGTGAGAGTGAGTAGATTTCCCTTTAATAGACTAAATTTTAGATAACGTGAAATCAGCTTAATAATTCATCAAATTGAGGACTGCAGCCCAGACAATTAGTTTTGGCACTTGAATCTTGACCGACATAACATTCAAGTCTCTGTGATTGCAAAATTGCTCAATTTGCTTTATTAAATTTCTTTGTCCCTTCTGTCCACTATATTATATATGGCAGATAGTGGGAAGCACAATTATATATTGCTAATACAGATTACCAACTCAGATATAGAAAGCGAATTTGGACTCTCAGTCAACCCCGTGTGCTGTTAATTATACCCATCTGCCTGTTGCTTGATCAATAGGGGGGACATTTAAGTAATGGACCCTTTAGTTCACTAGATTTCGCTCGTGCGCCCGAATATGCCCTTTGTTTTCTATAAAATGCATTGCTAATCCATGACGAACGAGGGTCCCCCTTTGCATTTTAGTTATTAGATTATGATTCAGACCTTTCTCTTTTCCTTTTCTTTTGCTAAGCATACTATTTAGTTAAGTTTATCTTTTCATCCATACAAATTTTCTTATATATTGTCTTAAAACTTTATAAATTTAGTAAAATCAGTCTCTCAAGTGTAGAACACTCGTGTAATGTGAGAATGGCCAAAGAGTTTGTGAGATCAGGCGATGGGGAACTATCTATGATTCAAAAAATATGTAGAATTAGAAAACATTTCATCATTATTTTAGGCCCCTTTTTATTGTTATCAGATTGATTTATGTTCCCATCACAAACGACAAAATAGAAATCAAAGAGCTCGGGAGGTTGCTCTTTAATTGAGTTGGGAACCATAAGCCATTGCATTCTTCAGGTTGCATCATACATTGAACAAATCCCAGTAACTTTCAGTCAACAAAAGGAGAGCTACACAAATTTTTGGGGCTTTTTGATAAGACAAGCACACGTGGCCGTCGATGCAATCTCAGGACCATTGATAATAGACCCCACCAAATAATACCGAGCCTCTGATTTTCATTACTATTTTAAGTTGACCTTATCCCTTCCTCCCCTTCCACAGTTGGGCGGCGGCGGAGGACTTCGGTCAATTCATTAAATTTAAACATTCTGTCATAGACTCTTGAGACCCAGAGATTGCAACTGATTTTCTTCAATAATTCAGTATTAGATAGTTTGATCATGATTTTTTTTACCCCAAAAAGTTAGGCATATGTATGTTTTGGTGAAGTTCTCAATCAACTTAGAACTCGGATGCGAAGGAATTTACCACATGATAATGTTACAAAGGAGAATTTTGAGAACTTTACATTACGTTGAATTGTATGGTGTTAAAATTGCAGTGTCATATGGGATTTTCTTCAAGTTATATACTTGCCTTAAGAGCAGTAGGTCTCATAACCACCCATATCCTTGTGCATTATACCCACAAGGTAACAAACTGGGTCAGTTTACTGCATACATAATTATGCATTTGAAGCTTTCTGTGTGCTCTTTCTTACTTTAGGTTAAACAAGATTCTCTTTTTAAAAATAATAATAATAATAATTTGAATATTTTTATATCTATTTCAATTTTCTAAACTAGGATCTTTTTTTTTTTTTTGAAAAAAATTTTGACTATTGATATTTTTTTATTAGGAGGCCCATTGTGCATGAATTATATAACAAGGTTATTCTTCCTATTTCATAAATTCCTTTGCATTTTTAACCCTTTATCTTGTTAAAGTTTTAAACCTCCAGTTTCAATCTTCAAAAATCTTCATAAAGAACAATTTATCCAGAATTCAATTTGGATTTTAGATATATATGTGCCATAAGTTTGCATAAATTGCATAGTATTTTTATTTTTCTCCATCATACGCGTAGTGTACAAGAAGCATCATCCACCGACGTTAGAAGACGAGGTATGGCGTCTTGAGAAGATTGGAAAAGATGGTGCTTTTCACAGAAAGCTACAATCTGAAAATATTAATACAGTGCAAGATTTCTTGAAGTTGTCCAACGTGGACCCACCGAAGCTCAGAAGGGTATGCAGTTGAAATTCTCCTTTTTTTTAAAAAAAAAAAAAATTAAAGCTAAAATTCTATCCATGGTTCTAATATCCTTTCCGTACAGACGCTGGGCCCCGGCATGTCTGAAAGAATGTGGGATGCAACTATGAAGCATGCAAGGACATGCCCTCTGGGCAACAAGCGTTATATTTTCCGAGGACCAGATTTTAGCCTTACATTAAACCCGGTATGTCAAGTGGTTAATGCCACGATTAACGGGCAAATGTATGACACTGAGGATCTTTCAAGAATTAACAGGGTATGAGTTCAACTTTAGTACGAAAATTTCATGGTTTTTGCAATGAAATCTTGTTAATAAGCTTACTTAATTTTGTAGTCTTTGGCCTTTGAACAGGGATTCTTTGAGAATTTGGTGAGAAAGGCAGACGCAGAGTGGCGCTCCCTGGAAGAGGTGGCTGCTGTTACAATCGAAACTCCTTTGCTTACACAAGGTATGCCCAATTCCCTTGGCAACCTAGATGATAGCATAGGAAGGAATTTCTTTTACTCCAATTAGTGACAGAATGCCAATGAACTGCTAATAGGTGAGCAAGTCAATCAATACTGCAATCATCAACAGGCCATGGTAAAATCATTCCACCAGAGCGGGTATGCACCTGATCCATACATCGATGTTGAAATGCCGCCCAGCAATGCACATCCCGATTACAACAATTGGCAAATACCTTCAATAAATCAGGGTCTACCAAGCGGCCTTGGCATTGCCTATGCCATGTCTGAGCCATCGTCAGGTGGCTAAAACACATCTTCAAGGTCTGCAAACATGTAAAATAACATAAACATTCCACCTGCTTGTTTTTTATCGTCCACAATTGAGATGTTCAAAAATGGGTTTTGGCTTGTAACTTTCAGTTAATAAAATTATGCAAAATTGCAATTATTAGTCCTTCGTTATTTATATTCACGCATGACAAATGGTGAAGAATCCAGAGGAATAATAGAATCCGGACGCTGAGGGTAATCCTTCTAACAATGGCTAGAATGACTCTGTTTCCAGGGGTCAGATCTGCAGGAAAACTAAACTAAACCAAGAATACACTTCTGATGACACCCACCCCCCCCACCCCCCCCCCCAAGAAAAAGAAAAGATCTCGCTAGTGACAAGCAGGCAAAAAGTTCACTTCCTGGAGATGTTTCCAAAAAAAAAAGAAAAAATGGTTGCGCGGTTCCCAGCCACCATATTTGCACATACACTACTCATCAGGAAGAAGAACAAGGCACCATACTCAACTTTCCTTAATTCTCTAAGGTCTGAAAACTGGAGTATCTGCCCCCACTTCTTCTGCTACCTGGATATTGCGGTTGTCGACATGCATTGTCTCTTTGAACTTGTAAGTCTGTTACAAAATATAAATATATAAGTAAAAATATTTATGATAAATACATCTATACAATAAATATGAAAATAAATATATAATATTAAATAATGAAGAATGAATACAGAAAGAGAAAGAAAGAAAAACCGAGTTATTCAACATCTATACAAACACGAAATTGCCAGATGAAAGCGAATTGAATGATAGGGTGATGATGTAGATGTTCAATATTTTATTCAACATCTGCTTGTATTTTACGAATGGTTAAAATATTAAATAATTTTTTTTTTTTTTTAAAATTTTTTGGTCTTTTTTGTGACACAGCTTTATGAATAAAGCCAAGTGCCAAAGCCGGTCAGCCCTACAGGACCGTTTTGATTGCAGCAATTAAAAACCTTTGTTGCTTTGTTTGTCCCTCCGTCTCGAGAAATTCGTTTCAATTAAAATATATTCGAATTGCCGTTTAAAAAAAAAAAAAATTCAAAACTGGGTCCCGCTCCAATAGGCAATTCCTAAAAAAAAATTCGCCAACAAAATAAAAATTTATTAGATAATAATAATTATAATAATAATTAAGGAAATTTAAAAAAAAAAAGAAAGGAAAAAGAGGAAACTAGCCGTTGGGACACGGAATTCAAATCCCGTTGGTCACAGGAACAAACGCAGACCGAGAGAGAACCCTTCTTCGTTTCATAAAGAAGCAAGCAATCCAACCAAAACTCCTCTCTTTCTCTAGGATTTTTTTTTCTCTCTCTCTCTAGATCTTGTGGTGATCTTGTTGTTCAGTTCTTGAAGATCTTGGCTTCGGAATCCATTTGTGAGGTTTGGGTTTTTTTCTTTTTTTTTTAAAAATTTTCCTTTTCTGTGTTTTTTTAGACCTTTTGTTCTTAAAAAAATAAAAAAAAAAATCTAAAGGTAAAAAATCTGGAGCTTAATATGGTATGAAAAACTTTCATTGAATTTCTTGCCTTATCTGATCTGGTTTTGGATTGGATTCTCTCTGAATTTTGATCAAAATTTCCTTTGATTAATCTGTGTCAGAGTTATTAAATGTTCAGAACAGATGTTTAGTTTAATCTGACTGTTGAAATTTCTATCATGGATTACTAGATCAAAAGAAGTAATTCATTTAATCGTTTCAGATTTTTTCTCCTTTGGGGGGGGGGGGGTTGGGAAAAGAAAGATATTTCTCATTTTGAGATTTTTTTTTTATTATTATTGCTATCAAAATAGTTGTGTATTTTTCAGTTAATTTTCGTTATAGATTGATTTAATATCTATGGAAGTTTAATGGGTAGAGATTGAATTTTGCAGCTGTTGATATTTATCTCAAATTTCTCTTCCCAAAAGCCTACACTGATTCCTTTGTCTCTCTGGTGAGAGAGAGGCAGGAGGCTGTGCTTGTACCTGGTGTGTTGTAAGATTAATTGTAGAGGGTTAGAGCAAATCTTGATAGAAAAAAGATGGCAGCAAGAACTCCCGGAACTCCAGCTTCAAAGATTGACAGAACACCATTTTCAACCCCTGGAGGAGGGCCAAAAGCCAAAGAAGAGAAGATTGTAGTTACTGTGAGATTAAGGCCTCTAAACAAGAAGGAGCAGTTAGCCAAAGACCAAGTAGCGTGGGAATGTGTTGATGGGCACACAATTGTTTTTAAGCCACCCCCACATCAGGAACGTACAGCTCAACCTGCCTCTTTCACATTTGGTAATTTTCTGGCTGCACCCAATTACCCTCTTTATCTTTGCAATCACTTGTTTTAAACTTTGTTGCCTGTGTGGTCTTCTGTTTGTTGTCATGTAATTTAGGCTTTTTGGGGTGTTTTTTTTTCCTTTCTTTTTTTTTTTTTTTTTTTTTTTTCTCTTCTTCAGATAAGGTCTTTGGTCCTGCTTCTTTGACGGAAGATGTGTATGAGGGTGGAGTAAAGAATGTTGCTCTGTCTGCTCTGACGGGCATAAATGGTAAAGCATATGTTTTTATTGCTTGCACATCTTGCTACATTCTTTGAATTATAAGAAAATTTTCTGCTGCAGTTTATGATTGACTGGTATAATTACAGCAACCATCTTTGCCTATGGACAAACAAGCAGTGGGAAAACGTACACGATGAGAGGGATAACTGAGAAAGCTGTTAATGACATCTATAAGCATATAATGAATGTACGTTGATCAGAATTCAACAATGTTTTTGTCTAATAATTTTTTTAGCGATTTTTGGTGGAGCTTGAACTTTGATTCTTGATTTGGTTGATTGAATTTAGCAATTTGGATATCAAATACATGCATTTGGAGTTTTGAAATTTTTGAACTGATCTGTTTGTTTTTGGCTTAACTGCAGACACCACATAGAGATTTTACAATTAAGATTTCTGGACTAGAAATTTATAATGAAAATGTTAGGGACCTATTAAATTCAGAATCTGGACGCAATCTCAAGCTTCTAGATGATCCAGAGGTACTACATGTGGAAATTCATTTCAATATTACTTGGCAGAAAATAAAATTATTTCAACAACAACATTGAACTTCTTATGATTCTCTTGAATACTTGTTTGTTATTGACTTAAATTCTTGCATGCTTCTGTACAGAAAGGTACTGTGGTTGAGAAGTTGGTGGAAGAAACAGCCAGCAATGATCAACACTTGCGGCATCTGATCAGTATCTGTGAAGGTAAATTTTGAGGCCAAGGCCTTCACTTTCCATTGTGAATATGTGCCAATCTGCATTTGATTAATTTACTTCTACTTCTGGTTCTGTTGTAGCCCAAAGGCAAGTTGGTGAAACTGCACTCAATGATACTAGCTCAAGGTCACACCAAATTATAAGACTGGTAAGATTCATGGATCATGGTTTCTACTGAAGCGCGTTGGAAGAAATTTTATGTTTCATGAAAATTTTACATTTGAACCCATCTGTGGTTGTGGATGCAGACAATAGAAAGTATTCTTCGTGAAAATTCAGGTTGCGTTAGATCATTTGTTGCTAGCCTGGTATGAAATTGAAAGCTAACATATTTAAACTCATACTTGGTTCTTCTGGCAAGCCCTCACTGAAATTGTTTGACTGATTCCTACATTTTTATCTCTTGTGAACCAATTGTTTACAGAATTTTGTAGATCTAGCTGGAAGTGAAAGAGCCTCACAGACACATGCAGATGGAACCAGGCTGAGAGAAGGCTGTCATATTAATCTCAGTTTGATGACTCTGACAACTGTGATTAGAAAGCTTAGGTTAGAATTTACTTTTGCTATTGCATGTTTGCATTATAGACTTCTCAAATGGTGAAATTTTGTCCAAATTTAATTTTCTTTTTCATGTTGACCCATGGTTGATTTGTTGATAGACTTTTGATTAATGACTAAGTTTGTCTAATTTCAACTGCAAACATGATTTGTGAGGTTGTAACAACTCTATTGAGCACCTGTAAAGTTTAATTGTATCAATTTATAAAGGTCAACCTAGTGTCCTCTTTATAATGAATATAACAATCAATGAAGATTATATTTATCATATTGAAGATAAGGGGCCTTTTTGATTTTATGTTTTGAACAATGAATTGTTGTTTTAAACTGCACCCTTTATGATTTTTGCAGTGTTGGGAAACGTAGTGGTCATATACCCTATAGAGACTCAAAGTTGACTCGCATATTGCAGCACTCACTTGGTGGGAATGCTCGTACTGCCATCATATGTACTTTAAGTCCAGCACTAAGCCATGTTGAACAATCTCGGAATACTCTTTTCTTTGCCACAAGAGCAAAGGAAGTTACTAACAATGCCCAAGTCAACATGGTATTGATCCTTGGTCTTCTAATTTGTTTATTATAGCTACTTCCTCACTTCAAATAACAATGCAAGTACTGATATTTCCTTTTCAAAACTTCACTAGGTTGTTTCAGACAAGCAGCTAGTGAAACATCTGCAGAAGGAAGTAGCTAGGCTGGAAGCAGAGCTGCGCACTCCTGACCCTTCAACAGAAAAAGACTTGAAAATACAGCAGGTAAAGTACCACAAGTGAAATTGATTTGAGATTGATGATTATTGTAATAAAATAACTTATTATGTTTGCATCTCAATTTCCTTTTGTCTCTAGATGGAGATGGAGATTGAAGAACTTAGACAACAGAGAGACGTTGCACAATCTCAGGTTGATGAGTTACGTCAAAAGCTTAAAAATGACCAGCAGCCTTCAAGTACACTGGAATCCCCTCGTCCCTCAGTGAAGAAGTGCCTTTCTTATTCTGATGCCTTGTTGCCAAATCTTGACAGTAAGGAGCTACGACACTGTGACAAACAAAAGAAAATTTTGTTGAGGCAGTCCATGAGGCAATCATCAACTGCACCTTTCACTTTGATGCATGAAATTCGCAAGCTGGAACACCTTCAGGAGCAACTTGGAGCAGAAGCAAATCGAGCTCTACAAGTACTGCAGAAGGAGGTCGCCTGCCATAGACTAGGTAACCAGGATGCAGCTGAGACAATTGCTAAGCTGCAAGCAGAAATAGGGGAAATGCGTGCCATCCAACCTGTTGCAAAAGAAGTTGAAATTGGAAACATGGTAGCTCCAAAAAAGAGTGTTAGTGCTAACCTGAAGGAAGAGATAACTAGACTTCACTCACAGGGTAGCACCATTGCAAATCTGGAAGAGCAATTAGAAAATGTTCAGAAATCCATAGATAAATTGGTAATGTCCCTGCCAAACATCAATCTAACATCGAATTCTGAAGCAACTCCAAAATCAAAGAATCAACAAAAGAAGAAGAAGATGCTTCCTTTAGCTTCAAGTAATGGTGCCAACAGGCAAAATTTCATAAGATCTCCTTGCTCACCTTTATCTACCTCTCGGCAAATTGTGGATAATGAGATTGAGAATAGGGCTCCAGAGAATGATGACTTTATATCTAAAGAGACCCAGCCAGAGTCCGAAAAGGAGACCCCTACGAAGAGTGAGGAAGTTGGAGATGTCTCATCAAAGGAAGGCACTGGCTATCGACGTTCAAGTTCAGTCAATATGAAGAAAATGCAGAAAATGTTTCAAAATGCAGCAGAAGAGAACGTCAGAAATATACGAACTTATGTGACAGAGCTGAAGGAACGTGTGGCTAAGCTGCAATATCAAAAGCAATTACTCGTTTGCCAGGTACAGCAGTTTCCTTTTCACTAACTGGTTCAGTTTAGTTGCACTGATCCCATTGTCCACATGGTTTAGTTTTTGGGAAATTCATTTTTTCTGCATATTTATTACTGTTTTATCAGGTCCTTGAGCTGGAAGCAAATGAAGCCACTGGATATAATTCAGAGGACGAGGAGACAATAAATGAGGCAGGGGAGAATCCAGTTTCATGGCAATTAACTTTTAGGGAGCAAAGGCAGCAGATCATTGAGTTATGGGATGTGTGCTATGTATCCATCATCCACAGGACGCAGTTCTACTTATTATTCAAAGGGGATCCTGCTGATCAAATATACATGGAAGTGGAGCTTAGACGCTTGACCTGGTTGCAACAGCATTTAGCCGAATTTGGCAATGCAAGCCCAGCTCGTGTCGGGGATGAGCCAACAATTTCTCTATCATCAAGGTACTAATAGATTACACCATTTCTCATTACTTTCAATTCTTGCAGAAACTTGAGCACTCAAATTTACCATATTATGTTGGTTTGCAGCATTAGGGCATTGAAACGTGAAAGGGAGTTCCTTGCCAAGAGGCTGACCTCACGTTTGAGCGTTGAAGAGAGGGAATTATTATACCTTAAATGGGATGTTCCGCTTGAAGGGAAGCAGAGGAAACTGCAGTTTGTAAGCAAACTCTGGACGGATCCTCATGATGCAAGACATGTGCAGGAGAGTGCTGAGATAGTGGCAAAGCTCGTGGGGTTCTGTGAGGGGGGAAACATGTCAAAAGAGATGTTTGAGCTCAATTTTGCACTGCCAACAGATAAAAGGTCCTGGATCATTGACTGGAACCCAATATCAAACCTCCTTAATTTGTGAGCACTCTCTGCACTTCAATCGATTTGTAAGTAATTCATTTTCCTTTCTGTACATGTAGATTGATTTTGGACTTTTATTCTCCGGGCAGTCTACATTTTTATTGTCATTGTTTATGAGAGTGATTCAGCGCAGCACACCATGTGTGATGATGGTTTAGAATTGCAAATGATCATGATGATTTTCATTTTTATCCTCCTAATAAAAGAAGTGATTCTCTTTCTCATTGGGTCGTCCTTTTCCATTCCCCTGCTTCTTGTTGTGCGACCACTCGCGATAACTCACTGTTTCTTTTTATCTAAAGAGCAATACATTATTGGCATTCAATACATTTGACATCGTTTTTCCATTTACCTGTGTTTGTAATCCTATTAGTACGCATAGTTAACATTGCTGATTGGCTGTTTATCCTCCTGAATCATATGAATAACAACTATTAGTATTATCTAACCTGATTTTTGGAGTTGGTCGACTGTTGCGTTTATGTATGTGGCAGACTTAACAAGTGCCCAGTTGAACCAAGGTTGAGTATCTTTTAACTTGTTATGTTTTTACTAATGTGTGTGTGTGGGAGGGCGGAGAGAGAGAGAGATGATTCAAGGATTGATTAAGTATTTGATAATCAAAGCACACCAAAGTTGACGTTGGAGCCACGACCATGTGACCAAGACCCCGCTTATTTCTACTAGACATGACATAAGTAACACACCAAATTCCAAATTGAGATGAACTCTCTACCCTTTTTTGACTGATGCACCAACATGCACGACACTGACGCATACATAAGAAATAAGCGGCATCGATAATTAAATTGAGAGAAGCAATCTTATACTAAAGGTATAAAATCTAGCAGTTGGGGTAGGGAGTTCCACAGGTTTTAGCAACCTTCCTGGCATTAGGGGAGTTCACAAACTTGGTAAGTCTTGGATCCTTGACGTACTGGCAAAGGCATGGCTTTTGCTCTTTGATCTTGCTGCAGCACAGCTTGGATGGTGGAGAGTTCGATGTTATTGCATTCATACAAGGGCTCAGCTGGCTTGGGTTGCATGTCGCTGCCATTGCGATCTGTGCCTCTGCCATGAGTAGCAGCAGGAGAGCACTAAGTGCTACCACATATGGGGTCTTCATTTTCACCAGGCTCCCGTGTCTCTGTGTGTGTGTGTGTTTGCGCCACAGAGAGGGAGAGTGTGTGTGTGAGAGAGAGAGAGAGGGGTGGGTGTATGATGCATTAGGCTTTGGTGGCCTCTCGATTTATAGCGGACGAAATATGAAAAGAATTAATTGAAACAAACTCAGCTCCCAGAAAAAAAAAAAAAAAAAAAAAAAAAAAACCAAAGGAAATAAATATATCTAAAATGAGAATGAAATTTTCCAATTACCTAGCGTAGTTACCAAAGTAAAAAAACAACAGAAGAACAGAGCAAGTTGGATCCACTCACTTTAAAAAGGGCCCCCCAGACTCTTCATTAGATCAATAAAGATGAACAAAGGAAGAATCTTGTTCATAAGGTCAAATCATTAGCCTCACAGGGGATGACTTCTGTCATTGCTTTACCCAAATATTATTCATAATTCTAAGAAGATGATATGTATATTATCTTTTTGTTTTTATGATTTACAAATACAATACAAATTTTATATATCAATATCACAACATTTTAACTACCCTCCCAATTAATTAAATTTAAATAAAAATATATATACCCAAAAAAAAGAAAAAAAAAACAGTCAACAGAAATATTAATATTTGAACTATAATATTATATAACGTGATTCTTTTTTTTTTTTTTTTTCTATTATTTGCCACTTCATTTGACCTCAATTCCTAAAAAAGAAAATGGCATGGCTGCAAGTGAACAAACGATTGACTCAATTTGGTGGATAAACGATTCGAATGACAAATCTCTTTTTTAAGGTTGGTTCAATTAGGCTGGCTTGTAGTCTTAGAAAAGAGTGTTGAGGCTAATTAAAATATTAATTTTAAAAAATAAAATTATTTTTACCTTTTAACCGAATTTTTCTAATTTTCTCCACTAGCAAATGTTATAAGCGTGCGTATGTGGACCCAGCCGCACATCTCCCTCCTCCTACTGTGGAGGTATTCATTATTAATCATGAAAATATGAGACTTGTAATTGCTATAAAATCTATAACAGAAGAAATGAATGTGAAATTAGATATTAATTTATTATAATTATTGATTATAATTAATTATTATCAGTGATTATAATAAATTTGTAATTAATTTTACACGTATTTTTATTATTTTCTCAACTTTTTTGAATTCCTAAAAGAGCAATGGATGGAGTTGCCTACTTTTGACCATCATGACTTTTGGCTTTCGGTGACTTTGATGCCCATCATGCTCCTATTTTTCGCCCTTATACCAAATCCATGTAGCCACATGTACGCTCTTCATTGATTCCAACGGTGCCGATGTATAACATAATTTTTTGAGCATCGTGGACCACAGCCATTGATTCCAAGATAACCAATTTGAATGCAATTGTATGAGTAAAACTGCACTTTGATGGTAATGTCAACGTAATTCTCTTTATATTAAACTGAATTTGAGTTTTTTTTTTTGTTATTATTTATTCTTAAATATAAAATAAAGATTTATGTTAAGTATTATTAGATTCTAAATTTTTAATACTGAAATAAGATGTAAAGAAAGTTTAACAATACTCAGATATTTGTAAGATTTATTTGTGTGGAAATTATTTTTCGTTATAAATTATAAATTCTGAATTTTTGGGACAGGAATGATTCGAAAGCGATGGGGAAGACACCAATAGAGACCCTTTTGCAAGATGACTTGTCGCATGCTAGTACTTGTTATTATTTTCAGAAATAATGATTCAAAGGCATGAATTCAAAAGCATGATAGCATGTTCTTGGGGACGAGGATACTCCCTGTAGCAAAATTGCCAGATGAACTACCCAAAATGAAAAAAGACATGGAGGCAATTTAATTTTATGTTTTTTCTTTTTTCTTTTTTTTTTTCTCCATCATCAGGCTAGTGCATAGGTAATTATTGGACCTCTCATTTCATGGGGCTGATAAAAAAGAGACCTATTATGATAACACAATCATTTGCCTCAGCACGCCAGGAATTGAAAATTCAAGCAAATGCTACCTTGGAATGAGAAATTAATTACCATACCTGAGATTGACCTTGTCGTTCCACGGATTTCCCCACCTTGCCAAGCAATCATTGATTTTAAGATCTGCCAATGAGGGTTTTTTTCTTTTTTTAAATTCAAATTTCACATAGTTTTGACTTACCTTCAACTGCGTCAAGAAGGTAAACCTAGATGGATGTACAAGATACTATAATGACAGCAATGAGGAAAAAGGAAAGGTAAAAAAATTTAAGGAGGAAAATTTTTGGATGGCTATTAACCCTTTTTTGGGGCTTGCTAACCGAGATTATATGCGGCTGGAAATCATTACGTGGGTCCCTCCCATCACACCGCATTCACCTTTTGAATTCCTGCTTGCTTGCTTGCTGGCAGCCCTCTTGATTTCATTCGTCGCATTAGTCAAAAAAAACATTACTCAATATATATATTATTTTCATGACATAGATGTAAGATATATTACATTTCTCATACATTTTTAATCATTTTTGAACTTAAAGAAGATAGGTAAAAGATCAAGAGGTTAAATTTTTTTTAAAAAAAATTTATCTATTTATTTGTTTGATATTCTTAACTTTTTTTTATTCATTTATATATCTATATATCAATTAATTTATAAATTTATTATTTTTAATATAAAAAAATTCAAATTTTCATCATTTATTTGTTACATGTTCCATAACCCTTTTTTTTTTTTTTTCCAACTCCTAACAATTATAGAAATAAAAAATTGCATTTTGTTTCGTGCTATATTAGTCAAATTTATGATGCGGTGGTAGCCGTATTTTAAATAAATTAATTTCAAACAAATAATAAAATATTAGTTTGTCACTTCTTGCAATTAACTACATTTGCTTTTGTTTAGAGTCGAATAGCGCCAAAGGATCATTTCGATGTGATGCATAGATGGTGTGTGAAGTTTTGACAGCTCATTGGATAAGTATAAAATAATAATAGAAATTTATAATAAGTTGATTAATTTTATTTTGTTATATGTGGACGGAAATATTATTTCAGTTGATAAAGTAATATATGTATCTATTTCATAAAAAAAATTTTAAATAAAAATGGTTGTATTTAATTAAAAATATAGAATATAAATATTTTTTTGTAATTTTAAAATTTTATAATTTAATGATTAAAGTTGTAAAAAATAATTTTGTTATAGTTTTATCTAAAATTTTTTTTCTAATTGATCTTTCCTAGATATAAACAATTTTCTGATTACTTTTTTAAAATTTATGTTGTTTTTGTTACTACTACGAGAATGTGATTTAATTTCCAATCTACATAGTCTATAACATTGCCTTGTTTTTTCACCATAAGATTACATATGTTCATAAGTGGGTAGCGCAGATAACAAATCTAGTTGGTGTTTTTACTTTGTTAAATCGGATTTATTCACATTTAAAAAAAAAAAAAAAAAACTACTTCTACAACTTATTCCCGAAAAAGAAGTTCAAGAAAAATAGCATTACTTATAATAAAAAACACCATCGACAAGCGCCTATGATAAAAGAAAGGGGAAGAAGAAAAATTTAAGGATAATGCCTTCTCTTCCATATATATTTTAGTTTTATTATTATCTACTTGGAAGACTAATAGTCAATTGTCAAGATGGCCGAGTTGGTCTAAGGCGCCAGTTTCAGGTACTGGTCCGAAAGGGCATGGGTTCGAATCCCATTCTTGACACTCTATTAAAAATTTGTATTTCATTTTTATTTTTCTCAATTTCTCAATTCAGTTCTAAACTATAAAAAAAGGAGAAAAATTAAATGTAAAGGCCGAGGCCCAAGTGAGAGCGGCTGTTAGATAAGCACTGGGCATTGGTGTTGAAGAAGAAGCAGCCCAGCCTACCACCGACACTCATAAGGAGGCTGACGACAGGCCCCTCCCGGACTCGTGGCAGCTCTTGACATAAATTTCATTCACCGACTTGTCTTGTTTAACATAAGGCACTTGTTAATTTAATGGTATTAGAATCTTTTCAGAGTTAAAAAGTCTTCAATTCGAATCCGAATCAATACCAATTGTTCGTTGGCACAGCTTCTGTGTTGAAACTTTAATTTGTTGGCGATTGAGCCAAAAACAAAAGAGATAACAAGTGGGGTTGTTCTCTTGGAGGGACCATCCAAAAAAAAAACTACACCACTGAAATGAGGTACACAAAAACAAGCTACGCGAGAGTCAAATGGGATCAACACCACGGGACCAACTATCAACACATTTGAGACAGAATCTACCTACTACAGGAGGGGCCCCGGAGGTTTTTGGGGGGGGGGGGGGGGAGGAAAGAAGTTTATTCTGGTTTACCATTTTCTTTTCAGCCTGCAGCAGATCTTTTACTTCCATTTGTCCTATGTCTCATCAAATATCTTGAAGACCCAGAAGCGTTATCCCATTTACTTACTTTGGCAGACGGGTCATCGGACTCAATGTCGGAAAATGACGAGTATGATGCATAAACTTTCTTCTCTGATCCACAACTAACCCATTGAGCCGCATGCTTTGCAGCTTTCAGTCCAATCTTGCAGGGCAGCTTGATGCAGCACGAAACTATACAAAGAGGGCAGAACACACAGAGCAAGCAACCACTGCAACCACACTCAACAGCTTTGAAGCAACAGTCTTTGATATCTTGGCCCCTGGATGAATGGCACGAACAAGAATCAGAAACCCCTCTTCTCTCCATTGAATTGTTCGATGTATCACTTTGCTTCGTCTCGAAGGAGAAACCTGCCTTTAATTTGCAGCCAAAAAAAAAAAAAAAAAAAAAGGAAAAAGTTACAAAAAAAATGGAACCTTAAAGCAGGATGGGATAAGATTCCAAAGGAAATTGAAAAAAAGTCAGGAAATCTTTGAGTTGGAGGTTTTATCTTTCTAACCATTCGCCGGATAGCTAATTGAAAGATAAGATTCCAAAGGAAATGAAAAAATGTTAGCAAACCTTGAGGTTGGGGGTTCATCTTTCTTACCAATTGCTTCTTCGGATTGTTCTCTTTCTTTGTGTAGGCCATCTGGCCATGTCCCTGTCCCACCTTCTATAATCAACTTGGTTGGCACCGACCATGAGCTGGAATATTCTTTGATTTTCCTGTTAGGAAAATTTTTAAAGACACAATAAGAATATTTTTTTTTTATTTATTTTCATAAATTTTTAATTCATTCTTTAACAGAAGACTAACAATGCTTAGATACGAGAAATCAGTAAAATAATTTCATTACATTTAATTTAATTTATTTTTGTGATTGAGCGAAATATAATTATCTTAAATCATTTGTTGCTTTTATATTATTATTTAAGTGTTGTTACTTTTTTTTTTTTTTAATATTAGAGTATAAGATCTGAAAAATAAAATTTTAAACTCCCAATTACCGAAAATACAATGCGTAACGGCCTTCTTGTATCTTGAAACAATTAATCGACAGCTTGTAAGAAATAAATTTTACGTTTGCAGACTACTGTTTCAAAAGGAATTTTTAATTTCTTCCATAAACAGCCAATTATAAATATAATAATAATAATAATTAAAATCGACATTTGTATTTGTATTCTAAAAGTGTAATAATAATCCTGAAGTGATTCCTCAAACAGGCTAATGTTCAGCTGAATCAGCTGTTGGATTACCAAATTTTCAAACATTGGCTTCATGTTACTTTGCTGAGTGATTAGAAGAGTAAATTTATTTGGACAAACTATTTCTAAAATTAAAAAGAAAACCATATCTGCCATTGCTGGCATGGTTTTACTTACTAAAGTGATTAGTCCACTTATTAAACTAAAAACAGTACATTGACTACGTATTCATTCAAAGAAAGGGCACTGAGCATGATGATATTAGTTCATAACCAATTCCCATTTCATCTTTCAAGAAAACACTTCAATAATTAAAAATTTTTATTTTTATTTTAAATATCTCAGGATTTGATCATGATAAAAACAGATAGAATTGACAAATAGAAAGGATAGACCATCCCACAGCTAGAATCATTGACTTAATAAATGACTGCATGACAACCATTAGAAAGATATGATGAACTTATTTATACTCTTAGTTTTAGATTTAGATTTGATATCTAATTGCTACAAATCAAAAGAGACTTGGTATCATTTAAGGAAAACTGGATTACTCACTCAACAAAGCTACACAATGCAAGTGAAACAGCAAAAGTTTCTGGGAAAGTAAAATCACGTTGCTGGCCAGGCGGGTATTATGCCTATTGATGGCTGAATCGACAGCTAACAGTGTATAGAATATGAATATTCTTTGCCCCCAAGTCCATGGCAACCAACAACTTCTACAGTGCTAAATACCTGTCTTGAGAAAGTTTAACCATAACTAATACAGATGAACATCCGGGTATTCTTCCCCTTGGGGAATCCCATATGAATCCTTGATTTCTCATGCAGGGACAGAACTTGATCCTTGACTTGTTATCTTAGCCTGCAACCTCTCCATAAAAGCTGGATTGGCTCTCAGCCGGTTCTTGACATATGATACCCGTGCATCCTCTGCCAACTTGTTAGCTTTCCCAGCTTCCTCGATGAGTGAAAAGAGCGTCCTAAGGCAATCTTTTTTGTTTTCCTCACGATGTTCAAACCTGTGAAAGTAAAATCATTGATCATTTTCTCATTAAATGAAGGTTGTCTGATGTATAATTCCATGGTTGAAAAAATGATGGGACCAGAATTAGCAGACAGCACTGTGCAGTCCTCAAATGTCTAAAGCAAAAGAAAGTACCATACAGTAAACATTATTGTGACAATTTTGTTTTCAGAAAGGCAGGTAATTGAGACAAAAGTATGCCTAACACAAGGAAAACGATCCCTCATTAGCCACCATGCCCATGGTACCAAGGTTTTGTATAAATATTTCTTCACTTTTTTTAACAAAATCTCTTTTTTTTTTTTTTTTTTTCTCTAAGCACCCCAATTTTGCAGATTCCAAAAGGACACAAATTTCTTAGATGTTGAACTTCTCTTGGTCATAATAGACGTCAAAAAATTGAATAACTAATTGTTTGATGACTTTACCTTTCACTGGTGATTGTGAGTTCATCTCTCCCTGGATGGTAGCGTTTTCCAACTAGTTCCCTTAATCTTCTATATTGATGTTTAGAAAGCCCCAGCTCTCTGACGGTAACAGACATCTTTACTTTTCTGTTTTTAGGATGCCATGCATCACCACCTGGAGCAAAGACTGCACGTGTTTGCCACCTGAGAATTGGTCCCTCGCCCGGTGGGTCATCCAATTGCTTTTTGTTGTCTGGTGCTGCAGTCTCATCAAACTGTGGAGGGCCCTCAGCCTCCATTTTCTTTCCATATTCCATAACCATTGCATCCTCAAATTGCTTGAACATCTTATAAGCTTCTTCAGGCTCAAGCTCACCTCTTTCGCACATATCCCCCAATTCATTGAATTTCTTTTCCACCTGTTCCTTCATGTCATCTGATGCAAATCATGAATTCATCAAAAACTCACAAATGCAGATGGAATTGAACTAGATCAGTACTGTGCATGAATATGAGGGTCATTCTTACCATTCCAGTTTCATTATATTTCAACAGTAGCAATAATAGTGCTGTTGATCATCGTATATGATAAAATGGCTTCTGAAGGAATGCATCTTTCTTTAACAAGTTTCTCATTTACATTTTACATAGAATTTTCTTACAGAATCCAACTTTTCTCATAGGTAGTGATGGATATTGTAGTTAATATCCAGCACCTAGTTCATTATAAATTGTTCACCGATGGCAAGACCCAACCCATCCTATCATTATGATGGGTAATAGACAGAATCAAACAGCTTGATAGCTTTGCAAAAGCAATTTAACATAGCAATACAAACATTTGCAAATATAATGCATAACATCTATGAAAGTTATAAGCACCAGGTCCAAACATAAAAACCAAAAGTTCCAACCACTTCAAAGAATCTTTGAGCCACCATAGTCCAAATTTCTAACCATATGTGAAGTACTCACATTTATGTTCCCAATGGGCCAAGTGGTGAATGCAACCACCCAGTCAACACCCCGCCCCCAAAAAAAAAAACTCCATCAAAAAGGAGGAAATCTGAAATCAAAGTTCTTCATTTTGTATGAACTGTGAAATGAAAATTTTGATAAATTATGAACTAAACAGATAAAACACACTCAAATTAAAACATAAATTGATGAAACAGTGAAAAACAAAAAATTAGCAAGAGATCAATCTATCATACCTGGAAGAAGCTTATCCCAGCAGAGCATGTCCTCCAGAATTTCCTCACATTCCTTTGGGTCCTTCATAAAGCCTTGTTCGATTGCCTCCTTAACCATCTCATCCCACTTCTTGTCATCCATGTTGAAGTACTCATCCTTTGCCATTTCCTTCGTCACATCTTCCCCAACATTATACAAGTTATCAAGTTCCTCATCAGTCTCGTAGAGTTCCTCAAAATCAGATTCAAATTCTCTGTCATTCACATCATCCAGAGGCTTCATATGAAGCTCTTCCATCAACTCGTCGTCCGTCTCCTCATGCTTCCCTGCCATCTTCCTCTGCAAAATGGCTTCCATAATGGATGGAAGCACCATCTCATCGCCTTTGAAGTATTTTTCCATCATCTCCTTCAGTTCTGATGCCAACCACCAAAGCTAATCAAAATTAACCATAGTTCCATCCTTAAAAACAAAAAAAAAAAAAAAAAAAGAAATTCAAACACTATATATATACAGATTATTGGAACAAAGACTCTGGTAGCACCGATTTAAGCAATATAATAATAAATTAGTACAATTTCACAGTCATTTCAATTAATTAAAATCTGTTATCGCTACTTTTAGCAAAATAATCACCGAAATTCAAAAGAAAGAAAGAACGAACCAACACTCATGTTTGATTCCTAAGAAAAACGTAGGAAGACAAAATCAATTCAATTCCCAAGTCCAAAACTGTCATTTTCCTTCATCTTCCCCCACCTCTACTTTCCTCCATTTTCTCAGCAACCAAACAAAACAGTAACTAAACCCCAGATTAGTTTTTGGTTTTTTTTTTTTTTTTGCTTGTTTCACCTTTGTTATTGACATCCAGAAGGGAGTCCTTCTTTGGGATTTCAGCTACCGCTGACGACGATTCAGCGGCCGGGTTAGATTCTTGATCGGACGAGAAGAGTCTAAGTCCCGAAAGACGCGTCGGAGCGGTGGACAGTGAGAAATTGGGGACTTTGGGGTTGGCATTAGAGGATGAGAAAACGAGAATGCGAGTGTATAAAGACGCATTCCTGATCAGAGATCTTCTCATCCCTTCCCTTTGTCTTTCTGTGGTCTGTCACTCTTATTTTTAGGATTTTTTTTTTTTTAGGGTTTTAGTCTTAAGATTGCTGTAGGGTTTCTCAGATAAAGGTTTTTTTTTTTTTTTTTTTAAAACTATCTAGTCTTGACAGTAACTCCAAATAAATAAGTAAATAATTTTTTTTTTATTTTTTATCTGATAAAATAAATATAAGAAAAAAATTTTTTTATAATAAAAAAATATTAATATTTTTTATATATTTTTATATTAAAATTATTTTTTAATAATTATTTTAAAATAAAAATTTATTAATATATTTATTATATTTTTTATTTAAATAAAAATAAAAATAAAAATATTTAATTTTAATTTTAAATTTATTTAAATTAAAATTTTAGATAAATAAAAAATTTAAATAATATTTTTTATTGGTTAAAAATTTTTTGATTAGTTATTAATTATAATATTTAATAATTAAATTAATTAATTTTTTATTTTTTAATTTAAAATTTATTTATTAATTTTTATAAATAATTCTTTTTTTTGGTTAAAATATAATGTTAAGTATTTAAGTAACATGTAACTGCACCCTCAAAAATATAAAAAAAAAAAAGTAACCTGCAATAACTCTTCTATTTTAGTTCGCTCTCTCAACTCATTGTCGTCAACCTTGATTGAGACTCTGCCTCCCTCCTCTTTCTCTATTACGGAGTTTTTTTTTTTGGTTAATATATTTACCTTGGCAAATTTTCTCCATCTCTGTTTGTGGCTCAAGAATACAAGAGACGGCGGTAGCTGACCTATTGCCAAAACCCGACCCGGCAAGAGAGAGAGAGAGAGAGAGAGAGAGAGAGAGAGACCAAACGTATTTTCTGTTAAACTCAGTAAGTCTTTTTGTACACCATGTTTGTGATGGAAAGTTTCTATCTTTTTTTTTTGTTTTTTTGTTTTTTTTTGTTTTGGGGTTTTTTTTAAATTTTCTTTAAGTGTAAATTTGTTGAGGGTGGGAAGATAAATAGGTGAAAAGCTTTTTGGATTATTTCTCGACATGAAATTAAATCAGCTAAAACACTATTCTGGGGTTTTACTGTTTTGCATTATTTTGCTGGGTCTGCAATGGTTTTTGTCAAACCGTTGTCACAAATTATGGTTCTTGCCTCTTCCTGGAGTCCATTTGTATTCAATTTCGAATATCGGATATTGAAAAACCATATGCATGTGTGTGTATATTGCATTTTTCTTAGGAATATTTATCTCGGCTGGGAAATCAATGAGAATTAGGTTAACTTGAATTCTGGGGTCTCAAGATAGGACTAGGTGCAAGTGATAGTAATGATGACTATGTTGTGGAGAATGGGAAGCTAGTGGTTACTTAACTGTGGTTCATTATGTTTCATTTGATGAATAATTTTATTCAGTTTGTGGTTTTTTTGGTCTTGGAGTTTGTGATGCAAGATGGAAGACGAAGATTTGAACTATGATGACGAGAATGTTATTGAGGAGGAGGAAAATGAGGACATAGAAGATGATGATGAAGGAAGCAAAGAAGAGGGAGGAAGGAGTGATTCAGATGAGCAATCAGAAGATGAAGATGGACAGAATCACGACCATAAAATTGCTGAGATGGAAGATCTTGAGAAAGAGTATAGGGATCTTCGTAATCAAGAGCTGTAAACCCTTCCCCTTATAGGGCTTGTGTTTGATGTCATCTTTTGTTAGAATATATATATATATATATATATTGTGCATTTTGTTAGATAGATGGTTACAATCAGTTTGGAAAGGAAAAAATAATAATAATAATAATAAAAAGAAATTAAAAAAGAAAAAAGAGAAATGGTAACCTAGTTATTTGTTCTCTATGATGAATTTGGTGTTGGGGAAAATTTGTGCTGAGGATCAACTTCCATGTTTGTGACATTTTTCTTTCTTTGAGAAATCATGGTTATTGATTTGTTTGATTACTTGCATTTTTTGCTTGACAAAGCATGTAAGGACAGCATATATTTGGGACTAATAGAACTCCAAAGGGAATTGGTTGGGAGAATTAAAATCATATATTGTGGATGGCTAAAGCGTTGTTTGTCTTTGCAACTGAGTTTACATTAATCTGGATCAGAATTGGAGGAGTCTGAAAAAGAACTTTTAATGTTGATGTGGTTTATATTCTCAAAGATACAAGGCTTATGGTATCTGCTAAATAATGTTTTCATATTTTTCATTCAGAGATATATTGAAAAATATTAAGCAGCATAAGGATGAAGATCTTCTTAAAGGTCAAGCAGTCAAGAACCAGAAGGTACCTCTTCTTTTGTTTTACTCATGAATTTGTTTTTTCCCTTTTCCTTTCAACCATGCAGTCATTTGTAGTGCTGAAATTTTTAGGTATTGTTTTTCATCACACGATCAATGTTCAATAACATCTGTTTATTTTTCCTTTTCTAAAGGCTCTCTGGGATAAAACTCTGGAGTTTCGATTCTTACTTCAGAAAGCATTTTCAAGCTCAAATAGATTACCCCTGGTATACATTGTATTCCCTATCTTTATTGCTCTATAACATCTATGACACATCATGATCAAGTATGAAGGGTTCTCTGTAGGAACCAATAAGGTCTTCATTCTGTGATTCATCTGAAGTGGGCTTAGCATATGATAATCTGATAACCTCATCCACTAAGGCCTTGAATTCTATACTTGAACTTCAGGAGGTATGATCATGGAGAAACGTTGCTATTTGATGATCAGTTACTATGTATTATTGCATGTGCAGGTCTCTTTCCATTTTTGATCTTGCTCTAATTTTATTTCAGGCCTTGGTTGAGAAGAATCCCTCTGTTTCTCAACCTTTTAATGGTATGTCAGACACACATGTCCAGCTTTATTTAAGTTCTAGCAAACTTTGGTCAGTAACAATGTGGATGTTTTAGCTCATTGATTTTCTGAAGCCTCTCTACCTAAGTCTTAATCTCATTAGAAAAGTTTCATTTTTTCCATGTATTTGGATTGCTTTTTAACAGAACAGAACTATCTGTGTTGGTGTCCCAATCTCCGACACTGTAGGGTCTAGGAAAGGTAATTACATGGACTTTGTTTACACCAAGGCTTGCCCTTTGTTAGCAGATGATGACCTCCATTTGTTTTTGCACATATTCTGAAAGTTCTTGGAATTTGTTTTTCTGGCTGCTATTATTCCATTTTTAAGTTTGGCCTAATATTTTCTTTTCTTATTGGAGTGACTTCTGTTTGACAATAATTATGTGTTATTTTATGCTTAAATTCTTGAGATCTCTAAGATGTCTCTCTTATTGTTTCTCTTAAGGATATTCTGCACTGTCTGCAAAGAAACATTCAAAAGATTCAAAAGCTTATGAAGAAAGTGATGAAGAATGGCATCGAGTTTCCGAAATGCATAAGAGGTATAGAGTTCAATTAACTTTTATTTTGAAAAAGAAGAATGTCAAGGTTTTTCATGCCTCATTCATTGCCATTGTGGTTGACATGTAGACAAAAGTAATTCATAATCAATGGAGGGCTGCAGGTCTCCCTCTCTTGTTGGAACAATATCCATTTGTATAATGTTGATCTGTATTTTGGAATTTTTGGTTGTTTCAAGAAGTGTGTCATATTTTGCTGACATTCATGACTAAATTGGGTGGCAAATTATAAATTTTAACACTGCAGCAATTCTCTTTTGTATGTGGTGCTATCTGGATGGATATGAAGTGGCAAGTCTTGTTTTCATATTTAAATATGGACATTATCATGGGCTTTCATTTGTGTTCTTTGATTGTCACTACTAGCTTCTGCAAGTTTATAAGAAAACAATTGTGTGTGTGTGGCCAAATATTAATTGAGTGGAATTTAAAATGTTTGTATCTTTCAGAATATCTGCTTTTAGGGACAAATCAATAGATAAATGGCAGAGAAAGACACAGGTCACAACTGGTGCTGCTGCTATTAGAAGCAAGTTGCAGGCTTTCAATCAGGTTTGATACTATGGCTGACTGATGCCAATGAGCTGTTGGATGCTACGAAACTCATGAGATTGTTTTTTTTTTTTTTTACCAAACACAGAATGTTAGTGAACAAGTTGCAGCCTATATGAGGGATCCAAGTAGGATGCTTAAGCAAATGCAACTGAGAAGATCAACTGTTGGTGTATTTGGAGGTGTAAGTAAATTGACACATCAATCCAGTTTACTTTAGATGATGCAAAGATAAGCTGACATCTGTAGGTTGGCTCCTACTATTTTCTTGGGCAGGATACTGATAGGATGGATAATGGCATGGCACAGGTAATTCCTCATTGGTGCATGGTACTAAAATAAGCAGTCTGTGGCAATTTAGAAGTAGTTATAATTACTCATTTTCTATCCTTACATGTATAAGGTGGCAAAACACAACTTGAGTGAGATAATGGGATGAGTACTTGGCCTAACATATGGGATAAGCTTAATCATACCATTGAACAAATTAAAATCTCCATCAAACTAATTAGGTCTTTGTGAATTGTTTTTACTCCAACCAGGAAGCAAGTCTTGATGTTGATCCTGAACTTATTGATGACTCTGAATTTTATCAGCAGTTGCTGAAAGAATTTCTTGAAACAGTTGACCCAACATCTACTGGTGAGTACTTCTACAGGCTGAATCTTAAATTACAGTTTGTCTTATTCAAAATAGCAATGGAGCTTTACTGGTGGTTGTGTTTTCCTTGTTATACCATATCTCTTTTGTCCTTTAACTGGTAGCTTTATCTATTTTTTGAATCTTTGAGATTGTTCTTAGAAATGGAATTCCTTTAGGGGCTTTGAGGTGTGTACGATCACGATCTCAAATATATTATTGCTCACTAATCACAGAAACAAGATGTCTTTAGGATACAAGTCTGGGTAATAAACACATCTGTCTATACAAAAGAATGCAACCGTTGCCTCAGTAACTGTCCAAACATGACAACTGTTTGTGTTATAATAACTGCCTTTGGCATATTAACTGTCTTAAGTACTTCCTTGTAAAGGCTCATAACTTTTCTTTTCCCATGTGGGAGCTTGTTCCCTCCACACATTGCAAAATACACTGACATTTGTTTGTCCTCAGAGACGGCTTTTTATGCTCTGAAAAGATTGCAAACTAAGAAGAGAAAGATTGTTGATCGGCGTGCCTCAAAGAGTCGCAAGATAAGGTACATCTTCCAAATGGGCTTGTTCCTTCCATACTCTGGATGGTAGTTGTCTTAATTTCAACAGTGATGCTTTGTTTATTCACTTCTATTTAACCCACAAATGAAAATTATGTAGGTACAACGTCCATGAAAAGATTGTCAATTTCATGGCTCCGCAGCCCATGAATCTCCCTCTTATGGCCCCATTGTTTGAGAATTTGTTTGGACTGAAGACAGAAAGACCCACTTCCATTGTCTAATTTATGTTGTAAGTTAAAGAGTGTAACTTTAGTTTGCATGATTTTTATAACGTTGATTTCATTTGACTTGTTCAGCCTTTTTTATATGCCGCACAATGGAGCTGAATTTTTGCTGTTTTTGTATTCAGATTTTAAAAATCTGTATGTTTGTTCATTGGCACTCCTAGTCAGGTATTGACAAGAGTTATGGTTGTAGTCATCATAAATGTCTCCCCCACTGCTTGTTATTTCCCCATAAGAACTGGACCCCATAAGCTGCTACTCCACCGGGGTAATGTCTTCTTCCTCCTCAAGTTCCATAGTTTCCCCTTCTTTTGCATCACTTGCTCCTTGTTCATTTCCTAAATATACCAAGGAAACCTTTTCCTTGTTTTCCTCACAGAAGTCCATGTCAAATTCAGGTGGCTTTCTCTACACTCCCAGAGCTTCTTGAAGATTCAGCCTCTTCTTTTTGTTCTTTTTTTTTTTTTATTAATTTTTGGTAGTCTTTGGGAGGGCTTTGCCCGGGGATGGGGTTGAGGAGGAGGATAGGGATCGAATCCCTACCTCCCCCTCAGACCCCTCCGGCGGTGGGGCTCAAGGGGAAGGTCGCCAACTCTGCTACTAGAGTTGTATTCCTGAACCATAATCTTGTAAAACTCATGCCTGCATGGCAGGCCCAGACAGACATGGCTGATACCATTTACCTCCTCACCAAGTCTACTCCTGATCTGTACTGGGCTTCTCACCAGACATTATTGGTAGCTTTCAATGCTACAAGCCCATCATCCTCTTCCTTATCCGTAATCTCTAACTCATCCGGAGGCCCATGGGCTATATAAGCATTCCTTACTATGTAACAACCCCCCGTTTTTCATTTCAACAAAACATGTCATTTATTTATAACAATGTTCTACTTAAATTCATTGTCAGCCCAGATGTCGTCCTGCCAAGCTCCATTAACAATTCGTACCAAAAAGGCTTCAAGTTCCTTCCATGGGCTCCAAAAACCTACATTGATCAACCACATCCAGAATAGTTGCTTTACTGTTTAACGCCACCAAGCATTGTAACTTTATTGGGGTTACCAATAACATTCAAAAACATTATACTCTGAAGTATTAAAAGAGTCTGCACCCTCGTTAGCATTCCGACACACACACACAGACAGAGGGGCTGACCGGCAATGATGGACAAGAGGAGATTCTTCGTGTTTTGCCAACAGAATTAAATTTGGAATTAAAATTTCGTTGTCGAGACAAAAATAGATTCTTCAACAGTCTCTGTCTTAGGCAAGTCAATGTCGCAACCAAAGGCTGCATTCCCAAACACGTTGTCAGCACCCCATTTGATTGTACCAAAATGACCACTCACCGAATCATCTAAGCTTTTAGAATGTCATTAAGATTATGTATTTTTATCCAATTACGGGTAGCGCCAAAGTGTATTGAGTACTTTCAAGTTATAATTTAAACAAAGCTCACCGGATTCTGATTGAACAACTTTACTTTGTGACTTTTAAAAAATCCACTCGTTATCGCCAACATTTCTTTTTTTTTTTTTTTAAATTCTCTTCGATTAACGTCCAACATTTCAATATTGAACTTTATAAAGACGTTTCTCAAGTCAACTTCGATTATAAAAAAGAGGTTCTATTCAACGACAACATCGTAGAATAGCTTTATTAGAGCGTAGGAGGAAAGGAGAACTTAGCAATACGGTGCGGTCCGATCTAGATTAACACATGACATTGCGTGATTGCGATGTTCTCATTTTGCTTCAAAAAATAATGAATCCTGATGTTCGAATTGCCATCCGTTTTATATTACTAAAATAATCTAGTGTAGCAATTAATTAATTGGCTTCAATGGTGGTTCCGAGCTTTTTCCTTTTTTTTTTTTTTTTAA
Source organism: Rhizophora mangle (assembly GCA_037832345.1). Taxonomy (NCBI): domain Eukaryota; kingdom Viridiplantae; phylum Streptophyta; class Magnoliopsida; order Malpighiales; family Rhizophoraceae; genus Rhizophora; species Rhizophora mangle. Next base: position 354,426 of record JBAPLJ010001034.1, read on the forward strand.
ATTATTTGATCAAGAACGAGTGATACACTGCTCATGGTTTTAAGGGCAAGTCCATGTTATTGTAAGAAAAATGTTTTTCCAACAAGTTATTAGTTGGAAATAAGGTAAGGTTGTGTATATTTCACTTTTCATCAAAAGCCACAAAAGAACCAAAATAATAATAATAATAATAATAATAATAATAATCTTGAGAGGTTTTAGTAATTTTGAATTAGCTTTGGGCCATTTAGGAATAAGTTTAATTGACAACTAGTTCAACTACATTACCCAAATAAATTTTCAGTTAATGGTTTTTTAATAGGCCTTTGATCATATCCTGCCAATGCCAAGAATGAAGACATTTCATGCAAGGATAAAAAATGTAGAATTTCAGTAACAAGCGGATTGGATCATAGAAAACATAATTATACATAAAAAAAAAAAAACAAAATTTTTTGGTCTCAAGGGCAAAAACTCATTACCAACTTATTAAAGAAATTATGCATTTCGTTCCAATCTCTTTATAGAGGGAAATTGATAAAATTTGTCATCAGAGATATAATTTTATCAATTAAATTTCTTAATTTGAATGTGGACAAAAAAAAAAAAAAGAAATTGATAAAACAATGTCATATAATATAATGTAATAAATAAATACATTAAACATATCGAGATAGCAACATGATATACTAGAAAAAGGGGAAGACAAGACGTCTGACAAATCAAGAACAATAAATGCTCAGTGGCAGGGAAAAAAAACAAAAGCCTCATCATGGACAAAAGGAGACAGATGCAACGCTGAAAAAATGTCCTTTTTCTTCTTAAAGCAAATGGATGGAGTCTCAGGAATTCTTTGTGGGCATCCAACAGAAATGGCTTGAGTGCAATCATACGACATAATCCTTGTGTTTGATTAGGCTTTAGATAATCATGACAACAATAATTAAGGGTTCAGAACATAATTCGAGTGCAGAAATTGTCATGGGGTTTCAGGATTTCCAGGTGTAATCCTGTCTCTGTCGCCAATATGTCCGAAGCTTTCTTCTCTTTGTCGGGGTTCTCTTATATCTGTCATTTAAATGGGAAATTTTGGCTCTACGTCTATAAAAGTAAGAAGTGAAATTTTCCTGAAGGTTGTTGGCTCAACTTACATGATTCCATGTAGTCGCCTAGCCAGGAGCCTTAAAGATTATTTCTTGATGTACCCAAACGCAGAATTTAATTAAAGGTACATGTACTTCATTTTTGTGTTCTTACTTACTTTTACCTTTCTGTACTTGATAGGTTACCAAGGTGAATTACACATGGATGGCGACAATTCCACTGACTACTCTCTGAGGTACAAAATGAAAAATAATAATAAAAAAAAAAATCACCCCATGACAAAAAATCAAATAATTCACGGAATTGGCGTTTGCTAATCTAGAGTTGTTTACCATTAATTATTGTTCAATTGAAAAAAGGGTTTTTCATTAATTCGTGAATTCAAACTCCGAGAAGACATCGTACCCTCCAAAATGGAAAGAGTCCAATAATTTTGTTCTCTGTCGGTGTGATTTATTTAAGAATAATTGTAATATTAATAATTAAAAAAAGGTACAGACCATGGCAAAGAATCATCATAAGACATAAAAACAAGTGGAATTTAATTCTTTCAACAACTTTGTCATGTTGCCTCAGTATTCACATTCCACATTGAAAGAAGAGAAGGAATTGTTATCACGGATGCTAATACTTTAAACTTTCTTTTTTTTTTTTTTTTTTTTTGGGTTTTTAAAAGCAAACGAGTAGACATTCTTGAGGCCCCTTTATTTTTTTTTTTTCTTTTTGGGAATTGTGGCTTTAGCTTTTAGGTTACTTACTTCGTGATAAAATAAATAGGATTTGGAAGGAGGGACGTATAGATCACAAATGACCAAAACCTTGGAACCTCCCCCACCGAAAGATGCTTTCCAGAGGAGGCATCCATTAGTCAAACTTGCAGGAAACCAAATGTATTTCCGGTGGACAAATTAGTGGTTGTATACTTGTAATCCCAATACAGCAATACTATGCCCATTTTTGACCTTGTGCTTCCCATTGGGACCCATTGAATAACCCAAAATTCTGACGTTTTGGTACTCCCTACGCTCGCCAACCCGCGTTCGTTCTGCCCCAAATACCCTTCCATTTCAGCCCCAGATTGTGGAATATTGTAAAGGAAAAGGCTGTACAGAAAGAGAAAAAGGTTGAGTAAATTATAAATGTTTAACATCTGTCATCTTAAAGCTTTTGTCGCTACTTTTTTTTTATTTTTTTCTCTGACAAGTTGGCATCAATCTCGGCATGTAAGATGTAAATAAAAAGCAAACAAAAGTGCCATTTAATGGATTGCAGGATTCTCAGTCTGCTACTGGAGAGGCGTATTCCTACACTCCCAACAAGAGGACAAGCAATAGCCCACCTAGAATAGAAAGCTCGTGAGAATTGGAACAGCCAAAATAAAATTCTCATAAAAAGAAATGAAAAAAAAAAAACTCTTGTAATAATCACTCGAAAAAGTAAAAGAAAACATAAAGGGAAGTCATCCAACCCGCTCCAAGACTTGCTCTTTTTCACTAGCTCAAACCAGAAAAACTCTTCATATTCTCTCCCTTCAGTTCACAGACACATTCTCTCTCTACAGGTTAATAATCAATTGTAACATTCCACCATTCTTATTACGCGTCTCTCTCTGTATAGAGGAAGACCATGCCTGTTTTTACAGAGAGTAAATCATCAGCAGTAGCAGAGCAAGTCAAGCTGAGGAAACCCAGAAGCCAAATCAATCAAGAACCATTCTTTTCAACAGAAACGGATCCAAATCCACATATCCCTACTCGCCCCTCCAAATCTGCAATCTCCTCTCTGTTTCTTTTGCCTTTCTCCACTAACAACGCAGGTGACACCAACCCCAGCAACACCAATAAGAAGAAAGGCTCCACCTTTAGAGGCCTGGGATGCACTGCAGGTGCGGCGGAGCAGGTGTCGGTGCCGGCGGTGATACGGTCGTCGGCAGAGTGGGAGGGGAAGAGGGTGAAGAAGAAAAAGAATCATCAAAAGCATAAAAGGAAGAAGGATGAGAACAACAATAAGGCAAGCCATCAAGGTCTGGCTGAGGGAAGCAACAGTAACAGTAACAACAACAATAGCCAGGGTAAGGATGATAGTAATGGAGGTAATGGAGGGAGTTTCAATCCAGGGAGTTGCATGGTGATTCAGGATGTGTGGTGTGGGCCTGGAATTGGGTTGTCTGCAGATCCTGTTGTGGGGTCTGTGGATTGTGTCGCGGCTAGGAGGAATGTGCCTGGAAGAGGCAAGATTGATAATGGGGAGAAAATAATTCAGAGGGAAAGGGAGAGAGAGTGTGAGAGGGAGAGGGAAAGAGAGAGGGAGGTAAGTGGTTCTTCTATCCATTCATTCTTCTGTTCATCATGTTGTTGTGAGAGTTGTGAGTATGCATGCTGAATTTGTCTCATGGTCTAGAAATTGGAGGAGTTGTGGATTTTCTTTTGTTAATTTTACCCTGTCAAAACAGTTCAGTCATAATTTGATTGTGTATTGTCAAAAAATTTAAAAACACCATTTGCAGTTGGTGAGGGTTTTTGTGTGCTTGATCTGAATTTGATGGATTCATGGTGCTTTTGGACATTGTTGTTTTTCTCAAATCTGAATTTGGCTTTTTTCCTTTTCTGATTTGATTTAGACTATTTGGATTCACGGTGGGATTTTTTTTGCCTTGATTTCATTAATCTTGTTATGTTTTTCTTATAGTTTCTTTTAATTGTTGGTTTTCGATTTCTGAATATTTCTTCGGTTATCATGTCTAAGATCGTTTCAGCTGTCTGCCGGTTACCAAAGGAGCTGTTTCAGACTTTTGGGATTCCAAACAAAATGCTCCCCATTCACATTTTTGGCTTAGTTCAATCCTTTTGGCATTTATTGTTACTTGGTTGTTTGTCTCAGTTTAATTATTACCTTATCTGTGAGCCATAACTGTTATCCAGAGTAGGGCTTACATGGTTTATAAATAACTACATCATATATTGGTTAAAAATTCTTGCTTTCTGAGGGCTACGAGAGAACAACGAGTCTTTGTCTCTCTTTATATAAACAAACATGCCTCCTAACTTCAGAGTACGAGGTGGCCAATCCCTTACCCTTCCTTTACTTTGGTGTTTACTTGGAAGGACTTAAAATTAATAGTTAGTGCTCTAAATATGTATGTGGGGTATGTATATATATATATATATATATAACATGTCTTTATGCCGGTATGTGTCCTGATTCATTTCTCACTTTCTCTTTATCCGATGGGGTTGCTTTGGTGTTTAAGCTAATCAGGTCTTACTAGTGTCTTGGTAGTCTTAAACAACTTTAATTTTTTGTTTTAAGATTGGCTTTCATGGCCTCTTAATCAAACTCTTATAAATTTTTTTCTTTTATAATTTGTTCTTGTGGTTATTCGCCCGTTAATTAGTTGATCTCTCTCATTGTTTATGGATATATGTTCATTGACCCGAAACTCCTACTTTTTCGATTAAAGCCAATGTTGTGGACCCCACATTTTTATTTAGGAGTTAACTTACGGAGATATAAGTACTTTTAGTTTTTGTGTTGCAGGAGGACAGTGACCTCACTTTGGCTATGATATTGATAAGTGCGCATTTAAGTTTATTTTTTCATTTGTTGTTTTGGGTTGGAAGCTTGGACTTTATTTTGTTGAATACAGTCTTGATTTTATTGAACTGACTTTGTTGTGTTATTTTTGTTTCTCTTATTCAGATGTGCAAGTTGAGTTTTTTCATATTTTTAGCTAATGGTAGTTTTATGTGGGCTTATATTGTTGCATCAATCTTTGCTTTACAGCGTTCTTCTTGTTTAATGAGGAGAGCAGCAGTGAATCCTGAAACTCTTCCCTTTTTGGATACTGATCCTGCTTTTCCACCACCTCGGCTTGAACCAGAAGTCTTTGGGACTAGGTATTATCGTCATTTACGACATCCTTCTCCTGATGGATTTGCTGAGGTATGTTCACTGCTCACTGCTCAGGATTTCAATTTTTGTTGACCAATGACACAATTTGCTTTGGCTCATGCCATGGTAATTTTACAGTCTGTTTTCTCAAGAGTCAACCATAATCAGGGAACATTTAATTAGTGATGGGAATGAAAGATTACTTTTCATTGTGGCATATGCTTGTTCTCGTCCACCTTTTCATGAATGTTTGCTGTTTGAAATATACTACTTATATTGAACATAGTCAAATGCATTGGTAAATTGCCTTTTACCCCAATTGTTTTGCTATCTTTCAATGAGGGGTGATGTTTTTCTTGTTAGTTCTTTGGGGACAAAGCTGACAACTAAAAATTTGTTACTAAACATATTATTGGATTACTGATCAGAGCCTGCATATTGACAAACCTATAATTGGATCAAACTCTTTTCTCTTTGAGGATATATTCTGATTTTATTTGACATCTTAGAAAGGAATAAGGCTTTTGATGTGTTTAGGATTGTGAACTTTTCCTTCATTTTTTTGAGTTAATAAATGAAGGACACAAGCGAGCCCTTGTTATGCACATAACTTAATCTTGCTTTTCAGTGTGGAATGAGATTTTCAGAGGTCATGACTGGGTTAACAAGTTATGTTGTGTTTTTCATCTTTACTTTGTCTCTATATCTGAATTTAGACCAAAGGGTTGGGAACATCACATGGCAACAGTAGCTTCTCTTCTTAAGGCCTCGCTTTGCTGGTGCTATCATGACATTTTCCTGCATTTGCAATGCAACCTGATGAAATTTTACCAACTAATGTAGTTTGATATTAATGAGTAGTTGTGCAATATGGATATGTCTGTAATCTGTTGAAAGTATGTCAATATGCCATTTTATGAAAAGCAATAGATGAGGAACCAAGGACAAAATGTTTTATTTTAACATTTTCTTGGATCAAGTCAAATAATTACTATCTAACAGACTTATTTGTAGAATTTAGTGTGATTTGTAGTAGTCTAGATTGTAGTCAATCTTGTTGTCTTAGCCTAAATCTTATCTTTTTGATTGCTTTTGTGTATGAATTAATTTATGTTTTAAATCAAAAGTTGTGCCTTTGTTTCTTTGTTACTTTTCAATTTCCTATAAAAGGATGAGTTTTGTAATGGTTTGAACAAGAATTGATAAGTTATTGAGCTGGAAACACTATCTCTTGGCTTCTCCAATTTCCTTTCCTTCTTCTAATTTTGTCTGAGTTTTCTTCCCTTTGGAAGAGAATTCTGCCCAGCATGCTGGGCTGCAGATTTTAGGCTGCTTTCAAAGAACTGTACAGACCATTGAAGAATCATCAGATTTTATTTATTTACTTCCCTCTATTAAAAGTGAGGTCTGAACTGTGAGAATCCATGTGACTTCAGTTATACTATCTTCTGCGCAGATGTTTGGTTTTGAACTGCGCTAACAAATAGGAACTGAATAATTTTATTTTAATGGAAGATGATATCAGGATTCAATTGCTCTCTACTTTTAGATAAGATTTAATAACTTTTTGTGACATTAATCAAAATCTAATCGGCACTGACTAATTGCAGATTATGATGCTTCAAAATAGAATCATTATGGGAGGAAGATTGGATCGATTTAGAGAATGGCGACTTGATATTGATCACATGTCATATGAGGTATGTCTGCCACTACAATAATGTTTTCAATTTTGTTTTGATTGTACGTCTTGTTCAATGGTAGGGTCCCATTGCTACCAAGTGTAGATTTATGAGTTTTGAGTTGCAAAATCCATCTATTTCTGCTGAAGGCTGAATCTATGTGCTGGTGGCCCATTTAATGTCCTTGTTTGGGCTATCATTTGCAGTGTTTGACATTCTTGTTATATTTGCATCACTTCTGGTTTCTAGTCATTTGATTTATTTGGTTGTGGGGTGCAAATAGGAACTGATTGCACTAGGCGATAGGATTGGTTATGTTTGTACTGGACTAAAAGAAGATGAGATAAGCCACTGCATCAGTAAAATTAAGGTCCCAATTATCAACGAGTTGTCATCCCACAAGTCCATAATCATGGATAAGAAGTGTAGTATCTGTCAGGTGAGTTCACAGCAAAACCTGTACCTCCATTCTTTAATATTGGCCTTTTGAAATTTCTAACGCATCCATTCTTGCATGTACATCTGCATACAGGAGGAATACGAAACCAATGATGAGTTGGGGAAGCTGGAATGCGGGCATGGATTTCACATCCAATGCATAAGACAATGGCTTTCACAGAAAAATACTTGCCCGGTCTGTAAGACTGAACCGGTGGCACGAGGCTAGTGCTTGTTTCTTTATGCATTCTGGGAACATAGTATTATAAATATTTGCTGTATATATTTCCAAGTCTAATGCATTTCAAGAGTTTATTCTTTGGCATGAAGCTTGAACCCCAATTTGGCGTGAATTGTTGGGACCTTTTTTCTATGATTTGATGTATTCATGCTGACTAAAGTTATAGCAAGTTATGGCGAGGGAATTTGACGGAAGTTATTAGAGTTTGAATGGAATCCATGTTAAACATCACTTTCTTGGGTAAATTTGATGTACGTAGATGCCTTTAAGACGGGAGTATATGCCCAGTACGTGTTTTAAAAGCTTCTGTTTTCTCTTTTCCAAACTTTTTGATTCCTCTCTTGGATGAGTTGGGGAAGGTACGATAACTGCTTTGGTAGGATAGGGAATTCCAGACTTCCATGACTCTGGATTAGAGTGAACTACTTGACATTGCTGTTTAAAACTCGGCAGTGGTCTTGCATGCTTTGCATACTTTGGAGTGAAGTAGGGTAAGCAGCCTAGCCAAAAATTTAACTTAATATATGTTCACTTTCTTTCACCAAAACCTGCATGTCCAAAAAATGAAACTGTTCATGGACCCTGGATTTGTGACCCAACAGGTCAAAAAGAAATAAAGTACAAAAGGAAGTTTTAAAGGATTCAGATGGTCGATGAGACAAAACAAGAAAAAAGACTTCTTGGTATCATTTCACATTGTAAACTGCCAACTAAACACAGTGATCTATGTTGCTGATTTTATTTCAACTATTTTCATATCTGCTGTATACTCCACGAGGCATAATTACAATACGCGATGTAAAAAATAGTGACAGTAAAAATCTGACTACCCTGACTTGTATGCAAGAATATGTACTGATAAAGAATATTCATCTCAAATACTTCTGTTCTTCATGGATAAATGGTTGTAACAGTGGTAGGTGCTGGGGGCAATCAGGTCATATGTCATGACGGTGTAGGAAATTAATTATGCATGGATACACCTCATCTACGGCCTGCAGAAAATTGACATCATTGGGCAACCATTAAGAGAGAAACTGATCGGATGGACACACTATGTATTTTACATGAAGTCTATCATTTGCCACCATTTTAAGTATGAAGTGTTGTGTTTGGCAGAACAGAAAATAGCAGTGTGTTTCATAAGAAAAATGTAGAATTCAAGAATCAATTACCGGAGATAAAATGTTTTTGTTAATTGGTAATCAAAGATTAGTTGACAAAATGTGAAACAACATTAATTTTTACTTACTTTTTAAGCATGCAATTGCGCTCACCTGCGCCTGGACTCCCTCTTCCTTGCCTTCCAAGAGGAAGTGGGAGAAAAGGAGTCGAAAGGCAAAAATCTAGAGCCTCTATAATGTTCTGCTTTTATTAGCTGCATACCTGTCGACCGCCCACTATATCATAGTGAGCATAGTGTGGACCACCAGGCTTTCCAAATAGTTTGTAGGTGACCAAATGCTTAGGAATCACCTTTACCGTCTCTGCTCCATTCCAATAAAGAGAAGCAAATTTTTAAAATAAATATCTAATGTAAATTAAAGGAACATATAAATTGCCTGAAACAAAATATAAAACACTTACCATAAACAGCTTCTGGTGGACAAATAAGATCATGATTTCCAGCAACTGCTAACACTGGAATGTTGCTTTTTCCTACGTGTTTCTTGTAAGAAAATGTGCTGTCCCGGTTTTGTAATCCACCCTCCTGGAATGCTGTGGTTAGCTGCAAGAGAAGCTTGGCAGGTACTGTGCCTGTGAATCATAATGAGACTGTCACACTACTTGGAATGCTGGCAGATTGTTGCGATTTTATGGGGTCTATAAGGAACCATTAGTAAATGGGTTCCCACCATAAACTGACTTTATACATAAAACCATTCAGAAAGGCCAAAGCCTAGACGGGTCATGGATAGGATGTGAAGGACTCACTTGGATCTTAGACATAGTATGCAACAGATATAGCATATGAGCAAACAAAGGGAAATTCCACATCAAATGACAATGATGGATTCAACTAAAAGCCCTCAAAAACAATGACAGATACAACAGTGTTGTTAAATTTGCTGTTAGTCCATTTCTCAAAAAATTTGTTGTTAGCCGATATGGTTATACAGTAAATACATCTCTAGCTGACTGACAGAAGGCAAGCACATTTGACAGCCCCACTGAAGCTGAATTAGCACAAGTAATCAGTCAATACCAATGTCTTTGTATGAAATATTTATTTGCATAACAAGGCACCTCAACAGCTTTAGCACCTTTTTATATAAATGTTTATGGAACTCAAACTGAATCAGATGCTTCATCAAGATTAGGAACCAGAGTGACAAATAATTGCCAAAGTTGTGTTAACTTTAGTAATGTCAATGGTTCCTGCATGGAAAGTTAAGCTGTTAATGATATAACAGTGTCTCAGCCTGCAAGGACCTCACACCTAAGGTGATGATCCCACCTTACTTTTAGCGATGGTATAGATTTTGCCTACTTATGATATAAATGATAAATTGATTACAAAGACTTATGTTGCAAGAACCTTCGTCATATGGGGCTTTCCAGCAACCCCTCTTGGTTGGATGCATTTTCAGATGTCCTATGTCTTTATGAATGAAATTTCAAAGCCAAATTCCTAACACTCTTTTAACTTACAGTAATTGTTCAAGAGAAGTTTGTCAAACAACTCTGGATGCATCATTCCTGGAGCAGAAATTTGACGATTAAGCCAAGACAAGGCATAAGGAGGACGGCATGCAAGGGGATGAATTGCAGTGGCCGATACACCAAGTGGAATAACAGGAACATTAAGGGCCTTAGCAGGGTCAGACTGTGGAACATCATGAACCAAAATTAGCTTTTCACTTTTGCAATTATTCAAGAAAACATATTCTTCAGCACAATTTGATTTTGTGTCACTTACCACTGGTAGGAGCAACTTAAGAGATGACATTGAAGATGTATAGTCAAGTGATGACCCCAAAGTAGCAATTGATGTCAAGCCAGGATCCTTTCCTAGGAAAACTTGTATAAACAATGCCATTTAGCCAATGAGATCAAGCATTCTTTCAACTTGCATGCAATCATGCACATTTTTTAGAAATAAAATCATATTCATTATCTTCAAACTGCACATCAAAACTCCTGAAGTGCTCAATACTCCACAACATACCCAAAAATATATTGGATGGAGTCCTGAGTGCAAAACATATTGATGTTGCTCAAAAACTTAATACATTCAACACATCCTGTGTGGACAACATATAAACTTAACCTTTATTAAATTTCAATATCCTGAGCCAAAATTGTAACCAGGATTATGCTTTTCATTATGAACTTAATCAACCTTTCCAGTGAAAAACACAAAATATCACCCTTCACAAAACCATTATAAAAATAAGTGCTTCAGTGAAGATTATCTGAACTCAATAATTCAGATTTTTCCCACAAATCATGCACATACATATTACATCAAATGTATTGTGTCTAGATATGCCAAATTCTTTGGTACAACTGCTAAAACCTGGGAATAACAGGTTTGCAGTTGGGCTGAGTCTAGGGTCATCAAAGGCTGGCATATCAAGGAGCTCATCAAATGAACAGTTTAAATATGAGTTTCTTAATCAGATAAGACTCCTAGAAGGAAGAATCAACTTAAAAACCTGCAGATATTTACATTCAGTCACTTCTTTCCTTCACTTCCTTCAACTTTCTTATGGAGATTAATGAAAGCATGACTGGACTGATTAGATAGATGTTTTAAGTTACAACTCCGATTGATTACTAGATACTAGGATTACGTCTTAATTTCAGCCATAAAATGACTAGAGAAAATTCCTATTTCTACAGGCATATCACACGAAGGCAGAACCCAGAAACACAAAAGAAACCATCAAGTAAAATATCTCATGTTAAACATAAAATCAATCACATGATCCTGATCATAGAATTTCCCCAAGATTTTGAGAATGCAAATGTTGTACTATACAAATATAAATATATGGAAAAAAATCTAGAATGGATTCTTACAACATCGTGAGAGCATTGCATACAGCAGAATGCCCCCCATGGAGTGCCCAATTGCAAGCAACTTCCCATCCTGTGGTTTGCATTGGCTCCTTATGTACTCAATCTGAGATGATACAACAAAATTGGAATATCATTAAACGAAATCTCCAGTTTTGTATTAAATATTGGTTTACACATCTTCAAACAAGGTAAAGATTTCAACAACAATGAATGTAAATATAATAGTAAGGACTCAGTGGACTATTAAGTTATTCATATAGAAGAATTGTCACCTCACCGCTGCAGGCATATCCTCTTCCAAATAGTGGTCAAAGTCCCAATCAGACTTTACAATAAGATCGAGTTGTTCAAGAAAATCTTCTAGTTGAGTAGATAAATGCTCGTTCAAATCAAAAAATGGTGGTTTGAAGGATTTTTGACTTTCTTTAATAATATTCACGAGCTTTCGACTAATATCCCGACTTAGGCTTGCAACTGCAGAGTATTGACCTGCTGACATAAAACATTTGTTAATTTTTCTTTTCATACTTCCAAAGTCCCATACACATGGCTAAGATCTATAGTTCAGCTACTCGGACTAACCTTCATCTAAGTAGCTTGAGAATCTTTCAGACAAACGCAGAAAAGTTTCCAACACCTCTGATTGAGGATTCCTAGATTTTGAATCAATTCCAAGAGCACTCAGCCCAATTCCTCGAAGTTCAAGAATCCATGTATCAAATCCTTGGCTGGACATGAAGCGTGCGAATGAGGACTGACCAGAAGCATGCATTAGTAAACAGCTTAGAAACAGGGAAGCAAGTTTTGGTTTAGAAGATTAAATCACAGACAGGTGGCCAAAGGCAACTATAAAACTTTCTGTCTGCAAAGTCACCAATAAAGGGAAAGTCATCTAATATTCTTGGTGGGCGTATGCCGTTCCTGTCACATAGACAGTGGGACTTTGCCATGAATGTTACCTATGGGACAGGGAAGAAGATTCTCCTATGTAGACACATGCACATTCCCCACTAACATGTCACAGATCCAACAATTAAAACTGTGACATTTCTGCTTGGCATGCAAAGTTTACACAATATCAGCTTCATTCCTAAGCTAAGATACATGAATACATGACGGCGGACAGGGTTTACTCGAAAAAACCTCTAAAACTGTAATCCCACAATTTGTGTAACTTTTCCATCATCTCTAAAAGAAAATTTTGCATTTCATCCAAGAATCGGCAAAGAGGCCTTGAATCCAAAATATTCTCTAACTCTGAAAAATTTGCAACCAAGGTCAACCAATTGAAAAACACAACAATCTCAATCGACATAAATAGATTAGCACACACTGCGGTTCACAAAAAGCTCAAAACACCCCCAACACAAACACTAATCATACCATAAAATCAAACTTCAAAACAAGAAAACACATGATATAATTTTACTTATATTATATTAACCTGCAAGTTTTTTACTTATTTTAACCTTAAAAAAAGAAAAAGCAAGAAAAGAAAGATCACCCCAGGAGAGAGATCATATCCAATTGCATTGGTTGCAACTCCTGGCAATACCAGCAGTGGATGGTTCCTTTTCTGCGCCTGTCAAACACAACCCCATATCATTTTTTTTTTTCACTCAATATCAAAAGTTCTAATCTAAAATGCTTAAAAAAAAATAAAACAAAATGAAAAAGTTCAAATATTGACAATGCCTTTGGAGAAGGCAAGTAGCGCCATAGAGCGAGCTTCCACTCAGAATTCAAAACGTCGACGTAATGAAGCTCGTCTGCCGTACATATTTCCGGCTTACTCGCACTCTTCACTCCCAATCTGGTTGAGGCCACCTGCAAAGACCTGCTTCTCGGAACCGGGTTGCCACAGAGAAGGCTGGCCAACCGGGTCAGGTTCGGAAGATCCAAGTGGAAAGCTGCCATCATCCTTCTGTTCTTTTCTGTTGTTATTTTCTGTTTAGTTCTGTTCTCTCTTTTTTTTTTGGTTTCAATCCACCGTTAAGCTTCCTGCCTTGCTGCTCTGTATTATAGCGGAAAGGATTGCGGTTGGGCTTATTGTTAGTTGTTGGCTGTTGACTATGACCTTTATTCTGGCCCGCCAGTTAATTATATTATTTAGTACCGTTCGCATTGACTTTTTTTTTTTTTTTTTAAATTACATTTGTGACAATAAATAATATAATAATATATTATATTATATTATTTATTGTGTTAAATGTTAATTTTATTATCATTATTTTTAATTGCATTACACAGATTATAAGTTCACTGTAACCTTACATTATAGTAACAAATTATAAATCTCGACCACAATAATTATGAATATAAATAAGAAAAAAAGGTTGAAAGAGCCAGGTGGGACCTACATTTATTATCTATTGCATCGAGGGAAGGACCAATGAATTGAGGTGAAATGAAATGCACGTACAAGTGGGAACAGCCTGAAATGAAATTAAAGAATATATATATATATATATATATATATATATATATATATCCGAACCTTTTGGTTGTGACAGGGAAGACAAGGCAGAGAAAAAATGGGAGATGGGTGTGTTTTGCACGTTTTAAAATCTTCACGTTTTAACAAGACTTTTGGGTGATGTTTTTGTCCCTTCTACTTTCCAATTGCTTGGCTTGGTGGGTGTGCATCCACATGATAAGTACAAAACACGTAGGCGTGGAACCAAAAATGGATAATGAGATAAACACGACAATGTCATAAAATAAAATATTACCCGATTCAGTAAGTTTTTGTCATAGTTTAGGGCATTCACTAGGATGCCTGTGTGCATTTTGAATGTCAATCACGTGAGAGGAAGAACTACAGTGTGCATCTGCAAATAATTATTGACTTAGAACAAAAATCCTCGTACTAAAAATCAACTGCCGATTGATTTCTCATTGTCATTAAACTAGTAGCAATTTGCCATTTTTTCCCCCTTCTTTTTCCAACATCACCAAGACAGGATAATTAGAGGAATCAAATCCTCTCATCTCTTCAGACTCTCATGATATGCGAGATTATTTTGGATGCAAAAGCACCCTCTTCTGAAAATAGGTCTGCATGGTGATTACCATTCAACAGCCAGTCTCATTCTATCTTGCATATAAACAAGACATCAGGTGCTGTTGAAGTCTCAAACTAAATTCTCGCATGTGTTTTTTAAGATCTCCGTATTGAAACTTTTGTAGAGAATGCTAATGAGAAGGAATTCATTGGTATGCATTCAGCAACATTCCACAACTACCAGCTCATCCATTTACATAGCACACAACTTGAAAGTGTATGTCTTCTGATTTAAACAAAAAGGAAAACGAGCATATTAAACCCATTCATTCACAAAACCACAGCAAAAGCTTATGGTGCCAAAACCAAAATGGGATCATGTTCGAATAAAAATTCGTGTTATAATTGTTTCAAGTAGTATATTTGAAGTCACTCTTCATAAAATAAGATTCACTTTCACTAGTTTCCAACAAAATTTTATGCCAAATTCTTATATAATAAAATAAAATATATTTAATTATAAATTATACTAATAAAATTAAATTTTTAAAAAATTAATATTTTTAATAATTATCATTTAAAATATTTAAAATATTTTTATAATAATATATAAATAAAAATATTCTTAATACAATAATAGGCATACCAAATAAAAAAGAAAAAAATTTTGATGACTTGTTAATATCAAACCCTTGATGTTTATAAGAATAATAATAACTTTTAATTAATATATTTTTTAATTTAATTATAAAAATTTAACTATTTATTTTAATGATTATGAGTTTAAATACAAAGGGGGTAACTTTTTTTTTTTTCATTTATTTTGAATTGTTAAACTATTAAGTAATAGTCTTTTAGTCTAATGGTTACACTTGCTACAACCCATAGGTCTTGAGACAATTTTTAGTTATTGGATATAATAAATAATTATTTGTAATTATTTGAAATAGTTAGACCTATAATTGTGTGATTTTGGAAAAACCCAGTAATCCCATAATTTTGAAAAAATCTCAATAATTTCTTATCATGATCAAACTATTGAGAATATATAGGATTATCAACAATTTTAAGTCAAATACATAATTAAAAATATTTTATAAAGATTAAATTTTTATATAATAAAAAGTGTATTATAATAAATTTAAATAATATATATATATAATTAAAGATATTTTACAGATTAAAAATTTTTATATAATAAAAAGTACATTATAACAAATTTAAATAATATGATAAATAAATTTTAAATTAACTATTTGAAATAGCAAGTTGTAGAAAAAAATTTATATTACTTTTTTATAATTATAAGATTACTTATTATAAAAGAAATTCATAAATAGAGTTTCATACTTGCCTTATGAATTGCTTTCAACAAGGAATTAAATACACCAAAGGTAAATTCAGTGTCATTATCTAATCTAATGACCTTGACCTTACTACTTGATTTATTTTCCAATAAGGCTTTGAATGTTTTAAAAATTAATGCCACTTTTGACTTCAATTTCAAGAAATAAATTTAGTAATATCTTGAAAAATCATCAATAAGCAAGATGAAAAACTTGTTACCATTTAATGATTCTTTATTCATAATACCACACACATTAATATGTATTAATTGTATTTTCTCCTTAGTCTTTTAAGACTTGATTAGCTGAGAATAAAAACTTGGTTTGTTTACCTTACTAAGAGGCATAAGAGACTTCTCCGGAATGAGTGATGTCAAGTAAACTTAGAACAATTTTTTTTTTTTTGTTGCAATTTTTGCAAACTAATATAGTGATGATGCCACAAGATTGACTCATCATTTATTGTTTAGTATTGTAGTATGGTTCAATTGATCAAGTTCCAAAGAGAAGCTCTTGCCTTTTATTGGAACTATTATTATTTCATCACCATTTTTTTTTTCTAAAATTATTCGTGCAAATTTTTTGCATTATAAAGAACTATTTTTCTCCAACATTTGACCCATACTCAATAAGTTTAGGCTAATTTTAGATACAAAGAGTATATCTAAAATAATTTTAGTGCTTATTGGAGTTGGAACAATAACAACTCCTTGACCTTGAGTTTGAATCAGAACATCACTTCCAATTCTTACTTTTAATGTATAGAATCTATCGAGGTCTTTGAAAACCTCAAGAGTTAAAAACATATGGTGAGTACATTCATTTTCAATGAGCTCAAATTTACCATTTCCATCAACTGTACTGCAACTTGTAACAAACAGCTCTTCTTCTATTTATTGGTTTCCTTGGTCTGCAATGTGAGCTTGTTGCCTATTTTGCTGCTACAAGTGCTTTCTTTTGCTCTTACAAATTCTATCAATATGCCTTTCTTGTTACAAAGGAGCATAAAGTATATGATCTTTTCCAACAGCCCTTCACAAGATGGGTTGTTTTGCTACCGTGCTTACAAGGTACAGAGACATTTTAGGTTGTTGAAGCTCTGACCATCTTTCTTTACTGACTTACCAAATTGGCCCCTTTTGCAACCACCCTTACTTTTTTGTGCTTGCAAGGCACTCTCTAATGAGAGACGATATTTGGAGGATTGAAGTGGAAAGGCTGGCCAACCCGGTCGGGTTGGGAAGATCCAGGTCGAAAGCTGCCATTGTCTTCTGTTCTTTTCTGTTTTTTATTGTTTTTATTATTTTTTTTCAGTCCACCTTCAAGCATCAAGCCTTGCTGCTGTGTATTATAGCGGAAAGGATTGCGGGTGGGCTTTATTGTTAGATGTTGACTGTTGACTATGACTTTTATTTTGGCCCGCCAGTTAATTATATTATTAGAAATTCTAAATCGATTATTTAGTAACGTTCGCATTGTTTTTTTTTTCTTTTTTAATTACACTTGTGACAATAAATAATATAATAATAATAATTTATATTATTTATTTTAGTATATGTTATTTTTTTATTATTTTTTATAATTGTTTACACTTAAGCCACAGATTATAAGTTCCCTTAAACCTTACATTATAATAATAAATTACATTTCTTGACCACAATAGTTATGAATATAAGAAAAAAAAAATGATGAAAGTACCAGGTGGGGCCTACATTCGTCATCGATTGCATTCAGGGAAGGACCAATAAATTGAGCCGTATCAACTGGTAACAGCCTGAAATGAAATTAGAGAATACACACACAAACCTTTTGATTGTGAATTGGAAGGCAAGGTAGAGAAAAAATTGGGAGATGGGTGTGTCTTGCACGTTTTAACAAGACTTTTGGGTAATGTATTTGTCCTCCTACTTTCCAATTGTGTGCATCCACATGATGGGTACAAAACGCGTAGGCATATGGAACAAAAGTGGATGATGAGATCCACACGACAATGTCATAAAATAAAACATTACCGATTCAGTAAGTTTTTGACATATTTAAGGGCATTCACTAGGACCCGCCAGTCCACCATCCTCTAGGCTTCCTTTCTCGAACATTAGATGCCTCTGTGCATTTGCATCTAATTATGTGAAAGGGGAGATCTATGGACTGCATCTGCAAATAATTATTGATTTAGAACAAAAATCAACTGCTGATTGATTTCTCATTGTCATTAAACGAGTAGCAATTTGCTTTTCTTTTTTTTTTTTGTTATTTTTTTCCTTCTTTTTCCAACGTCACCAAAGACTGAATAATTAGATAGCCCCTTATCTGAAAAAAAAACTTTTTTTACTCTTGATCTTGAAGGACACTTACCAATTCTGATACTGTAATTTGGAAAAGGTATTTGGAGTATTTTATTGATGAGATTTTAGATTCAAATCTCTCAAAAACACTGATCAACATTTTCTCCATAATTCTCTTATCAGATAAATTCTCTCCTAGTAGATTGATTTGGTTCTCAATCTGCATAAGTCTATATTCTTCAATGGTTTATGAGTCTTTCGTCCTCAATACTTCAGATTCTCTCCTGAGATTTAAAACCAACATGTTCTTGGTTTTTTTACCTCTACCATACTTATCTCTTAGCCTTTTTCAAGTTTCTCTAGGAGTCTCACATGCTATCATCCTGTTAAATATCACTTCATTTATTATTGAGTGAACACAGCAGAACATATCTTTCAATTACTTGGTCACTTGTTCACTGTGTTTTTTCAACTAAACAGCTACTGGATTAACTAGTAAAGCAACAGGATCTCCTCCTTACTCAGTTACTTTTCAGAGATCATATGCCTACAAATATGTTTTCATCGTGACAGACCACTCTATATAATTCTCTCCAAAAAATTGGGGTGTAGAGAGAAGTGTGAAGTTGACTGAAGCCATCAAGTCAAGCGTTGATTCTGATAGACTCTTAATTTGTTAGCTCACAGGTGTTTTTTTTTTCCCATTTCTCTCGTGTTTTCCACTCACCCTCAAGTTCTTCTAAGATCTTTTTATGCTTTGATAGCGAAGATTACAGGTAAGGATCACAAAGGTAAAGAATGACAAGGCTGCTGTAGGAGCAATGTTTCTAATATTCCAAAAACTTTTAAACCAAAAGAACAGAAAAAAGTCAAATAGGACCAAAAGGCCAATCCTTGATCAATATATTTCACTTTTATATGATGTAATTACAAAGTGATAGTTACATAAGTACAATGACACTATACTTACAAGCTTTTACTTGTTTACAAAAGTAGTTTAACCAAAATTACAAGCAGCCTCTACTTTTTTAAGAATTAGAAGGTTACTAGCTGGAAGGGAAATGCACAAATGGAGTTCCATACTTGCCCCATAAAGTGCTTACAGCAAAGAATTAAAAACCAATTAGGAAGCTAACCAGAAGATTTGACTTGAACACCAACTTAGTTGCTTTGTCAAAACAGAAATTTTGAAAAGCGTTTCTCCACAAGCTTCAATGTTAAATACCCATCTTCATCATTAGTTGCATCAGCCAAAGACTATGCATCCGGCCTTTGCTTGAATAGCTCTAAATAATAATCGAATAAAGTGTTGTGGATACTTGTGCGTGATTATAACTCTCCGTTGAGTGGCAGATTATGAAAGCAAGGCCTCATTTTTCTAAGAATTGTGCACTTTGCTTACCCTCGGGATGCGAGAATGCTGTAAGAGAAAGGCGAAACCCAAGGACAGACTCGGTGAACGATGGTAAGTAATAAAATTAAATAAGCTGATAATGCACTGTTAGTCACGTTAATCCTCTGTGTCATTGGTTCGCGTTCTTAAGAAGGTCTATCCCAGCATTGAGCCTGGCTTAAGTTTTCGTTTATTGTAGTAGTATACTGCAACTGGTTTTAATGCATACCAATCCTAGTTTCGTTTAAAATACTATGGTGTTCTTCTTCGAAGCAAACTTCTGTCACAGTCACATGTTGGGCCATGGAATTTAAAGCTTTTTCAATAATGTTCTAGAATCATGGCCTGTTTAACCAGCAGCCTGGTAGTCAACGTAGTCACAAGTCTAGTTAGTGTCGAGCTTAGCACATGATAGTACGAAGATAGGGTCACCACTTTGAAATAGGAGGCACTTTCAATGACTTTATTTGGGAGTGACTACTCTATCCTCTAGTGGGTTAAGCCTGCTTTAAGGACTCAGAAAATCTTTTCTCTTGAACATGTGTTTCTACCATGAATGACACAAAGAGGATGGTAGACACTCAAATAAATGCACTCATTCTGTACCTAAAGACCAGCCATAACAATTGTAACTTGGAAAAGAAAGCCAGAAGAAAAGGATTGTATTTGTATTCTTGGAATAAATATAGGATTCTTAATTAGTTGATGTGGTGCCAGAGGACAGTGCCTAAATGCACAATTATACACACGGAGAATGTTGACTTCATAAACCTACTCAAGACCAGTTCTTGCCTTTTTCAGGTTTGGCCTTTTAGGTGGGCTTGGAAGAAACAGAAGGCAAGCCCCTTCTGTAGTTCAGCATTATCAGGTAACAAAAGTAGAGAGCACTCTTTGACCCATTAACAAAAAAAAATAGAGAGCACTCTGTTTCAATGGTTGGATTGGAAAGCAAGACATTATTTTCATCTGTGCATTTCTCTATATTCTCTGACCAGTATTAGTTCAGAAAAGAAATGGATTAAAATAAGATGTGTGAAAATGGATCATGTTATTTCTAATTATTTCTAGTTTCCTGGCTTCGTGAGACAATAATCTTCTGTTGTTTTCTTAGTGTTCCTAATGAAATTTCATTTTGTCTTTAAACTTTTCTTAATTGTGAGCGATGACTATTTATACAATGATTTTGTAAGAGTTTGATGCCAAAGGCAGTTGTCAGATTTGTTTATAATGCTGTGCAATTCCAGTTGATGTTGTTGGGGTCCATAAGATTTAAATGTGTAAGAATTGTTAGCATGTACAACATTACCATTAATAATTTGTTTCTCAATGGCTGACCCGTCCAGTTGTCTTTACAACACACACAGTTGTCATTATAACACACACCAAAACCAGACTGCATCCTGCAAAAGCAGTTGGCTGTTAACTGTTACCAAGCAATAAAGCCAATCCATAAATTGCTTGACTTTCGAGACCTTTAATCTTTTGCCAATGCCTTCCCTTTATAAAAGTTAAAACTCATATGCCACATGCATTGCCTGCTCACCTTTGCCAGCCCCAATTCAAGGCAATTCACTCAGTTATATATCTTTGTTTCCCTGTTCATATGAGCTCCAATTCTCTTAACTGTCCATTCAACCATGAATGTTAGGAGTTAGTTATGCCCTCTCACATGCATAGTGCTTCAAAGTCACCTATTTTTGGTTTTGGTCACATATGGAGACATGGACCACTACATTTTGTGCAAGCCTGAAGAGGTGCAGAAGAAGAAGACCATATCAGAGGCTGAATGGCAAGAAAAGGGTGAGAGCTGGAAGCCAATGGAGGTACAGGAAGATTACAGTTCCGAAACTGCGACCCAAAGCGAAATTGCCCTTCAATTTCTTGAGAAGATTTAAAGATGCATATGTTCGGACGATGCTTTCTTTTGCTGGACGTTTGGCACACTTGAACAACGGTGATAACTTCTTGTTCAGGAGGAATATTTCCAATCCAAAGGCTTCTTCTGGTCGCCTTTTGCCTTCAAAACAAAGCCGCTTTCACAGGCCTAAGTTTATGGATGAGATCTTGATGTGACATGAGTTGATTGGCAAACCTGGAATAAGTTTTCTAAAATCACAAGGTTTGTAGATTTATGATATGTATTATGAGCCTCGATATTTCCAATGCTTATGTTTTGTTCAGTTCTGCCATTTTTCTTATGGTCAAAACCTCAAAAACTCATGCTTGCAGGATGTCATTGTTTATAAAAGAATAAAAAAAATGTTAAATAGTACTGGAGTCATCTTTTGCTGAATCTAAGTTTTAATTCGAACCCATTAATTCAACATTAACCTATGTAAAAAAAAAAAAAGAAAAAAAGAACGATTATGTCATACACGAGGCATTCCAGCAATGACATAATTAGCTAATTTTATGGAACTTTTTTATTGGAACATTATGCTAAAATCTTAGAAATTATGTTCAAAATAATTCCTTGTGGTGTACCTTTTTTTTATAACCTGATCATTTTACATGAAGCCAAGAGTATTACTACACAGAGGGCATTGAGGTATTTAGGGGAACATCATAGGATAGTACTTGTCCACATCTTGGAGAATGGACTAAACCAATTAAAAACTATGCCATAAAGGTTGATAGACCAAGTCCATGAACAGTTGAGTTGAGGACATGCATCGAGCTATCTATGGCCGATGTACGGTTTTAAGTTGTTTGTCTGTGTGTGTATGTGTTTTTTTTTTTTATTATTATTTTTTTTCTAACATTGCAGTTATTAGATGGTATAAATTGTTGACATTAGACCCAAAATCTAATGGTAGAGTTACCTTTAATTTTTAGTTTTAGATATAAACTTCAAATCTTAGTCCCCATGAACTTAAAAAATACAAATAGAGAAAAAAAGAAATTCCTACATGATCATTGATATATATATATCACTCTTAACGATATTGGTGAAAGCACAAAGATCAGTACAATATGACCTAATTTTAAAATTTTGGTTTGCATCATTGCCAAGCTATTTGGCAAGGACGAGGGAGAAATTTCCAGATTCTTGTTTGTTGTAGGGACGATGAAGATGTAAAAGGTCAGTTCGATATAATTAATTCTCAAGCTATATATATATATATATATTTGTTTGATTTCAGCATTCAATTATCAGTACAACCGCTTTTCTTGGTTTTCTGCAACCAAAGTGGCAGAAGAAGGCATTAATTTGAGAAGAAAAATGGAGTCTATGGGTCTCCGCATTTAAAACTTTCAACACCAACCCCTTGGAGGGTCTCATTCATTGGCAGCCATTTTACTGTACAATTATCATCAACTATTGACAAAGTGACACTGCCCATAATAGGCCTGGAAAAAGGATGGCAAGTTCCTTAACCGTGGCCCATCATCCCCCAATAAAGGTGGTCCTCCATATCTTCAAAGCCACGCTACTCAATCTTTGTGTTCTGACATGCCCTTGTTTTGCCAAAGAATCAGCAAATGCATTGCATTCTCTCGGCTGATAGACGAAAGAAATATGTCCTTTGGTCCTATTTTTGATGCGATTGAACACGGAGGACAGGCGCCAAGGCCTTCCTTCCCCATTATTTAATCATACTACTGCAGTGCGAGAGTCACTTTCAATATGTTGACTATGATAAAGTCAACTTGACAGGATTTGCCTCCAAATAAACAAATGTTCCTTGCCAACCAAATGGACCGTATTATTGTGAAGAAACTCATCGTCCATACCTCCTTTAACTTGCAACATTGACCAAGACTCGTCCACATCTCCCAGACCATCACCACTGAACTCCAAAACTACCCAAGAAATACCTCACCATTTCAAACAGCGGCCCCACGCATGCCAAACGGTGTTGCAATGAAGGAAAAGGTGGGTGATGGATCCATTTTTGAAGAAGCAAATAGAACAGCTTGCGTTCTGATTAATACCATCTATTATGCTTGTCTGGCAATCCTTGAGTGGTAACCATTCAACCAATACCTGCCACCTGAAAATTTCCACCTTACGAGGTGTCAACCTCTGGCAGATACAAGGTGTTGCATTTATACACTTTCCTCGGAAGCTACCATGCAGATCATAAAAATGATTTAACTAAGAAAATGCCGGTGGTTTCTGGTTGCCAAATGAATCAGTCTGATTTCCCTTATGATAAACAACTTCCATGGAGAGTATTCATAAACGTACTATGCTGGTCATTCTCCCAATTAAAAAAATTCCGCCGCCATAAAATTCGCCATTCCCAGTTTCCATTCACCCAGGTACCAAAACTTTTCATTGGACCAGACTTTTGCGTAGCTAAAGCAAACAGCCGAGGAAACCATTTTCCCAGTGGTTCACAATCCACCCAAATGGGTCATCCACAAGAAATTTGAAGTTGGATATAATGACACCCGAGAACCTGTTATTCCGCTACCCAAAAGTGCATATCCCTCAACAGATTGGAAACGTTTCAGATCACTTAGTAGACCATTCCCACGACCAAAATCCACTTAGCTTGAATAATATATACATATATATCAGTGAAAGAAATAAAGACAAATAATTAACGCATATCTTACGCAGCAAGGAGCCCGTGAATGTGCTTCCACCATTGATACCAAGTCAACCTAGTGATCAATCATGCGGCGAATCTTCACTCTACGGCATTCATCCAGTATGCTTATGAAGCGATCAGGCAAGAAAACCAGCATTCATCAACCCCCTTGGTTTCATCCAAGAATGGCAATGAGTAGCAATATATCTCAAGCCTCCCCCAAATTCCTTATAGTAATCATGTTGACCGCTTCCATTATTATCGTCCAGACGACAGAGGTTAATTCAGGTTCGTATATTGGCAACGTGTGCCTCACTCGAATGACATTTATCTCGTTTCCTTTCTTGTAATTCCTATGTCTCTGGCTTGCAGCTGCAGAACCCTTTTTTGACCTAAATAGTTTGATTTTATTATAACGGAATGAAAATAGAAAAGTCAGTTTGCATAAGCAATTAATTTGTTAATAAAATGGTTTTCTCAGTTCTATAAATAAAGTGAAAAGGCATGATTTTGTACATTAGGTTGCTATAATTTGCTTCCTTGAAAAAAAAAAAAAGTAAATTACTTTCTTATAAATGCACATATCTTGTATTTGAAGAGATCCTACAAAGGGTGTTTCTTATACTCTCTAACATGTTGATTTGAAATTGATCTTGACTTATCAAAGATCTCTCTCTCTCTCTCTCTCTCTCTCTCTCTCTCTCTCTCTCTATATATATATATATATATATATTAAGTTTCTCTTTTTTACTCATTTGTTGCTATTATTTTTGCAAAATTAAGATTGGATAATGTGATAATGATTACTAGTTTGGGATTTTCACACCAAGTGTTGCGCTTGTATAGATGCTGGAGCATTAGAAAAATATATTCCATTATTTCATTACAATAAGTGTTAAGTGTTGCTTATATTGATGCTTAAAATTATTTAAATATCTTCATTTATTTTAACAAAATTAAAATTTATGGTTTAAAATAGAAAGTGTATGCTAAATATGATTGTTTCGGATATGAGTTGCTTAGTGAGGAGAGAGTCTATTTTGAGTGCTTAACTTGGACCGGTTTAAAAGGTGTTTACACCCTAAATCACAGTTAGTATAGGGGTTTGAGGTAGAGATAGAATTTGATTCTATGATATCCTCCCAAACCCAAATGCTTGGTAATCACTTGAATTAGCCCTAGCGGTTAGTATCTCTTCAACTAGTTGCATTTATTTTGAAGCATATTGCAGAAGGGGGGCTGAGAAGAGTACGCGGCAGGCCTACGCCGAGCCCACCGGCTCCAAACATGCTGCGTCATTTTGTTCCACCCGTTGGGCCTCCTCCGACAGCTCTAGACTACTGACCTTATATTGGCCCATCTATGGGTTTGCTTCCAATGTGTGGAAGCCTCGGCATTTCCTCATGTTCTCAAATTCTATGGACCATAAGGCAATATCATTATTATCTAATATATTATCATTGTAGTTTGTTACAGTATTGAATTGAGTACAATCTTGGCAGCTACCCGAAATTCGGTGTATTTTGGGATTTAGAAATATTTTGTGATGAACACACAAGGAAACCTTCTTGGGATTTGCTCAAAATCTTTGGAATCCATTTACTTATCTCCGGGTGGCTTGCTTTGTGTTTGTCACTGCATTTTAATCCTTATGGAAAGGTACAAATATTAAATCCAACGTAGGGCGTGGAAGGGACCTGGTTCAACGATTCATCAGTGACTTTTGCTGTTGAAGAAATGGTAAGCTTGCTCGCGAGAAGATGAAAATGCTGACTTTTTTATTAAAATGCAGAATTTATTATATTTAAGCCTTGCTTCAGCTGTATAACCAAGTCAAACATGAACGTGAAACCGGATAGAAAGTCCACTGATTAGGTACGACTTTCATCACCAAAAACACTAAATGGCATTAAATACGCAGCAAGGAGTCCAAACCGTGTCTTCCAATCAAGGCTTCAAAAGTCGTGTGTCAATGAAGCGATCGATCAAGAGGGAAGAAAAGCCAGAATTCACACCCATATTTTCATCCAGAAACAATGAGTATCAATACATCTCAAGCTTCCCGGTGCCTTATTGTAATCTTTTTGATTGCTTCCAGCGTAATCGTCCAGACGGCAGAGGCTAGTTCGGGTTCGTATATTCTACAATTTGTTTGTTCCTCAGTGGATTCATTACCTTGGTGCCTTTTCTTGTGATACTCACGTTTGCATCCTGCTGAAGCAATTCAAAGTACGTCTAGTTTGGTAGGCAATTGTTATTTCTTTTCCCCCCACTTTAAATTCCATGAACAAGAATTTTTTTTTTTTTAAAAAATTTTTTTTTAAAGCATGTTTTGTTGTACACATAGGCACTTTAATGTCATATTTAGATTCATTCCTTGGAAAAAAGAAAAAGAAAAAGAAAAAAAAACTGTGTTCGAGCATGAATTAAATGTTTTGATCTCTTGGCTTCGTCTAGCAATTGTACTTTTCTGTTCTTCTATTTTCTTAATAAAATCGATCCGATGCATAAAAAAAAAAAAAAAAAACAGTTTTAGTTGAAAGTAACGATAGATTTACTGTATCCCGTCGTTATGTTCATTAGTTAACTGGATGTTTCATTTTGGGTTGATCACAGAAGTGAGCCCGAGAAAACTGGGCAGCAGACGCATGCCAAGCCCACCACCTGCACCTGAAACGAACACCATGAGGCATCCTAATACACCCAAGCCACCTCCTTCAATTAGTTAAGGATATTATTGATGTTATTATCGCGCTGCGTGTGCTGTGCTTCTAATGTATGGAAAGCTCAAGAACTTTGTATTTTGCTTTTAGCACAATTAATTTGAATAAATTTTATTAAAATTTTTTAGTCTCGTGTTCGATTTTTAGTAATTTTGTTCCTTTTCCTTTTTTTTTTTTTTTTGGCCTTTTAGTCTCCTTTGTAATCAAAAAAGGAACAAAAAATAAAGGATTGTGTGCTCTTTTAAGAAAAAAAAAAAATCAAATACCACAATTTTAAAATTTACGACTCCAAAAGCATGCTTCTCTCTCTCTCTTTTTTTTTTTTTTTTTTTAATTTAGTTTGTCAGGAGATGCCACTCTTCCTTATAAATCTGATCCTCTTCATTTTATTAAGATTTGGACCAGAATTCTACTGGAAAGTCTTCTTTTTTCTTGGGGAAGATTGCGCTGAAATGCCTTCTTCGATTCATTGAAATTTGTTTTTTATCAAATTATTGCACAGAATGTTTGGACTGTAATACAATAACAATGAAAGTAAATAAATAAACTAAAATTCACTAGAGAATTTTAGGGTCATTTGTTCGGGGATAGCTGGCACCAAGGTTTCTAGCTAAACCACAAATTTATTTATTTATTTTTTTGTCTTCCAATTTTTACATCATTATTTTCAATATTTCATCTGATTTTTAGTCCTTTCTGACAAATTCATCGTAAAAAAAAAAAATTAATATATTGTCAAATTTTGAATTGAAAACAAATAATCAATTAATTGGGCTGAAAGTTTTCTCAGTGAGGGCTTCTTTGTTATAGATCTTTTTGGATTTGCATAAGGACATATCTGCTAGAGGAGTCTTGCCATGAACTGTGCAGCTTTTGGGGTTGGCTTCCTGTTCTGAGAAGCCAGCTATGAATAATATGCTCCTAGCACTTCCAAAAGGAAAAAAAAAAAATAAAAATGAATTAATGGCAAAATATCAACATTAAATTAAACTCGCATCAGTTGTCCCTCAAGATATAAGCTACAGTGTAGAGTGATCTCCCGAGTGCTCTTTGCATATATATGGTATTTGGTATTTCAGAATTAAAAATGTAGAGAATTTCAAGGCGCAAAAGTCTCTAACTCTTGGCTCTTCCAAAAGCCGTTAAAAACTTAAATCTCCGGCATGTATGATTTGACTTTCATTTTTTTTTTTTTTTTTTTTTTGTTTACCAGAAAACCTCCAAAAATAACCGGCGCCCAAAAACGGCAAAGTGATCCCAACCACACACTTCCGCTCTAGTAAATTGATATTATACTACATAGTCCTCGGAATAAAAAAAAAAAAAAAAGAGAGAGAGAGAGAGAGAGAATACGTTACCTATGAAAAGGAACAAAACTTTTAAAAAGTGGAAACGCCAAAATCATGCCAGGTGCCCAAGATTTTTTCTGTTCATGCGCCAATCAGATCGCATACATATGGAACAGGATAACCTGGGGTTATAACACGTGTCGAATGGTCTCACCGAGTGGAAACCCCATGTGATAAAACCCCACCGCCCCATTTTAAGTTTCTGTCACTTTTGAGGTGGTGCGATGTGGACGGGTGCAAGGGGTGCTTAAAAGCATAGGGAGTTAAGGATAAGGGATGTGTGTTGAGGGTTGCTTTGAATCTTTCCTTTTCTTCTTCATTTGTTTACGTTAGTAAAAGAACAAATATAAATATAAATATATAGTATAAATAAAAAATTAAATTAAATAAAAAATTTTAATATTTAAAATATACTTAATATTTTTTAAAAATATTTTTTATTTATTAAATAATATTTTAATATAACAAATTATACTGATTATATTTTAAAGTATAACAAATTTTTTTATTTTATATATTTTAAATAATAAAGTAATAGGATAATATCAATTTAATTATTTTAATAAATTTTAAAAAATAAACAAATAAAAAAATTAATTTTTGTATATAAAAAAAGAAAAAAAATATTTTTAAATTATTTACGAATTAATTTTTTTATAAAAATAAATATTAAAAATAAATATAATAATAATTAAGTATGATGATTTTATTATTATTATTATTATTATTAATTATGATAATATTATTATTGTAATAACTAATTATCATATATATATATATAAAATAAAATATGATTAATTTGATTAATATAATAAATAATTATTAACAATTTTATTATTAGTTTGACCACCAACAAACTCTGAAGATAATAAGTAGTTTGACAAATACAATTTAAATGAATAAAATAGATAATAATATAATTTTTTCTTTAACATATGCTTGGCCAATTGCAACTTGACAAGTGGGATAAAGATCTCTCTCTGAAACTTGTGATAAGGGAACATTCATGCTGACTAGGAGAATACAAAAGGTTTAGGGCACTAACCTTTGTGTTTTGTTCTTTTAGAGCTTGGTACAATTTCGCCAATGGACAGACACAGGATCGCTGTCTTGGCCTTGAAATCAATTGCCGTTTCAAAATATCTTAAGTAGCAATCATGACAAGTCCATCTTTGACGGGTCTTCTCCATGTGATTATCCACACAATTTTCCATCTTTTACGTTTTGGTAAATTGGTATTGAAGTGTACTGTTCTTCTTCTTAATCTTCATGTATCAGTTTCGAATAGATCAAAGTTGAATCCGGAATAGATTAGTACATCCCATTGGAAGATTTCAAAGTTGTAATTGCTTGGAGGAAATGGGTCATCTCCACACATGGGCTGGTTGACAAAGGTGCCCGAGTCAAATATCCAGGTCTTACCGGGACCAAGAGGCGTCATTTCAAGAACAACTTCGGATATATAATTACATAAAATTATTCTCTATTATATTATGTTATGGTTCACCAACCATAAGTGCATATATATACAAAAAAAACTGTAAATTATATGCATCCATATTTAGTTATAGCTGACATTGTTTTGGTATAATGGAGACCAAAAGTCATTATAACCCTTTTTTCATGTTTTTTTTATTTTTTTATTTTCCCCAAAGTCATTACATCCTAGAGCAATAGATCACAAGTTCCTCCTAAGTAGTATCCCTTTTGTTGTGCTACAGGCACTGGAAATGTAGTGAGCAGATAATGAATTTCTAATGCCAAATCCATAATTTGAACAATGAGCCAAGGACATGTACTTGATTTTGTGATTTACTCCTTTCAAATAAATCCTTACAACTTCACATTTATCTAAAATGTCAAATTTATAAATAAAAAAATTTTAAATATTATAAATTATGTCAAATATTTATATTTTAACAATAAATATATTATATTTTTTAATATTTTCTTTTAATATATATTAGGTTTCATGAGCATTTAATATAATAAAAATACATTGAATGAGTCAAACTCATTAATTAAAAGAGGCCAAACCATTCAGTAATAAATACAAATAAAAAAATTAATAAAATTTTGATATTATATTCATATAAAAATCTAAATTTATAAATAAAAAGTTTACAAATATTATAAATTATGTTAATTTTTTATATTTTAATGATATAAAATATTGCATCATTTAACAGCTAAGACTAAGTTAAAAAAAAAAAAAGAAAAGAAAAGAGTGAAATATCTTCAAAGTTTTCGAGATGGAAAAAGATAAACAGAGAAAAAAAAAAAGGGGGGGCAATAGATTCAAAGACACAAGAATAAAATTAATATTTAATTTGATATACAGATCTTACAATTTAATTTTTTATTCATGTATCCTTAACTGCGCCTATTTTAGCCCAACACCGAGCAGATCGGACGCAGCGGGAACTTTTGTACCATATTGATTAAAAAATACAATGGAAATAAAACAAGAACGCATGTTTTCTTATGACAAACAGACCCGTTGAATATAAATTTAACATCTAGCTACTATATGTGTTGTTGTTTTGTACATTTAAATATAATATTTCTATAGATGACTATAACTAATGCTGGAGGCTACAAATGAATAAATATTATTTTATCAGCCGCCGCCGTCTATTGTGGTTGTATAAATCCTTTCCAAGTACAGGGTTTTCATTTCAAAGGGATGGCTCTGTTTACAGGAATCCTTACCAAGAATGTCACATCTAAGTTTATAGCCCCCCGGATGAATTTTCATTTTTCTATTGTGTCGACTGGTGGAAGGGCTTATCCATATATATCTTTGATCTGTTGGCGGGGTGAAAGCCCACTTTATTGACAAGTCACAGAGATGGGAATCACAACGGCTTGGACCTGAATATTTGGATGATGAGAGTAAAAGGGTATATCTTTGAAGAATGATGCCACAAGATTTGCTGAAATCCTAATGCACATGGGGATGGGGATGGGATGCACATGAAATAAATCTGCTGGAAAATCGGTGCTAATGAAATTTAGTTTTGAGCACGGGGACACATCACATCACCATGATAATCCAATCCAATCTTTTTGATGAGTTTTTTTTTTTTTTATTTTTTTATTTTTGGGGGTTTTCGACAGGGAAAAGTGGGAACTTTCACTGATGGGCATACATACCTGTAAGGTAAGCTTTTGTGGAAGATTAGCCCTTTTAGGGTTATTGGGTAGTTACAACGGTTGTACTGTGAAATTAATTTACTGTCTTTGTTTTTATCTCGCGAGGGGATTGGTTGGATGAGGGATGATCGTACAGGAGACACGCAGGAGCGGGGATATATATGACCGTAGACACAGGATTAAAAACCATGTACCCTCAAACCTTATCGTTACTTACAGTGGGCGTCCATCTGTTTTTAAATACAGGCTGCTGGGTGCCTCTAAATAGGTCATCCAATCAAACCCTTCTCTGTCTCTATATTTCATCTCCAAAACTGCTTCCTTTCCTTTTAAAGAAACTGTCCTTTGTAATTGCTCTCCTATGTAATACTATTATAGTTATCAAATCAAAAAGGCTCAAAAAGCTATGCAGAGAGTTATTTAAAATAAAATGACCATTTGGAGAATAAGGGATTGGGGACTTGGGGGGAGGGGGAGGAGGCACTGCTGATGCTGCTGTTGACAGAAGATAGAGAGCACAGATGATGATGTGCAATTTTTGGATTCTGCATCTCACTCCTTTGTGCTCTCTATGCTTCTGTCATCACCTGTAGCCTTCTTCTTCTTCTTCTTCTTCTTCTTTCCCTTGTTGTTAGGCTTTGTCTTAATTAAAAGTATATGACAAATACTCATAATTAAAGAGAGTTGACATGATGCTGCTTTTGAGTCTGGTAATTTGCGGTAAGAATGCTGAAAGGAGCAGCCACAAGTGTTTGGCTTCTTCTTCTTCTTCTTCTTTTTCTTCTTCTTCTTGTTCCTCTTGTTAGGCTTTGTCTTAATTAAAAGTATATGACAAGTAGTCATAATTAAAGAGTGTTGACATGATGCTGCTTTCGAGTCTGGTAATTTGCGGTAAGAATGCTGAAAGGAGCAGCCACAAGTGTTTGGCTTCTTCTTCTTCTTCTTCTTCTTCTTCTTCTTCTTCTTCTTACAGTTGGGCTTTTTATTCATTAAAAGTTTATAACAAGTACTCATAATTAAAGAGAGTTGACATGATGCTGCTTTTGAGTCTGGAATTTGCAGTAAGAATGCTGGAAGCAGCAGCACAAGTGTTTGGGTTCTTCTTCTTCTTCTTCTTCTTCTTCTTCTTCTTCTTCTTGCAGTGGGGCTTTTTGTTGATTAAAAGTGTATGACAAGTACTCATAATTAAAGAAAATTGACATGATTCTGCTTTTGAGTCTGGTAATTTGCAGTAAGAATGCTAAAAGCAGCAGCACAAGTGTTTGGCTTCTTCTTCTTCTTCTTACAGTGGGGCTTTTTGTTGATTAAAAGTGTATGGCAAGTACTAATAATTAAAGAGAATTGACATGATTCTGCTTTTGAGTCTGGTGATTTGCAGTTAGAATTCTGAAAGCGGCACAAGTTTTGGGGATCATGGAGCTAAGCGAAATGTATTCTCGATGATTGAAAACTGATGAGGTTCTTATTTGCTCCTGTGGCTATGCCTAGATTGTATACTCTGCAATCGGCCTCATTTGATAGGTTATTGTTCTTTCTGCATTTCACATTTTTTCAATCAGGTATGATTCTCTTTATCTGATCTCATATTAGGTTCATGTTCAATCTAGATTTGTTAATTACTTTGTTTTCCCCATCAAAGTTAGCTTGAGGAGTTTTGTTTTGATTTCTTTCTCAAATCAAGTACTAGTTCCTCCAACTGTGCCTCTATTCCCAGAAAACAAAAAACTCCTAACTATTCTAAATTGCTAGAAATTTCATTATCATGGTCTTGAGGAATTTTGTATGGTTTTAATTATTTTTTAGGTTCACTCCCTAGTAGTGGGACTACGAGCTTAACTGCGCAACTGTATTTTAGTGTTTATGTCGCTGACTTTTGTGTACATTGTTGTCGTTTCTCTATAGCTCCAACTAGACAAGAGGATAATGAATTGGACAACATTCCGGTGATATGGTTAGATATGGGGATTAATTCCAAAGAGCAGTAGGCACCACAATGACCTCATGATTTGTGGAAGAAGGGACATGGAGGGAATGGACAATGAATCTAGTCAACGACATATTCATATATAAGACCAACTAGCCGTGTCTAAAGTAGGTCGATAAGTCAAAGAATGGTTCCTTCACATGGGCAGAAGATAATGGGAGGACTGTGTCCATCCAACATTAATAGAATCCACACCCCCCCCCCCTCTTCCCCTTAAAAAAACCTGTTCTCTTGCCTCCATTTTTCTCTATTTTGAAGTAATTAAGATCAAGCATTACAATTTATTCAACGAGGGTCTAGTGTTTGTTTTTTTTTTTTTTTTAATTATTTGTTGTTTTTTTAACATAGAACCGAGTCCCTTAATACTTGTTAAGATCTCATTGTGCTTGGTTGAATGGGATATTGTCTCATGCTGAAACTCCCAAGGATTAATTGGTTGAGACCACAAATAGGTTTGTACATGTTCTACGCTTTATTAGCCTGCCTTTCCCACTTTTTGATATTGAATTGTTCAACATTTCAAATTGAAGTATGTTTGTGTAAACCAGGTAGATTATGAGATGGACTTCACTTTTTATCATTGCTGTCACTCTATGTTATCCTTTTTACGGTTGCAAAACTCTTCCACTAAATTTCTTGGTATTCCTTGCAATCAGACCCCTGAATGCAAGAAGGTATCCCGCGATTGTAACTGCAAAAGAAGAGAGTTGCAGAAACATAATTACGGATAATATACCATTTAGTCAGCACAATGATTTACAAAGAGAGAAAGGGAAACATGTAGAGGCCCTGAACATCATGTTGCATCCGATTTTGCTTCAATTGGCAATAGTATTTATTGTTCTATTTGTTGCTAATGGATTTATCCCTTTTTTTTTTTTTTTCTGTTTTTTCTCAATTTCCATTGAGTGACTTGTGTTTGTTGACATTCCTTGTTCGATCAAAATGAAGAAACGGGAATGGAAATGGAAAATGTATTCCAATCTTTTTCTTAAAGGTCTTATTTTCAGTCACTGCATGCGGTTAGGACAATCTAAATAGTGCTAATGCCTTGCGGTTATCTTACAAAACTTTCACATTCATGTAACAATTTTAGAGGTAGGAGAAAGAAAACGAAACCATTCTTTTGCTCTTGGTTTTGTCGGATGTCTTTTGTTCTCAGAATTGGTGGAAAATCCTTTTCATTTCCCTGGAATCTCAAGCCAGACATATTTATGCATTGAGTTAGGAAGGGAAGTGTTATATAGAGACAGATTTTTTTGACTTATAATAACACCAATGGCAATGGCAATATACATTCAACGATGATAAATGTGCAACCAACAATCATAAAATTATGATAACAGCAAGAAATTCAAATACTTACCATAATGTATAATTAACAATCACGAACAAAAATATAGATATGAACATATAAAAATATATTAGGTAAAAAGTAAAAATTATCAAATATTAAATGTGCAATATTGGAGTTACAAATGATATGTCTTTATCGATTAGTGTTGGAGGCATATTAACAATGTGTCAAATCTGCAGCAGTATTACATGTGGTTGTGGTAACTTCCACGGCCACATTTTATGTTCACCATT
This sequence comes from Rhizophora mangle, assembly GCA_037832345.1. Classification (NCBI taxonomy): domain Eukaryota; kingdom Viridiplantae; phylum Streptophyta; class Magnoliopsida; order Malpighiales; family Rhizophoraceae; genus Rhizophora; species Rhizophora mangle. The sequence continues at coordinate 389,158 of JBAPLJ010001034.1, forward strand.
CATATAATTGACTGTAATTGATTGTGACCAAGATTTGCGGGAACTGAGATTAATGTAACTGTAATTATGGAGAATGGAGCATTACCCCCATCAGAGCAAGGATGGCTAGAACAGTGTTACGGCCGGAAATGAGATACAAGTTTACTAATTAAAACCGTAGTTGTGATTGTGATGTGATCTGCCCCAACATTTGCTTGTTAATACCTTGTCAAGAACTGAAATTGAGACATACTCTTGTTCTGTCTCTTTTAAATGCTTGAATTCTTTTTCTCTTCTGAAACTTGGAGGCAAATGAAGGCCAATTGGTCAAGCCCCCAGTGGCCAACTGTATGTATCCCTCTCTGTGGCAAGTTCACTCTTCATTTTTACCTTTTTTTTTTTTTTTTTTCTTAGGGTTCCATGTTCAAACCCCAGAGCATGGTGTAGGAATTATAAGAAAATGAGAGAAATATCCATGTTTGTGTGGTTCCACGACAGTTCTAAGAACACTAATAAATGGACAAAATAAACACCTTCACTTGGAGAATACTATTATTTATTATATATATATATATATATATATACTTGTAATAAATAATAATTATAATTATATATTTGTGAATCATTGTTTATTTATTTATATCTCTCTAATTTTTTTCATTTTCATAAATATCCAAACATATTAAAAGAAAGAAACTAGATATACTCATTTTATAGGTCGAAGCCATTTTCGTGGCTATTAATCCCAAATGCACAATTCTTCATCCTAAAGACCTGTAAATCAAGTTTTGGTCATTAGACTTTAGGATAGAAATCATGTGCGTGAATGGATGACTTAAAATATAAAAGACAAGCCCCCTTATTATGTAGTCCAAAACTCTATGGAGATCCTAATGAGTCAATTAAAAACATTATTTATGAGAAGAAAAGGAATTATTAAAGTAAATAACCATTTCTGTTCTCATAAATTTAATTTTTTTCAAAGATAGTGCATTGCTTTCGCCATCCTTGTTGTCATTCATATATTCAATGGGCTTGATATGTAAAAGTAGTCTTAAAACAGAAAAGTAAAGGAGCACCAGAGGGGAAAGATCCCCATCAGAATTACAGGAAAAGAAAACAGGAGAGAGGGTCACGTAAGGAATGGTAGGGATATAAGAAACAAACCAAAATACTTCATCAATTCCGAAAGTATAGTGTGACCAAAAGGAATGGGAGCAATGTGCTATGTAATCCTATACATTAAAAAAGTAGAATCATTAAAAAATATTTTTTTAAAAAAAAATTAACATTTATACTTAAAATTTCAAAAATATAAAATATATAGTAAATATATATATATAAAACAAGTATCAATATGTAACAAGTTATAAAAAATTTATTATATTATATATTTAATTATATATTATATAATATTTATTTTACATCGTTTATTTTTAAATAAAAAATTTTAAATTTTTTAAAAAATAAAAATATACTTAATTTTTAATGGTCAACACCCCTTTATGTCGACAAAACATAGGCATTTATAACAGAAATAAGTCAGGAGGACCAATCTTCCAACATCGTAAAGAACCCACACGGAAAGGTATCTACAGTCACCGAGAACTACCCAACCACCGTTTATCTTCAAATCACTTATTCTTTCAACACCCACATTCGTACTTCAACGAATAAAGAAATGCTGCTAAGAACCAAGAGATCATTTCTTCCTTCAGACTTCGTCGATTGCAAACATGGTGACAGATCATTCTATGATGATGACCTATCCGTTTTTCATTAATTGTCTGATTGTTCTCTTCGACCTGACAACTACTAACAATTAATCACTGTCTAATATGGTTTCTGGCTAATTGCACGCTATCAAAACAGAAGTTCGAAAGCAACTGTCGGGATTTATTGCGATGATCACCTCAAGCTCTTAAGAGAACTTGTGGCAAGAGAGTTAGTTTAATTCGTTTTGGATGGATGAGTAAAGATCCCAATGGAGAGCAAAACAAATGGCCAATTTTGTCTTTTAGAATCCCACTGTTTTTGGTAAAGACTTGAGTGATGGTTTACTTTGGCTCGATGCTGTGTATTTGGGGACCCTCCATAATTGGCCGGCCACCCTCATAAGTTCGTGCCATGCCTGACGACAATGACAAAAGAACCTTTTTTTTTTTTTTTTTCATTTTGAAAATTCTGCATCATGGATCAAAATGATTCAATACTCCAGGTTGCGTTTGGTCTATAGGATGCGCTTCTAAACAGCTGTAGCTAGGCCGGTACCCGCAATGTCTTCTAAAAAAGGATTCTTGCGTCACCCCGGATGGTGGCCCCAAAAGGTGTTGCGTGAAAGCAAAAGGAGAGAGCCAATCCGCACCGCGGTTGCTTTCTCTATTAGCATTCTGCAATCCAATGTTCCAACGGTGTATGGCACGCGACGGCGTAATACGTGATAGACCACTCTGATCCTATTTTATATTGTCTCTTGTTAAAGGCATCCCAAAGATACAACGTAGATGATAAAGATGCATCCAACCCCGCATGTCCTAAAGTATTACAAAATGTACAACAACGTTTGTCATTGTAATTAACACGATTATATTGTTAAAATAGAAGTTCATAATCCTTGTTAATACCATTTCCAAGAGCCTCTTAGCGTGGTGTGGTTCTTAACACCATCTTATTTACGCGTGCGTACGCGCGTACACACACGCACTCGCTTGCCAAGAGATGCTAGGCAATGCCCAACTTTTGTGAATAGGACTTACTAATATAATAATTTCATGAATATTGTATCCAACTTTTTAGGGTAATAGTATTATTATTTAATAAAATTTCAAAAATAATACCATATGAATACCACACCCACTTGAAGTTAATCAAATCATAGCGTATTAAATATTAAATGTATTTATCAACATCATTGTTACATTAAAAAAAAAATTATTAATTAAATGCATCATTTGCAGAATTTACCACTAATATTTTTGACTGGGATAAATGCTTTTCCTAGTGGCAGGCTACCTTACTCTGGAAACAGCTGGAAAATTTTTCGGCCAATTGCCAACTTGCCATTTCTGACAATGGACGAGAGTTGCAGTGCTTATCGGTATCAACTGACACAGCCACCCACCTGGTGGACCATGGCAGACTGCTGCAAACAAGTACAGTTGCCTACCATACGTCTATCCAGTCTCCCGCCCACAGGGTCCAAATATATCCATTTATTTAGTATTTTATAAAATTGAATTAAAAAAATCTTAAAATTATTGTATAACCGAGGTATTTTAGTATTTTATTTAACATCCCTATCTCCCTTTTTTTTTTTTTTTTTTCAATCGGAAGTCGTAATATTATTTGTAGAGGGGCAATGGCTGTCTTTGGATTGGAGGTAGAGCTGTTCAATGGGTGGATTAAGTCAGGATACAGCCAGACCAAAACGAGTCAAACTGTTTCATTCTTCAACCCAAGCCTAGCCCAACTTGCACTATGGGCTCCTTCTCCCCAATCCCAGGCACGGTCCCATTTTTATTTTAAAAAAAGAAAGAAAGAAAGAAAGAAAGCCTAGCCTGGCCCATCCCGTCTCTTGCAATCTCATAACTTCTTTTTAATTTCGTAATCTGACTGCCTATGAAAAAACCTAAACCACATGATTCACATCAAAAAACGCTGCCTATGAAAAAACCTAAACCACTAGAAAATACTAAAATAAGCAATTTTGGAATATCAATTTTGATCTTATAAATAAATAAATAACTTACTTAAGTACTTAATTAATTAAGTTTTAACCTTTTTTTTTTTTTTTGGTATTTTCATGCATTCAACATAAGATATTTATAAGAAGTATCTTTTGTTTCTTATTAAAAAGGCAGAGGTAGTTTCTCAAGAAAAGAAACTATATAAAAAAAAAATAATAACAATATCAAATTTACTCTTTCCTCACACTTGTACTCCCTTCTCTTTACCTTCTCTCCTCTCTCTCCACCTATGGCAATGCTCTCTTCTCACCCTACACACTCGTTCTCTATTCTCTATCTCTACATTCTCTTTCGTCTTTTCATTAAAAATGAGATATATAATAATTATTATCTACAAGAAAAAAAATCATTAAAAAAAATTAATCATTCATAACAAATAAAATTACATAAGCAACAACAACCACAAAAAAAAAAAAAAGAAAAAAAAAGAAAGGAGTGGTAGAGTAGCTACTCAAATTTAAGTATTCTGCCTAGTTGATAGTTGAGTGTGCTTGTGATTAGTGGGCATCAATACATTATATTTGAAGAGGCACCGGTGAGAAATCAACAGCTCACTCAACACACTTGGTATTCATTTCTTCTTTGAACGACTGTTCATGAAGAAGTCGTGTAAAACTTGTGGTTGTATCCAAGAAATAGAGGATGGTTGACATCAGGCAGCAACAAACAAACATGGGTATCGGCCCAAAGGACCACAGAAACAGTGGGAACGAAAGATAGAAAGCTCTCAATCCAAGGGACCAAAAGAAGCTTCCACGGTTCAAGTTTCTTGCGACATACTCTATGCGATCCTTATTGCCCTTTGACCAAGGCACAGTGGCCAAGAAGCTAAGATGGGCATAATATCTAATCGACTGCACGTTACAGAGGAAGGCAACAAGAAAGCACAGCAAAATTGAGAAGTACTTGATTGAAACAATCATGGAACTCTTGTTACCATAAACGAGCTGTGATGCTGTGTATCCAGAGTTTGATGTGCTACTCACAAAAACACTGATCAGTGAGCTGAGGGTGATTGCAGTTGTTGCCAAAACCGTTGATGCCATAATGTTGTTACGTAACGTTTGAACAGCCAAAACACCATTCTTCAGGGGATCCTGAAAATAGGCAGTATAAGACAAAAAATTGAACAAGTATATAAAGAGCGCTAACTTCATGGTACAACTAGTCTCATTTTGAGTCATGAATGAGCTTAGTGGAAAATTTGACCCCTAGTTTTGTCCCATTTGGATCCAGATTAAGTTCCTTCACTTACTGAAGGCATACTAACAAGTACCACTACACAAAAGCAAGAGTTTACAGATTAAACTATGGATTTTTTTGGATGATGCATATTTGTTAAGTCACTAGTGGATGAGATTGGGGCTGCGGTTGTTTGCCAAGGGGAAATGGTCCAAGGGAGTACCTTATTGTACTGTGTTTATAGTCCCCAAAAGACGTTCTCTAGTGTACTTTTATTTGGTCAATGCCATTCCACATGGTAATTTTTATCCTTTTTGATTCATAGCATGCAATTCAAGCAAATACAAAATTTACTTGTGTTTCCAACAAAAGAAATTGATCACATTTCATGTGATAACTTGTAGGTAGTTACTCTCTGAATGCTTAATTACAGACTGCCAGAAGTGAGAAAAACAACTTTCTCAAACACCAGATAGCAAGTAAACATAACTTTGAAAACAATCCCATAATTCAACCACCGCTTTTGCCAATACAATGGTATTGGACTTATGATTCAAGTTTTGCTGAGCACAGCAGAAAGAAGGCAAATAAATAAAGACATTCCCAATGCAGAAAGCTCCCAAACACCATGGGGTAATAGGAGGAAGGCATATCCACAAAAAATAAATTATAACTCCCATGTTGTAATGAACAATTGATCCATACCAAAACTTAATCCTAGCAATAATGAACATAACAAAACCAAGATCTGGTATATAAACGAAAATGTAGTAAAAAATCTTACCAATCATCATAAGTGCATATGTTTCTATTTTGTGGGTCTCAAAGTACCATCAGAAAAAAAAGAAGGGGATAGGGGAAACAATAAGGAAATAGTGGATAGCAAGAATTCTTCTCAATATATATATATATATATATATATATGGTTTTTATATGCTGAAACACCACATTACAAGATTATAGAGAAGCAGGCATCCACGGACAACAGAAAGTGGAAAGGAGTTAATAACAAAGCAGAAGATAAGCACTAATAAAATTCTGAAGATGGATGCCAAAAGCCAAAATGTCCAAGAGATTCCATTGTCTCAAGTGAGCTACTAGGGGTCAAAACATGTGCTTTGCATTTTTGGTTTAATTCTTAGAACATCCCAAGTTATTCCTCAATAGTTATCAGCTAATTTTACTAACCGAAGTAAGTTTTATCAGCTATGAGAGATACTAACTATAATTGCTGACAGTCCTAAATCATCATATCTTGATCACTGCCAACTGGTCATCTAAAGCAAAGAGGATTATAAATCATAATTTTTAGTAAAATTCACATTCAGCTTCCAAGAGAAGACTGAAAAATGAGCCATTGCTAAAGTAATTCGACGGCTTAAATTTAAAAAGAAACAAGCAAATCTCAACAGGTAGAACAATTGAAAGTAAAGATTGAAAATTTATGATAGACCTGAACGGCCCTCCTGAGCATGTATAGCTAGTAGCTACAGTTCAAAGTGAATTTCATGATAAGTGGGGTTTCACTTATTGTCTTTTCCAAAAGACGAGCAAATTATCACTAGCAGCAGTTGGCAACAAAAGGGAATTATCAGAATTAGAAAAAGGAGAGCAAAACAAAGGAAGAGGGAACTGACATCCATGACGGCATAGATCCATTGGCGGCGGGACTCAGCGTTGATGCCAATGACAGTAAGCTTGGGATGTCGGAGAATGGTCAGGAGAAGCCAACTGTGATACATGCCCATCACCAGCACGCCCAATGGCACCAGCACATAATCTAAACCCTCTTCCTCCATCCTCCTCTCTCTCTCTCTCTCTCTCTCTCTCTCTCTCTCTCTCGAGATCAGACAGGACATAAGCTAGTGACAGCGTGTGTTTAGTTTGATGTCAGCGTTGGGAAGTCAAAATGGTAAGGGCAATTTGCAGTTTAAGATATGGCAAGGCATGGAAATATTCTTTGCTTAACATCGAGGAGAAATTCAATTAGACTTCTACTAAGTAATAAATTTATAATTTTATATAATATTTTAATTTAAAATTTATAAATTTTTTTATTTTTAATTTTATTTTTATTTATTTAACTTCAACATATACACACATTCTTATACTTAAAATTTTAACAGTAATGAGTTTCAGCTATGATATTATATTCATAAATGGAAAATCTAATTGGGTTTGGTTATCCGAATGGGGTCATATAATAATAATAATAATAATAATAATAATAATAATAATAATAATAATAATACGTGACGTAGGGAGGACAAAAAAAAAAAAAAATGATTAAGCTTTACGTCCTCATTTGCTTTCTTAATGTGTTGTTGCATGCTGATTGTTTGTTCGTAAAATAATACGAAGGGTTAGCGTCCGTTATCTAAAATGTCTTGTACTAAGAAAAATAGTTGTATTTTATGACTCGGCTTGTCGGGGGGGGGGGGTCTGGGCCTAGCCACCGGTTAGATAAAAAGAATTAAGACGCAAATATGTTTAATTTAAATTTTCAATAACCCCAATTATTACACTTGATGATGTTGACGTGCTTGTATATTCCAGCCCACGGAGTCCTTCCTACCTAGAAATTGGGTTGGGTGGCTTGCCTGGCATTTGGTGGCCCGTGCAGATTAGGCGAACTGGCATGGGGCATGTGATTGTGCATGGGCTAAGCTTAGGATTTACGTTCTTGTATAATTTATTTTATACGGTTTGAGCTTCAGAGACAACGATAGGATCGGATCTCTATCAAAACTCCCCGACCGTCTCTCAACATGTTTCAATTGCAGTGCAACGTTTTATGCTTGAAAACCAATGACGCCCGCCCCCCCCCCCCCACCCTTTGTGGCTACAATACGTTACTCCATATGATAAAAGCGGCCTCACTGCCATTCTGTCACCTGACCAATTTATAACCAAAAACTACGCAGCACAAAAATGCTTGATATTTAATTATTTCTCCTTCATTTTTTCCATTCTAAAGAGGAAAATATGACTTGTTTCACCGGTGATTTCTGCTAAAAATTTAAGCCTGCTAATGGATATAAATGCGCTTTTCTCAACTTCTTGCCCATGTTCCCAGGGAAAAAAAATCGTGACTCTATTTGAATTGTTTTACTGTCACCCAACAAAGAAGAAAGCAACGAAAAGAAAAAAATTAATCAAAAAGAAAATAAAGAGGAAAAATAAAAAAATAAAAATAAAAAAGAGGGAGAACATGGTAACTTGAGATTTTATTAACCATAATTCAATTCAAAGCCAAGGAAACGCATTCATTCTCAACACATAGGAAACTGAATTCCTCCAGGCACCTTTGGTCCACCCTGACACTATCCATTTTAAGTGGTGCTTTTGTCATGGCCTTTGCCTAAGGAAGTAAAATTTAGCCTGCAATGAAACAATGGCATATTCAGCCAGCTTCTCGAACAAGTGTTGCATATTCAAAACCAGTAGTCTTCACTTGCTGCAAATGAGCTTTTCCAGTAGTTGCTTCCCAGATAAGTAATAACAATAAACAAGAAGCAATAATAATAATAGTAAGAGGAGATCAATTGTACAGCAGAAGACACCACTAAAATGCAAATTACCTGATAAGCGGCTTCTTTTGTTCCACAGGTACAGCAGAAGAGATAAATGGTGCTGAAAGTTCAGCAGGCTTCAAAAGATAAAACCGACCACCCAAAAAAACACAAAAAAAAAAAGGACCAAAATGATGAGAACTGTTGAATTTGAATGAAACTAACTACAAAGTTTAGCCGAAAAAAGGCATAACAAAATTGTTTAAAAAAAAAAAAGTGACTTTAAGTCAGAGAGCTTTCCACTTTAGCATCAGAAGGTGCAGATAGGTAATGCAGCTTTATTATACATTTACTATTAATTAGCTCTCCTTACTCAATTCAACAAACCTTGACTCAAAATATTAATTAGGGTTCACTTCAAGAATTTTAATTTACTATTAACTCTCCCACTCCACTGGAAAATAATTTTCAATTTGGCACAACAGTTTAAAATACCAATGATAGAGTTTCTGTTTTTTCTAAAAAAAAAAAAAAAAACAGGAGGACTAGCACAGAAGTAAATCCAGCCAATGGAGAGAATGAATTCAGAAGAATTAAGCAGCAATTTTAAACATAATGTCACAAAATCACAAGGAAAGACCTCAAGCTCCTCCAAGCTGCCATTAGGCCATACAGAAGTAGAGGGGCTAGCTCTGCTACTGGATGTCGCATGATGAGCTATGGGTTGACTTGCCGATGCTGGCACTACTGTGTCTACTGTTGAAGATTCCACAGGGCCACCTTTATTACTTCCCCCAGAAATTTTGACCTCGTTTCTGTATTCAAAGTAATCTTCTAGCTCATCAAGTTCTTGCTGTGTGGCTTGATTAGTAACATAAGGACCAGATATTAATTTTTCGATTGCAAGCTTCTCAGCCTCTTTAGAGGTTGGTGTACCATTATCAGAGGATGTAACTTTGTCAGGTGGTCCATTATACTCATTGTTTTGAGCAGAAAACATCTTTGGTTTCTTTATGCTATCTATCATGGTATTTTCAGCATTTCCTCCCCCTGAGTCCTCAAATGCAATTGCACTTCCAGGTTCACTTCCCATGGAAGAACTAATATTGCCAACTGAAGGGCAGCCCTCATAAACTTCCCCACTGGAAGAAAATAAAGCATCAGTTCCAAAGTTGTTTTCAGGGTCATCCTCAGTCTGCTTCCTCTTCCTACCAGATATTAATTTTTCAATTGCAGGCTTTTCAGCCTCTTTAGAGCTTGGTGTACCATTATCAGAGGATATAACTTTGTCAGGTGATCCATTATACTCATTGTTTTGAGCAGAAAACATCTTTGGTTTCTTTAAGCTATCTATCACAGTATTTTCTGCTTTTGCTCCCCTTGAGTCTCCAAAAGCAATTGCACTTTCAGGTTCACTTCCCATGGAAGAACTAATATTGCCAACTGAAGGGCTGCCCTCATAAACTTCCCCACCCAAAGAAAATAAAGAGTCAGTTTTAAAGTTATTTTCAGTGTCATCCTCAATCTGCTTCCTCTTCCTACCACCATGAGATCTGTCTGAAACTCCTTTGCTTTCAGATGACTTATCTGCTCCAGAATTGTTTAAAACCTTTGCTTCTAAAGTCCTTCGAGCATCCCAAGTTAACTTTGATGGACGGGAAGGACGAACACCACCAGGGAAAACAAAGTTTGGTATGCTCTTCCGTTTTACATGGGTTACACGGATCTCCATTCCAAGCTTCCGAGACATGTACGAGTTGACATTGTGCTCAAATTCAATAACAGTTTGCCTTATATCAAATTGCTTGCCTTCATTTACAGGAACTCCTTGTTTACGTTGCAAACCCATAAAGTAAAAGCACTGTAAAGGTCTCGACTTGTCTATAAATTCACCTGGGTGTGGATGACACTGGAGCATATTATATGTGTGCTTCTCAATCTACATACCAAACAAACATCTGGAGTTAGTAAACGATACATTAAGGGGACTGAAGTAGACACACACCGACACTCTCACTCAAACACACAGAGAAATCAAGGGGAACTGAGGAGAGACTAAAGAGATATGTCACCTTCAATGTGAGTGTGCGTAATCGAGATTTAACCCAACCTTTCCACTGTCGTAGGTCATTGTCATTTTCTGCAGTAATATATATCTGTAGATAATTCTTGTAGGCCTCAAAGAATGAAAACGGCTCAAAAAGGGCATCCCAATCCACTTTATTGGCCTCCATAGCCTGGAAGGGAGTAAAAACCATCAGAATTCACATGCAGAACGCATGACAGCAACAATGGCAAAGATGCCATAATGCTTGAACTGAGAAATACCATAAGGACCATACCCGCTTCATTGGAGAAGGATTGAAGGTGAGTGCAGTTTAAGAGACTTGTAGAAACAATTGGATACATTAATTCTTAAGTAGCTCTTTATATCAGAGCAAAGCTTGTGCTATGTATGAATTGATACTTAAGAACATAGTTTAAGCATTTGAAGGATGTGTATGCAAGCGGAAAATAAAACTCTATCTGACCCCAAAAACCAAGTACAATAATGATATTTAACAACAGGAAATAAATGGAAAATCAGTGTAATAAACAAGCCAAGATTCCAATAGCAGCAAAATTTGAGATGAAAGACTCATCGAGACAATTTTTCTATGGATCTTTTATCTATTGATCCACAACTGTATGTTTGTTCTAAGTGAAAAGAAACAAGATATTAGATAAGTCACCAAGTCTCACCTCACAAATTTCATTCCCCCTTTGAAACTCTTCTGACATTATACGCAGAGTACTTGAGGAGACATTGTAGCTAGAATTCATGCAAGGATAAGCAGGAGTGATTATAGGCATCAAATGATACCTGTCTTTTGGATATCTTCTAGGATCCCAAACCTGAAGACCAAGGGATCCTTCTTCTATGGAACAAAGCATGACTGGGTTTGGCCAACGCCAAAGAGTATATACCCTAAAGAATCGAGAAACTAACATATTGGGAAGTGCATTAGGATAAAGCTGGCATATACGAGCAACAAGCAATGCCCAATTTATACCACCAAGAAATCCTGACACCTACAGATCAGAGACCGCAAAATGCTTGTTAAACAAGAAAGTAAGTGGTAAGAACCATAGCATTGCATAGCCATCAGAAACTTTTTCATACATTTGAATAAACACCACGACGCTTTGCCCAAAACTTCAGGCATCGCAATGTTGTGCGAAAATTCTGCAGTTCAGAACAAAATACAAACAGTGAAAATAGTGGAACAAAGTAAGCAAAATTAGACAATCCTAAAGCATGATAATTTTGAGAAATATGTCACAACCTGAATATTTGGCACCAAACGCAAAATCTGGTCAGTAACTCTGCAGCCATTAAGACTGCGAACAGTCTGTTCGTCCGCATTTTGTAGTATTGAGTCTTGTGAAATATCTAGATCCTGTGCCAAATGATTGCATTAAAACCTTAAGCAGGGAGCAAAGCAAATATCATGGTAAAAAATATAGCATGCCCCCAAGAGCAACACATGGTACAACTAATATGCATTCATGAAAGAAGCTTGTTATTTTAATCATATCTATGGTATAATAATATTCAATACCAAAAAAATAAACAAGAAGAGACTCATTGGTCTGAACGCTGGGTCACCAGATGGACTAGTGACCCAATGAGTCAGCCCCTTGTCTCAAGGACCGGTCTAGGTTTTAAAACTATGGTCACAACACTTTATTTTTCTCATTGCCCGTTAAAATCTTGTGCTTCTTAGCCTTTCATCATGTCTTTGCAAGACTGATTTAGAGGATTCTGCCAAAGTCCTCTTTTTTTTCTCCCTCAAATTCCTACTAATGCCAATTTAATCACTTCCCTTGTTCTGGGCTCCCTATCATCTAGAGGCCAAGATAGGACACAGTTCCCACCAAAGGGAACACAAAAATAAGATTTTAATTGCAAAAACCAACTTCACTTGATATAGACCATCTATGTGACTTCTGCATGTACCAAAGAAGCAAAAACCAATATTATCTTAGGTTGCATACATTATTATGCTCCAAAAAGAAACAAATAATGAGTTAAGCATTCCATTGCTTTCCCTAACATGGCAAAAGAGATCAAGATAGCAAGTGATAAGCAAGCATGTATCAAATCTATTGCCAACTTAAAGCTGCACTTACTTCAGGAATCACCCAAAGAGACAGTTTTGCATAAAGAAGGTCTATAGAAACCCCCTTGAACTTAAAATTCATCACTGGAACATGAGCATCAGGTACAGGATGCAGCTCTGTCACTTCAGGCATCTCTGACAATATTCTGTGTAGCTCACCAAAAAATTCTTCCTGCAGTCAATTTGATAAGTAGTTTAAATTTATGAAGCACCCTAACTAAAGTGAAATAAAAGTTATTTAACCATAAATAGGCAAGATTTGATCGCACTTCTCGTGTTGCATGTACGGGTCCCACACAAAGGGTGTCTATATCCGCACCAGGGCCATGCACCTAGAAGGGACAAAAAATAAAGGAAAGAAAATGTATCATAGCAAAGAAAAAAACAGTAACTAAATATCCAAAATCATTAACTTGAATGAGAATGAAAATATAGCAGAATTTACAACGTTGCTTCTCTTTCTAATAAGTGACAGAAGATACAAGACATTACAGAAAAAGAAAAAGAAAATCATACTTGAAACAACTTATTCAACATGATATCTTGTTACTGTCTCATTCCACAAATGTTAAGTAAAATGAAAATGGTAGACATAAATCTATGCACATACATTTATATACTATAATGTATATGCATGCGTTGTTGTGTATTTCAGCCTCATTGTGTTTATTTTTTCGGTCAAAAATCTCCTTGCATTTCTAGGTAAACATGATGCTGACAACTCTACAATAAGAGCACAAAAATATGTTCACTTCTTCCATAGTTCCAGAAGACTACAATAACATACCCAGAGACTTAATACAAAGAATCACTAAATTCAATCTAATGGACTAAACATATAACATGGGATCTAATTCATGCAATCCCTTAAGCATATCATTCCCAAAATTAAAAAATCATGAAAAAAATTCTAGGTTGTGAAAGACTGCCAAAATTTAGTCTCAGCATTAATCTGCCTGGTTGTAAAATATCCTTCCCCATCACACTGCCCAAGGATGTCAACAGTAAGACAATATCACATAATGGAAAAAAAAAAAAAAAAAGAACAAGCCAAAAGCTAAAGGAATCCATGGAGTCTAGATGATAGAGTTGTTAACATGGCACAAATGTTCCTCCTTGCCCCCTCCTCTCAACCTCACTGCCTAGTGAGTTCACAAATGCAGTTTTTTCTCAGGGCTTGACTTCAGTGCATTGGAACCTTCTTTTCTATGAGATCATATTTTCTCCCTTATCTACTTGTCCTCAATGTCAACAATAGAGCGGCTCACAAGTCACAAACACAAGTTTCCTCCCCCTCTCCACACACCCTCCCCCACTGACCTTCCCACCATCTAAGAAATCTCCTTCTCTCTCTCTCTGTTTTATTTTCCTTTTTTGAAATGCAATCAACATTGTTGCTAGCTCTCATAATCAAACCATACCCCCTTCACCAAATCCCTGTCAATCCACAATCCCATTACCCTAGGCAAAACCAATTAAGATTGGATCCCTTTTACCATCAAGGTTTGTTTGAAACAAAAATGATAGTTAGAAATCCAATTGATTGGAACTGCTATCCAATTCATCCCTCTTCAACCTTGAAAACAAATAGGAGGGGGGAAAAAAGCCCAAAGAGAACTAATCATCTATGCACCAAAAGCAAATTCACTCAATGTCAAGTTGCATGACTGACAATAGGTCTTAAAATTAATCTTCTCACCATGTTAAAATGATCATGCATTTACCAATAGGCAAACCAAGGCACATTGACTGATATTAACTGGCATGCTCTGGAAGTGGTCATCAAACAGAAGAATGCAGTGGAAACAGAAGAATGCACTGGAAAATGACAGTATCAAATGCACAATATCCATTTTTCCTGTAAAATGAAGAGCATCATACCCCTAGACGGTAAGAACCAAAGGTAAAAATTTTAGCATTCGCTTCCTGCACCAGCTGCTCATTCAATCCCTTTGCACGGCTAATTGTTTTAACCCAATTCTTCACAATCTGTTCCACGTACATCACCATGTAACATCATTAACAATAGGGGAAGATAAACTTAGAATTCCAAAGAGATCTTGTATAAATATACATGAGCATAAAAGAACTTCAAGCCATAATATTTCATTTGCAAGAAAAAAACTGTTCAAAAGTATAAAACAAACTAGGCTATGAATAATGAATTTAAAACCTGGTCTAGCCTCCCTAGAACTTCCTCTCTACAAACAGCTTCTTCTTTACTCTCATACAATCCCGCTTCTTGCAGAAACTGAACACATGCAGATAATCAGTTCAAGCATATGTAATGCAGAAAAAACAAAACGAACCAAACCAAAACCAAAAATTACACCTTTTCAAGCTCATGGGTCTTTATCACATCATACTCCGTTGGTCCACCCAATGAAATGGGTTCTGAAATGCCTAATCGTTGCTGCCCATTATTTCGACTGCTTAATCCTGGGCTCCCCATTTCTTGTTATTGTCACTATATTATTGTTGTTTTTTTTAATGTTTTTTTCCTTTTTTTTTTTTTCCTTTTTTCTTGGGCAAATTAGGCACAGAATTATATGTGATATTTCCAATGTAACTTTCCTCAAAATCCAAAAAAAAAAAAAGCAAATAAATAGAAAAAAAAATAGCAATGGAGAAATAACAGTAGATTGTACAACACTTCGCTGAAGAGAGCTACAACGATCAAATGGGACCTCAACAAAATAACCCCATATATATATATATATATATATATATATATATATATATCTATATCTATATATATAAAGAACCCTGCTTTCAAACCGGAGAGACTAGAGAACAAAGTACAGCTCCATTAATATATAAACAAAACCTAACCCTAATTTTCGATACAGAAATTGGGCAATATGGCACAAGGAGAAATCCCTCCTTTAAGATCGCTGCTTGCAAATTCTGTTTCCAATTGGCTGATCCACCGAATTGAGCGCAAAAAAAACACACCTGGAAACAAAAACCCTGCCAAACAATTATTTACCGCTAGATTCTCGATTTCGAGAAACCAAAGCAATTATATATATACATACATATATACACGCGCGCGCACATAGATACGGGAAAATAGAAGAGATAGAGAGAGAGAGAGAGAGAGAGAGAGAGAGAGAGAGAGATTACGGCAAATAGAGAAGCAGACGGAGAGGATGGGAGAGATTGAGAATGGATGCGAATAAAAAGGATGTGGGCGGTGGACGCGGAATCCTATCCGCGATGAGTTTCTCTTATTTTCTTCTCCTTTCTTCTAAACAGTACGGCCACTTTGCTTTGATCTTTGATAAACGGCGATAGTATCTACTCTCTCTCTCTCTCTCTCAAACACACGTTATTTATGAAGAAAACCGTAAAATTACAAAGTTGTCTTTTAGTTTTATTTAACTAACGCAATTTCACGCATTGGAGTCAGTTTTTTTTTTTTTTTTTTAATTTCCCAATACTTTTGTTTTAGGGAAAATAATTAATTCACTGAATGTTATGTTTCATGCTTAATTAAGATATTGCTTCTAAACTAATAAAAAAAGATTTTTTTTTTTTTTATTTCCGAAAGGGTAATGCGTACTTTTACATTAAAATTCAGGCCTTTAAATCATTAAAATAATTAATATAACTATTTTCTTGTGTCGGACCAAAAACCATCTTCACCAATGTGGACACGGATTTGATTATAAAACAACGTTTCAACTTCACATTCTTAAAAGACAATACACTGTTCTAGCGTTTCTCATGGAGACAAAACAGCTTTACCAGTTCGTTTTTTCTTTTAAAGACTACGTTCTCAATCCTACTACAAAACGACATCGCTTAAGTTGATTTCCCACCTTCTCTCCCATCCATTCAGCCACTCTTTTCCTGCCTCGGTCTACGTCTCAACGCTCTCTTCTCTTTTGCTTTCTCTCACCTTCTTTGTTTCTGTGTTTATATATGGTTGAGACCTGCAATCGTTACTTTTAACAGCGAGGCAACTCAAGAAAATTAAATTCATATTGCAGCACTGTGCACATGACTGGAAATGCAGCACCTCGACTCTTATCGACATGCACCCCACAATTTTTATTTGCTCAGATAAACCATTTTGAATTTCCACTAAATACAACAAGAGGTTGGCACTAAATCTTTTTACAAAATTGTAGCCATGCTGCTGCAGACTAGGTTATTCACTTGACAGAACTTGTACATACAAACAAGGCATGATGCTAAAGAGAGGACAGAGATGAAATTCAAAAGTCTACTGATAGCGAGCATCCCTAAGTCATCAAAGTGAAGTCCAGGTATGGTAACTGCAGAGTCACCTGAGTAATTACAACAGGAACAGCTTATGTTGTGAGTTCATCTTCCTGTCCAAGAAGCTCCTGCAGAAGGTCAAGTTGTGCAAATATCAATTTCTATAACATCACTCAAGCATTTCCCAGTGCATGTAAATCTGTGTTGATACCAAACTTTGTGGAATACTCTAGGTGCATGCACAAGGACAAGTGCACTTTACCGATTTGATGGCAGCAACTGACAACTGTTGTCTCTCTTTCTTCTCACGAAAGCATTCCCCACACCAGCCAGAGAAATCCTTCTGATATTTTTTCATCTCTCGAAAGACTGAACTGTACAGAGAGAACAAAAATGAATTACTCATTTCTGAAAAAAATTGAAAGCTAATCTACCTTACAGTTACCAAGATCAGAAGAGTTTAACATGAATTATTCACCACAATTGGCAAAATTATTCCCAGCACATATACCAAAAGGAAAATTTTGCAATAGAACTGACAATGATGAAAAGTTAAAAAGGCTTACATGAGACGAGACTGTCTTTCTGCCCCAAGTCAAATAGTAAGGGAACATTATTAAAGGAGATTGCTGGAAGTACTGGACAAACAGAAAAGGATGAGTACCTTCTGCACCACAGGAGTAGATTGACCCTATGACCAGATGTCGTAGCCCTAGCACCATGTCTGTGACGACCACGATGGAGCACAGCTCGACCAGGAAAATGAGAGTAATCAAAGATTTCCTGCTTCCACACAAAATAATGATGACCAGAATGTAGACACCTATAAACTCATGAACAAAATAAAAACCATCGAGAAAACAAATTTCACAATTATGACATAAAAATTATACAGCCTCATCATTGTCAATAATTCAAGTGGCTGTAAATCCGAATTGAACATTAAATGGATGGCAATGGATGGAGTTTGCAACTAGTTGAAGACTTATCTTCATTCTGAGATCTGGCATAGCAATCCTCCTCCCCTCACCCCACCCCCAGCCCCCCTCCCCCTCTCTCTTTATGCTGTGCAAGAGAAAGCGAAGAAAATGAAAAATACATGACATCCCTCTAGCACCATACAATCTTTTTGGTATCATATTGCCTTGCAAGAACCTATTGAACCCAGAGAGGCAAGTACATGAATATCAGGGTTTAGAACATTCTTAGACAAATTACCAGTCAATCAACAGTGGAATTTTAAATATAAGCTGCAAAACATATCCTGAAATTGGTTACAGGCATCTTATTGTACAAAAAACCCTTGATCCTTAACACAACTATTCCCTCAGTAATGGAATCTCTTGATTCATGCCGACATTATTAGTGAATTAGAATCCATTAACTAAGGATGTGTATTACCTCAATGACTAACATACCTCCGACTGAGTTCCAGTATTTACATGTTTATCACATCGTGTGCCTCGAAAAAACAACTCTCCACCGGAAAATTGCTTACCCAAGCAAACATTCAAAGTCACCTCTGAGTCATCCACATGAAAACCTGTAAGACCATTGCAATTTAGACTTCATGGCTTCAAAACAACTTGGAACAAGATTAAGAAAATTGCTTGCGTGCTTTTTTTTTCTTTTTTGTGCAGTGATTATGCTTAACACTAAAACAATATGCTAAACATCAACAAGGACATTGTGTATCTGCATTAACTGGCACTGCAACTGGTAGAAAGCACAATGTTATTGTCATAATTATTATGAAAACCATCTATAAAAAGGGCATCCTAGTTCACTAGCCTCCCACATTATAGGGTCAAAGGAAAGGTCTAGCTGTATACACCCTTACCCTCAATTTTACAAAGAGGTTTCCATGGCTCAAACTCATGATCATTAATGAAAATTATGGATAGAGTTGTTTAACATATACCCATTATTTGCAAACCAATATTTTTTTTCTCTTTTTGTCATCTTGCAAACCAAACAATCCATTACCCATTAAAGCATGTTACTCCAACTTAACTCCCTTGTATCTGTTTCTTTGTGTTTTTTAATTTAATAAATAGTTTTGGACCTCAACTCGACCTCAACAAAATTACCTCTGCACTCAAAATCAGAGTGGAATTCTAATTTGAATTTCACTGCTTGATTGTTGCTCAAATTCCAATTGCAACTAATTCTAAGGAGTTGATTGCAGTTATTTTATACAGTTCTAATGAGTCCCTAGAAAAGTTCCCTGAACAAAAGCACGCACATTATAGCCAAAAATCATAAAGCAAATGGGCAAAAAAGAGATCAAAAATACAATACTAATCCATGCATATTTTATAGTCCAAAAAAGTCACAGAAAGCCAGAGTAATCAATAATGGAACGTATATGAGGATAAGTTGGATAACATCATCCCTCCATCACATTAAAAAAGAAAAAAGGGAAATTAAGGGGAAAAGAGCAATGTGCCTCAATCATCTCTCAACCCCACCAAAATCAAAATTTTGTCAAGGATGTGGAAGCTGTGTACTTGGGATAAAATGTCACTCACTGCAGCTACAGAGGACTTGTACCCAAAATGAAAAACTAAATCTTCATAAACATACTAGGTAAAAATTGAATTAAACAAAGCACCCACCTAAGTCAACATCCTTCTCTGACCCATATTCAACAATAAACCCATGATGAGAATCCAGAGTTGATCCACCAACTTCAGGAAAGAAAACTGCACTGGGCAGAAAACATAGGCATGCAAATGCATATGTGATCATGCATTTTAACTAATGGAACCAATGGAATCAAACAATATTAAACAAGCAAACATATATTACCTTTAGATATAGGACGAATATAACCTTCCATAAGTTTGTCCAGCATAGTTTCAAGACCAAAGTCATCAAGAACAGCACCATACTTGTTCATTGTATTTGGTCTCATGATGCGAAACTTTGATTGACCAACCCACTTTTCAAAATTTTCAACCTAGAAAATTAAACAAATGCAACAAAAATTTTTGTTAAAAAAAGCATGTTTAAAGGAAAGCAATATTTTATTTTTTTTATTCAAATGCCAAATTAGGAAGAAGTTACCTCTTCTAATAATAGTTCACAAAAACGTGGCTGCAGCATCTCAAATGTAAAGACACCTGGAGAAGGCTCGGAGATTATACTCCTAAAGCTTTCCTCTGTATTATCAGCCATTGCCTTGATAAAGGATGGAACGAAGAACACAGTGGGATGCATTGTGTACAGATCTCTATTTAAAGGCTGCTAAAATATCACAAAGTGCATCAATCGAACAACTACATTTTCATCCAATGGCAGCATTAATATGTGTGTGTGTGTGTGTCTCTCTCTCTCTCTCTCTCTCTCTCTCTCTCTAAACAAATACGAGCTCCATTCCTTTGCAGGAAACAAGATATGCACCATAGAAAAAAAAAAATCAATGGGCAGGTGGAGAAGCTCAAGAATATCAGTCTGAGTGACCATCCTCAGACTATGTCCCAATGAGAGGCTTTTTTGTTCTCATCTATTGGATACTTTCATTGTAGTACCTTCCAAATACCAGGAAATCTCCAATACATTTTCAAGAGGTAATTTGAATGGTCATCATAATTTCTTCTTTCAGTGATAAAAACATAAGCAACTTCATATGTTACTGAGAAGGTTTTTTTTATGACAAAAAAGGAAAGCTTCACAAGAAAGCCTCTTTTGTTCACAAGCAGGCCTGCACCAAAGGGGGCAATGACAAATACCTATTCACAGAAAGAAGCTGATAATTATGACCATTTTCATGTTTCCATGATTCTGTCAATGCCAATTCTTACACTGTTACACTATTTTAACTTGGAGACACCATTCCACCCCACAAAAGATGGACCAGATATATGAGAAGGAAAAAGAAAAGTTGACCAAATGTCTTCATTTTCCATACCTGATAATGTGATAATATCGTCTGTCTGTATTCTCTGTGTCTCTGCACCTGACAAATGAAGACACTGGAACTCATAAATGTTCACACAGGAATTCTGTGTAATTGCATATCAACAACAATGTCCCTTCTTTTAATTACATTTTATATAACAATATTTCATCCCAATATTCTGTGTAATTCCTTCTTTTAAATGATCACACAGGAATTCTTTTAACAACAATGAGACCAAATATATAACATGTTAGTCCCCTAATACTTCATCCCTATATGCTTGGTCATAAACTGTGTAACCATTTCATCCATTTATCATTAGCTCGGATGACTTTGTTTTCTGAATTTCAAAACAAGAAATTGAAAGAAAAAAGTAACCCCAAATAATCTATCTCTCTCTGTTTCTCTCCAGGCCCAATTCCCTAGTTGAATTAACAAGTCTCCGGATATGCCTTTCAGGTTCAATTACCTAAGATAGAGCAACAAGTATATATATGTACTTATCTTGGTTATATTAAAAAGAACCGGTAATCAGGTGATTTCAAACTTTGCTTGCAGAAGCATGAGGCTATAGAAAGATATGCTAAAAAAAGACCAGGCTGGGTGGGAAAATAAAAATGAAACAGGACCTGGCTAGCATGCAAGGGATGTAAAACTGAAAGGTCTCCAATTTAAAAGTCTAAAGAGGGTAAGAAGAAGACCCATTAGGTTCCAAGGTGCCAAAAAGCATACTGTGAAATGTACTAATAATACAAAAGGTATTTTCAAATAATTCAACCATACCCTGGTAAATATTCCAGAGCATACTACAATCACATCTTAACAAAAGGAAAAATTTCCAACCCACAACCTTTTTCACTGCAAACCTTGTTATATAGTGAGGTCATACAACTCAAATGAAATCTAAAGTACTTCAAACTCTATGGCAACCAAAAAATTTGAAGGAAAGATCTGTGACCCTTTCTTTTATAATTTTAGAGTTTAACTATCATGCATTATAATTTTCATAAAAAACAGAACAGCATACCCCCGGCAACCCACATAATCAAATCCCTCCCAAAAATGATCCCAAAAGTAATCATTTGCAGAAATTTGCATTCCTTGAAATAATAATAATAATAATAATAATAATAATAAAGGGAAGACCAATGCACGTTAAATTTATATTTAACCGACAGCAAAGTGCCACACCAATTCTCAGAACACAAAGCAAGGTAATAGCATGGGCATTTTGGTCATTTGACTAAAGTCAACCACCGGTGGAAAAACCTGCGAAAAATCCACGGCCCTCTTATGTTTGCATTCGATTGTTAACCAAAGAGACCCTAAATTAAGACTAAAACGTCAAAAAAAAAATAATAATAAAAGAAGAAAGAAAAATAAAAGATAGAAGGAAGGAATGGAATTTCATTTTTAAAAGAGGCATTAGAAAACAAAGAATCGCATTCACTTTCCTTCGCTTTCCCGCAGATTCTCGCCAAGAAAAAGCGTTGGGGGCAAAAATAAAATAAAATATATGAAAGGAAAAGAGAGGAAACAAAGAGAATTCGTATACACGAACGTACTCTGGTTCGCTCTCCGGGGGGCAAGTACTTCAAAAGAATCTCTCTCATGAACTTCACCTTATCGTCTCTACTGACACTAAGCATGCTCGGTGGCAAGTACGGCTCCAGCGAGCTGAACACCGAAGGACTGAAATCCAATTGCAGATCCTCGTAGTTCTCCGGTTTGTGATCCTTGTTCGGATTCAGTCTCAGCCTCTGGCTCGGCACCACCACCGGAGCGGCTTGCTTTCCCGACTCTCCCGCTCCCGGCACGCCGTTCCCACCTCCGGTAGGCACCGGGGGCACATCGGGGCCATCGCCGGACATGGAGCACGTCACACTGGAGGGAATTTAAGGGGAGGTGGAGAAGAGGTTGACTTTAGAGCATTGGTGGTCAAATGGAAGGCATCCGTGCAAGTTAGGGTTAGGGTTAGGGTTTGCGCTTGGAGAAGCGGGGTGCTTTGCTTGCTGTGGACGTGAAAAAGTAGGCTGTTTTTGATGGTGTTTCAGTTTTAGGTTTTTTTATTTTCTGTGTTTTTCCTTATTTTTCAACAAAAACAAAAAAACTATTGTAATTGTAATTTAGTCAAGAAAAAAATAATTCATATGCTTAAAATTTACTAAAAAAAAGTTTAATTCATAATTTTATATAAAATAAATAATTTTTTATAATTAAATTATAATAAATTATAAATATATAATTAACTTATATAATTTTTAATATTTAATAATTAAATTTAAATAATATTTTATTTATATTTTATTACGTAAAAATATATTAATAAATACAAATATGTTAAAAAACATATTCATAATCATTCTAATTTGAATCAAAATGTTCATTCACGTAACATTGTCTTTTGTTTCTTTTTTTTTTTTCTCTTTTATTTGGGTTTCCGGTTTCTATTTGGCTAATTTTGTTTAGCTAATTTTAGCTTTTAAAATTTTTTTATTTTTAAAATTTCTTATTTCAATTGTGAGTTATAACAAAAACTTTAATTGTGAAAATTGAATAATTTGCAGAATATATTCAAAATAAAGATAATTTCTTTAACATAATTTTCTGGCATTCTTCTTTTTTACTTTTATTCTTTTGTCTATTTGTGGTGCTATGGACCAATTTACGAGTGCTTTTACCTTTTGGCATTGTGCTTTCAACGTGGTGTTTTTACTTGATACCATATTGCTCTAATAATTGTGTGTTCCAATTGGACAAGAGTCTCATTTCTAATGTGATGGATGTACAGACTTTACGGTAGACAATATTCAGTGGGAATATTTCAATCTATTCCAAATTTCATATTTGCTAAAAATTGTTGCCGCTCAGGACGTTTGATGAATAACTTTGGGTTAAAACCTTGATGCGCTTGCAAGCTTTGCCTAATTTACCAGTTCATATCATAATCATCAGTTGTACCCTTTTAATCTCTGCATACATGCTCGCAGTTTAAGTTAATCTTCTACCCGTTGACCCTTTTGCCTGGCTCTTCCTGTTTCCAGTTTTGGGTTGGGGGAGGTGTTGGGCACTTTACAATTTTTCATCAAATTCATGAATTAATTTTAAGTACAATGTTAAGAGAATCTAGAACCTAGGCATATATAAAACAAATTTATTTTCTTGGTAGAGGTTTTGATCCACTATTAAATGTTGTTTCTTAGCAGCAGCATGTGCTTCCTCCTGTACCTCTCTCTTTTTTTTTTTTTTTTTATCTAAACAAGCTTGAGCAGTACCCAAATCATTTATATGGAGGATCACATGGGGTTCCTGATTGCTTTGCCTCCCTTTCTGTGAGAATCAATTCACACAATTTCATAGTTTTTAGCTGATATAATGTAGAATAGAGCAAGCAGTCCTTTTAGAACTGAGAATTTGTTAGTGGGATCACAATAAATTATTGCAAATATGTAACTAAAGCGGTTGGTGGTATGGGTTCATTGCTAACCGATTGAGAATGACGCTGCCCTCTCTCTACCTACCTGGAAATCATGCGTTTACCTCTATATTTTTCCCCCAACAAAGTTCAAATCTTGAAGTCAACAAGCACATTACCAAACTTAAAAGTCAGAGATAGACAGGACATTTAACTTTTAAAATACTGCTGTTTATGAATCTAAAGTGGTTTGCTTCATGCATCAACTGACAAGATTTTGCAATAGCATAAATTAAATCCAACCAACCAAAAAACTGTATAGTTTAATGCCTTTACATGGGCTATATAACCATGAGCAGCTTCAGATTGTTATTGCATGAAATCTACTGGCGAAGCTGGAAAGTAAAAAGTGAAGCATGGCAAATGGAAATATTCTCACTGAGAAAGTGAAACTACTTCTGGCTTTGGTGGCTCTACAATTATGCTTTTCAGGATTTCACCTAGTTTCAAGGGTTGCTTTAAACATTGGCGTTAGCAAAGTTGTTTATCCAGTTTATAGGAACATCATTGCATTGCTTTTATTGGGACCTTTTGCTTATTTCTTGGAAAAGTGAGCCCTCAGTCTGGTGTCTTATTTTCCATTTTTAACTGTGTCTCTTGTAGTTTGTTTCTTGTTGGTTTGGTTTCATATCTGTAAATACTTTCAGGAAAGATAGACCACCTCTTACAGTTTCTTTGCTGATTCAATTCTTCCTTCTAGCATTACTGGGGTAAGCAAGAAGATACCGAATCTTTCCTGTTTGATTTGAAGTCTTCATTACTCCTGTTTGTTGATTCATTTTTTGGTCCATTTTCAGAATCACGGCAAATCAAGGATTTTATCTCCTGGGATTGTATTACGCTTCCCCAACTTTTGCTTCGGCAATCCAAAATTCAGTTCCTGCAATTACTTTTGTCATGGCTTCTGCACTTGGGTAATTGAGGTTCTATCTTCTCGTTTATCCGTTAGAGGTTAAAGTTGTGTATTTCTGATCTTTCCTCTCCCCTGTGTCTCAGACTTGAGAAAGTTAGTATTGCAAGGAGAGATGGGTTAGCCAAAACTGTGGGAACAATTGCGAGTGTAGGGGGTGCCACTGTTATTACTCTATACAAAGGCCCTCCTCTTCTAAACCTAATGCAGAAAATACAAGGAAGTGCATTCCAAGAAGACATGTCCTCGAAGAAAATACAGAACTGGACATGGGGATGCATATACCTCCAAGGGCACTGCTTATCATGGGCAGGTTGGATGGTCCTTCAGGTAATTAATCATAGGAGTGTCACAGCTAGATTGAGCCCATATGCAAGCATAACTAGGATGGCATCTATATCATGTTTTGTCTGCCCAAGCTTAAGCATATGGAGGGAAACAATCAATGATTTTGGATTCTGCCAATACGTTCCACATTCGTAACATTTAAATCTGAAGCCATTGATCATCATGCAGGCTCCTGTGTTGAAGAAGTATCCAGCTAAGCTCACTGTCACTTCTTTTACATGCTTTTTCGGATTGATCCAGTTCCTGGTCATTGCAGCTTTTGTAGAGACTGACTTCAATAATTGGAAAGTCCAATCAGGAGAAGAACTTTTCACAATCCTATATGCTGTACGTGATAAACAACTTCAGCTTCTGTTTTCTTTCCCTGTAACCTCAATTTCTCACATAAATACAGAACAAAAATTTGATATTCTCCGGATGTTAAACTTGAATATTTCCTCTCTTATTTAGGGAATTGTGGCCTCTGGTATTGTCTTTTCTCTCCAAACATGGTGCATTTACAAAGGTGGTCCTGTGTTTGTTGCTGTCTTCCAGCCCATGCAGACAATTTTAGTTGCTATTATGGCTTCTTTAATTCTTGGAGATCAGTTGTACTCTGGAGGGTACGTATGGTATAAACATACATAATATCAATAAATTTTGTTATTATAGCAAGAAGTCCTACATCAAATATGAAAAATTGTGATTGATGAGAAAAGAGTAGGATTTCTTAGTATAAATTGCGTGATCCTGAAAAAGGAAGAGATTGGCTTAGGTTGCTGGTACGGCTGGCGAATATATCCATTCAGCATGCTCGGTTTATAATTCTTTTTCATAACCTTTCTATGAATATATTGCAGGATCATTGGTGCAATTCTCATCATGCTTGGTTTATATTCTGTTCTGTGGGGTAAAAGTGAAGAGAAAAGAATAGCAGTCCAAGGCCAGAAAGGGTCATTGACAAAGAATCTTCTTGAAGCTGAAAGCAGGGACAAAGAAGGGACCTTTGGATCAGACATACCATAAGCATATGACCTGTCCCTCCTGTTTTACATTAAGAAAATAGAATGGATTGGCAGCTCTTACAGGACAAAGTCCTACTGGTATTACAGAAGCCAGAATCTTGACATGTACATTTTGGGTTTTTGTTTGTTTGTTTGCGTTTTTTCCCCCCTTTCAAGTTTCTTTGTTGTACTTGTACTTACACCCAAGCACAGGGTCATGAGGCTATAGCTTTCTGAAAATGGAGCAAACACCCATTCCCGTATTATGTTGACGGCAAAAGAATGGTATAGTAAGCATGTCGCATCCATTGGACATAAGGCTTCAGCTACTATATGCTGCCATAGAACCCTGAATGCACTGGCAGCTAGCATGAGAATGAAAATAAAGATTTCTTGATCTGTGATCAAGATTCAAAGTTTGGCACCAGTTATTCACAAAATCTCTCAACCTGTGCTCAGTCAAAAGATAGGATGGACTAAGCACATAATGGAAATTTGGAACTGCAGCAACTAGTAAGTCAAACATATTACACTGACCATAGATCTTTTCTTTCTTAGTTCATGCCGATAATATATCTTGAATTCTGTACAAGTGATCAAGGCTCAAGAAAATGTGGTCTTACTTTCTTGGCTGCATAGCATCCCCTAGCAAAGGAGACACAATATGTAGAGTCTCCATCAAGTAGAAGAGACTTGAAAAACAGAGTAGTTGCTCTCTTCTATGCTTTCAAAAAACCTAGAATGCTCAAAATACCTCACAGAACCTCAAACTATACTTTTAAAAACATAAACTGAATAGAATCAAAAACTGCACCGTAGCTATAAATTTTACACCACAATCATATTTGACTTCCTCATAGAAATTTCCTTGGAGGAAAAATTCCACCAACCAAGGTCACATAACAGCTTAATCTGGAACAGGAGACTACAGCTCAATGAACTAGCTTAAGGGGTTTTAAGTTTTGGAAAGAAAATATATGCCAAAAAAATCAACATCATCTTTGGGATATGACCATCAAATATAAATTTTGCCCAAATAGACATCCATCAGACTGGCCAATGTCATTAACAAAGTAGATATGTGGAGGTACAGAACAGCAGCAATTCAAAATTGACAAGAAAATAAAAAGGAAAAAACTTCAAACAAACTTAGCATCTCTAATATTCGAAAATGAAAAATCAAACACTTACCAACAATGGTAATCTCCAATAAAATTCTGCTGACCATAATCTATCCCCAAGCAAGACAGACTACATCTTAAAATAGCACAGACACAACAACCTCCTATTAGAAACTACCTGACGGTGACAATGTCATCAATCTTCAATATCATCCGCACACACTCTGTAGCGAGTGTGATGGCACTTGTACTCACAAGCAATGGCTGAACCACACTCTCCTCCAAGATATTTGTAATTTGGCCCTTCCTCACATTGATGCCAGCGTTGATCTCTCCTTGAGCATGTCTATTTCTCAGCTCAGTTACAATGGCAATAGGATTCAACCCTGCATTCTCTGCCAAAGTATAAGGTATCACTTCAAGTGCCTCTGCAAATGACCTCACACAGTATCCTTCCATTCCATGCAGCACCTTAGCCCATGCACCAAGCTGCCTAGACAGCTCAATCTCTGGAGCACCACCACCTGCAATCAAAAATCTCTTACTCACCAAACATCTAACTACACATAGTGCATCATGCAAGCTCCGCTCTGCCTCATCAATGACCAGCTGATTTGACCCACGTACGAGTACTGTAGTTGTCCTTCCCATATCCTTAATCCCAGTAATTTTCACTATCTTGCTGTCCCCTAGAGAAACCTCCTCAACAAGATCTGCATGTCCCAACTTCTCCTCCTTGAAATGCTCAATATTTGCAATAGGCAAACAGTTCAAAGTCTTGGTAATGAACTCAATCTCATCTCTTTCCACATCCTTAACTACCAAAATCTTTGCCTTTGCCAAATAATGCAATGACAAATCTGTCACTGCATCTCTCAAAATACTCTTCTGAATCAATAACACATTACACCCAGTTGCCTTGATCTTCTTAATCATACCCAAAATGTAATTCCTTTCTTCCTTCAAAATTCTATCCATCTGTGTGTAATCAGAAACCACAATGCTCTGTTCTATATCGGTCTTAGGAGGCGAAATCTGGAACTGAATCACCCCTACCTTTGCATTCTCAATGCGTGTGGGCCCACCAGCAGCATGGCTTACTTTCTTATCAAACACCAAACCTTTAACCATCTCCGTATCATCCACAGTTCCACCTAGCTTCTTAACTATCTTAATGTCCCTCAGATCCACCAGGTCTGGCTTGGCGGGGTCCACAACTGAAAGAACCGCATCAACTGCTAACGGTGCGAGTAGCGTGGAATACTGACTCACTACTTTACTATTCAACGAAGTGCTCGCAGACTTAATTAGGGAATCACGGTCCGACAACTCAACCGGAATGGCCATGGCGGTTAACACATCAACAGCCTTAATAGAAGCTTTATGGAGAGAATCGGAGATTACCGTAGGATGGATTCCGCTCAAAAGCAGAGAAAGGCAATGCTTCAACAGCGAGCCGGCGATGACGACAACGGTGGTGGTGCCGTCACCCGCTGCAGCGTCCTGCGACTTGGAGAGCTCCACGAGCATTTTGGCAGCAGGCTGAAGGACTTCCATCTTGTTGAGGATGGTGGCGCCGTCGTTAGTGATGATAACCTCGCCGCTGGCCGCGGAGATCATCTTATCCATTCCTTTTGGACCGAGACTGGTCCGGACGGCATCGGCCACGGCCTTCGCCGCCACGATGTTGGCCTGGCGGACATCTTCCTTCCGCTTGTTGTCCACGTAGGACTCGGTCTTCGAAGCTTTCGCCTGAGAGACAGACGGCGCCGCCATTGATCTCGCAGAGCAGTAATGTTGGAGGTATAAACAGGAGGGGGAGGCAGGGGCAAAAGTGGAAAATTTCTTTTCAAACACAGTGAATGTTTGGGAATGAAGTGCTGAACGGAAACCCTAGAGACTGAAATGGAGAAAAACTGAGACAGTAGAGGTACTGAGGTTGGTGAAAATAAATGTAAGAAATAGAAATTTTTTTGAGACCCTGTAAGTTTTTCATTTTTCAATTATGCCCTAATGATTCAACATTTTAGAATTCCGACCTAGAGTTTCAGCTTTTGTCAATTGGATACTCTTATCTCCGCTTAGGTGGACTGGACATCATCATTTTATTTCTTTAACGTTCTCTGTTTTTTCTTTTTTTTTGTTAATAATTAAAATTAAATTAATTTTTAAGCTACCTAATTATTTAAATTAAATTTCCTCTTCAAACTCAAAATTTGATTTGGACAAATGGGCGTGCTGAAAAGCTCAAAAGAGCAAAAGATTAAAGGGTTGGATTTGCAGGGTTTTCCCTATTAATATTGTTCATGATTTACGAACTAAAGTTGAACCATAAGACATTTTTGTTGGATCACAACTTGCTTGGGATTTAGATTTTGAGCAATTGATCTTGAAAGTTGACTCCAAATGACTACTAATACACATTATTTTGGTAATATTTTTTTCTATTAAAAACTAATATTATTTACATTCAATTGATAATGACAAACATCTAATTAATAAGTTTATTCATATAAACTTTTTTTTTTTTTTTTTGGTCTAATGGGTATGCTAACAGCCTAAGAAAAAACGAAATGACAATCTATGAAGCTAAATTTCTAGGCTAAGGGGGATAAAAAAAGATAAATTCATTTTGTTACTTAACACAAAATTCATAAATTAACTGTTCTAAATTGTCGGTGTGAACACGTCCCTCGCCCAACATCAGAAGCCTACAATCTTGGCAGCCCAGCCCACGCAAAGAAGGCCGACAGTCTCATTTTCAAAGCTCCGCAAAACAGAACATTAGGGGAGTTTGGTAACAGCCGCAGCAAACGGATCGGTACTCTTTTAACATCCGTAAAACAAGACAAGCCGCTGCGAGCTGTGGCCGAGGAGGAACCCAAACGGATCTCCTCTGCCCCAACACCAAACTCACCTTAAACCCTACTACTTCAACCGAACGCAACCAATCAAAAACCTCAACGTCCCACAACCTCAGACACAGTAAGAACTACCAAGAAACATAGAAAGAGAACAAAAAGAAAGGGAAAAATAAAAAAGAAAAGATGGCCGGCCACCCGGCCCTTATCCAGGGCTATATCAGAACCACCACGGCCACAGCCACAGCCACAGCCACCGTAAGGTCTGTTCGTTTCCATTTCCGCAAAACACTTGGCAAGACTCTTAAACGCTTTCCATTGTCATTGGGGTCTTTTGTGACCGTGGGAAGTCACCGAACCCTCGCCTTTAAGCCTCTGCTGTCTCCGGCTCTGCCCCCAAGGTATCTTGGAGTGGTTAGATGTTGCTATGGTGGTCGTGCCGAGACCACCCTCGAGTTCTTGGACCGGAGGGCCGTTGCTTTGCCACCCTTGTATCTGCAGCAGAGCTCCAATTATGGTCGGTTCGCTTACCAGGAGCCGTTCACCGATGAGGATTCTGATCGGGAATTTGGGTCGCCCCAGCATGTAATGGTTTGTTTTTGCTTATTTTCCTGCGTTGTACAATTGGAATCTTTTTCTGTTTTGATGGCCACCATACTTGTACATGTAGTCTTCCTTGATTCTATGGAGGTGCTCATTTTGTCATTTTGGTTTTTTTGGCTGTTTCTTGGAAGGTATCAGTTTAGCTTGTGCTCTGTTTTATGGCCCCCATAATTGTATATTTAGTCCTCTTTGATATTTGATTTTGTGAGAATTTTTGCTTCTGAGTCGATGTCCCACAGTAATTTGTTGTAGATAATTGAAAACCTTGTAGAAGTAGTTGATTTTTCAAGTTCAATTGTTAGTGCATGTACCAGCTCAAATTAAGATGTCATGTTACAAGCATTTATCAGGTTAAAGCAGGTATTGTATCACTGAAACCTAAATCATGCTCTTTTTTCTAGGATAGCTCAATTACATGACAACTGATGGTTTTTACTTTTGCCTGATTAAGGAGATATGAAAACCATTATCTTTTGTTCCCCTTTTTGGTTAATCCAGCTTAAGTTTTATTTTCTTAACCTTCATGCGGAAACATTTTGGCCTTTCCTTTTAGAAGGTTTAACAGCAGTAAACAATTCTGAATCTCATATTTAAGTTAAGATTGTAATAAATTATGCATTCTCATTGCTATTTGAGATTGTAGGACCATGCTGATCCTTTCTTTGCATTGTGTGATGAACTATTTTCTTCAAATGTTGATGCCTTTTAGCATTGTTACATAAAAAAAAATTTACTTACTCTAACATGTGCTGCTTTGATTTATATTTGGTGTTGATTCATGCTAACCAGGGTAGCTCGACCCTTGATAATTTAGAAGATTGGAAATTCAAGTTAACCATGCTTGTACGCAACAAAGATGAACAAGAAGTTGTATCGAGAGAGAAAAAGGATAGACGTGATTTTGAGCAACTCTCAGCACTGGCAACCCGAATGGGTTTAAACAGGTGTGCCTTTGTTTAATTTGCATTTTTTATTTTTCAAATTTTCTATATGGATATATTTTATGTACTTGTGGTATGTTTCTTTTTGCAGCCGTCAATATTCAAGAGTTGTTGTCTTTAGTAAAGTTCCATTGCCAAATTACAGGCCTGATCTTGATGATAGGCGTCCACAGAGAGAGGTACCTTCTTTGAGTGTTAATCTTTGTTCCCTACTCTGGTCAACATAACCAACTACTTTAGCCTCTTTTTTTTTTATAATTTTATAATTTTTTTTTTATCTCCCTGGAGGATATGGTTGATGCTCCTTGGCATTTTTGTCAAATACATGTAGTCAAGTTGTTCTAAATGGAGGTGGGCTGTTATTGATGTTTTGCAAAAGTTTAAGTTTTTATGTAATTTTTGGCAGCATTTAATTTTGTAGTTTGCTCAATGCATCAGTTACTGATAAATTTGGCACATACAGGTGGTACTACCTTTTGGGTTGCAAAGAGAAGTAGATGGGCATCTCAATGCTTACCTATCGAGAAAAGCTGGTGAATAAGAGAAGCTTTATTAGCAATTCCTTTTCAAAGTCAAGCAGTGATGGTTGTGAGGCTACTGATGGAGGAATTTATGGGCCACAGGAGACCTCTTTGCAGAATAGCCCTGCAATGGAGAGAATTCTCCGACAGAAAAGTTTGCAACTGCGTGGTAGGCAACAAGAATGGCTGGTATGTTACACAGCAAGTTTTACAGAGTTGTATGTCCCATAAATAAATTCCTTTTTCATTTTATTGAATGTAGTTGAACTAGTGTGCATGAAGGGAGAGTAGTATCTGATGTGGCACATTTACGGTTTATAGTATTTTGGTGAAGATCCTGCTAAATTGATTTATGTTGGAGTTCTGCATCGACTGTTATGCTTACTTCTTATCATGCTTGTAGAAAGCTACATGCAGTCAAAGGCTTTCTGGTATATTAGTCTTTTTTGTTTTTTCCCTTTTTTCATTATAATGATATATTCGTTCTGGTGCTGCTGCTAGTAAGTCATATAAGGAGTTGCTCACTTATATGTGTTAACTGTTATTTTGTGCAGGCTCCCTGTTTTTATTTCAAGTGGCATGTCCATACACTGTTGTGAGTCTTGCCATTATATTTTGTTCACATTTTTTGCAAATATTTTTTCTACAGGAATCCCCGGAGGGTCAAAAGATGATTGAATTTCGGAGAAGTCTTCCTGCATTTAAAGAGAGGGATAAGTTATTAAAAGCCATTGCTCAAAATCAGGTGAATTATGATAATTTGTTTATTCTGGCTGGAGTTGAACTTCCTTGGTGCTCTCTCCTTATGATCTTATATGTTCAACTTATTGCATCCTTCTCAACTTTAGTATGATGCTATTTATACTGTTAATGAAGTTGTTGGATGTGGGCATTTAAAAATTTTACTTGTGTCACAGAAAGCACATATTTTCCTCTTTTCTACAGTTGCACAGCAATTAAAATAATACATCTTACTACTGGAATTTTAATTCTTTTTTTTTTTCCTGCTACATAGAATGTTAATTTTTCAATATGGCTTGCTGCAACCTGTAGTTAGTTTCTTTATATGTATTTAGAAAATTATAGTACATCAGTTGATGTATCTAGCGCTAGGTTTTGCTCTCTCACTGAAGGATTTTCTGTAACAATGCACAAGAAGACTGAAAAAGCAATTCACAGTTTGTTTATGAAAATCAAGAGACATTTTAAGGTGCAACCTAGAAATTTATGTGGAGAATATCATGTCTCTGTTTTTTATCCTTATAGAAACATTTTATAGAAGAGAAAAGAGAAATAGAAATGAGCAGACTTCTTCTATTGGACTCTACCTTCAAATAAATAGAAAAGGCATCGCTTGGGTCTGATACAGACTGCTCTGCCATCAAATATTTTAGGATCCCACCAGCCACGCATATTTCATCAAGTGGACAGGAAGCACTTCATTGAAAACTTATTACACTTGCTGCCAATAGCATGAGTTTGAAGAATAATTAGAGAAAAGAAAGTTGGAACCTTATTGGTGCCAACCATTAGTTAATATGTCTTTTGCCTGCAATGAATAGACATGTATACATTATATCACAATATGCTCATGTGGGGGTTTGGCAGTGCCAATGGTTTGAATCATGCCTGTTGATGATATAGGACAAAGAAAGTGATTATCCTCATTATAATTAGGGTTGTCTTACAAATTATGGCGTTATGCCAGTTTTTCCTGCAAAAATCTGATAGATTTTGCAGGTCATTGTTGTCTCAGGTGAAACTGGATGTGGTAAAACCACACAACTTCCTCAATATGTACTGGAATCTGAGATTGATGCTGCTCGTGGAGCTTCCTGCTCTATAATATGTACTCAGCCCAGAAGAATATCTGCTATATCTGTTTCTGAAAGAGTTGCTGCTGAACGAGGGGAAAATTTGGGAGAATCAGTTAGTTCTGACTTCTCATCTGACACTTTCATTAAAGATGTTACCATGTTAGTTAGCTTAATTTCAACTGTTTTCTTGCCTTCTAAAAGGTTGGCTACAAGGTGCGTCTAGAGGGAATGAAGGGGAGGAATACTCGTCTTCTATTTTGCACTACTGGTGTATTATTGAGGAGATTACTTGTGGATAGAAGTCTGAAAGGTGTAACTCATGTTATTGTTGATGAGATTCATGAGCGGGGGATGAATGAAGGTAATTTTTGAAATCTCATTAGTCTGTTATTGGTATGCATTTGATATTCACTATGGCTTGCTTATTTTTCAGATTTCCTTCTCATTGTCCTGCGAGATCTCCTCCCATGTCGACCTGACTTAAGGTTGATATTAATGAGCGCCACATTAAATGCAGAACTTTTCTCTTCCTACTTTGGCGATGCTCCAACCCTCCATATTCCAGTAAGTCCTGAGATACTTTGGTGGTGCTACAGCTATCTGATTGTAGGATCCAATGTCATTTTCATTTCTAACCACTGTCATCTCATGATAGACTTCATAGCTTTGTCAGTTACATGGATAATGATTAATATGAGTTTTCTTTTTGACAATTGTATGGACGACTCTCTCAATTATTGATGTACTTTCAAAATTAATGGCAAAATCTTATTAGGATAACTTAAGTCAATGTTAACCATAAAAGAAATTCTGTAGCTGCATGGAATGCTGTTGGAATGGAAATTCTTGCATGTGTGGAGTATTAAACACGCTGCTAGAACATATTTAAGTTAGTTAAATTTTGCCAAGTCTCCCAATGCATCTTGCACTGTGTGGCATCTCTTTTTTTTTTTTTCCTTTATTTCATTCCTAAATGATTTGTTAAGCTTATTGATTATCCATAAATGGTTGGTGGTTGTTCTTTCCTTTTGTTTTCTCCTTTTTGGTGCTTTTGTATGCTTGGTTTGTGCTTCTGTTTTATCTACTTATTGTCTATGGTGAATGTGTTTAACTAATCCAGAAGCAGAAAGTGCAAGTGCGTGATTTGAATGCCCCATGCATCGGACTGACCTTTTTCTTTTTGGGTTGCTTTGCTTATCGATTTTCTTTCTAATTTCAGGGTTTTACATACCCAGTCCGAGAACATTTTTTAGAGGACATTCTACAAAGAACAGGATATCGATTAACTCTGTATAATCAGATAGATGATTATGGTCAAGAAAAGAGTTGGAAAATGCAGAAACAAGCTCAAGCTTTCAGAAAGAGAAAGAGCCAGATTGCCACTGCTGTTGAGGTTTACAATTTGATGAATTTTCAAAGTTCTTGTCGTGTGATTTTGGTTTGTAATCTATCTTATGATGGATTTTATCACTGTGGCAGGATGCACTTGAAGCTGCCCACTTTATGGGTTATAGTCCGCGCACTCAGGATTCTTTGTCTCGTTGGAATCCTGACTCGATTGGTTTTAATCTCATTGAGCATGTTCTTTGTCACATTGTTAAGAATGAGAGACCTGGTGCTGTGTTGGTTTTTATGACTGGATGGGATGACATAAATTCAATAAAGGATCAGCTACATGCTCATCCTATATTAGGTGATGCCAGCAGGGTTTTGTTGCTTGCATGCCATGGTTCAATGGCCAGTTCAGAGCAGGTGACTGACTAATTTTCGGTGACTAATTCATTATCATTGTGAAGGAGAGAAGTCTAATCACTAAAATCTTGTTTAATCTTTACCTTAATCATTTAATCTTTTAACACTCAATGAATTTGTTATTTTTGTATAATGATGGTTTGTCTTCCTGATTCCCTTTTCCCCATGATTTTGTCCAGAGGTTAATATTTGATAAACCTGAAGATGGAGTGAGGAAAATAGTTCTAGCTACTAACATGGCTGAAACCAGTATTACCATCAATGATGTTGTATTTGTAGTTGACTGTGGAAAGGCAAAAGAGACATCATATGATGCGCTAAATAACACTCCCTGTTTACTTCCATCCTGGATCTCAAAGGCTGCTGCCCGACAGGTAAGACCTGCTTATAGAATGTGGCATGACATGTGAGATCATGTTTTGTATTTTCTTCCATGATGTACGTTAAGGCTTTATGTTATTTGGGTCAAGGATAAAGTGGGTTGGGTACATTAACAATGCACAAAACCTAACACATTTATTGTGATTCCTTCTCTGGCAGAAATGAGTAAAATATTTATTCCAATTTTTATTTAGGTTTTTGATCTGGTTTCCATTCTGGGGCTCATATAACAAAAATTTTAGGTTTGTTCACTTATTATAAAAGAAAATGGAAAATAAAAATTCAACTTGTTTGTGTTGACATTATAAATAGTTAAGGTTTTTACAAATATGCCCTTGGACAGGCATGTTATTTCATAAGCTTTTTTATCTCGTCAAGCTTTATTGCTTGTAGTTCTATGTCTGCTTAGTACAGTACCTGGCATTCTACTTTACTGAGCTGAATTTCATACCAAGAAGTAACAAGTTAGTGGAAACTATCCTTGCCAATTCAGGACCAAGAGGTAATATGATGCTCCAATCTCACTTGTGTTGGGATTGTGGTCCACAAATGATATCCCAAACTAAATGCTGATTGATATGGGTGAAATTTTTGTCTCCAGAGTTTTATTTTTGTGACCAAATGATAGCCTGAGAATTTTGTGTAATATGTAGTGCAATGGTAGGGACACTCAGATAGGAACCTGTTGGTTCCAGGTTTGAGCACTGGTGGCTCCATGTTGTAATTGTGTTTTGGCCTCCATGGTACCCACAGAACAAAGTGTAACATAATTGACTCGTACCATTTTTACTTGAAGGCTTCATAGTTGCTTTGCAAATTAATCTGTTTCTTCTCGTTAACAAGTCAGATTAATAACTTGGAATAGTGACTCTGATATTCTACTTTTGTATTTTAGAGAAGAGGACGAGCTGGCCGTGTTCAACCTGGCGAGTGCTACCGTCTCTATCCCAGATGTGTATATGATGCTTTTGCCGATTATCAGTCACCGGAGCTTCTAAGGACACCATTACAGTCTTTGTGTCTGCAGATCAAGAGTCTCCAACTGGGAAGCATTTCAGAATTCTTATCTAGGGCCTTGCAGCCACCTGAACCTCTATCGGTATTTCCTAATAGAATCTGTTTTCTCAAAATTTGTATACCTTCAAAATTGGCATGAGTGGGAATCATTTTCACTTGCTGTTATGCCACAGAAATGTTTTGAGCTTTTTAAAAAAAAAAAAAAAAATTATTTTTAATTATTGTGAGGGAACATGTCATCACTGAGCCCCAATTTTCCTTATTGTTCATATTTCATATTCTTTTAAATGGTTTGTTTTTATATCCCCTACA
Organism: Rhizophora mangle; assembly: GCA_037832345.1. Classification (NCBI taxonomy): domain Eukaryota; kingdom Viridiplantae; phylum Streptophyta; class Magnoliopsida; order Malpighiales; family Rhizophoraceae; genus Rhizophora; species Rhizophora mangle. Next base: position 426,913 of record JBAPLJ010001034.1, read on the forward strand.
TTGTAGGTTCAAAATGCTGTTGAATACCTAAAGGTGATTGGAGCTTTGGATGAGAAAGAAAAACTGACAGTGCTTGGTAAATGAGTTACTGCCTAGACTGTTTGATTGCTCATTTTAGGTTTTTTGTAATAGGGTTATGATTTACACATCATAGATGAATCTTAAATAAGGAATAATTTCTTTGCAGGACGTCATTTGTCAGTCCTTCCTGTTGAGCCAAAGCTTGGGAAAATGCTCATATTTGGAGCTGTTTTCAGTTGTTTAGATCCCATAATGACAGTTGTTGCAGGTCTTAGTGTAAGAGATCCTTTCTTGATGCCATTTGACAAGAAAGACGTAAGTTTGCCACTGTTCTCTCTAATGATATTCATGGAAAATATAATTCCTCTTGAAATGTCATTGTATTTTGATTTGGATTTCCTTGACTGTAAGTCTGCAAATTTTTAGGTTAGCTATGGTAGGAGTGGCATAAAGGCTTCTGTATTGAAAGTTGTATCTGCTACAGTATTGTATTTACTATTGTTATACTGTAATATGAGCTCCTGAAGTGTGAGGAAAGAGTTGTTTCTGAAGACCTGTTCTTCTGGCTATATTTCATTTATCCTCCTCTAATTCTTGTGCTTTTGTTTTGTTCTTGGGTGATTAGATCCTCATCAAATTTTTTCATTTGGATTGCTTCACTTTGTTTATTTCAACTGGAGAGTTGACCATTTAGCTTCCTTTCTCATTGGTTGAAATGATTTTACTTGTTGAGTCTTAAATATTGTTTCTTTCTATCTATCAAAAAGAAAATCATTTCTTTCTGCAGAGCATTTGATTTGTTTTCTTATGATGATAGATGTGATTGTTCCATTAACAAGTTGAGTGTTGAAGATAGATGGCAATTGGTTATGTCCAAAATGAGCCAAAATTGGTGATTTTTTCTGGTTTTTTCCATTGTGCAAGCAATGTGATGTTCTGCAGCTATCATTTAATCTACTTGTGTAGGGGTGCCTCTTCATGGGTGTCTGGATGCAGTTTTGTGTTTTTGTATTCCTGTTCTTTTGTTTGTAATTTTATTGTTGATTCTCAACATTGATGCCTTCAATAATCTGCTACAATCCAGTTTCATGTTTAGAAGTCAAGGGAGCAAAGGAATAGCTGAGCTACACACCCACACAAACATACACACAATTATATTCCTTTTCTTTTGGCAGCTTGCAGAGTCTGCAAAAGCACAATTCTCTGCCCGTGACTACAGTGACCATCTTGCACTTATCCGTGCCTATGATGGTTGGAAGGATGCTGAGGGAAAACAAAGTGGTTATGAGTACTGTTGGAAAAATTTTCTTTCTGCACAAACTATGAAAGCCATTGATTCTCTTCGAAAGCAATTCTCTCACTTGCTCAAGGAAACTGGTCTGGTCAATCAGAAAACAGAAAATTGCAATGCATGGAGCCATGATGATCATCTTATCCGTGCTGTCATTTGTGCTGGCTTGTTTCCTGGGATATGCTCTGTTGTGGTAAAGGATGCTTTTGTTCTGTACCAGTATTTTTGCTTCTATTGAGTGTATGCATTTTATAACTTGAAATTTAATGAGGCAAATAAAAATGGTAATTAAAGCACCACTGCTGGCTTATTTGATTCAGAGGAAGTGTTTGAGGGGGCTAGCTTGTGTGAAAGATCATATCTTGTTTATATAAGTTATGAGAAAGATAAGTGGTAGTTGAGTGGAAGGCCTTTTTGTTAACTGAGAATAATGTAAATTAAAGTATTTAATTAATCTTTTTTTTCTTGCACAAAGGTGTAATTTTGCTTTGGTATGATTGTTTTGTGTAGAACAAGGAGAAGTCCATAGCACTGAAGACAATGGAAGATGGTCAGGTACTTCTGTACTCGGTAAGTTCCTCCATCTTTTGGTATTTTGGTATCTCTGAAGGCATTGCTTTGATTATCCTTTTTCACTGGAGGACATGTTTGTTGAAAGTCTGTGCTTTTCATTTTTATTTTCCAACCATGGTCCTTGACAGAATTCTGTGAATGGTGTGGCATCCAAAATACCTTATCCATGGTTAGTTTTTAATGAAAAAGTCAAAGTGAATGCCGTATTTCTCCGGGATTCTACTGGTGTATCCGATTCTGCTCTGTTGTTATTTGGAGGAAAAATCTCAAGTGGTGGACTAGTAAGTTATAATCCTGCTTGTGCTCGCTGTGCATATCTTGAGATATTTGTGCAAAGAAGATGTTTCTGAGCATCCTTTATGAAATTACTTCTGCTTTTAAATAGGATGGGCACCTAAAGATGTTGGGAGGGTATCTGGAATTTTTTATGAAACCTGCATTGGCAGATATGTATTTAAGCTTAAAGAATGAGCTTGAAGAACTGATTCAGAAAAAAGTAAGTACCAATCTTCTGTAACAACTTTATTATGTGATAATTTGGTGCATCAACACTCTGCTGTTGTGTGTGTCTTTGTGAATTTGTCTCTAGGTGTTGGGCAATGGTGATTTTTAATTTTATTTTTTGTTGCTCTATGCTTTTGCACAGCTTCTGGATCCCAATCAGGAAATGAAGTCATATGATGAACTCCTGATGGCAGTAAGGCTGCTGGTTTCGGACGACCAGTGTGAGGGTAGATTTGTATTTGGTCGGCAGCAGCCTGTGCCTGCAAAGAAAGCAGCAAAAGAGATACAATCAGGCAAAGGTGGGGTTTACAATTCTAAGAATGAGCTCCAGACTTTACTTGTCAGGGCGGGACATGGAGCACCTACCTATAAGACAAAACAACTTAAAAACAAGCAGTTTCGTGCCACCGTGATCTTTAATGGATTAGACTTTGTGGGGCAGCCTTGCAGCAGTAAGAAACTTGCAGAAAAGGATGCAGCTGCTGAGGCCTTGCTGTGGTTAAAGGGTGAGACTCAATCATCTTCTAAACCCATTGACCATGCTTTGCTGCTTCTCAAGAAGAGCAAGAGCCAAAAAAGAGACAGAACTCCAGTTTATGGCAGTAAGTGGAATTAAGTTGATGCTGAAAGACAAGGTGATATTATATCATAATCATTTTGAGAAGGAAGATGACAGCTCTGGGTCCCTCAAGAATATCTTTGGGTAGTGAGAATGTTGACGAACCTTCCTACCATTGAGTCACATCTAAAATGGGAAACTCAGACTTCCTACAATCTTCCAATTGCTTTGATCGTAAACATATTTCTCCTGCTCATGGAGGAGGATGCCAAATGTACAAACAATCTAAAATGCAGATCTGTGATCAAACCATGAAGAGGGTGGATTGGGGGATATGTGATTTACGGTAGGTTAGGACTCAATGTCATGTTCAAATCAAAGAATAACAGGTTTTAAATACATAATATAACTGATGGCTATTTCTTCTCATCTGGATAATGTGAGAGATCATTCTTCAAAGGCAGAAGCTGGAGGTCTAATCAGCTTAAGTGAGGACAAACCTGTTCTGATACTGGTGCTCCATGCTTCAACTCAAAAGAGACAATTGATCAAACTTTATTGCTGTTCAAGTGGGCATTGTTGCTTTCTCATCTTCTTGCTGTTGTTACGGCGAAGGATTAGCATTATTGTTCTTACCTGAAACAGTAAGCATGATAGAAATCATCTGTATAGCAAGAACTTTTTGCATGCAGGATAATCTTTCCTCACATTTTGTAGCTGTTCAACATTGGTGGTAAGGTTTGACAGAAACCTTTGCCTTCTTACTGGATCCGATAGTGTGGTTGGACCTGCAGGGGCCAGCATGCTGAATCCACTGGGATTAAGTCTACATCAGAATTGTTGTATAGTTTGGAAGGTGATAGCCTTTCACCCATCATTCAGCATTCCATAACACTTCTGGATATAAAAGTTGTCAAGGCATTTACTTATATGCCAAGATTTTTTTTTTTTTTTCTCATTGTTTTCTTGATCAATCCTCTGAACTGATGAAAAACAATCTAAGGGAACTTGAGGATTGTCAGTGACTTAACTCGATCAAGAATTTAGCTAGAATGGCAATGTGCTTATTTTGAAAGCTCCTTACTCTTTAAAGTTTATGTGGTAAATCTTTTGTCATCTTGGTTTCCTTGATTAGGAGTTCGATGGCTATTTGTTGCAGGGATTCATGTTTTCCCCCTTTCCCTCTGATTTGTTGAAAGAATAATTCTCTCTTTGTTTTACAATGGATCAGAACGACCTTGATACATTTTCGCATGAGTTCTTATTAGAAGCAAATTAAAATTCCTGTCAGATCATTTTCCCCATAAACAAATAATAGCATAGATTATGTCTATTCCTGGAAAGTTTATAAAATTACCTTGTAGGATGGCTGTATACTCTTTCTTACCTAAGGAAAAAGGGTATGCATATGATACCATATATCTAACAAATTTAGGTGATTTCTTTTCTGGAAACCGACTTTGCTGAGCAATGGATTTCAGAGTTAAAGTTGTGTGCAAGTTTTCAGACACAGGGAGTTGTGTGCAAGTTTTCTGACACAGGGAGTTTACTCGCGGTCTATTTAAAATCTTTTGCTTTTGGTAGTTGATTAGGTTGCTGAAGGAATGAGGAAGAAAGTAAAAACAGAACAAAAAAAACGTGAAATCATGGGTTCTAATGTGTAAGAAATTGAACAGGGAGCCTAATTCTGGAGGGTGCTTGGGATTTCAATTGTTATCAATGCAGATGTTTATGTATTCGATGAGCAAGTACAATACTTAGATAGAAACCCATAACAGTTCTTGATGAATGCCACAGTGGGAACAATTCTGTTAGTAGTCAAAGAACCAAGAAGCAGCCATGGATAGGGGGTTCCATTGCTGGATTGTGATGGCCAGAGGGTGCATTCTGGAGGGCTTTTCTTTTCCGCGTGGTTTGCGCTCCAATGATCTCTTCATTTTCATTTTCATTCTCTCCCGTAATTTGTAGCAGATGCGTGCATGTTGAGAACTTAGGTTTAAGAATTAGGAATTTGAAATAGAGATTGAGAATTGGGAATTGAAAATAAAATTTTTGCAAAAATAAAGGGATAAAATTGATCTCTTTAAGGCGCAGTCTCTAATAATCATTTGGAGAGAATTAGTCTCCAAAGACTCTGATAATGATTACTTCTTACCAAAAGTTACAAGTATTACAAATATATAAATTTACTATTATTTGTTTATTCACCATCATCCAGGTGCTGTTAGAATTAAAATTCATCAGTAAAGCTAAAGTCAGGGAAACCATGAGAATGAAAGGAAGAGAAAGGGGTGCAGATAGTTGCCTTGTTGCCCGTTCGAGTTATCTCTCCTGTGGCATTGCTCCTGATTACCTAATCTCTTTGCATTCCGTTTTTCCCTGAAGCCCCAATCCATGTTTCAACCTCCATCACTTCCCCCCTACAAGAATCATCTTTCAATAATCAGCTCCTCTGTAATAGTTTTTCAATTGTGAACTAATCCATTCACCTCGGCACGGCATGGCATATTTTTCATCTTGAGGATGAGAAATTTGTAGACAAACTGATTTATTAACATGGGCATAGACTAAATTTATGAAACTATCTGGATATGCAGCATATGTCAATGTCAGCTTTCTAAAAGGCATGCCAGGAAGAATGGCCATTTTGGTGGACTAGATTCATTAAAGAATTTTACCTATAGTGTTAAACTGCACTTTAAGGGTCAGGTTACTCATGTGGGTCATTGATTAAGATTGAGTGTATTCAACATGTCTCCATATTTTACAGTTTAGAAACTTCATAGAGCAGGAACTCTTCTTTTGTTATACTTACTTCAGAAGAGCCTTTCAATTAAGAATAAACGGATTGGATAATCATCAACTTCAACTTGCATCCTGCTCACAACCCAAAGGTTTTTATTGTGAGCAGGGGACAGAATTCCTTTGTTTCTTTTTTGCTGCCTTGGACGCGTAGAGAGAGTTAGAAACATGATCTGGCATGCTAAGGCTTTTATAGTGAGAAGTGGACGAGAGAAACCAGGAACATGTGTCTAGAAAGGCCAGACAGAGGACAGAATCTGTTGTACAGTTCATGTTGCAAAAAATGGTTCCTCATGCATGACCACTTTAAGTCTTTAGAATGAGCATGGAGCTTAGGAAAAGATGGGGTTAGCCAGTTGTCCTTGAAGTGATTGTGAAGTATAACTCAAATTTGGCTTTCTTTGTGAAATTTTGAATTATGCATTCAAACAAGATAAACTATTTTAGAGGACATTTTTATACAACTAAGAGGGGAACACATTGAATGGTCTTCCAATTAACCAAGCATGAAACATTTCACGAGCACATGATAGTATACTGACCAACATCCTAAATCAAAACGTTAAACCAATGTTTGCATATTGGGATACATATGCTGCCATGGAAGTTCTAAATCTTATTGACCCAACATACATGGTCTGTCTTTGATAGGACCATGGAAGTGTGTGATAAGAAAAGTCGAAGAGTGATAGCACTCCAAAGAAAAAAAAAAAAAAAAAAAGAAAAGAAAAAGAAAATACATGATACATAAACAATTATTATAAGATAAAATCGGTTGGTATTTATTAACATACATAATAATTTCTCATCAGTGATCCCGCAATGCTTTATTTATTTATTTATTTATTTTGATAATTTGGGTTTTGGGTCTTTGAATCGTAGTCTCTTAAAACAAATAAAATCGCTTGGTCTACCATCACAGAGATGAGTTTTTAACCTTTGACTAGCTGGCATGGATCCCAAAGTCAGTTCAAATAAAGAAGTCGCAAGGTTTTTAACTGAAGATCTCTTAGTGTTTCACCCCCACGCCCTGATCACTTGACCAACTCTCAGTGAATATAAGAATTTCATTTATGCAATCATCAATGGACCATCAGGTTAATACTGAGAGTGTCATATCATTCAAAGTGGTAAAAGGCTACTGTATGAATTTAATGTGTTGTGTGCAAAAGTGCACGTAATTCCTGGAACAAAGTAAATTATGTCATAAATCTCTCAACTTTTTGCCTAATTTTACTGAACTTTTGATTCATTATAATCAACTAATAGATTAATGACAAATTAAATATAATTTGATGAATATTAAATTTAAATTTTAAAGTAGAATTTAAAATTTAAATATTAAATTTTATTAATGGTTAAATTTGTTTTTTACTCCAACTAGACAAAAGGAAAATTTGGGGACCATGTCTTACATTAAACCATCATTAGTTTTTATTTTATTTTTACTTTGCAAGTGTCTTGAGGCAGCTCTCTCTAACTCTGACCCTGTCCAAAACCGTCCACCTCCTACTCTAATTTTCGATTATAACCCTTAACCGAGACGATGAAAGCAACTATATTTCCTTTCGCCTTTCTTGGTTTTCAGGAAGGGAAGCGAATTGAAAACTGGGTTTGATTTTCCAGAAGAAAGGACGTGTGTTGTTGTAAGACGAAGGCATGCAAGCATCAAAATCACGCAATGATTGACAATTGGCCAAATAGGTCTTATAGTTCAGGTAGAAGCGTTATGTAGACGTTTCAAACTTGAGGGGCAGGTAGATCTTGTTAACAACCCTTGGAAAAATCTTGGAGTATCTATTACGAAATTCAGTTCAAATTAATTTTTGGAAAATAGTTGGAGGTCAAAGGGTTGGGGAGCCTGGGACCATCCAATCATTTCTCAAAATCTTTTTTTTCTTGATTTTTTTTTTGAATTTTTTTTTTTTTTTTTTTTAAAGAAGGATGTTTATTAGGGGGATCTGGTCCCCTATGACAAAGGGGTTTGATCTCTCTAATGGCACCCTTAAATTTTATTAGTACCAGCAAAACTGGCTTGCATTCAGTAAAGTGTGAAACTAAACTAAGAGTTGAGATTAATGATATCAAAGATCAAGACCCATAATTAATATAAAAGATACTCACAACAACCGAAAGAAGTGTGATTATATGCATTTTGCTTTTCCTTCAAGATACTTACAGATTCTTCGTGTTCGTTGGGGGTGAACGGAGAGGTGGCAGTGGTTTATTTTCGTTCGAGGAATTTGATGGGTATGGTTTACAAACGACCAACCCTCCAAAAGTCGATATTCTTTGTTATTGCGGTCATCAATCAAAGATGTTTTAGGTGAACATTGACAATTATTCAATTATATAAAATAATAATAATAATAATAATAATAATAACAGGTTGGCTGACAATTATTATTGTTTTCTTGTACCTCCCTGCAATTTGAACAAGAAAGATGGGAATTTTGGATTTAACTGATGGATGGATGGATGCAACATGTGGGATGACAAGAAATTAATGTTTTCAGCTCTGCGCAAGGAACATTCTAATAATTACATATAAAAATTCTTGTAACTTAAGGGCTTTACAATTCAATTTTTAGTAGCAAATGTGCAACTGATGATGCTAACCTAAAATTAATTCTCTTTGTGTATTCTGAGACTAATTAATAGAGTTTGAAGTTTGGTGATTTTAATTCAACAAGATGCATATGAGATAAAAGAATAATATTTTTTTCTATTTTTTGCTAGAAGTAGGGATAAAAATATATACATTTAATTCATTCTAACATTTATAGCGTTAGAATCTCGTGTATTTGTAGTGCATTTTTTAAAATATTGTACCTTTTGTGTGTCACTTTAATTGATTTTCTTTGACTCCACATGCTCCTCCGTTTAGTGAGGATTTAAGTGAATGATGTGCATATATAAACTATAGAGAAATGAGGATTTTCTTGTTTATGCTGCTGCACCATTTTGTGGTGCTTATTGTCCACCTTCTTGCTTTTCTTGCAGGGAGAAGTTGCTTATAAACAATAGGTGATTCTGCACCATTACCAACCAACGTTACAGTTTGCTTGTCATTGTCAAAAAAGTAGAGTACTTTTGATTACTTACGCAGAAAACAATGAACAAAAAAGAATAGGTGCGAAAAAATGGGAATTAGGTTCAAAAGGGTGGAAATTTATGAGAAGAATTAATTTTGTTTCCTCACAAAGTAGAGACTGCTCACTGATGCAGAAGCTGCAATGCTTTTAGCAATGTCGGCCTAAACCTATTCAGATCAATCTTGACACTTTGCTTGTCGAAGTACACTGACTTGAATGCTAGCCAGCCCTGTTTTTGGATCTCCCTGGGGTCCTTGAGGACTACATGGTCCGCTGGATACTGCTTCGCCAAGCTGCTCTCTTCTAGCTCTATCTTATACTCCAAGTACCTTAAGTTCATGTCCTTGGAGGGCTCTGCAAAGCTCACTTTCGAGACCCATTCCGCACCTCCAAATGGGACCACTTGGATCAGGATTGCATTGTCAGGAAGGAAAAGAATGTTGGTTAGCCCTGCACCATGAACTCCCATGACAACATCACAGGAATTCACAATTTTTGCAAACCTTGCTAAATTAGTATCAGGCTCAGCCACAACTACATTATACCCCAGCCTTCTAGCCATTTTGGCAATTTCACCCACATTTGTAAAAGCTCTAGATTTTTTTCTTGAAATGATTAAGAGCTTAGGCCTTATCTTTTCGCCAACCCTGATTTTTATTGCAGTTTTTTCTAATGAATATGAATTTCTCAAAAAATCCCTGAAATCTTTCATTGAAAACCCAGATATTGAAGGATCAACATTGAGCTCTTTTCTGGACAGACTTTTGAGACCAACTACTGTGCCCGGAAAGCACTGGATACCTGCTCCCTTATCAATGTCAACAATTTCATACCTTGACAATGCCTTCACCAATAGTTCAAACTTTTCCATCCACCTAAGTGCTCGGTCTGTGATAAGGAACTTCACTTCTCCATTAAAGGATCGAGCAGTTGAGTATAGCGGGATCATGATGTCAGTAAAGGCATGGAAATAGTTTCCTGAATATCCTCCAGTGGAAAATAAGACTGCAGGAACATTGTGATTTTGAGTGCACTTAGGGATACCTTGCCAATCGCTTACAAGCTTTACCGACCATTCTTTCACACTACTCATTGCTGTTTTGTCACCCTTTCGTGCATACGGTCTGATACTCCAGGAGGTGTTTTCTGCTGCCAGAATATCCCTTCCAGATGTGACAATGAATACAGTGGATGAACTTCCATCGACCCTGATGTCCCCTCTAACATCACAGAAATCTGATCTTTCTGTTGGATTGCAAATGGGAGCAAATTTATTGTTCATTGCAACATCTACTCCATCACAAATCAAATAGGAAACATGCTTCAGCCAGACAATTTTGTATGTAAATTGCAACAATTCAACGCGAAAAATATTTGCTCTGCTTACGTCAAGTGATCATTTGAAACATACCTCTGTCTATTTGCTGGGAGTTGCTTGAGTCATTTAACCGTGCCAGATTTTTCTTTGTAACTTCTTTGTACACAAATATGAGAAAATAAATGAGTCAGGATTGAAATCTTATCAATTTCTGGGATTCGGTACACTTTAGTAAATGTCGGCTGATTGCCTCATAAATGTAGATAACTAACCCTCTTCTTTTCTGCTTGTCTCTTTGACAATTGGCTTTTTGTCTCCCAATGAAGTTTCTGAACCTTCAAAATTCGACATTAATGAACTAAGTTTAGATACAACAAAGCGAGCTCGGCATCTCAGCTGGCCTGAACCAATTATATTAAGATCTGTTCTACAGCTTGTTTAATTCAAATGAATTGCTTGAGACATAGGCTTACCAGTGACTATGGAGCTACATGTGTCAGTGTTGTTGGCAATCTCCTCGATTACAACGTCTGCATCTTTAAACATGGAGAAGGAATGACTTGAAGCTTTGATCAAGTTGATTTTAGGCAGTTTCCTATATATGTTAAAATACATTTCTGCACAAACATTGATCAATACATACCGTTTCCTATTCCGGTTAACAAGGAGCTGTCACTACCATTGATAATCTTCAATTCTTGAATCTCTCGAGTTGACAACGGCATATTCACTGCAGAAACCAATAGGAGCTTCAGAGAGGCAGAAACAAGTAGTCTCCTTCAGGTTAATATTTCAAAGCTTAAGTAAAGAGGGGGTGGCATCTAGCGAGCCACCTTAAGAGGAGCTCACGCTTGGACATGTCATGCTGTATGCAGTATGATTTGTTATTGAAGTTGGGGTGCTATATTGAGGACTTACAAATTGGCAGAAGACTGATATAAGACCTGAACGCGCAAATGCTGAATGCAAGGAAAGTGCAAGCAGCCACAGCCCCAAAACCCATCCTCTTCTGCTCATTCTTGCTAAAACTTCTGGCAACCAAAGTATCATACATCATTTTCACTCACTCCAACGAAGCAGAATTTCAAGACCATTCAACAGATGAGTGTATTTGTTCACAAGTGTCATGCTATTGTGCATCTCGCAGGATAAAAAAAGGATTGAGGCTTCTTGAATAATACATGCGGCAACCACGATGCACTCCGCGTCAAAAGATTTTGTCAACTTTATGAAATGATTCGAAAAGGGACTTTGCTTGCAGTTTGTAGCTGGGGCAAGCGTTGTGCATATTAATTGTCGTTTTACGCAACGTTTCTATATGGATTCTTGGAGTTGAAATTGCTGATGGGGGGGCACTTTCGTTACTTGTAATCCAGCTTTGAAAGGCATGTGACAACCAAGAGTCGGCACAAAATCGGGTACTATTACAGCCAAGTGGCAAACTGCATGGAGAAAGAGAACTAGAGGTGGTTGGCTCTTCGATAGCCTCGATAAATGCAAGAGAAAAATTAAAACTACACTAATGGTAACGGATTCTTTTTGTTTTGTTTTTTTCCCCCACTATTCCTAATTATTTATGGTGGGTGGTTGGTATTGGACCCTAAAATGGAATGGAATTAAAAATAAAATTCTCTAATCTACTCTTGTGTTGAGTAAGTAGTACGACACGTTTCTCCGAGTGCATATAAAACATCAAAATCTTGGGTCACAAAAAAGGGAAAAACCTCGAGGAAATAGAGCTTGGCTTGCTATGAAAATGGCGAAATTGACATAACGAAAACACGGCTTAATAGAGATGACAACGGGTGGGGGCGGAGGACAGGATTGTAAATTCTCCCCTCAGTTTGTTAAAAATACTTATTTTTTAACCTTTCTTCATAATATATATATATATATATTATTTTTCCTGATTATTGTAAACTAAAAAAATAACAAATGTTAAAAGAAAAAAAAAATTGGTAATGAGATAAAGATAGATGTATGTGTATTTGTAATTCTAGATATATATTATTTATAAGTTAATAATAACTTAATTTTAAAATTGAGATTAAATTTGAAATTTTAACATCAAACTCTACTAAGAGTTAAATTATTTCCACTACTCCAATTAGATAAAAGAAAAATTTGAGGATCATACCTTACATTAAACCCTAAATCGCACTCAAAACCATGCATAATATCTGGAACTAATCATCTTGTTTGTGATTAATCAAAAATAACCGTGCCAATCCCTAGCCGATCTTCCTTGTAACGCCAATCTCCACGACCCATCTTACGAATATTTTCCCTCAAATTGTGGGGTGGCATGCAAGTATACAAACGCTCATAGCCAGTGGTGTCAACGGTATGTGTCCAACTGAATTGTTATAGAACTTGCATTGACATTTTCAATAGGCCCTGAGCCCGTCTGGCAGGGGCTTCGGCACAAGTCCTCCTGGTCCATTTTGCTCGGTTCGTCTGTACAAGTATCTAGCCATCCTATCCCAACCCGCACGAGCCCACCTGCACCGAGTATCTAACAAAGTTGACAGAAGGAGACACCGGTCTCATCCCATTAACACGACACGGTTCCAACGGTACCGAGACAGCCAAGTCATTTAAAAGAATATCGTTACTTTTGAAAGCACGAATGTGTTGTTATAAAAGGAAGCCGTGCTTTTACCAGCGAGCAGCATCAAAATCACACAATTGATGACAAGACAATTTGCCAAATATGTCTTACAGTTTAGGTATGTCGATGTTGAAACTTAAAGGGTCGGTAGATTTTGTAACAAACCTTGAAAAATTCTTGGAGTGAGTGAACTTTTATTGAGAAGCCGAGAAATTTATTATAAAATTCGGTTCAATTTGAATTTTGAGATATAATTAGGACCAAAGGGCCTGAAGCCAGAGACCCCAACAATTTCTCAAAAACCTCTATTTACTTATTTATTTATTAAAAAAAAAAAAAAAAGAAGCAAAAATTGGGTGTCTATTAACGTGATCTGGGGCCCTTATAGCAAGAGGGCTCAGTCCCCCTAACAATTCCGTTAAAATTTATTTTGCATTCAGCAGTGTATGAAACTAACCTAAGGATTAAAATTACAGAGATAAAAAATCAAGACCGATAATTAATATAAAACACATAAGTAAATAAAAGATACAACAAACAAAAATGTGTGATTGTATGCATTGTGCTTGTCCGTCAATACGTATGGATTCTTCGGGTTTGTTGGGCGAGACTGGCGGTGGAGGGATTTGTTAACCAACCACATGAGGCATGGTTTACAAAATTACCAAACCTTTGAAAGTCAATATATTCTGTTATTGTGGTCATCAAATAAAAGATGTTTTAGGTGAATATTGACAATTATTCAATTATCAAAAAGTGCAAAAAAAAAAAAAAAAAAAAAAAAAAACAGGTTGGCTGACATGATTGTTTTCTTCCACATCCTTGCTCTTGCACAAGGAAGATGAGAAATTTAGAATTAACTAATGGATTGATGGCGGGAAGAAATTAAGGTTTTAAGCACTACTCAAGTAACATTCTAATAATTAAATTTAAATTTTTTTGTAACTTAGAGGGTTTATAATTTAATTTTTATTAACACACGTCAGATTAACAATGTCAATTTAAAGTTAATTTTTCTTGTTTATTCTAGGACTAATTAATAGAGTCTGAAATTTAATGATTTTAATTCAACCATATGAATCTGAGATGTAAAAATAATTTTTTTTTTTGTAAAAAATAAAAATTGTGCACATTTCATCCATTCTTAAACATCATGACCTTAGAATATGCATCATTTTAAATATTGTACTCCCTGTGTGTCACTTTAATTGATTTTCTTTGACTCCAAGGGCTCCTCTGTTTGGTGAGGATTAAGCGATCGATGTGCACATATAAACTATAGAGAAATGGGATTTTCTTGTTTATACTGCTGCAACATTTTCTTATGCTTGCATGTCACTGTAAAAACAGTGGGTTCTTTTGAATACCTGTGCGAAATAATGGACAAGAAAAAAAAAAAAAAGTTTGAAAATAGGAATTAGGTTCAAAAGGGAGGAATTTGTGTGAAATACTAATTTTGTTTCCTTCCAAAGTACTGAATGCTCACTTATGCAGAAGCTGTAATGCATTTAGCAATGTCGGCCTAAACCTATTCAAATCAATCTCTACACTTTGCTTGTCCAAGTACACTGACTTGAATGCTAGCCAGCCCTGTTTTTGGATCACCCTGGGGTCCCTCAGGACTACATGGTCCGCTGGATATTGCTTCGCCAAGCTGCTCTCTTCTAGCTCTATCTTATACTCCAAGTACCTTAAGTTCATGTCCTTGGAGGGCTCTTCAAAGAACACTTTCGAGACCCATTCTGCACCTCCAAAAGGGACTACTTGGATCAGGATTGCATTGTCAGGAAGGAAAAGAATGTTGGTTAGCCCTGCACCATGAACTCCCATCACAACATCACAGGAATTCACAATTTTTGCAAACCTTGCTAAATTAGCATCCGGATCAGCCACAACTACATTGTACCCCAGCCTTTTAGCCATTTTGGCAATTCTATCCACATTTATAAAGGCTCTAGATTTTTTTCTTGAAATGATTAAGAGCTTAGGCCTTTTCTTTTCGCCAACCTTGATTTTTACTGCAGTTCTTTTTTCTAATGAATATGAATTTCTCAGAAAATCCCTGAAATCTTTCATTAAAAACCCGGATATTGAAGGATCAATGTTGAGCTCTTTTCTGGACAGACGTTTCAGGCCAACTACCATGCCTGGAAAGCAATGAATACCTGCTATCTTATCAATGTCAACAATTTCATATCTTGACAATGCCTTCATCAATAGTCCAAACTTTGCCATCCACCAAGGTGCTCGGTCGGTGATTAGGAACTTCACTTCTCCATTAAAGGATCGAGCAGTTGAGTATAGCGGGATCATGATGTCGGTAAAGGCATGGAAATGGTTTCCTGAATATCCTCCAGTGGAAAATAGGACTGCAGGAACATCGTGATTTTGAGTGCACTGAGGGATACCTTGGCGATCACTTAAAAGCTTTACTGACCATTCTTTCGCGTTACTCATTGCTACTATGTCACCCTTTCGTGCATACGGTCTGATACTCCAGGAGGTGTTTTCTGCTGCCAGAGTATCCATTCCGGATGTGACAAGGAACACAGAGGATGAACTTCCATCGACCCTGATGTCCCCTCTAAAATCACAGAAATCTGATCTTTCTGTTGCATTGCAAATGGGAGCAAATTCATTGTTTATTGCAACATCTGCTTCTTCACAAATTAAATCCAAAAGATGCTTCAGCCAGACAATATTGTATGTAAATTGTAACAATTCAATGAAAAAAATATTTGTTCTGCTTATGTCCATAATGTACTAATAAACTCGAAGTGATCATTTGAAACTTACCTCTGTCTATGTGCTGGGAGTTGCTTGAGTCATTTAACTGTGCTGGATTCTTCATTGTAACTTCTTCATACGCAAATATGAGAAAATAAAAGAGTCAGAATTGAAATTTTATCAATTTCTGCGATTAGGTACATTTTAGTGGATGTCAACTGTTTGCCTTAGAAATGTAGATAACTTACCCACTTCTGTTCTGCTTGTCTCGTTGATAATTGGCCTGTTGTCTCCCAGTGAAATTTCTGAACCTGCCAAAATTCGAAATTAATGAATTAATATTAGAGACAACAAAGCGAGCTCGGCATCTCAGCTGGCCGGAACCAATCACGTTAATACCTGTTCTACAACATGTTTAATTCAAAAGAATTGCTTGAGACATAGACATACCAGTGACTATGGAGCTACTTGTGTCAGTGGTGTTGGCAATCTCCTCGATTACAACCTCTGCATCTTTAAATAAGGAGAATGAATGACTTGAAGCTTTGATCAAGTTGATATTGGGCAGTTTTCTAAATATGTTAAAATACATTTCTGCGCAAACATTGATCAATACTTACTGTTTCCTATTCCAGTTAACAAGGAGCTATCACTATCATTGATGATTTTCAATTCTTGAATCTCACGAGTTGACAACTGCAAATTCACTGCAGAAACCAATAGGAGCTTTAGATAAGTAACATGGGGTTGTCATCAAGCAAGCCAGCTTAAAGAGCTTCAACTTTTACTTGTCATGCAGCATGCAGTATGAGATTTGTTATGGAAGTTGGGGTGTAATATTGAGGACTTACAAATTGGTAGAGGACCGATATAAGACTTGAAGAACGCGCAAATGCTTAATGTGAGGAAAAAGCAAGCAGCAGTTGCCCCATAACCCAACTTCTTCTGCTCACTCTTGCTAAAGCTTCTGGCAAGCAAAGTATCATACATCATTTTCACTCAATCACGCTACACCCTCTGCGTCGAGACTCGGAAGAACTAAAACTTCAAGACCATTCAGCAGAAGAATGTATTTGTTCAAAATTGTCATGCTATTTTGCATCACATGATAAAAAAAGGATTAAGGTTTCTTGAAAATATTTGCTGCAACTATGATGCCCTCCACGTAGGAAGATTTTGTGAGCTTTATAAAATGATTTGGAACGGACTTTGTGGTTGACAGTTGTGGCAAGCATTGCTCATAATAATCATCGTTTTAGGTAACGTTTCTATATCGATTCTGAAGTTGAAATTGCTGATGGGGCCTTTTACTTAACTTGGATTCCAGCTTTTGAAAGGCATAAGACAACTAAAAGCTAGCAGAAAATTTGGAAACAACGAGAACAATGAGAACTAGAGTCGGTCGTCTCTAAGATATCCTTAAGAAATGACACAGAAAATTTGAAAGTACAGTAATGGTAACGATGTTATTTTAATCCCCACTATCTAACATGTATCTAATTATTTATTAGAGGTGGTTGGCATTGGACCATAAAAATAAACATAATCAAAGTAAAATTCCAGTTGGATAGTCAATTTACTTCTTGAGGAAAGTTATCAAAGATACTTGAAGTTGAATAAACACAATATAACCGCATTCTATGGAGAGGTAGCAGAGACAGATCATCCACCAAGATAATACCAAGATCAGATCTACACTTTGTTTTTGACCGATATTTAACTTAGATCTTCAAACTCCCTCATGACTAATTTATTTTGAGTGTAGCTTAGTTGCCACCAAATACAAAACTCGATGAGGATGAGATTTGGGGTATCGAGCTTCATGCTTCGCTCCCAGTTTGTCCCTAGTGATATCTGCAATATTCCGTGAAATTTTGTGCTAGTATAAAATATTTTCTTTGGTTAAGCAAACCATGATGGCACATTCAGTATGTCCATCAAAAGTTATTATCTGTATCTTACTGGAATAGCTTTGAATTTCTACATATACTCGTATTTTTGGTTTACGTTAAAAGGACCCATCAAGAACGACAACGTGCCAACAGTCCAACACAATCATATCAATATAATGTTAAGTTATGGTTACAAAGGAAGAAGTGAAAACAAAAGCTTGGAGAGTTGAAGGATTTTCATTGGATACACCGCAAAGTCTTCTTGTTGGTTCGTAAGATTTGATTTTCGTGGAAAATTTGTGATGCAGTCAAGGTCTGGATAACGCGTCAGAAACTAAACTAATTGAAAAAGACGTGCATAGAAATTGTGTGGTTTGCCGTGTGAGTTTGAACCTTGGGGTATATTCTTAAGGTTGACGACATATTTACATTTTGTAACCCTATTTAATAAAAATTACTTCAAGACTCGGCCTGAATAGCAGTGCGATCAGGGGTCCCCTCCCTACGCGTGTGGCAGTAATTAGTAGAATATTTTCTTTTGTGGGTGTGGATGGTTCAACGCACAAGGTCGCCATTTTTGAGTAAATAAATAAAAAAAAAAAAAGAAAAAATTCCTTCTAATTATCTAGGTAGTTGACAATGCTCGAGTAATTTAGTAAGCACTAATAATAATTTGCAACGCGGAGTGGTTTTCTAAGCAATATTTTTTAGTGGATGTAACACCAAACACATGACTAAAATCATGGAAGCGTCTCGAGTAAAATAATCAAATACAAAACAGCTAGATTATTTTCTTGATTAAGCAAAATCTTGCTTGCCGACAATGGAGTTGGCTTCGTGCATTTGGACTCGTAGAAAACTGCTCGGACAGCCAAATTAAGAAGCTAATTTGGTTGGTATATTAGATTAGGACATGTTAATTAACGATCTATGACCCTAAATTTGAGGCGAAGATCTGAATCTTCTAAAACGACTACGCGTGTACCATAATAATTATATATTCATTTGGACTTCGTACTCTATCTATTTTCCCACAATAATTCAACCACCCCTGGCTTTGTATTACCCTGGTTGATTACCGCCATACATATGAATGTGCCAATCAGAATTATTTAAGGTATTTGACAAATGTGATTCGATACGAATGTGATCGGAATTGTTTAAGACAATTAACAAATGTGATTCGATACCAATAAACTTTATTGCCCTGATACTGAAATCATCTTCACAACTGAAGTCGAACCAAGTCCAGAAAATTTAAAAATAAAAAAAGGGCAAACAAATGGGATTTTGGGTTAACACCGCAAGATGGGTTCTGCCACGGGAAGTCAACGATTGGTACCAACTGCGAGCATCAAACAATTGTGTAATTAGCACCGTCAACAAGAACGCGTACTCTCTCTCGACATAATGTTATATATCTATGATATTTAATAATACTCAGAGTCGTCTTCTAAAAATTGACGAAGATGGGTTGGATTCTGAGTATCTCTCAAACACTAAAAATAATAATATTCAATATGAAACCCATTCTATGTGGCCAAATTGTAGTAGTCAGTCTTTAGATGTAGAGGAAAGTAAATGATTTCTAACACTTAAAACTCTTTAATTGAATCATCTTGCATCCAAGCCTTACATATCAATCTTTCTCAATTTGCTTTTATATATATAATTGATTTTTTTTTTAATTTTATTTTGAGGGATTAGTTCTCCTACAATCAAATTCAGCTCCATAAAATATTACTTCTTCATGTACCAAAATATATATATATATATATATATATATATATATATATATATATTCACAAATTGATTGCGCTTTGCAGTTGAACAAGGTTTGATTGTGATGGCTTAATTACTCTTACAGCAAGCGTTTCCGCATAAAACCAAAATTATTAGGTGAAACATATAAGCAACTAAGCCTTGCACATAATCTTTACATGGTGGACGTAGGCTAGAACAAGACCGAGCTGTCCCTATAAGAAAGGCATTATTCGAGTCGTCCATTTTACAGTCTTCTTCCCTGGTCAAAATCTATGTAGATTTAATTTATTGGTCCGTAAGATAACCTAAAAAGAATGAATTAAGTTTTTTTTTTTTTTAAAAAAAAAAAAAAAGAAAATGTAAATTTAGATGCATTGACAAGTTGGCCAACTATAGACGAATATATAAAATTTCTCAGGAGCGAAAATGATTCTTGTAGATAGAGATTAATCAATTATTTAACAATATCGACAAGCAAATGCCAAATACTTAGAAGAGCAAATAATAGAGAAATCAAATATAAGTAATTTATAGTATTTCAAATTCTCTAGAAAATATATATCCACTCTATTACCTCTCCATAATTATTTGCAGTCCATCGTCACAAACCTTCCTGATTGGATAGAGACCACACCCTTACAAATTCGCTTATTGTTTTGTTGTCAAATTCAACAATACCTTTATTGTTGTTATAGCATCAAGGTGATGCATACAACACTTTTCACGAATATTTCTCTTCCACACAACTCAAGTCTCTTAAAATAAGAGCATTCACCCAACCCACACAAAAAAAAAAAAAAAAAAGAAGAAAACCCGAGCACGAGAAGAAGTGGGCTTGGTCGTTGGATGGGAAGTCTCATTTTGAGGTTGAACTGGGCTTTTGCAGAGGCCCTTTTATAAGAATTCAATCTAGGTGTGCATAACGAATGAAACGCTGGGCCTTCTTCTTTCCCTTTTTAATACTCCTTACTTCACTAGGACCAAAAAAAAAAAAATATATATATATATATATATATATAAAAAGATTAAAAAAAAATTATTATAATATTTTAATAACATATATATATATATATATATATATTATTAATTAAATTATTAAATATATAATATATTAATTTTTTTATTGAAATTTTTTTTATGATGTTATTAGTTTTAAAATTTTTATAATAATGTTAAATGATCCATTAATTCATTAAATTGAATCTCTTACCTTATTATATTATATTGGACACTCATTGTGTTATCTAATTATATTAGAAATAGTAATATTCGTTTTAATTTAATATCATGAGTAAATTATATAAATAATTTTTTAGTGGACATAAATAAATGTAATTTTAAAAAAATAAAAAAAATACTAAACAAGAGAGTTTTTCATTACTTTTGTATCATACAATTATTTTAGTAGCAACTTCACTCTCGGTGGCTATGAACTGACAGTAGTCAACAAGTCCTTCCAGGATCCCGACTCTTTTTTTTTTTTTTTTTGTGTTTTTGTGTGTATGCGTGTGCGTGTGCGTGTGCGTGTGCGTGTGCGTGTGTAAACCTTAGCTGTGAGGTCTGATATCATGTGACAGACGTCCCATAATCTGTCAATTTTATGAATTTGTGCCCGTCTACATGACAATTTTGACTGGGTTCAAAATGAACCCGCTGATGCGGACAAGGCTGACAAATATATGAGCCCTCTATTTCTTAATTGTTTTTTAGCACATTGGAAAATTTATATTATTGTGTTTGAACGGAAATTTTTCTGTTTGTCTGGAAAGCGAAAAGGACCCTTTGCTTTCTTTCATTTTCCAGTAAATGGATATTGATTAACATCCAAACATCACGAATTGCTAGGTAGGATCTCCGGCGCAGATAACCAAAACAGACGGACGTTCTCTGAGGCACTGCAGCCTGAGCAAGGTTTTGAAATTCCATATATTTACTCGATTTTAATTTAAAATATTAGTGAATTAATTAATTAATTATATTATGAATTAATAAATTTATTAATTTTTTAAATTTAATTAATATAAAATAATTTTTATATTTAAAATTTTAAAAAATTAAAATCATATTAAAATTATTATATATATTTAATATTAAATATTAATTTTATCAATTTAATATTAATTAAAATTATCAAATATTTAAATTTTTTTCTTAATTACCAATTCAATTTTTAAAATTTTAGTGTAAAAAAATCTTAGATAATGAATTTTTTTTTTATAAAAAGAATATTTAGTTAAAATATCAATAAATAATTTTAATTTATAAATTTGCGGTTTGATTTTTTTAATCTATTATTAAAAAAAAAGGACCTCCCATCACGTGACAAGGGGCATCCTGTCCAGGTGGCTGGACCATTAAGACGCGTGGCTCCAAATTCAACAAAGCTACATTTGTCTTCATGTACGTTATTATATTCCATTTGTATTCTCTTGTCTTGCATGATCAACGTGAGAAAAGGTTAATTAAAACACTCATTGAGCACATAAAAGGCGTAGAAAAAAATAATCAGTCACATTTTTTTCATAAATAAATAACTTAATTTTACTGTACTTTTATATTTATATGTGCTGCAATAAATATTAATACATAATAGTGTTTTTTATCTGTGAATTATTTTAAACGTTGGAAGCCACAGTCAGGCTAAACGTTTGATGCTCGTAATGGGGTTTAAGATCAATTGAAAATAAAATTTTCGAATTAG
Organism: Rhizophora mangle; assembly: GCA_037832345.1. Taxonomy (NCBI): domain Eukaryota; kingdom Viridiplantae; phylum Streptophyta; class Magnoliopsida; order Malpighiales; family Rhizophoraceae; genus Rhizophora; species Rhizophora mangle. The sequence continues at coordinate 448,771 of JBAPLJ010001034.1, forward strand.
TCATTGCGTAAATCGCTGCATTTGATCTTAGAAATAATAAATGAGGGTATTGTCTGAAAAGTAGTGAAGTAGTAAAATTTTCGATTAATTAAAAAGCAGTAATTTCTAGGCTATTGATATAACACCAAAAGATGGATTCGTGACTAATAAAGTGAGTTGGTAGGTACAGCATATGCCAATTTTGACTACTGAGATTTGTTTAATTGTCACCTTTCTATTCAAATTTTTTATAAAAAAGAATTGCGATTTAAATAATATTAATTTTAAATTAAATTATTATTTTTAATTATAATATATTAAATTTAAAATTTAATTCGGTGCATTAATTATACATCTTACAGATTGACCGTAGTAAGTGAGAGGCGTCAGGAAGATTCCATGAAAAACAGGAGGCACAGCCGCCAGTATAGTACCCATTTCCCCACCTCCTCCCCCCACCCGACCCCCGTGGCCGCTCTCTCTCTCTCTCTCTCTCTCACACACACACACACTGGCATTCAGAGACTCCCTGTTCGCGAGCGAGAACGAAGGAAATGGAGAGAGAAGAGCACAGGGCATCTTTAACATCACCTTTAACTTTACCTTTGATCAGAGCATCATGTGAAGGAGATGACTTTGAACTTGTAAGTAGCAAGAGAAGCCTACAAAATGGTGTCAAAAGGAGGGAAATTATTGAGGAAGTCAAAAAGCAAATATGGCTATCAGGGCCTCTAATAACAATGAGTCTACTGCAAAATAGTATACAGATGATATCTGTGATGATTGTGGGTCATCTCGGTGAGCTGAGCCTGTCTGGTGCTTCAATGGCCAGTTCCTTTGCATCTGTCACTGGTTTTAGCTTGCTGGTAAGCCTTGTTTTTAACTCCTTCTTACATATGTGCATGTCACATAAGGATATAAGAGCGATGATCAGGTTGTGCACATGAATCTTGGGTTTGTGTTATTAATGGATTGGTGATATACTAGGAAGCTTTTCTTTCCACAAGAATTTGTGACACGAAATCTTGAAATTTGATGTGTTCTTCTATCCACAAGCTTTTCTGTTCATGTGTGAACGAGCACGTGTGTGGAACCTTAGATCAAATCGTCTACAAACATAATTTGTTTGCCCGTATCACAAAGATAGAAGGTTCTGATGCCTCTTGGCGAGACAATGATAGGCTTTTAGAGGGTTGTAAGAGATTTGATATCGATGTATTATGATATTATTATTTTTCTAATTGTAAAAGAGTGGTTACTCTAAGCAGTGATTTGCCAAACCTCATAAAAACTCGCTGTGCATGCGCAGTTTTTATCTTGATTATTTTTTCATTTTCACTGTTGTGTTTGAGAGTGTTTATAACTGTATCTTAGCTTCCGAGTGTGAGCTTAAATTACCAGCACTAAGATGATGATGATAATCAAAATAAGAGCATTATAAGAAAGGTTACTTTAGGATTCAATTAGAGAAAATTGGTACATCAGTTCAAAAATCATAGTTTTTGTGGTTGTGTTTTGATTTGAACAGCTGGGAATGGCTAGTGCACTCGATACATTTTGTGGTCAATCATATGGAGCTAGACAATATCATATGCTGGGGATACACTTGCAGAGAGGCATGTTTGTTCTTTCACTTGTCAGCATACCTCTTGCTGTCATCTGGGCGAATACCAGACTCATTTTAATTGCTTGTGGCCAAGACAAAGAAATATCGACAGAAGCTGGAATATATGCATGTTTCATGATTCCAAGCCTTTTTGCATATGGTCTTCTTCAATGTCTAGTTAAATTCTTACAGATGCAGAACATCGTATTTCCCCTGATGCTAATCTCAGGAATTGCAACTTTACTTCACATACCTTTGTGTTTGATTCTGGTACTGAAAGTTGGCCTAGGAACCAAAGGAGCTGCTTTGGCAAGTTCCGTCTCCTATTGGGTCAATGTCCTATTATTGGCGCTTTATATCAAATTCTCTGCATCTTGCAAAAATACTTGGACAGGCTTCTCAAAGGAGGCTTTTAGGAACATTTCTACTTTTATGAAGCTTGCTATTCCCTCAGCTGTTATGATTTGGTAATTTCTATATCTTGATGCTTATTGTTTAAGAATCAACTTGAGCAAATGCAAACTGCAAGTATTAGTTTCCATTTCTTGCAATGTAGCTAATTCTCACCTTCTGTCATGGACTATGTGCAGCTTGGAAATGTGGTCATTTGAGATGATGGTTCTTCTATCTGGTCTTCTTCCTAATCCAAAAGCTAGAAACATCAGTGCTGTCCATTAGGTTGTTTTTTTTTTTTTTCCTTTGATCATTTCCTTAATTTTTCAAACAATTTTTTTTCCCATCAAAATTTCTTGGAGGACTGAATTCTGTTTTTACCTTTTCTGTTTGTCTAACCAATTTATGAGCGTGCAGCCTCAATACAGCTTCTGTTGTTTGGATGATCCCTTTTGGTCTCAGCAATGCTGTGAGGTGAGTTATGCATAATCAAGTAAAAGTACTGTATAAGTATCTTCTAATATAGTATTCAGATCAGATATAAAACCTTCCCTCAACTACCTTTCTGAAGTTACTTGTCACCTTACTATTTGTCCAAATTTTCTTCTGTTCAGCACTCGGGTCTCAAATGAATTAGGAGCAGGAAATCCAAATCGTGCATGTTTGGCTGTACGCGTTGTCCTGATCTTGGCCTGTGCAGAAGGTATTTTGGTGGGAACAGTGTTGATTGCGATCCGCAATATCTGGGGCTATGCATACAGCAATGAAGTGCAAGTGATTAGATATGTAGCAGTCATGTTGCCTATTATTGCAACATCTAATTTCCTTGATGGACTCCAGTGTGTTCTTTCAGGTTCTACCCTACTACAAAATTAGAGTACTCTTCTTTTACTATTTTACCACAACATGGAATCACACAATTACCTTCATGAACTTGGTGTACTTGTTCTTTCAATTATCCCTGGAAATTGGTTTTGGATGTTTAATCTTGACCATGAACATCAGGCACTGCTAGAGGATGTGGATGGCAGAAGATTGGTGCAGTTATAAATCTGGGGTCTTATTATTTGGTGGGGATTCCATCTGCAATTTTACTAGCTTTTGTCCTTCACATAGGTGGAAAGGTAAGGACTCATTAAATATTTTTACCTTAATTCAAGCAGCTTATATTCATTCAATATTTTTTATTGAAAAATGAATAAACAAATATAGGGACTTTGGCTGGGGATCATTTGTGCACTTATTGCCCAAGTATTGTCTCTTTTGACTATTACCATCCGCACTAACTGGGATAAAGAAGTGAGATATCTCTGCCTCGTGTTTCTACTTTAATTCTTCACATCCTTTTGGGTTTTACATTTTTTTTTTTTTTATCCTTCTTTGAACACTTAATTCTCTTTTGCTTCAGGCGGAGAAGGCCACAAATAATGTCAACGAGACCACTGTTCCTGCAGATATGATGCCAACATGAAGCTGTTCTTTGTCAAAGCAGAGAAATTTTGTGTGGGTTCTCTCGTTGGGTTAGGAAACCATTAACAATGGTGGCCCATGCACCAATTGTCGATGTTGACACAACGGCGAAATATGGGTACGTCATGCACGAAAAGACCATTGAAATCTAATATTTGGTGTATGATTGTTAAGCAATCAACCATAAAAAAAAAAAAAGAAAAAAAGAATGGGTGACGTTGCTGTAAACAATAGCACCTAAAAATATTTTAGTGGTTAATATTATAATTTTAATATTTAATCTTGAGAAAATAAATGTAAATTTTATTAAAAAAAAAAAAAGAAAAAAGAAAATGCCATGGGCTTTCAGGGCCTGAAAGACGAACAAGTTTATTTGGGTGTGGCGGACAGCTTGTAAGGTATTGTAACCGTATGCGTGTAGTTGCTTTCTAAAACAAATTATTAGATAGAATCAGACTGATATGTGGCTTAGGCCTAATCAAACATATTTGGCGTAGTTTTATTGGTTCTCTTCTCTAAGATATTAACATTAAATTTCAATGTCATATCATTATTAAATTGGACCTCTACACGTAGGCTTAGGGGTGTTCATGGTTTGGGAGTATGAAAGCTGAACCAGACCAGAAATTTCCATTCAATACATGGGGTGTTCAAAGACCGGCCCACCCACCAAAAATCGCCCCATCCGATCCATCTAAATCGGCATCCACCAAATTTGAGAAAAAAAAATAAAATAAAATCTAATTTGCAATTTGTCAAATCCACTAAAATTCAATTGATAGTGAATTAAGTTTTAAAAGCGGCTTAAAAGTTATATATATATTGCACATCTAAAAGTAAAACAGCAAAACATTATTACGTGGCATGCCCGGAACTAAGAAGCTAAAAGGTCATTTGATGGATAATGGGATAAGAAAAGAATTGCACATCTAAAAGTAGAAGAGCAAAACATTACGTGGCATGCCCAGAACTAAGAAGCTAAAAAGGTCATTTGATGGATGATGCTATAAAAAAAGAACCTCTATCCTTTATTCATCTGCCGCTTTGTTACATACATGCACATACATTGCACGTCTAAAAGCAAGACAGCAAACATCACGCGGCATGCCCAAAACTAAAAAAAAAAGCTAAAAAGGTCATTTGATAGATAACGTTAAAAGAAAAGAACCTTTGTCGCCGCTTGTCGATCTATTGCTTTGCTATATATATATATATATATATGAATTGCACATCTAAAAGCTAAACAGCAAAACATCACGTGGCATGCCCAAAACGAAAGAGGCAAAAGGTTATTTGATAGACAATGTTATGAGAAATTAACTTCTGTTGTCGCTTGTCGATCTGTTGCTTTGCATTTTGGTCTTGTTTTCTCTCTGTTTCACTTTACATCTTTCTTTTTAGGTGAGTGATAAATAATGTCTTAGTTGCTGTCTCATTTTGTGTTCTCTTGTCATCTTATTAGAGTTTTCTAAATCTCTCTCTCTCTTTTTATATTATTTCTTATTACTACATAACATTTTAATTGAAAAATAAAAAAAAAAGTTTGAATACCCTAAATCACTCGATCTATAACAACTTTATTAGTTTGGGTGATTTAAGAAAGTTTATAGTTGGATTTCAAGTTGAAATTTTGAAAAAATGTTGTTCACATTCCATATATAATTTTTTTTTTTTTTTATAACCACTCAATCGAATTTGCGAACACTCCTATTTAATACTATTGTTTTTACGAAAAAGAATTACCTGACAATATGCACTTGTATTTGATATCAGGACTTGCCTTAGATGGTTTGCCTCCCTCAATGATGTATTTGTAAAGAAGTAATAGGAAAAATATCACAGACAATTCCCTCTAAAAATTAAACAATGGAAAAAGTATAAGAATGATTCTTAAATAACTAATAAATAAAAAAGACTAGAAATCAACCCTAATAAATCTGATGGTCACAATTTAAAGAAACCACCTAGTGATAATGGTTGATGTTTTCTTAGCCCTCGAGGAACCTCTAAGGAATACAATAAATTTTTTTTTTGTTTCTGAAAATTTCTTCATCAGGCAAATACCTGATCTGATTTCACAAATATTCCTTGATAGCTTTTATCAAGAATAGAGCCCTTGATGCTTTTACCAACGTGGGATATAATTATCATCAAGGTTCTGCGACTAGATTGGTCCCACTTACAGTTGGCACACTAAATTCCATGGGACCATACGGTTGATTCATATGATAGATCAAATTAATAATATCTATGCCCCCCCCCCCCCCAATTTTTTTTTTAATCGACAAAATTATCACTAAATAACATTAAAATATAAGTCAATTATTATTATTATTATTATTATATATATATATATATATATATATATATAAACTTTATAATAAAATTAATAAAATAAACATCAATATATATTTTTTTATTTTTTTTAGTATAAAAAAATTTAATTTTAATATTTAATTTAATAGTTTATCATAATTAATTTATTAAAATAAAATTTTTTAATGAATTTAAGTGATTTATTTTTAAAAAGTTGATTATAATTTTTACATATTTGTTATAATTTAATAATTATTTTTAATATAATTTTTTATTATTTACATGATATTTTTTTTCATAATATTTATAAAATTAAATTATAATATATATTTATTAAATTTTAAATGATATGTACATGAATTTTTATATCTAAAATCATGCACAAAAAAAATTTATATTTTGTACAGCAAGAATTTCCAAAACATAAAACAAGTGCAATGTTATCAATGTCACACGGCATGTCTACTTCGACAACGTTATCTAAACGGAAGACATCACAAGCATAATGCACATAACGAGGCAAGGAAGGTTCCAGACAAGACCCAGCAATTTTAAAATTAAACGAACATGGAGCCCACAAGACCTTAAATTTAAGCCCCACGTGTTCGTCGTCGAGGCAACTCAAATGTGCCAAAGAAGTTATTTCATCTCGTTTGGTTCCTTCACGGAAACTCCTTTTTCTTTTTCAGATTTTCGAGAATCCATATAAACCAAATTGTCTGAATCAGTTTGCACGTTAGCCCAATTTTTGTTCTTGCTCCATTTCTTTAATATTGAATTTTACTATTAAAGTGTAAAAAATTTATGGTGATAGTTGAGTCTTTTATAAGTTAGGTTGCATCAAGGTATGTTATTATAATTAATTTAATTTAAATTAATTAATATTTAAAAATAAGATAATTGAATGATTATTTCTTAATTGTTATCTTAAGAATTAAATATTTCACATTTATTTTAAATTATGTGAAGCATCTTAAAGATTATTTCAACAAGTCGTAAAAATCATAGAGCTATCTTTCTATTATTGAAAAAAATTTTCAAAGACAAAAATTTGTTCAAACTTTATTTCTTTTTATTTTTATTTTTTTTTACTTTCCTGAAGCGACAAAATTTAATGACATAAAGCGATTGCATCGAGATATGGGATAGTGATAAGGAAATGCAATGCCTCGCAAATTGTTATAAACTACAAAATAACAATTTATTTTTATGTCGATTACAAAAATTTTGTGGGTTGAAATTAAGTTTACTTAATTTTTTTATAAAAAAATTATTATTTAAATATTAATAAATATAAAATTTAATATTATACGTTAATATTTTATATCAAAATATTAAAAAATTTAAATTTAAATTGAAAAAAAAAAATACTACATCAAATTATCAAACTCTAATAATTTTAAAATGATAATTTAATATGAGAAGTGTTTTGAGTAGTCTGTTACACGTAAAACATTTAGTGGCTTCCCCTGACTCCATAGATTCTTTTCTCACTTACGATTTCCCATTCAGAAAACTGAAGCTTGTAAGGGCTGGGTTATATCTTCAAGGACTAAAAGTAAGTTGCTGCAATGACAGCCCATTTTGTCAGAGATTGAAAGACACAAATACGAATAATTGAATGGAATCAAAGAAGTCGAACTCCAAGCTCATTGCACAAAGTATTTCACACAAAAAGTCTATGTCCCCCGTTATCTATCTATCCATCTATATATATATATATATATGGTTGCGGGTTGCTTTCCCTTCAATAATTTTCTTGCAGTCTGAAGGTTTCCCATATTTTTCCATCAATTTTGCTACAAATCAAAAGGGAAAAGTGGGGTAATGGAATTTCGTCTCTTGTACTTTGACGTCAAAATAACTCTTATGGATAGAGTTATAATTGACTAAATGCAGTTTTTCCACTTTAACAATCATTTTTCCTGTATTATTCTTTATATGTATATATATATATATATATAATAAACGCAAGTATTGTAATCAGGAGATTAAAGAGAGGAGGACAGAGTTATCAGGGATCGAGAGATGGACTTGGAGAACACGTGTGGAAAGGATATTGTGACAGAAGTGAAGAAACAGCTGTGGCTTGCGGGGCCTCTCTTCATTGTGGGCTTGTTACAGTACAGCATACAGACCATTTCTATAATATTTGTGGGTCATCTCGGGCAGCTTCCTCTCGCTGGTGCTTCAATGGCCACTTCGTTTGCATCCGTCACTGGCTTCAACTTGTTGGTCAGTTTCCGACTTCTGATCCATTTGTATGTTGATTGATTCTCTTGCATTCTCTCTGACGACTGAATATTAAAATCCCATCATAATCCTCCATATATGTTTACATATGTATGAGCTATTGCTTGAGAATTTGCCTTTTATGCCCGGGGTATATCCATGAAGCTTTTTTTTTTTTTTTTTCTTGTTTCACAAAAGAAACGTGAGACTTGAACTTAAATGCACGGCCCGTCATAATGAACATTAACATATCGTTATTGCATTTTACATTTTTTTTTTTTTTTTGGTTAATATAATGAACATCAAAAAGTTTGTTTATTGGTAAAATTACAATTCTAAAATGAGAGTGGCTTTAAAAGTCTTGTTGCTTTTCTACCCGGGACTTGCTCCCCACGTAACTTTTTAAAATACTAATACAAAGGTTAAGCTTCCTGGATTAGAGAATTTGCAATTTTAGCATTTGATTTCCACAGCTGTTTTTAAATGTGTTTGCTACTTGCACGAGTTATTGGTTCACAAGTCATTTCACAATGCTCTTCTTGTTTTCAATGACTAGTTGGGAATGTCGACTGGATTGGATACCTTATGCGGACAGTCATTTGGCGCAGGACAATATCATATGCTCGGCATACACATGCAGAGAGCTATGGTCGTTATTTTGATCATCAGTGCGTTCCTTGCAATAATCTGGGCAAATGTTAAATCCATCTTGATTGCTATGCATCAGGATCCTGAAATATCAGAAGAAGCAGGACGGTATTCATTATTCATGATTCCTGGCATTTTTGCTTATGGTCTCCTCCAGTGCCTTGTCAAGTTCCTGCAAACACAAAACAATGTCTTCCCAATGATGCTAAGCTCCGGAATTACAACTTCAATACATTTAGTCGTGTGCTGGTGCTTGGTGTTCAAATCCAGGCTTGGAAGTAGAGGAGCTGCTTTGGCAAATTCCATCTCTTACTGGTTGAATGTGTTGTTGTTGACAATTTATATCAAGTTCTCTACTTCATGCACTGCAACTTGGACTGGCTTATCGAAGAATGCCCTGCATAATATCTTCAGTTTTCTCAGAATTGGCATTCCTTCAGCTCTCATGCTCTGGTAATTTCGTTATTTGAAGTCTTGATTTTGGCATTCTGCTATGTTTACAATGTATTGATCTGTAAATTATCATTTTTGGACAGCATGAAGGTGTGGACGTTTGAGATAGTGGTCATTCTCTCTGGTCTGCTTCCCAATCCAAAGTTGGAAACTTCAGTGCTTTCCATATGGTTAGTGCCTATCAAAATCCCAGCCATCTTCTGCAAACAGCATTATTTGCCTGTTCTGCAAGTCAAAAGTGATTTTTTTCTCTTGATATCTGCTTCTATCCAGCCTTAATACTTTCGGATTGGTCTGGATGATCCCCTTTGGACTCAGCGCTGCTGTGAGGTAAGCTAGCTGAATTTAAGTGCCCCTCTTTTCTAGTTCTTACTACAAAAGTTTTTACAAAAAAATTTAATACCGTTCTCGAGCTTGACTAAGAATGACAATGCTTCAAGCAGGCAACTCCATAAAGATAACTCACACCTAGTGCTTTAATTTATTAAGTCGTTGTCTTGATGTGCTTCTCCACTGTAGCACTCGGATCTCACATGAACTCGGGGCTGGACATCCAAAAAAGGCACGTTTAGCAGCAAATGTTGTCCTACACATGGCTGTTGCTGATGGCATTTTGGTGGGAGTATTTCTGATGCTATTGGGTCATTTATGGGGACGTGTCTTTAGCAAAGAGAAAGAAGTGGTCGACCATGTATCAGCCATGATGCCAAGTCTTGCTGCCTCCAGCTTCCTGGATGCAATTCAGAGTGTTCTTTCAGGTTCTTTCTGCGCTAATAATATATGCCTGCATCAAATTTCAGTATAGGCTATTGATTCTCCCAGATTCCCATGATCCATTTGTTTGCCATGATCATCGAGACACCATAGAAAATATGCAATCTGCATTACCGACCAATCAGAATTCTATTTCCATTTTGAGATTCAGGAATTGCTAGAGGCTGCGGTTGGCAGAAGATTGCTGCATGGACTAACTTGGGTTCATTCTATCTTGTTGGCATTCCTACTGCCGTAATACTAGCTTTTGTTGTCCACATGCAAACCAAGGTATCAAATGTTCATTTGCCATCTAAGCATATTCCTGAGCGCTGGTGACTCTGCCCACCAAAGTTGATGCTTGAGAATGTTTTCTGTAGGGGCTCTGGCTGGGAATCATATCAGCTTTTATTGTCCAAGGAAGTCTTCTTCTAATCATAACAATGCAAACGGATTGGGTGAAACAGGTAACAAATTTAAAAAATAGGCACTTGTCTCAGTTCTTCATGTTTCTGCATCATCAGATGAGTTATTTCCTCTGCTATCTAAATTAAAACATAATAGCTAGAAGCAACTTCTACTCAGGCAAAAGATGCTGCACAAAGAGTTGTTGATGCCGGCATGCCTGTGGACACAGCACCAAGAGAGGCCGAAAGAGTTGCGGGCAACTTCACAGTGTGACTGGCTTGGATCAAAGGTAGACTTGAAACTTAAAGTCCTACTGAAATAATCTTATTACCGTTACACCGAGACTTAGAAAACTATCTAAACAATATTAGAAAAAAAAAAAAAAAAAATAGAGCCCTCAGTAAGTGAACTACCTAAATTCTATAGGATTTATTTGAATTTTGATAAGCATAGCTCATGCCTTTCGGCTCTAATTGAGCCCGAAACTGCGTGGCCCATTCTTATGTACCTTGTTCCGGCTGCGAATGAGCTCAGTATCGCATGTAAAACTTTTGAAGTTTATTCAGAGTAGACTACAGTAGCATTCCTTCGGCTTCTGTTTAATGTTTTGCTTCCGTAGGTGGGTCACCTTTGAATGTTCACTTAGCGGGAGTTTGAAGGATCATTTGGAAGCCATTATTTACTCTTACTCTATGCTCCCTATTGGATCTTGTACAAGCTGAGGATATAGACCTTTTTGTTTCTACTTTGATATTAGACCCCACTTACATGAATTGGAGATCTTGGCTGTGCATGTACTCCCTATTTGGAGGGGTGACAACTTTGGACTCCCTACGCCTGCATTAAAAGAAACAATCGCCCTTATTTTACATCAAGTATCGTATTCAAGAGGCTGCTTGACAGAAAAATGGATTTCTCCGTCCTATATATGCAATTGCCAATTTATGATTAGACAGCAACACCAAATAAATTAAGTCGACCGTATGGGCCATCAAGTGATCAATTATGGGCAAGGAAAATTACATTATAAAGACGATATTTCACTCGACAAGATCAAATAATTTTACAACGGTCCCGCAACTTCACACCAAGTACAGAACATTTGCAGTCTGAATGGAAAAAAAGAACTGTTTAAATGAATCAGCGTGAAAAATACATAACTTGTATAATTTCATGCCCTCTCAAAACTTCCAAGGTTGTAACTAACATGATTTTTATGAGCTTTTGTTAAGAGTATGTTTTTCAAAACATTCTCTGATAATAAGCTGGTGTACAGAAACCCCCTGGGCTCTTGTTTTCTCTTTTTTTTTTTTTGCAACTTTTCGCAACTTTAAATATGTGGAAAAGATGATATGATGCAGCGTACTGTCGTTGCTTCTTCACGGCCTCCAAGCATGTGGTGAACAAGATGCTCTCATTTAAGAAGGGGCAAACAATGCCAATAATTACAGCAACTCAGAACAATTCGCCACATACCTCGTCAAAGCTTGCTTGACATTAATAATACCTCCCAGAGGAATTTGCCAAATCTAGTGAGACAAGATTATGAAGATTGTTCTTATTCTGGGTTCTGAAATTCAAGATCTAGTTTCCTCTTCAAATGCGATCTGTCAGCACTGCATGGAAAAATAAAGAATCAGCCGATGATAGCAAACATTTAAGTAAAAGTTACAAGAACCAAAGGAATGGCATATTCCTTCACGTGATATCAAAAGAATATTACGCTAAAGTTCACATTCTTTGCATCTGTACATCACAAAAAACATTATTCTAGACTCCATATTCCAATCCTAAAAGAAAGAAGCCACCTCCAATATCCTAAGGTGACTAGAAGATCAAATATTTGTAACTGTGAGCTGAATACAACAGGTTTCATTAGGTGCACAAGTTCAGAAACAACACACAAAACTCAAGCTGCTTTCTGTCTAATTGCAATGATTTCAAGTTGAACAAATGTTCTAAACCCTAGCTTAAATACAATATCCAAAACATTGTTGTGATAAAGAAATCAGTTTTAACACTTAAACATTGCTCAATGTGTGCACCCAAATATAATCCACGAAAACTATGCCACATTAAAATCCCCATACCCACCAGTACAAAAGCAGACATCAATAATCAACAAAACATAAATTAAACAGTATTGTATGTAAAAGCAGAAAATTAAAGACAGTGTAGACCAACTAGTGGCAACAACAAAGATATATACCAAGGATACATGTTATTGATCTTCATTACTCCTTCCTAAGTTAGCATAAAGCTTAGAGGGCATGATCAAAGACTAAGCACATTGATGGGCAAGCTTTCAAAAACATTTTAGAAGTAGTGGGTGCTCAGCCATGAGTGAGAAATTGCTTACTAGAAGCCATATGCAAGCACTGAGTATTATGTTGTTGACTTCTACAATCCTTATTGAGCCCTACAACCTTAACCCAATCCAGCGAATGCTCATTAAATTTAAGATCGAGTATACCTTTGTTTTCTTTAATTTCCTTTTATAAAATCTATACTTTCAAATCAAATAACCAAAAAATGACCACATCTATGTACAATACTGAAACCTTTTTAATAGCAGTCAAGATAGCCCTACTTTCTGGTCAACAAAGCACACAAGTTTTTCCATTTTGTCATGACACTGGCCATTACCCATGTAATTAAATTTCTGGGAGACACTCCAATAATTTAAGTTTCATTCAGTTTTTAATGTCATGAAATTGCTGTCACTTGACTCCATGTACCACAACTATTAAGTAGTTAAAATTTTATATGCCATAAATTTATTATCATGTGCATTCATTATCTCAATTATTCCATTCCTCTCACATATTTTACATCAACATCACTAGGATTCCATTCATGTCCTTGCAACATTTACAAGAGATCAAACCATTGCTAAATGAGTGCACAATCTATGTATTTTTACCTGTTGATCGTTGGCCTACTCATTGGTCTTGAACCAAAGACAGAAAAATCCACAGACATAGGCAATTGATCATTCCTACTGGTATAATCCCCAGCAACATGTCTAATTCCACCACCACGATCATCATTCTTATCAACTGGATATGCATTTCTGTCAAAAGCCTCACGTTCTGGCATCACTCTTCTTGTCTTCCTTGGGGGTGACAATACAGTGGGACCTTCCTGTGGGTTAAAATCTGTGACTCTTGAATTGAGAGATCCTCGTTTTGGGACGGGCCTAGGAAGTTTAGCAGGTTCTGTTGGAGAAGGTGCAGAAGAGAAGTACCTAGAAGAAGAGCAAAGATGAGATGAAGACAGCAACAATAATGTAGCTTCCCTGACAAAAAGATTTTGCATACCTGTGCTCCAATGCCTGTTGCACAGAAATTCTAGCCCGAGGATCGTAGGCAAACATCTTTGATAGCAGATCTATAGCATCATCACTGGCCGATGGAAACAATGTACGCCAAGGTTGTGCAGGAGCAGTTTGATATTCCACATAATCAGGAAGGTACTCCAAATCAGGCCACTGTGATGGCGTTGGGGTCCCAAAAGCTTGAAAAATCTTTCCTAATTGATCTATGTCACTTGATCCCTAATCAAAAACAAAAAATTTAAAACATATTTTCTTTTGTACCACACCAAAACTTCAAAATGATGAGTACATGACAAGGACTGTTCACAAATAGCACGGAAAACTCAAGTGGATAGACAATAAACATGAGACATAGTTACCTGCAGAAATGGTCGACGGTTAAGAAGTTCAGCAAATATACAGGCTGCAGCCCAAACATCAACTGCAGCACCATATTGCTTGGTGCCAAATAACAGCTCAGGTGATCTATACCAGCGAGCAAAGACCTATTCAGAGGTGTCATGAGCTAGTGAGTTTCAATCCAGTACTGGTATACAGCAAAAATGTAATAAAACATAAGGCACCCCATATAACCTTGCAAGTTGATCACATCTGGTACAAATAGATAAATTTAAGCAAAAAAATCATACAAACAACATTCATTAAAATGAAAATATCAGGGCCGAACTAAAGTATTATGGTAAGGTTACTCCATTGTGTCCTTAAGGTCACAGGTTCGAGTTCTGAAAATAATTTCCCTGTAAAAATAGGTTTAAGGCTGCATATATCTTATCCTTCCACAGACCCCAGTGTGGGGACCTTGTGCACTAGATGCCCATTTAAAAAAAATATATTAGAAATAAAAATTATATATATTCAAAAAAAAAATAAAAGATAGAAAGTACTAAGATCTATTTGACATTTCAGCATCATCCCCAGTACAAGATTTATGCAATGCAAGCATCCAATTACCAGCTATCATTGATAGTGAATATGCTTACCTATACAACAAAAGACCAACCAAATGCTACAATTGATTATTTCATAATTAGCCCCTTAAATTAAAGTAGCTTAAACATCTAAAGAGCAACGAATAGTTTGCACAAAGAGATGCATACTTGGTGAGTGAACTTGCGATCTGGGCTTCCAAATATACGTGCTAAACCAAAATCAGCAAGTTTAAGCTGGCCATCAGATCCTATCAACAAGTTGTTTGGCTTCATGTCCCTGCAAATATAAGTAACTTGTGTCTGAGATTAAACCTAGCTACTAATCTCCAAAATAAGCTTTTCAGAACAAAGCCAAATACCTATGCAAAACCCATTTCTTGTGGCAATAAGCCAGTCCTTTCAATGTCATCTGGAAGTATGATTTTATGTCTGCTGGTGAGAGGAAAATGTTTCTATCGCGAATAACTGCTTCAAGGTCTGTTTCCATAAATTCAAACACAAGATGCAAGTTCCCCTTGTGAGGAAATGCATCAATTAACTCGATTATATTTGGGTCTTTGAGCTCCTTAAGCAATTTAATCTCTCTCAATGCAGTAAAATTCACTCCTTCCTTTTGCTTCCCAATTCGAATCTTCTTAATTGCAACCGTCTGTCCTGTCTGCACAAAAACCAATACCCATCTTTCAGACAAATTCAAGACCCATATCTTTTCTCTTTAAAGTGAAAAACAAGCTGAAATGATCAAGAAAGCCAGAAAGATCAATGTGCCTACCAGACCAGAAAAGGTCAAAGTTGTAGACAATATTACTAAAAAAGAAACCAGGGCTATGCAGCAAAAACTTCATGCAGTGACTGCATAAAGGCACACCACAAAGCCGTTCCAACAGGACTTTATTTGTAAGCTATAGCATTGGACTCACACAAATAATAAGAATGGGAACTACAAAGCATGCCATTTCTGTTTAATTAGGAACATTAGAGAACTTGTAGAGCTTAAGATAGTCAAGAATTAACAATTCATTCCAATTTGTTCAAAACCTCCAAAGAATGCATTCCAATACCCAGAAGCAGAAAATGACATATGACCAAAAGATCCAATAAATTTCAGTTTCAGCAGCCAAGTTGAATGGCAAATAACGTTCGACAAACAACACTGCCCATTGAATTCATCTCTCTTCTCATTTACTTAATAATTTCTATTTTTTCCTTTTCACTGAACCTTTCTCGGGAACCAAACAAAAATAAAATTCAGAGCCTAAAATGAAATTTCTCCTATTTTAGTTTAGACCCACTTCCATCCCCAACCCTAACGTGAAAACTATCAAAACTTCAAATTGAAAAAAATAAAAAAACGAAATAATGAAGAAACAAGTAACAAGAGTGAAACTAGAGACTGTTACCTTTGTATCAATGGCTTTGTAGACGACGCCGTAAGTACCTTCGCCGAGGACTTCGCGCTTTAGATACCTATCGGCCACTTTCTTCTCCGGATCGTTTTCTGACATTATCGATCTTAACCTACTTTCGCTTCCTTAATTATACTGTTCTAATAGATGCTAATGCTACTGCTTCCCCCCCTCTCCCCTTCTCCCTTTTCGTTTTTGATTTTTTTTTCCTGTGTTATTTTGGGCGTTTGGGTTTTTGGATTTTCTCGGGAATTTGGTCTCTCGAGAAAATCCCGGGGGGAGGGGGGGGGAGATAAAAAAAAAAAAGAGCAGATAGCCGTCTGGGCGCTGGTTGCTACACAGCTTAGAATGTCCTGTTCTCGTTTTGTTTCTCTTGTATCCTCTGACACCTTGTTTGGATCAAGGAGATGAAGAAATAATAAATGTGAGCAAATATTAAATAAAAATATTAATAACATCTGTTCGATTTTTTCTTAAGATTAAAACTTAAGATAAAATTAAAATTAAATATATTCTCACATAATTTATTATATATATATATATATATATAATTTTTATAGATATTATCCTACTCTTTCATTTTATGAATGAAAAAGTATATATAAAACAAAAAATAAAAAAAAAAGTGATTAGAAGCATTTTTAAAACTACATATTCTTAAGATCTATTTGGAAAATCTGACCGTTCAAATATTTCAGACTAGTAAAAAAAAAAAAAAACCTATCCAAGTGATTTTCATAAAGACATTGAACTCAAATAAATCTTACCATATTTTATAAACATCTAATATATATTATAAATAATAAACTATTTTTGCAAAAGGTTTTGGAGACCAATTGGGAATAATAATTAAAATAATGTTATTAAATGAATATATTTTTATATAATAATTAATTATAATTAACAATTACAATAAATTGTGTAGATACATTTTACAAAATTTTTGTTTTACTTTTTTTTTAATAGAAAATGAGTGTAAAGAGATGTTGACCTCGTGCTTGATAGAAAACATTACGCAAATTACATCTACATTTTATCTGTAGACATCTCCACCGGACTCGTGTGGGAACCAATACCAAAAATACAATTGTAAAATGGAACGTTGAGATATCACTTCTCGAAGAGATCAATAATTGAAGTAAACCTCAGTTTTGTTTCATATGTATATAATATATTGAATTATATTTCTGACTAGTCGGACTTCCTTTAGCTCCTTGCTAGAAAAGGGAAACAAACCTCATTTCCACAAGCTAAGGCTAGTCTGTAGAACATCCGACAAAGTCAAAGACATAAAAAGCCCCAGTCCAGGATCTTGCAAGAGAATCAAAGCGATGGGAGAAGTGAAGTTGATTGGCTCTTACTCGAGCCTGTTCTGCTTAAGGGTAGAGTGGGCCTTGAAGCTTAAAGGGGTGGAATATGATTACTTGGAAGAAGATTTGACGAACAAGAGTGCTGTTCTTCTCAATTACAACCCTGTCCACAAGAAGGTTCCAGTGCTTGTTCATGAAGGCAAACCAATTCCTGAATCACTTATGATCCTTGAGTACATCGACGAGACATGGAAAGAGAAATACCCCCTGCTGCCTGATGATCCATATGACAGAGCCATGGCTCGTTTTTGGGCTGTATTCGCCGATGAGAAGGTAAATATGAACTTTCAGAAATCTCGTAGCATAAACAAAAGAAAAAGGGTCAACTTGCAAGGGTGAGCCCAGTATTTAGCAACTTGGGACTCATATTGTTTAGACAAAGGAGATCTTGAGTTGCACTCCTATTTAGTGCAAACTATTTTCATAAGATTTATACTGTGAAATTGAGACTCAAATATAAATTTACAAGTTTTTAATTTGATTTTTTTTCATATAGTAAAATATATATAAAAAATAAATATGCATAATTTTATTATTATTATTTTTTTTTTGTAAGAAGACAATTTTTATGACTAAAATTTAAATTACAATAAAATAGTCTTATCATTATACTAAGACTTGTTCATCTATTATGTTACAAGTGGTATCTGATATAAATTTACTCGGGAAGCTTCACTCCTTATGGAGTCCAAGTGCGTAACGTGAAAGGCTAGCTGAACATCAGCCCCAAATAATTGTGCTAGTACTTTTTTGATCTCTTGATTTTCTGTTGTGTTGATGGCAGTGTTTGCTTGGTGCATATGCTGCTACCTGGAAACAAGGAGAGGAAAAGGTGAAGGCCATAGAATCTGCACTGGAATCATTTGCATTTCTTGACAATCAGATTCAAGGGAAGAAATTTTTTGGTGGAGAGCAGATTGGTTATTTGGATCTTGCAATGGGTTGGATCCCTCACTGGCTGAATGTTATGGAAGAAGTTGGAGAAATGAAACTGCTTGATGGTGAGAAGTTCCCCTCTCTCCATGAATGGACTCAAAACTTCATTCAAATTCCACCAATCAAAGAAAGCTATCCACCCAGAGATAAGATGGTCGACTACTTTAAAGGCAGTGTGAGCTTCACGCGGTCCTTGGCAGTAAGCAAGCAATAGCGTTCTTTGTTCTGTATTTGCCTTTGCTATAAGGCATTTTGACAGGCTCTTTACTATACCAATAACAAGTTTGGGATTTAGGTAATTACACAAGAGATATGTATTGCTTCAATGGATATTGTTTTTTTTTTTTTTTTTGGTGTGTTTCATTGGAAAGTAATATCATTAGATATTGCTATTAAAATGAATAAAAAAATCAGTATTAAACACAGTTAATAAAAACAACAACAAAAATTGTGGCACTATAAGCTTCAATAATCAATAGCAGACAAGAAAATGTTACTTAAGCTCAAGTCATATTGTTTTGTTCTTCACATTTAATAATGAATCTCTATGCACAAGGTGATGTAATAAAGATGGATTGTTTGAAGCAGTTTATGAAACAGAAATATATTTTGTATCATCCAAGACATTAGTTTATGAACCAGAGCCTCATAAGCAGCAGATTCTTTTGCTTGTATTGTATTCTGAATTCATTTGGGTGAGAAAGATGCTTGTATGCATTAGACTTCTCGTTGGTCAAATAGAAGCCTAATTATTGGACTAAATTCACTTGCTAGTATTTCCTCAAGGCACTGATGCAGATATGTAAAGCTTAAAACCAGAAAATCTGTTGCGTGAACATGACTAATGTGTCTTCAAGAAGATGGCAGGATTACATTTACATCATCCCACAATTGCAAGAAAGCAGTCTTTGGAGCAAACACCAAATTTACATATATATAACTTTGCAGAGTAAGAAGGATTTTGGTGTATTAACAGAAATCAAAATTGGGAAAGCGTCTTAAGATCACAGGCCCTTCAATCCAAATAGGTTTTCCTTTCACTATTCATGCTTCACACCCCTCTGTGCAATCTACAAGAGGGTTCAATCATGCTAAACAATGGTGCAGCAAAACACAATTATTAATTCAACTAATGGCATTCATGTCCTTTTAATCATATGAAATCTCAGCAAAACAAGGACAAATTATACGCAAGACAGAATAAACTTTGTTTTCAATTAGTTTTTTTTTTTAAGCAAGCTGAGCCATATACATACTCTGCTGAATATTGATATCCTGCAACTACTGCATCATCTGGTCTAATGAACAAATCTAACAAGCAAATCAAAGAGGTACTCGACGACATCGACACCAAAATGCAGTGCCCCCACTTCTGCCCCGAGCAACTGCTATTTCCTCATCAACATAGAACCAATTAAAGAAAGGATCCTTGGTGCTTGGTTCTCTATCTTCCATTTTTCCAAGGCTAATCTCAAATGGATTAAAAGGTCCAATCTTTATCCGAATGAGCTCAAAAATGAAGGCAAGTATTCTATTATTCCAGGAAAATTCACCTTCAAATGATAGGCATCCAATTGGACCAAGATATAAGCCATTTTCAATCCTCTTTGCCTGACAATGCAGGTGAGTATTTGTTAGTATCTTAAGTGAACTTGTCCAAAAGAAACACTTTTTTTTCTCCCCCAACAAATTATATCAGACAGACTTCAGCATAAAAACATTGAACAACAAAAATGAAGAAAGAAAACATATATGGATTATGCATGTGGATGCAAGTCAAAGAAGAGCCATGACAGAAAATAATGAAAAGAAAATTAGAAACAGGGTTCTTTTATGAGCAGTATGGGCTAAAATCTCGTCACAAATCACCAGCAAAAAGAAAAAATTAACAATCCTATACTACACTTGGATGTAACCTCATCAAACAAATCATTGTTCAACTTCTATGCTAAAATCATCATTCTCAATTTCATTGGAGACTGCACTACCAATCACAAAGTAATATATTTAAGCAACACAAATTATTTAAACTCATATCTTGGAGAGTCGGACCAAAACTGGGAGCCCACGAAAAGTATACATATCTAGTAGCCATTAAAAATTCCTTTGAGATTAAACTAAGGATATCTCTACACAGCTAGTCCAAGTTTTCCATTCCACCCTTGGATCCTCAATCACAAAACAACAAACAAATGCACCATTAGAGAGGCCAAAAATAGCTTACAGCGGCATCAAACCTCTGAACAGCAGTTAGAGGGAAGTATCGGCCACCCTTCAATTGTTTCTGCCATTGTTGAACACAAGGACCACCAAAAAATTCAGTAAGCATCACAAATTATAAAGAGATAAGCCATTGTTGAACATAACAATCAACCTCAGCAGTGAAAATAAGCATCCAGGTTCTGCCAGGGGATTTTGACCCACCAAGAGTTTCAAGGAATCTGGTGGGGTCAATTTTAGCCTTCTCAATCACAGAAAACGCAGATAAAACCTCCTCCGCAGCAACCTTCCTCGTCTTTGCAGCATTCTTCAGGACTTTCACACTCTCTTCTACATCCTAGACCACGAACAACAACACTAAAAAAATGGAAAAGAAAAGAACAAAAATAAACCCTTCATAGAGAATGCACATAAAGGCGCAGCAATCAATCTAAGTCCACTAATTGTCCAGAAATGACTGCATGTACAAGTTCAATGAAATTGTTATTGGAGTTTTAAGTTACAGCGTTCCTACAATCCACATGCACAAAATTATCAGAAACCAAACTGCAGGAAAATTAAGCTAAAGATGCAAACTTTAAGAAATCAATCTGTAAGCATAAAGCATGGATCAAACAAATGGACAAAAGGGGTTAGTTGGGAATCAAAAGAGAGAGGAAGCAAGGCACACTTTATTGAGTTGGGACTGATCCTCTTCTTCTTGTTCATGGGCAAGAAGTGATGAGGTTGTGGGCAAACTTTGGTCTCTCTCCTCCAGAGTGGCTCTGGTCCTTGCTCTCTGAGGTTTGAGAAAATGATGGTTTTTGACTTTCTTGAGAGCAAAGGTGAAATTAGCTTTGAAAGGGAGTAATGGGGACTTGAGGGATGATGATGATGATGAAACCGGAGCCACCCAACTGAAGGAAGACAAATGAGAGGAGGATGAGGATGCTGCTGCTGCTGCTGCTTGTGAGCCCATTGCTTCTGCTACCACCCACTACTTCTCATGGGCCTTTTCTGAGCCACTCATTTTCTGCTTTCTCCATCCTGACTCTGAGGATCTGACCCATCCATCCATTGCTTGACCCAACGTAATAAGCAAGCATTCATGCACTTTTTTCATGTTATAAATTTATATGTTTGGTCAGATTCTGAAGTAAGAAGATTTATATTTTGATTTTTTTTATTTATTTCTTTTAGTACAGTTGATTTATAGTAAATATTATTTATTTAAAATAATAAATAATAAAATAAATTTATATAATATCATACCATAAATAAATAATATTATATTAAAAAAAATAAATAAATAACAAACACTTTATTATTAATGTGTAAGTGTATATAAATATTATTTATTTATACTTACATAACACACTGAGGCATAATTTTTGCATTGCATCTATGGCATTAAAATCCTTAATACAGTCAAACTCTGGTCTGGAATGTGAACATCTATAGTTCTGTTAATATCTGATATTTTTCTGGAATTTTTCTGTTGTACCCTTATCTGATGATTTTACATTCCTAATTCATCACCAGTCTGCGTTGCTGTCATGTGCTTTAGTGGTCAGATTCAATAGTTTTATGCTCCCTCTTTCACCACCATTGTATTATGTGTTGCTGCCATCTGCTCCAAGTTCAAATCTAACAAGTTTTGACTACTGAGGGTGTTGAGTATTGATGGGAAGAATTGCAGAAATTCATTGACGCCAAGAAGGCACCAACTACTCCTTACGTAAAAGCATCACTCCATCAAACCCTTATATAAATGCATATGATTCACTTATGTGTCTATGAGTACTTGAAACTACATGATTAGAGCATCTGGACGTTTCCAACAATACAATATCCAATAACTTCAAATGAATTTGCGATTAAGACTAAGACTTTGTTGTTGTTGTTGTTGTTGTTGTTGTGTATTCTGATCAAGTTTTTCTGTGTTATAGTAAAACAAACAGATCAGTTGCTATGCCAGACTCAGAGACACAAGTTGTGACAAGTTTCTTGGTCAATGAGTTAAAGAGGTAATCTATCATCTCATTTCCAAATTGTTGCCTTATCAACCCCTTAATGCTGGCTCTCATGTGAGATTGTTGGTGTTTGAGAAAGGAAAAAAACAGGATATCTAGAGAGACAATTCTCATTTCCTCCCCCATTTTCATTGCTACAAAGTGAGGTCCTTGCATAGAAGTTTACAAACTTGAACAATATGATCTCATTTACCTTTGGATACTAGAACAAGTTAAGTCTCATATTCATTTAAAACAAAAACTTTAACCTATACTCTATCACAGGTTTCGATCAATGGCTGGTGAATTGGGTCTAAATGCAGTGTGAGAGCGGGTGTCAAGGATTGAAAAGGTTCTTGGAGAGGTCTCAGAGAAGAGCAGGCCATTTCAATCTTGTGCAACTGGACAAAAACAAACGACGGACGAAAGAATCATGGATGGGAACACTTTGACACGGATGTGCTAGCGTCATAATTTAAAACAATGAACTTCAGGTCAACGGTACCTTGTTCCTGCTTTGGAGGAGACTTTTAACAGTGGACTTTCAACTCCATTGGACGATTCGATGGTGCCGTTGGTGAGAGAATCATAGACAAACTCAACCCTTGTACCACTCTCATATACAAATAGCTCAATTTTAGCAATTAAACCAGATGAATAATTATTAAGCCAATGCCCTGCTACAACATTCATATCAAGTGCCCGTAAAAAAAATAAAATCATATAACTGATCTTATTTAAATTTGAGATTAATAATTTGTTATTATTATTGTTATTGTTATCATTAAACAGTATCATTAATACATGTGGCAAACTCATACGACTGGATTTAGCGATTTTGTTACTGGCGCGGATTAAAGGCAAAACCTTGTAGAAAACTGCTGAGACAGATCTGTTTAATTCATCCACCTAATAATAGGCCACAGCAGAAAGTTGACAGAACTCACTCGAGGAGGAGAAGAAACAACTTTGAAGATTGGGCGAGAGCTAATCACAAAATACCCATATTCAAGAAACTCAAATAGAGGATTATTTCCCTCTTTCACTTATATTTAAAGGAATTTTTGCAAAAAAAAAAAAAAATAATAATAATAATTAGCAAAGCTTACTTTGCCACACGATTAAATGATAAGTGGACCAAACATCTTTAAAAACGGAAATTTAGAATTCATTAAGTTTACTTGTAACATACAAAGTAATGCATCTTTAATTAAATGGTTTGTGGACGAGCTCTCACTTTGGCTAATGTTTTCGACTATAAAAAGACCCCCGCATTATTTTCTTAACCACAAATAGAATGAGAAGTTTCAAAGAAGCTGCTGCAAGTGTAGCTGACAAGCACTACAGAAGCCGTATTAGGAAAATAATTAAGCTAAAACATGGACGTTGTGGCTGCGAGGCAAGGGATTTACTTGTCTGGTCTTGTGGTGCACTCACTTAAGCAGCTTCTCAGGGCAATGATTTCTGGTGAAAGCTGCCAATGGAACTGAGCATGGTGGAGATTGGGTGACGTACCATAGTATGTGTTGGAAGCTTCAAGAATCAGCAAGTGCTATGAGCTGATCAACTACATTTGGATCTGCAAGTGTGCTTGTGTCACCAAGTTCGTCTAACTCTCTCGAAGCTATTTTCCTGAGTATCCTCCTCATTATCTTTCCACTCCTTGTCTTTGGAAGGCCAGGTGCCCAATGAATTTTGTCAGGCGCTGCAAATGCACCTATCTGGAAAAGTAGAACGATAAGTGTGAACAACAAGCTGATAAAAGAACTTGACTATTTATTGTCTGAAGTGTCAACATCTTAATTGCATCATGAGTTGTGTATTTTGAATGAAGACCTGCTCTCGTACTGTGAGTATAAGACTCTTCCGAAGTTCGTCACTGTAGGGAACACCCTCCGCAAGTGTAACAAATGCATAAATACCTTGTCCTTTAACCTAAGCACAACAAAATATGAAAAAATTTGTTAAATGACATTAAGCACCTGCAACTATGATATATATTTTAGTTGCACAACAAATCTATTCCTGAAACTGTGATCTATATTTTGGTTGTATAAGGCAATATTAACAGCAGAGTCATACCTGGTGCTCAACGCCAACTACAGCAGCTTCCGCACATTGAGGATGAGAAACAAGAGCAGATTCCACTTCTGCTGTACCAATACGATGACCACTGCATGTATTATTAGAACATCAGATAAATGGAGTGTTGAAACATCAAATAAAATGAATCCAGAAAAATGGGTTTAACACAATTTACTTTATCCTAATTGACCAGGTATCTGCAGGAATATGGAATGACAGCATAGAAAACTTGCATTTCTAATGTGTACCTAACTTTGGCCAGATTTATTTGTACTTCTCATAAGTCTATTGAGTCATCAATGTTTTAGTATCCATATTTGTTCGCACTTGTCTAAATACACCCAAAAGAGAAATTACAAAAGCTCAAAATTTCCAAATCTACCTAACATTGATGACATCATCAACTCTCCCAGTAAGCCAATAGTATCCATCCTTGTCCCTGAAAATAAGCATAACCATCAGTCCTGCAGCCCCAGCATTAGTGAAATAGAAGTTTGGGACACCAGCAAAATTAAAAATGAAGCATGCAATCATTAATAAATGATGAAAATGGCAATTGTGATCATAAAATATCAATGAAATACCTGCTACAGCCATCACCACTGAAATAATAGCCAGGGAATGGCTTAAAGTATGTGGTTTCATATCTTTCATGATCACCATATAGAGTTCGGAATGCCCCTGGCCATGAGCTTTTCACACACAGATATCCACTGCACTCCCCTTCAAGCTCAGTACCTTTCTCATCCACAATGACAGGCTGCACTTGCCAAAAAAAGCAAAAAAATAAAATATAAATATAAATATGCACTGGCATATGAATGTAAAAGTACAGATAGAGAGAAGGGACAAAGGATTGAAAGAAACAAAAACAGGTAAGACAAATATATGAATATGTCAAAAAACCTGAACACCAAAGAAAGGGAAAGTTGCAGACCCAGGCTTCTGTGGCCAGGCACCCGGTAAGGGAGTAATCTGCCAGATAACCATGAAAATTATTAATAAACTGAAAAAGGTAAAATGAAGGCAACTTTAGACATAAAGCAACTATAGAGTAATACAATTATCATGAAGTAACTAGTTCCTGGTAATCATGAATTATTGTAGCAGAATGATGTCATGGAACTCAAATGAAGGTAAAAGAGAGTTGGGTACCATGAAGCCTCCAGTTTCAGTCTGCCACCAAGTGTCTGATATAGGACACCTTGAATCTCCAACTACATTGAAAAGCCACCTGTAAGAAACAAGAATGTGTTACAAATTATTCTAATCAGAAATTAAAATCTTATGGATCATAAAGAATAAAATACAGCAAAAAACCTCCATGCGCTTGGGTTAATAGGCTCGCCTACACTTCCTAGAACCCGTAAGGATTTGCGTGAATAGCAAGTAACATACTGTACAATCCACAATAGATGATATCAGTAAAGCCATTTGTGAAATAACTTGAAAAGTTTGTGCATTTGTATCCATGTGCACATATGCAAAAATTAAATTGGGTACCAAAACATAGAAAAATTAAATTTAGATAATTGGTCATTAGATGAATCAATTTGAGACTCCACAACATAGTATGAGATGGAATCATTTCACACTCACATTTTTCATCTCCTGAGAGCACCCAAATTAGGCCAATAAAGTTGCACAGACAGACAAGGCAAATGGACATAAAAGGCCATGATATGTGAAAAAATTCAAGGTCAGGAGCAATTATAAAAATGATCAAGCAAAGCTGTAAACATGAAATTTGTAGACTCCAAAAAGCTTGGCCAAAGCACAGTTGTATTTTAACCTCATCTTGATTATCAGTAATAATTACAACCGTCTAATCTCAGTTTTTTAAGCCTTTAAGACAAAAATCTTGCCTTATCACCATCACGCATGAGGGACCGCACCAATGTGGGAGCAGTGTAGAATAATGTCACCTTGAATTTGTCAACAATGTCCCAACAACGACCAGGATCAGGATAATTTGGAGCCTGTATGTTATATACAGACATTTAGCTATCAAATATAACAGAACTTGCGAGTTGAAACACTAACAGTATAACTTAAATTTGAGGGGCATGACGAGATTTGGAGTAAAGGTAAGGTTATTCTATTGTGACCTAAAGGACACATGTTCAAGTCATGATAACAAACTCTCTACAAAAACAAGGGCAAGATTGTGTGCATCTTACTCTTGCCAAGACCCCAGCCTCATGCGTTGGGATGCCCTTTTTTATAGCTTAGTTCATAATAAAACAGAAAGGTGAGACTGAGAAAGATTTGTAAAGCCAACTCCAATCAAATTTGGAGTTGATGCTTTATTGTTGTTGTATCCAATCTAAGTTTGTGGTAAATTACCCCTTCAAAAATGACGACTGTTGCTCCATTGAGCATGGGTCCATATGTCACATAACTATGCCCAGTGATCCAGCCACAGTCAGCAGTGCACCTAACATGCAGGCAAAAAATTCAATTTGTTATCCAACCACTTTAAATCCTATTATGGCGGTAATATGCATAAATTTGAAATTTTGTTTACCAGTAGATGTCAGACTGTTTGTAATCAAATGCATACTTGAATGTTGTGGCTGTGTAAACCATATATCCTCCAGTTGTATGAAGAACACCCTTTGGGAAAACACTAATTAAAAAACTAATAAAAAAAGAGACAAGCATGTTAATTAACATAATGCTGCTAATACCTTTGGCTTCCCAGTGCTCCCACTTGTATACAGCAGAAAAAGCGGATCTTCTGCATCAACCCACTCCACTTCACAGCTTGTGGCATATTTTGGAACAACATCCTAAACAAAAGCTACCACTCAGTAGAATGCAAAAGACAACATCCTATGTAGAAGAAATATCAATTAAGTATTATTCCATCTGGACAAAACACTAAAATTATAAATTAAGAAGCACAAAAGTATAATAATTGGTGTCCATAATTAGCATTTCACTCAAACTTTATCTACCTTCTCTGCTATGAAGAAATAACACAAAGATTTTGATGGGAGAAGGCTTTTGAATATAAAAATGCTTAATTTGTACAATGATAGCAAAAGATCTTGTTTTCCATTTGCACTTTGTATAGGACATTTTCTCCCTTGGATGTTTTATATTACTAACCTGCCACCACACGTCTCTTCCTTTCTGCCATCTAGTGCTTTCTCTCTTCATGGCAGATTGATTTTCATAGGTTAAGCACACATCTGCCCAGAAAACAGAAAGAAAAAGAATTAGATGGAAAGGGAGCGGGAAATGAAAATAAAACAGTTTCTCCTCTCTGAACATAAGAAGGGAGAAAATGCCAATAACTACATTGAAAATTATGACATGGAGCCACATGGCTAGTTGAAAACATCTTTCTGGTCGCTGAAAATTGACTAGGATGATGATACTTAAATTACAAAGAAATTACTTACTATACCTATGGACATGCTATTTTTGGTACATTCAACAAGGGCAGCATCAACTAAATCCTTGAGGTTGATAATCTTAGGACCTCTTTTAACAGCATTACAGGTAATTACAACTTTTGGCTTGCAGTCCATGATTCTTTGAGCAAGAGATTCTGCGGAAAATCCAGCAAATACAACCTAAAAGATTGAAAAGATGAGAGACAGAGCTGAAACAGTTATTAAGATAGGAAGATTGCTGAAATGAAGCTTTTCTGTTTTAACTTTAAAGAGGCAGAGCTCAATATTACCGAGTGAACAGCACCAATGCGGGCACAAGCAAGCATGGCAATAGGGAGTTCCATGAGCATGGGTAGATAAATCACAACAGCATCACCCTTCTTAACACCAATGTCCTTCAAGTAATTTGCTAGCTGCATAAGATGTTAAAAGGCAGTTTTAAAGACTAAGATTTTATACACTTATAGTCAACAGAGTGGCAACACATACACACAGAGTGTAAATAACAGACCTGACAAACTCGGCTAAGAAGCTGGGAGTAAGTCAAAGAGTCTTGGAAACTAGGTTCATTTCCTTCCCAGTAAATGGCAATCTTGTCAGCATTTCCGGATTCAACATTTCTATCCAAGCAATTGTAGCAGATGTTGGTAATACCACCCTTGAACCACTGCAATCATACTTTGATTACTACAGTTTCTTTTCATTTTCCATCCCATTAATCCACCAATAGCTAACGACAGAAAGGAACAATAAAATTATAATAACAAATTTTGTAGTTTGCTTCTAAACCGGTAAAGCCAGTTCAATTTTTTTTTTTCTTTTATATATATTTTATAACGAGGAATCCTTTCAGGCAAGCTGGGGTCCCCTGACACAATTTCGAGTTCGCCCTTAGCACTCAAGGAATAATGAAGAAAAAGAAAGACCTCAATGTTAACAGTGCCGTTGCAAACGTCGAGATTTTCGGTGAAGACTGGCAGTCCCCATTTTTGCTTCCAGTAGAACTGCGAAGCAATGTCCGACCAAAATCCGGCGGGATCTTCAACCGACCTTTTATACATCTCCAAGTACTGCATAAACCATATCTATGTTGTTAGTACTAAATCAAAGTAAAGCGAGTGATCGTCTTTCTTTCTAGCGCATAACGAGACCTTCTGCGGAGAGGGGACGAGGGCCTGCGAGGAGAAGTTATCGCCGGGGAAGACGACATCGTTCTCATTAGAAGCAATGGCTTCTCCTAATATAACGGCGTTGAGACAAGATATCTTGCCGGCGGCCACTGATTCCACGTGTCTCAAGTGACTCTCAGTCGTCTTCACGCTATTACATCCCCGATCATTCCGATTCGCCATCACTGCTATTCTCTCAATGTTTCCACACCTTCTCCCTACCTGCGAACGCCAATCCCAGCGGACAAGAGCGGGAGAGACAAAGGGCGACGGGAGCGAAAGCAGCGGCGGCGGCTCGGGGCTTCGTGTCAAAGAGTGGATATAAGAAGAATTTGAATGTTTGAACGTTGAGCCGAAGACAGTGAGAGAAGAAGATGACGTGGCGAATCGGGGAATCGGTATCACCGCCGCTGTCCAACATATACCGGACCGGGTGCAGCTGTTGAGGTCATCATTAGCATCATCCGCCTCCGTCTCTTTCTTCCTTTATCTTTAATAATTGCAGTAATGCTATTGGTAAAGTTGGATTGCCGGCTGGTTTAATAATAATAATAATAAGAAAAAAATTGGCAACAATAATATTTAAATATACCTACCGCGTAACAAGGTAATAAAAAAAAATACCTTAAAAGGTTCATAGGACAGCCTTTCAACTCCAAGGTAGCAGAATCCAAGCGGTACAAGGACACTAAACACTTCGGGGAACCTAACGTCAACTAACGTAAACATTAAAGACGCGAGATTGTTTGACCCGGGTGACCGCCCCTGCTCTCTAAGTTGGTTCAACGGTTAACATCACCGAGATTTTTCTTGGTAAAAAAAATCCTTGTTATGCCATCAAAGAAAGGTCAAGCACGGGGTTTCGCTGTGCAATTATTAATTTACTTTTCATGTCGCTTTCAACAGGTACATGAAACCATAAGAAAAATTCAATTTTGATTGAAAGACCGCACCAAGACAAAATATTTAAAAAAAAAAAAAAATGGTGTTAGAAAAATACTAGAAAGATATACCGTTTAACAGACACACTCGAACATCCTACCATTATACCATACCAATAGTATTAGATTTTAAATAGATAATATTTAATAAGTTATATAGAAATATAATAAATTTTACTATTAAGCTTATATAATATTAAATATTGTTTTATACTATATAAGTTATATTGAATTTATATTGGCGTTGCCACCCCAGCCACTACCATTTGAGATCCCCCACCCCTTGGAGACACCCATGGGTCATGGCTTGCGTTGTGATTATGTTAGTACAATTTTAAAATCTTTGACATTTTCAACGGAGGTTCCAATGTCCAGCGACTGAGTTCACACGCGATGTTATACGGTCCGTGACCCCCGATGGTCAACGCCGTGGTGTCAGCACTCTCATGTGAAACTCAATATCCGCAAGGCCCACAATCTCTCTCTCTCTCTCTCTCTCACGCGCGCGCGCGCGCGTATATAAAATTATCTTTAGACTAATTTGCATTTAAAAAATGTTTCAAAATGGAGGATAATATTTATAATCTTTGCTATCAAGGCAGATTTTTTTTTTTTCCTTAAAAGAAAAATCTGCAACTAAACTAGCTGTAACCAGCAGAAAAATTTCCCTCTTTATTTAGCGTAAAAACACAACAGAGCGTGGTAGTGAATATTAAGATAAATGTTCCTTTACAGAATTTTCCATGTAATGGAATTAGGAACATAGCCATCCTGAAAATAAACAGGGACCACAAGGGTAATGGAGCAAAGGGAACGCAAGCTCAAACTCATGCCTTGCGCTTCAGAAGCACAAACATTAGACCAACAATATCACTGGCCCTTGGTAGCGGATGCCCAACAATTTTCATGGGGTATCTTTGGAATAACTGTTCAATAATCTCACCACCAAAATGCCCTCTGATAAGGTTTTCAAAGGCAGCCCGACACATTTCCGTGGAAAGCAGTGAGAGATCATTCGAACGATTAGGTAGCATTTCCATTCTCAACACGCTGAAGCATCCATTGTTCTGAATTAGAGTTGTTAACTCATCAATTGAAGGGCAGTACAAAGGCAAGTTGAAAGAATCGATTTTGTCATTGCTTATTATTCCCTGCAAAATTAATGTTGAACCAAGTTATAAACCACTGCTTAGTTTAGTACGCATATGTTATTGTATTAGTTTCTTAATTAACAGATGAGAAAGGTTACATAACATTCGATAATGTGTTTACCACTAGACGCATGATCTTGTGACAGAAAAGTTGGATTCTTAGTTATAGCAATTAGACTTCAAATCCAGATAATAATGAACCAAAGGAACAAAATGGTGCATCTTGGTACCTACCTCATTGGCCATATCTAATAGGCAGGACTCCAATGGACGTAAAAGTGGCCCCGGCGAACATTGCGATGGAAGTGTTCCACTGGGACATCCTGAGATAAGAATGGCCATTAAGCCTCCTGCTGTTACCTCCTCTGCCCTAACTCTTAAGAAGGACTCCATGTCCTTTGCAAATTTAGAGAAATAGGCCTCAACGATTTCTTTTGGCGCATTGTCGTAAAAAAAACGACCCCTGTTGCACGCAGGCGAACCCAAATCACCTAACTCTTGGGGTGCCTCGGAAAGCCAGTGCAGTGCAATAGCAGAGTAAACCAAACTAAGTGAGGCCTTTGGAAACAATCTGCCATGAAAAGAGCCTGGAACTCCAGCAGCATAATATTTCTTATCCGAAGGTAGATTTGCAAAGAGAGTGTTGAAATCATTAGAAACACGGTCATTAAAAGCAACCTGGAATTCTGGGAGGTGTCTAGAATGGCCTTCAATCTCATATTTCTTTGTTACAGCTTCTATTATAGTCTCCACTGCAGAAAAAGTATTGGGTCCTGTGGAACAACCCATATCAGCAATCGTGAAAACGCTTGGAGCTGCATTTCCCATCTCTAGGTTCTCAACAATCTGCTCAACCAACAGAGCTTTGGCTGCATCGGCTGCTCTTCTCTGCATTAATTGAATGCAGAACTGTGTCAATATATGTATGAAATATGAGCTAGGTAACGTAGCATTATGGATTTGTCCGTTAGACCAGGGTTACATCCAGATACCCTAGTCCGGACCGGTTAATGATCCACATTTGCATACATTTGAGTTCGGTAACCACCAGCCTCATATTTTTAGTATCCATCAATAACAATTTAAATTGTTTCGTAAATATCATTATAAATATTTTGGATTGAGTTGTTAGTTAAGTTGATTTTAATTTTTTCATAAAAATATTAGCTGAGTAAATATTTTTATATACGTTCTTCTATTTAATTATAAAGATAATTTTTTAAAAAATATGATAAAATTTAAAAAAATTAAATACTTATTTTATTTTATTTATTAAATTAATTAATATATATTAATAATATTTTTAGTTATTTATTAAATATAATATATAAATTATTATTAAATTTAAATTATATTATATTAAATATAATTTTTTTTAAAATTATTAATTTAAATTTTATAAAATTTTATTTTTTGATGAATAAAAATTTTAAAAAAATAAAAAAATTATAAATTTTATTTTTTTTAAATTGAGATTAATTAATTAAATTTTAATTAATATATAAAAAAAATAAAAATTATCTCCCAAGTTAAGTAACTAACTTAAGAGGATCGCATCCTTAATTATTAGACCCAAATTAATAACCCAAGACATCCCCTTTAATCAATTAAGTTATTTAAGTTTGTTAGTGACTTTAAAAGCGAGTAGTTGAAACTTGAACCTGTATTTTTTTGTTTTTTTTTGGACCAGCAAACCAAACTTCATTTGGTCAGTGAAGGACTACACAATCAATTTACGGGATACCTGCACTAAAGCCCGAGTTAAAACTTGAAAGACCTGCCCTAGCGTTCAACCCCAGCAAAACACCATTACCCAGTTCACTGTGAATTTTCCACAAAACGGCTTGTAAACAAACTGATCCTAAGCCATCGAACCCTTGCCCGTTAACCAGACCATTAACAAACACAGTCCAAAGGCTCATATCAGACTAAGACGCGTAACACAAGACTCATAGAATATATAGTCTCCCGTACTAAGACCAAGTTTAAATGTTTGTTAGAATTTTATGTGTGAGTTGTGTAATTTAAAAATTGTGTATTAAGAATAAAATAAAAAAAGTAAATTTTACTCACTTGAAATTTTCTCTGATTACTCAACAAATTTAGATAATTTTATATGATGAGATTTTTAACTGTCAGCTTGAATCGGCTTAACTCGGCCAATTTTTAGCATCAGACAATTTGATTAATTAGGTCATATGATACTAAGTATCAGCCGTATATTTACGGGTAATTAGTCAGTGAGAAGAGGAATCGATGTTGTCCATTTCCTTTTGATAATCTATAGTCCACTAGCCTGGTAGGGAACCAAAAAGTTAAATTAAATTAAATTAAATTAAAGCACATGGTGAAGAATAAAACCTGCAGATCGGAATTCCTGGCATAGCTGAAAGGCCCATCTCCACCATTCATCGCAAAAGATTCTACCATCTCTCTTTTTTCTCTCGCAAGCGCCGGCACACACACTGGAAGAGACAAAGCACAATATGGACTGGTGTGGTTGCTATAAAGTGCCTTATCTTGTTATTTATGATAGCCTTGACTTGTCTTGTCTGGTAGCCAAACTACCCATTGAAGACTTCTTGCATAAAATTAAAAGCGGTCGCCTGCCACCACCCATGATAGGATAGGAAAATGAACACGTCCCCAGTAGAACGGTACCAAGCCTGATTTCAACTTGTAAGGAAGCAATTGGATGGTACGAGCATGCCAGTCACTTTCAATCGTATCTACAGAGGAAGGATAGAGACAGCGTACCTTTTTCTTCGAGCCCCCGTGGGGTCTTTGCAAATCCTTTAAGAGCACATTAGTAGCGTTAGCATGCCGACCTCTATTGTGACAAATTTTCTTTCGAAAAAGTCTTGGTACTCAAATGATCACAAAGACTTTTTATGTTAGATATGAAATATTATATATCATATGATCATACAATAGGATCCATTTCTTTTTATCAGGGTTTTGCAATCAAACGTCCTCCAATTAACCGAAGAGATAGACTCGTGCATAACAGTGCATATCAGGACACACTTCCCCTTTTTCCCACCCCCCCCCCCCCCTTTTTTAGATTTAACATATGGCCAACAGAAAAAATTCAATCAATGAAAAAATAATATTGAATCACTGGAAAATGATAGAATTGAAAGTCAATTTCCAGAAGCTTTTACAGATTGAACAAACGCTATTTTCGATAAGTGAAAAGTGAAAAAAGCAATTGAAATCCATATATATCTATAGAGCATCGAAAAGGAACCGAATGAGGATTCTATCTTGAACTCTTCACGTCAAAAGCACACATATTAAGCAAACATTGGGGATAAATTGATAAATGTCCAAATTGATAATGCTGCAGTAGGTATTCTCTACATTTACATCTAAATCACGGACAACCTGTAAAAGCTGGGACTTGAGAAAAACTTGGGCACCAGCAACAACAAATCACTCTCCACATGACAAACTCTTGGGACTCCGACCCATATTCAACTACTGTATTTGAATGACCTGTAGGTGCTCTCCAACCCTGTTGAAGTAAACAAAAGTTCTCCTTTGGACTCAGGGAATGCCCGGTCACAATTAACTGTTTTGTCACCAGAATGATACAGGAATTTAGAACTGCAATTAAAGTACCAGGGAAGGTGTGTCATTGGTTACAGTATAGAATAATGATTCAGAGCTGAAGGAGGTAAAATAGACTAGGGACTCTCAGATATATAAATCATATGCCTGAGACCGAGTTGAGGGCTATGGAGGAAAATGACTAGTTCCCTCAAATATTAGCATTTGGAATGCAATTAAACCCGTAGATTGAACAGCCTGCTTATAATGTGGACATTTGCAATTAATGAACTCTCCAATATTTCAATGTAATCTCAAACCCCTCACAACATAACAAATTATGTGTTGACATTCAAGTTATGACTAAAATTTTCAACCTCACTATTTTGATCCAATGTTTCAACTTCAGTATACTAAAATCCAATGTTTACTTGGACTTGGTCGTCAAAGATGCATCAGGCATGCATCCATGTCTTAAACTAGGATATGACCCAATTCCCAGATATTCTTCAACTGAATCTGAGTCAGTTACAAACATTTTTGATTGGTAAAATCTGTTTCCTATTCACGTCTGACCATTGTTATGCCAGCCAGTTTTATAGTGTAACAGTGAATAACCCACCCACCATGGGAAAGCAGCACTTTACTATATGCAAATAAGGGTAAAAGTAAATGGGTCAAAATTCCAAGTAGCTGATATCATGATCTTCACATTAAGCTTGAAGTAGCTAAATCATGATCCTCACATTAAAGAAAGTGGTTTAGATGAGAACTCATAACCTTGGACTGGTTATGCTACACAATTCCTCTATTGCAAGTAAGAAATCTCACAGCTTTGCAATATCTTGAGCATTTATTATCCAGGGGGTAAGAAAGCGATGCTAGAAGATGGAGAAAATAGCCAACAACTAAAACAAAGATGAATAAAGATTAAACTATTGACACTACTCACCTTTACTGCCAAAACTGTTTAAGCACTAGAACTTGAAGAAGGAAGTTCTGTAACTTTCCCCACTGCAACTGTTTTCCCTGAAGCACAAAGCAATTCACTTGACATGTAACCTAGGGCAATCAACCCAAAATAAACAAAATGAAAGAACAATCTTCATTTACTTACCCTCACTGCGAAGTGTGAACCTGCCAAGTTGTGGAAAATCTTTGAACTTCTCAATGCAAATTGAATTATTAACCTGGCAAGCAAGTAAATAGGCAAAGAGTAATAAAGAGATACATGGTTAGCACGATTGCTTTTTAATTTAGTGTGGTAAATATATTGGCACTCATAGAATTGCAACTTTGATGGAGATTGGGACAAAACTAATATCAGTCTCCAGATTCAGGGGAAAAAAAATGCTAAAAATGAGGCCCAATTACCTCAATGCGACAGACAACAAGTGCACCACTTTTAACAAAGAGGACCTTCTTTTTCATAGGTTTCTTGGTCTTGAGATCAATTTGCTGTAAAAGCTCAACAATCTCACATTCCTCAACAACAGAGTGAATATGCAAAACAGCCTTATATCCAGCAGTAAAAATTGCCTGCGGCAACAATTTGATATGGTGTGATTGGGACACTACAATTGTAATCAACATAACTATAACAAAAGGCCAAAAACATGAAAAGAATCTTTTGAGAAGGAAAAAGGTGGCCAACAAAGAGTTATAAGCATACATTGTCCAACAGCTCGAGGATCTGTAACTGTGCAATAAACTGTGTAACTGCAGTTATTGGCTTTGCTGCAAAGAAGAAATAAAGTAAAGTTCAACATCATAACAACAAGAACACAAGAGGATATAAAAATTGGCCAAACTAAAATGCCTGATGAACAAAATCAACTTACTAAAGCTCAATTGAGCTGGGCTTTCAACCCAACACATACAAATCCATTATTCATCATGGACTTCAAAGAAAGGAATTCTAACTTACCAACATCTGACAATACGAACCGGCCAATATGTCATTCTCATCAACGCCAGATAATCTAATCCGCAGATTTTCTCCAGGTCCTGCTTGTCTAACCTTGTTCTCATCAATATATACAGCAAGAACTTTCACCTGAGTCTGCAGATAGACAAAAGACAAATGTCATGCCTGCCATGTGGGAAGAAAAGAAGGAATGTGGAAGAGTTTTAAAAAAAAAAAAGTTCCTACACCTTATTTGGCATGACCAACAGGGAGTCACCCTCAGCCACACTACCAGATTCTACTTTGCCCATGACAACTGTTCCCATATCTTTAAATTTGTCAATAATAGGCATCCTGCAAGATTAACAATTGAGACAGCCAATGAATCTCAGTCAAATACACCATCACAGTCCAACAGAAAAACTCAGTCCAAGTGATCGAAACTTCCATACAGGCATAAGCTCATTAAAACCTCACATTGAAAGATGGGAAGCTATCAAATAAGGGTAGATTTTTATTTGTTATTTTTCAATCAGATAGCAGGTACATCCCCAGATCCAGTAGCATGGGAGTCTTATGTACTGGGACACCCTTTTAAGTTCCAACTTTAGAATTGGCTTTAGTCAGTCCCAAGCTTAGAAGAAGGGTGCTTGGGAAAGAATGTCAGCCAGCTCAAAAAGAGTCAAATCCTTGGCTCTTTTACTTTCATGCTTATTAATCAATAGTAAAAGCAAAAGGAAGATGGAGGTAAACTATGTCAAGCAACGAAAACAGCTGAATGAAATAAAAAATTGGAAGCATGGCAATGTAATGTAATTGCATAGAGTTTCCTTAAATCCAAATACAATGGTCATACAAAAGAAAAATACTGTCAAACTCTTAAAGGATACATGAATAATAAAGGGAGAAATTAGATACACTATGGTGCATTACTCAATTAAAATTTGGTAGCATGCTAATAGAAAACAATAAACACAAACAGAAGTCAGGCGACCAGAAAATGGTCATCTAAAACCATACATGTATACTTTTGAGCTTTTTGTATGTGTTTGTGTGTTTCTATATATATATATATATATATATATATATATATCGTGATATGCAAGTTTATCATTTTTATTGAAAAGTATATTTTTGTTTATATTTTATTTAAATGGAAAAAATGAAAAGAAACTAATATAATGATTATTTTTCTTTTTAAAAAATAATATATTTGAGAATATTTTTTTAGCTAAAAAAACCAAAAGAAAGAAAAAATAAAAATCATGAGTATTTTTCCTTTTCAAGAAAAATAAGTTAACTTTGAAAATATTTTTTCCCTCACTAAACAACAAAAAGAGGAATATTGGATATATTTTCTTTTTTCAGAAATTATTTTTATTGTTTCTTTTATTCTCCTTAATCACGAATATTTATATTGCATGAATTTTAAGTATATATAAAAAAATAAACATGAAATAAGTAAATTATAATATATATTAAATTATTATTAAGTAAATCAGATGTATGTTAAAATCCTAATTCTCTTAAAATAATAAGAAAAACTACAAATCAACTAGTTAACTATTAAGTAAATATCAAATATTATAAGTCATAGATTTCTATTAAGAAAATTAAGATTTCTATCAAATACTTATATATTCCTACAATTAGGAAAATGTCATTACATAAATGTTTTATCAGTTTTCTCCCAATTTCAACAATATATACACTTGCATATAGATGTGTAAAGACCCCTCCCCCAATAAAAGAACTTAGATGTGCTTCTGAAACTTTTTGTCCAAAATGTTGGTCATGTTAGAGAGACAGCAAAGGATCACACATAGAATAATGTAAGTATCTTTACCTAAATGGTCCTTTAGGGTCTCGTAGAGGTACTACAGTAGCATCAAGAGCTTCAAAAAGGCATGGACCATCCCACCATGTACAAAAATTTTTATCCATTTTTCTATTAATGTTTGCACCAATGAGACCAGATATTGGAAGGAACTGAACATCTGCATATTGAGCATATAATAATGTTGGTAAAAAATACACCATGCCAGCAAACCTTTATAAATCGGCAAACATAGACGTAAAATCCATACAAAAATTGAATTATACAAACTTAACCCTAAAACTGATCACACATATTCACAGTAAATATAAAACACCTTCCAATGCCATAAAAATTACAAGAGGTAGACTCCTTCATTGAGAAAATAAGTTCTTGATTGAGAGTACCTGTCTTAATGGCAGAAGCAAGAAATGTAAAATAGTTTAATATGTAGAAAATAATAACAAATTTTTACCAAAAAAAAAAAAAAGGCTTTATGGCTCACAAGAATTTTTACTGCAATGCAACAGAAACCTAATTCACTCAAGGGCTCCGACACACATTGAAAAGCATATGAGCCATAGGAGAAAACCACTAACTTTGAAACATAGCAAAGTTATGTCAATCTTAGCCTAGTTATATCACACAAAATATAAACAATGGCTCAACAGCCAAAATACATAGGAGAAAAGTTTCCCGGTACCTTTCTTTGCATTGTAGCCAGATGACTTTAGGAATGGTATCATCTTTGACTCGATTTCATCA
This sequence comes from Rhizophora mangle, assembly GCA_037832345.1. Taxonomy (NCBI): domain Eukaryota; kingdom Viridiplantae; phylum Streptophyta; class Magnoliopsida; order Malpighiales; family Rhizophoraceae; genus Rhizophora; species Rhizophora mangle. The sequence continues at coordinate 488,007 of JBAPLJ010001034.1, forward strand.
TACCTGAAAGAGGACAGAGAGGAAGAAGAAAGGTGGGTGCAAGTGCAAGTTGAATACTTTGTGAGGGTCAAAACATGAAAGAAGCACACAAATAAATGCATGAAAGCAATGAGGAAACCATAATAAGGTGTGAACAAAAAAGATGTTATAGAAAGAGCCATGAAAAACACCTCTCTTTTGACCAGTTCACAGTTGAGTCATCCATTTTATTTGCAACAACAAGTAGCTTGGATACCCCCAACGTCTTTGCAAGCTGAACATGCTCACGGGTTTGCCCACCTCTCTCATATCCGGTTTCAAATTCCCCTCTTCTAGCAGATATTACCTGTTTTTGAGGAGGAAAGAAACCAAACAAAATTCCAAATGGGGATCACTCAAAAGTAAGAAGCATAATTCAAGACAATTTTGTACAGACTTACGAGTACACCAATATCAGCCTGTGATGCTCCACTAATCATATTTGGAACATAACTCTTGTGACCCTAAAGATTCAATACACCAAAAGTGGTGAGTCTGCAATAATCAAACTGAACAACAGAAAAATAATAGGTCCATTTATTTATCCTTTATTTTTCAGTACAACCTTAATTTTTCAGTATAGCTTATGAACCTGAAAAATTTTGACAAGAAAAAAAGAAAACTAAAATATTATAGCATATGCCCAAGAAATTTTCCTTCCACAATCTTTTTTCACCCTTGGCTTATTAGAAAAAAACTAATGTTGTTTTCTCAATTAAACAGTATGTTGCTAGGCACTATCTCAAATTAAAATGAAGTTCAAAAATAAATTGATACAGTTATGGATTATGAATAAAAGACTTACAAACAGTACTTTTGTAAGCTCCACCTTTCACTTGTTTGGTGTGTTTGGTTAACATCTAACCCAACAAGCGCTGGCCACTAGTCTACTACTAGTCAACTACAAATGATTAATGTAAAATCCAACTTTAAATTACAAGTCAACAAATTCATAAAAGCCAAATGCCAAAATAAGCAAAAGGCTACAAGCCTTTTCTCCCATTAATGTAGGCACATGTCACATGGGTCTCCAAATTGAAATAAGCTATGAGAGCTATATCAAGTGCAAGGCCAAAAAAGGAAAAAAGGAAGGAAGAAAAAAGAACATAGATAAATGCACAAATGACCATGAATGTAGACAAAATGAACATGTATCAGAACTCAGTACCACCAGTACATAGACACATCAATGTGCACACATGTAAAAAAAAAAAAAAATCAGAAAAAATCAACTCCAAGGCATAGGATGAAGAGATTTGAAATAATATTTCATATAAGTCATCCTCACCGGTGCATCTAAGATTGTGAATCTGGTTGTCTCCGTCTCAAAATGTGCTCTTCCAACTTCTACAGTTTTACCCTATATATACATGTATATATGTATAAAAAGCATATATCAAACACATCAATAGCAGACTCATGGATCACTTATAAGAAAAGACAAGGAGCAAAAATGAACATAAACTGTATCAGCAACAGAAAGTTGGTTTCCAGCCCCAAAAAACAAAGTTACTTTTCGTGGGACATTAGACTATACCTTAAGCCTCTCCTCTTCATTAGTGTCCATAATATAGGCCATATACCTAGAACACAAAATGAGTGTAATCAGTAAATGGTGGTCTGAAAAATAATAGAAAAAAAAATAAAACCCACCATGCTGCTGTTAACCAGATGTATAGTTAGATCCAATGGCATACCATGCTGCAAAAGTTAAAACAGTACAGCAACCCATTTGGTGCAATAATTAGGAATCAACAATTAGAAAATTGAAACAGCAAAATCATAATTACGAAAGGAAAAAAAAAAGAAGCAATAATCAAATTCAGAGCAAGAAAACAATTTCGATTCTTCAAGTAATTCCACATATAAGCAAACAACAAATATCTTGAATTTGGAGAAATGAAGGATGATTTTTGGAATCATCCAACCACAAGGACAAGCAATGTTGGAGCAAAACCTAACTTGTTCACACATATGCTATCACATGCTAAAGATAAGCCCTCCCTCTAATTACCATTTCCTTAGCTACATTCAAATTAAGTAGACCTGCTGAATCCTCCCTGGATCCTGTAGAGGACTCAACACCAGATCACTGATTGATAATACTAACAAAGACATAGTTTTGGTCAATTGCCAGAGAATTGGAGAACTCACCACAACAGCCTTTTGATCAATAACTCACCACATATCACAAAAAAAACTTTTAAAAAAAATTATAGTATGCAATAAAAATTTTTGTTAACTAAATCAGGGATGCAGAACATACCATGCACGAGTGTTTTATACTAGACTAATTCTGGAATTTTAATCTCTCTTGCTTTCAGCTTTTGGAAAAACAAAATCCAACCTTCCTACCTAATCAGCAATTTTGTTTGTTTACTGTTTAACATTAGTTAAATGTTTCCTAATTTTAATTTACAGGTCATTGACATGATATTTACATATGTGATGGACATAGAGGCAAGTGTAATGCATTTCAAGTCTACTAGGATTAAATCCTGCTGTTCACTATTTAGTGTGATGAACAAGTCACCACAATCACAACACAGTAAATGTTCACAACAAGAAGCTATCCTATGACAACACAAGTGAAGCCACCCACCCACCCCCTGCATGGGGGCCCTCTTTCCTTCTCTCCCAGCCAAACTTAGGGACACCACAGCAGACAACACACAATTTAGAAGAAGAAATAAATACAAGAACTCAATTCATCTAATTACATAACATGTCAAGTAGTGAAATTCAACTAAGATCAGTTTAAAAGTACAAATGGAAAACAAAAAACATCTTACCAGCTTTCTCTACTTTTATCCTTAGCTTCTTTCTCATATTTTTGAATTACACGTTCATCAACTTGTCCACTAAGAAATAGTATCTGGCCTCCTATTGTGGACTTGCCAGCATCTGCAGACCAACAATTTCCAAACCAAACACAAAAATGAGACCTGACTAAACTGAAGGAGAAACAGGAGGGAAACAAAACTAACAAACAGTCCAGATTGTAATTCCAGGTTGAGAACTAGCAATTGAAAACAATATAATATACCAAATAAGAGGGAAATACTCATGATGCAAAATTAAGTGCAAGATAAAACTTATAATGTACCATATTCAACCATGTGTAATAAATAAAATGATATTCTGTAACACCAAAGTTTCTTAAAGAGTCGCACCATGCATTTCAAAAGATTGGAACTCTTATGAAATTACATAATATCCTATACTTAGGTAAATTTATGTAACTCAAGTGATGGGATTTGAAGCGAGAAGCAAAGATCAATCATTTCCTACAATTTTTTTGGTCCTTATACAAGAGAGACATTGACAATGTTTAAAAGTCATCAAATATCATTAAAGCAAAATCACTTAATCCCATCAAAAAAGGAATAAATGTTCAAAAGTTGCGAAGTAATTCACACAGTTTGACTCTGAGATAACAATGACCTTCAGTCCATACAAACAAAAACCAAGCCACCACAATGAAGTTTCCTCAAGAAGAAATTCAACCCTTGAACAACCAGCTAAAAAGAATTTGTGATGTTATTGAATGAAGAAAGAATGTATTCAGTAATAACCAGTCTAATTTGAAAAAGTTGTCATTCAAATCCTGTACCTGAGGGTTCAAACAAGTAACAAACAACTAATCATTGTAAAAGCTCAAGTTGTAGTAAATAGAAACTGACAAGTCACCACACATGGTTCTTACTCTAAATTTTCTAGTGTTTCACCACATTTTTGCAATATAGTGTTGTTCCCCATAGACTGATAGGCTTGAACAAAAGGCTACACTAAAACAATGTTCCATGTGCAACACGGCACAGCAAACAAAAGTTAACTGCCCAGAAACAACAGCCCTTAACATGGACCATGCCAAAGTGCTGCTAACATTACCATCCACGGAAAAGTGATTGAATAAATACTTCACAAAGAAGAAGTGTAGCAATCAGCACTTATTGAGATAACCAGCTATGGTATTGACTAATTTAGCAACATAACCATTAGGATTTGATGAGACTAAACGTCTAACCCATGGCACCTTTAATGGGTGCAACCCTTTAGTGCTAAATGCAGTTCTAAGGAGATTTAAGAAAATAAAATTGCACCTCCACTAATAGCTTCAACTTTTGGTGTGATGGTAAGCGCTTGATCCTAACATATGGCAATCTAATGCACGAGCAGATTACATGGACAACAAACTCAATAACAATGACATGACAACAATTGTAAGGTTTACAACAAACCGGTAGGAAAAACAACCAATCACAACCAATATTGACTTTGGCTAAACCATGAAGCACATATATCCTACCAACATGGCCGATGAAAACCACATTCAAGTGCCGCTTCTTATTATCTTCTTCCATCTCATCTGGTGCTTCATCATTTTCTGGTGCAGATACTTCCTTATGTTTCATCTCTAATACAGGCCAAATATTAAGTATGGGAGCATCATCAGCAAAGAAACTATAAACAACATAAACACATGGCTGTAAAGCAGAAAATAGAGGTATACAGAAATATCATGAATTAGAAAGACTTCTTCCAGAATACCTTTTGACTCAGCCTGCACCTCCTGAGAGTCTGAGGTAGTACTCTCCTTTGAATCTGAAAATACCAAAAGTGATACTTATCCAGCCATGAATCAATATACAGCCTTAAATGATGTCTTTAGAAACATAATCAATGTAGCAGTATGGGCAGTAATTACACACTTCCAGAATGCTAGCGAATAATAGTGTGGCCATGCTTTACATAAATTTTCCACAAATCTAAAAAGGAAAAAAAAAGGGTAAAGGCCAACACAAATGCAATAATTCTAAGAGAGGGCCATTCTAATTCATCTTTTTTGTTTTGAATCAGGTAGTTTGCCATTTGCCAACTTCGAGTTGGGGAAATTTTGCCCAATTTTCCAAAATTGAAATACAACCCAACTTTAATCAGAACCCAACATGAACATAAACCATGGGATGCTCTCTGAGCATTAACAGAGAATTTGCATGACAAGAAAGCTCCAAACATGAAATTAATCATACCACCAACCTTCCTCCATTTTATCCCACTTCTCAACTTCTTCTGGCCTCGCATCATCCAGCTTAACCACCCCATTAATCTCTTGTGCCAAATCAATGCATTCAACTAAAGTCATCAAACAACAGCAAAATGATATAAAGAAAAAAAGGAAGAAAGAAACACAGAAAGAAAAATCACAAGAAATAAACCAAACAAAGGAAAAAACAGCGTTGCATTGACAAAGTATGCACTACAAGAATACTCCAAATAATACCTGCAGAATCAAGCTGTAAGGAACGAATCTCTTCCTCAATATCTGTCATACAAAAAGAAAAAAACAAAAAACAAAAAACAAAGAAAATATAATAAGCAACCATAAAATAAAACTTAGCTTCATATACATCACTCAATTTACTGAAGTCTAAGGCACCAAAACCAGAGTCAATAATGAAAACAAGATTATTAACCATTACACATCCAAGCCCGAACAAAAAGGAAAAAGAAATAGAAATAGAAATCTCAACGCTATCTTAAGTTGAAAACCAACAACTTCAAAAGGCAAAATTACAGCAAAAACTTCGCATTAAAATCAGAGAAAGAACTCCACATCACACATGTAAATGGAAAATCCAGTAAAATCCAACAATTTCAAGAAAGAATAAGACACTTTAGATCAGAACTCGTATCGATAGCAACAATTCAACTTCAAAACAACCAATCCACCATTAACTTACAGGCAAATCGAGTGTCCCTTGAATATCAATTAATCTTTCAAATAAAAAAAACAAAACGGAATCGAATTGGATAGCTGAAAATCAATATAATTGAGAACTTACCCATTGGTAATGACTTTGTTGTCAGTGTACGGACGCTAGGTTTTTTTTCCACAAAGTGTGTGTTACTGTTTGTGTAGATGCATGCATCTGATAAAATGTTTTATCAATAAATTTTAACAAGCAAAGAAGCACCGGGGAGCAGGTTAAGGCTGTGTTGGGGAGTTGAAAAAAAAAAATAAAAAAAAAAAAAAAAATAATATATATATTAATTCGCTCATTAATAAAATTATTGATGAATTTATATATATTCGAAAAAAAATTATTAATAATAATTATTATATTTTATTTTTAAGTATATATAATAATAATTTTATAATATTTTAAAATATATTAAAATTATTTATTTTTTATATTTAAATTAAAATTTTAAATTTTTTTATTATAATTAATTTTTAACAGATTTAAAAATTCGAAATAAAAATTTTTTGCTTATCAAAAAGGGATCCTGCCTCGATGTGACCTCCCCTGATTCAGCTACTAGAAAAACTGAATTTTTTATTTTTTTTTTTGTAAAATTACCTTTTTTTTTTTTTTTTCAATTTTTGAAAATGGAAAAGTATAGAAAGAAATCGGTCAGGTTCAGCGACTCGGTAATTATATGTGTTTTTTGGCTGCTTGCTCTGTGGAGGCTAAATGTTTTTTTCTTTTTATTTATTTATTAAAGAAACTAATCATAGCAAGAGAAAAGAAAAAGGAAAATTAATTAAAGTGCGCAAAGTTATAGTAATTAAGTGGTTACTATAAACTGACAATTAAGACAACAAATTAATAATAAACCCAGAACATAAGAGGAAAAAGAAAGAAATATTGGACGAAGAGATGAAAGCTTCAAACGGTTTGAATTTTTCAGGGGAATCTTTTTTTCATATTGCTCAGAGGAAATTTGTTCGAATATTCAATCCTCCTTGATATAAAAATAATAATTATGGTTATAAATATTTAAAAATTACTGCAATGGCCTATGTGATTGGATTCCATAATAGAGATGATGTTTGGTTGGTATTTGATTTCCAGTTCTCATAAATTAAAAAAAAAAAAAAAAAAAAATTGTGAGTGAATTCGACCATGTCCACAAGCAGTGATGCGCTGTGCTCCAGATAAATGACGACAGAGGACAGATGCAACGCGCGAGGGCCTTAAGCTGTGGAGGGCCTTGGAAGCCATAGAACAGGCCTTAGATTGGTGGAGCTCCGATGTACACAAGACCAAGCCCATCTACACAAAACTTAAGTTCACAAACTCTTCGTTTTTTATTATTATTATTATTATTATTTTTTAAAACTCTGTTTTAGTTCGGAAATACTCGATAATTAGATGTTAATTGTTAGTGATAAGAGAAGTCAAAGATTTAGTAATTACTTGAATTAGTCAAAATAATTAGTTTGCAAAGTTTATTAATTGTTGGTAGAAATTACAATGATAATTCTTTTTCCCTTTAGACAAAACAAATGTGCATTTAATACTGAATTTTTAAACCCATCGTTCTTGTGTTGTAGGATTTTTTTTTTTTGAAATATTTTTCTAAAATTATGATGAAATATTTAAAATGGAGTAACATTGAAGAATGGGTAAAAATCAGCGGTGGCTTTCGAGGTGCGCTGGAAATCGGATTTGCATTAGATTCTCCAGTACGGTAAGGCACCAAGCATAGCAAAAGAGAAGAGAATTCTCCTCTCTCTCATGCCAATCAAAGATGCTTTTGTTGCTTTACTCTTTGATACCCAACCAAAAAAAAAAAAAAAAAAACTTATTTGCTCTTTAACCGTATTTTTTTTTTTTTTAACTTTGAATTAAGGAAACATTCAATAAGAAAGAATATATATATAATCATAAAATTACTCAAAGTAAACCTTAGCAAATGGAGAAAGTGATCCCTCATTAATTATTATTAGAAAAAACTTCTGCGAAGTAATTAAAGGGAAGAAATTAGAGATGAGTACTTCTCAGCCAGTGTTCCATGCGTAACAGAGGGAGGGAAGCTGTATGTATGACATTGCTTGGGAGTAGAAACTGCTTCAATTACAAGCATCAGCATGCAGCTTTCACCTGAACTAAGCTTAGCTTTGGGAAATGGAATTCAAAGGGGTGAAAACTCCGCACTGCGTTTACGGTTTCTCTAAAGCTGGACATCGTCTTTATTATATGATATTTATAACGATAACAATGTAAACTTGCTGGAACAAAAGGCCGGGCTTATGTATTTTTATTATATGTACAAGAAACACACAGTTTTGCAATTGAAAATATCGAGAAAATGAAATAAAATATCGTGACTTTGGGGGTTGAAAAAAAACATATATATGGGAATCCAACGAGAGCATGCGTGATCATTTATCGTCACAGCGGCAAGTGGTGGTGGTGGACGTGGGAATCAAAAAGAGGAGCCGATTCCCAGGAGACTTTTAGCTCCTGCCGACCCGACTTACCACTACATACCAACCCTAAAAAAGCACTATAAAAGTATCTCCTATTAACCCTCCTTTTCCATGAAAGGTCGCTAGCACTTGCCGGTGGGGTGTGGTGTGGTGTCGGTTAGAGTGAGCTTTTTAAATCAGGTAGGTTCTGGAGGGTGCTTCTTATAGGCTAGATGGGGGGGGGGGTCCAGCTAGGGTTTCGTGGTGGTTTTGAACGCTATATATCCTGGGTTAGCTTTCAACGGTATGCCTAAAGAGTATATTTTCACAGGCAGGCAGTCTTTTAGTAGCCTTTGGCATGCAGTAAAGCCTAGATCTTTGGCTTGGGGTTTATGAGTGAATTCATACTGCTTGAAAAAACATCTTTTAATTTTCTCTTTTTTGGGTTAAGAAGTACTGGGATACAGTCACTCGTTTTTCTTGAGATTTCTCTTTTGAGTACTCTTCTCTTATTGACTTTTTTATTCTCTAATGCTGCCCCTTCATAGATGTGTATTCCTGCCGAATTTGTTGGCAGCCTTTTTTCTTTTTTTCTGTATTCCTCTTTTCTGTCCCTTGCCATAGCTCTCTCTCTGCCTTTTTCTTTGCGCTTTATTAAAGTAGTTTTCGTATAGGAAATTTAAAGAAGACATGATTCATGGTTAAATTTGAGGGAAAAAATTGGGAGAGCATGAGAGAGTATGTGGAATTTCTTGGGTTTCATTCTTTTGGGTCATGTGCTGGGGGTTTGGAGTGAAAATAACTGAGTGGTTTCATGGTTATGGAGTTGAGCTCCTTGAAGTCCAATAGAGGTTCTTGCAGAGGTTTTATTTAGCTGCTGAGCTATGGATTCCACAGCCCTGTCCGAATTTTTCGGAGGCTTTTATTTTGGATAGGCTTGTGGCTTGCATATGTCAGGAGCTGCATTACCAATGTTAGATCCTTGTTTGGATTGAAGGGAGCTCTACACCATTCCCCTGCCATCTTCTTCTACTTATTTTTCTGGGATCAATCGTTTCTTTCTTATTTTATAGATCCGTTAAGGATCTTCCTATTTCGCCTGCAACTTGTTTATGTTAGATGTGTTTACATTCTGCCGTTTCAAATAATTTTTGGCTTTTACTATTCTTGCTTCAAACTGAATTTTCTAGGTTAAGGGTGCTGGTCGAACTCTGCTATTTCTTGTCGTTTTACTCAATAGTTGCACGAGATGAGATCTTCACTGGAGACGAAGCTGTGTTGAAGAGCAGGGACTCCCAACTTTCTTTATAGACCAGAGATCAGCACATTTGATTTATTGCATACTTCTTTTAGTTGATAATTATTTATTTATTTTATTATGTTTTGGGAGTAAAAAAGAATGGATAGTTGAGAGGAATTGCTCAAAAATCAACTCAAAGTACTTAATTATTTTTAATCGTTTTAACATATATCAACGAAAATTGTTGGCTGCCACCCCACCGCTCCAAAGAGCAAAGCTCTGCATTTTCAACGGGAATCCTATGCTCATCAAAGCTGGTCCTTTTGTGCAATATCTGATCTTCATGATTACGTTCTCCGCTACATTCAACATCAATCAATAATGAAGACATCAACTCCAAGGTGGTTTGGGGCGTCTCATTCAACATTCGTTTAAATTCAATTCTCTGAGTTAATATTCTTTAAATAAAATAAATCATGAGTTTCAACGTTAGTAATAAATTTATTAATATTTAAACCAAATATAAAGAGATCGTTCCGTTTTAATAAGAAACTAAATAAAAATAGCGATAAATAATTTAACTCATCTTTGGGAATTAATAGAAAGTCCCATTTTCTATGTTCACTTCCAGGTTCCAGCTTCTCTATTTTAACAAGCCATATAGCTTCTAAAACAGTAACTTGCTTGTAAGAGAAAAAACCAAAAAAAAAAAAAAAAATAACGTAGGACAAGCTGATCATATTTTCTTTTTCGATTTCAGCTTCAACTTTTTCATTTTGACCTTGACCCCAGTTTTGCATTCTGAAAGAAAGAAAATAAACAAGAAGTAAAACATTCAAGACATGGAAATGCAAAGGGCAAGGCAACAAGAAAGCAGACCTGTACTCGATAAATCCAACATACGAGACCCCATTTACTTGGAATGACAGACAGTATGAACTATGAATAAACAATCAACATCAACTATAAGGTAGGCACATAGCCTAATAACTACCAAACTTAAAAGAGTTTGGAAATAAAATCCGGGATTCGAACTTCATACCTCACTCATAGAAAATGCCTCCCTCGCTCCCCCCCCCTCCCCCCTTGCAGCTAGGGGAAAAAGAATAATAATAATAATTGGCATCAAGTTTGACATTTTTCATCGATTGAATGAATCTATAAAGTGATTTTCTCCTCATTTGATTGGGAGAGTTTTTGCAATGATGCAATTTTCACAATAGGCCCAAACATTAGAGAATGGCTTGAATGAATCCAAATGAAGACTTAATAAATATGTTCCAAACCATAGCCAGCCCAGTATTCACCAAGCTTATAAAAAAAAAGCCCATTCCAAAGTCCCAAAACCCACAAAACCCAAACCCTAAAAATGTCAACCCCAAAAGTTGGTCAAAACCCTAGTTAGCTACTACCACTCCTCCATCAAACCATATATATTAACTCAATATCGCTCCGGGCACTTATTTATCGGCCTCCGAGAGAACTCTGTCTGTTAACGTCTGCTCGGCAAAGAGAGAAACAAACCACCCCCACCGCCACCACCACCGGGCAGCAGGAATGGCAGGAATGGTGGCAGAGGGATTATTGCTACGCGGCACCATGAGGGCCCACACCGACCAGGTGACGGCGATCGCCACCCCGATCGACAACCCCGACATGATCGTCACCTCTTCCCGTGACAAGTCCATTATCCTCTGGCACCTCACCAAGGAGGAGAAGAACTACGGCGTCCCCCGCCGCCGCCTCACTGGTCATTCTCATTTCGTCCAGGACGTCGTTCTCTCCTCCGACGGCCAGTTCGCCCTCTCCGGCTCCTGGGACGGCGAGCTCCGACTCTGGGACCTTGCCGCCGGTGTTTCCGCCCGCCGTTTCGTTGGTCATACCAAGGACGTCATCTCCGTTGCTTTCTCTATCGATAACCGTCAGATTGTCTCGGCCTCCCGCGACCGTACGATCAAGCTTTGGAACACGCTAGGGGAGTGCAAGTATACTATTCAGGACGGCGATGCCCATTCCGATTGGGTCAGCTGCGTTCGCTTTAGTCCGAACACGCATCAGCCTACCATTGTCTCTGCCTCCTGGGACCGTACGGTGAAGGTATGGAATTTGACCAATTGCAAGCTGAGGGCCACTTTGACTGGCCATGGCGGGTACGTGAACACGGTGGCTGTGTCGCCAGATGGTTCGCTGTGTGCGAGCGGAGGGAAAGATGGGGTGATATTGCTGTGGGATTTGGCGGAAGGGAAGAGGCTTTATAGCTTGGATGCAGGGGCAGTGATTCATGCTCTCTGCTTCAGTCCCAATAGGTATTGGCTTTGCGCTGCCACGGAGAATAGCATCAAGATCTGGGATCTGGAAAGCAAGAGCATTGTTGAGGACTTGAAGGTGGATCTCAAGGCTGAAGCTGAGAAATTGGAGGGCACAGTAGCTTCTACTGGTCTCAAGAAAAAGGTTTTATTATCGTTTCTAACTCTTTTTTCCATTCAAATCAATTTTTCATGGAAGTTCTTCAGTGTTTGTTTATAATTTGCTGTTTATCAGGTCTTTATTTTATATATATACATATATAGGAACTTGTTGCTTGGATTTTAGATAATGTTGATACATTTGTTGATTGGCTAATCCTAAAGTCTCCAATTACATTCAATTTTGCTGACATGGAGGTGCATTCTGAATTACTGATTGTATATTTTTGGTTTATTGATTTCTGCCTTTGTATGGCAAATGGCTAAGTTTTGTTTGAGCCATTATCGTATGCTCCCCCCAATGGAATTTGCTTCTTGTTTGACCTGATTCCTCTTCAAGGGCATTCCTCATCCTTGCAACCCAAAAAATGAAAAACTTACTGAATACTCCTATGGAATCTCTTAGGATTTTTATTATTACTTGAAAGTTCTATTCTTACCATGTGCCATATTTGTCTGGATTTGCTTCCTTGCGACCTTACTGTATGCCATGGTTGTCCCTGCCTGTGGTTGTTATTTGGCCTTATTTTGTTGATAGATTTTTATTGTATTAAATTTCTGTTATGATCTGCTGCTCATCTTTCTGGTTTTGTTTCTCATATTTGTGGCAAAAATTATTTGTGCTTAAAACAGGGTACATGGCAAGCTAAACATAACAAAATGAGAGCATTTTTCTGATTTTTTGTGAAACTGATGTGATCATTACATTGTGAATTGCAGAACATCTACTGCACATGCTTGAACTGGAGTGCAGACGGAAGCACCTTGTTCAGTGGTTATACGGATGGTGTAATCAGAGTCTGGGGGATTGGTCGCTATTAAGAGATGAGTAGTTGGCTGAAGCCTTCTTTTCAATTTTTTTAATTAATTTACAAATGGCTCTCTCTGTAGTGGTTTTGAGACAGAAGTGGACTTGGATCAGTAGTCATTCCCTTTTGTTGGATGTTATATGTTTGATTTGAGGCCTCTTCTAATTTGGATTTGGATGTTACACATTAGATGTTTTGGTCTTCTAATTCCATGTTAGATACCCAGTTGTTTTCCAAATTCAGTCATTTGAATTTTTTTCCTTTTTGTTGTTCTTTTCAACCAAGTGCCAGGATGAGTAAGCCACTTGAGTCATAAGTTAATAGATTGATTTTCAAGCTATGGGGGATGAGTTTTTTATTCGTGTTACAACATTATGCATGCGTCGACAGGTTCTAATAGTGTTTAAGCAAAAATTTCCCCTTCATTTTACTTATTCTCATGCAAGCATTCAAGCTGGTGCCATTGTAAAATTGGCAATCATGTAGATATGTAGCTCCAAGCTCCAATTTTTCATTGTTTGCTGGGAGAATAGCAGGATTATGATGGTGGGAATCTCTTAGCCGGTTTAGAAGTTTTGTTTAAGGTATTTTGCATTGGTTACAGGTCATAATGATTAGATAATGAGCTTTGGAACGTATCTACCGTCTATGATGATGGTGGTTTATGACAATAGTGCAAGCGGACCCGGACCACGGCCTACGCATTAATTTTCTTGACGTGAATCTGTGATAGATGCACAACGTCACAAGAGAAAAGCACAATGTCACTAAATTCGCGGTTATACTATAAATGTGGTAAGTACCTGAAAAATTGGAATGCAAGACTGATTAAATCACATAATCTTAAATTCTAAACTTATCATAGGTGGCTATTGATGCAATTTCTTATTTCTGCATACATTTTAATTTAGACGCAAAAAAACTACTTAATGTAATGGATTTTGATTCTCCTATGTTGGAGAATTGCAAATTTATTACAAAAAACGGAGGAAAAACACAAGAACCTTCATGCATAATGGTCTTTAAGAAGCAAGTCCTATTTACCATCTTCCTCGTCGCCAATTGTGACAAAATTACTGCTTTGTAAAGAAATCGCTATGCTGAAGGGGCCACATTCAGTTGGTGCCTGTATATAGTTCCATGGTTCGCTTAAATATGTAATAACAGTTATCAGAAATATTACCAATTCTCTCTATATATTAAATGGAAGGGTTTCTCAACAGACTGCCCTTGCCAATGATATCTTGGACTCCATGGAGGATACGGAACCTTCTATCGATGGAAAGAATGCAATGTGAACCTCATATGGTATATTAGATATGGCTCTCAAGACACGTTCAGCAACATGCACAAGAAAAATAGGCAGAAAAGCCAGCAAAATTGTTTTTAGTTATAAAAGAATAAAAAAGACCGAAGGAAAATCTAAGTCGTCAAAACTTTTCCCCAGATATCAATGTCAAAACCGTCGCCCCCGAAAGGAGTGAAAACCATCTGTGTAACTAATAATTCCATTTTGGCAATGCAACAGAAAAACCTGAGCTGAGCAGAGGCACACCAACGGGGCATTGACTCCCAGCCTATCGACAGTTCGGATGCCTCTTCAACTGTACCACATATGCAAAAACTTGTCATTGGTGGTTCATGCTTTTTCTCAAGAATGAATTTCAAAACAGATGACAGTAACCTCCCTCGCATTTCTCCCTTCGACTAACCCGTCCATGATTCTTCACCCATCTCCCTTTTGTATGACACCTTTTTTTTGTGGAATTTAATAACAGAACTCCATTACAAAAAACTCCACAATACTCAACTGCACGCACAAGCTTTCTAACCTGAATTTATCTTCTATAATCCATAAGGGTGTCTTAAGTAATGGAAGATATAAGGAATAGTCTCCGCTCTCGTCATCAGCCTCATGACCACCTTATAACCAATATTGAAGAAACTCACTGATTCCCATCTTAGCATTTACTGTATCAGCTTCTCATGGTCATCACCTAGAAGTCCCCTTGGTTAAGAGATGTAAGGAGATGGTGCATTATCTTTCCTGGATTCAAAATTTTTCCGATTGTATTCCTTACACAAAGCGTTTTCACTCGAAGAACAAATCCATATGCTTATTTTATTCTTTTTTCCTTCTGTAGTACAGCTTAAGAGGCTTGCTTTCCTTGTCTGAAGCAACTCCAACCCCCTGCAATTTTTCGAAAATTTCAGTTCTGGTTACTTGCAATTCTGGCCTTTCAGCGGGGGACAAAGGGCAGTCAATGACCTCAGCCAATTCTACAGAAACTTCTCTATCTGAGCCTGACTTAGGAGCCCTCTCACTGGAAGGGTCAGGCTGATAAATGATGCTCTTCTCTTCACCAGTGTTTGTCATCAAAAGACTGGAATCCAGATCACCATGAACTGACTCATTATCATTGTAAATATTTCCTGACAAATTGCAATGCTCATCACTGAATTTGGCATGTGTCTTCTTCACAGAAAGCTTTTTACGAGATTTTTTTCCATTCTTTCCATTGCTACCACCAGAGTTCTGAAAACCATCAGGAGTTGTAGTCCCTGAATCCAGGCTCTCAGTGGGAAACATAAGAAGCTTCTGGCTATTGCAATCTGTTTCGATGTTATAATTATTTTTCTTTGAGCGTGGGTCAGGAAGCTTTTTCCTTGTTCTATTAACCCTCACATTGCCATTGGTTACTGTCAATGTTTCCGCAACATTATTTTTCCGTGAACATCGTTTCGTCATTCTCCTACGCTTATCAGCACCATTGCCACATAAGGCCTCAAACTTAATGCCATCAGTCAATCCCGAGGCTTCCTCAGAAGAAGTATGTACTTGTTTACCAGGTCTTTTGGGTTTCCTCTTCTTTAGGGCCTTGCTGCATTTCACAAAAGGAGTGAATAATCATGCGCCTGATTAAAGATGGGCTGAACCTAAGTATGTGTGTACAAATGAACATCTAATTCATTGACAATGCAATGCTTGAAAGAAACTATCCACAAGAATTGACCCTAGCATTTGTAACTGAAAGAACGACTTACACAGGTGTAGCATCTGTTTCTTTGCCAGATTCTATCCCTCCTCTACACAAAATCAAAGGCATGAATCAAAACACAGCTTAAGAAACAAGAAACAAAACAATTATTTGAGAATCGTACCTTGATTTTCGTTTACGTTTCCTCGGACTACCATTCTCAATTTGAGATATTGATCCCGTCACTGGTGGTGCAACAAAATCACTAGGACCAAGTGCTGGCCGCTCCGATTCACGATCTACAAAGTTGCCTATCATGGCAGCCCTTTTCGTCCTACTAGCTATTTGCAGCAAGGGCACTTCATCTGGAAATAATACCTTCCATCTCCTGAATATAGAGAGAATTCAAAATGAAGCCTACTATCACATGAATAATTTAAGTAATATATGACAAAGCATTGAAAAGAAACCAAAGCCATTGACAAATTGATTGAAATCCAAGCTTAATACCTAGAACAACAATTATCAGTCCGTCCCAAAAGACGTTGAGCAACTTTGGCCCAGGAGTATCCACATTCCTCAACAGCTGCTTTTAACCTTGAATCCTCTTCTTCAGTCCATTTTCCTGTCCATTTGCCCAAACCCAACGAAGGATCCAAGGTATTAACCCATCTGCCATAGTAATAAAAGTTGAAATTAGTTCAAAACACAAATCACCAATCAATTTTGAGAATTATCCTACCATACCTCTCTCTACAACGCTCTTGAGTTCGGCCTGGTACAAATTTGGCTATTTTATTCCAATTTTTTGGACCAAAAAACTGCACAGCTACTCTCAGGCATTTATCTTCATAGGGAGTCCAACGCCCCTTCCTTTGCCTGTTTGGGTCCAGCGATTTCCTCCATCTGCATACAGGAAGTACACCAGTGTGCTACAAATCACTAAATTAAATTAAGGTGGAAAGAAAGAAAAATCAACTCAGTGCACAATGATCGTCCAAATAAGTATTAGCTGTTGATAGGAAGGATTAGATGAAAGTACTTAAGCAAATTAAGAAAGAAACTTAGTGAAGGATTGCCACAAAATAATCCTCACATATCCAATAGTGAAGTTTGATTAATAGGAGAAGGACAAACATCAAGCAATGCTTTACAATGGAGAGCAACAGACATCTTAGACAGACAATATCCAGCCAGGCCCATGGTGTATTTACACAACATACATAAAATCTTGCTTTTGGTACATACTGCATAAATAAATCTGAGAAATCATATATCATTAAACACAAAACACGCACTGGCCCATATTCAACCAGTGGCCTAGCCCCTAAATTGATCCAACTTTGCCTAAAGCCAGTGAGAGGGTTGACCTGAATTCAGAATCGGTTTGGCTGAATAAACACATTTCCTAAAAGGAGAAACCAAATCAGATAGTGTTTCATTGGTTCCCAGAGTTTTACCTTCAACCGAGCACTCAAAAATAAGAATTACCAAATCCAAAAAGTATTAGGGGTTTTGTTGGCAGAATAAACAAGTTTCCGAAAAGGAGAAAACCAAATCCAACAAGGTTGAGCTAATTCACATAAATGGTAAAATAAATCCTACTTAGTTTCCAAAATAGACTATCTATGACAAACTATTCATTCAGTACTGATTTCAAGAAAACAGTTTCAAACTGGAAAAAAATTTATACAGTTGAAACATGAAATTTTATTGCTTGATTGGAATATGCCATCTTGATTTGATCTTGAAAAGCGGATGCAAAAATATTCACTTTTTGCAGTCAGGTTTATGAGATTATGCTTAAATGAAGTTTTTCACTTTTGCTGCAATTGGGCTTGTCACTATACTGGAGGCTCCATTAATGATCCAGTGACCTAGGACCTAGCTAAGCCAGCTCCACTACTGTTTTTATGATTGCACATACAAGTAAACAATTTGAGCATATAGAAGTTAAAACTTGTTCTTTTGAGAAAGGGCTTCTATCTAAAGCTTAATAAAAATCATCATTATTCAAAACCCAAATGGGATGATGGCCAGGATATCACAAGAAAGTTCAGTTCTCAGACACTGAAATGAATGATAGAACATGGTTGATGCTGACAATATTAACAAAAAGCTTTCTGTATTTAGTACACATTAGAAAAGGATGGTGCAAAATGGTAACAGAAAGGAATGTTTATTCATTGGTTCACTGTATTTAGAACTACCAAATACTCTTATTCTCCTGCAGATAAGGAACAATTGCCTAGTTCTTTAAAAATAAATAAATAAGCATTTTGCAGACAATCATATTGAGTTACAAGAGCCATCATAACTCCATTTTTACTTTAGTGGGTTAAAAAGGAGAAAACAGTGATTGTGTAAAAAATGAAATGAAATTTGTCAAAAAAAAGTGTTGAAATTCTGGCATGATTTCTTAGTACAATCATGCTCATTGCATACAAACAATTCTCTAGCAGCAAAACTGACCTGTTTGAGCATTGCGTACCAGTGCGAAGGTCTAAACATGAAGCCACTGATTGCCAATCATTACCAAATGTTTCAACAGCAGCATGGAGTAGAGCATCCTCATCTTCAGTCCATTCTTTCTTTATAATATGAGCATTTAGACTCCTCTGGAAACGTTCTAAGCAAGAAAAAGGGGTTCTATTTGTCCCCAGAGACACTGCAATATCAAACCAGTTAATAATACCCTTTTCCTGGACAATAGACAAAAGAGTCTTTTCCTCTTGGGCAGTCCATTTTGTGTTATTGATTAATGGATCCTCAAAATTTAGCCACCTGCAGCATCAACCATTTGAAGAGAATAATAAGCAATGCAGGGAATTTTAGATTGCATTGATTTATGGAGAAAAGACAATGCAAATAACGAACACTTGTGTATGGAGGGGACAATCATTGAAGATGCAAAATCAAAAAATAAAATATAAAAACACTACTGCATATCATTTATAAGCCACTCATATGACCTTATGAACCTAACACTTTTTATTCAGCTTCAATAATAATAAGATATGCACAATGATAATCATCACATAAGTTTGTGAAACACTTGATTGAATGATCCATGCTTCACAGAACTCTACAATGAAATCACTAGTCAAGAATTGGACAGCTTAAGACTAGAAGCAAAATCAACACAGAAATCAGCAATCAAAGTTCCAGCAAAGTAAAATTGAAATCAGAAGCAAAACAAAGGAACCTAGGATGCATAGATTTGCTTAAAGAACCCACAATCAGCAAATACACTGGAGTTTGTATATATATATATATATGTCCTGGAAATTGTAACATATATACATATATAGATTAAAGACTGTAACCAACAAACAAGTGCTTAGCACTTATTTGTCTTAGAAATTGTAACAGAAAAGCTGCTGCAGCTCACCAAACTGCAAATTTAGAAGAATTAAGGTGAGATGGATGCAATCACATAGGTCCAGTAAGCTAACCTTAATTTTTATGATAATTTGGAAATTGTTGTTCCCTTTTAGTGATGTGCAACATCTTTCACTAACAAGTAGATTATGTTCATTCTTTAATTTTGTCTTAAGCAACATCTGACACTTAATATGTTGCCATGCAATGGTTCTCACATCACCATAATTGTGCAACAATAGGCTATCAATGTGTTATAGTCATCCCTTTCAAAACGTGCCCATAAAGCAAGCATGGAAGATAACAATATAGGACAAAGAAGAATCAATAACTTGGAAGACAAGGCACAAATTAAGAATTTTTTACTCAATGGTAAAATGGCAAGTAAAATAGACTACTAAATAAAAAATCTACAGCATAAGCTACATAAAGATCTCAAACCACATTTCCAACATACAAGGTTCATAATCTAGACTGCAAGTAAACATTGAATATTTGATTTTAAAGAATAAACTACCTTGCTGCACATTCTGCACCAGAATGATCCTTGGCATATAAGGAAGCCAACTGATCCCAGTTGACCTTAGGAAGGAACTCTCTGATCTTCTCAGCGGTAATTTCCAGATCTCTAATCGATGCAAGCATGCTATCCAGATTATTTGCATCTCCAAAGAATCCTTCTGAATCACTTCAACATAATGTACGTCAGAGGTGATATGCTTGATAAAAAAGAAATCCAAACATTCTGATCTTTATAGATTAATGTCTAAGTTAGAAAACAGATGATATTAAATATCTAGAAGTGAAAAAAAAAATCCCAATGTTATGAAGCCTTGTAAATGCCATAAACCAGGCTAGAATCTATGCCTGACTAGCATTTGGCACAACTATGCTTAAATTTGTCAATGGGCTGAACCACTGTATTGTTCCTGAGTTGCACATGAATGGACGATATTGAAATTGGAAGTCAAACCAACATTAAAGACCCACCTACATGCAACCAACCTGAGCTTAAACAACAAATAGGGCTAGAACAGATATGCAAAGATGAACCATGCTTGATACACATTATAAAACCTTATGAAAAATAGCCAAAAGCTTAACATGTTGTGTGTTCATTGCCATTATCATGTAGCCACGGTGGATACATCCCTATCACCAATTATGCATATCTTTTGTGCATAGGCCACTGGGCTGAATTGAATACAAAGATACAAAGTAACAAACAAGACATAAGCACACCCATTAACAAACACGTTATAGCCATTGCACAATGAGCAGCCCAAAAGTCCAATTTCTAATTTTTTTCTCCTAATTGAAAAATAGTTTAGGAAAAAATATCTGTACACTCTGTAAAACAAAACTATTTTCTAACTAAATTAGTATGATGAAATGCTGAGAATGAACAAAGAAAATTTCAAAAAAAGCTGCAAATTCTGACAAGCTTTAAACCTGTCATGCCAATCATTGGGAGTTTTGACAGGAAAATAATTGTGTTCAAACGTGCATAAATTTCACATCCATTCTCCACAGTTCCATTAAAAATATGGGACCTAGAATTGTGTGCACTCACACAATAGTACTACCCTTTTTGTATGATAAAGTGTATGCTCCAAGGACTGATTAGAATGGCTAGAACTGTAGTTATGGTCACAAGTAATCCTACAGAAATCAAGAGATTCTGCAGACTGTGGTGATTGCTAGATAAAGATAACATAAATGCAAAGCATGACATGCATATAACACCTAAACCTTAAAAGGACAATGTTAACAGCTAGCACAGAACCAAATGAAACAGAAAAGTTACATTTGATTAACTAGTTGAGCACCTACAATAATATTATAGCTGAGGGTACTATCAACCTTTAAGCCATCACACTCTTCACTCAAGGGTTCAAAAACTACCAAAAAAAAAAAAAAACTAAACATACCTTACACGATCCACAGAGAACTGAAGCACCATTTCTTGGAACTGCTGTCTTATTCCCTTGAAGAGATTTTCCTTCTCTGCCTCTGTCCATTTTTTCCGTTTTAATTTAGGTGGAAAATTTGCCAAAGCCATTCTGTAATTTGCAACATGAGAATTTTCCACTGGCCCATCACAAATTCTAGAGACCTTTTTATCTTTAATCTGCATTGACAAAATACATCCTCAGTGAACAAGAGCAAAAAAAAGTTTTAAAAAACTAAAGGCATAAATCAAACAGAAGGAACACCTTCACATTTGTTGTATGCAGTCTCCAAATTGAAAGGTTATATAACTTATCAAAAAAAAAAAAAATTGCTTTTATGCAATTAAAAATGATAGCAAAGTGTAAGTGCATCATTTGCACTATATCAGATTGCAGAGATAGAAAAGAGAAAAGAAAGGATGAATGGTTTTAGAGGAGGAAATAAGTTGTCCTTCCCCCTCCTCTCACAATTTCTTTTGCCTCTCTCCTTCAATTCCTCAACAAATCAATCATTAACCATAGGTTAGTGCTAGCTTGAAATGACTGAGGATATCAATTTTCTTAGCTAACGTCTCTGAATGTAGGTAAAATAAACCTGGAATTGAAACCCATTCATTTGAGTATTTCTCATATCTATTTTATCATATTATTATTATCATCTCCTTTATTTTTTTTTTTTTTTGTGGCAGGTACTTGTTGGAGGAGGTGCCACACCCAATTAAATAGCTCAAGGCCCAATAGTCTCCAATAGACTTATATAAACAGCATCACCTGCTGATCTAAGGAAATCTCTGATTTTCTACTACCCACATATTCATAAGGGGGAAAAAAGAATAGAAAACAAGATTTAGCAAATTAAGCCTCGAAAAGAATGATAAAATTATAAAAGAGGCAACATTTGGAAAATTATAAATGCAAGTTTGTTAGGACAAATGACCTCATAATTTGATATTGTTCGTGGAGATATCAGCTGGATGCGGGGATCCTTTCTCTGGGATAGCTCCCACCCAGCTCTTTGCCTGCAACAAGCCTGAAATTTTTTCATGATCAAAACATGTTTCTTCACTTTCTTATTCTCCTCAATTCTTGCTTCAATCTGGGTCATTTTAGTTCGAAGAAACTTCTGACAAGACCTATTCCTCCTTATTGCATCAATAAATACCAAAGCTGACTTTGGGAAGCTAGAATAATTTTGCTCCAATGTTGATATCTGACAAGAATCTGATTGATGCTGTACAATGGAGTTAGAAGGCAGTATATCCATGGCACCATTTGGCAACTCAGTGATCTCAGCAGCTTCTTCTGAAGGTGGAAATGCCTCAAAGGAGCTAGTATTAACTACCAAAGAATCTTCGAATGTTTTGATCTCTACACCAGAGCTCCATGCATGAAACTGCTCTGCTTTCTTCCCAAAGTTCTCTGTCATTTTATTTGAACTACCTAAAAAAAAGTTCCCATGGATTAACATGATAGTTAATATATATTCATGATAAGCCATCTGACATCTTAAAGAAAGACTTGGTCCAATAACTAAAAAAAAGAATATATGGTAGCGAGCACATATACTCCAACAACACATTGGTCAAGCCACATTTCAAGTTCCGTCCTTAAAATGCCAGCGAGAATCCTAAAACTGAATAACCAAATAGAATTTTGAGATATCCAAGAAATCCCCACTCCAAATACCATTCCCACATCAACAAGAAGGCTAGACACTGAACTATTATCACATACAATCAAATTCTTGTCCAAGAATTGTAATTATAATCTACTGTCCAAGAACTGCAATTATAGGCTAAAACTGTCCCAGAGTCGCTGATTATAAAGTTAAAACTGTCAAAGCATTGCCAATTATAAACCATAACTGACCAATAATCGCAATTATTAGAGAACACTGATCAAGAATTGCACTCAAGAGCAAAAATTGAACAATAATCGCGATTGTAATGTAATGCCCAGTGCAGGTTGAAACTATAATCCGAAATTTGATCAATTGTAAATTTTTATTCATAGAGAATACATGAAAACGCTCACCGTTGATATCGTAGGCAGCGAAACGCCGACGAATGGCAGAGAGAGTCTCAAAATCATCCTCATCATCGGAAACCGGCGGCAAAGCACAAAGAGGTTTGAGTGACAGCGGTTCGCGCATATCGGACGACATTGCAAACCGGTTCTGTATGTTACGGAGAATCTCAAGATCAGCCTCGCTCTCCGAATCTGAGGTGCCGCCTCCCGCATATGCTCCACCGTTGGAGGAGGTGGCGGCAGCGGCGGCAGAGGAAATAGATTGAGATGATAAAGATAAGTTCTTATTGCCAAGAGAATCGACATTGACGCCGGTTACCATGCAGGCCTGTCTGAGAGCCTCCATGTCTTCATCAAAACCGTCGTCGCTGTCGGACAGGTCTTCTTCTTCCTCGTCGCCGTTTGGGATTGGAGGAGACATCGTGAAAAGCGCGGTTTCGAAAACAAAACGGTTGCCTCTCACTTGCTAGGGCTTAAGCAGAGAAATTGCAAGAGCAATAAAAAATTACAATTACTGTTTTTTTTTTTTTTTTTGATAATTACAATTACTGGTTGAGTAAAATCGAAAACGATTCGGCGGTGCTAATCGAAGAGCAGTGACAACGCACGCACGCACGCACACCCATACATTTATATATCGATTAATTATATTTAATTTAATTTAATTTCATTCTATTTTCAGTTTCTGGAAAATGGGCCTGATCAAGGAGAGTTCCAGTCTTAAGTTATCCAGATGACTGGGCTTGGGTGGGTGGGCCTATAACTTGGGCTTACAAAGCGTTGGCTAGTCTAGCAGCTCGAATGAACTCAACTGACATTAGTTTCTACGTTACCTTTTTGGCTAGAAATTAGAATCTACTTATTTCCATTACATAGATATGTTTTGAGTTGAGTGAAAAAAAATAAAAAACAAAGAGATAAAAGATGAAGGAGTGAGAAAAATTTTGTAATTCTATCTATTTATTTGTTTTATATCCCTAATATTTCTTAATTTATAAATTTTTTGCCTTTAATATTAATAAGACTTTTAGAATTCCATCGCCTACTTGTGACATATTCTATGTTATTTCTGCAAACTCCTATAACAATTGTAAAAGTGAAAAAAAAAAATAAAAAAGTACATTTTGATTTGTATTATGTTAGTCAAATTGATAACACGGTGACTAAATTTTAAACAAATTGGTTTCAAACAAGCACTAAATTATCAAAATATTTTTTCAGTTGATTAAGTAATATGTACACCTATTTTATAAACTATTGTTATTGATAAAAGTACTTTTATTTAATTAAAAATGTGGAATATAGAAATTTCCTACAACCCCGAAATTTTGTAATTTAATGATTAAAATCACAAAAAGTTTCATTGATCTTTCAAAGATATATACACTTTTTTAGTTTTTTTTTTTTTTTTGAATTTATGATATTTATGAGACATTCATGCATTGTGCAAGAGTGGGAATGTGAACTCAGCTAACCTGTGGTCGTTGGGATAATTGATTATTTCTACAATTTTTTTGGATTAATTGGTTCCTATGAAAGAATTCCAATTGGAAATTTTTAATTCTGAGGAGTCAAAACTTGGCATGAGGTGAAAGTTGCAACGTGCTTCGGTCTGCTACCTACCTGCTCACTCATAGTCCAACCACAATGTACCAAACTCCCGAATGGCTTCTAGCTTGGCTACGTTTGAATTTGCAATACTATTAACTTTTGTGAGTAAACATTCCGATCACTCCCCCTTAAGACTCCTCCAATGCCAGTCATCTGTATTAGATTTAGAATTGTTATTGGGTAGGAGGAAGCCATAAATCCGAACATGTTTCTACAATGGTGTGACTGGTTATTGCACTGCTTGATCAACAAGAGTACGTACTAATTGCTGCAAAGACCCAATTGATAATGGTTTAAGATTAAGACCCATAACCTCCTCAAAGCCAAAGAGGTCAACATCTTTGCGTGGTACACATTGCTTTGGAATTTTCAATGCAAAGATGTTCCTTGTTAGGTGTGAAGTCGCTTACGCTCATAAATTTGCTGATTAAAGACGCCTTAACACTTCTATGAGAATAAGGACAGATCAGCACATTGCAGGCCAGCTGCTCGTTTTGCTTTAAATGCCCTCAACAACGTCACATGGATGAGCATTAAATGCATGACGTGCAAGCAACAATGTACGGAAATCGGCCCATATCGGCATTTAATTTAGGTCGATATTAACAAGGATATCTTGTTACTGTGTTACATTTATCTACCTCTTGATCATTTGCTTTCATGGTTTTATGATACTAAATTATTTGGGGAACCAAATAAAATTACCAGTGTTACCATCTCTAGATTAATGAATATGATCAAGGGTGTCTCGGAATCCACAGCTTTTCCAAAGATTTGATGTTATGCGACTTTGAGAAAGTATTATTTTTCATCATCTACTATATTTGAAGGCACATTGAATATGAGCCATAAAATTTAAGCTAACCCTTTTGTTTATTATGAATCTCACTACTTTTTCTCAAAAATTCAAACTATAAAGGAGAAATTTAGGCTTACAATTAAGTATTTGACTGTCCCCTTTTGTTAAGAGTGTAGGAAGATTGTTGTGAGTTGATTTATTAATTATATTCAAACTAAATGATTAGTAGCAGTTTAACTAATGGCTAAGATTTCTAAGCATTCATTTTCTCCTATCACTTTAAATCTTGTCCGTGTACATGTTATTGCCAAGAACGGGGGTGCGGATTTTGAGTGCATATTTTGTATATTGTTTGCTCACGTTGTGCTGGCTATACTCGTACTGACTGCACATGTTTGGCCTTTAGAAAGATAGCTCTAATGGTATTTCAAAATAATTTTAAAATATTTTCTGAAGTTTCGCAGTTAAGGATCTCAATCAACTTAAATGCCATGTGAACAACGAGAATACTGTTAGCTGTAATAAAAGTTTTGTGTAAGCCTTAAGATTATAATTATATATTTATATTTTCAGGGGCGACGAAATAATCTGCCTTGAAAATAACCAAAATATATATATATATATATATATATTGGTTTCGAGTCAGGTCATGTCAGTTGAAAATTTTTAGCATTACTTAGAGCTAGAACATGGCTGTGTGCAGAATTTTGGAGTCTTAAACGAGTAGTCTTTGTCATTCTTTTCTTTAATTTTGTGTTGTTCTCCCAAAGGTTTGTTTATTTTAGCTGGGTGATTTTATCATTCATAAATAGCAGCAAAAACAAGGGTGACTTTGTGACAACAAAATTACTTCATTATAAACTCGTTCAAGGTCTGTTTGTTTGGGTATTTTTTATTTATTTATTTATTTTTTTTTTTTTTGTGGTTCGGTGTTATAAATAGCAGCAAAAGCTTCGTGGCTTTTGCAACACTTACAAGGCTTTGAGGAGAACAGACATGTCGTCTTGTCCCTGCACTTCCCAATTCATTCATCCTCAACTAAAACATGCTGTCACCGGAATGACTTTCCTTGATACAATACTTTTCCATGTCAGTCTCCCCGTCTATTATCACTATTTGTGTGCCAAATCCCATCTTATTTTGTTGTCTCCTTCAATAATAGTCTAGTGAATAAATGACTTTTTTAACAAATGCTTGCTATGTTTCTGTTTTATAGGTTGTGCATTCTGTGGACAAGCTGGGTTCATGGCACAAATTGCCAGTTTTTATGGGGCTTCTTTATCTTCAAATCAGGAGGCGTCTGCATCAACATTACAATCTGTTGCACGTTGGAGAAACAGAGGGCCAGAAGTATGCAATTCAATCACAAACAGGAGCAACAGGTGCAGCAACTGATGATCACAGTACTGGAGATGACATGCTCCGCAGCCACGGAAGATTTTTTGGTCGCAATATGCCCCCAGCCACTTCATCATATGGGGTATATCATAAACCCTCACCCATCTTCCGGTCTTCTATTTTGCTTATCATTGGAAGGCGTGTCAAGCTTAGCTCCCACACAATTAACACAGATATTCCATTTCGTAACGTGCAAATATATTATAAATATTGACCCTTTAATCTCAAATTATTGTAAAAGAAATCTTATGCTGATCAAAAGTAAATTATAATACAAAATGTGGCTTAAATTTTCCCTTGCCGACTTTGTCCTCAAAACCTTAGCTTGAAAAGAGGAACATAGATGAACATTAATGGCCATTTAGTAAAAGGTGATGCTCTCAAAATAGAAGATGATACGCCGTCCTTTTTTTTTTTTACCATCAAAGATGATGTGCCATGGGGTAGTGATTACCCCCATTACATACGACCTAATAATTCAGCAATACGACCTGGGGAGCTTCGTTGATCATTTTGGAGCAACAAACGCAGTCTTAATGCCTGCCAACATGGTGGTGATTTAAGATCAATTATCATAATTAAGATTTTAGAGTACAATTGTGTCTTGTTGATGTATTTTTTTAGATAATTTAATCTCTTTAATAAGTCATATTTCTTCTTTCCTTTAGTATTTGCTATACTTATTTTTTTATTATGAGTATAATAAATTTATGATTTTTAATTATATATATTTTTTATTAATTTTATGTAAAATTTTTATTTTTACTAATATATAATATTGAGTTAGCTTTGACTAAATGAGTAAATTTAAAATTTTGTCTTATATTTACTTAAAATTAATTATAATAATTTATTTTATTTTTTTATAAATTAAAAAAATAAATAAATAATATATTGAATTAAAAATAAAGACAGTTTCCATAATTACAAGTGCCATTTTGTCGGAACTAAACACCCTAATAAACATGAACAAAATGGACTTTTGCTGTTCAAAAGAAAAAAAAAAAACTACTAAATATTTTTTAAAAATACATATGGATGCCCTTAGGACTTTTTTTTTTTTCTTTTTTCTGTCGATATTTTATGGCAGTTGGTCTTGATTTTAATGTTACACTAAACCTGTTTTATGTCACCAAACATTGCAATGCAAGGTCACTAGGTGGTAATAAGGCTTCTATGGTGATTATGTCACCCGAGTATTTCACCTTGATGATCTTGAAGATGATATCAAAAATTTCGAGAAGTGGGGAACATTCGATTGATGTTCCCAATGTGCGGTTGTGCTTTTGGAGGGTGGTTGTTTGGGAATGTTCAATGAACAGCAACTACTGGATATTTATCTTTGATATTTATGTTTTGCTCTGAAATTGTCTGCTATTGCAGCTACTGGATCCTCACCCAACATTGGTAGCTGACAGGCTCTTGGCCAGGAAGACGTTCGTCGACTATGGGAAACAATTCAACATGATAGCCTGCTCATGGATACAATTCATGGTTCATGACTGGGTTGATCACATGGAGGACACAAAACAACAGGTATTAACATTTGAAGGAATTTGACATCATTCTTTATAATCACATTCCAATTCTGTCTCCATTGGTTCAATGAAGACCGGATATTTAAATCGAAGGACCCCTTGGTGGTAAGTCCTCCGTGAAATACTATCTATATCTTTATAATCACATTCCAATTCTGTCTCCATTATCAGCAAAATGAGTTGAGCTCTTCTAGACTTTGGAACGCACATTCAAGGGTTCTGCCTTATGCTTGATACTCCCCCTATTCTTTTAGTTGTACCTGAGACTAAGCTAAGTGTTCTAAACTCGCCCATAAAGTTCTCCATGGAGCATTCTGATTTTCGTAGACTTATGGTTAATAACTTAATATCGATGCATAGAAGGTCATGGACTGAAAATCAATTGAGATCATTCGCAACAAGATTCCTTGCCTCCTTGTTATCAATGTGTTGGAAGAAAAAATGTCACCCTAATGGCATGGTGTCGTCAATAAAGACACTATGGTATTGTCTGATGATATTATAATGATAAAATCCAGTTCAGGCACTTTCTTTGCATTGGAAGCTGAAATTGGACACAAACGAAGAAAATTGAAGAGAGAAAATAGTATATAATATTGTCAATGATCTCGTAGGCCTGTCATAATCTTTTATATCATTTCCCACCTGCAGGAATTATAAACAAGATGTCCAGCACTCTGTGAACAGAACATAAGAGGTTTTTACGTGTATATTCTGAATGTGAGTTTTATCATTTTAATCAGGGATGGGAGTGTGATTTATGGGAATGATGGAGATGGCAAGAGAAGAGTGAGGACATTCAATGATGGGAAATTAAAGATAGCAGGTGATGGTCTTCTTGAGCATGATGAGAAAGGGATACCCATCTCGGGCGATGTCAGAAACATCTGGGCAGGCCTTTCTGTATTGCAAGCTTTATTTGTGGAAGAACATAATGCTGTATGTGATATGCTTAAAGTAAGTAATGCGTTTCTCTACTTAAAACTCATTGAAGTATCACATTCAGAGAATGTTATCTAATCTCAGCAGAAATTGGGCCTCCTGAAATTTTCAATGCAGCCTTTTAGCATATTATTGAAGGCATAACTTGGCGAATATCTAGTATTATCTTTTAATATTTGTGATATTAGTTGTCTGAAATTTTTTCCCCATATGTTTGACATTATAAGAGTCATCACCTAGATATAGAATCTTCTAAATCAGATTTCGAGTTCAAAAGTTTGCCTCATATTAGATAGTAAGCCCTCACAACAATCCAAGAAGTGGTATCCATATGTAATTTTGAGAAATGATCATGACATGCATACAATGAATATTCATGAATTTCCTTTTTCTGTTAGGGACATTACCCTGATTTTGATGATGACAAGCTCTATCATCATGCAAGATTGGTGACTGCAGCTGTCATGGCTAAAATTCACACCATTGATTGGACTGTTGAACTCTTGAAGACCAACACTCAGGATCAACTGGTTTGATGTCTATACTCTAAATGGTTCTGTTCAAACACTGATAGCGAGGTTACATTTGCTAGGAGATAGTGTGTGGCCTGTGGACATTTCCATGCGTTCCAATAATTCAAAGCATAATCATATGCAGCCTCGCTATTATGGTTGATTTCAAACGTCTCTAATGTGATGCTAAAGAATGCATGCTTGCAGTTGATTGCTGATATTACATAAGCGTTCATATTGATGAATGGTGTTTGGTATAGGTATGGAATACTGGGGAAGAAGTTCAAGGATACGTTCGGTCACATCGCTGGATCAACACTAAGTGGATTGGTTGGTTCAAGGAAGCCAAGGGATCATGGAGTTCCGTACTCACTAACTGAAGAGTTTGTAAGCGTCTACAGAATGCACTCACTTCTACCAGATTAATTCATTCTCAGGGACATCAAATCAACGACTTCGGAATACGAATGCCCTCCAGTATTAGCAGGGTACTTTCACCTCAGTCTATTCTTAACTTCATGTGCTTAATTGCACAAGCAGAAAGTTCAGCCGTTATTTCTAGTAGAACTATGAAAGCTTATTTTGGAACTATTGACACAGTTCTGAAGTTTCTTCTGAATTGCTCTATATAAGCTCCAACAGTTGGGGGAAGTTAAAAGCTCAAATCTTTGACTGTGGATTTCAGTTTCTTTGAAATGAGCCTATTGATATCATAAGCACTGAACTGGGCTTTGATTCAAACGCTAACGAATGCTAATAGAAACTAACCAAAATCTGTGTTTTCCTAGAGTACCTATGATGGAACTGGCAGGAAATGAAGGTGAAAGAAGATTATCAAGGATTGGAACAAAGCAGATGCTGGTGTCAATGGGTCACCAGGCTTGTGGAGCTCTCACATTATGGAACTATCCATCTTGGACCAGAGACCATTTTTTTCTTCCTGATGACATTAATGGAGAAGATAGACCAGATCCGGTTGATCTAGCCGCTCTGGAAAGTAATGAACACCGCACTTTTAATGTTGTCTTTCCACTTTGCTTTTGTTCAACAATTGATTTGTCTTCCTGATGTTGTTCAAATAACTTTAAACTTCATTTGATTAGTTTATAGAGATAGAGAGAGAGGAGTTGCTCGGTATAACGAGTTCCGGAGGAACTTGCTGATGATTCCTATTAGCAAGTGGGGAGACCTAACGGATGATGAAGAGGTTACAGCAACCCTTCAAGAAGTATATGGAGATGATGTTGAGAAGTTAGATTTGCTGGTAGGCCTGCATGCAGAAAAGAAAATCAAAGGTTTTGCCATAAGTGAGACTGCTTTCTTCATCTTTTTACTTATGGCAACCAGGTATATTTTCTCTTCTTCATATATCAAGGAACTACTCAATGTGAAGTTTTTAAGAATTCTGCAACATTTTCACCTATTGAATCAACATTTTTTTAGTGACTTAGGGACGTATAATTTAAATAAAAGAGTTAAATCCCGGCGAGTTGTAACTCATGGCTGCTGAATCAATCATATGGGATTGGTTTGCTTCGTTGCATTCCGCACAACTCAAATTATACAAGGAAATTGTTGTTGTTTTCATTTTATTTTCTATCACAACTAATCTTCAGGAGGCTGGAAGCTGATCCTTTCTTCACAACAAATTTCAACTCCGAGACATACACGAAGAAAGGCCTAGAGTGGGTTAACA
Organism: Rhizophora mangle; assembly: GCA_037832345.1. Taxonomy (NCBI): domain Eukaryota; kingdom Viridiplantae; phylum Streptophyta; class Magnoliopsida; order Malpighiales; family Rhizophoraceae; genus Rhizophora; species Rhizophora mangle. The sequence continues at coordinate 519,574 of JBAPLJ010001034.1, forward strand.
AGACGGAGTCCCTTAAAGACGTGATCGATCATCATTTTCCTGGCATGACAAAGAAATGGATGAGGTCTTCAAGTGCATTCTCGGTTTGGGATTTGCAGCCTAATGGAACAAACTGCATTCCCCTTTATCTGAGACCAGCCACCTGAAATTTGTTCTCTCCTTTAGACCATCAAATATCTCTGATGATGCAACAAAATTCAAGTATATCATGCAGAGAATTGATTAAGCCTACCAATGGACTCCCCATTTGTGTACCATGTAAAATAATTTGGGTAAGAAGGGAAGGCAACCCATCTTGAATTTTAAAATTTTCGGTAAAGGAAATATTAAATGGGTTGGTACTTACAGTCATATAATAGAAGATTGTCCACTAAAATAAAATAAAATATATATATATATATATATATATATATATAATTTTATTAAATATCTCAACTAAAACTTCTCATGACATTTAGGAGAAGGAATCATTCACTAGCAATTAGACCACAACTTTGCGCCATTTTGACTTTCCAGGGTAACGTTGGAGTGCTAGAAAGGCCTAAACAGGCGATGTTCATAGTGTAGCGTATAAACCTAAGTATATAAAAAAAAAAAAAACATAATAATAATTTTTTTTAATATAATTGATAAAATTATTTTTTATCAAAAATATAATATATGTAATAAGTAATGTAAAATATGCAATAATTATCATTTAATATAAAATGTGAAACAACTATCATACAATATGCAAATGCATTGTTTCAAAAACAAAAATCAATAAAACAACTTTTTGAACGCAGGACCTCTCCCGGCTCCGGTTCCCCATTTTCCATACTCTGTCTATGTAATTGAACCCTTTGTTTTTTTTATCCTCGATTTATTAAATAAGTCTACAGTTAAAGCGATCCAAAAGTCTCTCCACTCTCGACTTTTACCATACGAATAACTTTCCTTTTTGTTCATTTATCAAGTAAATCTACAGCTGAAGTGGTAAACAGAGATATTAAAATATAATCTTAAATCTTAGGGCTGACGGGGTTGACAAGTTTATTTATTGTCGATTTTTTTTTTTTTTTTTTTTGCAAAGCTCGATTTCATAACTAAGTTTTGTAGAAGGTAATTTCATAAATAATTTAACTCTAATCAGATTATCCGGAAAGTATACTTATTATAATGTTGGCACCAAGACAAAACGCAACCTATGGTTCAGCCACATATCTTATGCTACGAGCCTCACCTAAAAACCATGCAAATATCATACAAATAATTTGAAATTTATTCGAAAATTCTTATGACCAGAGACATACAACAGATCAAGACGAGAGTTTTTATAGTATCAAGACATACTGCGGCCATTTTTCTTCGAAAGCCGCATCCAGTATCAGAGACGCAGTAGAATTCATGAATGCAATGGTTTTAGAGGAACCAAAATAAAGTACCTCTAGTTTTGATAACAAGGTTTAAAGTTTTATTACGGTATCAAAAACTTAAAATAATTTGCAAATGGACAACTTCGTATTTTTAGACTACCTGGTAAGTAAGTACAATGATGCAATTGTAACTCTGGCCACGAGTCTCCACCAATGATATTGGTAATTATGTAGGTAGCACATGGTGTTCAAATTGTTTGTCGCTATCCTCACAAACATTAGGTATTGATGAAAAGATAGAAATAATAATTTAAGGCTTACTGCTCATTCTACATTCTAGACACCTAGATGCCGCGTTAAGTACATTTAACCAGAATTGAGCTTGTTTTTTTTGGTTCATTGAAATGAGAAAATTGGATTATGACCTAACAACTCTAACACCAAATCATGCAACGGAGTTCGAACTTCCATGCTGAACTTGATGCTTATAACATAAGTGAGTAACCGTATCGTACTATTGTACATTAAAATTTTATAAAAAAAAAAAAAAAAAGGAAGAATTTGATTACAACAGCAAATGGTAATTTTAAAAATTTATATTTATCAGTTACAAGTATTAGTTTCAAACGAGGTTTATTAACAAAACTTGAAATGAAAGTGGGCACTCCTGCCCCACTGGACCTAGCCTAGCGTGGGACTTTCTCAGCACGAACCCCTTGGGCATCCCAGGCTGGGGGATTCCGGCCCGCCCGCCAGGCATACCCCGAGAATAATCGAGTTTTATGCTATTTTATTGATTTAAATTAAAAAGGGAGAAATGAAAAAAAAAAAAAAAAAAACCTGTGAGGCCGGGCCCCTACCCTATAGTTTAAATGATCCAAAATAACAAAAAAAAAAAAACAAAATTCAAAATTCTTGTCCTAATATAACATTGTATCAATGCAATTAGTAGCTTTTTATATATATATATATATATATATATATATATCTTTCAAAATACTTGTATATATACAACAATTATCCTCCACGTCAGAACCTTTGACAATTTTAAAATGGAAGAGATTAGAAGAGATGTGATCACATATCTTATATTAAAGGAAAAATCTCATCAGATGGGGCAAATGGGAAGGAACAATTTGTCAATTGCGTTTCATAATTACAACCGCCCAATTAATTGCGTATTAAAATCCATGCTTAGACAGATATATACATGCGGGCCAATGGCATTGTGGTTGTACGTTGCTATCCAATTGTCATGCATACTGAAAATGCAAAATTCAAACCTTATAAGCATTTACAAAGGAAATGACTTCATGGAAGCATGATTTTATAGACGTAAAATAATTTTATTTCACATATAAAATATTTATGTTATAACAATAATATTTTATATAATATACACACAATTTATAATAATATATATTTTTATTATAATTTTTTTATTTTATATAAATATTATTTATGAGTATAATATAATTTTATATGATGTAAAATTATTTTACATTTATTTATATTAATGAGATTATGTGTTAGTAAATTATTGCCAATTTACAAATTGAGTTCTATTATGTAAGTATGAAAATTAAATACAAAGATTGGACATATGTTCTCATTATTAAATCTTATAGTAGGTTTATTGTTTGTCAAGATATATGTTAAGTGATTCACTTTCATTAAATTGTGAATTAATTGTAATTAAAAATTAAGATTTAATGATTTGAATTTATGTTTAATTTTTGTGTCTAATTCCTATATCGACGTGAGTCTTTTGTCACAAATTTATTAAGGTGGGGGCATCCCAGTTCAATGAAATTGAAATATCTTGCATCAAAAGTTCCAAAATCCTTATTGAAGTTGAGTTTCACCTTCCATTCAAACAAACTGCAGAACTCGGGAAAGAAAAATATTTGCTTTAAGCTGAAATTTTTAAGTTAGTTGGATTCAAACTCAGATTTCAAATTCAAAACTTTTGATTTAGAAAGGTATTTCAAAAGATTATTTGTATTAAATTGAAGAGTTTGGGTAGAGGTAACAAATATAACTCTTCTCTTTCTCCTTTTATTTTATGAAGTTCTACAGCTCTTTTAAAAAAAAAAAATTTATTAAATTAAAATTTTATATCATTTTAATTCAAAATTTAATTTTAAATTTTAAAATTTATTTGTATTAAATTGAAAAAATTTGATAAAAAATACTCGATAAAACTAATTCTTCCCTTTTTATTTTAGGAGCTCCATAGTCCTTTTTTTTTTTTTTTTTCCCTTTGAAACAATCTAGATCAATTTCACATTTAATACAAGTACATTTAGCTTAAGTGGAGACCTTGACTTTCTTATTGTTGGTAGTCTACTTTCTATTGAGACGTGCTATATTTATTGCTCTACCCAAATCATTGAATTATCGTAACATTTGAGTGTGAATTAGTCAAAGAATTATATATAATATGATTAGAGGATGTGCTTTTAATTTTTAACAAAGATTAAAAATAATCATTGTATAGTTTTGATTAATTGAGTTCAACTGATATTTAAATTCTACATTTTTAATCTTAAAAACAATTTTAGTGACGCTAAACTATAGCTTACGATGGGAAGGACCAAATGTTGAACAATCAAATGGCAAATGGCTCGGCTTCTGGACTATACGCAAGAGAGAGAGAGAGAGAGAGAGAGAGAGAGAGATTGATAGTGAAGGATTCTTGTAACCATTAATAGAACGACGGCGTGGCAACCGTCAGTTTGACATACGCATGAAGTTCGAGAAGGTAAGAGTTTGACTTGAGGAGCTGCTTTTACATGGGCAACTTGTTATTGATGAATACCCATCAGTCTCGTTGATAAATAAAGACTCGACACAGGCAACGGTCAATTTTGTGTGTCTCTTATTAATGAAATGGTTACGTGGGTCCAACACGTGTCCGCAAGTAAAAGTAGACCTAAGTTTTTAGTATTATTATTATTTGAAAATATAGAGTTATAATTTTCCAGTGCACCAAAAGAAAAAAGAAAAATTATCTGCTACAGATCTACAACTACTATTCACTATTAATGGTGCGCAAAATTAGGAATAGGATTTCAATTTAATTTTAATTCCAAAAAAATTAGAATTAAATCAAAATAACAATTATATATTATAGTTATATAAAGGAGATACGGTTTCAAATTGTAATTACATTCTTATTGTTTGTCACTTTTGCTCATAATTCATAACATCTTTGAAAGTAATCTCCATCGCTTTTTGTATTTGATCACGAATTGCTACTGAAATTATCCCCGTCATCTGAATTTGCGATTTGAAGGACACCCTTTTGCATTTGAGAGGTGCCAGCAGCGTAATTAATTTGGGGTAGAGATAATGATATTGTAGAATTTGACTCACTTTTTAAACGAATAAAATAAATTTAATTTTAAATGTGAGAAAAATAAAAAATTAAGTGAGATTTAGTTAAAATAAAAAAATAAATTTATATAATTTAAAATTATATATCTGTTATATTTTTAAAATAAATAAATAAATATAATAAATTTCATCTTAATTATTTAAAAATAAAAAGATTTAATCTTCTAATCTCTCATCTTTTTATTCATCATTTTATGTGAAATATAATTTTATAAGGGAGGTTTCAACATGTTGAAGTAAAAAGGGATTTTAAAGGTTTTTTAGTTTTTTTTTTATGTAATATAATTAAAAAAATTAAAAGTTTTGAATAAAAATAATATTATTATTTTTTATATTTTTATATTATATGTTAATTTTATTTAATTTTATAACAATCAAATTAATTTAATATAATATATAAATAAAAATTTTAAAATAAATAATATTTATTTAAAATTAATATATATATATATATAAAGAAATTATGTGTGTATTACACTCGAATTAATATAACTACCTTATCTAGTTAAATGTTATTACAAGGGGAAATTCTGCACAGAATAAAAGTTAAAAAAAAAAAAAAAAAAAAAAAAAGGTGAAAATGTGCTTGAGTGTGAACAAACGTATGAATCGTTCGGTTAGTCATCCTATAGGGATGGTTTATCGAATGAGACATGTTCGTGGAAACGCCTACGCATGCTTCACGCCAAGTTGAGTCATTCGCAGACTAATTTGACCTTTTCCAGGCAATTAAAGATAACTAACCAGCTATGTTCAAATATGCATAACCACTTGCAAAAGAAATCAATTACAATTTCTCTTTAGTTTTTTTTTTTTTTTTTTTCTCAATCCAAAGATGAATCATTTCAGAAAATCAATACTTTTAATTACTAACGATGACTTGAAGTATGTATTGTATAAACTTTGACCCACATTGAAAACTAGCATCATCTGCCCATGGAGTGCTGTTGACTAGCTACATGTTTATCCCATTTCTATAATCTTTGAAAAATCTAAATTGAGTCAAACTAGCAGATGAGGCTACATAAGTGTTTGGTTTGACAAATTGGACAACAATAGTGCTGTTAACTACCTAGTTCATCGAGTGTTGAGCTGGTTGATTTATAAGTTTAGCTGCCCTGATGCTTCAAGTTGGCCTACCACATTAACACAGGCAATTTGGTGTGCCTACATTCACATAGGCAGCATTGAAAAGGGCAAGTTGGTGTGCTACTTCAACGTGGGCAACGCCTGCTAAACTCTGGCAATGCCAATTTAAGGGCCATGCAAGCATGCCATTTATGGCATAGACAGAAAAAATTAAAAAAAAAAAAAAAGGTCAGTGGGCGACTATGATGATGAGAATACCAAAAGTGTCTACATCCTATATATATATATATCTATAGAAATAACTGCAGAAAAAGGACGTTCGCGGGATAGGATCATGAACCTCTCGTTTTAAGGCTACGCAATTTTCGTTTTTCTTTTTTCCTTTTTCCTTCTGGTCTGTAGGAGATCTTGGGTGGTGACCTAATAATAATGAATGGTGCTAATGTTGGTTACTTGAAGCTTTATAAGTTAGACAATGGTTTAACAGCAACTGGATTCAATTGCTGCCAGTGAACCTCTTGAAAAACAAAAGCAAGAAGCTTGGCTGAAATCATTTTGGGCGACGTCGTTCTTCAACAGCAACTGGAAAGACAAAATTGACCAATAAAGATAGAAGATATGGATCTGTCATCACTGCACATATAACGGCAGTGAATTGGCACCTCGTTAAGTCTTTAGTAAAAATAGTGACAATGAAAGATATAGGGACTTGAAAAATTCTCTTTGATATTTTTCTATTCTTGGTTTTATGACTGCTTGCTTCTCTCGTATATCTAACTTTTTTTTTCCAGTTTTTTCTTCCTTTATTGACCGTATTATTCTGTTGAGACTAAGATTATTATGATTGATGAAGAAATTATGGTTTAGTGACATCAAATGCTACATTTTATTACTTTATATTTTTATATTTCAATGCATCTCTTAATTAACATGTTTATTATGTGATAGATAAATATTATTTTTTAAAAATATTTTTTATTTAATTTATATTCATTAGAGTTTTTATTTTTTTATTTTTACTTTAAAATTGGATTAGAATTAATATAATATAAAAATTTTGTTTCGTATTAAATATTTATTTATCAGAATGTATTAACTAGTAGAAAAAAAAAAGGAAAAAAAAATCGAATTTGACTTGTTCCGCCTAGATCAATTATTACGGTCAACCAGATATCAGAGAAACTGCTAAAAAAACAAAAATAAATTGGATTGATCAATCAAACTTGTGGCCATGTTGACTATATGTGAAAAAAAATTGAGAAAAAAATTTATCAAAATTTTAAATTGATTGATTTGATAAGTAACTACAATCAACCGAAATTAATTGAAAAACTGAAAATTTTAATATTTCAAAAGTTATAAAAAATTTAAATTGTTCAATTTGATCAACAATTGTGGCCAACTGATGAGATTGAAGACTTAAAAGTACAGAAGTTGAAAAAATTATAAAAATTTTAAATCAGTTGGTTAATCTAAGTATTGTGGTCAATTAAAATTTTAAAAATAAAATTTGTGATTTTAGAAATTATTTTTTATAAAAAAATTAAACTCTACAGACCAGTTCATTGCTGCATTTGTCTATAAAAAAAAAAAAAAAAAATCAATTTCGAATGTGAGATTTATACTTCCAACATGTTAGAATTTCTTATGTAAGCTATTATTTAGCCTTATTTAATAACCTAACCTTTCGATTTAACTTGTTTCTTGATTAGTATCAATGTCTTCGTGACCAACCCCGAACATGAACGTGATTTCAAAATGTATGCTTCGCTCACCCGTCTGTTATCCAGTGGGGCTTGTGCATGAAGGATATTGGACTTTAAATTTTTGGTTAACTGATTTCTTATTAGAAACAAATAATCAAGCAAATTAAAGGAGCACAAACAGCAATTGGTCTCCTTTTCGGTTGTACATTAAATTTATTTGTCAAACCTCCTGAATTTTCTTTTCAAAAAAATGTATATACGTGCAATCAAAAACAAATTAATGACGAACAGTAGTTGGGCGCTTTAGCATTTCATGAGAATAGAGAAGGATTTTCCTCGTTATATGGCTAAAAATAATCCAAGTAAGGCTGTTCCAAAAAAAAAAAAAAAAAAACTCGTGAAAAAGAGAAAAGGGGTATGAAGTATGAACTGAAGAGCCGTATGGAATCCACCAAACACACCAAGAAGAAGAGAGTTAACTCGGCCCACAGACTTCGGGCAATAAATGGAAGGAAGGAGCTTGACATATGTCGTTCTTATCATTGCTCTTTCCAATTGTTTTCTTTTTTTTTTGAAAAAAAAAAAAAAATCTTGGGGATGGACAAAGACTGACAACAACCCCGCGATTCAATTTAATAGCCCTCTCTGTGAATCTGGTTTCTTCGTTGCATGTACACACAATGAACTTCGCCAATAAAAGGGCAGGACAAGCCTTCAATATTTTTGTGACACTATCCAAGTGGCAGCAGCAGCAGCAGCACCCACGAGGCTTTCTCTCTCTTTCTCTCCTGAAAATCCAATGGCATTTTCTCTCTATTCCTCCTCGTTCATTCATCCCCAACTTAGGCATGTCGTTGCCAAAATGACTCTGTTTGACACTCTACTTTTCTATGTCAGTCTCTCTCTCCCCTATTATTTTCTTATGCTTTCGTGTCCAACTAATATATATATATATATATATATATATATGTATGTATGTATGTAGTATTCCTGGAGCTTACTCATCAAGAGCCTTAACCTTTTAAATTTAAATAGCTTCCTGATCCGAACTCTGCATTCTGGTTAGTGACAATGTGTTAATCTTTTGTAGGTTACACATTTTGTGGACAAGCTGGGGTTGTGGCACAGATTGCCGGTGCTCCTGGGACTTGCATATCTTGGGATTAGAAGACACCTCCATCAACGTTACAATCTTTTGCATGTTGGAGGATTATATGGCCATAAATACAATAACGATGAATTTTGTTACCGAACAGCCGATGGTAAATGCAATCACCCCAGCGATGACACCATCGGCAGCTATGGAACGTTTTTCGGCCGCAACATGCCCCCGGCCACTTCTACATATGGGGTAAGAGTTTGTGCATTTTATCTATCTAGTTTCTTCTCTGTTATTCTTTTTATTTTCTTCTATTCTTTCAATCATCTAAATTTTTTCCTTTTTCTTTTTTTAAAAAAAAAAGAGTTACCACAACTTGAATTCTCAGTTGCTCTAGCGTTTTAATTAGAACAAAAGGCCCCTGCCATGCATTAAGCATGAATATGCGTTTAGCTGCTGGGTTACGGCAATTCTGCTGCACCTACGTACCAATTTGTTGTTCTTAATTATTCCTACACGAGAAAGCAGCAGGTGAGATGGATGGTTTGTGGATTTCAGCTCCTTGAAAAGGGAGTTAAATAGGAAAGTTGGTTATTGGAACATTGTAAAACAGAAGCCAACTACCGATGGTCCTTTGTTTATATTATTTACCAGTCTTATCCTGCCCAATATTTATGGATCAGGACCATGTAGGCATCCGTTAAGGCAGCAGTTGGTGGACGCAATTAACACAATCCTGACCAGTGACCCATGTCAGGAATATAACGTAACAGGAATTTTTTTTTTGGGCTTGTTTGTTTGTTTGTTTGTTTGTTTGTTTGTTTCCTTTTTTGTCCTGTCAGTATGATTTAAATTAATTAATAGTCACAAATCAATACAAAATATTTTTATATTTATATAACATAGATGTATAATTAAAAAGTATTAAATTATAAATATAAACTATTTTATGTATTATATAATATTATTTTGGTATTTCTAAGATTGGAAGTTTATGTAATCGTTCCCTAATTAACATAGCGTCAGGTTGTCTTCGTCGTTTATGTTACTTCTTATTTTTTGTTATTTATTCTATACTTTGGTTAATGTTTTTTAAAATTACTCTGTGATAACTTGAAAGAAAAGCATTTGTTGTATTCTTCTTCTACGGCTTTCTTCGGAAATTAATACGTACCTCTTTAATTCCCTGTTGGTCAAAATATTATTATTATTTTGTTTTTGGGTTGAAAAATGGAACACCCAAAAGTTTCGAATGCGTAACGGTCTTCTTAAAAATGTTTGTTATTGCCAGTTGCTGGATCCACACCCAACGCTGGTAGTCAATAAGCTCTTGTCAAGGAAGAAGTTCATAGACAATGGGAAACAATTCAACGTGATAGCCTGCTCGTGGATACAATTCATGATTCATGACTGGATTGATCATATGGAGGACACTGAACAGGTGTTCATTAGCTCAACGGTTGCTAGATTTAAGTATTGTGTACGAACAAAATCAATCATCATTAGATGTAGCAAAACTAATATTCGTAATACGGTATTGTTGACAGGTGGAACTTGGAGCGCCTGGTGAAATTGCAGATGGGTGTCCATTGAAATCATTCAAGTTTTACAAGACAAAGAAAGTTTCTACAGGTTCACTTCTTTCGAAGACTGGATCGCTAAATACAAGGACACCTTGGTGGTAAGCTCTCTAAGCAGTGAAAACTAAATTCTGTTAGTAAATTCAGGGTTTTTCACTTTATCATTGACCTGCAAATAGAAGATGGAAGAAAGGGAGTTGAAAGAAATTGTGTAAGAAATATCTTCGATTTCGCGATTAAATTAAATTCGTTGTCACAACTACTCTAAAACATCGCAGTTTGCTGTCACTAAACGAATATTTGTTTGAATTGTGAAGACATGAAAGCAACATGGAAAAAGATGTTTGCCAATATCTAATTATTTTATGATTTGGATCAAATTCATTTTAGGCTCATTTCTTGCAACATGTGAACAAAAAAAAACAGAAACAGAAAAACAAAAAAAGAATCCGGGAAAGTTAAAGATGCAACAGTGCATGGAACTGCCAACTTCACTTCAGGCTGGATCGTAGAATTTTAATACCAACTAGCATTTGTGAGTCATGGTAACAAATATACTCGGATTCTGGAACAGAACATAAGGGGATTGTACATTGCATATTCTAATCCTGCCTATACAAATTTAACTAACCAGGGATGGAAGTGTAATTTATGGGAACAATGAGGATGGCATGAGAAGAGTGAGGACATTCAAAGATGGAAAGTTAAAAATAGCGGGAGATGGCCTGCTTGAGCATGATGAAAAAGGGATTCCTATCTCGGGAGACGTCAGGAACTGCTGGGCAGGATTCTCCCTGCTGCAAGCCATATTTGTTAAGGAACATAACGCTGTATGTGACTTGCTTAAGGTAAGCAGTGTGCCCCACTCCTTGGATTTATTGCAGTTTGGAATTGAAGAAATTATCTAATGTCCAGCAGAATTTTCTGCTGGCAATTGAAAAACAGTGTACCTTTATCATTATTTTAGATCTAACTCTTTATCAGGAATACAGGAAATGAACTCTGTTAATGTGAGAAATGGCAGTTGAAAATGTTACAGTCCTATTGATGCATTTGTTTTGATGATAATTTGTGAATTTCCTTGTTCCTTTAGGAGCACTACCCTCATCTTGATGATGAGAAGCTTTATCGTCATGCAAGATTGGTGACTTCAGCAGTCATTGCCAAAATTCACACCATTGATTGGACTGTAGAACTCTTGAAGACCGATACGCTCACTGCAGGGATGAGGATAAACTGGTAAGACCTTAATGCACATATTATTACAAGAAAAAACCAAACAATTGCGTTCAAACACAGATGACAAGATTCCATTGCTAGCGAAAAGAAGTATGAGGCATGGAAAGGAAATTAAACCACAAGCATCTGCCACAATTATAGTTGCTTTCTAGTCCACAAAAACATAAAGCTAGAAAGCGAGTGCTGTTTGACTGCATACATCACTTTGGCCAACATATCTGATAACCTTATGCGTCTTGCAGGTATGGATTTTTGGGAAAGAAAATCAAGGACTTGTTTGGGCACTTTGCTGGACCAATACTAAGTGGATTGGTTGGTCTTAGGAGGCCAAGAGATCATGGAGTTCCCTATTCGTTGACTGAAGAATTTGTAAGCGTCTACAGAATGCATTCACTTCTACCTGACAACCTCATCCTTAGAGACCTCAAATCCACTGCTTCAGGATATGAATGCCCTCCAGTACTAAAAGAGTACTTGCCTCTTCCACTCTCACTCAATTAGCTTAATTCCGCGCGCAAATATTTGGTCGCCTTTCTCTTGCAAATTATGGACTCCTGTTTAAGAACACAAGACCATCCACTTCTCTAGTTTCTTCCTTACAAGTTCCAACTATTGGTGTAATTAGAAACTCAAGTTTTTATCTCAGTTTCTCAAGTTCTCTTGGCCAGCATAAATGTATTCGTAGCATAAGCACTCCAGAGGAGTTTTGATTGAAACACTGGCCAATCTATGTGTTTTTCTAGGGTCCCTATGGTGGAAATGGCTGGAAAAGAAGGGGAGAAGAGATTGTCAAAGATTGGAATGGAGCAAATGCTAGTATCAGTGGGTCATCAGGCAAGTGGAGCTCTCACATTATGGAACTATCCATCGTGGATGAGAAACCTTGTTGCTCATGATGTTAATGGAGAAGATAGGCCAAGCCCCGTTGATCTGGCTGCTATGGAAAGTAATGAACTTCACAATCAACTTTTTTCTTTTTTTCTGAACCATGCCTCTTTACTTTCCAATTGTGGTTTATCTTCCTTGTATTCCTGATCTTACATAAAATGCGTGTGTGTGTATTTGATCAGTTTATCGCGACAGAGAGCGAGGTGTTGCTCGGTACAATGAATTCCGGAAAAACTTGCTGATGGTTCCTATTAGCAGTTGGGAAGATCTAACAGATGATGAAGAAGTTATAGCTGCTCTTCATGAAGTGTATGGAAATGATGTAGAGAAGTTGGATTTGCTAGTAGGCCTACATGCCGAAAAGAAAATCAAAGGCTTTGCCATAAGCGAGACCTCTTTCTTCATCTTTTTACTTATTGCATCAAGGTAAGTATCAAAAAACACATATCAACCCAGAAGTTTTCGAACTAGAAGATTGATTCTTATAACCCTTCACTAAAGCCACAAACATTATTCAGGAGGCTGGAAGCTGATCGTTTCTTCACGACCAACTTCAACTCCAAGTCCTACACAGATAAAGGCCTAGAGTGGGTTAACACTACAGAGACCTTGAAAGATGTCATCGATCGCCATTTTCCTGGCATGATAAATAAATGGATGAAGTGCTCCAGTGCATTCGCGGTTTGGGATTCAGAGCCTAATCCAACAAGCTATATTCCTCTATATTTGAGACCTGCCCCATGATTCCCATTTTTCACCTTTTGGTTGCTAATAGTAATGTTCGTGCCAAAAATAAATATACAAATATAAATATAGGTAGAATACTACATACTATATAACTAATAAAATGTTTGTCGATCATATTAGAATCGGCTTTGAGACTAAAAACTTCGCGTTTAAGTCTCAGTCGGCTCTAATTACACAAATAAATAAATAAATAAATTGTTTGCTTTAGAGTAAACTTAAATATGTAATGTAATGACGTAATTTTTCTTAATAAAATTATAAGGTATTGTTTCTATTTCCTTATCTTCATGTCAAAAAAATAAAATAAAATAAAATACTTACTTTGTATACCAATAAATACATCTATTTTGGGGGGAGAGGATGTACTGCTTGTACAATGTGACTTTATAAGTGAATCAATTGTGCAATTATGACGATGAATTTAAGGTAAACTTGAAGGTACAAATTAAAATCTACTTACTTGTGGGATTTAAACTCCTCCCACATTACGAATAACATTAAATAAACTTATGTACACCTGAAACGCATCCATATACATAAGTAAATGTATACCTGTTTAAGTATGCACATGACACCAATCTCATCATCATCAAGCACCAATTCAAATCCAGTGCCGTAAAAATAAATAAATAAAGGCTCATAATCAAGAACATAAGCACTTTCAAACCTGAATGCATTACTGCCTCTCTGTTTAGTTTTCATTAGCATTGGACTGGTACTGATGACCCGTGAGGTTCAGGCAACTACTTTCCTCGATCCATGGCCACCTCTTCAACGCTGCTGAAAGCCAGGAAGTTGCTCACCTTCTACTCTTCTTCCCCTGTCAAGCAGGCCCTGGCAGCGTCGTTGCTCACCAATTAACATGTGCCGAGGTGGGCCTGATGTCATGTTCAAAACGAAAAAGAGGAAAAAAAAAAAAAGTATGGCAACTCAGTTGCCAATCCAAAAATGGTAGCTACTGATGGTAAATTTATGTCTAGTTAATAAAGTAATTATAATAAAAATAATTCCAGAAAATAAAATAATATAAAAAATTATTAATATTATTTTCTCACTTTTTTTTTTTATTGGACACAACCATGAAATTGTTAAATGAATTTTATATGATCAGTTGGAGCAAAATTTGTGTGTTAATTATCTCCACCATACCAAACTTTTATTTCGTGATTATCGCGAAATGATCATCAATGTCATGTGCCATATCACCAATTAACTTATTGGCGTCATCCTTTAAAAAAAAAAAAAAATCTACCATAGTTATTAAATGTTGAAACTGTAAAAATTATATAAAATAACCATCAAATTTTCACGTGGGTGATTTTTTTTTTTGGATCTGTACTTTGAGCTGGGGACAAACACAAATGCGCGTGGGTGCAGTGCATGGTACGATGACTTTTGTTTTTGACTTTTTGGGTTGAATGTCCAAAGAGTTTCAATCTTCCACTCAACCACAAAAAGACTTAGGAGTAATGGAAATGTAAGCCATCACGACGAAAAAGGGTAAAAGATTCTTCGAGATAATGTGTCCATAAACACTGCAAGGCTTTGTGGCTAAAGTAGCAAATGGTAAGATGTCACGTGGCATACCGATATGCCTTTCCTGAATCATTTTAACCGTTCGCCACTTCTTCGTGAATGCCAGCGGTCTCCGACAAGAGGGTTTGCTTTAGTTGGATTCGAGGACACACATTTAACTATAAAATCAGTGTAACACTCAAATCTCACTTCTCCATTCTAAATTTTTATATTTGATACTGACTACAATCTATTAAGACATTGCGTATAGATATTTTTATTACATAGACACATAAATAATAAATATAATTAAATATAATAATATTTAGTCGTGTGGACACGACTAAGGTTAAATGCACATGCTTTCTATGTAGTTTATCATCTCTTTTTGCATTTAAACACTGATATTTTAATTTGCAGCTTAAAACTCATGGAGTTTCTAATATTGGCAATTAAGAATCTTAATTAAGATTTCGTTAATTTCACTGACGAGTGAAGGGCCAAAATGACATTATTTTTCTAAATTATTCAAAAAAAAAAAAAAAAAAAAAATGAATGCCTCTCCTTCTTACAAAAGCCACGTATATGGCAGAGCTTGAGAGACTTAAGCAGAACCGCAAGCTCCCAGCCAAACACACAGTCAGAGAGAGCGGCGTTAGAGCTTTTGTCGATCTCGCCTTGCAATAGAGGGCCGTTAACGCCCCCCACTCCCCAAACACTTTCCTGTGGCTCACTGTCACGCTCCCTCTCTCACATTCAGGGAGGAAAGAAAACACATTTTCATTCTTCACTTTTTTTCTTTCTAGAGGACTTGTCAGTTTCCATTGCATTCTCGACCAATGGCTACATCTGGTACGCGTCTTACTTTTTTTTTTTTTTTTGCCCTTTTCTCGTACGGTGTTTGTTTGAAATGCAGCTGTTGTTGTTTTTTTTTTTTTTTTTTAAATAAAGATTTTTTTGATTTAATTAATATTTTAAAGATCTTTCATTTTCCTTGTTCAATTTTTTGTTTTTGTTTTAATCTCTGCTTTTTTTTTTATTTTTTATTTTTAAATCGTTTTTGGATTTGACGGCACGTAGTGGAAGAGCGTGAGGTTCAAAGGAACTACTGGATGGAGCACTCGGCTAATTTGACAGTGGAAGCAATGATGCTTGACTCCAAGGCCTCCGATCTGGACAAGGAAGAGCGTCCCGAGGTTACATTTGCGTTCTCTCTCTCTCTCTGCGCACAAAGCACCGACGAGTGCGTGCACACACGTGCGCATTTATGTGCAATCAGGTGTTTGTTACGCCTAAATGCATGAAGGTTACTTATTTCTTAAAAAAAAGAAAAGAAAAGTCATACAGACAGGAAAAATAAATGCATATATATAAAATTAAAAATTATATTTAATAATTTTGTATGAAAAAATATGTATTAAAAATTATAATTATATATTTTTATTTTTATTTTTTTATTTGTTTAATAAAATTTATTTTTCTTCTTTCTTTACCTTTACTAAAAGTGTTTACTTTGTTGCTGAGCTCAAAAAAGTGTTAATTTTTTATTTGTAAATAATTAGAGTGCATTAAATTTTTTATTAGTACATAAAGAAACATAGATTTATCAATCTACCTCTAAATTGTACAGACGGTGCCGGTTTTCTCTTTCTTTCTACTACTACTAGCACTACTACTACTATAGTTCTCTTGTTCCCATGTTTATCCAAGTTGTGAAGGCATTAGGCGTTTCCTTTGAAGTTGGTTTTAGGATCTGAAAGTTTTTTTTTTTTTTTTTTTATTGGTAAATGCAGGTACTTTCTTTGCTTCCAGCATATGAAGGAAAATCAGTTTTGGAACTGGGAGCTGGCATCGGCCGCTTCACTGGAGAATTAGCACAGAAGGCTGGACAGGTCATAGCTTTGGACTTCATTGAGAGTGCCATAAAGAAGGTGAATATGGGATATCTCTATCTTTGATCAAGAAATCTATGCTTTTACTCTTACCAGAAATGGAGTGTTATTTCTCGTGGGGTTCCAATATCTGAATCATTTCCGCCTCTTTTTAATCTCATATGTTTCCTCCTACCTGCAGAATAAAAGCATTAATGGACACCATAACAATGTCACGTTCATGTGCGCTGATGTGACATCCACAGACGTGACATTTTCAGAGGGATCAATAGACTTGATATTCTCCAATTGGCTTCTTATGTACCTATCAGATAAAGAGGTGAATAATTCTTATATACTTCTCCTTGATGATCGAATGGGCATTATGCATTTGTATCTAAAGATTCATATGTGAATTATTTGGTTGCCCTTTAAACTTTTATTATTATTATTATTATTATTATTATTATTATTATGGGGGGAGGGGGAGCTGTCTGATATTGAGCTAAGGAAACAGTGACGTTGATATCCTTCTACAGTGTATTGTAGTGAGACGTGAAAACACGTAAACTAAGAGTAATGGAAACTGTTGTCACTTTCTGTGATTTTTTTTGAGTTGGAGTGACGTTAGCCAATTTTATCTATTTGAAAATGAAGTGAACGATTGCATCAGTTGTTGAATCATGTAGCCTTACTTTTTGTCCATGCGAAACAAATAATGTGAGAGTCTCCATGATAACTTGACTTACCCAGTCATAGATATCAAGAAAGCTTCCACTTTCACTTGAGCATAGGATGCGTCATACATTGTTGCTCTTTTTCCCCAGCATGCATTTCAAGGGTATAAGTCATGTTAACATATTTATGTGTCTAACTCGATAATCGTGCCATTTTTGGCCCGTTTACCCTTTTCTTCATCTTACCACAATCTGGTGACTTGATTTTCTGAAACTATTTAGGTTTGCATGTTTATTAACATTGATGGCAGGTGGAGAATTTGGCAGAAAAGATGGTTAAATGGTTGAAGGTTGGTGGTTATATATTCTTCAGAGAGTCGTGTTTCCATCAATCTGGAGATTCAAAGCGAAAATACAACCCAACCCACTACAGAGAACCCAGATTTTACACAAAGGTTTGCTTTTTGTTGATAGATTCTTCAAAAGTGTTCCATATGCTGATTAAATATAAGTGATATGGTATGATTGTCATCAGCGTCCACTGCTGGAAACTTTGGTAGCTGCATGTAGCAGTATACGTCCATAAAAGAGACATAACTGATAAAAATGATATTCATGTTGCTATTAATGGTGTAGTGGCCATAAAGGGGTCAAGCATTTGGATTGTGAAGACTGAATTAAATGATGGCTAGGACTTAGAAACATTGAATGAGATTCACAACAGAATTTTTGTTTAAATTGTTACAGAGAATGTGAAGTGATTTACAAATTAGTCTACATGTTAGTTTTCTAGAGACCATAAGCAGAAGAAAGGAAAATGATGAATGTTTCGTTTTAGCCTCCTTATACTCAGTTTCTGTTTTATGAGTCAAGGTTGTTCAGGAGTGAATATTAGTTAATTTTTGGGCTCATATAATGTCTGCAAATTATCAATCAACTTTCCAAGAAAAAACTATGAGAGCAGGCATGCTCATATCCTTCAATCATTGGCATGTTTGATGCAATCATGCGAGAAATGTACTTGGTGTGAAAGTTTGTAACTAATATTGAATGATATTTTCAAAGAAAAAATCTTTGTTACTTATATTTTATGGCAGGTTTTCAAAGAATTCCATCTGTGTGATGATTATGGAAGTTTTTTCGAGCTTTCTCTTATTGGCTGCAAGTGCATTGGAGCTTATGTGAGAAACAAAAAGAATCAAAATCAGGCAACACTGCTCAGCCTATTCAAATTCTTAGTTTTTTTTAGTGTCACTGTGTCATTCATATGGTTTAACTGACAAGATACAGATAACATGTCTGCATGGTCCAGATTTGTTGGATATGGCAGAAAATTCGTTCACAGGAGGACAAGGGGTTCCAGCGGTTCTTGGATAATTCTCAGTATAAGTGCAGTGGCATACTACGCTATGAGCGTGTCTTTGGACAAGGTTTTGTGAGCACAGGAGGAATTGGTATATATCTTTTTCATTGATTTTACTTTTATTTTCATTTTTCCATCATATCCTGAGAAAATGTCAGCTCCCTGTTCCATAATATTGCTGTTAGGTTCTTATTATGTCACATTACCAAGCCTAAAATTCAGTCCTTGTATGTTTCTTTTAGTAGTTTCATGTTTTTCATTTTTGAGTGGGTTAAATAGAAGTTTCTTAGTCTTGCTAAATGGCAGAAGCTTTTATAGTTCTGTTACAGTATGCATTCAGTGGCAGGGACTGTAGTTGTCTTGTTTAGGCATTTTTTTATCGATAATCCATGTAAATATGAATCCTGGTTTTCATATTTCTCTTCGTTTGGAGCAGAAACAACAAAAGAGTTCGTGGAAAAGCTGGATCTGAAGCCTGGCCAGAAAGTTTTAGATGTTGGTTGTGGTATTGGTGGAGGTGACTTTTACATGGCTGAGAACTTTGATGTTGAGTGTGTGGGAATTGACCTCTCCATAAATATGATTTCTTTTGCCCTTGAGCGTGCTATTGGACTCAAATGCTCGGTTGAGTTTGAAGTTGCTGACTGCACTAAAAAGACATATGCTGACAGTACATTTGATGTTATCTACAGCCGTGACACCATTCTGCACGTTCATGTAAGACTTCTAACTTTATTAACAACGCACACAAATCTGTCAAATTTGGTTCTATTCAAGTGATTAGTGACATGTAATGAATTCTCTTACCGTGTTTCAGGACAAACCTGCACTGTTTAGGTCCTTCTTCAGGTGGTTGAAGCCTGGAGGCAAAGTCCTCATCAGTGACTACTGCAAACATTCTGGAACTCCATCACCAGAATTTGCAGATTACATTAAGCAGAGAGGATATGATCTTCATGATATTAATGCATATGGCCAGGTGTTTGTAATAACTTGTTGCTGCTTGCCATTTATTTATGATTTTTGCTTTGCAGATGTTGAGATACCGATCTGCTAATTCTATGGCAAATGATTGCAGATGCTCAAAGATGCTGGGTTTGATGAGGTCATTGCTGAGGACCGAACTGATCAGGTTTGCATGATCGCACAGTTCCCGTGTATGTGTTTTGTGTACACTTTGTTGGGCTTTGCTGTCTGAACAACTTGTTACTTTGTGCTTTAGTTCAATCAAGTCCTGCAACGGGAACTAAATGCTGTTGAGAAGGACAAAAGCACATTCGTTGGCGACTTTTCTGAAGTATGTTTTTCCCTATTTTTTTTGTGTTAAATGTGTTTGCTTAATTTCTTTTCAATGTTTGAGTTCAATTCTCGCTTGTTATCCACAATCAGGAAGATTATAATGATATAGTTGATGGATGGAAAGCAAAGCTGATCAGAAGTTCATCGGGTGAACAGCGGTGGGGACTGTTCATGGCGAAAAAGAAGTGATCATCATTTTCCTGGGATTGCATCAATGTCTCGGCAGAATATTTTTCCACCTGTGATGGTGGTGTGATTACAGCCTGTGGTTGATATCTAGCGTCTGAACTAGATTAATCTATCTCTGTTGTGTTTGTAATGTATCTACCAATCCTGTCTGATCTAGATTAAGTCATCTCTTTTATGTTTTCAATGTATCTACCTACCCCATCTTCTAGGAATAAGAGGTGAACCAGAATCGAACATTTAAATGATCGATCTGATTGAAATTGATCCTACACTAGTTTACAGGGATACTTTTTGCTGCTTTGTTATTGTTTAGAGGGCACGCATATGCCCATGTTGCAACTTGCTGTGGGAGATATGATAAGGCATTATGCTGAGAATAGATCGGAAGGGCAAAGGAAAGCGCAGGGTGGGTGAGAGACAGAGGGAGAGAAGCGAGGAGGATGTTGTTCTCGTGTTCAAGCGACTCGCCTTCCCTCAGTCCTCACAATATAAGAGGCCTGGGAAACATGCATAGACCCTAACAACAGGATAGTCCACCTCTCTAAAAACGAAATGAAGGAAAAGAGGATAGTAGTTAGTACTCACTTATGTTCTGGCATTTAAATGATCATTAAGACTAGCAACAATGTATCAGTCATTTTTCAGAAGTTTAGTAAAACATAATGTTTGCATTTTGCAAGCATGCAGAAACATTTTCAAATTCCAAACTGCTTTACACTTAAGTTTATTGACAAGGAGAAGGGATATATACAGGCGAACACACACATATATTGACACATACCTTTGCTCGCTAGATGGATCTCATCTTTTTGCACACATATATTGACACAAACACATAACCCTCTTAAGGATGGAAGCATCCGAGCCAGCACAATCAATCTTCCAACAGAAAATGAAATGGTAATTAATATTCAGTGATGAATTCCTAGTTACATTGAAGATGTAACAATAGTCAAGCTGTATATCAAACCTTATATACATGTATTCTCCTGCCTCCCCCTTTCCCCGCTCCCATCCCACGTCTTTCCCAAATTCTAGACCTTTTGAAAACTACATATACAGACAAGAAGAGTGATGAAATGCCTTCAAATATTGTGGCTAGTTTCATTAGAAACCTGGAAGGAAATCCTAGGAGCACTATGCACCAACATCAGCTTATTTATGGTATTTGATAAGTATTCATAATATTGGAAAACTGAGAGCAGTGGTATCACTTCAACATATCAGTTACATCCTTCTGGGACCCGACAACCACTGGGGAAGTTGAGAGGCTATGATGCAGTTTTTGCTCATCGGAAACACAAAGGTGATCATCTTTCAGTTTTTTATCTTCAAACTTGAAAGATTTAATAGAATCTGTGGTCCCGAATATCTGCACCATCAAACTTCCACCTAGCACAGAGCAGGCCAATCAGTTTCCAGTGTTCACTTCCAAATAAGACAGATTTTCTTTATTGTCATTAGTTCCTGTTTTATTTTCTGGAGGTTTTAGAATCACAGCTACATATTGAAATGGGAATTTTCAATCCAAATAATCGAACTTAGTCTTGAGGCTAGTAGAGGCTGACATGGCAGCCTACCAACTAGAGCTTGCAAGCTCAGAGTGGAGGGAGTGCA
The DNA here is from genome assembly GCA_037832345.1 of Rhizophora mangle. NCBI lineage: Eukaryota > Viridiplantae > Streptophyta > Magnoliopsida > Malpighiales > Rhizophoraceae > Rhizophora > Rhizophora mangle. The sequence continues at coordinate 541,207 of JBAPLJ010001034.1, forward strand.
ACTGAAAATTTTACAATTACATTAAGAACAACAGTTTTCCCTATAATCTGTGAACTAAAGTGATGATCCTCTCTGTTCTGCTTTTGCCATTCTATTTGTGTTCTATTGCACATCTGAGATCTAAGATCAAATATATAAACCTTGAATGATTTCAGACTTTATGCATGTCACAGAACTGAAACCACTTGCATACTTGTGACTAAACAGACAGATATGGCAAGGTAGGAAAGTTTACCAAGCACAAGAGCAGACCCAATCCATCCAAATGTTCCCCATCTTTCACCAAGGAGAAACCAGGCAAAACCAGCACCCCACACTGGCTCCAGACTATAAATTATGGCTGTCTCTGTTGCTGAAACATCACGCATGGCAGCAATCTGAATGAACAAATATATTGGCAATAAGAAACATTGCTACAATTGAATTAAACTGAGTGAGAAATTGTTCAGCTTAAATAATTCTGGCAGACATACTTATCATTAAAAAAATCTGGTGGACACTGGAAGCTATTAAAAATGACACTTATAAACCACCAATGATGAAGACATGAAAAAAAAGAAGGGTACCTCAATCCATAAGCATAATCCAGTTGAGAATATGCCAGTGTAAAGAGCAGGTATCCATGGAAATGCAATCAGCCAATCCCATAGCACAGCCAATGTCCATAATGATTGATCAAGTGCTTCCACACCATCAAACCATCCTCCAATCACAACCCAAATTGTGGACAGCACAGCAACCACACATACCTAAAAAGTAATCACATAATTACCTAGGAATGGAGGCTGATTTCTCAAAATATATACATTCTAACAGCAGGACAGTAACTCATTCCAGATTAACTACTGTACCTCATATCCAAGCAGAGGCAAGAAATTCTCTTTCTTTGTGGTTCGTGAAATATGCTCAGTTCGGAGAATATGAATACCGAAAAATATTGCACTTAGAAAGTTCAAAAGATCTCCAATCTGGAAAATGGTCATGGTGTAATTAAGTAATTATAGCCACTAAAATGATCACACAGAGTAAGGGCAACTGCACTACCTTCCCAGTAAATTGGTTGACAGATTAATTAGAAGTGGTCAACAAGAAGTGATGCACAGCTTACATTTGGAGGAGAGCCACTGCATTCAAGCATTGCAACCCCTAAGGCTGACATGAGAACTCCGAACCAAGTACGTGCAGGTATAATTGCTCCTAACATGACATCAAGTAATGGAACAACAATGACCTGTGCAATTGGCAAAATTTAATAAAAAATGACGCTCTATATTCATCTTTAGTTGAATATGCATTTTCTTAACTGGCAAAGCAGAACCAAGGCAGAATTTCAGTCACTAGGAAGGAAGAATATAGATAATGGGCATATGTAGAACTTGACCTAAAGCCATGTCAATACAGCCATTTTCAAACTTTCTAGTGACATCTAAGAATATCATCATGGCAAATCATTGCATATTGCATGCCCATTTGAGAGATTGTAGTTTAGTGTTTAAAGAACCACCAATTGTACTGTTCATTTTTAGGGGACAGAAAACTTACAGTAAACAAAGAAATGAATGATGCACGCCCGGCCTCAGATGTTAACAGTCCAAGTGCCTCAATAAGGTAACCTAAACTGACCCACATTCCCAGTTCTATCCCAGCATTGCGTGTCTTAACATCATCTCGTGCTTGAAACACAAATGGCAAAAATGGGATGGCTGACACAACAAACCGCACAGCTGAGAAGGCAGCAGGGTCCATCGCAGTTTCAACTGCCTTTACTACTGGAATGTTGCTCACTAAAGATTGAAACAAACAGAATTCTTAGGTTCTTGATATTGATAAAAAAGAAAAGCACACAATTCCAAGATATCAATATATTGGTCAACATTACCCATAATGCCATTGGGCATGACACAAATAGCTTAGTGCAGAGAATTATAATGATTAATGTATTACAATGAATCTCCAGATGTACTTTGCTAAATCAGTCAATAAGTTGTTTGATCTAGGTGACAAGAACCAACCCAGGACATGTTATCCACTGTCATGAAGACAATTGACTCACAACTTTAGGCAAACCATTCAAGATTCTTAAGAGATGCACAATACAGGTTATGTACAAGCATGAGGTTTTTGCCATGCAAATCAGATACAAAACATCAAGATTGTGCAATATTTGACTGTTGGTAGGAGGGAAGGGGAATCCATTGGACATACATAGCCATAATGTATAAGCAACAATCTTTCTTTTGCATGCAATGGGGGATCCATTAGAGGGATTTAAATGTGTGAATTAACTAAAGGTTTGATGAGCATTAATTGCAAAGGGTGAGTATAAATGATGCTAAAAAGTCAACTCAATGCTCTAGAAGCCAGTGGCTAGAATTCCTGATTGTCATTAAAACTAGATACTTGGACATTGGCAAGACTCGGTAGTAATCAAGGGGCTGGCAACTGGAATGATTTCTTAGATTTTCGTACATATTTTCAATTTCTTCTTCAAAAAAAAATTTCAATGTCTCAACAGCTGTTGAGTATTGACATAACTACCGCATGGCAACTCATAACACAGTCAGTCTAATTGAATCTTTATGCACTCGATGTTATGAATCTCCCAACAGAGTCAACTACCAAAGAAAATGTGCATCCCAGAGCATCAATTACAAACTTCAAATTACACAAAGAAAAGTTCCCCTTCTAACCAGAAACAGAAAAAAAAAAAAAAAAAGGTTCCCTCAACTGAGTTTTCATTTCTGTATTGCTAAATCCTTCATTAACTTTGAATTGAATAGAAGTCATTCCCACCCATTTTGACAAGAATTAAGATATTTTGATGTTGCCATCGCTATGCTAGCATAATCAAAACCATGTGAAGCAACATCTACAATTCAACAAAGGTCACCAACAGCAAAGTCACATATAATTGACTTCTTTTAATAAAGAAAGCAATAACAAAGGTCACCAACAGCAAAGTCACATATAATTGACTTCTTTAATAAAGTAAGCAATAAATGAAGAAAATGATGAAAAAAAAAAGACACTAAATGAAGAAAAATTACCATAAACAACTACAGCGACATTGAGCAAGAGAACACTCTTCATTTTTTTGGATGCAAACAAAATCTTTCTCCAGAAAGGCCGTTTCTTGACCTTCAAGCTTGAGCCCAAATGAACAATCTTTGAAGGGGCGGTCTCATGCTTGGCCTCCTCTTCCTCCTCCTCCTCCTTTTCAAGTGTGAGCATAGACTCCTCGGAAGCTACAATCGAAAACGACCCATCACAGAATTTTGCATTTTCTGATGCTGCGTTCTCGCTCTTCAGGTATCTAACTCTCGTTGAATGAGAATTAGAAGAACACAATGAGGGAGAGGAAGAGGGGTCAACACAGAAAGTGATTAAACGAGGTCTTTTATAGAGTTGTGAGTTGGGAGTGGCAGAGAAGAAGGGAGAGCAGTCTAAAATGGTGAAAGCTGAATTCTTTCTTGTCCATGGCGGTGCCGATGGGTAAGCCATGTTTGGAGCTTGAAATTTGCAAACTCTCTCTCAGCTTTTTAGTTACAGAATCCAAATGGGTATAAAAATTAACGGATTTGATTGATAGTTTACGAAGAGAGGGAAGGGAAGCACTCCTACGCTTCGTTTTTATTTTGAAGAAGCATTTAGAAAATTGAAGAAATGGACAATAAACACGCGATATCTTGGACCCCAATAACCCCTCGAGAAGACACAACACCACAATTATTTGTATGAAATATCGAATTTTAATTTTAAAAAGTTAATAATTAAAATTTTAAATTTTTATTTTTAAAGTTTAAAATATTATAAATAATAATAATAATAATAATAATAATGCAAGATCAACTCGAGGAGTGGAAGTCCGCATGCGAAACATGAGGCACGTGCAATTTGTTGTCTGAAGGAAAATTGGCCACAGATTTGTTGGCAATTCGCGCACGAGGAATTGATGTGAAATGAAATATAGAGAACCAAAAATATATTAGCGGAGGTGGAGTGTCAGCTAATAATTGGGATTCTTCACCTAACGTACCTCAAATTTAATATTTTTAATATTAAAAAAAATGTTAATATTAATAAATGAAAATTTATTGATATGACGTAATATATTCAATGTTGCTGAAAATAAGTAACTTAATTGATGAAGTTAGCATAGAATTTTGATCCGTTTTATTCTGGTTGTCAACTTAACACAATGCTCTTTCTTTGTCAGGAGTTGGGGAGCGGCAAAGACGAGCACGACATCCGACGTAGCCGGAACTATGTTATCCCATCTCGAGCCAAAATGCAAATAACCAACCTTCAATCATCATGATTTCCTGCAAGAATAGAACTCAACTGTAGCAGGCAGCCCTCATACAGTCATAACTGCTTGCGTTCTTTGAGAAACATTATTTTTTTTTTTTTTTTTTGTTTTTTTATAGGGACTTTGAGTTATAAGTCTACATATGATCTAGGAAATGAGAAGAGCTCCCATTGCTGACCCAGTTCCGCCAACCTTCCAAGCAGTCGCAATTCTCTGCCTCTTTCCTAACAACGACGAGGACTGAAACAATGAGGTCAGGCACCCTCTTTGTAATGGACATAGGCCCAATTGTTTCCGGCCGGACTGCAAGAAAACAAGTCTATTGTCCCAGAAAATCTGCCTATATGGGCCAGTCCTAACACTATCCTCGGTGCCGAACTCAAGATCCCTGTTGCTAGACCCGTGTTAAGGAACGCAGTTAAGTTAAATTGACATAGATAGAAATAGGTTCACAAAATTGATAATCATAATTATCATTTGCATTAAGATATCTTTTTATAAATAATAATTAATAGTTATAATTAAGTAATATAATCTCGTCTTCTTCCATGTTCTTGTAATGGAACTCTTACAAACTATTAACCCTCTCTAGCTGTAGATCCGAATTTCCATTGTAGCAGCCGGGAGCATCAAATCCCATGCTCCTCAGAAACAAGAAACAACCTCCCGGAATTTGGATTCAATTTGATTCCCACATTCCCCTCCTTGAATGTGAAGAATTTCATGCCTGTTATCCTTATCGGTTGCCTAGGGTCCAAGGGCCAATTTTCTTTTTCATAATCTCACCCATTGACCTTCACAACCTACACTCTTTTCTTCTACACATCTCAAGAATATACTTTACGTGGGAAAATATCGATAAACAGCTTGAGATGCGTATTTTGACATAATGGTGCAACATGTAACAAGCAACAACACCAACATGAACTTCTTCTCGCGTTTAAAAATGTAATGGAAGCGACATGTAGTTGGAAGTTGAACCTTAGTAATAGTTTACATTCATGAGGACTTCATATTGTAAAGAATTTTCGAACCAAAAATAAATTGTAATGACATTTGAGCTCCAATATATATATATATAAACCATTGATAATAACTTTATGCCAAAGTAAATTTCTTTTCTTGAATAGAAATTAAAGAATGTTTGTTATTCATGTCTTTGCAGGTTTTGTTGGTATGAGTAATATCAATAATCATCATTAATTAAATGCTTATTTTGGAAATTTTATCATGGTCAATATCCTGGAGTATTTTGAATTAAAAGACAAAAATTAATGGCTTTTAATTGCCAAGATAATTGCAAAAAAAACCTTTTAATTGTAATCAAGAATGAACGGATCATGCAAAGGGGTCGAAGAAAAGCGATAGGGACATGACATGAAACCAATAACAAGTGAGACAAACTAGTAAGTGATATCCCACACACGAATTAAGGCAACATTTATTGCTTAGAACTTTTCTTCTTCTTCTTCTTCTTCTTCTTCTTCTTCTTCTTTTGGATAATTCAGATGGATTTCATTAAACATGAATAAGAAGCAAAATAGATACAAGCCAAAGTAGAAGTTAGCCTAAGTCAAAGTTAAAACCAAGCAATGTGTTTTGTTTGCCTAACAGTGTCTTGTTTTACTTAGAACATTTCTTGCTTGGTAACTTAAATCCCTTTCTAAGTCATTGTGCTTCGCCTATGTACATTGGCCAGAGTGAAAGTTAACAGCATATATCTTGTAATTTATGAACCCACATATTTTCACACACGCGCAGTCGAAGGAATTTCAGCCATAATTAACTAGATGTAAGGATTTTATAGTGAACCTCAGTTTTTTATCACTGGTAAGCTAGGATATATTGTGCTTGTTGTTTGATAACCATCCGTTATACAAAGAGCAAAAGGTAAATTTTTTTTAGAGAGGAACCGTGTGTTAATTTATGATCTCAAGGTAGAAATTGGACAAGACGTTGTATAAAACAAACTTCCAGTAATAATAAAGCAATAATGAGATATCCAAGTTCAATGCAAAAGACCCCATGGGGTCACCAACAACTTGAGAATTTTGAATCATTCCATCATGATGACAAAAACATATGCATAGCTTGAGGCTATAACTCTGTGTAAACAGCTGGACCGGGACATGGACACAGATGGCAAGGAAATCAATGAGTTTAAAGAAGAGGGCAGGTACGGCTGCAGAAAGGGAAGGGAAGATTCCAAAATTGAGACACAGTAACTGTGATAGCACAGTAAAAATGTAACATCATTTTACCACTCGCATCCAAACACAACAGAGTAGGAGAGGCAATCACTTAACAGATGACAATGAGAACGATGACAAACAACACAAACGTGGGCAGCTAAGACAGACAAACAAACGAAGGAACAGCCACTTGAAGTATTGTGAAATCATGATAATGGAATGCGGCCAGTGCACAAATAGATCAAAAGGTTTGGATTTAGAATGGACATGGGGTATATGATTACAAGTAGTATAAATATTTATAAGACCATGAACTATACAATAAAGATAATTTTTACATTTTTCATCGTAACTCTCCTAGTTTAGTTTAGGGTGAAATTGATGTGGTGGATCCAAAGCAAGCAGGAGAATTGACTAAATGATTTTGTATTGAATATTTTTGAGGTGTAGTAGGAAAGTCCAGTGAAACCCTCCTCCGCCGGCTCATTTTAAGTTCAAAATGGATGGGATTTAGATTCAGACACATGACTCAACTGCAGAATTAATAAAAAAAATTGGACATTGACACAATTGGCATGCATATAGAATAATATTCCTGCCCATAAAGTAACCCTCGGAAATATTTATGAGAATAGAAGAGGAAGTAAAGTGCATTATGCACACGAGGCCACTAGCTATCCGTACACTCATTACCACATGGAGGGGGAGGAGAGAGAGAGAGAAGGTGGGGGGAAAAGGGACGAAGCAAAGGGCAAGGGAGACAGAGAGGGAAGAGAGCGGCAGTTCGGATTGAGAATAACTATGAAAAGCACAAGACATGGGAAGGAAAATTTAATGACAGAGAGTGGGTAAAAAGAGCCAAAAGGAAAAAAATAATAATAATAAAGAGGTGATGAGGTTTGTGATAGCCCTTATGATCGTCACGTCGTTTTTCATTTGCTACTCCCGATATCCCCACCCACCCTCGCTCCCAGAATTCCACGCTCCTCCCTCTCTTCTCCTCCTCCTCCTCCTCCTCCTCCTCTGGCTCTTTATCTTTCTTGCCTTTTTCAACTTTTGTCCTCATGACCTCTCTTTCTCTACAACTACCAAGGCACTAAGTTTTTTTTTTTTTTCCTTTCTTTTTAAATAAAATAGAAAAAGAGAAGTAGAATGATCACTCCGTTAAATTTGTTAAAAAAAATAAAAATTTTATAATACTTACTAAATATTTTAACAAAAATTCAGATTCATGACCATGTAATATTAATTGGATTCTCCAACTCTTTAAACCACGTGAGGCTAACTAAGCCATTTGCAACTATTAAAGTTAGCATAAAGTAGTTCAATTCTCTCTCTCTTTCTCAGAAGTTTGGAATGGCCATGTCAACCTCATACTCCCATGTCTTGGTCTCTCTCTCTCTCTCTTTCCCACTTTTCTTCTTCCATGATAAACCAACAACATAGACAAACACACAACCCTTTCTCTCTTTCTTTGTAAATTGGTGTTGTGGATGTTGTTGCAGGGTATGTTGCTAGAGCTAGAGACTAGCTAGCTACAGTGATATATATTATTATTAACAATTCCCCATTTCTTTCAAAAGTCCCGATTCTCTCAAATGCTACAAACTTCACTGTTTCATTTTTAGTTGGCCCATTTCAGCTATAGGAACCTCTCTATTGGCGTCAATGTATACTACATATAAAACAGCATCTATCGCCTGTGTTATAAATATAGGGCCTTCCGGTTTTTGAATAATCACGCTCCCTACTTTTCTCTTGCATGCTGTCCTCCATTTCTGTTCCTCCAAACACCTACACCAATTTTTTTTTTTTTTTTTTTTTTCAGTCCTATCATATTATCATCATCTTCTCAGCTCACAATTCCCTCTAAGGTAAAAGGGCCAGAGAGAGATTCCCAGGGAGATTTATGTCAAAGAACCTCTTTTGATTTGGTTACTCCTCTTCTTTATTATCAATATCTGCTAAGAATAAAGCAATATTTTCTGCTCATTGCATTAACCCACTAACTTGCACTGAGACAGAAACTTGAACTCCTGTTCCTTTTGGTCTTTTATTATAAGTTTCTGTCGTAGTTAACCAAAATGTGGATGATGGGATACAATGATGGTGGTGAGTTCAACATGCCAGATTCCTTCAATGGCAGGAAGCTTAGGCCTCTCATGCCAAGGTCAATGTCTTCTTCAAACAACAACACTACGTCACCCTCTAGCTCTTCCCATCTTGGCCGTCTCCATGGTACTGATCACATCTTTGCACTGAATCACCATCTGGGTATGGACCTTTCTTCTTTATATTTCTCTCTCTATGTAAGAGTTTCTCTTAAATCATGTCCATATTTTGGGTTTTATGTTTCATCTTATGCTTTTTCCAGCAACCATGGCTGATGGGAAGAAAGAGTTTAATCCACAACAAGTTGTAGTGAGCTCAAGATGGAATCCTACGCCAGAGCAGCTGAGGACTCTGGAAGAATTATATCGACGAGGGACTAGAACACCAACAGCCGAGGAAATCCAACACATTACTGCACAGCTTCGAAGATACGGAAAGATTGAAGGGAAGAATGTATTCTATTGGTTCCAAAATCATAAGGCAAGAGAGAGACAAAAGCGCCGCCGTCAAATGGAATCTGCACCGGAGGAGCAACACCGCGACGGTGGTGACATTGAAATCTTTGAAAGGAAAGAGTCGGGTAATAATTCAGTAATTAAAAAAACAAAAACCCCTTTATGTTTTATGACGATCTTCCGAATCTTTGCCTTGTAAAAGAGTGAGTTGTTTGGATTTGAACTTGTATGGCATATTCCAATTATTCCATTTTGTTGTTAGTTAGAGATGTTTGATGTGTTGCTTCTTAGCATTCCATTTTGTTGCTTTAGAGATGTAAAGTTGCATTCTTTTCTGTTTTTCATTTCGTCTACAGGGGCATGTACAGGCTATGAAAGTGAACAGACCAAGAACTGGGCACCCTCTACAAACCGCAGTGCCCTATCAGAGGTCCATTTATTTTATCTTCCCCTTTGTCCTTATGAAATCTTTTTACAATCCCCATTACTGGAGCAGATAACAAAGCAATTAAGCTTTGATAATGTGCTTATGATTATAAAGTTAATATTTTTGTATTTAATTGTATATATTAAAAGGGACAAGATATGCAGGGAAGAAGAAACAAAAACTTTATTTTTTGTTGGGAAATGAAAAGGGTTTTAAAAGATGCAATCCTTCCTTTCTGTCGGGAATGCAATTACGAAACTTTCTGGGTCTTTGGGTCTTGTGCTTCATCGTGTCCTCATAGTCATGGCATTTAGGTCAGAGATCTGGGCACCCCATTTACATTCTACCTTCTCTATGGATTTTTAGGGGCACCCCCATGATAGAGAAAAGGCAAGGCCAACCCTAGTACACTTTGGCTTCTCACAGAAACAGCACTAGTTTGTTACCTTTGATTCATGACAAAGGAAAGCCCCATACTTACTGAAACTATACAAAATTTTCCAGAGAAGATCAATCAAGGAATTCATACTTTTCCTATTCTCTTTTGGTTATCGAACTTCAGGAATCTGCAGCTTCAATACAAAGGACAACAGAAGCAGGAGTGGCAGATTGTAGACCAGATGGATGGTTCCAATTGGATGAAGGAGAATTACTACAGCAGAGGAAGGGCTTTATTGAAAGGAATTCCACGTGGCAGATAATGCAGTTTCCTTGTCCACCTCCCACTCACATCATAAACACGTTCAATAGTACACCTGCTACAACTAATATTACTGCAGCTACAGCCATAGGAACAGCAGCTACAACACAAGGAGCTACAATTAGAACGATGGATCCAAAGCTCATTAAAGCACCTGACTTCAACATTTTTGTAACACCCCACAGAGAAACTGGGAATGGCCTCATTCACCTCAACAGCAGTTGTGTCATGAATGAGGAAGAAGATGCATGTGATGGGGAGTCCCAAACCCTTCAACTGTTTCCTCTTCACAGCAGCAATGGAGATGGCAATGAAAACATTAACGAGAAAGAGGTTGAAGAATCTGGTACCGCAGCCATGAATGCCAACTTGACTTCTTGTCAGTTTTTTGAGTTCCTTCCATTGAAGAACTGATTAATTTCCACCCATGGTACCAACCAACCAACCAACCAACCAAATTAAGCAGTTTTCCCTTAAACAAGCACCTTTGCTGTTTATGTGATATGATGTGTTGGGTTTGGAAATTGTATTTTTGTTGGAAATTGGAAACTCTTTCTGGTTGTTGATAGAGTTATATATATTTCATGGAATTGGTGCAGTGGTCCATGGTGGATGTGAAAGCTTGGGGTTTTGCCTTAAAATGCATTTGGACCATGTTGTTTGAATCAAAGAAGAAAAAACAACTTACATTTAAGAGAATATCACAGAGGTTAATGTTGACAGGATATAGGTCTTATTTTGGTAACTGAATGTGGATGTGTGTGTTTTTGATTGTGAGAAAAAGAGAAAGCAAGTTGGGTTCTCCAATGGGAGAGATCCAAAATGGAATAAGATGTGAAAGTTTGACGTTGAAACATGGATCTAAAATAGGAATTCTATGTGAAAGACTTTGATGTTGAAGTGACAAGGATTTAGCTTGTTTTGGGTGACTTTGCTCTTTTGGTGCATATTTAGCATATATTAGATGATGTGACACAATCCATTCTAGCCATGAGCTAATATCCCACAAGCCAACTTGCACCATAATGGAGATGGAAGATCAAGAAAGTTAAGTCCTCCAAATGAAATAAAAGTACAAGCAAGTACAGATTAATTAACCCCATTAATTAAATCCTAAACCAAAAGAATTATCATCTTATTCATAATGCTGAAGAAACCTGATCCATTTATGTCTGATAATTGATTGCAAAAGGAAACCAAGTCTATGAATTCAAGCAGATAGTCTACAATAAGACCCTGGAAACTATGAACAAAGATAGAAATGCAATGCGATTAAAAATTGGAACATATCAAGAGGCCAACATATTCTAAGTATGATCAATACAATATTATCAACTCGTCATGCAAGTATTACATTCATTTCTTTTGCATTAGACCAATGCAACAAGAATGACTCTAAAAGATTTCACACACACGACAACTCTGGATACAACTCCTAGGTGACATGTTGCAACTGCCAGACCAGTAAGAGCTTAGTCCCTCGCACTGTGGAGGTCCATAAGTAGCCTACCATATATGGTTGTTGAGAAGTTGCGTTAGAGCATCGAAGGTCACAAAATTGAAACACAATGTATGTAGGCTGCGTTAAAATTGTCGACAAAAACAATGCTGCCTTAAATTGAAAAATACTGTATGCTGAGTTTTATTAACATTATAATGTAACACATAAAATTTGACTTACTTCGTTATAGAATTTGAATTGCTATCACCAAAAAAAACATAAAAATGAAATGCTGAGCAGAACAAATGGAAAATGGAAAAAATTAAATGCCAGTTGACCGTGAAATCTGAGATACACCAATGTTGTCTCACAAGCACAAATACATGGGCTGTGTGCGTGCGTGCGTGTGTGTGTGTGAGAAAGAGTATTAGAAGGGCATTGCACGTAGAGCAATGAATGCTTAACACTGAGAAGGGGTAGCATAGCCATATCTCTTCGAAAATCGTGGTCGGCTCCTAAGCAATACGCATTGTCTTCTCACTCAGCCCTCCCTTTTCCTTCTGCTTCGCTTCACATTCTGAATCATCTATGTACCCTCTCTCTCTCTCTCTCTCTCTCTCTCTCTGTGTGTGTCTCTGTGTCTCTGTGTGTTTTTGTTTTTTTAATGAGCCCGGCAGCAGCAGGCAGCAGCAAACATCATCTCTCTGCACAGACAGGCTTGGAAATTAACCAAACCAGAGAGAGAGAGAGAGAGAGAGAGAGAGCTTGCTTTCTTTCTTTCTAACTTTCTTAGCTTCTTGCTCTCTCTTTCATGCATGCTACTTACTTCCTTCACAACCTTGAAACTAGGGCTGATACTTCCCTGTTATGATAAAACATACAAAAGTGAAGTCAAATGCAAGCCTAACCGATTCTGAATTTGGGTCAAAATGTCTGTACGTAAACTAACTATCTACCTATATGTGTATATACAGATACAGATCAGTGTGCTAACACAATTGCGTGTGTGTGTGTGTGTATGTGTACATGTATGTGTGCGTGTGTGTGTGTGTGGATGGGTGTGTGCACCATTAAACCTTACATAAGGGTTACATCTATTGACTTTGTTTCCCTTAGTAATTGATCGGATAATAACCATTCTATCATCTTTATATATATATTTTTGGTTTCCTTGGTTTCTCTCCTCCATCACCTTTTGTTTCTTCACAATTGTAAGTTTGAAGAGCTACTTTCTGTACTTCCCTCTCAAAGTCAAAGACCCCCAAAACTTTCTGAATATAATAGTCTATGCATTCGCATTCATTTTTTATAACCATAAAAAAAAAAAAGTGTACATTTTTTGGTCTCAGCTGCACCTTTGTGTAGCACGGGTAATGTTACATGTACTAAGATAGTATTATAAATTCTTGCAAAATTTATATTTAGTATAGTTTGAACTTATAATAATTCACAGTCATGTGTAAAATAACTAGGTCACATTAGTTGGAAAAAAAAGTTGAGAAAAGTCGAGTAACATTTAACAGTATTGCCCATACAGCAATTCGTACATTTAAGAGGCAGAAAAGTGAAGGACTTGTGTTTGTTAAATCTGGTGGACTTACTGTCACATCCCTACGAAAAAAACAAAAAAAAAAAAAAATAGTAGCCATAGTGCAGTGTGAATTTCAGAAAATTTGTGCTTTTTTTTTTTTTTAACAGCAATGAGTAACGTGCACATTCTTAACATCTTGTTGTAATCAACAAATTCAAAACTGTATACATGCATCCTTCATCAACGTGGGTTTCGATTTTAAGTATTGTTAACTAGTATATCTGAACAATTATGAATCCACTAATCATCATGGGAAAAAAAAAAATCTCGCAATATTATAATTCAGCTAGTGTTTGTTTCTTCTTTTGGTGCTGCTAACTAGTAGGTTTTTTTTTTTTTTGGTACAATGTAAATATTAATATTACGTTGAGATAATTAAAATTTAGAAGGGGAAAAGTATATTTTTGTTGTGTGCTTTTCTGTATATGGTTTTCGGATATCCAGGATCCATTTCAGTAGAACAACTGATTTAGTTGAGTGATTGTAAATATAGGGTTTTAGTAGATGATATGGATTGAGTTATCAAGGCCATATATTTTTGTTACAATTATATAGCTTTTTTAACCATGTTTTGTATCCCTGCTTCCCTGGGGACGTTATTTTGCACTGATGCTACAAGGGTTTAGTACAATTTTGCCGTTAAAAAAAATTAAAAAAATTATAAAAAAAATTGAATTAAAAAAAAAAAAGTACACCAGGAGAAGAACCCCACAGCGACACTGGTTATTGTCCATTGAGATGTTGTTTATAAATACTATATTCATTGAATGAATTTATAAATAACGAGCAAGATATTGTTTTTTTTTTTTGTTTTTTTCTGTTTCTTTTCTTCATATGCTTTGCTCGTTTTTGTCCCATTGATTTTCAAGGATTAGTCTCTGTCACTATGACAAGGATTAACCATCTTTAAAGGAGCACAACAAGCAAGAAACTAAATTCAATAACTTGCAAGGTGGCGAGGTTGGATTTGTCTCTGGCATAAATGCAGCAGGTGGACAGGTGACTGAGGTAAATGTTTGTGCTGCATGGAAACAATAGAAGAAATGAGGAATGTGGCAATGACAGAGCAGGTGAATTGACTGAGCCAAGGCCACAAGCTGCCATGGAAATTGACAACACCTAGCTCTGCTAGACATGCGTACGTAGACATAGAGAAGGTGGACCAGAAGTTTCCTCCATATGGTTTAAAGCCAGCATGTGATATCTATCCCTCGCCCCTCCATTCTGTCCTACTTTGATTTTTGTGCTCTCTACTACTAACCATAACTTATCATTGAGGTCATCATGTCGCCTCTCACGCTCTCTTTCCAATCCCAACACCTTCATCCCTGCTAGGTTTAGCTGTTACTTTACCTGTTAATACAGTCCTCCTTCATGCAGTAGCTTAGATGGCATTCATCAATTTATAAGCCGACTGAGTATTATCAATTTGTAATTCTAAAATATCCCTAACCCAAAAAGCTAGGTGATAAAAAAAATTAATGCCCAAAAGTTGTAGATATAAAGGAAATTTTTAAGATGTTTGCAAGAGTTTAGCTATATATTTTAGACGTTTTTAAGTTCCAATCTTTAGGAGGAGAGTGTCATATTCATGACAAAAGGGAGATCTGACTTATTTTTATTGTACGATTTATGGTTGAGTGAACCTTCAAATAAAAATTTAAAAATAATAAATTCCCAGAAAATTTTTTTTAAGAAACCTTTGGCTTTACAACTTTTTTGCTTATGATTTAATAAAATGTTAGTATTTAAAGTCCTTGAAATTGCTTTTATAATTTTAGTTTCAATTGTTGACCAACTGGAGGGACCTTCCATCAGAAAATGAGGAAAGCATAAGTCAAATTCATAATCATTGGCTTTTATAATTTAATTTTTGTGTTTTAGTTTTATGCAACAATTTTTTTTTTATTAAAAGGATAAATAAAATGAGCTCCGTTAATTTATCGAGCCTTCCTTATTCCTTCATGCAATGTAATATGATCCCAAACTCTGTTTTGTTTTGGGCCTAATTGTGAGGCCCAAGCCCAGTAAACTATATTTAGTCATTTACCATTGCAAAACCGATATCTATCTGAGGCCGTGCCGCTCCCACCAGATCCTGCCACTGCATGTGGCTCAACTTCATAAGTCTATTTTAGCCCAAAGGCCCTGAGATAGCCTGTTCAAATAGCCCAAAGGCTTTGAGAAACAGGGATCTATGTACGGTCCGTTAGATAAGTTTTCCTTAAGCTTAATTTTAAAGTTTATTTAATAAACCAAGTAAGTTTGAATTAGAGTAGTCTCAACTCATTTAGACTAATAAATAATTTTTTTATTAGTCAAATTAAATTTTATCAAAAAATTTAAGAGTTAATGTAATATAAAAAAATAATTAATAAAAAAATAAAAATTACAAAAATTTTGTTTATTGTTTTGTAAGAATATTTTTATTATATTTATTTTTAAAATTATATATATACAAAATAAAATTAAATATTTATTTTTAATTAATTATTAAAGTGTTATATTGATCTTATTTTATTTATAATAATAAATATTTTAATTGATTAGTCTTACTTGGTAACCCATATTATTCTCTTTAACATAATTTTTTTTAATTAACTTTTTTTTTTTCATAAAAATAACATTTATTTATTGTAATTAATAAAAAAAAAAATTAAATTTACTTATAATATTAAAAAAGTTTTATATTTATTTTTTTTTTTTTTTTTTTTTTTTAAGTATTTATTTAATTTAGTTAGTTAAATTTAATTTATATTAAATATTTTTTTTTCAAATATAATTATTTTATAATTATTTATTCTCATATAATAAATATATTATTCTGAATATTATGTTATTAAATTTATTAATATAATAAAAATTTTAAAAAAAAAAAAAAAAAAAAAAAATTAATAAAAATATTTTAAATTATTATAAAAAATAAAAAAATAATTAATATATTTAAAATAATTTGAAATTTTTAAAAAATTAAAATTTATATTATAACAAAAAATTTAATGATAAAATAAAAAAAATAAATATATTTAATAAAAAATATTTAATATAAATTAAATTTAACTAGTAATATTAACTTGATAAATAAATTTTTAAAAAAAATAAAATTAAAATAAATATAATTTAAAAACTCGTTAGGGTTGAAACTAATTTTTTTTCACCTTTAATTAATAACCTATTTCTCGGGAAAGTAAAGATGAATCTAATATTTTGACAGGCCGTGCAGAGTCAACTTGCCTGTATTTATCAAAAAAAAAAAAAGTTCGTGACTGCATTTTTTTTCAACTGTGGCGTCCCACGGTACAATTGGGCCCCTCAATTGATTGTCCTTCAGCCCCGATCCCTTTCATCGCGACCATCCCTCTCCATTCCTCTATTCACGCGGAAATGTTCGTATAACCATCTCTCCACAAATTTCCCTAGAAAATGCCTCTACTATTCCGGAAAATCAAAAATCCAAATCCAATGGCTGCCGCTCCAACGTCGAACCCTAGCATTGAAAGCGCCTCCACCAAATCCTCCTCCCCTGCTTGCTTCATCCACAACATGGACGAGCTCCAGAAGATTTTCAACCGGTTCGACTCCAACGGCGACGGCAAGATCTCTGTCGGCGAGCTCGGCAACGTCCTCAAGTCCATGGGATCCAATTACACAGACGAGGAGCTCCATCGCGTCATTAAGGACGTCGACACCGATAAGGATGGCTTCATCAACCTCGACGAGTTCGCCGACCTCTGCCGCTCCTCCTCCTCCTCTACCTCCGCCACCGACGAGCTCCGAGACGCCTTCGACCTGTACGACCAGAACAAGAACGGCCTGATCTCGTCGGCCGAGCTGCATCAGGTCCTGAACCGCCTCGGTATGAAGTGCTCGGTGGAGGAGTGCGTGAAGATGATCAAAAACGTGGATTCGGACGGCGACGGGTCGGTCAATTTCGAGGAGTTCCGGAAGATGATGGCCTCTAATGTCAGCAATGGAGCTGCTGGGCGCCCGTAGATTTTCTTTTCTGTCCAGGCCTTTGACGGAATAATCTTTGAAGTAAGTCTTCTAGAAGGTTTTAACACGAGATCTGAACTCTGTGTTCAAATGTGAAATTGATGTTATTGCTGCCTAGATACACATTTGAATATTGGTAAATGAAAATATGATCGGAATTTAAATTGTTCTCGTGGCAAATTTTTTGCGGGAATCAGATTTTCTATGTGCGTCTTCAAAACTGGTATCAGAATCGGAAGGTTATTCGTGAATATCTTTCCTTTTGTTTTTCCTGTTGGTTTTAATGCGCAAAATAAAATCATCTCTGGTGATGGGATCTGAGAGTAGTGAAATTTTCTCGGTTAAGTAAGCTTGGCTTTTCGTGTTTTCCAAGAAACCAAACAAAAGGTCGTGGAAAGAAAAATAAATTATCGTAACAAAAGCGGAAAGTCGTGTTTGGCCGCCCAGAGGACCTGGTGCGTTTGACTTGTGGAGGAATTATTGATTGAAATGAATAGTTTTGTGTTGACATGGGGATAAGCCTGCAGGCTAGGATGTCTCATTTCTAGGCTTTGTGATAAAGACAGGTACATGAATGTATGGAAAACCGAAAGTGCTTTTTATCTGTTCTTTAAATTCTTGCAGAAATTTCGTAGGAAATTTCAAGAGGAGAAACAAAAGGGAAAATAATAGGCGCTTTCATTCTTACTCTTTCTTTGTCCTTGATGGCTTGTATCTTTTCATTCTTTTTAGCTTCTAAACAACCATGCGAAGGGGAAGTACACCCTTTCTTGTTAAATGTTTGGGCCTTAGAGCTGAAGTATGTATCTAATGGATGGGAATAGGCCACAGAAAAAAAATAAATAAATAAAAAATGTTCTAATCTTTTATGAATTTTTGCAATAGAATTTTGAATTTTTTTTACATTTTATTTGAATCATATTTTTTTAATTTTTTTTAAATTAATTTTTTTAATAAAAAAGGTTAAATTGTTAATAATTTACATTTGATTAAGGTATGATTTTGAATTCTAGTGATTTCTTGTTATAAAAATTTAAGATATTTATTTTTGGGTATATTCCCTAAAAGATGTTTGGGCTAAGATGCCTTCTAACTGAAAGTTAATTAGAAATTTCAAGGAGAAATTGTAGTAAGAAGTGAATAGAATGACCAAGACACTCCAATATAAACCTACTCTTCAACTTCATTCTAGCATCCTGGCACTATGCACCCGTAACAAGGGGAGAGGAGCAGCAGCCTTCTCTTCTTCTACCCACTCAGTTACTCTAAAGACAAAATTTCAGTCTGTTGTAATCTTGATGAGGATTCACTTCATTACGTAGATTTCTGATTTGAGTCGGTTGGAACTTGAAATAGCATTCAAGGGAAGATAGGAGCATCCGATCTGAATATTTTATGTCTCGATGGTGGATCTATTTATTTTAAAATTCGGTTATTGCCTGTTAACTCTATATCTGAATGTTTCTTGGCCTGGTTGTTGCCTCAAATGCTATTTTGCACTTCTTATGCTGATGGATTACCTCTTGTTTCTCGGTGGTAAACTAGTTTTTTTAAAGTGTGTTGTGATTCTTTTTATTCCTTAAATCAATTTCTCCCATTGAATCCTTCTTCTGCAAAAACAGCATGACAGATACACGCTTTCTACTTCTCAATTAAAGAATGACCAAGATTACCTTAAATTAATAGGAGCTCCCACATGTTTGCTTCCCATTCTTCTGCCAATGCTTTATTGAAATGGTAGCAATGTCTACAGACCACTTGCTGGTTCGTACTGAAGTCTGAAAATTAAAGTAGTCAATAGTATTTTGTCTAGGCCAATTCTTTACAGGGTGAATTAAATATATAAGTATGTGATATTGGGAATTTCAGTTCATCTGAAGAACATTGTTTCACGTTATTAGGATGCCCATTAAAAGCAAACTGACGTCGTTTTGAATTGTGCCTGAATTAACAGATGGTTCCAATCTATCAAACACTTAGCGTTTGGACTGTCTTTGTAGTCCTCCGGCTCAAGCGTACTAGATTCCATCTTGCACACAAGAGTCTCACTTTGACTTTGTTTAAAAATAAATAAATAATTTCACTTAAAAGTTTATCTCGTATTTAAACATCTTTCTTTGAGTGTTTTGTCCTGGTAATTTTTAAGAATATGGGATGTTTTGTTCTCTTTTTTTTTTATTTTTCTTTTAATTAAAATTTTTTCACAATTTTTTTCACTAATCTTTTTACTGAATTAAGGTTAGATATTATACATTCTAAAATTTCATTACAGCCTCATTTTATAAATCTTTTTCTTTCTAATTTTGACATTTTATTAATGAATCATTTTATTTAAAAACTTTGAAGTGATTTTTTGACAGTCTCCATATAACTAGGGAGGTGTGATTGTCAATTACTTCAAATTTGCTAAATTTTTACCTCCCAACACCATCCCCCGAACACCCGACTACGTGTTCGAAAAATGTAGGGCTCATCAATGGGGTTCGTTAGAAATAGTTCTTGATTCTTTTTTCGTCATTGGCACTGTCTACTTTTATTTGTCATCTCGCCCTCTTTAGCTCCCACCCCATTCACTTCCATTCATTAGGTTGGCAAATTTTATATTTGTTGTCTACTGTCGGTCAATTTTATGGTGCACCCAAATAAAGATTGCACAGACCACGGATTGCCCATGCTTTATTCAAAGTTGAAACATGATGCTCCGAAGGATATCCTATCAGATGTAATTTGCTTTAATAAATAACTGTAGGTTTTGTATGATTAAATCCTGGATGTGTCCCGTTTAACGGAACTTGGTTTTAATTTATCTGTTGGTCACTGCAAATCCTTCCCGAAAAAGATTGATCCAAATCCTAATGTTAAAAACTTAAACTGATATGGACCAAAAGAAATAAAAAAAGAAGAACGAAAAGTAAACTTATTGTGGAATCTTACCAACGTGATTGAGACATTGATTTATAATTAGCTATTCATACAGTGAATTGATGTTCACTACCCTAAAGGTCTTGTGGGAGGGAGGGAGTGGGTCAAATTGGGATTTGGTATTTCGCTACAACAAGAATGATCATTAGAGACAATCATTATCAGAGAATTACTTTTTTTTTTTTTGGTCTCATTAACAATGATTTAGAGGCAAATCCATAGGACGAGAACAATTGCTAATGGACTAATTCAGGGGAAATATAACACTTATATAATGTATAATATTGTAATTATGTGATGAGATGATGTTTGATATAAGTTATGGTCAAATGTCATGTTACTCAGACATTTTTAATTTATTTTATTTTCTCGCAATGAGTTGAGCCTAATCAAATCCTTAAAAAAAAAAGGGCATTAATAATTTGGATTGCGATTAAAAAAATTCAACATCTATGGTTTAAGAAATCATTAAGATGATATTATCTTGATGTCCGGTTGTAATCAACATTTAATATTTTTTTTTTCACCTAAAATTTGTGACTTTAGCTCAGCTACTATGGAATGGACTAGTTCTAACATGTTAAGCCCCTTCTTCAGTGAAGCATGCCCGCCTAAGAGGTGGCTTCGGTTTCACAGCCCATATCATGGTTTTGGGCTTTTCTTTTTTCCGTTGATATGTCAACATTTCTCCCAGATCTATAACAAAATTACTTAATTTTTAAAAATTTTTTACTAGAGTTTAATTTTCCGTTTCAATAAATCACAAAAAAGAAAAAAAAAAAATCCTCTTCTATGCTCTTTTTCTATTTGCCCAGATGCTTTAATTATATTTCTCTCGGGTCTTAATCAAGAAAGGTACATGACAGGAACGTCATTCAATTTGGTCCTTCAACCTTTTGTTTCTAAGCTTTTGCTCGATCCCGCAACTCTTTACTTTTTGTTCATTAATTATTTATTTTCACTTCTTTAAAATGAATGACTCAAGGTAAATTGAGAACGAGTCAATTTCTGCCATTTAAAAAAGAAAAACAAGTTAATTGCCTTTATTATTAATTATTGACGTAAGAAGGGTGCGAGGTCAATTCCCTTCGACGGGGACAAAGAAAAGAAAAATGAAAAAAACTTTAAATCTAGACAGGCCCAGTTCACATGTGACAAAACACCGAAAACAATAAAGATTAAGAACAAATATTGAAACTCCAAAACACTTGAATCATTCATGAATGTTGGCAAGACGAAGCATTTTCCAGAGGTAACAGTGGATATTGAGAGAGTGAAGCATGTATTTGTTTCAAACTTGTTTAACATAAACTTATACCTTAATTAAAAGAGGGATTAAATTCAAGTGAATATAGACAATTTTTTAAAAATTGAAAAAAAAAAAAAGTAAATTGTTTTAAGAATTTTCAGTTATAAAAAAGGAAAACAGAATAATTGTGAGGAAGAAAATAAGTAAGGTGCAGTTTTCCACCTAATCCATTACCCTCTCTCTCTCTCTCTCTTTTGTTTTTTGGTTTTTTTTTTTTAATAGTTTAATTCGATCCAATTAATTATAAATTCCCTTATCATCATTTATCCGATGCTGGAAATGCAAGTGAAATTGAAATAAAACAGAAAGGGGAAAACTGCTGCAATTTAGGCTTAAATGGGTGAGCGGTTACAGTTATAATCCAGAGGACAGGGCGCACCGATTCTGGATCGGGAAGGCGAAGGTTGGGGAAAAACAGCAACAATGGCGCATTGGATCTCCTCGAAGATCAAAGACGCTCAGTCCTTACTTGAACAGGCAAATCATTTCCTCTTTCAATTATTTTCCTTTTTTTCCTGCAGTTTCTTTTCTTTTCCTTTCTATTTCTTTTCTCGCCAAACAAACTGATATTTTAATTCAAGAATTGGTATTGTATATCTGTGTGGCTTTCAATTAAGTTTTGTCGGTTTAACAATAATGAGCTGGGGATTGAAATCGATGGTGAATTGGACGGCGCAGATCGATCAGCAAGCGGCGGAGACTTTGAGGAAGAACGAGCGGCCACGATCGGAGGAGGAGAAATTCCACGTACCTGCAAAAACCGGCGGCTCTGTGCCTTTGAAGGACCAGCTCAAGAAGAAAACGTCAATTGAATCCAGCAACAACAACAGCGACACTGAATACCTAGGCAAATTGCAGACTGATCTTAGTATCATCACTAACAATGCTGCCAATAATAGTAATAGAATTAGTATTAGTAATGGAGAGAAGGAAGGTTACAAACCTAGGCCCGCACTTACTGATAGTGACTGGACTGAACTGCTTGGTACCCCAAAGCGCACTGCTGCTCCTTCTGGACGTGGTAATGGTGTGTCTGGGATTCACAGTTTGAGGAAGGATGGTGCAAGACGGGGAAGTTCAGGATCAGGATCAAATTTGCCAGTGCTGGAGGGGAAGAAGAATCAGAAGGGTGGTGATAGCAGAAATGGTAAAGGTGGTAGTGGAGCCAAGCCTAGGAAGAGATTGGACGTTGCATTGGGAATTAATTTAAATGGGAAACCAGGTAATGGAAATGGACAAGAATCTAGCCCATCTGCAAGGTCTTCTGGTGTTGAGCTGCATACAGATGGTAAGATTTTGGAGAAGCAAGAATTGGAGTATAAGGATATGGATGGTAGAAGGATCATGGGAAAACAGAAAAATGATGGAAATGAAGAAAATGGTGGGAATTTGGATGTTAAGGTTGTTTCTAAGCAGGATGATTTGGGAGTTGGAAGTGATAAACGAGCTTCTTCAGAAATGTTATCGATGTTAGAGAAAGTTGATGGAAGATATGATGCAAAGAAGGGAGTGGTGGATGTTTCTCAACAGTTCAAAGGCACTGCTAAAGGGAAGCATGGGTCTGGTACTGCATCTCAAAGTGGCATGTCTGATAGTTTGGAAAGAGCTTCAGTCTCAACAAGTTATGAGGGCTCTGATTCGGACAGTGATTCTGGTTCAACATCTGACTCGGAATCTGAACAAGAGAGGGAGAGGAGGGAGAAGATTTTTGCTGAGAAAGCAGCAGCTAAAGCTGTGCAAGCCATTAAAGAGCGGGAGAATATGATTGCTAGAATGGAAGGAGAGAAGCAGAGCCTGGAGAAAATACTTGAAGAAAGAGCAAAACAACAAGTACAAGAGGTACAATAGACATTGCCCTTTGCTACCAATGTCATTTTAATTATCTTTGTTTTTTTCTTGATTTGTTGCTTAAGTATAGATTGTGTTTCTAAGTTCGCATGGCTAGATAGATATCATGTGTTTTTGAACATTGGTGGTTCATATTTTTACCTTCAAGCGCATTCACTAATTTCCTTCCTTCCATCTGGTTGGGGCAGGGATTCTTGTGTTAACCCAAGTTGCAGTGGAGATTAAGATGCATAAACCTGCCTGTGCTAACCTTTTTCCGCCCAGCATTCTTATTTTCTTTCCCAGTTTATCTTTAGTCAATTCATTGAGTATAATAACCATTTTCTTTTAGTCCCATTGCATTATGATTTTTCAACTTACAAATTGTGATCATTTAATGCATAGTAAAATGAAGTGGGAAGAAAATGGGGTAATCAGGATATAAACAATGTGAATGATTGGTAATTTTCCTGCAATTGATTTGCACAATGGTGGTAACGCTATAGCATAGATATGTTAAGGGCAGGCTCAGGTGGGAACTACACCTGCTGTTGACCTCTAGATCCTGCATAAGGATTATCAAAATTAAGAGTTTGTGATGACCTGCACCCTGATCAAGTTGCCTAAGTTGCTTTAATTATATCGTTGCAGCAAGTGAAGCAACATAAATTCTCACATGTCATTTATGAGAAAAAAACATTAATTATCACACATTGTTGTTATTCAATACACTAAATCACCAAGAAAGCGGTAAACTGAAACTCTTCTTGGCATGGCATTTAAGTAGCTTTATGCATATTATATTGTCTCTTACATGAACTCCTGCTAAATTTTTGTTTAGTGTTATCATTAATGTGTTGTTAACATGCCTATGTTAGGCTTCAGAGCTTCAATCAACAATGATGGAAACAATGGAAGCTGTTGAGCTAGAAAAGCAGAAACATAATAATACTAGAATGGAAGCTCTTGCTCGATTGGCCAAACTTGAGGTATAACAGCATGTTGAAGACATGCTTCACATATTTTGGCTGTTGTCTAGTTCTTTATCCTTGAAATCTCACCTTTATTAAATTTCAGGAAAAAAAGCTGCCTTTACTGAAAGAAAAACAATAATTTGAATCAAATGAAATTGTCATCTTTTAGTTTAGTTGCCTTATAAAGATTAATGGCATTGCAGGCTGCAAATGCTGATCTTGCAAGATCCCTTGCTGCTGCACAGAAGAATCTTGGAGTAGAGGTATGTGAAAATTATGAATCAAGTTTTTGGTTAATGCATCAATGACATTCTTCATTTTGAATTCTTCTTTGACCTTTTAAATTTTCATCGACACAAAAAATTCCTTGCTTGCCCACATGTGACTTCATGTGAGTGTACACACACATTCATTTTTCATGTTTTGATGACCAGATGAACCACGTAGCAGGACTACGACAACAGCTTGAGTTAAAAGAAGTAGCTCTTGAAGGTGTGCTATTTTAGATTTTGATGTTTGAATGAATGGAGATAGCTTTTCTTTATCTTTTTTACCTAAAAGTTCAGATGGTATTGATAGCATTTCCCAATAGAATGCAATGTTATTTTCTTTAGAAACTGAGCCTGTGCTCTCATGCATTTATAGGTCTCAGTTTCAAGTGTTGGGATTGTGCTTATCAAAATTGGAACAACATCTTGGTTGTGATGTTAATTAGCTGCTAACATGTGGAGAAAATATTAAGTAACTGTTTAGCTCAACAAAAATGGTCAGAAGAATCCCTGGTAAATTGGGTTAACATATGATGGCAATATCTCAGATTGAAAAAATAAAAATAACAAACAAGAATCAAAGTGTCTATTTGAATACTTTTGCAAAATGACTGGAATTGCCTTAGCCCCAGAAGATGCCCAGAGCCAGTGAAAAAGGGAAAATATTTAAAATTACAAACATTCCTAAGGGTTTGCTTAACATGCAAGTTTGTCTTTTATTTCATTAGCCCATCCATCATTCCCTTCCAAATCATTGGCTTTTGCCCCTAACCGCAAACTCCTTCAGGGCTATGATGATGCACCCACTGCCCCACTTGATGTCATGACTTTCAAGAAACAATTGATGCAACTGAAGATGACGATTCCAAAAAAAAAAAGCAAAAAGGGTTCATGTAGATTTGGAACTGTTTTGTCAAAAGTCAATGTACTGCATTCAATTGCAGTGTAGAGGATATTTGGAGTCTTGAACTGTGTTTGTTTGAAGGGAAGGAGAAACTTACTTAAGAACTTTCCCTATTGCTTTATCTTAAGAACTTTCCTTATTGCTTTATCTATATTGTCTCTCCATCCACGAATTATGACAGTAAAAGTCAAAATCTTGTGTTATCCAGGCTGTAAATCATCTGTGATACATATTATTTTCTTTTAAGGATTTATTCCAGCCACAAATATTGGTATTTGGCTGAAAATCGGTCTAAGATCCAGATGGTAATTGAAAATAAATGGATCATTGTGCTGAAATCTTTGTGCATCATTATCTTGGCTCACGAGATATTTAATCTCCCTCTCTCCATGTAGAACTCAGGAGGAGGACCTCAAAGACCCACAAATCTGGAACCCATCAAAACCAAGTGAGTAGCATTCTTGCTGTCATTACATTGGTATATACGCAGGAACTGTGGACAGTGCTAGAGTCCTAACATCAGGCTATGTGCTTTACCTTTTCTTTTGTGGCACCAATTGTGCTGAAGGTTTTTCTTGGCCCGTTTGTAACAAATTTTCCTTTTAATTGATAATTTTTAGTTGGCAACTTCAAAAGGAGTTGAATTGGAACGAGATATACTTGAGGTGGAGTACTCTTGCCTGACTGATAAAATTGGAAAATTGGAGGATAAGGTTAGTTTTCCCATTCTAGTCCAGTAAACTGCTTTTAAAATGTCATTTCTGTGTATTTGGGATACTGATATATTGTGCAACCAATGCAAGACAGAATCTTAGAAATAACATTACTAATAACCTGAGTTTCTGTCCTGCATCAGCTGCTCTCGTGTTGTCATAAGGGCGAAGCTTAGTTTTCTATAGAAAAAAAAAATAATAATATATATATCCCATAAATTTTTTAGAGGAAATTGTTTATGAACTTGTATACTTTTCACAAGTAGAAAATAGTGTGTACCGGCAAGAGAGAGTGTGTGTGCACCCAACTTAATCAAGGGATGAACCACCAACCCCCCCCCCCCTCCCAAAGCACCCTCAAAAAAAATCCAGGGCATCTAACCCTCTAGTACTACAACATAAGGAAGAAAATGCTCAGGGGACTAAAGGCAACAACATAAAAAATGATAATTCTCATAAAACTGTGTTGTACTGAGGGTACCAAGTTGTAAAGTTCTGATGGGTTGCTTTACAAAGTATTTAGCAGAAATTGATGCGCCTTTAATATTGATGACATTGTTCATTGTGATGCTAATGTGCTGTGTCTTTTATTATGTATGTTCTGAGTTAGCAAATCTGGTAACTTGCTTAAATGTGCTCCAATGTGTCTCATGCATGCATGCACGCACATATATGTGAGAGCTAGTAGATGTTAGTTTTGCACTATACTTGGTAGAGTGCATGTAAATGTGCACATAAAAGGACATGCATATTTGCATGTAAATGATCAACCGCTGGTCAGTGGTCTCTTATTGACAAAAACTTCAACATAGATGTTTGAACCTTACCCCATTTTGCGGCTTATTTTGCTAAGGCCTTGTGAGTTCAATTTGCTTGGAGTTTAAATTCAGTTGTCCATGTTGAATCCATGCTGCAGGCTAATGGAGTCATATCTCACAAATTACATGTACAAAGAAAAAAAAGGCATCACAAGATAGCATGCTTAATGCCATCTGTTTCATTCCCAAAGCTGAACCTATTAGATTAGATTCAAGAATAGATCACATTTTAAATTCTAACACGTGAGTCCATTGAGCTGAAGGCATGCACAAAGCATAGACCTTCTTCACCTTATGTAGAAATTCGTAATTAATTAGAAGAAAGAGGACAACGTGGTTTGAACTTATGAACTCTTAATCATAAACTTTTACTACAATTTTCAGAAACTATTTAACCCAAAAGTTTAAGTCGGTGGGTGAAATCAAAGAACAAATCACATATATTAGACTCCAACAACTTTTATCCTTGAAATGGATGTTTTTCCTTTTTCCAAGTACTTTAGATGACGTAACATGGTGTGGTCATATATTTGGATGCCTTTATAAGGCATAGGCAGAGGAGAAAACTTGGGGGTAAAGCCAAAAATCTAAGGGCTAAATCCTCCTGTAGTTAGCTATCACAAGTTTTGACAACCAAATTAATTGTTCATTCTTGGGTTTATAGATGCCACCAAAACAACTTTGTCTTTTATTAATGAATGGACTGTGCAAGACAATTTCTTCTATATGAGCCATTCACATTGTTAACCTGTTTGGATAATCTTGTTAATTTGATTAACTTTGTGGATGGTACTGTTTCTGGTTAATCTTGTAAAGGCTTACTTGCTTATATCAGGCAAAGAAGCTGGAAGAATATATCGAAACAACAAGAAAAGAGATGCAGGATCCAACAGAAATAGAAATTGAGCTCAAGCGAAGGCTTGATCAGATGACTGACCATTTAATCAAGAAGCAGGCCCAGGTTTGTCTTACAAAGATGCTTTTCAATGGCACAGATGCAAATGCCTGTATACATGACCAGTCTTACAAGTGTCTCATAGCAATGATTGACAGCCCCACAAAATTGTCATAGGGTAGGCATATATGGTTTATACAAAGATACTGTGCATAATGAAGGAAACCTTGACTTCTCTTGCTAATGTTTTGAGCCTCAAAAGGTGGTACTGATGAGCATAAGCTTGCCTGATCACTCTAGCAGCCATTCGTCTTCTTTCCCTTAGTAATATGTCAAGTTCATCTGTGTTAGGCAACCTGGCCAGTAATAATAGGGGCTGTGCGGTGTCTTCCTGTGACCTGACATCAATCTTTCATTTAATTTTTACAATGCTAACACTGATCTCCTACTTCTGGTAGAGTAAGAATTTAGTTCATAGCTAAAATATAAAGCTCTCACAAGTTTTGAATTTTCTTATCACTCAAATCATTATGTAAGCATAGTTATTATCTATTATATCAGGGAACTAGACTGTAGTCAAGTTGTGTCTCTCTTTGATGTAGCTTAATGTGCCTTGACCAATTATGTTCTAGTGTTGGAGGGTTTTCTCACTTAAGAATCTAAGCAGTGGCTTCCTAAGGAGGCTATTTACTTCCTATTTGAGTTTGGAAGTTAGAAAATGCAAATTTACCAGCTTGTGGGAGGGCTTGAAAGTTGATTGCCAATTATTGTTTGTACTTATTCAATCAGGTTGAGGCACTCTCCTCTGAGAAGGCAACTCTTCTGTTCAGAATCGAGGTACAATTCTGCCCTAGAATTAATACTGCTGCCACTAGCTACAGAAAGATTGATAGGGTTCTTGTGATGATGCATCTGCAGGCAGTTTCAAGGTTGTTGGAAGAAAATCAGTCAATCGCAGACTCCACCAGAGATTTGGAATCAGCAACATGGGAATTCTCTGATTCAAGGTTGAGACCTCTATTTGAGGACAAAATCCGTTCGGGAAGGAAACAGCTAGGATCGTTGCTTCAGCAGTTGGATGGTATTCTTCTGGCTGGCGCAGTGTTTTTAAGGAGAAACCCAACAGCAAAATTATGTTCTCTGGTTTACCTTGTATGCCTTCATTTTTGGGTCATTTATATTCTTTCTTCACACTCGCAAGCATCAAATGACTTAAAATCTGGTGCTGTTATTGCCCTGGAGAACATCAATAACACTACAGGTGTATAATTTGTATTCATATATGTTCTTTTTTTCCTCCCAATTTGTCCCAATTGTACCCCCCCCCCCAAAAAAAAAAAAACAGAGAGAGAGAAAGAGGTCTGAACTGCCGTGGTCGAATGTCTGCAGTCGGCCCAATGCCCAATGAGGATTGGGAGGTTTGTTATTATTCAAACATCATAAAGAAAAATGCATTACAATCGCAGAAAATGGACTCTCTCTCTCTCTCTCTCTCTCTCTCTCTCTCTCTCTCTCTCTCTGTGGTATCCTTCATTGTTGGAGAAATGTTTTGACTTAGAATCACGAAGTAGGGTACTAGAAAAGCAGTGAAATTATTGTTAAGTATTGGGATGATTCTCAAAGCTTAAATACTAAACTACAAATAAAGGACACGTTACAAAGCAAAAGAGAAATGGCAAGAAGGCAGGCACGAAATCATTAGGAGTCTCCTCTTCGTCGGCAATTTTGGGTTTTAACCACTTTGACAAATACAGGTTTAAGGCCGATCAAATCCAAAATTTGAAGTTCAACCCGTCTTCATCCCATCATGGCTGATTACGGGGCTTGCTCTATACCTTGCACCAGTGGTGAATGTCTTGGGAAATAACATTGCAAAAAGGATTTCAAACATAAGGCTTGAGTTCAAATCCAAGCAAGGGATACAATGTTGTCCTTTGAATGTTCCAAGCCCGATTACATCAACAATCCAACAACCTTCAAGTTTGCTTAACAATAGCAACACAATTGTAACAGCACAGGAAGTTATGCAGCTATTTGGGGGGTTTAGTGTCGAAAGAATTTTCTTTCCCGGTCCATAAGAGTTACTTACAAAGCATAATGATATTTTTCGAAAAGAATCAATGGATAGTTGAATGGACATGTGTTGCCTGCCCTCACCCCACTTCCAAGGGAAAAAAAAAAAAGACAGTCCTGAGGGGACACCTATGTGCTTAAGCACTGAGACTTCTAATTCTAATCTTATGAAGGTGTACGAGGTTTACAGAAATAAAGAGAGCTACCGATATTTTGTAACTCACGGCTTAATAGTCATGTAATGTAATTAAAAAATTATTAGAAATAAAAAATGATCGACTTATGCGTCCACACGAATGAAAAAACAGGCACAAGACCGAAGTGGCAAGTCTCACCAAGTTGACCCCTCTAGTGGAAGGTCACGACTGTAGATAGCAAATTCGAGGAGAAAAATCATTCTGAACCATGAAGGCAAGTTCCTGTAAACTACTGCGGGTAGTGGAATAAGAGGGCTGAAAAAGAATCCGTTAACTTCAGCTAGATTACACCCAAGAAGAGTTATAACGGTCAAAGGAAAAAAGAAAAAAGAGGCGCATATACCCTCACACGCCAACACACACAAAAGCAGAAAGCAGAAGAGAAGATGAACTGAACCCAGCAGTCCTTATATACATCCTGTATGCAGCACCCTTGCCAAATTTTTTGTCAGAAGATTTCTGTTCCCATTTTTGTTGCATATATTTAGCATTTTGAGAGATGGCAACACTAGTTAGAATAAAATTTGCAGTAGGAAAAGCCAACCCCAAGCAATGGTATGCCACTGAGAAAAAAGAGCAGCGACGTGAGAAAGATAAGTCCAATAATTCCAAGGCACTCAGCACCTTCGAGCACAGAGTGCAGCAGCCACAAAAATTCCCCACCAAAGGAAAATCTGAGTGCAACATTTGTTAATCAGATAGAGCTTTAAAGTTTGAGGAGGACAGGAAAAAACTTGATGCTACAATGGCAGTCTTTGTCTTTGCTTTTCTTTTTTCTCCCTTTCATCATTGTTTTTCAGGCAATCACAATAGCAACAAAGGTTCATATCTTGTATGCCTTCCAGTTTATCCAAATTAAAGAGAGAGCATAGATATTACCTCAGTCAGATATAGCAAAAAGAAGTATGCGACTACAAATTAAATTTTAATCAGCCTTGTGATACTATTTGGTGCTTATGGGGCATGCATTAAGCCTATACCTGGGATTCCATGTTGCGAATTTGGCACCTTTTAGCCAGTATCACAATGCTTCTTCGATTATCTTTTCCTTAGGGGCAGTCTTAAACATCTAGATTTTCTAGTGAAAACGGTTTTTATTTTCCTTGAGCTCCACTACATGACATTGAAAATGGATACATAAAGAGACATGGAAGTGAAAAAATTATTCAAACAGAATTGAATTGAAGGATTCACACATCAAATCAACTATTGCTTTAATTCTGTATGATCCTTCTTTGTATTTCCATGTCCATAAATGTTTCTATTTCCTTTTGTCATCAAACTTTCTCCTTTCAACAATCATTAGAAAGATTGTATGCCTTCAAATACGTCCTATTTTCGTTTTGAGAAAAAAATAGAAAAGATAAAAGCATTTAACGTCACTTTTCACAGTCACCCTGGAAATATTATTATTGTTAGTTGGTAGTTGTATGTCGTCTGGCTTGTAAATGACAAATGTGATAGATGCAATTTACGTAATAATTTCTTATCTTTTTTTTTTTTCTCTCATTTTTTGTCTGTCTGTCTTTCTCTCTCTCTCTCTCTCTGTGTTTAGGAGTGTTTTCCCATGTGGACTTTTGGAAGAGTGTATGCGGCTGAAGCTTGAACATCGTGTTCCAAGCGGCTCTTGCGTGTAAATTATTTTCTGTGATATAAATAATATTAAATACAATACAAAAGCATTTGTATACAGATAATACAACAATTACTCGATAGCAGTTGAAAAAAATTGATAGCATGCATGGACAAAAGAAAAAAATAAATTAAAAATAACAGAGAGAAGTGCCTGACAGCTGCAATGAGTCAAACCTACCGTTTCTTTAGCATGAATTCATAACTCAAGAAAGAATTACTTGAATATTTATATAGAATCATACAGGTGAGATGACAATAAGTATAGGCTGTAGAGGGTGGAGATTGGCTCAGGCAGGAGCAATTGAAACTTTTTCAACTTCAACAATGTACTCGAGAGTGGCAGATGGTGGAATCTGGACACCAGAACCCAAGTCTGCACCACTCTCTCCAAACCCCAGTTTTGGAGGAACTATAACTCTCCTTTTCCCTCCTGCCTTCATTGACCTCAATACGTATTCGATGCCTTCACAGATTCCCTTGCTGTAAGGCCTTGACCCCATTACCAGGGCCAAAGGTTTCTTGTCACCGGCAAATGTGTCGACAAACATCATTCCACTCCCTTCAACTTGACCCTTGAGATCAATCACCACCAGATCCCCTGGCCATGGAGAAGCACCACCCCCACCAACTCTCAATTCATAGTACCTGCTTGCCGTGCATGATAAGTGAGGATTACAAGAGCCAGTGCATTAACAAATTTTCTTTCTCTTGTTTTTCTTCTTTCTGGTAAGTTAAATACAATAAAGGTTACTTGTAGTTGTATGGAATTTGAGAAACTGTACCTTATGCCATTAGGCAGTACCACCTCTTCTTCCTTCTCAACATTTCTGTGGAAAAGAAAGATATTGTTACTGCTAAGTGGTGCCATGTTAAAGAATCAAATCTGTGGAACCAGTGTGGAGGACTTTGTATGTATATGGTTTGGAAATCTAGTAGAATTCCTCTTTCATCGATTTCATTTGACGACTCAAACATTGCCCAATTGTACTAATTGATAAAACAATGAAATTATATGCTAGTTTTACCAGCTTCAAAAACACCCCATTTGTTGAATTCTGTAAGCAAAAATGAATGGGGCATAAAACCACTTCATAGAGAGTGCATTTTTGTTAATACAGAGTGCTGACATCTTGGGAAATTTGTACGAGACTTGGGAAAGGTCCAGAGAATAAGGTATTTGGTGCAGATAGAAAGAAAACTTATACTACATAGCTACCTTGTATTGGCTTCTTGCTGGGAGACTTCCAAACGGGTCTTAATCTGTTCTGAGATCACACCAACAGCAAGGAAGCCAGCCCATGCAAGGCCAGCACCAAGCCCAAACCGCCTAGTTAATGTGGAAGCTATCCAGTCAGTGGTTTCAACTTTGGTGGTAGGGGTGATAGGTTTCTGTTGTTGCACTTTAACTGAGACTGGTGCTGGTTGCTGAGATGAACTGAGGCTTGGCTGTGCAGATGGTGTGGAAGATTGTGATTCTGAAGGTGGAATAGGCGACCTGTTAGGAGGAGGAGGTGCTTGGGAGGATGAAGAAAAGTGATTAGCTCTAGCTAATGGGTTGGAAAGGAACGGTGGAGATGAAAAGAAGGTTGCCATTTTCAGGATAGCAAGATAGTACCTTGTCCAAGATATTATATCGTGTGAGGAACTGTCTGATGTTCTTTGCAATCTCTAGTTGGTCCCTACCTTATCCTTTTATATGATTGAACATAAATAGTAAACCTCTTCCTTTTTTAGGGGATATTTGGATGCAGGGTAACCCGGAAATATTGTTCCCATGGCTTGTGAAACTTTGTTTCCTATTCTAAGCGCCATCTGAAGAACTTGAATGCTTTTATTTTTCTTAGAAAGTCGATGTAAAATTGAAGCTGCATATCGAACTGCTGTGAGGAAAATGGGAAAATAAACCCAATCTACTTAATCGGAACCTCCAGCTCCTGGAAAGTGCTGGCAAGCAAAGAGAAAAAAAAAAAATGCATCCTAATGGTGCAGAAGTTTCTAACCATGCATACTTGTCATTCAGTATAAATTTTGAGCAACAGTTTGTCATAATTTTCAGTTCTTTCCCAACTGTAAATAAATACATGAGATGACTCCACGACAGCAAAATGATTTTCTTCAAATTGCACATTCTTTCAGGTATGGAATTACAGAGTTGTGCCCCATGACCACCGAGAACGCAAAACATTGATTACAAAAGTTTCGAAGGGATTTGTTACTAACAAATATACAAACCTGAAAATGGTTGCAAAAGAATACAAGACAGAAAATGGATACATATCAAAAGAATCACAATCATCTCAAATATGAGTGTATGTCTTTGGTCACGATCTTCTATCAGCTTTGCTCTTGCTCAAAATATTCCATCGCTTGTTTCCATCTTCTGGAACGCAGATGAACTGGAAACAAAGTTGCTACGCTAAACCTGTGTGGTCTCCTCCTTCTTGTGATACTTGACCACCTCTTGCAGATGCAGTTGGTCTAGCCACTTGTGGCCCAATTATGGGTTTCTGCAATGGCTTCAAAGCAGCCATGATTTCAGCAAATGTTGGCCTCAATCTTGGATCCCTGCAATTTGAAATGTCAAACTTTAGTCCAGCACCAATGTACCAAAAGTAAAACAAAGAAACAGGGGAAGAAGGAAGCATTGAAATCTAATTTCCATGCACCCAGTATGAGCAGCTCAAAACAATGATACTCAAATCTCCACAATACATTAACATGCCCTTGCATGTAACATACTCTGTTGCCCCTCATGCTGCTGCAGATCTCTAATCTTTCAGACACATAAATAGAACTAAATATGTTGCCATGAATATGGAGGTGGAAAACTAAGCTCACATTACCAATTATGATGTGAAAATAAAGCAGCATAACAACATATTAGATGGTAGAGATCAATCCATAATGTCAGGTGCTGAAAAGAAAATAAATCCAGAATGGGTAGCATAGGAGGTAACAAAATAACTCACGTCTGCCAGCATTTCCTAATAATATCAGCAATTGCAGGATCCACACCCTCAGGAATGTCAAGCCGGCGATGTTGAAATCCAACCGCCCCAACAACTTGCATGGGGTTCATTCCCTCCCATGGTTGTTGGAGTGTAGAAAGCTCCCACAGTATAACTCCAAAGCCATATACATCACACCTGCAAAATGATCATTTCTATGACTTCTGTAGACAACCAAAAAATATCGATGACAAAGCTTAAAAAAGTTTGGTGAGTTAAAACAAGCACGTACTTTTCATTTGAAGGCTCATTTCTTAGCACTTCTGGAGCCATCCACTCAGCCTGAAAAACAGATATAACAATTTACTTAGCATAGGAGTATTGGTTACAATCAAAGTAGCATAAAAAGTGAGATTTTGAGTACAATCTCAGTCTATGGAAAAAGGCAGAACCGAAAAAAAAAAACAAACCACTTAGAAGAGAATACTCTTGCTTGTCTGAAGGTGACTACTAAACACAAAGTTTAATAATACCTTCTTGTGGCTAAAACAACTTGGATAACATAGCTAAAATAAATCTTTGGAATAAATGGGATATTGAAAAATATCTTAAATTGTGGTCTGTCAGTGTTTTCATTGGTTTAATTTTTTCATCTAATGACCTCAGTGCCAGAGACTGTTTTTCAGTAATACCTTTAGTTATCTTTCTTATTAATCCCTTCAAAATGACATCAAAATGAATATATTACAAGTCCTGACCTTATTGAATGAGCACAAAATAACAAACACTCAAAATATCTGAGCTGCAGCAACAATTTCTTATGGGACATGCACTCACACAAAGAACATGGGGAACAATCTAGAAATTTGAGAACAAGAACACTTGAATGGTGTTCAAACAAAAACTAATTTAAAACAAGATAGGTCATTGGTCCACTTATTGCCATAAAATCATGGAGTCTAGGTGGAATAAGTAAAAGAGTGAGTATCTAAGCATGAATTACCGTTCCTGCAGTTGACCTTGAAGAGAGAAAGGTGCTGTGCTTCATTCGTGACAACCCAAAATCACATACCTACCAGGCAGGCAAAAGGTTTTGCATTATGAGGTTTTGAGGATAATTGTAGTCTAGAAAGACATGCAAATTTGTTTAAGAGAGCTCAAGAGACAAAATGCCACCTTCACAACCCAGTTTTTATCAACTAGAAGATTTGGAGACTTCAAATCACGATGCACTACTATTGGAGTGCAGGTGTGCAAATAATTCATTCCTCGAGCCTGAAAGTTCAATTCCATAGAGAAGAAATCTTAAATGAACTAAACAAATAAAGCAGGTTTACAGTAATTGGAATTGAAATAGAAGGCACCAATAAAGCAATCGTACAGCATCAAGTGCCATCCTCAAACGCCTCCGCTCATCTAATTGGTTGTTACCGATGAAGTAACCTATACAAACTACCTCTGCAAAAACATGTGGAAGGATCCAATAGTCCCCAAGTACTTGACTATACAGCAGAAATACACTTGACATAGCATAAAAAGGGCATTATAATAAATGAAAAAAAATGATCATATTACACAAAAAGAAATAACAATGGATATTAAGCAAAAATCTAGACAGAAAATTCAAAACATGCAAAGTGGTCATTAACAACTAAGAGTACACAGCCAAAGAGTCAATCTAAAAAGTCTGTGAATTGGATCGATCCAATAGCCAGAAAAGGGATGTCCCAATGCACAAGATCTCAAATTGTGGGTTCTGGATAGCCTTACCCCCATTTTCACAAAGAGCTTGTTTCTGCAACCCAAACCCATGACCTCCAGCTCACAATAGAGTAATCTTATCGTTACACTTCAATGGAGCCAATGGCCAATCCCACAGAAAACCTTGTGATCAATGTAGCTCAGTTTTCTATACAGATATTCAGTATTTAGCTTCCATGGGCCATCACATCACTTATCAAGAATAATTTTACTAGAAAACAAATTTTGCTATGGCTAAGCTTGATATATATTACATCAAGCTATGTAGGGAGATCTTTCAAGACGTCCTTAAAGTTCCATTTCTGTTAAAACATGGTAGACAGGAACACCTCATCAATCATTGAAGCAGCAAATCCAAGCAATATTTACACTTCCAGAAATGTGGCCGTAGAAAATATTTAGCACTTGAACTCACCTAGGAAGAAACTCTGTGACTATTGAAAGATTTGGGGCACGAGTTACTGCTCCCATGAAGAGAACAACATTGGGATGCCTTAGCCTCTTCATGATTCGGACCTTACAATGCAAATCATATTCAAAATCAGCCAATTCACCATAGCATTTTTCATAGTTTAAGACAATTATCATAAGATGTGCTCAAAATCACATCAAAGGAATAGAGAAAAGTTCAGAAAGGAGTGGAATGTGAAACATAATTGAGTCATATCATTGAATGTTTCAGAAAATGTTGCAATATATTGTGAGCATCACGAGATTCAAAACAAAAGGGATTAACCAATATGGGCAGAAAGCAGGTTAGTCTTTTAACTGCTAAACAGACTTGCAAGATTCAAGCACACAACCTTAAGTTATCTAAAGCCAAAAAACATAGCTGAAAATATTTTTATGGTGTACATGATTCAAGTGAAGAAGCAAACATGCTATCTTTCATGGCTAGCAAGAATCTCCTCCAAATGTGCATGTGGTTGATCAAAGAAGTTGATTAAATGGTCAAATCTGTTAGTACAGAACTGTGTCACCTTCCTGTACTCAAGAGATGCAGATGTCATAACCTATCCATTTTTCTTTTTTTTTTCCTTGGGATTCAATTGGAATAAATCAACGGAGTGCCATTTGTGTCGGTTTAGATGTGTCCAATGTAGACCTACAAGTGCTCCAATTAAGAAGGATGACCAAATCCATGTGCATGGTGAGAGGAGAGAAAGTGGACAACATAGGTTGACTTGGCTATCTTAGGTTACAAATGATTTAAAACAATTAAATCTCACACTAAACATAGTTCATAATAGAATGGAATGGAGAGAAAATATTCATGACGTTAATCCCCATTAAATTTAGGATTAAAGCTTTACTGTTGTCACTATTGTTGTTCTTGGGATTCCTCTGCACATCCAAAAGAGCATCAGGATCATTAGTTAAAAGTGGCTCTCCTTAACCAGCCAGTAAAATACTATCAGAGGTATCACCTAGGACTCTGCATTTGCCAATTATGGAGCAAATGACCACCACATGTTAGTGCTAGACCAGTTCGTATATCAAGATGTGAATTGTTCAATATCAAGTATATTGCACCTACACAAATGACCATAATGTTGTCATGCTACTGGTGTAATAGTAAGAGTAATTGATGAAGTGCTGACTCAAGCAAACTATTTTTTCTTTTTGATAAGTCTGAAACAAGCTAACTATCACAAGCAACATTTGTTATCAAAGATGTGTCATACTCTTTTGCAACAACATCAACTTGATAAGGATAAAGGAAAACAAAATAAGCTAGA
This sequence comes from Rhizophora mangle, assembly GCA_037832345.1. Taxonomy (NCBI): domain Eukaryota; kingdom Viridiplantae; phylum Streptophyta; class Magnoliopsida; order Malpighiales; family Rhizophoraceae; genus Rhizophora; species Rhizophora mangle. The sequence continues at coordinate 579,411 of JBAPLJ010001034.1, forward strand.
CATCCAATACAGCAGAGAATAGACAGCTGCTGATACCTCAGTTTTGAATTCTTCAAGTGATTCACTGGTAATATCTTGGTCCAAGAATCTCTTCACAGCAACTTCCTATGAAATAAAAGTGACAACATAAATATATTTACCCAATGAGAAGTGTGATGAAAACATGTGGAATAGTGGCAGATATGTAGTCAGGCTAAGCCTTCCATCATCCATTGATATGTAGGGAAACTAATTTACAAATAAAAATGTCCTATCTTGAAAAGTAGTCATAGAAAAAATAACAATCCCTATGGAAATTGTCCAAAAGTTTTGAGGAAAGAATACTCTTCCTACATGTAATAAAGAGTATGGTGGAATCACAATATACCCAGAATTTTTCTTTTTGCATTGGCTCCATTCTAGATTGAAAAAAGAGAAGAAACAAAAAATAAAAAAATAAAAAAATAAAAAGACAGTTATAGCTGCATGAATATTGCCATGGAGCAGCTTTAGAAACATTACGAAGGAATTGCAGATGAAGGATGCCATCAGCTCCCCTCAACCACATGTAGAAATGAGCAAGAATTCAAATTTATGCATTACTAATGTGATTTACTACTTTGGCATCAATCATTGCCAATCCTGCAAGTCAATTATAATCCCAACTTAGAATGTGATCATGATTATAAGGATTGTGATTACATCCTAATGTTAAGGAATTGTGGTCATGATTATAGAGATTATGATTAGAGTCAATTTTCTTTCTAAGTTATATTTGTAGATTATTTCCTATTTCATTATTCCTAAGATTATGGTGATTGATAATGATAAACTTTATATATACTGTACAACAATTGACAATGAATAGTTGCAGAGAAATTTCACCTCAAAATCTATTGTTTCATAGTATCAAAGCCAAATGATTTTGTAGGCTACAATATTTCACTGGACTTTGATACAAAGCCAATTACATTACTAACATAACGGCGGGGGCTGCTTCTTCAACAAAGAAATCCTCTGTTGTTCCCTTTACTTCCAGCCCCTTTCCATTCATTATAGAATAGAAGAAAATATTGAAAAAAAACTCATGAATGGGTCAAAGGCACTCAAAACTAGTGCTTCACTAGCCATTGCTTTTGTGGTTTATAAAGATAACTTGCAAGCATTTTTTCTAACCTAAAAAATTGCAAGTACTCATTGGATAGTTGACAATGGGGTCTCCAACCACATGACAAGTTCATCCACATGGCTTTCATTTTATGAAGAATGTAATGATAGCTCTAAAGTAATGTTGCAAATGGTACACTTTCTAAAGTTGTTGATAGAAGGAACATCAACATTTTTGGCCCTCAACTACGCTTTGTCATCCATGTTCTTACCCTTAAATGTAATCTTTTTTCTGTTGGTAAACTCACTTGAAATTTAAATGTACAATAACCTTTTTTCCTTCTAATGTATTCAAGATTTGATTTTGAGAAAGATGATTGGCAATACTTAAGAACAAAATAGTCTCTACTACTTACCTAATGTTGGTTATGTTTCCAAATCACAAGCACTCAATTCTATTTCCTTGTCCACTATTTCTAATGTTGAAATTATATTTTGGCACAAATGTCTTTGTCATCCAAATTTTACTTATTTTAAAATGTTTGTACCACAAATTATTCATCAATAAAGACATTTTTTTTTTTACAACATGAACACTGCATCCTTGCCAAAAATCCTTGTTAACATTATCCAAATCACTCATATCAATCTTAAAAGCCTTTCCAACTTGTACATAGCGAAATTTGGGGTCTTACTCATACTTCAAATTTGACAAAAACCATTAGTTCATAACCTTTACTGATAACCATACATGAACCTATTAGATTTACCTTGTGAAAGAACAATCTGAAACTAACTCCCTATTTCACCAATTTCATAAATTGGTAACTAATGTTTTTCAATCCTTAATTCATATCCTTCGAAATAACAATGGAATGGAATATTTTGCACATGAGCTTAATAATTACCTTGTTGAAAATTGAATTTTTCATCAAAGTTCATATACCTATAAAGAGTGAAATTGTTGAATTTAAGAACCATCTCTTTTTGAAGTTGTTAACTTTCTTATATTTGTAAGTAATGTTCTCAACGCTTTTAAGGGTAACTCCATATTAACTGCCACCTACCTTATCAAGTGACTTCTTTCCAAAACCCCAAATTTTGGACAACTCTTGATCGTTTTGTACAGGTTGGTATCTTGAATTCACTTCCACCTCATGTTTTTGGCTGCACTATTTTTGTCCATAAAACAAATCCTCTCCGTGGTAAGCTTGATTCCAAAATTATAAAATGTGCCTTCCTTGGTTACTCTCCAACTCAAAAAGGTTATAAATGTTATTTTCCTTCTACAAAAAAAGTTTATATATCTCTTGCGATGTGAACTTTGAAAAATAAATATTTTATCTCCATAATTCTCTTCAAGGCTTCAGGGGGAGCAATCTATTGAAGAGAATTATTGGAATACCACCATCTCATTGCCCTTTTCCTTTCTATCTCATTCCTCAACTATCAATTTTCCTCAATATCAAAGTTACATTGTACCTACTCAAGCAACGAATTAAGGGGAGATTTAGCACTAACTTGACAACAAAACCAATTTTTGGTTTATTTGCGAAGACCGTTAGCTCTAAAGCAAAACCAACCACTAGAATTAGAGCCAAGTCCAATGGAAGACACATGAGATAACATTGAATGTGATACAAAAGTTAATGATCTTGATGTCCCCATTGCCATCCAAAAAGGACTAATATCATATACTTAACATTTTATCTCAAATTATATAACCTACTCCAAATTATCTCAACAATACAAGGTAGTGCGATGCAAGATTCTTGATGAAGATAAGTAGCCCTAAAAGAGATGAAGACTCTCAAACAAGACTTGAGAAGTTGTTAATTTACTAGAAGGGAAGAAACTAGTGGGATGTAAATGGATTATCATTATGAAGTATGACACAAATGGGAACATACAGTGCTACAAAGCAAGGTTAGTCACCCAAAGATATGCTCAAATGTATGACATAAATTATGAAGAGACTTTCATTCTTGTGGTAAAATTGAATATTATTAGAGTACTTATATTACACCAAATGGATGTAAAAAATGCATTTTTAAATAAAAGCCTAGAGGAGGAATTGTATATGAAGATGTCACCTGAATTTGAGACCCAAGAGACTATAAGTTAGGTATGCCAGCTAAAAAAGTTCTTATATGGCTTGAATCAGTCACTTAGAGCATGGTTTACTCAATTCAACACAACCATGAAACAATTCAACTATCAACAAGGTCAATTGATCACACGCTTTGTGAAACTAGCTACATATGGAAAGAAGTTGATTTTAATAATATATGTTGATAATATAATACTAACTAGAGATGACATTCAGGAGATTAATAAATTGAAGAGGCTATTGTAATCAAAAATCAAAGTTAAAAATTTGGGAAACCTATAATACTTTCTTGGGATGGAAGTAACTAAAGTAAGAATGATATTTTTATCTTTCAAAAAGTGTATATTCTTAATCTTCTAAAAGAAACTAGAAAACTTGGATGCAAACATGCAAGAACACCTTTTGAAATAAATTATAAATATGAAGTTAATAAGAAAGATCCACTAATTATTAAGAAATGTACCAACACTTGATGGGAAAGCTCATATATTTATCACTAACAAGACCATATCTTGTCTATATTGCCTATAGTGTTAATGTTGTGAGTCAATTCATGTATTCTCCTAAGAAATGTTGAAGGCTTTGATGATGCCAATTAGGCCAATTCAGTTGAGAATCCCGAGTCAACTATAAGATATTGTACTAAGTTGGTGGAAAATTTTGTAAATGAAGGAACAAAAAAGATATAGCAGTGGTAAGGAGTAGTACAAAAACTAAATACCAAGCTATAGCTTAAGGTGCATGTGAGTTAATTTGGCTTGAAAGAGTCTTTTGTCTAGACCTACGGAGTTGTATAGTGACAACAAGTCAACTATTAGTATAACTCATGAACCTATCCAACAAGATAGAATGAAGCATGTGAGGATTGATAGGAACTTCATCAAGACCAAGATTGAAAGTGGGAACATCAGATCATCCTACATTTCAACCAAGTTTCAAGAAGCAGATATACTTACAAAAACCCTATTAAAATCAAGATTTGATGCAATTGTAACCAAACTAAGAATAATTGATATCTATTCACTAGCTTAAGAGGGAGTATTAAAAAGTCAGTCATAATCTGATTTAGAGGAATCTATTTCCTAATATTGAGGGATTGTGATCATAATTATAAGGAATGTAATTAGAGTTAACTTTCTTTCTAAGTTATGTTTGTAAATTATTTCCTATTTGATTATTCTTAAGATTATGGTAATTGATAATTGTAAGCTTTTAGAGAAATTTCATGTCAAAACTATTGTGTCAGCATCCATGCAGTAGAAAACAATAAGCAAGTCAGAAAGAATACTCACAGTTCCATGCCAGTCTCCGTGATAAACCTCTCCATATGATCCTGAAATGCAAACAGTACATTAAGCCGATAAAAAGAACAATGGATGCAAACAACTCAATGATGGCTACTTGATAAAAGCAAGTGAAATTGATAGATTATGCAGGGGCCACTACCAAGCCCAATACGTTCACCCATGGTGATTTCCTCCCATGGAATCTCAAACTCTGCAACATCATCCAGAGCAACATCAGATTTCAAGCTATCATTACCAGCAGATCTATCAGTTGTTCTTTCACTGTCAGAATTTGCTCCCAAAACATCATTTTCTCGGCTGCCACTGCCATGGCTACTGCTAACCCTGTCCCCACTACCTCGTGGCTCACAAGAAGCACCATCTGCATCTCTGTCACTCCTTGCTCCCTGCTCAAACTGCTTACTAACAGCCGCAGTTGTTGCCACTACAGCTGCAGTAGTTGCAGTGGCAGCTGCTGCAACAGGCAGTTCAAGGTTTGAGTCAGTGCTTGACTTTGCTGCAGCAACAACCATAGATGATGCAACCACAGCTGCAGCAGCAGCTGCTGCTGCAGCAACAGGAACCTTTTTAGCATATTGCAAAGGAGTTACATCAGGCTGCAATGATACAGGTTGGCTAGGAACCTCCTTTAATTCAAGAGAATGACTAACCCCTAGACCTTCCACAGATTTAAAATCTTCAGGTTGATTATGTGGCGGACTTGCTTTAGAATGCACCCTGTGAGGAGGAAGAGGAGGCAAAAGCTTTGCATGATCAAGTTCGTCTTGATTTTTCAGGTATTTTTGGTTGTCACTTGTCTGTTTATTTTCATCCTTATCTTCAGCTGGGAATTGGGCCTCAGTACCTGTCACATTTAATTGGTTGGAACAGATCCCAGTAAACAAACTAGGAACACCACTTTCTAGTAATACATCATGAAGTTTCTGAGCTAATTTTGGATTTTCTTTAGCAGCATCAATCATGTATCGTGAAATATCATTCGCATTCATTCTACGGGCAGCTGGAAAGCCAACACCTTCTGTCCAAGATGGTGATCTTGCATGCATATGAGCATGACTAGGGCGGCCACGAGGGCCCCATGCTGGCACCTTCTCTAAATTGGAAAACTTTCTAGCATCATTTGAGGACATCTTGGATTCATCCTCATCTGTAGTTGCCCTGGACAGATTTATGTATTCATCAGATTGGTTCCCAGCAGCTGGAATACTCATGAACCTGGATCTCTTGTCCAGTGTGCCAAAGTCTGAAGGTTCTTCAAAGGAAGTTCCGACTCCACTGCTAGAAGAAGCTATATTACAAGAGTCAGTTTCTCTTGACAAAGGACTGGCAGAATAGTCTGAATCATGATACTCTCTATGTGATCCAGCTGCATCAGAAGGAATAAGAGTGCCAGGATCTGCCATCAGATCAACAATGTATTCCCTGAAATCCACATTACCATCACCTTATTACACTTTTTGGCATTTCCAGAAAAATATTTATTAACTTATGAGGCAATTGCTGCTTCTCACAATTATATGCATGCAATCATAAACCTTGAATCAACCCAAAAGCATATAACTTGCTGACATAATAAATGGCAGATAATGGTAGAACTTTAAGAATATCTTCAACTGTATATTAAATAAACTATTGAACACATCAAATTATGGAGCTCCTAATTACATCAATAATGATGGCATAATGAGCTACAAAGAATTAGCTATGCTTTGATCCAATTCTTTGGGGCAATGATGATGGACATATCACAAGAAGTACTTAAGGAGACAGTTTGGGAAGTAAAAGTATTTATTAATTTTTTCCTTTTAAGTATTTCTCCTTTTCATTATTTCATACTTTTCTCCTTTTTAGTCTTTTTAGTCTTAAGTTCTATAAATAGGGCTTAAGATATTTCATTAGACAGGCTAAGCTATTGACCATTGAATTGATATTGATGCTAATAATTGAGCTTTGTCGACAATTAACATTTATCATTTTTTGCTGGTGGATTCTGGTGTTTTATATTTTTTGGGTCAATTACCATGAGTTCTTTAGATTTTCTTGTTTGTTCTTGACATTGGGCAAACAATTCATCACCACAACAATGAAATAAGATAGAAGTTTTTAAGCATAACTACCTTCCATCATCAATTTTTACAAAGTTCATAGCCACATCATCAGCACCAGTATACTGGCGTCCTTTTACCAACCGGCATGGTACACCCACGCTGTCCGCCAAAACCTACATAACCATATGGTATGGCACGTGAAAGAGAAACAATTAGTAAATGCCAAAACCTTAAAACAGTAAAGAAGTCATAAAGGAAGACATTTTTTATTGTGTCTGGATAAATAAACATAAAGAAAGCATTCTGAACAGGCATCAGGAAAAATGATTAAGCTGTCCAACCGCAAGGATACAAAGCAGAGACAACGATATTTGATGAATTATATGAAAAGTTTAGGTTCAAAATTTGTAACTTTTTTAACATTCCATGCTGCAGAGCAAATTATCTTCTAGAAAATTCACGTAATTATTTTTAAAAGTGGCTGATCAAGCACATAAAACAATAATTGGACAGGAACTGGTATAGGAGATTTACAAAACTATGGCCGCTGAACATTTAAAAATACAGGTTTCTGGCCCACAAAACTTAAAATTGGCAAGTGATGGGCTCTACAGATTACAATTTTAAGCTCTTTCAAGCAAGATTGACCATTGAAGAGAAAGAAGGATATAGATCAAGTAAGTACCTTGAACAATAATGCACGATGACGAGCTAATCCTATAGTAAGAGATCCAAGAGGCAAGACCATGCTACCAAGAGTTGCTCTCAAACTATTGCTAAGACTTAGCCATGCTTTTGACATGTTTCTAGGATCCCCAACTGATCCACCCATGTAATTAGAAACCAAAATGGCAAGCTTTTGCACCAACTCATTATCTATGGATACTAGAGGTTCCAACCTTGACTTGATAGCTATCTCCATTGCCTTCTGTTCAAGTTCCAATAAATTAGTGTCAGCAGCCCTGTTGACCAGCACTGTTTCCCAGTTTACACCATCTGAGACTGATGTCCCTTGCAGATCAACAAGAGAAGGCATTCTCTCTGATGTAGACTCAGTCACAATTCCATATAGGTCATAAAAACCATCCAAGATCTTGTCATCATAGCTAAGAGCATTGTAATTCTGAAAAGCATGGATAAGTCTAAGATATGAGATAGGTTAGAAGGTAATAAACATAAGAAAAAACACATTAGAGAATATAAGACCAGAATCGTTCTTGTGCAAACTACACAGATGCTCTGGTTGTCCATGAATTACTTTCCTATATGACCAAATCACACCTAGGATTAGAGACCTACCACTATGGATGAGTAATCAAAATCCAGTATTTTCCCAGGGAAAGGAGGAAACAAACAAAATCACTTGGACTAAGGCCACCAAAACAACCGATGATGCTTCTTAGTTGCATTTTACAGCATCTATTATACTGAATGTAGTTTGTTCTAGGTATATGTTTGGAAAGGAGCCATTGAAAATCATAAGCAGCAAATTGTAATCAAAATAAACAGGTGGTAATCATACTTTCCAGTTTTTTGCAAGTGAGAAAAGGCAGTATATGGAAACCATTATACCAGTTGCTTTTTAAGCAAAATAGAAAACAGTTGACTGTATGTGCTTGTCAATAGATGAACTCAATGCTTCATGCCTCTTTAACAAGGCCATGCACTCCAGCAACTAAATTGTGCACAAACTTCTTGATCAGGGCTGTACTAATAAGATCAACTCTTCAGCTCTTTAGTTTACTGCAATGGCTAACTTAGTTACAAGCAATTACAGAAAGCAGCAAGAAGTTTGGATTTGCAAGTGAAAATTCCAGAAATACAACCATGATTACTATTTTCAAAGCTAAGTCACCAATCTCATCAATTTTGGGTGCAACTTAATTGAAACAAAGAAGCTTGGTCAAAGGTCAAAATGGTTCCATATTTATGCCTACATATATTGTCCTCCAAACATAAAAAAAGTCCATAAACCCATACATCTCTGCTTTTGTTCTTTCATTTGATCCTTTTTCCAAATTTAATGGCAGAATTCATATTAATGCAAATATATCTACTTTTCAGTTGGAAAAGGACTAAATGAAACACATGCAACAATGGTGTTCATATCACTGGAATGATGAACTATATCTCTATAGACACTGGAAGATGTATCTTCAGTTACAGGCATAACAAAAAGTTCTGAAGCTCATGGATTCCCAAGTTTAGATGGCCGATTCATGGAAAAACCCAAAAAGTTTATCAGCCCTTGGGAATGATCTCATTTGGACGCCCAAGTACCCAATGAAAGGAAGCAACTTCCAAAAATTCATGTTCAGTTATCAAACATTGAGGAACAAGAAAATGCATATGCTCCAGCTGTTTACATTCTCCACTAACCTTATCGCACATTGAATGCTTTTATTCACGGTAGGTAACGTGCTCAGTCTGTTTAAATAAGAAACTGGAAAAGATTACATTACTGAAAATGAAGGAACAAACCTTACCCAGTATCTGTAAGCAATAACTTCAGCTGGAGTATTCTCAGCAGCACAGGAGCCTAGACTTAATTGCTTAACAGCCTCAATCTGAACTGCCTCAGGATCCTCTCTTGCACTCAACTCCAGAGCCATCTGTATCTGATATTCCTCCTCAATATCAGGATCCCTGGAGTTAGTAGACTCCAAATCAGGCCTCGCTGCATCATAACTGCCACTACCAATTGAATCATATGATTCCACTTCCATCCTCTCGCCTCTGATCACATTCGAGGAAGAAGATGGACTAGAGCCTTTTCTATTAGCAACTGAGTTCAACCAATTGGATAGACCCGATAAGGGCTTTTGCTCATGAGACCTAGGATGCAAAAGCTTATCATCAGGGGAGGATGCATCGCCGGACTTACTCCCCCTTGATGAACTTGACCCCTCTGCTTCCTCTGAGTGATGGGACATGATATGGAGCTTCTTAAGAATGTTCTTCATGCTACTTCACTAAGCTACTAAAATGCTAAAAAAGTAAAAATCTCGCCATAATCGTCTCCATTTTCTTGGACTAAGCATGAAATAATAATTAAATAATAGAATCAGATGGATAAAACCAACCCCAAAAGACCCTTTTGCCTATACTCCACAATTGAACCCAAAACCATCAATTTCTACCATTCCGAGCAATAACCACTTCAGCTTTCTCAAAATCAAGAATTCCCAGATGATTCAGTTGAAAGATAACGCCCTTCTTTTCAGACAACAGCAGTAAACTTACTCTTGAAGGAATTTCAACAAATAGACCAAAAAATATTTTCTTTCATCTTCAACAAGTATGAACCAATACCTAGCCGGCGAAAAGATGGATCTTTCTTTGGATACAGGGAGGAAAGATAGAGCATAGAAAAGAAGGAATGGGCCCTAGTGGGTTTAGTCTACAAAAGGTAAGAAATGCAGCGGAGAGAACAAAAGACCAACCAGGGGGCAAGTAGGACTTAGGACTTCAAAAACCCCCGAATAGAACAAGAGAAAAAAAAGAAGGGAAAAAAAATAAAACCCAGTTGGAGGCTTTGAGAGTTTTGAGGAACATGGATTTCAAGGTCCCATAAAAACGTTAATGTGGTGGCAAACATAACAAACTGATCAACTGGCTCCCTGTCTCTTTCCTTCTTTCAATTCACCAAGTCCATAACAAAACTGCCCGTTTCTCTCCCTCCATCCCTCCCTCCCTACCTCTCTCTCTCTCTCTCTCTCTCTCTGTCTCTAGAGGGTCCAAAAGCAGCCGTCACTGTCTCACTCTAGCTGGGATTGGAGTTCCAAACTCCTAAGTGTGGTTGGCAATGAGGTGGAAATTTATTTTTGATTGGGGAATTCGAATATTGAATGATATGTGCAAGTTGGAGTTAAGCTGGTGTGGTTTGTGGTGCCTTTAGAAACTATACTTTTTGCTATTTCAAGCTCTCTTCCTTTTTTTTTTTTATCATTTGTCGTTTTGCGTTGCATCTACTGGTTCATGGACAAATCACAAAAAAAAGTCTCTCGATTACACGTAAGCGCCAAAAATAAAATAATATATCACAACTTAAAAATTAAAATAATTGAAGTTGTGAAAATAACAACCCAAAGCAGAAGACCTTACGATAATTCCGCGTGCTTCTTCTTATATTAGTTTAAATCAATAAATATAATATTAAATTTTAACACTCGAATAATTTATTTTTTAATAAATAATAACATCTTTTATATATATATATATATATATATATAATGGGTAACATTTCTACGATGATGGTATACACATATAACAAATAGCCGGAAATGAAAAAAAAAAAAAAAAAAAAAAAGAAAAGGAAGAAGAAGATAAGACGCGTTCTGGGTCTTCCAGAGTCAGCTAATTGGCGGCTGCCATTAGCTTCTGCCGCCCTCTCAGCTTCACTTTTAGCTTCAGAATTTGGAATGTCTTTTGTTACCAGGAAGGGTAGGCCTATTTAGTATTGGGTTACCCAAAATACCATAAACTTTTTTTTTTATTATTTTTAAGTATATAATAAACTTTTCAATTAATTATATATTTATTATTATATTAAATTTAACTATCAAATTTTGTAAATCTCTAAAGTAGAGATTCAAGGTGACACATAATATCACATAATATTGTCACGTGACAATAAATAAATCTGATATGAATTTTTTAAAAAAAATAATTAAATTTTGACTTTTTAAAAAATATATATATATATATATCAAATTTATACTTTTGTCACATGAGAATTTTACGTAATTTGGTGTGTCATCTCAAATCTCTATATCAAAAGAAGCTTAACAGTGCGATAGATTTAAAATTAATGAAGGAATTCGTAATATATTTAAAAAAATTGAAATGTATTTAAAAATAAAAAACAAAAAGGTCCAGGTTTTTTTGGGGATTAACCCTCTAGCATTTATCGCTTACCAGAAACAGAAAATGTATTTAGAAAAGAAACACAATCTATGTCTGTCTAGCCAAAATGATGAAAGTTTCAAATCACTTGTGCGAGAAAGAAAAATTTTAAATCACGTGTACATATATGAGGCTATACAGAAAGAAAATTTGTCATAATTTTATCCAAAATATTATTTATCTGTCACGTTTTTTAAGGAAGCAGGAACTAGGAAGCTCTTATAAAATTACAGGTTGCTCTAAAAAATATCTGCATCTAGACAAAATTCTCTCTCTCTCTCTCTCTCTCTCTCTCTCTCTCTCTCTCTTTCTCTTTTTCTTTTTTTTTTTCAAAAGAGATTGAAATTAATAATTGCAATTCAAAAAAAAAAAAAATAAATAGTGGACCATTACCAAAGAGGCACTGAAAATTTTGCCTTTCTTTTTTTTTTTTTTTTTTTTTTTTTTTTTATCTTTAACTGAAATGGGGAGAGGACGTTTGATCCAAATCTCAGGCACGCCTCAAGCCTTGTGGGGCAGCCGCTAGCATGAATAGTGACTAAATTGTTTTTAATGACTTTTTTTCGTTTGCAATTAACTTATTAACATTATCCTTGTCTATCAATGATTCATCTATAGCTTGGAATTTTTTTCAAGTCAAAGTTTTCGCTGACGACAGCTGGAGTAATGAAGGATAGAAGGTTGAAATAATTACGCCAATTTGACCCCAAATCGGCCTAATCCTCTAAATTGGCAATTAACCATTGTGTACTTGCAATTGGAATAAGCTGATCTTCCTTTTTTTTTTTTTTTTTTTTCTTTTTTTCTACTGAAGTAATTTGGTAAGGTTAAAATAAATCAACAAAGGGTAATGCACGGATATAAATATTTTGTGCAAAGTATCAAAACATCGACTTCAATAAATTTCTTTTAAATTTAGGCTAAAGGCACCAAGAATTCAATTGCATTAAAACTTGGGTCGCCGCGCCTGGGTGGGTAGCTGTGAACCTTCAGGGCATGTATACTTTAATGTTATTTTTGTGGTTTGAATAAGATTCAATTGCAAGTAGCAAGTTTTTTGCCTGCTGGAAGCACCAACCCTCATTTATGATCACGACAATGATTTAACATGCACCTTTCCAAAGGTTTGCTTTTTTTTTTTTCTGAAAAAAAGAAAAAGAAAAATTCATTTTCTATAATTTAGAATGCTTTGCGAAAAATATTCCCACTAAAAATTCTTAAATTCTTAAAACAGAAACACTAAATTGGACTCGCCAAGAGTGAACACAAAAAATAAATAAAATTAAAAATAAAAGTATTATTTTAATGCCTTTATGTGTTACTATATATTTTAATAATAAATATGATTACATAACACGGTGCTGGTGAAAGAAAATTTTGTAGCAATCTTAATGTCCTCTTTTTATCCAAATTTGGATGAGAAGGAAAAAACAAAGGATGGGTCAAGATAAAAGCCTTATACATTGAATGTACTTTTCGTAGCTTTGTCCCATTACGATGCCCTAACGGACCCGGAACAACATTCTTCAAAGCTCTCTCTCTCTCTCTCTCTATGTATATACGTATGTATTTATGTATTACGTATATTTTATATTGCAAAACAGTTATGAATTTCTATTTTTTTATAATAATAATTGGAGGTACATTTATCTTTCTCCATTATTGAGATCAATCACTTTCTCCCTTTCATGGGGTTTTTTTTTTTTTCCTGTTGTTTTAATGTATCTCTTTTCTTTAGCAAAAGATGTCTTTTTTTTTTTTTTTAAGACCAAAGTAGAAGAAGTTTTTGGTGCTTAGAGAAAGACGAAAGTGTGTCAGATTGTTAGGAACTTCTGTCTTAATTTATTTCGTGGCTAAGGTCTCTCGTGGACCTTGGTTTTAAATATGGTGAGATGTCAAATCGCAGCAACCAATCGCAGGTGGCAATGAAATTTTGGCTCAATTTTTTATCCAATGTGTAGGATTTTCCAGCCCGATCCGTAGCATTCACGAGCACAAAATTGAACAATTGTATTATCCCGTGCCGCCATTTCGGGTGTGGTAGTCGTATTTTCACTTTAGTTTGTTTAATCTTTGTTTAATAAATAAATGGACTAGGCAGTTGAAAATGAAATTAATCACCCGGTTGAGTTTTTTTTTTTTTTTTCTGTAAAAGCGTTTCTGAGGTCCCAATTAAATGAATATAATAGATGCCCGGCTGTTTAATTTTCTTTTATGAACTTTTAAAATTTTTGCTAGCAAATTGAAACATTGGATTCGTGGTGATAAGCTCGAGCTGCTGCCTTTGTAGCTTTTTTCTTTTCTAATATCCTTAGTTATAATGTATGTTTAACCAATTTCTTAAGAGACAACTTAATAGTTAAAAATTTAAATTTTTATTTTCAAAATTTTAAGTTTTAATATTGAAAATGAGGTTGGAGTTTATGAAAAAAAAATTAATTATTATCATTGTCAATGGCCTTTTCAAGCAGCTAAGACCCAAAAGACAAGGATGCAATAGTATTCTTGAACTATTGTTTAATCGTTTCGGCTGTGTTATTGGAATTACAACTTTTGAAAGACTTCCACCGTATAAGCATGAAGTCACATTTCAAGTTTACTATTCCAAATTTAAGTCTTATTTTTTTAATCATTTTTCTTTCTAAATTACACAAAAAGGGCTATTGGTGGAGGAAGGGGAGAGAGAGAGAATCCAAAGGAGGGTTGTTTTGGACTAAGAAGGAAGATTAAAGAGAAAACAAAGGGATTTTTCAAAAACAAGATGGGTTAGATATAGAACTAAATCAGAAACCATTAAAACTTGAGGAGTTAATCAAGATGTCGGTTAAAGTTGAGGGACCAAATTATTATTTTGGTTTTGAATATTCCATAACTCATGTTCTCCAAGAAATTTCAAAAACGATTTTTCAATTAATTACGTTAAAAACCCGAGACTCGTAACCTACGTTTTATGTGCTCACGCTGACATGTGAATAATTCGTAACACGTCCCCAACGCATGTTTCTGCCCCTCTCTTTAACCCCCCCCCCCCAAAAATAAAAAAATAAATAACACAAAGTTTGAAGATCAAAACATGTCATGTCATGTAATAGTCATACCACTCATACGACATTAAACACAATTCTAGGACTTAATGCACCCTTTTTTTCCTACCCACCCAACAACAAAATTTGCTTTGATTTTTTCTTTTTTTCTTTTTTAACTTTTCTCTGCAATTCTTGTTTAGTAGCATGAACCATGAATAAAAAAATTCAAAATCTCCCTTCCCCACGGCCAACAAGAGGAAGAGTTGAAAAAAAAAAAAAGAAATTCCTCTTTCCAGTTGTTATTATTTGAAAGTTGAATAGAGAGAAAGACAAGGAGAGTTGGCGGGCAACTCACTGATGGGCGGCGGGTTTGGTAGTCTTAAGCTATTGATTAATGCTCAGAAGAAATCTTTGTCTTTTTTTGTACATTAAATTATGGATCTGACTAAGTGGTTGTAAAAATAGCAGCAACGGTTAAAAAAATTATGTTATATATAAAATATTATAAATATAATATAAAAATTATTTATAATCACTTACAATCATTATCTTTTTTTTTTGTAGTTAATTAGATTTCTTTTTCAGATAATAAGCTATTAGTGTCGAGAAAAGATATGCTTTCTCTGTTAACTTATTAATTAAAGAAAACGCTAATTGGAACGGAGAATGCGGGCCCCATTCCCTGTCGTTGTCCAAGAAGAAACAATAACTGCGGGGTTAGGATGTCATTGGCGCGTGCAGGATTGCGCGTAGGACAAAAGTGGCTGACATTTTCCAGCATGTGCACTTTGGAGTTGGACCGCCCAGCATCCAACCAAAAAGCGGCTAATTGAAAGGGGTGGAAATTTTCTCACGGTTATTATTGTAGCGTGAGGTAGCGCGTGCGGAGATTTTTTTTTTTTTTAATAAAAAATTTAAAATATTATATCTGAAAATTTATGATCATTTTAAAGAACATAAAAAGCCTTCTAAAAGGTAATTAAAAGACCAACATGTGATGCACACAATCAACTCGTAGATGGCAATCTTCCTTGGATATGTGCACTTTGTAGCATTTGTTTGATACACATTGGAAAGGCAAGAACAAAGTATTAAAGAATGCAAAGTAGACATCCATTGTGAACCAAGGCATTTAAAATGCAGATAAATCTAGATATATTCAAAATTTCATGTTCACAGCCAGATCTCGTCGGCTGGAGTACATAAAGGTTCGAACTTTATTGATTAGATTATGAATTAGCACAGTTCTAGTGCCATAGAATCATGCTCTGATGGCTGGTTTTTGAAGCTTGTTAAATATTCTTACAACAAGCTTTTTGGGCTGAGATTGTTAATTCCAATGTAACTTTTTGACTCTGTACCAGGAAAAAAATAAATGTAATTTTAGATTCTACATGGGTAATCCGGAAACCACTAAATGTAACACACAAACCCTTGATGTAACTTAGGCAAAGCTTTAATGGACTGTTAAGTTATTGGAACTTTGAAGAGATACCACAACGTCAAGCTCACGAAAGCAATTAACCAAATGCCAGAAATATGATGATGATTCTGGGGAATGAGAATGCCAGCACAGAGCTTAACACATTCATTCACATCGACACCCAAAATGCACAGTCGCAGCACAATAGTTTGCAGGCTCCTGGAAGACTAGGTATTTCAATGTTTGATTGTTTGCCAAGTAGAAGCATAAACAGTCTGAGACCACACAGATTTGCATTGGCAGAACATATTGACAGTCATTCCAGGCCACCCAAGAAACCATGCACCCCGATCGATCAATAAAACTCGGTTCAAATTGCAAGTCTTGACTTGAAATCCAAGTCTTCAGTTCGTACTTCAAATGAAACTAATTGAACAAAACAATACAAAAGCATGTCTCACGATAATATCCATCAATCCTTGCTCCTAACTTTTTGAGTCGGTTCCAAAATGTAAATTTTTGCCAACATGCCAGGAATGGTCCGTGCCGAAAAGCCCGTAATGAAAAATGTAGGTGGCAACAAAGACATGATGCTGTTGCGGTTTGCACAAATTCATTTCTCCTCAAATGTACTCAAATTCAATGAAAATTTCAATTCAATAAAGACAATACAGAATCAGCAGTTGCATGAATAAGAAAACTACATCCATCAACTTCACAAAGACAGCAATTAGACCTCCCTACGTCAAATTTACAGACTTGCATGTCATTATGTCTTTCTATCTTGGTTAGATAGCTTCTTACACCTCTGCAGTCATAACAACAAGATCTTTTACACGAGAAACAAATTCACGGTCCATACACCTTTTGCCTCAGCTTTGGATCTGCAGTGGTTGAGCTTCCTCTCTAAATGGTACATTAATGTCCATGGCTGCAAGCCCTTCTAACTCTTGGACTGCTGCAATTGCACTGATCGCATCACTGGTTAACAGAGGCCTAAGTAAACCAACGGTCTGCCCCACTCTGGATTGCTGCAAGGAAATAATCGTAGAATCAAAAGAAAGTTCATCAGAAAGTTCATAATCTGAATGCGGATAAGTTTTAGGAAATTATGTGACTTACGAAGAACTCTAATTTCCTCTTAAGATCTGCATTTGCTTCTGTTAGTGCTTGGGTTTGAGGTTGAGGCACTTCGATCACTTCCCATGATGCAGTAGCACTCTTGTGCCCACAAGGAAAATTTAAGATGAGGATTAATGCAGCACAGGTGCCATGTGAATATAAGAGAAAAGAAACTTTAAAGTTTCAAGCCTGTTGTGATTTAATAGCAATGTTGGCACATCATGTGATTAAAATAAAATTTACCAGAAATGAACTGATTATTGACATCAGAGTAAGGAACACTTCAAAGCAAAGCCTACTACATTTACAAAACAATTTCAAATTAATAATAATAATAAGTTTCTCAACTTCCTGATGTCATGATTGACAATAAAAAAAATACAGCCTAGGGTCCCAAATTTTTCCATCACCTTCACTCTTCATGACTTCATTGGTACTACTTCATAACACGTATGTATTTGTCCATGTTTCATGAATTCAGCCACTTCCTCTTTGGCAAAGTTTACAATGATAGAACAAGGTCTACATTGCCAATTTCTGCACAAATTAAAGCCTCCGAGTTCTACGTTTGGCTATCAAGTACTCTCCCTCGTCTCATAAATTAGCACAAAACACTCACAAGGCATAACCACACAAAGGCACCTAGATTTAGCAAACCACTCAAGTAAACATAAGATGTACTTAGGTAGAACTCAATCGTGGCCCAACACATGAAATTCGCATGTCTATTAGAAAGCTGAAAATGACAATAATCAATCCCTATTTGACATGATTCAAATCATATCCCCAACCATATCCTGCCTAAAATTGGCCCTTAAGCCTGGTAAAGCCTGTGAAATATCATGCTAATTTTGACCCCAAAAATAAAAAGGGAAGCAATGATAGAAACATCCAAAGAGAGCATTAACCTTCTTCGGCCGGCCTACAGGCCTTCCAGTACTCTTCTTGGGCTTCTTGATTCCACCATACTTTAGCAGCCGCCCCGATCGCTTCGCCGGCAACAGCACAGCACCACCGCCTGCGGCAGGGCCCACAGACTTTTTGGGCCTACCTCTGGGCCTAGGAACACCAATCACCGTTCCACCAGTAGCATAATGAACAGCCACAGAGAGGGGTTGGGCTTTAGGGCGTCCAGGGCCTCTCTTCACCCCACTAGCCGCCAGCACAGACTTAGGCTTCCTGGGCCTTCCTGAAGTCTTCTTAGGCCCCGCCAGCCCACTCTTTGGCGGCCTACCTCTCCCCTTCTTAGCCACCACTCCCCCGCCTTGGGCCACCAACTTTTTGGGACGGCCGGGCGCCCTCTTGGCGACCTGGGGCTGCTCATCGGCAAGCCCAAGAGCAACCAAAACGGGCTGAGCACTGGAATTGACCTGAGCAGGAGGCAACCCGACAGCAGACTGCGGCTGAAACTGAAGCTCAAGCTGAGTATCAGGAAAAGGTTGCGTAACGGCCTGAGTCGAAGGAACAAAAAGCTGCTGAGCAGCAGACTTGACCTCCACAATTGGCTGGGGGAAAGGAGCTAAAAACGGTGGCTGTTGCTGGGCAGAAAACGGAACCGCCTGGCCGTTGGGCTTGGCCTTGGGGGGTCTGCCACGTCCCCTTTTGGCCGACGGGACGGCAGTGCCGGCAGCTACTTGAGGCTGAAACTGAGCACCGGCGGCAGCAGGAGGTTGTGCGTGGCCGTTGATGTTGCCGTCTGCAGAGGATTTGAAATTAGATCTGGAGAGCTTGTAAGATTTCTTGACCATGACGAGGAGACCATTGTTCTTCAAGCGCTTCAAGTTGTAAGTCAACAAGGCCGAGTGAGTTGAAGGCAGACCCGTATAGGCTTTCTCTATGTACTTCGCTATCGCCCTCTTGCTCGACCCATCACGTTCCTTCAACGCTCCAATTGCTGCGTATATCATCTTTTTTTTTTTTATTCCCCAAAACAAGATCCACACAAAAAACGCATCAAGATCAGACCTTTTGCAATTCTTGAACAAAACCAAGAAAACCCCAGAAAAAATTAGAGGGAAAAAAGTTCCAAGACTTTGGCTTTCTCACCTCTGCGTATGGAGGGTGGGAGGACGGATGTGGTTGGGTCACCGGTGGAGTAGCGTTGGCCGCTGGAGCTATGTGGTTGAAGGGAGGTTCTTCGACGGCCGTTGTAGGAGCTGATGCCGCCATAGGGTTGGAAAACGCCGTCGTAGGGTTGGGGGCCGCCGTAATAGGGTTAACGATGGCAGTCATGAGCGGTGGAGGTAGCTGAGGTTCCATATGGTCACAGATGGAGACAGACAGTGGGTATTTCCTTTTCTTTTTTCTCCCAAGAGAAAGACTAAAAATAAAATTTTTTTAAAAAAAACAAAAGTAAAAAAGAAATGAGGATTTTTGTTTCTCAGGAGAAGAGAGGGAACGGGGGTAGAGGGTCTCGTAAAATATGAAGAGGATAAGGGAATTCTCTTTTAGCTGCGGAGTTGGATGAATTAAAAAAATAATATAAAAGGATAAATTATCATTATCATTATTATTATTATTATTATTTAATAAATTATTAAAAATAATTTATATTTATTTAATTTTATAAATATTTAATTTAAGTGTTATTTTTTAAAATAAAATTTATAATTATATTATATAATATTAATTTATTTTTAATATTTTAATAAAATTAAAATTTTAATATATATTAAATTTATTTTATTTTTAATAATAATTTTGATATATATTTAAAATTTATATAATATAAAATATTTATAATAAAAAATAAAAAATAAAAAATTTTATATTTTAAAAAAATTAATTTATTTTTTAAAAATATTAATAATTTATATTTTTATTTAAATTAAATAAAAATATAATAAATTTATATATTTATATATTATATAAATTTAATATTAATTGATATTATTATTATTATTATTATTATTATTAGTAGATCTCAGCAATGGATTTAACCGTTGAGAATGGCCTCATCATCTTTCTGTGCAGAGAAAAGCTAGCTGAACGTCATGCTTATGCGCCTTCTTTGGTTTCTGGGGTCGGTAGATATTGATGGATGATGGCGGGGACCTTCTTTTTGTCTTCTCTCTCTCTCTCTGTGTCTTCAACTTCAACAATAATTAAATCTTTGATTTTTTTAATAGATGGGGTAAGGAAGGTGGAAAGAGTCCCTATTGCCTGCCTATTGGGGATAATCTGTGCCTTGCTTTTTGTT
Organism: Rhizophora mangle; assembly: GCA_037832345.1. Taxonomy (NCBI): domain Eukaryota; kingdom Viridiplantae; phylum Streptophyta; class Magnoliopsida; order Malpighiales; family Rhizophoraceae; genus Rhizophora; species Rhizophora mangle. The sequence goes on from JBAPLJ010001034.1 coordinate 599,637, forward strand.
ATTTAACCTGTTGATTAGAAAATTGATTTTTATCATCCAAAAGAAGAATTTTAGGTCAAGGAAAATTTCATAAATTTTTCAGCATTAAATTTAACTCAATTTCATGATCAAAATACTTAAAAGGGTACATGAAAATTAAATTGTAACCTTAAGCACCCCAAAAGAGGGCAGATCTGTGTTTCTTTTTGTCACTTGCTTCCCAAGTTCACGTGACGATAAATGCGAGTACAAAGCACTTGCCTCTTCTATTTCAAGAAAAATTCCAGTTTGACAATCTGACCGGAGTTTGTGCAGCCGCTAAGTGACCATAATTTAATGCAATTGAAGACTTGAATGGCTAACAAATCAAACTTTAGCTTAAAAGTTTAACGAGAATGAATGCACATGAAGATAGAAAGTAACGCAGTTACCCCTCTGAGTATTTAAGGAAGTGCTTGTCTTCAGCCAATTTCATTGATGAAGCAAGGTGGATGGAAAACAACTATTTTTCAATTCAATTAATTCCTAACCATAAGAGGAGAACTTTCCCCTACATGTTTTGCTTTTCCAGAATTTGTCAATCGAACCGAACATCCCCAAGAACCAAGCCATCGTATGCTTCGAACATCTACAACGGCTTATCATAATCCTGAGCTGAGGTTAGCTTTTTAACCTATGGACATTTCCATCTCAAAGCTGTGTAGGATTGCTGCACGGTCTACTGCAAACAGGTTGTTCCGAATAAAATTTGCCAGTAACAGTCAATTGGACTGTACGAATGTCTCCCAGCCTGGAAAGTATTTACCATCCAACAAGAAGTCTAGCGGTTTCCCTATTTAGTATGTATTATGGACACTGGCAAGTAATAGCTTTAATTGGAATGTAAATTTTGAGTAACAATCAGCAGTTCTTGTTGGAATCAATTGTGCGTTTGACTTTGCAGCGATTCAGATCAGGTTGGTCGGGTGACTTGGAGCATTGGTATGAGTTTGGTCAGTGGTGCTTGCCAAATGCAAACATGGGCCGCGGTGGATCACATTGGCACCGCGGACAATCATGTATGAGTTTTTTTTTTTTTTTTTTTTTTTTTTTTAGTATATTAGTTAGCTGCTTGCTAAATTTACTTCAAAAAAAAACTAATTTTTTTTTTAAAGTTCAATGGATAACGATTTTATATTTAACTAACCGGTTTAACATTTTTTTATTTTAATTGGTCCCCTTAATTTTGTTTCCCTGACACATTTTATGTCTAACAGATTTTTTTTTTTTTTCAAGAATTAAATTCCAGTAATATGTTATGCTATTTAAGAGTTTAAATGATGATATCAGATATAACTGGAAATGCAAGCTATAGTAATAGCAAAATATCATGGTTATTTTTGAAGCTCGCAATTGTTACAACATAAAAGGAACACCACCTATATCAAGTAACTACTTAATCACACAAGATTAACTTAAATGCCCCCCCCCTTTTTTTTTTTTGAACAGTGGCTAACTTACATTGAAGGAGCACCCTGTAGCAGCTTGAAATCACAAAAAAAAAAAAAAGGCAACACCAGTTATCCACGCACATTTCGAAGCACTCTGATATAAACCAATATAGTAATGCTAAAGCATACCATTTTGATTGATTTTGTGATGAGTATAATTATATAATAATTATTACTTTTAATCTAAACAAAAAAGTGTAATGAAATGTAAGCACAAGTAATCGACCATGGCTAATGTAATCGCATTAGGTGCATCACCAATTTAGTAACTGAAAATATGAGTGTTAGAGAAGATTTTTTGTCAATATAGAAAATTAAGAGATGGTTTCAGAAGGTTTTTTTTTATTTTTATTTTTTTGCTTACAAAAATAGGAAAATAGGAAGATATTTGATGGGACCATGGAATATGACAAAACTTGAACCTTTGACGTGAGGGTCTAGGCAAAGCCGACAAGCTACAGAGAGGGCCAGACTGGCCTGTAGTTGTACCTAGAACCACGAAGCCCATATCACGTTGGGTCAGCCCATGCTGTGGGCGGCCCAGACTGGCCCACCGTTAAATTCTTAAAACACAATTTACATCAATTAAAGTTCGATTAACTGTTCATCTAACTCGTTTAATTAATTAATATTGAGTATTTATTTCAATTAAAGTACCTCATCTCTCGGTCTTTCTCAATCTCTTTCAGGGCTCGCACTTCAAAAATTAAACAATTGAATCTGGTGACATCAACAAGCAATAAGGTAGTGGTATATTATCTGGCATAACCTAAGTTCAACGGTTTGTGGGTAATCTCAAATGTATAGACATCTAAATTATGTTTTCCTGTTAGATAATAGATTACACAACTTTTAATATTTAAAACAAGCATTTTATACATCCATCTTAAATAAAATATATAATTAACGAGAGAATAATAAATTATAATTATTTGTAACACATAAAGTTTATTATTCTTGAGTATTTATTTATATATATATAAAAAAAAGAGTCATTTCATCTAGGTATGATTGGTGAGTTGGTATAAGTCACACTTGGCTTCTTTGCTATTGTGATTTTGATCATGCGACTGGTTAAACTAGAAAAATAAATCTCCATTAAAAAAGAAAAAGAAAAAGAAAAAATAAAATATTTCCAGTGCACCAAGAAAATCTGGAAAAGTAAATCAATTTTATATTTTTGGTGTATCATCTCTGGAGAACTGCCTTATCTCCAAGCCAAGCTCTTGTTTTTACTTTTAAAGATATCACGGTCAAGTACTATCGTAAGTCCTGTTTATGTTTTCTACTAAGCTCGCACTTCCCATTTGACCACAAACCCTATCCATAGAAAATTAAAAGTTAAACAAATAATTAATAAAAAAAAGTCCAGCAAAGGCAGCTGAAACTAATTAAAAAAAAAAAAAACATCATCATCAGTTTTCTGTCACCAACTCAACGCACAACACATTCACACACACACACCCACAACACACTCAAGAAAAACAGAACACAGAAGCATACAATTATTGACTCGGCGCAATGCATGTGACATGACATTAACATTCGCACTATTTTTATCGTCAATCATCATGTATCAATTTATTATAAATATATAATTAATATATAAAAATAATAACCACAACATATTTTGTAAATCTATATTTGGCCGCGTTAAGAAAGTGTAACGTACGTTTGTTAGGATCACTCTAGTAATTTAAAATTTAAATCCATAATTTTAGGATTTTTTTTAAAGTTTTAATTATAAAAAGACCTTAAAATTTATAAAAATAAAAAAATATTAAAAAGTAAATATAAAAACTTAAAAAATAAATATATTATAATTACCGTATGAATGTTAAAGAAAAACAGTACAATTTCGGATGATAACGTATGGCATAAAATACTATTAACGTCAACGTCGCAACTGCCCTGTTTTCCCCCATGATTGTCTCTCTCTGTCTTGTCTTGTGGTCTGCCTTTCTCTCCCCTTTTTCCACGAAAAAAAAGCGAGACAATAAAAAGAAAATTCGTACCAAACCCACATTCGTAAAATCCGACACAATCAAGATTATCCTATCATTATTATTATTTTAAATACAAAGCATCAAATGCAAGATGGCGGATGGGAGGAGAAAAAAATAGCGTAAAAGGTCAGACAGAGGCGGGTATCGGGCGGGCAATGCTGGAATCGAGTGGCTGGAATCCGATTGGGCAGCGATTATATGGGGAGCGGAACATTCGCGGACGGCATTCGACGGTTGTTTCAACGCCGCAACCTCACTTCTACTGCCACCACTTCTGCTACCAGTAACAAGAATGATAATATCTATGTTTCTAATAATAATAATCTGAATAATATTGTGGGTCGTGTCGAATAATAATAATAATAATAATAAGAATAATAATATTAGTGGTCAGCCACAATCACAGGAAGCAGGAGAGGTGGAGGAGGAGTGGGGGCTGCCTGTTATTGTGGATTTTGATATATGTGGATTAAAGCTCATTAGAGTCCCCAATCGCACAACCCATTTCGCTTTTGGTTCTGCTATGGATTCTCACAAGAAGGTTTTTGATTTTTTATCTTTTGTTTCTTTAATACCCGGATGCAGATCTGCGTTTTTCTGGGTTCTTATCATTTTATTTCTTGGTTTTTTTCTTTTTTTTTGGTTTTTGTTTTCCAGTTTTGTTTGATTGATTGTCTTAAAGTTTGCTTCTTTGATTCTTGGCATTTGTCTTTTTATTCATTATGAGGGCATCGTGTGGTCAATTTTTATGTATTTTTCCCCGTTGTTTAAGAGGGATCAAAATATTTGCTTCATTTCATTGGCTATGGTGGTAGCCAAAAGATTTTAATAGTTTGATTTGTCCTACTTAACATGTAATTGTTCAACGGCTATAGTTTGTTTATTTAAATAATCTCAGATCTTGAAGGCTTGTGTGCATCGGCATTAAATGTTTTTTCCATAGATCTGACCATATTGAGTTTTTAGAGAGGCTAATATTCTGTGTGTAGTGTGCTATTAAAGCTTTTTGAAGCCTTTATTGCTTTTATTCATGTAAGTTCATTCATTTGTTGACAATTCAGACAGGGCTTGTTGTTTTTTTATGATGAGGACGATAATTATGATTTGTTCTTTAAGCTCTGTAATTTCCATGGATCTATATATACTGTATTGCCCCAACTCAAATGGATAAATATGAAAAGGAAACAATATGTATAATCTTGGGATACAAGATGGACTGGTGAAGTATATGCTGTTAGAGTCATATACAAATTTCAGTCTGTAAATGAACAGGAGATGAGAAGTTTCCCTGTTGCATATGGTAATCATACTCGTTATGTTGTCCCATGAGCTCCACAGAGGATCTCCTGTATGGAAAAAGGAGGACGAGTCTCTAATGACTTCCAAGTTTATTTTACATCTTTTAGATGAATTTTGGTGTATGTTTCTTGTTAGTGTTAACAAGGATTTGGAGGAGATGGTTTCCACTGTGTCTCCCTGTTTTTTTCTCCCTTTAATATCTTGCATTGACATGATAAAATAAAACAAGTTAATGTTCCTATTCCTACTTTTAACCTTATGCTTTCTTCTCATCTCCCTACGTATCAAAATCAGAGTCTTAGGTTGATAACAGTGGTTTCCAATCATTGTACAGGGCTCACCAGAAGCAGAATTCTTCACTGAATATGGGGAAGGAAGTAGATATCAAATACAGGAAGTTGTTGGCAAAGGGAGTTATGGAATTGTTGGCTCTGCCATTGACACTCATACTGGGGAAAAGGTTGCAATCAAGAAGATTAATGATGTTTTTGAGCATGTGTCTGATGCAACACGTATTCTCAGGGAAATTAAGCTTCTTCGATTGCTTCGTCACCCTGACATTGTAGAAATAAAGCATATTATGCTTCCACCTTCACGGAGAGAATTCAGAGATATATATGTTGTATTTGAGTTAATGGAATCTGATCTTCATCAGGTAATTAAGGCAAATGATGATCTGACCCCTGAGCATCATCAATTTTTCTTGTACCAGCTTCTTCGTGGTCTGAAATATATACATGCAGGTCTGTGCTTTTCTGCATCACTTGGCATTCTATGCCTTTATTGATGTTTGGTTTAATGTCCAGAATTTTTTTGCAGCAAATGTATTTCATCGAGATTTAAAGCCAAAAAACATTCTTGCTAATGCTGACTGCAAATTGAAGATATGTGATTTTGGTCTTGCTCGAGTATCTTTTAATGATGCGCCATCAGCTATATTTTGGACTGTAAGTTGTTCTATCATGAAAGTTGTGAAATTTAATTGCACTTCTTTCTTCTATTATGCTTGATTTCCCTTTGCCCAAAAAAATTTGTGCTAAGAAAGCATCAAAGTCACACATTTCTGACTTTATTGTTTATCTTTTTACTAAATTTTGTGAAGGATTATGTGGCAACTAGATGGTACCGGGCTCCAGAACTCTGTGGTTCTTTCTTCTCCAAAGTATGCCGCTTTCTACAGTTTTTATCTCAACCTTTATGTTTTTCATTTCCTTTTTTATTACCAGTTGTTGAGATGGCTTCATGCATACATGAGATACAGTTATTCTCACCTAAACATCAAGTTCAATTGGCATACCTTTTCACTTTGATTTCTTTCTTTCCTTTCATTTTGTGTCTTCTGTTCCTTATAGAGATTTATTGGTCATCATTGGAAATCCAGCACCTAATTACTGAAGAGTAATAAAACACCATGAAAGAGATGAAAAGAGAAAGAATGAACACCAGCAAGGTTTGTTTGTTGTGGCTGCAAAGCCTGACTCCACAAGTGGAGGTGATTGTGTGTTGCATTTGTCAACACAGTGATTATAGCTTGCAGGCATTTATATCTTGGGGATAGCCTTCAATTTAAAAAACATGATTAAGTTAAACCATAGATATTTGCTTAGGAGATACATGTCCCGTCAGGAACTTAATAATCATCAGATGGTAGAATTTATGTTGACCAATGTCTATGAGAAATAGGAGTGATGTCAGCATTCAATGTCTTTTGCAGTATACTCCTGCAATTGATATTTGGAGCATAGGATGCATATTTGCTGAAATGCTTACAGGAAAGCCTTTGTTTCCTGGGAAAAATGTTGTGCACCAATTGGATATCATTACGGATTTGCTTGGCACCCCTGCTGTGGAATCCATTTCAAGGGTCAGTATTTCCTTGTAATCCCTGCTTTTCTATCACCAAAAGACAAGTGATCAATGCTTTTCTATCATCATACCTTTCATAATTTTTTGTACCATGAAATTGGCAGATTCGGAATGAAAAGGCCAGGAGGTACCTTAGTAGCATGCGGAAAAAACAACCAGTTCCATTCTCACAAAAGTTTCCTAATGCAGATCCCTTGGCCCTTCGTTGTTGGAGCGCCTACTTGCATTTGATCCTAAAAGTCGCCCTACAGCTGAAGAGGTAAGCAATATTTGATGCTTCGGAAAATCACCCTTGCAAAATTCGGACTACAAACTTATAGACAAAGATATTTGTATCAATTTTTTGTGTATTCTGATTCCAATAACTGTATTGGCAGGCGTTAGCCGATCCCTACTTCCATGGTTTGGCAAATGTTGATCGTGAGCCATCTACTCAACCTATTTCAAAACTTGAATTTGAATTTGAGAGGAGGAAATTAGCAAAAGATGATGTCAGAGAACTGATCTATAGAGAGGTACGCCCATGAGCTTTATTTATGTGGCTTTATCTCTTTCTTATATTTGTATGACTGCAATAAAATCATGTTTGTAAGCAGATATTAGAGTATCATCCTCAGATGCTGCAAGAGTACCTTCGAGGTGGAGAGCAGACTAGTTTTATGTACCCAAGGTAAGGCAGTGGTGAATAACATTGTAACACTTAAATGTGAACCTCTGTTTTGAGTCAGTCATTGGCCCAAGAACACTGTAGCTTGTTTTGCAGTTACCTCATGGCTGAACTCCTAATTTAGATATAGTGGAATTGCTTGTCATATGAGTTTCCTGGTTTTCCAACGAATCTTTGCACCAATATTTAGGGTTCCAAATTCTGCCTAATTAGATTGCTCTTGAACTAAGCTCTTTACCTTGATGGAACCATGAAAACTGCAGTTTTTTCTTGCAGTTGTCAAAAGTTAATCATGGACTTCTATCATTGACTTTCTTAAATTTGATCTAGTAGAATCCAGCACTCAACCTTTTTCTTTTTTCTTCCTTTTTTATTCTCTGAATGTTTTATCATGCAAAACTGTTACCCAGATAATTTTTATGCAATAAATAATCATGCAATAGAATTTGAGGGTGGAAATGTTGCTCTGTTTGTGCAGCATGTAATATATGTCTCAAAATCACATTTCCCTTTGTGTATCGTTATAATGACATTTTGAGGCTTTACTGGTTGTGATGGAGTACTGATTCTTACAAATTTGCCTCTAGAAGTAGTGGAATGGGCTTGGAGTCAGACAGTTTAGAATTTAGGGCTTAGATTAAAACATGAAGTTTTGGTGGCTGGTTGGATGCTGAACAGTTGTTTCATATGTCGTACAACTGTACAAGGAAAGGAGAGGAAGAATCAGCAAAGAAGGAAAAGAAATGTGAGAAAGGGAAGGGAAGCTTCCAAAGAGCAATGTTATGTGACCAAAATATTCACCATTCTTAGCAATTTGGTGTTGACAATGCTGCTTATAGATTGCTAATGGTTCTACTCTTTATGGCAAATAGATCAAGAATACTTATTCATAATTCATAAACTAAAGAGTATAGTTATTTTCCATCAGTAATTTCTTTATCAAATTGCTTTCTTATTGTCTGTCTTTTGTTTCACAAATGAAATTGAGTTTCCCTCTTTTGTATATAACCTTATGCAAATTTCAAGGCCAGGCCTGGCAAGCCATAAATTAAGAAACCTATGCACTGACTCTTCTGCCAAAGGACTTTTGTGCTTCATTAGATGTATATTGTCTTGCTGTTTTGAGCATAAATTTGTCACATTGCTTCTTAAAGGGAAGAAGTCTCATGTTTTCAGTGATGTTTTAATGTTTTATTCCTTCTTGTCTAGCAATTCATTTTCACGGGAGAAGTTTGTAAATTTCTAGCTAGTGTATGCATGTTTTAATGATTTTTCAGTGCTGGTTTGTAAAATGTTCAGTTTGTTCGGTAAAGTATTCATGCTAGTTAATAGATAAAATTTCAACCATTTCATCATAGAGTGATGCAAAGTAACTTTTGTGGATTTGGTTTCTGCTATAAGCAACTGATCCTAAGTTGTTTGTCCATATCATCTGTAGTGGGGTTGATCGATTCAAGCGACAATTTGCACATCTTGAAGAGCATTATGGTAAAGGAGAAAGAAGCACTCCACTACAGAGGCAACATGCTTCCTTGCCCAGGTATGTGTTGGGAAAGATTCAAGATTCTAAAGATGTGTATTTCAAAAACTCCATTTTCACTACCATTTTTCAATTCAGAGATGCCATTCAGAATTGGATAACTGGAAGATTTATTATCTAAGAAAGTGGTTATTCACTATTTTTGCTAGTATTCATGTTTCTGAAGGAATTTCATTTCTTGAAAGCTTGGATAAGGAAACCCTATTATTGTAACCTAAAATTCAAATTCTGCTTCTGGGCTCTGGCACTCTTTTCTCTTGTCTTGCTTTTATGGGATGTTATTATGGAATCTTGATCAACAACGTAATGAGTTATGGATCCCAGTACATTTAATCACGTGTATTATACATGTCCATTTGCTAGAGCCACAAGCTTTATCTTCCTTCTTTCCCTTTTTTTTCCTCTTCAGGCAGCGAGTTCCTGCTTCCAAGGATGAGAAAGAGGAAAATGGTGACTTGGAGAGGGGAACTGCAGCTTCTGTTGCATCAACTCTTCAGAGTCCTCCGGGGCAAAGAAATGGTTCAGATATTACAAAACTGGAAGGGCAAAATGGGCCTGGCCAGCCAAATTATAGCAATAGAAGCTTATTGAAGAGTGCTAGTATTAGTGGTTCCAAGTGCATTGGTGTGCAACAAAGGCAAGATGCTAAGGTAATTTGTGTTACTTTAAATAATATAATTCTGGTTATCCATGCAATTGCTGATTGCTGTTATTAGATGGTGGAAGTGTCAATAAAAATGGTATACGTTAAATAAAGCTAAAGATGATATTCTTAGATGGGTACTGTTGGATGTGATGTTAGTGGCCAAATTTTGCTAGTAGGCATCACTATTAGATTAAATGTAGCAATCCTAACATGCTTAACTTTGTAAATGGACTTGATTGATTTGTTGCTGTTTCCAGCCAGCTTTATTTTGGTTTCTCTAGTAACTCTCAGATGGGAAGTCTTCTCCCATACTTTCCCTTGGATGAGGCATCCATAGTTGGTGTATGAGATCCCTTAAGATGTCACATGCTGTCAGCTTGAGCTGAAAGGTAAAAAAAATGAAAAAAAATTGCAAACCGGATAGAATTGCAGCCTGAGCTTTTCCTCGTATGTTTTTCCTAAAAAAGGCTGGTAGTAATTGAATTCTGAAAACAAAAATTGCTCCAATTATGTTTATTATTTGAGCCTTCATCCTTGACTGTATCATGTTACCAAAGGGCCAGAACATTTGACATCCTTGCATTTGTATTTGCATCCTCTCTCTTGAATCTTTGCATCATCCCTCATTGCAAAATACTTGCCGTTTGGATACATGCTAGCTTGACAAAAGAATATTGGGCACAGATTTGAATATTCCTGACCTCACTGTATGTCACCTGAAACATTTAGCTTGTAGAGCCACAGATACAATGTAGCTATTTTTTTAATGCTATATGATTTCCTTTTCAGTGTGTAATTGCTAGGGATAAACAGTTGACCAAGGAATAGTTTCTGACATGCCCTCCACTAATGTGCTTCTCAAAGAAATCTCCACTTGTGATTGAGTTTTAGGAAGCACAAGAGAGAACTTGCAACCACTTAACCATCAAATGTTAGTACAATTACTAATGAAGTAACATATTTTTTTGGCAACCAAAGGATAATATTTTTCTGTACAGCATACCTATGGCTATATCCTTAATTTTGGGCCTTCTACATTTGGCAATGCCATGATTAAAGCCTTGTTTATGCTTTTTCGTCGTCTTCTTTTGTTTAAATAAACTTGATATATGTATATCTTCTCTTGGTAGGAGGAGCCAATTGCTGAGGTTACTGTTGAGATTGTTGATGACATGGCTCAGAAGGTTGCATCCCTTCATACCTGATATAACATCCTCTGTAGAGAGAATCATATGACTTTATCTTGTGATGTGCCTTCTTTGCACGTATCAGATATTTGTTGCTTCATAAGGAGCAGTGGTGAAGATCAGCAGAGTCCATGGTTCTGCTAAGAATGGCAGGACTTTGTTGCTTGCTACGAATGATTCTGGAGCAGTGATGCTTTCCAATTCTAATCAAAGATCAACAAGCAGAGAAAGCTTACTTTGTGCTGTTGCTGAACCCGGCAAAAAGGGGTTTTTAGTCTGAAGAAAAAAGGGTCAGTGTTCTTCTGTATGTTGTATGCACCGTATATGGTACTTTGTGTACAAATATCTTATTCCAGAGATTTTTGTTTTTTTTTTTTTAACTTGCATTTTTAGATTAGAGCTGAAGGTTTGAACTTCCAACCCACATAAGCCCTCTGAAAGGACTTGAGATCTTATAGCTTATTTTGAGAAGGAACCTTTAATGGGTAGGAAAATCATATGGTTCTAAGGACAGAGCTATGGATGTCTTCATTATATGATTGTCATTTCAGAATTTGCTGAGGTTTCATTAAACAAACTCTTTGGATCTTAGCATTATTTAACTTTATAATCCATGTATTTTCTCTCGTTGATTTCTTGCATTTTTTTTTTTTTTATTATTGATTTTGTCCTTAACGTTTTCAATCGAGTCAATTTAGTATGAAATTAGACAAAATCTGTTAATTCAACGTTGGTCCATGTTGATGTGATATTTTTGTAGATGACAAAAATGTTGTAGAACTCACTCACTTTTCGACATAGTAATATGGTGTATCCTGAATTCAAAAATTTATTTTCTTAAAAAAAAAAAGAAAAAGAAAAAAAGTCTAAAAATAATAATCATTTTTATTTTTTTTGAAGAGCTCTTGGTCCGTTAACTTTCTGAAGTTCAAAACCCAACTTAATATTTGCATTGTGAAAGTGGACTTTGCGATGTCAAATGTGGAACAAAACTGATGGGACAGTGCAGAATAATTGTTTCACATTGTCCTAATCGAAGTCGCAAATCAGGCATTAGATACACGATAAAATGAACTCGCTGTGCCTCGTAAAATGCGTTAAACCCACTTAAAACTGCTTAGAAGTGGCTTATTCTAATGTTTAGGCATTTGGCTTTTTTCAAACCTACAAAAGCATTTTGCAACTTTCGTCAATGTGGTCCTTCTTTGGAACGTTTTACATTTGGTTACGTTGTGATTCCTCGAGCAGTCAATACTTTCTCCCTTTTCTCCTTCGATCTTTGCTCTTATCGGCCGAAATAATGAAGCTTTATTTTTGCTGAATGTTTTGAAAGAAATCCATATTCCCTTACCATTTCCTCTCTCCCTCTGTTTTTCACTTTAAGAAAAGTTAGTTGTTATGATAGGCATAAAAAAACGTATAATAATATATATATATATATATATATATATATATATATATATATATATATATATATATATATATATATATATATATATATATATTTGTTATCACATAAATAAAATAGAAATAAAAAAATATTTTGAGGTCTCCTTGAAGCTACCATATGCCCCAATAAGTATATCTATATATATTGATACCTGGGTGAATCATTTTACTGCCTTGCTGGGAAAGTAAATATGGTAATGGAGAACAAGCAAGAGATGAAGCTTAAACTATAAACAAACATCTTTCATTCACTGTCATGCAAATAATGAACAACATTCTGGCACGGAATGTAAATGAAACTACTTGCTTATGTAATTCCATGAATAGGAAGAAAGAACGTACACTTGCTCCACAGTCAAAGTTTTGGTTGTCAGAAGAGAGTACAAGAATGCTCACAGAAGGATTGAATTTGCTTTGTTGAGGTGGGATTGCATTTTCTTGATCAAGGATAGATACCAAGGAACAAGATTCTATTCCCAACCTGCACCCAGCAAACTCTATCCATCAGCGAGTACAATGCTAAAAGCAGTCCAAGAAACTTGTCCATTAAGAGAAACCAGTTGAACCGGAAAGATATTCACTGATATAAGATAGTAAACATGAAAGACATTGGTGGTTTTATATATGGTCACAATGTAGGGGCAATTAATGCAATTCAATGAACTTCCATTTAGCAACATTTGGAGTTTGCACAAGGTACTTAATGCGGTGACCATTCTGGGAAAAAAATTTGTTGGTGAGAAGCTGGCATAACCACTGTATCCAGAGAAGGTGAACTAGCACAGATATTATTAACAGAAATGGCCCTTTTCATATCAACTTGAATGCTAAAAGTTGTAAGGAGTAGGAGTCTTTGATGCATGGAGACAAAGAGTTCTAATGCAACCGCAAAAACACAAATTCTGCCACCATTGAAATCAGATAAGATAAGTGTCAAATATCTGAGCATTAATCTTTTCCAATTTGACAACATTCTGAACTAGAAATTACATTTCCAAAATGGTGTTTCAATGCCATTGTAGAACATGATGTCACTTTGATCTGCTGGCAAATCTTAAATAGCTTTCCATGTAATTTATAGAATAAAAAAATATTGACGAACAGGGAACAAATAAATGAAAAAAATAATTAGTGATGCATGAAAAAAAGAAATTAGGGCTAGAAAATAGAAGATGAGGGGAGAAATTTTCATATGCTCCGACTTCATAACAGTGTAGCATCAAGATGACTTATCTTCTCCATTATGTTCCCTGGGAGTGTGTTGGCTGCTTTCCTACATGACAAATAATATTAGATAGGCAAAGTGAAATCAGATCTATTAAACATTGATACAAACAATTTAACCTAATATTGATGAATGTAAAGTGAATGTGAATGAGTTTGCAGTAAGATGCAGGAAAAAAAAAAATACCCAATGCATTGTATTATTTGGCCTCCAAAATACTCTCATGAAACCAGCTCTTCTGCACTGCATGGTCTGCTTCCATTCTTCCATTGCAAGAGTGACCAACACTCAACTGGTCCATATGCAGAAAATGTCAATGCAGAAGAGTTTGTAAGGTATGAAGAGTATCCACATACATGGAATATGCCCAAGGCTACACCAGTTTCACCAGTAATCACCACAAGAACATGAACCCCCCTTGAAGTGATGAAAGCGATTATTATCTCTTAAGATGATTAACCGTCCTGCAATCTTGGATATGTACTTAATGGCATTGTGACAATCTATGCAAATGCGCAAGTTTAATTACACGGATTGGTCTCCCAGCAGGAATTGATAAAATTCCGTATGCAACAGCTAATTTCTCACTATGATACTTGAGCATATGCTCCTTTTCCTCCTCTTCCACATCATGTAAAACGACTTTTGTAGAGGATATATATCCATCATTCTTCATTTTCAAATCCATATCTTCCAAGAATGCATATATCTTTTCCTTCTCAGGGTGGAAACAGTCACCCACTGTAAATGTATGAATTTTATTTTGTGCTTCGAGCCAACTATACCCTGGTACTTTCTTCACACCTTTATCCCTCATCTTTAATCTCACTTTATTAACATCAGGCCATCTGCCTGCAGCTGCATATAAATTTGAGAGAATAATATACATTCCTGAATTATCAGGCTCCATTTCACAAACCATCTCAGCAGCTTTTTCTCCCAATTCAGCATTGCCATGCATTCTGCTTGCACCGAGTAAAGCACCCCATGTTGCAGCATCTGGTTCAAAAGGCATGCTTCTTATTAAATTCTCGGCCTCTTCAAGGCGACCAGCTCGACCAAGTAGATCAACCATGCAAGTATAGTGTACTGATGTTGCTGTTATACCATAGACTCGATTCATGGAAAAAAAAAATTCTGTGCCCTTGTCCACCAAGCCAGTATGTCCACAAGCAGATAATACACCAACCTGAAACACAAATATAAAAAGAAAACCTAACAACCAATTAGCAGAAAAAAAGCTGCAAGTGGTGTGACTGATGAAACTTGAAGCAGTCCGCCAACAATTTAAAACACAAGTTTCTATATTTTTCTCTTTCCAGCAGATGGTAGCATGTGTCACTCCCTAAGATAATCATATGAGATGGAAACCTGAGATTTAACAACCTAAAACATTTAGAAATGATAAAGATTTTAATAAAGGAAGCAAGAAGCACTGACGACCCATAGAGTATGGTTGGTCATCTAAGTAAACACTACTAAGCTCAAGATTCCTCCACGGTGAAGACTTGGCCACCTGGATCCAGAATATCAATTAGCAAGGCAAGATTGTAATGGAGATTTAACTTACTGAACAAAAGAAGAAACTTTCTCTATGGTTTCTTGCTATCTTTCTTATCCAGCTTATTCGAGAACAAAGAGATCCTAAAACATAGGCTTCTAAATAAAAGGTGGGCCCAAAATCAAGAGTGCCTTCCTCACAACATAGGCTTGAGTATGTTGATAATTTTTCTAAGCCATTTAAGGAAAAAGATCCTCATAACTTTCCATGACTCTCCTGTCCTTAAAATCTTGCAAATATATCATATATAATGAAGTGGAAAAAATAAATTTTACCATAGTGGCAGCATCTGGCTTGATACCAGTTATCTTCATTGACTCAAAAAACGTTAAAGCTTCTTTGCCAAATCCATGCCTTGCATAACCATAGATCATTGTATTACATGAGACTACATCTTTGTCTGCTATTTCTTGAAATATATTGTGTGCTTCATTTATGCTTCCACATTTACAATACATTGCAAGAAGAGCATTCCCCACAAAGCACCCAGTCTGGTAACCCACCTTAAACAAATGACCATGCAATTGCTTCCCCAGCTCCAGAGCAGCAATATTGGCACAAGCTGTAAAAGAACAAGTAAACGATGACCTGTTTGACCTTTCCCCATCTCTTTTCATTTCTACGAAGAGACGTAAAGCCTCTTCACTAGAACCATTTTGAGCATAGCCAGCAATCATAGCTGACCAAGAGATGGAATCACGGTATGGCATGCTATCAAACAAATACCTAGCATAAGAAATATCTCCACTTTGAGCATATCCTGTGATCATTGTATTCCAAGAACTAATATTCGTAGAAGGCATGGCCTCAAACAATTCTCTAGCCGCATCCATTCTCTGAAATTTCACATATCCAGCAATCATTGCATTCCATGAAACAGAATTCTTCTCTGGCATCTGATCAAAAAAACTTCTTGCTTCATCCAACATCCCATGTTGCACAAACCCGGATACCATTGCTGTCCAAGTAAAAACATCCTGAGAGGGAGACTTCTCAAACAAATTCCGTGCCTCTTCTATCTCGCCATTCTGTGCATAACCAGTGATCATTGTATTCCAGGAAACCTCATCTCTTTCAGGCATCCCATCAAAAAGCCTCCTGGCTTCTATTAATCTCTTCCTCTTCACAAACCCACCCATCAAACAATTCCAAGAAACAATCTCCCAATGCATCTTCAAGTCAAACAACCGACTTGCATCCTCCATTCTTCCATTCTGTACATATGCTGAAAGCAACCCATTCCAGGAAATCTCATTCGTAACTGGCATCTTATGAAAAAATTCCGTTGCCTGATCAACGAACCCGTTCTGCGCATAGCCAGACAACATGGCATTCCAAGAGACAACATCCCTTTCGGGCATTCTCTCAAATAAAGCACGCGCAGAAGTCAAATCTTTATTCCTCACATAACCACTTAACATCGTATTCCACGAAAACAAATCCCTCTTGGGCATTTTATCGAACATATCGCACGCAAGGTCGAACCTCCCGTTGGCAATATACCCACAGATCATTGCATTGTAGGAAACGGAGGTCCGACGAGGCATGGAATTGAAGGCGTTAAGAGCGGCCCACAAGTCGCCGTTGCGCATGTGGGTGGAGATGGCTATGTTCCATCTCACTACGTCCCGGTGGTCTCTGGAGCTTTCTCGTGGGCTTTTCTCGGATTGCTTATGCCTTTGCGTTAACGTTTTCTTGGATGGGTATGGGATTGCTGTGAGTTTTGCTAATTGGGGTTCGATTTTCTGCGAGCTTTTACTGCTGCTGTGGAAATGTCGTCTCCAACAGTAAGTCCCGCGCATTGCTTCGCGGCCTGATGTTTCAAGCCTCTGTAGTTCGCTGCTAGTTGTGGTGGTATTCTTGGAAACCTATTTATTTTCTCCAAGACCCAGTTAGCTGTCTGTTCTTGTTTTTTTTTTTTTTGGGTGGGGATTATAACGGAGATACAGTTTGGGGGTATGGACGAAAAAAAAATATATATATACAAAACAAAACGAAAAAAATGACAAACTATAGGGGTGAAAAAAAGTAACATTGTTATTAGTTAAAACCAAAATTAATGGACCTAATTATTCCAAAATATTGTAATGTGTTAATAAAAAAAGAATTTTTAATTTTTTTTAAAATATAACTCAGTTCTAAACATATCATTTCCTAAATCATAGGCGAATAGAAAAGGGAACTTTCTACAGTAAATATGACGTTTTTCTTTTGCATTACACATAGCTTATCAGTTACAACCTTATTCTTGGACATTTTCACGTGAATACACAAGTGAAGGGTGGAATTCAGATGTAGAGGCGGTTGAAAAGGAAATGATGTTGTCCGGAGCTGGGGCCAAGAGTTCTGATACTTACCACCATAAATGGATTGTGAGGCCCCCTCCATCCTCGCTCTAACAAGGGTAATGTCACATATGGACTGTCTGCAGAAGCCATGCCACTATGCTTTATTTTTAACCTGTGAATAAGATTGAAAAGGCGATTAACCACGAGTGAGGTTTGAGATTTGAATACTGGATCTCACTCTCAGAATTTATACTTGGTGACTACTAGACTGTAAAGAGAAATTACAAGAAAAAAAACACAAAGAAGATTTGGTAATGATTTCAGACCCATTTTTGCATAATTTTTGAGAACGGAGCTGTTTTTTTCTTTGTTATTTATTATTTTTTTTTTTCTGTGATTCGTTGCAAATGATGATCCAATATGCTTAATTTGTTAGTGTACTTTGTAGATACTTCCATCCAGACAGTGGAAAGGGGAAAGACCTAAATGCTTAGAATCATCAGTGCTGCCATGAAAAGGATGATCTATTCTTTGCCATAGCAAATCACAATCTAACAGTAGTGGAGATTGATGCAGTTTACACAATGCCCTTCATCGCCACTTCCATTATGATTGCTTCTGGACAGACCACAACTGTCCTGCTTACTGCAAACCAAGTTCCATACTCCACCGGCATGTTTGTGATTGCAGCAAGGCCTTACCTCACTACTGGTTTCTTGAGATACAAAGGTGCAAAACCAACGACTTTATGGGTAGAGTTAGGCCTACCGATCTTCATTTTCACAATCTCCCTGAAATGGAAGCGGCCAAGTTCGCCACAAAGTTTTCGAGCAACCTTAGAAGCCATGCATCTCCTCAGTACCCATGTTCTGTGCCTAAAACAATCGACCAGCGAGCGATCACAACAATAGGCCTTAATCTTCAAGATTGTCCTGGAAATAGGACCTGCTTGGGTTACAAGGGCAAGAGGTTCTTTGCGTCGATGAATAACCAATCGTTCCCTGCTGTGTCATTTTTGGAAAGCCATTACTGGAACTCAAGTGACGGTGGTTTCTCCTCCAGATTCCTAGAAAAACCTCCAAATGCTTTCGATTATACTGGTGGGGATCTAGTGACACAGAACATGAACACAGAATTTGGCACAAAGCTTTAGGTAGTACCTTCTGGAAGAAATGTAGAGATTGTGCTGCAAGGCAAAAGCTTTCTCAATGTGGAGAATCATCCAATCCATGTTCATGGTCACAAATTCTTCATCGTTGGGACTGGATTTGGAAACTTCAACGAATCCAAGGATCCCGATTACTACAGTCTCGTCGGTCCTCCGGGGAGAAATACAGTTGCAGTTCCAAGTGGGGGATGGATTGTAATTTCGGTCATTGCAGACAATCCAGGAGTTTGGTTCATACATTGTCACCTTGAGATGCATTCCTCATGGGGCCTTGCCACAGGATCCATCGTCCAAAACGGTCCTGAAACAATCTCAAAGCTTACTTGCTCCCCCTCAAGATCTTCCCTCATGCTAATCATCTTATACTATATGTACACATATACACCTACTTTTCCATTTGCTAGTGCATGTGATTACAACCCCATGCTCGCATACCAAAATTGCTTGTTTGACTAGCTAGCTATGTGTAAATTGAATAAAGATGGAGGCGAGAGGCTCCTGCCATGAAATGAAAAACGAAAAAAACAAAGAGTCAATAGGAATCCATAGTCTTCCTACGATAAGGAGTCTCGGTGCTATGATAGCCTTCATCTAAATTATGGGAAAGTTTGTGTTATGTTAAAATGAAGTAAAATATAATTGCTGATTTAAATCCTTAGCAATGGTGTGCAAATAAAATTTTTAAAATTATTTAATTCATATTAAAACTCAAATTTAAGACTTTTAATCTTAAAAATAATTTTAATGTAGACTAATAATTAAATAAATTTTAAAATGCATAACAACTCGTCCCAAGCGCATCACAAACCTATCATTGTCTTAAACCTATCATCACAACTCACTTATGAATTTTATGTTTAATAAATTCTTAATTTAAATAACTCCGAAAAATATAATAATTTTTATACATGCAAGTAATTGTATAATAAAATAAAATTTTTTATTCTTATATATTTTATACTTTCTCTTAAAATTAAAGTCGGAGATTTTAGAGATAAAACTTCTAGTTTTTAAATCCATGGGCCTATCGGGCCAGCTTTTCTTTTTCTAAACAAAGTGGGCCGGATTTGAGATACCAAAAATAATAAGTCTCAGTGCACGTGGGAAAAGGACAGCACACACGACTATAATTATCTGCTCACAGATCTTCTTCTGGCGTTTTCTTGCATGTGCCAGCCCTGTGGTTAGCAATATTTTTATTTGAATCTCCAAGATTGCCCATTTCAAATCAGTTCTATGGTCAATTATTTGACTTGGCAGCAATTTCCGGAAATCACCAGTTGGCTTTGTCAAACTCAGTAAAGTATTAAATTTTAGCTCTAGTTTTTTATCAAAAAAAAAAAAAAAAAGAAAAAGGGCAGTTTTTCCTGATTGGTATGGCAACGTACAATAACGTTTTTTTTTTTTTTTTTATAAATTCATTATATGGACATTAAAATTCGGTACATGACTTGACATTTCATTGCATGAAAAAAAAAAATCAATAAATGGGATGCAATGTTCAATGTACTTCTCACAAGAAAATATTGAACATAATTAAATGAATTTTTTAATTAAAAAAAGAAAATAGTGAACCAAAATTTGCTAACTCTTTATGTTGTATTCTGACATTAATGCACCTCATCAATTCATCAAAAAGGGAATAACTAATGCCCGTCAACTTCCGCGTGAAAAATTATTAAATATAATTAAAAACTGGTTTTCACATTTACTGTAACAATTAAGTGGAAAAAAAAAGAAAACTTACATATGCTTATCATGACATTTATTTGATTTAAAGCTATAAAATTATTGGAATTGCGTGGTCTAAGTCTCTTTCTCACTTTTTTGCAGGGCAAGCACACACAATAATACAACAAACGATGAAAATAAAACATATCTGTGTTCACTTTCTTTCTGATAAACAAAGGTGTTAGGTGGGGTTGCAGTCAACACTAATGAGTATTTTCGTCCTTCCAAAGTTCCAAGTCTCTTTAAAATTTAATCGTTGGTGGAGACTGCCAAATGATGAAGCAATGAATGTCTGGAGCACTAATTAGCAAACATGGGATTAGAATTAGATCCTAATTATACTTAAAAGTACATTGCATTCAGGGCATGCCCTTGGCCTAGCTTCCGTGTGCATGGCCCGGAAGAACTTAAGTAGGAGTAATTGATACCTATCTTCAGAACTCCGATAGACAATTTTAGATTTTTGAGGGTTCATTTTTCTCTTCCTCTCTGTTGTTTTGTTTTATTTTGTTTTTTCCCCTACACGCTTACTCATGTTAACCTTTTCTATTCATTATTGATTTGAACCATAAGGTAGGGAAAATTTTAAAATGCACTTATTGAAAAATTATGATTGAAAATAACTTAAAATTATTTTGGAATTTTATTTCCAAAAATTTGTTAAAGTTATTGAGATTTTGATCTTTACTTAATTTTTTTAAAAAATCTTCAACTTTTGAAAATAAATCATGTCTTATATAGTGTGTTAAGAAAATATTTAATATACAAATTTTAAATGTTAACTAAAATTTAGAAATAAATTATAAATTGAACTTTAACTATTTTAAAATAAAAGTTTTAAGTTGAAAAAAATGAATAAAAGTCAAGATTATTTATATATAAATATTTCTAATTAAATAAGAAAATAACATAATTCAAGTGAAAGACTTTTTAATTATAAAATTTTATAATTAAATTAAATAATTTATTAAGGTATACGCTTTGTGTATTATTAGCGTATCAATTACTTGATTAAAATATTATTTTGCCCATTTTCTCGATGATGTGACCCTCGCACAGGGACAAACTTCTGAGTCTCGCCCATGGTTTTCACTTTTGACCATCAGCTCGGATTGCCATTCTTTCGGGGGCCAGTAAAGATTGGGAATAAAATGTCTTTTTTGTACCTGACACCCTCCGGGATGCAATTCTGCCTGTTGCCGGGACGAATCTACCTATTTAATCGTTTTCCACAGTGTTGTAGAGGATCACTCTAAAAAAGTTCTTGAGTGTTCCGATGACCCTCACACTTACCATAACATTTAGTCAATACAAATGTATCTGTAACTAGTCCGCAGTCTTGTTTTCCCGTTACAGTAGTGAAGGGTGCATTCTGGCGGCGTACAGGGGGGTGATTACAAGCAAATATTTTTTCAGGAACAGACTGTTGATGCCGCCTATTTTAACAAAAATCAATGAAGCCTTGGGCCTTGAATGTCTAAAACTAGACTTGCTGCCAGATTAACTACAGGCAAAATGTGTTAATAAACAAATGCAAATGATATCCATTTTCGAGTAAAATAACGGGCAATTTGCAAATGGGTTTACTTCCTGCTGTTTAGGCAGATACTATACAAATTACCTATGCACATGAGTACAGTAAACAAACACGCACATTGAGGCCTCGTAGTTGTAAAACTAAAAAACATTTAACCCTCAGCAGAGCTTTTACCAACTTTTGGTTTGATGGATGAATAAAAGCAATGCAATATCATTAAACTCAGCAGGCAGCCAAGTTCAGCTTCAAGCACCAACCCCACAGCCTTCCTCAACCCCACTTTTTACTTTGTTTTTCCCTTTCATTTACCTTTTACTCCAAACCTAAAGCCTGCTTCTTTATACTCTCTCTCTCTCTCCATCAAGCACAACCTAAAAAGCACCCAAAAAACCTATTATCCTCCCTTCCCAAACACCCATCAAATTTCCGACACCCATGTCTCCAATGCGTTTAATTTTCTCACCCTTGTTGCCTTTACTCTTTCCCATACTCCTTGTTCCGGGTTCACCGGACCCGAACCTGGAAACAGTCCAGCCATTTTTGCCAAACCTGTCGCCCTCAGCAACAATCCCTGCATTCCCTGAACAATCCAACGCAGCAGGCTGCCCTTTGGACCTCCCGGACGGGATCTTCCATGGCATAAAGTCAGCTTGCGGCGGCAGCGGCAATGAGCATCTTCAAAAGAGCCGGTGCTGCCCCGTACTGGCAGCCTGGCTGTATTCCGCTTACTCTGCCACCGCTCTTGGCACGACAGGCAGGTTGGCCCAGGCAGCAGTGGACATGCCACTGCTGCCAGATGACTCGGAGACGTGCGTTGATAATCTTGGAAAGTCGCTGAGAGAGAAAGGCATGGAATTGGTCAAACCAAATGAGACCTGCGACTTGGTTTACTGCTATTGTGGCATCAGGTTGCGTCCTTTGAGCTGCCCTGAGGCATTTTTTTTGACCCAAAAGGGAAAGCTTGTTGGGGACAAGCGCGTCAAGAGTTTAGAAAGAGATTGCTTGAGTAGCACCACCAATGTGAATGGATTCCCTGGTCTTGGTGGCTGCTCCAAGTGCTTGAACACTCTCCATCTTGTAAGTTCCTTTCTTTGTTGTTTCTTTAATCACCATTCCCCCCCCCCAAAGTATTTTTTTTTGTTATTATTTTATTTTGCTGTGCTTTTCTGATGGGGGATTCATGGAAAATACAGATGATTTGTGGGGCTTCTGCATTTCACTCTGTTTTATGCTTTGTGGACTCTTAATTAAATTGGGAATGTTTCTGCTATCCAATGCTTGTGTTAGTTGAAAAATATGAGTGCCAAAAGCAGGGCCTTCCATTTTGTCCTATCTCTGAAGCAGTAATAAAAGCGTGTGAACCTAAAGTATGCTGCTTCATGGCGTCGCAGCTAGTTGTCTTTATCCCACTGACTCTATAAATTCAAGTGTTATTTTGGTAGGTTTAATTTACCTTTTTGTGTGGATTTTGGTAAAGATATCGTATAACTAGATTATAATGTTATACTATATCAATATAGTTTATTGCTAGTTGAATAACAAATTAAACTTCTGTGATTTTGAAATCCCCTTGTTTATACATAGTTGTTAACTGAAGAGCTATAATTTTGTCATAATTTGAAGTATGTGAAATTCATTGATGGGTGACGACAGACTTCTAAAGCGACTCATTGTCCCGAGATTGGGCTATGGGTCCTTCTGCATTGTTGCGGTGTTGCTGGAAAATGAAGTCTAAAGTGCAGCTTATACACTTGAATTTGCTTGGATGTTGCACCAAATAAGTACCAGTTTAAAGCTTTCATGCATCAACGTGGACTAGTCCTATCATAAATCGATTGGTTTAGTTTTTCTGACTGATAATAATTTATGCAGCTCAACAACAAGAAGTCATCTCTAAATTCAAGCAAATCAGAGGGCAGGACCACAAAAATGCACAACAAAGATTGCCAGCTTATGGGTCTCACATGGCTCCTTGCCAAGAATCGGACAGCTTACATCCACACGGTTTCTGTAGTCTTACAAGCTATGATGCTAAGGACAAATCGCTCCGACGATCCTCGCTCGTGTACTCTCAACAGCGACGGGATGCCTCTAGCTGTTGATTTTTCCCAAATCTCGAGCAATTCTCCCCGAAGCACACACCAAGCACCTGTCTATGTAATGAAGGTTGCTTTTGTTTGTTTCTTACAAATGCTTTTCATTGTTGTACCATCCGCCAAACTTAGTGGACTGTTGTTGCTGTGAAATTGCTCAATTCCTTATTGGTCTTTGCCTTAAATTTCTGCTGTGGCTCGACCAAGAAGAGCTGTTTGTTGTAACTGTTTCCTGAGATGGATGGTTCCAAAAAAAATTCCCTTTCCAGTAGGCAGAAATGTAGTTGCCTTAGTTGTCTGCTTCGAAAAACTAAAAATCATTGTGGTTTGGTGGGTGTCCACCGGCATGTGATAGGCGAACGGGTGCTTTGTCTTGGAAAGACAGTTTATGACACGGAATCATAATTGCCTGTGGTGTAGGGACAGCCTCGGGGGTTAAAATTACTCATGCTTTTTTCAAACGGCAGATTTATGCAATGTTAACGCCCCACGGGAGTGGGCCTGGCATCTTCACCGCTTCATTTTTGTATAATATCTGCCAATGGGGAAGTGAATGGCGAGTTGGCATGGCTCTGACTGGCACTGAAACATTGGTAAGTTTCTTAGTCTAATTCAGTAACTAAAGACTCAGTTGTACTTGCGTCCCCAGCTGTGAGGTCTTGAGTTTGGATGCTCAATTGATCAATAAACCGAGGCTATTGGTTAGAACCGAGGCTGTAACACAAGATTTTTGAGTTAGATCTTACTCGTGTGATTTACTATTCATAGCAATCATTAATACGAAGATTATGCCTATCCAAATGCGTGGTTGTTCGGATTACAAGGTTGGTATCCGTTGCTATCTCAGCAGAAGCGTGTGGTTGGCTTGAGCTCTGTTGGCAATGGAAAGGTCTGTACGTTTTGCTCTTGGCGATTGCATTTTGATCGCGTCCATGACTTGAATGCATGGTAATTATACTGAAGAACTTGATAAGCAATGTCATTTTATTTTTTTAGGATCAACTTTGCCTCTAATATTCTCCCTGATAACTGTAGTCTTAGTCCCGAGATACTTACTTTGCTTTCAGTTTTTTCACAAGCATCGGTTATGTTTCAAAAGTGCTTCACAACAAGATCAGCAGTCTGGATTGGGACTGTTCAATCTGAGTTGGAAAAAGACCAGAGGGTCCACTTCTGTTAATTGATCAGTCACATTCCCATGTGACTGATCCAGCTTTAGTGAAAATGCAGAGTTAATTGGATAAATTGTTTTTGGCCCACAATGGTCATGGTTGCGGTTGCCCTATTCGGCCACAGTTTGTGGCAATTCCTTTTTGTCAAAAAGCCTAAAAAAAATTGTCTCTCAGCTCCTTTTCCGATGGATACACCCTGTTGGGGATGATATTTCATGGGAGAGATTTGACTTTTCAAGGCAAGATCCTCCTCTCCTTGATATTGATAGAGACGGCATGTCACTACAGTTTGTGAAACAAGTACCGAAGAACATGTAAAATTTAATTTGCATAAACTTGTTGGTCTATTTAGAGAAAATGTTTGATTTGGGACTAATTTTGAATTATTAGTTCATTAACAACAACATAGATATGATCTTTTGCTCATTTTATGAGTTTTGATGTGCCAACATCATAACTAGTTTATTATTTTTTGCACATTCCTCTTTATCATGTGTAGCCGTCCACTCTACCTGAAAACTATCTTTGATGAAATTTTCATTTTCACCAGAAAGAGGGAAGACTTGGAGCCAAGTTCAG
Organism: Rhizophora mangle; assembly: GCA_037832345.1. Classification (NCBI taxonomy): domain Eukaryota; kingdom Viridiplantae; phylum Streptophyta; class Magnoliopsida; order Malpighiales; family Rhizophoraceae; genus Rhizophora; species Rhizophora mangle. Next base: position 625,120 of record JBAPLJ010001034.1, read on the forward strand.
AAGTTTTAGCATATTTCGGAAATTCTTTATACTGGGGAAAGCAAAAGATTCTTAAGGTCCCAACAATAATTTTGGAAAGTTTTGTGATCAAGTTGGATATCAGCCAGTGCCAGAAATGGAAAGTATCAAATATATTTTAACGGGCAACGTTGCATACCAGATTTTTCTCTACTTCCAACCCATAAAAATCCTAATACTAGACTGTAATGAGTTTTTTGGTTGAAATCAAAGACAAAAAAAAAAACAAAAAGATTGTTCTTTTTTAAAAGTCAGCGTAGCTTAAGATAAAGAAGAGTAAGTGTTGTTTAAAGTGAAACTGAGAATAAGCCTTTAAGCATAAGAAGGGAATATGTGTACTGAAAGTATTGTAAGAAAAGTAGACTTTTGAATATTGTTATTATTCTTTAGTGGACAAACCGTAAGATTAGGAAAATCCTAACCTCTCTACATTACTATATTTCGCTTTTCTTCATGATTTTTTTTTATTTATATAACTTCGTTTGAATAATTTAATTCTTAATGAAAACACATTTCAAAACTGGTTCTTAAAATTTAGAATCGATCAATGGGCATTTCGAGTTTTTAGCGACTTTATTCCCTTTTATTTGACAATTTTTTCAATGAAAATGTTTTATGACCATCATTCCTTGATGCAATTTTTATGTTGTGAACCATGTTCTTACATACTAGCCTTTTGAGCTTTGATGGATGGTATCAAACAATCAAAAATTATATTTTTGTTGGAAATGCAATCCAATTGCATTTACTCCTGTAACTCTTTTTAATTAACGTATCTATGGGAAAAAAAGATGTGGCTCATTCCTTTGTTTGAGCAAGTTTGAATTCAACGTTGATGTCAACACGAGAGGGCATAAAAAAAACATTTAGGTGGTGTTAAATACAAATTTAATTATTACAATTGTATAATTGTTAGGATGTATATGTGTTGATATTAATTTAAATTAAAAATTTATTATAATAAAAATTTAAATTTTATTTAATTTAAAATTTAATTATTTAATTAAATTTAAATATTTATTTTTATATAAAAATATATAATTTATATTATTTATATAATTTTAAATTATTAATATAAATATTTTTTTAGTTATTATTAAAATATTTTAATTATTATATATTTATTTTATTATATTAATAAAATTATAATATTTTTTTTATCATTATTAAAGCTATTTTTCTATCAACACCGTACCGTCAGAGCGACCTTTCTAACACAATCGAGATTTCTTGGCTCAGGATTTTTTTTTTTTTTTTTTTTCCTTCCTTAACACAGCAGAAGGAAACACACACGTCCAGTAATCAAGGCATCTCAAAGAACACAATATTAAGGCAAAAGATAAATGTACTAACACAATCGAGATTTCTTAGCTCAGGATTTGTTTTTTTTTTTTTTTCCTTCCTTAACACAGCAGAAGGAAACACACACGTCCAGTAATCAAGGCATCTCAAAGAACACAATATTAAGGCAAAAGATAAATGTAGAATTTCTTGGTCTGTAGTAATATTGGAGAGTTCAATGCATACGTGGAAATATTTCAGTTTTGACAATATATTTTTACCTTGACCTAATTTATTAAGTAGATATAATACATTTTTGTCTTAGATTCTATCGCAATTTTATAACATATTTGTCTTAGATGTCAGGTTTGCGTGTTTCGACGAGAAAGATGTCAGGTTTGCACCTGCAAGCGAGACAAAGGGTTGAGCATAACTCTACCAGGAATGGGTCGGGCAGCTTAAGATGTGGATTCTGTGGTAATTTAACCATCTAATTCTCTAAAGATCAAAGCTACTGATTGAGGTAGGAGCTAGAGTGGATGGGCTGTCTTTTAGTGCTTTAAGGCCTATACTCACCACCGATCTTCTTGTGGGCTCCATAAGGTCTGTAGTCTTCAAATAAATGCATGCAGATGCTTAGCCAACGGCTGTGATTAAACCACTTCTTAAACAAGAAAACAAAAGGGTGTTTGTTGGTTTTATCTTCAGGGTTAGCCCTTCCGCGTGGCGCTCGCGCTCTCTACTTCAATTAACTTTATGATACCCTATGCATGGCTCATAGGTTACAACAATCCAATAGGCCGTTTCAACTTTTACCAATCAATATAAGGCCTTATGAGTCCATCATCAACTTGCGCCTGCTGACAACCATCTGGGGAATGCCTCATCTCCTCTTCCCTTTCCTTTGCTCAATTTTCTTCTCTTTAATTTGCCATGGCTGCCTCCATTGATCCCCTTGTTGTCGGCCGTGTGATCGGCGATGTGCTTGACATGTTTGTGCCTTCTGTTAGTATGTCTCTCAATTATGGGTCCAAGCATGTCACCAACGGGTGTGATGTTAAGCCATCCATTGCCGTGAATCCTCCCAAAGTAACCATTTCTGGGCACCATGATGAACTCTACACCCTGGTTTGCTCCTTTTACAATCCTTTTGCCTGAATTGATGTGCTTGCATGCATGACTGGTATAACCATGGGTTTTTTTTTTTCTTCTTTTTTCTTTTTCTCACTAGTGTATATGTATGTAGATTGTAAAAATATGCCGTGTCTTGAGTCCACCGAATTAGCAAGTAAAGACCACTACTCATTTGTAATATATGTTTGATGTGTTGATGGTGAGAGTGATTGATCCAGGTGATGACTGATCCGGATGCACCCAGCCCCAGTGAGCCCAGCTTGCGAGAGTGGGTCCATTGGTATGCTTTCTTGTTTAATTTTTGTTTACGGGAAATTATTATCTCGCAATAAAGCACAGAAAAGTTTTGTTGTTCATGTTTCAGGATTGTAGTGGACATCCCAGGGGGCACTAACCCTACACGAGGTGAAACTCTGTTAGCTTTCATCCTCTTTTTACAACTCAAAAAAAAAAAGAATCACAAATGTATTGGTAGAACATGCATGCTTTTTATTTTTTCATTTTTAATTTTTCATAACCAGGAACATATTAATTGGACATGTTAATTAGGCACATTTCTATTTGCGATCGCCAATTGTGCGGATCATTAAAAGCAATTTTCAGTACACATTAGCTAATTTCATAGTAAAGAATTAAAGTTTATAATTCTGAGCACACATCCTAGAATGTGAACAAGCCCCCCCCCCCCCCCCCCCAATTGAACAAAGCCTATGTCAAAGTTTAGTCTAATAATCGTTTAATACCCTTTTCGCACTTGTTGTAGCCATTGATAGCCGCCCTTTTTTTTTTTTTTTTAATACAAATTCACGTTACTTTTTAAATTCATATATATGAATTTTTATTTGTCAAAAATAAATAGAATCAAATTAAATTTTTCTTTATTTTTGTTATACAAAACAGTTGCTTTCCTATTCCTTTTTTAACTTTTTCCTGTTCTTACTCTATCCAATGTTAATTCTGAGGTATAACTTTCAAATTTCATTGATTCATGTTGCCCATCAAAGGCCACAAGAAGGTATTTTTGGTTTTCTTGGGAGCGGGATAGAGTAATAGTTCCTTCATGATGAAGAATTGGCCTTGTAAGTATAAAATAAATAAATAAAAAATAAAAACAGAAATGGGCTTACAAAATCGATGTTCCTGAATGGGGGGCGACTCGCAATTTTGAAGTAGACGAAGAGTAGCGACAGGGATTATACTTTATTATGAGCAAATGATCTTACCTTACCTGCATGCATTTGACTCAAAAAAAAAAAAAAAAAAAACTAACATGGATGCATCCAGTTGTTCTCGAAAACTTAAAAAGGGAAAAGGAGGCAGAAACGGCCATATATGCCATTTATAAATAATAATAATAATAATAATTAAAAAATAAAAAGTAACTGGCAGTAGCTTCGGCGCTGGCTCTGTTTTCAAGGCAGTTGGTTAAAAATATAATCTTACGTTAAATACATAATTGCCAATAATCCAATATTATCTCATAATTCTTATTACATTTAATTATTATTTTTATAAATACAATTTATTTATAACTTTATATTATATAAATTTATTTCATTATTTTTATTTTAAATAAAATTTATTTATTATAAAATTAAAACAATAAATTAATTATAATTAAAAAAATTAAAATAAAATCTTTTTTTGCGCATATACAATATGTGTTTTACCTGCAAAAAATTTGCAAATTGGCTAGGAGTTCCCACCTCGCTTGTTATGCCACACGTGTGTGACTGTGCTCTTGCCACGTGGTACAAAAATTTAACTAACCATATAAAACTTTTGTACTTCTGTATAATCAATAATCATTTCTCATTGGAATTAATCAATAATACATATATTAGGGAGTCGCGTTTTGTATTGATGAACCGTTGATTATTGGGTGTAGTGTTTTTATTTATTTCAAAAAAAAAGGAATTAATTAATATATAATATTTTATACTAAGTGCTGCTAACTTGGCTTTTGATGGCGCAGGGAGGGAGGTGCTGGCCTACGTAGGCCCAGGGCCACCGTTGGGAATTCACCGGTACATATTTGTGCTATTCCGGCAAAAGGGCCCGATGGTGGGGCTGTGGGAGGAACCACAGTCGCGTGCAAACTTCAACACACGCTTCTTTGCCACACATTTGGACTTGGGCCTGCCGGTTGCCACGGTCTTCTTCAATGCCCAAAAGGAGCCCGCTTACAGGAGGCGTTAAAAGGAGAAGCTAGGTTGCAGAACTCGAGGCTTTTGGTGTTTTCGTTTGGTGCTGGAGGGATGGAGATTAAGCTTTTGTCTGTAGTGGCTTCTTGTTTCTTATCACAAACTTTTTATTGTCATGATTACCCTTTTGGGTTTGATAATAATTAGGAGGTTTCGGCTGTTCGAGTCGTTTTAGCATTTTCCAAAATAAAAATTTTTTAATTTAAGACCCCTTTTAATCCTAAAAGAAAATAAAAAATTTAAATAAATTTATTTTAAAAAAATTTGTCACTCATAAAATTATATTTTCATTATATTTAAAAATATAAAAAATTATAATAAATACACCATAAAAATATAAATATAGGGTTAAGTAACTTATAAAAAAATATCTATTCACTCGTATAATTAAAATTATTATCTAACTAATTTATTATCATATAATTAAAATTTTTGGCCTTAATTTAATTTGTATAAAAATATAATATTTCACATTATTAAATACAAAAATAGTAAATAAATACATAATACATTAATAATTTTTTAAATTTTTTTATTAATTTTCTTAAAAAGAATAAAAAAAAAATCAAATACATCACTTTTACCTATCTCATGATTAATATTGGTATTGATGTTATAAGTTTTGAATACCTATATCTATTTATAGAATTATAACTAATACATCTAATTACATAAACTTGCATAACTTGATTATTAAATCAATCATATTTTAGTAATTACATGATTCTATAAGTTAATTACCTTGAAAAGTGCTCCTACTCCCTAATTTAGTATCCATGATCAACTGATTTTAAAACATTTAGCTTATCTTTAAATGACATAATCTACCTTATGCAGGTGTCCCATATTTTGGCCAACAATTCCTCTCTTTCTTATTATCTTTAAAGAGTTTAGAGAAGTATTATTAGCATATAGGTTTTCCACTAAAAATATGTTTACATTAGTGGATAACCACCTATGATCTCCTTACTTTCATGGAGCTTGAGATCAAGCCCACTTGATGTCATCTCTTAACTATTTACCCACCATATGCATATTGGAGAGATCACATATCGTTGACTTGAACCTTGACTTGTATGCCAATTCTTATGATGTTGTAACCAATTCCATGTACACTTGTTAGCTAAATTACTTTTTGCTCGTGTATTGTTGGTTTGGATTGTTGTCCATGCCCAAATGTTGGTTAACTCTCAAATAAGTCATTCACTTCCCCTTAATGAGCATTAAAGAATTTAGTCATATAATAGGATGATACATTGGTATGTCCAAGCAAGCACTTAGCACATTATAGCAAAATGAGTGCTCGTTGTCGCGTCATTAGCACACACTGGTTGTCCCAATTAATGCCTAAACACCATTCCAACTTAATGCTAATACTACCATTTGTTATCCTAATACTTTTGTAGTGTAACAACAATGTCACCCACATTCCCAAGTCCAACTCTTTGCTAATGTCATGACCCGTATTAAACATTTCCTAGCTTGTTGCCAAGTTGATCAACTCCCTTCACAACATTCACCTTATTTCTTTTGATATGCCTATTATACACTAACATTATGTCAAGCATTGGCAAAAAGTATTACCAAATGTTTGCATTTTTATATCAAAAGACTTAGGGGACTAATAATTTGTCCTTACTTATAAAAGCCAACATCTTTATTGTTAGGATAGAGAAACCTTCTCACATTTATAACTCTAATTCTCTACAAACTTTTGCCTTTTAAGGTAGAATTTATCAAAATTGATTACTAGCACTTATAAGCAAAGTTACCCATATCATTAACATTTTTAAGGTTAAAATAGTATTTAAAAGAAAACCCACAAAACATTTTGCTTTCTTTCATAATCCATCATGCATTATTTTCACTACTTTATAACCTATCAAATAATACTCACATCAAATTTGCATGGTTTCTTAACACCTACTACACTGTTCCCATGTTGTTGGATTGTGTAAAATTGATTTGTGGTCAACATTATGCTTCTTTGAAGGAGATTTGTCCAACACATGGTGAGTAGCCTTATCTATTTTGGTAACTTTTTTAGCTAACATTATTATTACTTGAGTTTCATTACTCTATAAGTTGTTAAGTATTTCACTTTTTCTTCTCTTGACTTTTATTGTATTTATAAGGTAGATAATATAATATAAATTTTCTCACCCTTATTAGTAAAAAATGCTTTTTACTAACAATAAATTATGATCAATTTTTAACCGTGATCACTAAGTGTCCCAAATGAGGCATCAATGCAATTCTTACTTATACAAAGGATTATAATTCTAAAGTCATATCAAAATTGTCCAACAACATTATAAAGAAATTAAGTTTGTTAATCCATTGATCAAGGATTACTTCTACTCTTTTTGTTATTTCAATTAGGTAACATGCCTTTGAGGGTAATTTTTTCACACATTGCCTTCTTAACTCAATTTACACCTAAGGTTAAAGCCCTAACATAAAATTGAAGAACTTATCCTTATCATACCTATTACAAGTGTTCAACATCAAGGAGCAAAATTGCTTAACATAGTCACACATTGTACAACTGTGCTTTAATCTCTTTAGCAACTTCCTTACAACCAACAACATATTGCAAAGGAGGATCTAATCCTTTAAATTCCTTTTTTAATACATCCCACATCTCGATCCGAGGTTTACCCATAATAACATTTTCATTAATCATTGTTTACCGTTATAGCTTAGTGTCTTTACCAAGATATATGTTAATGAGAATGAACATCTCCGCATTTGACACATTGGCATCTTTAAATTATTGCTTTATTTTCCATAAGAACTTTATGATCACTTTCACAACATGATCACCTCCAAAGGCCTCAGCTTCAAGAACCTTCATCTTCCTTAAACCCTTTACACCACTACTAGGTAAACTACTAATTGCCTTTTTGAAGATAATAATGTCTTGTTCCACTTTGCCAAAATGAGAGACATTAGTAGAATTAAGATTATTATAAGTTAATTGTAAAAGATGTATTGATTATTCCAATTTACCGAGTTTTGCCAAAATTTTCTTATCAAAATTTTTGGTCTTGTGATGATACCAAGATGCCCTCTTAATCTTAACCTAACTTACACATAAGAACACAATTAACATTTGAGATGATTACACAGGGAGAACAAATAAGTACATAACACTTACAAGAACTATCCTAATTTTTTATTACTTTTTTCACAAAAACATACAAAAAAATACAAATACTAAGCACCTCACTATGCTTTATTCTAATTAGTATTGGTAATGGTGTTATGAGTATTGGTTGTCTTCATCTATTCAGAGGGTTATAGTTAACACCCCTAACTATATAGGTTTTTATAACTTAGTTACCAAACTAATCATGTCTTAGTGGTTACATGGTTTCATGGGTTAATGACATTTGAAAGTGCTTGAACTCTCCAATTTTGTGCTTATGTTCAAGTGTGTTAAAAAACATTTAGCTTATTTCCTTTATGAATGACACAATTTATCTCCTCCAAGTGTCCCATATCATGGCCAACAACTCCTCCTTCTCTTGCTATCTTTAAGGAGTCTTTAGAAGTCTTATTAGCATACATGTTACTCTCTAGAAACATGTTTACATTAATAGGGATAACCATTTATGATCTCCTTACTTTTGTAGGGCTTGATGTTATGCTTGCTTGATGCCATCTCCCAATAATTTGTCCATCGATGTGCGCCCAACCCATACGCATTGGAAGGATTACATGTCATTGGCTTTAATGTTAGCATGTATACCAACTATCATGGTGTTGTAGCTAATTATGTGCATACTTGTTAGCCAAATTATCTTTTACCTATGTATGTTAGTCTAAATCTTTGTTCATACCCTAATATTTGGTTAATTTTTAAGTAAGTCATATATATCTCTCTTAAAGAATATTAGGAAATATGATTATTTGGTAGAAGGATATATTGGTATGTTTCAATAGTCACTCAGCAAGCTGCAATGACACTGGTGCACATTGCTGTAGCAATCAATAGCCTAAGCACTTTTTCCATTGGAAACCAATGTACCTTTCAATTTTGGATTAGTTAGTACCATTATGATGTAGGCTTTAACTTTTCCGTCCCTATCAGCGATGGTTATGCCGTCCGTCGTGGAGGATGTGGATGAGGTGGGGAACAAGTTTCGAAGCCGTTGTGGTCTTATTTTAGAGTATTAAAACTTATAAAAGCCTCGCGTACTAGAATTAGACGTGGGCCCATATTTCATCAAATGCATCTGATTGTGTAACTCGTGAGAAATTTTTTTGGTTGTTTGTAATTAAATAAAGAAATTTAAGAAAAAATGAAACAACAAATGATTTAAGAGCCACTACAATTTACAAAATGGCTTTACACTTATCAATGTTTTGATCCTAATCAAGGAGATGAAATCCGAGCCAAATTTTACAAACTTATCTGTTTATATATATATATATATATATATATATATATATATATTGATAAATTTTTATCTGTTTATCTGTAACTGACCAAATCAAGAGGGACAAACGTTGGTCACAGAAGTAACAGCTGAACGAGTCGGAAGGAGAAAGGTCGTGGCTAAAACTCTCCGAGAATTGGACGCCATTTTTTTTGCATACCCAAAATTAATTAACCACATTCAAGAACATACGCACGCAGGCAGACTGGAAGACAGACAGAGATTGTGTGTGTGTGCGTGTGCGTGTGCGTGTGTGTGTGTATGAGAGAGAGAGAGAGAGAGATGGAACAAGGCAGCGAGCAAGCGCAAAGAAGGGCTGCTGGAAGTGATCAGGGGAAGAAGGAGGATGTGCTTGATGGGTTGCCAATGGATAGCAGTCCGTACTTGAAATACACTGATTTGGAGGACTACAAGCAAAAAGCCTAAGGCACTGAAGGTCACCTCCAGGTTAAGCCTAACCAAGGAGGAGGAGCCACCGAAGGTCCCACCTTTTCTGGCAGCAGCCAGTCTGCTGAACTTCTTGCCGCTCCTACTGCTAAAGTTGCTGATGCTGCTTCACGCCGCCGAGACGTTCGGTGACATGGGCACAAACACAGACACACGATTAGTTGTCTTTGTTGTTGTTTATCCATTTCTTTTTGTCCATTAAGAAAACCCAATTAAGTCACGAACTACAGTCTAATAAAGGACACTCGTCATCTTCTCTCCCATCCGGTGAATTCTGACATTGAGAACTCCATTTTGGAAAATCTTTTTTTTTTTTTTAGCTTGTGGCACAAATGTGTCTTTTACTGTACGAATGAATTTCATATGTTGCCATGTTTCGTTTGTTGTACGCTTTTGGTGTTTAATATGGGAAAAAGGATTTTGTCATTTCTTTCAATCAAAACTGAGAATGGGTGCAATATTTTAGATATGCTGCATTTGTGTAAGTCGATTATTTTAATTTTTGAAGTAAATACGTCTGTCTGCGAGTGTTTGGCCATTCAATATAAAAGAGTAATGACCCCACTTAACATGTATCATTTATCAAGGAATTAAAAAAAAAAAAAAGAAAGTAATTAGCTTTTGCTGGCTATTTTTATTCATATATAAACTCAATAAGCATTTCTGCAGAGCAGCATTACATAGCAAGAAAAAGGAAATATGAGATTGAATGATGAGATTTGGCTGAGAAGTGAACTCTTTTTACTAGAGAAATCCCAACCAAGTGCAGAGTATATACAAGTTTACAATAGCCGTTCCATGGCCCTTCTTGATGAACTTTCGTATTATTTTGCCTTTGATTTTGTCAAAGTATATATTGGCATTCAAATTAAGTCCCCAAATGAAACTTCTTGCTGCAATGCCCATTTATCAGGAGGATAACAAAAGAGTTAGGCTTCTTGGGCTATGGCAAACAGGTTTCATCATTTATTTATAATGAAAATATTCAGTTAATAATTTGCCTATTTGTTGACTCCAGCATGTACTTGCTGTTCATCAGGCTTAAATTAACGAAACATTTCATGGTGTAGATCCAAAATTTTGGAGGAGAATCAGCTCAACACTCAGAGGTTAGGTTAGCTTGAGTGGATAAAGGTCTTTAGTGGGATGGAAATAAATGGTTTATACCTTGTTCTCATAAAAAAAAATTTTAAAATATTGTACAAAAAATAAACGTTGATTTCAGGAGAGTAACTCCGGGATCATGGGTTTGCTACGAATTCTAAACTAAACCACACATAGTCAAATCTCGATGTGAATGACATGCCTTTGACTAGATCACACTAATAAACTAATCAAAACATCCTTGAACTGACTTAAACACCACTTCACCGCAAAACCACAAAATGCACCCGCAGCGTACTTGGTGTCCATGCAAAAGCCTTGTTAAGCGAACATTCCCCGTTGGTATCTCAATTTCTTTGTCTGCCCGACCTTTTAATTTTTCGGCTTACTAAGGTTTCTTTGGCCCTTCGCCTACAATGTGCAGGCCCCACGGCACATGCATCTTCATAAAATGATCAATGTTTTATTGGGTGCCTGAAAATTTTAGAATTGAATTTTATAGAGATGGCTAAATGGGTTGTCAATTGGATAAATCTTCAAGTTGACGAAAGAAGAAAAGTACTATTGACAGATGGATTGAGTGTAAGATTAACCTTGGTTTCTTTTTTCTCTCTAATTTCTTTTTCTCTTTCATAGGAACAAAGAAATAGGGCTTTTCTTTTTTATTCTTTGATAGGTACCTTTAGGATCTATCAAGGGCAAAAGCAAAGGAAGAAACTGAAACAGGAGAAAGAATGTTGTGGCATGTATAAACAAAAGTCCTATGGTTGCTTTAAAAATACAACACAAAAATAAATAACAAGCCCTACAGACCATATTGTACTACTTAACATTTACGATTATTAATTGCACATTTAAGAATATCATATTATAATTTTTCTTTTTTTTTAATGCAAACACCAAGTAAAATCGAGGATCCCTAAGATGAAAACTTGTGTATACGTGTGTTGATAACCACTTCAAAACCTTAAAAGGAAGTTCAAGAGGTTGAGGGCTGTCCTTGAGAAATTAATTCAAATGTACATGTGCTCGACCAAGTGTACAGAGAGACGAGCAAGCACAAAAATTTCAAGGCCGAACAGACAATGAAACAAAGATAACTTTGCCGGAGAATGTTCACTTGACAAGGATTGCAAAGAAACCACTCACCAATGTAGGCACAAACCGTCACGTCAGAGCACCCAAGCACCAATTGCCCTGAAACAATTCGCCACCAATCTCATATACGGGGCATTCAGGCCAACGCCTTTTCCACACGTAATTCAAAGTTTGACCATGGAGATCAATAAAGAAATCAATGCGAATGGAGAACAATTTGTGGGTGACCTGTGCTGTGTCTTCACAAGTTCTTATATACAGAAGATATGAATGGATGTTGTCTGTCTACCAAAGTGCACAGCGTTGACTTGCAGATAGTGTGCACATGTGCATGTAAAATATGCATGCATCTGCTTGTATGTATGATTTGGCAGTGAAAGGGGCTCGTATAAAGGGTAGGTGCAGCTGTGCAATCTTTTGACAGCAAGGATATGCCCTCTTATTTCCTACCTACCTTCCCCTAGGAGGGTTAGCCTTATCTCTGTATAATTAAAGTATTAAATGGCATATCTATACATACTCTACTTATAATCTTGATTCTTTAATAGGGATTGTGCTTAAAAGTACAATTTTGACATGATACACACTAACTGATTAATGATACTACTTGACTTCAACTACTGTGAGTCTGTGACATATGAAAAAGATGCTAGTTTTGTATTTCAAATTATCAAATTTAAATTTGATTACTATAAATCTCTGCAAACATCGTGTTATCAAATTATGAAACCCAATGACCAAATTTGTGTATCTTAGTTAAAACGAAAAGATATGCCTGAAAGAGGTGCGGTTGAGGCGGAGCTTTTGAGTTTTGTGTCATTGGATGAAGCAATTGGTTGTTGGAAAGGAGCAACTGGTTGGAAATTTCGCAAGGTGGGGGGGTCGCTGTAAAAGGATGATGAAGACTGGACAGTGGGGGCAGACAGGTGACTCGTGGGTCCTGTGAAGGAAATTTAAAAACGAAAATTGTGTATGTGAGAAGTGCCGCAGCTTTTCCAGTGGATAATTTACCCCTATCCTTCTGCTTTAATTAGCCAAAAAAAAGCATCCGAGGAAGCATCCAAAGGAAGAATGTCGGTTATTGTTTGTCTAGATTTAAATTGAGATCTCTCGTTAATATTTTAATTTAATATTCTTGTTATCAATTATTAATGTATAAAAATAATAATTTATAATACATTCGTTTATAAATTTTTATTTATTCAAAAAAGGGAAATTACAAGTATTTGTTCACTCAAAATTTCTCAATGTCAATGCATTAAAAACTCATGACTTAGACAAATCTACTGTGACCTTCAAATTGTCATATAATTATTATTAGTGCAAGAACTTTTGTAATTTCGGTTAATTCATATTCTTTGTTTTTCTTTTTTCCTTTTTTTTTTTTAATTTGTGGGGGGATGGTTGATCAAAAGAAACAGTTTGTAATTTGGGTTAATTCCCTTGACGGGGCATCATAATTCAAGTTTCATCATCAAACTCTCTATTCAGCTATACTTTACTAATTTTGAGATTTTATTAACAGTTTTCGATATTGTTTATTTCTATGCTTATGCTAATATCAATCCCACTCTGGCTTACCATTACAAGCCGAGGAGTGCCCTAGTCTTTGACCGTTGCTTCTTCGGTTCATAGTTAAGTATTTCAACGATTCACGGGCAACGAGGTGAATCCAAAAGTGCAGGTGTAAATACAGTACATCGGTAGCAGTTGGGCAGCTTCGCCTGTCTTTTAACCCGCCTTCCCTTCATTTCGCCGCGTACTTCTTAGGGAAACGCCCCTTCTTATGTGGACAAAAGTTAGTGGGCGAGGAGAGGGTGTGGGGGACGAAGAACAGATGGAGGGCCTGATTCTGGCAATTTTTATTTATTTATTTATTTTTTTGAAACATATAATGCATATATGCATAAGGTCAAGTATGCAAATAAATAAAATAAAATAAAATAAAATGGGCATATAATTATTAAAAATTTTTATATGTATAAAATTGATTCATGTTTGTTCGTACATCTTAATTGTATATATATCATATAAATTATATCTATCTTACTTGAATGCTTCTCATATATTTTTTTATTAAAAAAAATAAATAATATATATTTTTTAATATTCTTTTTCTTTCTTTTTTATTTGGACTCATCCATAGGGCTCCGTCCCTGTAAGAGGGTCTACTAAAAGAAAAGTCACATGGCTAGGGAGATATGGACAAGGCGCAAATGGCTCTGTGGGCTGGCAAGCAATGATTTTTTTTTTCCTTTTTTGGAAAAAAAATCTATAACAAGTAATATAAAATATGTAATAATTATTATACAATATGTAACTAAACTTGTTGAACATTTGCATGTAATTTTTGTGCATCATATCTGATTTTGTTGTACTTTTTTTTTTTTTTTTGAAAAAAGAAAACAAAAGAAAGTTACTTTTTGGGCTCAGGACCACTGTTCCCCGTCAATTCCCTGTCTCTCTGCCCCAGGCCACGTAATTGGACTCAACTGTCAATCTACTGGGAAACGCGAAGCTCAAATCTGGGGCAGTTCACACCTCCCAAGTAAATATGGATTGTGGAAGTGGACAGAAGACCCCTGATATGGTATGGATCAGTCCGCCTCTCTCAAGTGATTGCTTCAAAGTTCAGACCGTCTGCATTTTAGTGGGCTAATAGCTAAAAGGCCCAAATCTTGCTAGTGTTGAACATAAATTTTTCATATTAATAACCATTTGCATCTAAACTTTTTTTTTTTTTTTTTTCAGTATGCACCTCTTCATTTTAAACATAAATCAAAGGTTGGAGATGTGGACAATTATTATCCCTTAATATTTCCTTCAATATATAGATGCTAGTTTGACGAAATCTAAATCATTTATTACCCATTAATATTTGTTTCAATTATATATAAATATTAGTTTTAATATAAGAAAGATAAAATGTAAAGTAGCCTTTTATAGGATGAAATCTAAATCATTTATTACTTACTAATATTTTTCTAATTATATATAAATGTTAATTGAAAAACAAAATGTAAAATGATTTTTATTAAAATTATAATATAAAATTATAAATTTAAATAATATAATTATAGATATTATATAAAATGATATTAAAATAGTTATAAATAAAAAAAATAAATATTTAAATTAATTATTTTTATTTAAATAGTTTTTATATTATATTTTTTAGTGAATTTAAAATAATTTTTTATTAAAATTTAAAAAAAAATTATAATAAAATATTATAAATTTTAATAACATTAATTTTGATTTAATTAGTTACTAAAATTTAAAATTTAAATTTTAAAATATTATTTTTTAATTTTTTCATAAATATTGATTAATTTATTATTTAAATTATATAATTAATATAAAAAATTTAAAATTAAATAATAATTAGAATAAAAAATTATAATTATTAAAATTTGAATAACGATTAAAATAAAAAATAAATTACTCAAATTAATTTTTTATTTAAATAGTATATATTTTATTTTATTTTTTGAATTTATAGTAATTTTTTTATTGAAATTGAAAAATATTATAATAAAATATTATAAATTTTAATAAAATTTAATTTAAGTAATTATTTAAAAAAAAAAAAAAAAAAGAGAAAGATAAAAAGATAAAAAGGCTTAGATTTGGTGCATTGATTTGCGCTTTATCTTTTCATGTTCCGGGTGTGTATAAATATGCCACCATGGAAAAGATCAACAAACATCTAGTGGGGAGACAGGAAAATAGAAGAAAGAAAAACTCAAAGGAAGGCACAAAACAAAGTCGACGCCAGCCATGAGACTTTCAAAGCTCAATGGATGTATGTTCATTTTCTTGGTCTTCACTAGCATTACACTGGCGCTGGAGACCCATGAAGATAGGGGGGCACCATATATCTCCTATGCACCACTTGTACGCTGCAGGCCTGGACGACCGTGCCCACCTCCACGTTATCACCCTCCAAGCAAGGCGCGACCCTGCTTACTAAAGAATAGGTGTCGAGGTGGACATAGAACCTCGCTAAATAATTAATAGGAGATTTGGATGTACTTGCGTGAGTTAATAATAAAACAGCCCATGTTTAAGGTGCAGTCGATAAATCGCTGCAAATCAGAGGGCGGAATAAGAGCATAATACACAGTATTTCTCCATTGACAATTCATCTCTCTCTACACTCATTAACAATATTCGCTTGAGGGAGACCGTAGAAAATCTCACTACACTCTCGAATCTGAAACTCCTGGTCCAACGTGAACGGCCACAAAAGGTTCATATTGGGCTAGCATGGCCTCATCCTGTGTTGGTAGAACATGCATGCTTTTTATTTTTCATTTTTAATTTTCATAACCAGGAACATATTAATCGGACATGTTAATTAAGCACATTTCTATTTGCGATCGCCAATTGTGCGGATCATTAAAAGCAATTTTCAGTACACATTAGCTAATTTCATAGTGAAGAATTAAAGTTTATAATTCTGAGCACACATCCTAGAATGTGAACAAGCCCCCCCCCCCATTGAACATGCCAACATCAAAGTTTAGTCTAATAGTCGTTTAATACCGGTTTCGCACTTGTTGTAGCCATTGATAGCCGCCCTATCTTTTACTTTTTGAATTCATATATAGTAATCTTTATTTGTCAAAAATAAATAGAATTAAATTAAAATTTTCTTTATTTTTGTTATACAAAATAGTCCCTTTTCTATTTTTTTTTTTTTAACTTTTTCCTTTTCTTACTCTATCCAATGTTAATTCTGAGGTATAACTCCCAAATTTCTTTGACTCATGTTGCCCATCAAAGGCCACAAGAAGGTAGTTTAGGTTTTCTTGGGAGCGGGATAGACTATTAGTTCCTTCGCGATGAAGAATTGGCCTTATAAGTATAAAATAAATAAATAAATAAATACAGATACGGGCTTACAAAATCGATGTTCATTAATGGTGGGCGATTCGCAATTTTGAAGTATACAAAGAGTAGCAACAGGGATTATACTTTATTACCAGCAAATGATCTTACCTGCATGGATTTGACTAAAAACAAGAAAAATGTTACGTGCATGCATCCCGATGTTCTCGAAAACTTAAAAAGGGAACAGAGGGGGCAGAAACGGCCATATGCCATTCATAAATAATAATAATTAAAAAGAATAAAAGTAACTGGCAGTGAGTTTGGCGGTGGGTCTGTTTCCGAGGCAGTTGATAAAAAAAAAATATCATCTTATTTAAGCATGTAGTTGTTAATAATTTAATATTATTTCATGATTTTTATTATATTTAATTATTATTTTTATGTGTATAATATATTTATAAATTTATATAATAAAAATTTATTTTATTATAAATAAATTTTATCAATTTGGAGAGGTTTTTGTTTGGTAATGACTTGGTCTTCTGGTGAGGGTAAAGTGATTATCTGTTTACCCTTGTTGGTTGGCTTTTCATTTGGAGACGAAGGTCGAGTGGGCCTTCGTTTGGATTTGACTGTGGATTTGCCTTCGTTGAGTTTGGCAATAAGGGCCTTTAGAGTCTTCTTTGCTGTTGGGCTAAGTTGGGAATCATAGTCTGAGTATTGCTGTTGGCAGGCTTCAGCCTATGTTTTGGTCTTTGAGTTCTTCTTTTTGCGAGGCATTTCCCTGTAAGAATTCTCTTGTAAGGAAATCAGGAAGAGAATTAGAAGAACCTTTGATGTATTCAATTTCAAAATTATAAATACTTAAAATTACTTGCCATCGAGCAAAAATTTGTCTAGAAGCAAGATTTTGAACATCCTTTTTCAAAACATATTTTGCTGCTTGACAATCAACTCGCAGTAAAAATTTTTGATTTAACAAATCATTTTGAAATTTATAAATACATAAAACAATTGCTAAAATTTCCTGTTTGATAGTGGAATACTTCCTTTGGCAGTCATTCCAATGTTTAGAAGTGAATTTGACTAGCTTTTCTTTCTGATCTCTCACCTATTTGAGTATACCCCCGTAACCTATGCTAGAAGCATCAGTTTCAACTATTTTAGGTAGACTGGGATCAGCAAGGTGTAAGCATGGTAAAGTTTGAATCTGAGCTTTGGTCTTCTGGACCAGTTGGGTTAAATCCTCATTCCAAGGTTTAGAAGATTGTTTCTTTGATAATCTTAGGTGAAGAGGTTTGATAGCAAGTTGGAGTTTAGGATAAAAATCAGAAACATAATTGAGACTTCCTAGAAATCTCTGTAGTTGATTTTTATCAGTAAGGTGGTCAGGGAACTTATCTGCAAAGGATAAGGCTCTGGAATAAGAAGTAATGATTCCTTGGGAAATGTAATGTCCAAGAAATCTTACCTTGGTTTGGAATAATTCCATCTTTGACCTGGAAACTGCAAGTCCTGCTTTCTTGGTCAAATGTATGAAATGATACAAGTGTTTGATGTGTTTGTTAATGTTTTCGGAGAAGACAAGGACATCATCAATGTAAACAATAATGAAATGTATGCATGAGATGTATATGTCATTCATAATATTTTGGAATTCAGATGGTGCATTTTTTAATCCAAAAGGCATAACATTCCATTCAAATTGTCCAAAAGGAACAGTGAATGCAGTCTTATACCTATCGGTCTCATGAACTTGGACTTGCCAAAACCCAGATTTCATGTCAAATTTGGAAAAAAGTCTAGCATGAACGAGTCTTTGAAAAAGATCCTTTTGATTAGGAATAGGATACCTGATCCATTCAAGAGCATCATTGAGTGGTTTGTAGTTTATCACCAGTCGCGGAACTCCACGTTCAAGTTCGGCATTCTTGTTAACGTAGAATGCTGCACAGCTCCATGGAGATTTACTGGGTCTGATAATGCCTTTGTCGAGTAATCCGTCAATCTCTTGTTTGCAATGTTTAACCAATTCGGAATTCATTTGAATGGGTCTAGCTTTGGTAGGGATTTGTCTTTCATTAAAATCTTTGGCATAGGGAAGGGTAACAATGTGGTTGTTTCTATGCCAAAAGGCATTTGGTGTGTCTGAGCAGATGGTATTTTCAATCTGGGATTGGATGGTTCGAATCTGGTTTTGAACAGTGGGTGTTTGGAGCTGATTTTGAAGATCTTTGAAAGAAACTTCAGATTTCAAGTGGTGTAAATGTGATTTTTTCGTTTGGAGGAGAATATTTATTTCTGCTGATTTTTGGAAAGACAAGGATTTCAGGAGATTGATGTTTTTGGATAAATTCGAAAATAACAGTTTGGTTCAAAACATTTGTGTGAATTCCTTGGTTGGTGACAGTGAAGGGTTTAATCAAACTAAGAAAAGGAGTTCCTAGGATGACTTTTTGTTTAAGGTTTTTGACAAGAATAAAGGAGGTTTTCAGAGAAATACCTTGTTGGCAAACATGCACTTCCGAGAGTTTGTAGTCAACGATCAGTCGGTGGTTGCTTGCCGATTTGAGTCCTTCTGTTGTCTTTTCAAAGAACTTAGTTGGGATTAGTCCTTCCTGTATACAGTTAAGATCTGCACCAGTGTCGACAAGAGTAATGGTTTGTAAAGAATATTGGTTAGCAATAGTTAGTCTAACGTTGATCAACCATTTTTGGGTAGTAATTTCTGTTAAAAGAAACAGAAATTCATTGGTGGTTTCAGAAGGAATATTTGGGACAGAGAGGGGTGCTTCAATATGTTCAGAGGTTGAAGCTTGATTTTGAAGGAGAGATATGAGGATTTGGTGGTTATCATTTTGTTGTTTTTTTAGTTGGGAGATTTCTGTTTTGAGTAGGTTAATTTCTTCTTTGAGATCCTAAGTGGTTACAGGTCGTTTTTGTGGTTGATCAAAACGATTTAAAATATGTTGGAGATCATAGGGTGTTTGAGTTTGTAAAAGCAGGTTATTGGGTTTTGAAGAAGCCGGGGCTTTCAAGAGTTTTTCAAGAGAGTTTTGGCTTGATCATTACCTAAGTTGTCGAGAATATCGAGAATTTGTTCTTGATCGCGTGTTAGTACTGAAAGTTCATTAGATGAAGAATCAGACGTAGCTTCGTCAGGCTGGAGTCCTTCTTCAGAAGAGGTATTAGATCCTTCTGTACTGTCGACAATGAGGGTTTGGATTTTGGTCTGGATTTCTTCATCAAGTTCAAGTGTTCGTAATTTGGTGTAAAATTTACAAAATCGGGAAGAATGTCCTGGTTTACCACATTTATAACAGATAATGGGCTTTTGGTCCAATGGTTGTCCTGTTGGTGTCTGTTGTACATTGGGTTTGTGTGGACTGAAAGGTTTTTTTATAGGGTTTGGTCTTTTTGTAAAATGGGTTTGTGTTTTTAGAATGGGCTTTTCGGAACTTGGGTTTGGCCTTTTTCTTGGTATGCTGTTTCTAGTAGGCTTGGTCATCAAATTGAGCACAGAAAGATCCAAGCTCTTTCTGAGTCTTTTGACGTTCTTTCTTGATCTGCTTTTGGAGTCGGAGATCACTGCAGACCTGCAAGCCTTCCTTTTGAATAAAACTTGTTAGTTCACCATATGAGAGTGTATCATACGGTATTTGTTTGTTGTAAAGATTGTAAAGTTTGTTTCTAACCCGTCTCCCAATAATTTAGGAAGACCAGCAAGAAATTTTTCTTTTCAAAATGGTTGGTTAGCATCTTTTAGCTGCATAACATGGGTTATGAAAGTATCTTTGTACCAGCGAAAATTGTGTAAATATTTGCATCGTAAATTTGAAAGTAATTCAGTGCTTTTATTCTTCAAGTGGGAAGGGTCACCAATGAAATGTTTGGTAATAGTGAAAATAAGAGTTGTTACCGCATCAGGAATAGTGCTGTCATTATCATCCCTGAGTGGTACGCCTTCCTCATTGCGTTTGATACTAGAGAATATTTCCCTGTAATTTGCAGGAGTCAAAATGTTATCCCACCATCCTTTGAGTTGACCAGAAAATCCTGTAACCAGTATCTCGGTAATAGTTGGGTCAGAGGTTTGGTCGTGAGTTCGGTAGATGTTGGCAACCATGATCATTTGTTGGAGAAGATTCAGAATTTGGTATTCTAAAAGTCCATCTATGTTCCATTCATAGATAGAGTTGGAGCTGTATTTAGTTTGGATGAAGGAGGGTTTTTCTTCCAGGGTGATATCTGGAGCAGTTGGTCTAGGGTAATACATTCTAGTTGGAAAAGTTTTAGGCTCAATTTTGACTCTGTGAAGATTAAAAGATTTCTCGGATGAAGCCGAAGAGTCAGAGTCATTTAAGGTTTGAATAGTTTTACTAGAAGAGGCTTTGTCTTTTAGAGTATGATACCTTTGAACTAAAGCCTGTTGAAATTCATTTGAAGAATTTGAGGAAATTTGGAAAGGTTTAAAAATGGGTTGTGAAGTGGGTTTTGGTTTTACTTCTGTTTGCTTTGAAACATTTGAAATAGTTTCTATATTGGAAACTTGGTTCCCAATAGTCTGTAAAATTTTGTTGGTATAATTATTTTGTTCAATTATTTTTTCAAAATCTTTTGAAAAAGAATCTTCATGTTCCCTGCGGATTTTGAGTGGAGAAGCAGAGACAATAGATCTTTTGTGTTTAAATTGAATTTCGCATGATGGGGGATGAATTGATTCTATTTTAGAGCCATTCAGCAACTCGTTGCAGTACAAGTCTGCAGATCTTATTGTTCCTTGGAGTTCCAAGGGAAGTTGAAATCCTTTTGGAAATTCATTTGTTCAAACCAGTCAAAAAATAAAATATATGGTTTTTTATTACTAGTCATCCAGTCATAATATTCCTGTTGGATAGCCAGTTGTTTCTCATTTTGAAAATTTTCTAGAAACCATTTTCTTTTTTCATTATTCCAACTGGAATAAAATTCTTTTCTTAAAACATCTTTTCTTATTTGAAAATCATTTGAAATTTCTTTTTCAAGAATATTTAGTTCAGAATTTACCTCAGACTCATCAGGAAATTGAACTTGAGAGGCTGATGCTTCAAGAGAATCTGGGGATCTTAGAGAAGTTTCATTGTACGTTGGTCTTGGTATCTGTTTCCGTAGATCAATACCTAAAATGTTAGAAACGTGACTGTTTGTCCTAGTATGACTAGGTGGGTTTCTAGCCGAATTACTCCTTTGCAGGTAATTGGCCACACGAGATTGGAGATCTGCATCATTAAATGATGTAGACCTAGATAAACTAGTGGAATGTCTTGCAAATGAGACACTGACACTGCCATCATCATGTTGGACAATCCTGTTAAGTTTAGGATTGACAGGAGGTTGGGGAATAGATGCGTTGTCAATTTTCCATGTTTGTGGAAGATCAACTTCATGCCATTTGATGTATTTTGGAGTTTAAAGGTTGGATCTGCGCATATCTGTTTGCCAGAGTATCGTTTCACCTTTGTCATCAGGGCCACGCAAAGTCTTTGTATGGAAAGATGATTTCATAGCCTTGTATTGGATCCTATACATCAAGCTTAGAGGTATAGATCCTTCTGCAAAACGATTGTTATGAATTTTGATTTGCAAAGTCAAAACATCAAGAATATTTTTGTCATGCAATGAGACAGTAAAGTCAGGATAGCAATTGAAATAAACCGGACCAGAGCATAAACTAGATTCTATTATGCCAAGTAAAGAATCATCAAAGTTTAATAACCGACAATCCCTTAATGCAACAAGAATAGATGTATCTAATCCATCCCTAGATAATGGTTTGATGCCAACCTGAACCATGCCAAAATGCAAATAATTGTAATGCTTTTGATGATGTTTGATGGAATCATGAGAAAGCAGTTTAACAATTTCAACAGATCTAGATAGACGACAGTCCTTTTCAACAGTTTTGATGGTGTAATCAGATTTGCGAAGAATATGGAATTTGGGAGTTTTGTATATTTGTTTTTTCAACAAGTTTATGTATTTGACAATTATCAATAGATTTATCAAAGTTTTCAATGAGGATTTCATCACGGTTTATAGTTACAGAAGATGAAGTTTTAGAATCATGACTTGGAGTTTGAGATCGAAGGGTAAAAGTAGACATACCTATAATCAACTAAGTTTTAACTATAGAAAAAACGATAGTGAGATTTTTTACATATAAAAATATGTGTTTTAGCTAAAAAAAAATTTGAATATTATGATTTATTGTATAATTAATAATAATGATTCTATATTTATATTATTTGAATGTATATTTTAAAATTATTATGTTATATTTTTTATTAATTTAATATGATTACAATATTTATATAATTACCTAAAAATTATTAATCTCATTATTTAATCACATTTAATGTAATTAAATGTACCGTATCCGTTAGGTAAAACAAAAATGTAATGCACATTTAATAGTGCTCTACGTTTCACATCTGTGTGTATATAAATATGCCGCCGCAGTAAACATCGGCACACATCTAGTGGCAAGACAGGGAAGACAGGAGAGAGAAAAACTGACATTGAGGCTCGAAAACAAAAGACCATGTCAGCCATGAGACTTTCAAAGTTTAATGCATGTCTCTGCATTTTTTTGGTTTTCACTAGCATCACACGGGTGCTGAAGGCCGACGAAGCTGAAGAAGTAATCTCCGCTGAACCAATTGCATCCTGCAGCCCTGGACGACCATGCCCACCTCCTGTCCTAATCAAGCGGACACCTTGCTTACCAGTGAATAGGTGTCGAGGTGGTGGACCCGGCACCCCGCCCGCCAATTAACGAGAGATTTGGATGTACTTGGGTGCGTTAATGGTAAAACAGCCCATGTTTAAAGAGTAGTTAATAAATTACTGCAAATCAATAAGAGAATAATTTGCAAGGCGGCCAATAGCCTTATTTAACTCTTTGTACGCATAATTTCACCAGTATTTTTCCATTGACAATTTCGTCAGTTCTCTACACTCATTTAACAATATTCACCGGAGGGAGAACGTAGAATATCTCACTACACTCGCGAATCTGAAACTCGTGGTCCGACGTGAGCGGCCACAAATTGGGTTGCATTTAATTATGGAAGGTTCAGATTGGGCTAGCATAGTTTGGTCCAGTATATACTGTTTATACAAGATCTATTCCGACGGGTTAGTACCCAAAAAAAAAGAAAAATTATAAATTTACAAATAGCTAAAACTTTAATTTTGTTAAAAAAAAAAAAAGGTTTACGTTTCAAAACAATATATATATTAAGATTTTAAAAATAGAATCAAATCGGTTAGTTGGAATGATAAAATCAAACGTATTTTAATTTTATTTGTTTAATTTTAAATATTATTATTTTTAAAAATTAATGATTTAATTAATAAATTAATTTTTTATATATTTAATATTAAATATTAATTTTATTAATTTAATTTTAAATTTATTTTATTCTGAGGGATAAAATTTACTCCATTTCTTCAATAGATAAAATCCCCCCCCCCCAAAAAAAAATAACCAAAGGACTATAAAATGACAATGCGTTCAAATTCACTAAACTTTTACATTTGCTTGTCACTCTCGCTGGCTTGCGCTCTCTCGTTCTGTTTCTATTTGTTTATATTTCTCTCCATTTTGCCACATTAAATCTCAGTCAAAAGATGCCACCGCAACTGGCGGAAACCTATGCGTGCGTGCCCTTGACGGAGCGTGGCCGGGGGATCCTGATCTCCGGCCACCCCAAGACCAACACCATCCTCTACACCAGCCACCGCTCGGTTCTCATCCTCAACCTCGACAACCCCCTTGACGTTTCCGTCTACGGCGAACACGGCTACCAGGCTACCGTCGCCCGCTTCTCTCCTAACGGCGAGTGGGTCGCCTCAGCCGACGTCTCCGGCACTGTCAGGATCTGGGGGGCCTACAACGATCACGTCCTCAAGAAGGAATTCAAGGTCTTGGCTGGCCGGATCGACGATCTGCAGTGGTCTCCCGATGGTTTGAGGATTGTTGCCTCCGGTGACGGCAAGGGCAAATCGCTTGTTCGTGCTTTCATGTATGTGGTGATCGATCTTTTTCTTCTTTTAACCTTTTTTTATTATCTTTTTTATGTATAAAGCTGTTATTTTGGGATTAAAAAGTGAGAGAAGTTTTGGATGGAAAATAGGTGGGATTCGGGGACTAATGTGGGTGAATTTGACGGGCATTCGAGGCGAGTTCTGAGCTGTGCATTTAAGCCAACAAGACCATTTCGTATAGCAACGTGTGGAGAAGATTTCTTGGTGAATTTCTATGAAGGGCCTCCTTTTAAGTTCAAGCTCTCTCACAGGTTTGCGTTGACTGGTCTTTTCCCAATAATTGTTACATGTCTTGCATTTCTTTCTTTGTTGGTTTTTTTGTTTTTTTTTGGGTAAGACGGAAATGATCTAGTGTTCAGGGTGGAAATGTGCCCCACAACCATTGGTTCAGACCATTGTACAGTACGACTAATGGAATGTTTATGGAGCAAACTTACTTTGTTACCCTCTCATCTACGTGAGTGCAATGCTCTTTAAACAAGGCTTGCATTCAAATTAGATTAATGCAGTGCTTGCTGAAGAATTAAATTGTTTTAGGTTAGTCATCAATATGACCTGTTAACGTGGGAGTAGTTTTTCCCTCTCTTGACCTGAGTGAAGAGTCCAGGCCTGTGACAGAATGATCCAGATGAGTGCACTTGCGATCCTGTTTGGAGCATGCATTTTTTCGGTTTGATTTGCCCACTTTTCAGCTACCATCTTTGTGAATGATCCATATATTTTACCACATAATTGTAATGTTTGTAGGATGTTATATCTCCCTAACATCTTGTATCTGCACCAAGGTAAATAGGATGAATATTGGAAAGGTGCTGCCACAATTTGTGATGTCTTAGTGCTTGCACTGAATGGATTTTGTACATCGGTCTGCAGGAATCACTCAAATTTTGTCAACTGTGTAAGGTTCTCTCCAGATGGCAGCAAATTTATCACCGTAAGTTCTGATAAGAAGGGCATGCTATATGATGGAAAGACAGGGGACAAGATTGGAGAGTTGAACTCTGAAGATGGCCACAAGGGCAGCATTTATGCTGTTTGCTGGAGTTGTGATAGCAAGCAGGTAAACCTCATGTTGGCTTTTGAATGACTTGATTAACTTTGATTACATGGTAAAAGTGCATATTTCTTGTGGCGTGAAGACCTAATCTGGCATTGTACTAGGTCTTCAAAAAAGATATAAAAACAAGCAAGGTCTGGTGGAATTTATTTCCTTTCTTTTGGTTTTTTTCCTGAGTTGACATACTTCACATATGATCCTGTCCCATTATGTCTCATTGTAGTGATTAGTTAATGGATTTTTTGTGAATTTAAAATGCTAGGAGGCATAATATTTAGCTTTATGCTTATCCCTTTGCAGTCAAAACATATTACTTGGGGATTTTTCTATAAGTTTTGTCTTCTTCATATTATATTTTTTCTTTTTTCCTGATTAAAGAAGAGTTCAGTTGTGCAATTGATCTTTTTGTCAATGTGATTCCTTTTCTGACATTAAGTAATTTCATACGGAAGTGTTTATTCCTGTTAATATCATTCATTTTCCACTAACTCTTATGCTTTCCCACTTAGTCTGATAACAGTGACATTCATTACACAGGTACTTACGGTGTCTGCAGACAAGTCAGCAAAAGTATGGGATATCTCAGACAATGGTAGTGGAAGTTTGAACAAGACATTGGCTTCTCCTGGCTCAGGTGGAGTGGAGGACATGCTAGTTGGTTGCCTCTGGCAGAATGACCATCTTGTCACTGTTTCCCTTGGTGGCACAATCACTATTTTCTCTTCAAGTGATCTTGATAAAACTCCACTGCAAATATCTGGACACATGAAAAATGTTACTTCATTGGCTGTGCTTAAAAATGTCCCAAAGACTATAATATCAAGCAGCTATGATGGTTTGATAATTAAATGGATTCAAGGCATCGGCTACAGTGGTAAAATACAGAGGAAGGAGAGAAGTCAAATAAAATGTTTAGCTGCTGTTGAAGAAGAAATTGTTACATCAGGCTTTGATAATAAGGTGCGTAAGATGCATACACAGTTGGTTCTTTTCTGCATTTTGATTAGTGGAGAAGGTGAGAAAAAATACAATGGTTATGTGCATTTAGTTTCTCTTCTTGGTTAACATTTTACTTGAAATTGTTTGAATCTTGAACTCTCTTCCATTAGTAGATGTTGCAATCAGAAATTATGTACCTGAAACTTGAATTACCTCCTAAGGGGAACAAAAGTTTTATATCCTCTTTCCTAATACTTATTTTCTTTGCTGTTTTTGTCCATCAGATATGGAGAGTTAGTTTGCCTGATGATCAGTGTGGGGATGCAGATTCCATTGATGTTGGCAATCAACCAAAAGACATAAGTCTTGCCCTTCTCTGTCCCGAGTTTGCTTTGGTCACCATTGATTCGGGTGTTGTTATGCTTTGTGGTACAAAAGTTGTATCAACCATGACTCTAGGTTTTGCTGTGACAGCATCAGCAATCACACCTGATGGAAGAGAAGCAATCATAGGTGGGCAGGATGGCAAATTGCATATTTATTCTGTCATTGGTGATACACTTACAGAAGAAGCAGTCCTTGAGAAACATCGTGGTGCTATCACCGTCATACGCTATTCTCCAGATGTTTCAATGTTTGCATCTGCTGATGCAAATAGAGAAGCTATAGTTTGGGATTCTGTTTCTCATGAGGTAGTTTCATCACCACTTAAATTCAGTTAAAATATATACTCGTTAGTCTGCCTGTCCTAGTAAAACATTAGCATTTCTCTCTGTGTTGCTAGGTAGTGCATGAAATAGTTGCTATAAATTTTGATTTTGATGCTTGGTGTTTGACTCTCTCACTTGTGCAACTTTTTTTCAAAATTTCAGACATTCATCATTATTGATGGTTTTGAGAAATTTTCCTAAGCAAACTTGGTAGTCTAACAGATTTGGTTAGGAATTGGTTTGACTAACCATTCAGGCCTTGAGTACTCAAAACTAGTCAAGAAATCATTGTGTTTGTTCCACAAGAACCTGACAGGTTGGTTAGGATTTGAAAAACAAGATGGGGTTGGATTGAGCCGCCACCTGTCTCTTCTCACAAAAAGGGAGTGGATTTAGCTTCCAAGGAGGCTCATGCTCTAGTTGACAAGAATGCCACACAGCCCTCAGGGCTGACCTACAAAGGCCCTTGCACTTCTAGTGTTGGGAACTTGTAAATAGTTAATGGGGTTAAGTTGGGACTAATGTCTTGGGTCCTTTTTGTAAAGAAAGTAAAAAAACTTAAGAGGGAGCATTCCAAGCATAGACTTTGGGATACTTCCTACTGAGGATTTAAATACAGAATTGAACGATTGGCCTTTGAATATTTCCTTTAAAAGGCCAGGTTTAATTGGTGTGGATCATCTTTGGTTGAGCCCGACAATTCAATGAAACTGAAAGCTGACCTGTTGGAGACTAACATATATCAAAAGATAACTCCAGTTACTGTTGTCTAGTTAATTCTTTCAATCTTGATGTATCCATTCATAAGGGGCAATTGATGGGGTCTATTAGGAGGACATTGTTCTAATCAAAGCAGCCAATGCCTAGTTGTCTATGTAATGGTGCTTGTGGTTCATTCTTTGGCATACACCCTTGACTATTTTGCCACAATGCTCACATGGCTGACTATACTTGTTTATTGTGCTCTGGAACGTTGTGTTCGTTTGGATTTCCTTGCCAATAGGTAGTTTGTTAGGATGAAACAACAAAAGTTACCATTGATCTTTTTCTCCTTTTATCAAGAGCATGAAATCTTCTTGTTCACGTTTGACATGTTTTCTCCCAGGTGAAGCTGAAGAACATGTTGTATCATACAGCCCGTATAAACTGCCTTGCTTGGTCTCCTGATAACAACATGGTTGCCACGGGATCACTTGACACCTCTGTCATTATCTATGAAGTTGACAAACCAGCATCTAATCGGATGACCATAAAGGGAGCTCATTTGGGTGGGGTCTATGGATTGGCTTTCATTGATGAGCACGGCATAGTCAGCTCGGGTGAGGATGCTTGTGTTCGTGTTTGGAGCTTAAGTTCACAATCATAGAGTGAAATTGATGCAATCCTATAGAAGGTTGATTAGTGTCTGCTGGATCATTTCGGATTTTGTTTGTAATGATGCTTGGCTTGCAATGAAGTTGGAGAAAAGTCTGACAAGGTGTCGGATGCTCTCATGGAGACTAAACTACCCTTTTTCGTTCTCCCATTAGTTTGTGATCTGTTCAATTCTTGCAGCTTGAAATGGCGTTTTTTCCCAAGTTTCTGGTGATTGAATCAAGGTATTCTGCATGGTTTATGACTTCTAGCATCACTGTATTCGTATATTAGAGTTACAACCAACAAATTAGTGTTGTTAAAGAAAACAGAGTTTAGACATCCAAAGTTGTTGCCTAGTATCTTGTTGCCTGGTATATTGCAAGGAAATACCAATTCCTGGGATCAGACCGCCAAGCAAGCGGGGTTAGCAGCGGTAGGGCCAGGGCTAACCACAGGCCATTTTGTTTGTGAGGGGTTCTTTCTGTCTATGTTATAGCCCAAAAAAAAGTTGATTTTGTGTAGCACTACGGTCTCCCTCCCATTCGGCCTTCAGAAGGATTATTTATATGTATATATATATTGTCAAAGTTAAAAAGAAAGTTAATGATTCGTCAGTTGGACGATATTTGCTTAATTAATATTAGTGAATTATTAATGCCGATGTGTTGCTTCTGGTCAATATCGTGCAAGAAAAAGGTGGTTTTTTAGGTAGATCGGATCTACCAAGTGACAATAGGCCCACTGAATTAAGATTTGACGTGTTTGTTTTGAGTTTCATTCTTTGTCTTATCACTTCAGTATCGATTACTACTTCGTTTTAAAGTAGTTTAAAGAAATTGTTGAGTGATTTGACATTTGCACTGAATTCGTAGAATATATATATAACTATGATAGGATGCAATGAACTGAAGCATTTTCTTTAAAATTTTTTTAAGATGTTTATCTTTCTCTTTTTCCTTTTCGATAAGCCAATATCATTATGTATAAAAAAGAGCCAACCGAATGGCAGCACGTGGACAACCATCAACATTGAAAATATGAAAAGAAGGAAGATTTAACTGATTGAAGTTTTATGGTATTTGTTGTATTTATTTATTTTTTAATTTAATTTATTTATAATTTATATTGTATAAATTTATCTTACACTATTAATTATAAAGATTTAGTGATAAAATCATCTGAATTTTTAATTTTAAACTTAAGTTTGATCTTTAATCTTTATAATCTAAAAAGCAAGAAAGGCTTAGAAGCCAAAAAAAAAAAAAAAAAAAAAAACTTCTGTGGAGGTATAAGATAAAGAAGCATTGGTCTCATTTTGCATTTTATTTTTTTTCCAATAAATATTATTTTTTAGAATTTAATTGAATTGTAGAGAAAGATTTAATTATTAATAATCATTGAGATTTGAATCTTAGAATTCATTTTGGAATGTGATAATATGGATAAAATTTAATTATTAGCATTGTCTGGTCTAATTCACATTTAGTATTTATTAATATTATTAATAAATGTTTGTATTTTGTATAAAAACGAGTGCACTTTTTGGGTCATGCCAGCCGTTTGATCGTAAGATCTTCACAAATTAACTGTGTACTACGGACACTTAAAAGTAAATGATTGACCTATTATCCAGTATCTAGGAACCACCACGTCACACATCCGAGTCGGCGCATCCCCGAGAGTAAATGGCGTCATAATTGGATAAACACTCCCCGTCTGACCACGTCAACATTTGATTTGAAGACGCAAATAACCCAGCAATTAACACCTAATTACGATCGGACACTCGTCGATATGATTAATTGGATGATTCCTTTGATTTTTTTTCAAGCAAAAAGATAAATAAATAAAAATTACTTTTACACGTTAATGACTTTCAGGTATTTTATATGGTAAATAATTAAAAATTACATGATAATTTTTTTTAAAAATAAATAATATTTTTAATTAATAATATTAATTTATTAAATAATTTTAAAAATAAAAATTTTTTAACTAAAAATTATTATAATGTGGAGATTAATTTTAAATTTTATATATATATATATATATATATATATATAAAATGGGAAGAAATATTCACTTAATTTTCAACTCAGCTGGGAATACTTAAAAGCAAATAATTGACCTAATATCCAATGCTCAGGAGGGACCATCACGTCACCCATCCTAGTCGGAAGTTGTTGCGTTTGATTTGGCGCCCTGATCGCATTTTCCAATATTCGGACAAGTAATAAATTGTCCAACCTGGTCGCCTAAGAAGGTGTTGTTAAAAGATCTGTAACAATTTGTATTTCGCTGATCTACATCAACACCACCTCTCTCACGCGCTCTCCACACTCTACCCTGCTACAAACCTCTCTCTCTCTCTCTCTCTCTCTCTCTCTCTCTCTCTCTGTTTTCCAAGATGATAGTGGCCAGCCAATTGGCAATCTTGTTATTCTTACTAAGTGTTCATTGCGTGGCTGGTGCGGCAGAATTAAATGGAGCGGCAGTGCCTTCGACTGAGCCGGAGAAGGCGAGTTTCGACACCGGAGGGCTGTCCAGAGAGTCATTCCCGAAGGGCTTTATCTTCGGAACGGCGACGTCCGCCTACCAAGTCGAAGGCATGGTCAGCCAGGACGGCCGTGGGCCCAGCATTTGGGATGCCTTTATTAAAATCCCCGGTAACTTCTTTTTGGTTTTGTAATAACCCCTCGACCTGGAACTAACCGTCCTTTTCCTTTCTTTTAGGAAACTGGTAATAAAGTGTTTTTTCACATTAGATTTTATTTATTTACGTTAATGAGCGCGTGCTTGGATTCACGGAAATGCCGAGGGAAAGAAAACAAGAATGAAAGAAAATGCCTTGGCCTACTTCAAATTCAATGTTTGCCAAACTCAGGAAAAGACCAAAAAAAAAAAAAAAATTTTTGCTTGAAAGAAAGTGGCGAATTGGGACGACCTTACCTACACTTTTACTCATTCAGAACAAAAAATAGAGAAAATTATTTTCTTTTTTCACTTTCTTTCTTTTTATTTCTAATTACATTTCTTCCCCCCCTTTTTTTTTCCGCACACCTTGAGTTCCCAAACAAAGTTTTAAAGCTGACTTTTAGTTATCCTAATGAGTAGGTGATTACTATACATATGCTTTATTTTTTTTGTGTCTTGTTAACTCTGAATGAGATTAGCATTCAAGACTTTAAAAACGTTTTTTCTTTTTTTATAAATTGGAATTGATGATTAGAATATTAATGTCATTTACATTTGATTACGTGGGCCCAGGCATCATTGCCGACAATTCTACGGCGGACGTTACAGTGGACCAATATCATCGCTACAAAGTAAGTTTTACAATTTTTTTTTTTTTTTCTTTTGACGGGATAAAATCACTGGTTAATATGTTAATAATTAGTTGAAAGGAGAGTACATCAATCCCATCTCATTTTCCTCCTTCATATAAAAGGCAGTTATTTTGAAAAATAATTTTATAATATATATATATATATATATATATATAAAGCTATTGTTTTTGGACTGGATTGACCGAGGTCTGTATTGAAAATATCTGTTCTAAAGTTACATGCATTTTTACAATTGGGGTGCTCTAATTCAAAGATAAAACTATGAGCCGCTTTGCTCAATAATTAATTTTTCCCGGCATTGCCCCTAGCGTCTGATCTAGTGGTTGAGGGTTATGAGTTAGATTGCTTGTTACAATTTTCAGTACAACCAAATATATATTCATGAAAATTTGTTCATTTTTACGAGTCTAATCCCCTTTCATCTCCAAGGTGATTATATATTACTTTGTATTTTACGTATCAAAAAATAATTTTTCATAGTGCCACAATTAAAACAACCAAAAATCAAAAAGGGAAAAGAAGAGGAAAAAGAAGAGCCTATTTCCATGCGAATGTGGGATGCAACCACGCAACGCTTCCCCTGATTATGTTAGTTTTTCACTTGACGCCATTACCAGTTGGTTATTCTACAACGATTCTAAGGATTAGATGACTCTCACATACTTCTGCATAAGTCAGTCAAAAAACAGACTCCTACATTCTGAGATCCGACAGGGTTTATTGCAGTGAAATGATTGTGTTTTGCCATGTCAATCATGAAAAACTGACATGCTGCCCCTCTCCAAATAAATCAATGCTCGCTAGTTTTTCCTCCACTAAACACGATGTTTAATACTCCTGATGTTACAGGAAGATATAGATATCATGGAAAGGTTGAACCTTGATGCGTACAGATTCTCCATTTCGTGGTCCAGAATTTTCCCAGGTAATCACTTCCATTAATCATCCACACTTAATTTGTTGTCTTCTATTTCTCTAATGTAAGCCGTACCCACCAAGTGTATTTGTCACTGCTGGCCTGGTCTAATTATACCATTCGCCTCGTTATTGATGTAGATGGAGCTGGGAAAGTGAATTGGAAGGGAGTTGCATACTACAATAGGTTGATCAACTACCTGCTCAAAAGAGGTTGAACATATAATAAGGCACTAGTAATTTTTTTCATCTCCAACTCATTGTACTGCAACAGCAATGAAATTGTAATGTAATGTTAAATGGGGTTGCAGGCATTACTCCATATGCAAATCTTTATCACAATGATCTTCCCCTGGCACTTGAGAAGAAGTACTTGGGATTGTTGAATCACCAAGTAGTGTAAGTACTATTGCTGTCATTGGTATAACGCTGCAAAACTATATTGTGATTTTGGTGCCAAGGAATCATCGATGGTCGAGGAAGAGACTTGACAAAACATTTTCAAACTCTTGTAGGAAGGACTTTGCACATTATGCAGATTTCTGTTTCAAGACCTTTGGCGATCGGGTGAAGAATTGGATGACATTCAATGAACCTAGAGTAGTAGCGGCGCTCGGGTATGATAACGGATTAGGCGCTCCTGGGAGGTGCTCCAGGGCATTTGGGAATTGTACAGCTGGTGATTCAGCAACAGAACCGTATATTGTTGCCCATAATTTGATTTTATCCCACGCGGCTGCTGTACAGAGATACCGTAAAAAGTATCAGGTAATTTTGGTCTAGACGTGTTGTCGTGAATGGGGTGCTAATCAATATTAGACTAGATTATTCCGAACATTATATCCTCAGATTTATTGATTAGCATTTATATTTCAGGAAACACAAAAGGGAAGGATTGGAATTGTGTTGGATTTTGTTTGGTATGAACCACTTACCAGATCAAAAGCTGACAACTATGCAGCTCAAAGAGCAAGGGACTTCCATGTTGGATGGTAAAAGTTCTTCATGCCTCAATGACTTTAGTAAAAACATGCATCTGAAAAATTGCCAATAGTCCTTCTGTGATCATCATGAATCTAAGTTCTTAACCTACCTTGTGCTTGATCCCTCAAATTAGTACTTTTGAAATTGCAAATAGTCATCATTGACGGTAAGTAGAAACAATTTGGTTAGAGTGTATATGTGATGAGGAATGATGCATTATACACGAAGAATATGAGGTCATGCATTGTTCTGCTGTAATTTTGCATATGGGCCTGAGGGAAAATACATTGTGCACGTATAAAAAAAAAAATCAAAATTAATATTATTTGTGGCCGTAATACAGGTTTATTCATCCCATTGTGTATGGTGAATATCCACGGACAATGCAAGATATTGTTGGAAATAGGCTACCCAAGTTCACAGCAGAGGAGGTTGAGTTGGTGAAGGGTTCAATGGATTTTGTGGGCATCAACCAGTATACAACGTTCTACATGTATGATCCACATCAGGAAAAACCAAAGGACCTGGGCTACCAGCAAGATTGGAATGTTGGATTTGCCTGTAAGGAAAATCTGACTCCAAACTTTCACTTTTTGTGCTCGTTTGGATACTAAACATATTTTATGTTGAACCTTGCAGATGCGAAGAATGGATTGCCAATTGGCCCAAAAGTACTTTCTCTCTTCAAAAGCTTCGCTCACAATTTATTAGTGTTAGAGCGATGCTTCAATTGTGTAGCTTTATATTTAACTGAACTTTTGCAGGCAAATTCTGGTTGGCTTTACATTGTACCATGGGGCATGTACAAGGCTCTGATTTATATAAAAGAACGTTATGGAAACCCCACGGTGATATTGTCTGAAAATGGTATGCATCCTTACGACTTTTGGTCCTTTTGTTTAGTAAATTTTCATGGGGGTTTGCATAATCTGTTCGCTCTGTTATTCGAACCTCAAAAAGGTATGGATGACCCCGGCAATGTCACACTTCCAAAGGGATTGCATGACACCACCAGAATCAACTTCTACAGGGGATATCTAACTCAGCTGAAGAAAGCGATCGATGATGGAGCCAATGTAATTGGGTACTTTGCGTGGTCCTTACTTGACAACTTTGAGTGGAGATTAGGCTACACATCGAGGTTCGGCATTGTCTATGTTGATTACAGCAACCTGAAGAGATATCCAAAAATGTCTGCTTATTGGTTCCAGCAACTACTTACGAGGAAGAAGCATTAAGCGGCCAACTGCTCTTTGGTTGTTCAGATCGAATAAGGTCTTTGCAGCATGTAACGTGCTCGAGTCTCTTGTATTTTCCGCAGACCACTCTTATCTTTATTTATTCTCTCAATTCTAATCAATCAAGCTTCAAAAGGTTCCAACAACTAAGATGGTTTTCATGGCTATCACAGAGACAGCACATTAGTGGCAGCCCACAGGATCAATGCTCTGAGTCTCATCCATACGACTGAATAACAGCACACAACTAATTCTCTAATCAGTGTGCGATGCCAAAACTTAATTTTTATGAAATAGAAAAGATTTAAAAACTACCAGAAAAGTTTTAACCATGTCGTCCTTGAAAGTCTTCAACTTTCAGCCGTAGAATTTTGCCAATGCATCATGCTTTAATTTCAGAGTCTCAACAACTCATCATGAGTATAAATGCGTCCCTTCCCATATGTCGCTGCGTTGCATGCGAATCACACAAATTGTTAGACGATACTGTTTGAGAAACCTTTGTTTCTGAATCCAAATGAACGAGGGTGCCGTTAAGGGATTTGTACAATAATAATAATAATAATAATAATAATCCAAAAATTTAAGCATGATACTTCGAGAAGGGCCTAAGACCTACTTATAGGGTTTTACAATGCTAAGTAAGAAAATAAATTGTAATAATTACAAAAATTATATGATAATAATGATTCACAGCAAATATTATTATGAATTAAAAAAATTTATGTTATGGTAGAAATTATTGTGATATGAGAAGATTACTCCGATCACATCACCTATGCGGAAAATAATTTCAAGAACCAAAAATAAAAAATGTCATGATATGATATAATTAAATTATATGTATTTGTTATATTTATTTACTTTAATATAGTAAATATTAATTTTATATGTTATACAATACATATTTAGTTTTTTTTTTTTTATTTCAATCATGTTTCACTCAAATTTCTTTGTTTTTTTTTTTTTTCACCTCTGTTATAAAGTTAACTTATGATTCTTAAAAAAAAAAAAAAAAAAAAAAAAAAGAGGGAGAGTTAAATTAAAAAATCTCTAAATTACAGTGACATTTATACTCAAAGTTTGACCAGCTCCAATAATGGATAAGATATGCGTCTATCAACCCAACTCCTATTCCCATCAAACAACAAACTCTACCATATTGCTTATCGCAATCTTGTGTTGGAAGGGCCTTAGTATACGCTTAAAAACATGATAAGAAAACCAAACGACAACCATCTTGCTTCTTTTGAGTTCTAAGCAAAAATGGCTGAAGTCGGGGGGAATTTCCCGAAATTTGAACACTGGCACGGTCAAGCATCTCGCTGTTTCGGGCGGCTGGCCTTTTTTCTTCTTTATCTCTATTTTCGATTCCCCCGGCCCCTGTGGCTTAATCATTTATCGTTGTTGCTTTTTACTAATTCACTAGATGCCGTTCTTTTGTTCCTAACGACCCTCACCGTCCGTCTGGAGGGTCAAAGCAAAATTTTGGTGCGTAACCGAAACCAGGGTGTCTATCTTTTTATTATTATTATTATTATTATTTATTTATTGGGTGGGGGGAGTCTACATATGTCTATTGACTTTGATTTTGATCATGTATTTCAATATAAAAGCTTAGGTCAAAATAATAATAAAAGCACCGATAACATCTTGCAAGTTCTCTCCATTTTTTTTTTTTTTTTTTTAAATTATTTTTTCAATTATGATTTCTCTTTTTTATTTTTTATTTTTATTTTTATTTTAAATTTTTTGCAGGAAAATGCCCTCTTTTCATGCTTAGACATGTTTCTGATGTTGACGATACTAGTACTTCCCTTGGGTTATATGCATCGCCGCATCCCCTGGGTGTGGGTGATAGCTCCGTCAGTTCTCCATGGGATATCAACCATGACGATTAACACATGCATGGCTTCTCGCTCTTGGGCGGAAGATTGGGATTGTGACACCACCATGGTGAGTCACCATTTTTTTAGCCAATGGCTATTTCTTTTCAATCGCTTGGTGCTGCTTAGTTAACCCTAACAATTATGTACTATTTTAATATATATATATATATACTTAAATAATATAATTTATTCATAATTTTATATTATATGAATTTATTTTATTATTTTTTATTTTAAATAAATTTTACTTTGTACTTTAAAAAAGAATTAAAATAAAAATCTCTCTATCATGCATCTAAGCTCCAACCCCTCTTGGTTTTTCTCTCTTTTTTCTGTTTTAATTTGTACTTTTGATATGGTGGGATTAGTTGTGCTCTGTCCCGTGAATAATGTTTGGCAGTTTATGAGTTATTATCAAAATACAATCTATAAATTTATCGTTTAATTTTTTATATCTCTATAATATATATATATATATATATATATATATATATATATATATTTGTAATGTTTACCAAAATCTATCATGTTGTAGTAATGTTTTTTCTTTTCTTTACACGAGAGGCGTTTCCATTTGATTTCATGTGTACCTTATATTTGTGCAGACCAAAGTTACAAAAAAAAAAAAAAAAAAAGAAGAAAAATTTAGGCCCCAACTTTGCCCGAACTACAACAATTTCTTTCCTTTTTCCATTTTGTTCATTTTGAGTAATGAAACTCGAACTCTTCTGGAGTGAAACACGAGGTACAAAATCTGATCAACCTTAGGCCTCGCAAAGATTGCTACTATAAATGTGATCGCTTCGGGGTAATCTCTATCCAAGCATATATCTATTTGGCATTAACACGAGAGATATATATGGCCCATTTGTGCAGCGAAAGAAAATCGACACGAATGAGATAGCCATGGCAAGCCAAGAAGATGATGAAGCAGAAGAGGAGGAAAAAGCTGGAAGAACGGCAACCAATCAAGAGGAGCAAATGCAGGAATGGGCAACCGAATATGATGAAAATATGAAAACCTTATTAAACAGGGAGGAACAACCTGATCTTGCTGCAGGCCTCAACTGCCAAGGAGATGATGATAAGTGGTTTGATGAGAAGCAGCAGCAGAAGGATATGTTAGCAGAGCTTCATGGGACTATAGAACTGTACCAAGAAAAAGAAAGAAATTATGGGGAATTAATTGAAAAGTGTAACCAGAACAGAAGTGAGCTGTCTCGAGAGTTCTTGGACCCGATACTTCAGAGAGCAGTCTCATCAACCGAACATTACAGGGCCTTGTACATTGATTGTTATGGCACTTGCCGGAAGGTAATGGAACAGAACGTGAGCCTCATTGAAAAGCTATGCTCCAACACTTGTGCGTTAGCCGACGAGCAGCAGCACTTGCACCAAGTCATTGATCAGCTTGAATACAAATGCCAACTGCTCGAGGAAGACAAAGAAAAGCTTACAGCCAACATTGTGGTCCTGAATGCTACTGTGGAGCTCTACCGTGGCTACATGCATGACCCCATGTGATTAGGCTCTTCCTTCCTCAATTAGGCTTATGGACAAGTTCTTCAATTTACTTCTCTCAGACAATTTTCACTGCAAAGCCTGCCCTGATAACACCGATTGCTCCAAAATGGTTTCTCGTTCATTAGTGCAATTCACAGCATATTCGAATTATTAATGGTTTCTTTCCATCCATATTGGTACTTCATTTCACATTATTTTTCACTTTGTGTAACTAGATGGTGGTCAAATTTGATTTCTAGCTAGAGCTCCCGATATCCAAATTGATGATTGACGACGGTTAGAAAATTGGTTATTTGTTTGTAGAAGTATATGATTGAAAACGAATATCGTGTGCTCGATCTTCCCTGCTATAATCATCTAGCCTTCACTTTGTTTAACATGATTTCAAGCCAACTCCGTCTCTTTCTCTTGTTTGCCTTTTGCCTGTCTTCTCTCGCGAAGTTCCTTTCTTTTTCTTTTCTTTTTTTTTTTTCCTTCCCATCTCAACATATCTTAAGTAATAATATATGACTTACTTTTTTTTTTTTCAATGAATCATTTAAATCACTAATTTTTTTAAAAATATATATATATAAATAAATAAAATTGATAAACGAAAATGGACATGGTTGATTAATTTTTTTTAAATTATAAAATATACAAATAAGTAAGGCAAGATGTGCAAGTAAGTATTATATAATGTTTAACTAATTATCCAGATGCATCATACATATTTGTATATTTTATTTTAGTTATTTGCACATTTTGTGTTTTTTCTTTTTAAATATGCGGGAGTCCACAAGTCTAAAAATTGTAGAGTTTTTTTTTTTTTTTTTGGGGACCCATGGGAATAAACACTTGCTGGTGCATGCGGGTGCAATTGTTACTTCTAAAAGCACAAGTTTTAATAATTTACTAAAAAATTTCACCGACCCTTTTCACGCGCATGCAATAATCCATCATTCCTGCAATTATGATTCGGAGTATGCGAAGTTCACATGAGGTATAATAACACTTATTACATAAGAATTCAAGAGAAATATTACTTTTTTTTTTTTTTTTTACATAATTTCACCCTATTTTTTTCATTGTATTTATGTCAAACTCCAAAACCAGTAAAAAAAAAAAAAAAAATCTCCTAGTAAGTAAGTAGCAACACACCTGCATATATCTCTAGAATCAAAATTGCAAAAGAAGACTGAAATGAGACATGTATAGACTGGGCTGGGCCTGAATTGGAATTGAATGATGTAGCCTCAAGAAGGCTAGAACGGGTTTGGGTCTAACATAAAAGCTCGTTGTACCCCGTACGACAAGATTCATTTTTCACGTCTATGGCTATATAGTTTTTTTCTTTTTCTCTTTTTTTATCCATCTCTGAACAGGTCTTTGCTTGTGCGCGTGGCATTGTGGCAATCCGAGAATGCATTAGAACATTGGTACAAGTGGTTCTTGGACACGGAAGACATTCACTTTTCACGTGCGTTAGCGGACCACTGTCTTAATTAACTATAAATTAAAAACCCAAATGGTCAGTGCAACTGTGCAACCAAACTAAAACATATATGCATACTTGAAAGTTGAAACATTGCAAAGCTCTTGTTCTTATTCCTCTTAACTATTCTTTACCCATGTATTTGGGTTATGGGTCCGATTAAGTATTTTACGCACGACTCAGCGTATGAATTCTTCTTAGAAAGGAAATCAGGGTGTTTGGTTTAGTTGATTACTCAGTTATTCAACAAGATAATTACTTTTATCAATCACCAATAGTTTTACCGGTTTTAAAAAGTATTAAACTTTTATTTTCAATCTCCAGCTGTCAATCATAAGGTGTTAATTACCCACTTAATCATGAATTAAATTTCCTCCGTGAATAAATACGTAGACGAGCATATTGGTTGGAATGTTTATGTGCGCCCCATGTGTTGGAAAGTGGAGAGTCCAAGCAAATTCGGAGAGCTTCAACAACGGACCGGAGCAAGCAAGAGGAAAGAGATATGATATCAAAATTCAATAAAATGTTGCTTGTTCTGACCCGTTGTTGATGTTCTCCAAATTTGTTTTGGGCTCCGTCGTTCCCAACATCGCCATTATGTATGTACATGTATGTGTACAAAAATATGAGCTTTGAGTGACAATGGGCACAAAGAAACGGGAGAGGAGGAGCCAGGCAAGCTTAATACAGACGTGACATTCCCACAAAGGATTGTCTAGGAAACGGCCGACCCAGCAGAAGTTAGTGGGAGACATCAAAGCGTTAAGCACAAAGGAGAGAGACTCCCCCCTGCTATCTCTCTCTCTCTCTCTCTCTCTTTCTCGATAAAGACGAGCCTGACGTTGTTGGCCTTTTCTTTCGCAAAATTTAGTTTGTGCTTTGGTTTTTTGTTTAATAATGTCGTCTATATAGGTACTTTTCACGTACCCCACCAATAATTTCAAAGCCATTCTGCATCCTTCCATACGAGTGCAGGCATAGTTTATATTAGTTTTTTCTTCTTTTTTTTTTTTTTTTATTTGGGGTTACAAGAAATATCTTTTAGGTTATGGTGTTCAAAGTTCTGGTGAGCGACGGACCACGTTGGCTAATTATTAATATATACACTTTGAAATATACATAGAAATCATCAATGGCACACAAGCCAATGGCGATTTCTTAATCGCTTCGATTCACCTTTAATCCAGGACTATCATGGTTGGGGGGGGGTGTGGAAGGGGAGACGAGAACTTTATAAAGAATACTAAAGGACCAAAACAAGAAAAAAAAATAATGGATAACTACCACTTTTATGGGGTTTTAGGGAGAAAGAAAGCAATCGGAAAAACATCATAGGCGTCCTTTCCGTCCTCTCCAATTTTATTCCGATCCCTCGTCTACACAATCACGGTGTACATAAGTGTCGTGCCAAAGAAGAATTAAATTCAATTGACGTTACATTTTATAATCATGTCATTTTGACACATAATTCGAAACTCAGGTAAAGTTAATTTACATACAAATTAAAATTTTTAATTCATGTACCTTTTATAATACATCATTTTA
This sequence comes from Rhizophora mangle, assembly GCA_037832345.1. NCBI lineage: Eukaryota > Viridiplantae > Streptophyta > Magnoliopsida > Malpighiales > Rhizophoraceae > Rhizophora > Rhizophora mangle. Next base: position 666,756 of record JBAPLJ010001034.1, read on the forward strand.
TTGAGGCAAAAAAATTGTTTGAGGAAGAAATTGAAGAAAATTAAAAATTAGGAAGCTCGATGGTCAGAGCAAAAGAAAAGAAAAGGTATCATCAATTTTTATTAAACAAACTGTTATAATATATTATATTATTTATATTTAATAATTTAAATTTTTAAGTAAAATAATTTTTTTTAATGTAATAACAAAATATTTATAATCATGTGATTTTACAGTTAAACTATTTTTTCATTATAATATATGATCATTTGACTTTTTTATGAAAAAAAAAAAAAAAGGTATTTAAATAGAATGTTTTCTTGGCATAAATCATGATGAATATTTTATTTGTGCTATAAATGATAATCTGATGTTCTTGCTTTGGAGGTTTTATATAAAAGGTTGCCCTCCATTAGTGCTATATACTTTCATCGAATAATGGAACACAAAGATGATCCCATTTGTCCCATTTATCCAATATCTCTGGCCTTGCTTCTGAAGCCTTTTATATTTTATTGGTGACCTAACAATCAAAATGTTGGTAGAGCTTTGGAGCTATTTCGAATTATAAAGTAGATGTCAATAGACCCATTTAAGTTGCACCACCAGCTATTTCGATGTTGGCTCACATCCGCGTCACCCCAGTTATAGCCATGATATCATCCATTTGCACTGCATTAATAATTTTCGAAATCACAATTTCCATGCCCGAATTATTATTATTATTATTATTATTTTTTTTTTGGGGGGGCCAGATATATAAAAAATAAAATGCTCCGTTTAAACTTCAGGAGTTGTCTTGATCGACAAATACCATTGTTTTTCTTGTACTTACTTATACGATGGGATTTAATTTGATCAAACAGACCCAAACATTGATAAAAATAAAGACCCATGCCCAGAAATTCCCTTCTTTTTTTTTTTTTTTTTTTTTTTTTTTTTTGTCTTTTTGATGAGATATTCAGGGATTTCTAGCTTCTGATCGAATACAGCAATGGAGAGCCATGTTGACCTTATGAAATTCGAATGGACTTTGTTTATTTTTTTTTTTCATGCATGCCATGGATGATAATGAGGAAAACCTTTTAGGCAATGTGCTCAATAATTTACTGACAAATGCGTATAACGCATGGTGATGTTGTCATGTCTCCTTTGAGGGCTAACCGTGCTATTGGCAACCAAGTCAGCAAGATTCTTGAAGCTTCACCTCCAGATTATTCAACCATGCAATCAAAGCCAACTTATCCCATGCGACCATCGATCACCTATCCCAGAATGAATGCTATACCAATTATTTTGTTTTCTTATACAGCTGAGGGCACGCTTCTGTCCTGACTCTAAGTCAGACCCCAATTTTATCCAGAATTCGTAAACATATTTAAAATAATAATAATAATAATAATAATAATAACAACAACAAATATAAATTAAACACATTTTACTTAATTTTACAAATAAATAAAGTTAAATATAAAAAAATTTCTATATTATCTTTTTATTATTCTTTATGTGTTATTATGCAGTGATATTTTATTTTAAATTTCAAATGAAGTAGATATCATATATAATATAAGGAAACAATTCATAATGAGGCTAGTTTAACCCAAATGTATAGAGTCACTTTTTTTTATGAATTAGGGCAATTATATATATATATATATAAAGAATTCAATTACACTGTCTATGGCTATCAGGACATGTAAAAACAAAAATTACAACTCAAAAGAAGAGATCTTCACGAGACGTAAAAGCTTTACGCCTTTTACGTGAAAGGTGAGAAAGATTAAAATTCTCACAAATGTATAAAAAGTAAATATAATTAAATTAAATTTATTTTAAGTTTGAATAATTCTTGCTCTCATGTTATTGCATGTACATGTAAGAGAAGCTCAAAAAGATATAGAGTCAGTTTAATATTACAGTTAAATTTTATTGTTATGATTAGTAAATTGACAGTCCTAAAATTTGTTTGGTCACAGTCTTTAGCATTTAAAATCCTAGTAAAAATGAAAAAAATTTATAAAAAACAAATTATATATTTTAAAAAATATATAAAATTGTGATATATTCTTAATTTTTTTTACCATTACAATTTTGAAACTCAAATTTAAATTATAGTACATTTTTGCTAATTGAAACTTTTTGAATTTACTAAATACTATGAACCAGAGTTTAGTTCAAAAAGCAAGTTACCGTAATTATAATCCCCAGCCACACCCACAATGCATATTGGCATTGAGGCACAGGTGGCCAAGTCCAACGTCTCACGGTGGGGATTGGAATAGGTGAACTGGTAAAGCCACTTTTTTCTTTTCTTTTCTTTTCTTATGAACGAGAACGAGGCCAAGTCACAATTGGACAATAGCCTTTTAGACTTACAAGGATTTTAGAAAATAAAATTGTGTTTGTTGTAATAACGTCAACTTTTAGCACAACGATTAGCGTCTCATCCCGACATTCTAGCTATGGTTGCGGCCTTGTGGGGTCGGTCTGTGCCTGGAAGGCATGCTGCGATTGGATGGACGCTCAGGAGAAATTATTGGGTGAGACCAGAGGGGTAGGTGGGGCCCATGGTGGACCGAGTTGATTACGGTCGCACTATTGGAGAAATATATTTAAAAGTTATTGATTTTAATTAAAAGCGTAGCCTATTTATTTTTCTGATGCATGCACATTATGTCTACAGAGACTAGTGTGCCTATAGATTAGTTCAACATGAAGATATTCAGGATAAGCCCCAAATCAGTCTTAAATTTTTATTTATTTTTAAATGTAATATTATCATTTTTTTTATTTTGCCAAATGAGTACAATATTTTTATTTTTATTTTTATTTTTATTTTAATGTTCTACATCAATCTTAAACTTCTATACATTTTTGAATTTAGTCTTATTATCTTTTATTTTTTCAACTGAGTATTATAGTTTTTTTTTTTCCACTGAGTCCAGTTTTGATAAAATTTAGTTAATCTATTAAAAACTCCTATTTGACTAAATGTAATTATACTCTAAAAAAAATCAAAATCTCATCCAAATATGGACTCAAATAAAATAAAAAAAATAATGAGACTATGTAAAAAAAAAACCCAATAATTATTTTTTTTAAGGATAAGGCTACAACTTTGAAATATTACCTTTTTTTTTTTTTTTTATAATATTTTTTGAAAGCAAAGGACTAGGACCATATATTTGGAATAAAAATGCAAATGAATTGAAGGCAACAAGAGCTCTCAAGTCACCTAGGAATGAAAACCCTCTCCTCGTGGCCTTCCTTATTATTTTTTAACCACAAGCACAAATATGGTATTGTTGTCAAAGGCGAAAAACATATACGGAGCATGAAAAGGAAAGATGTCAAAGAAAAGGTAATGTATGTAACTAAAAGAATAAGGAGATATGAAGAAAAGGAAGGCAAGAAAAAAAAGAAAAAGAGAAGAAACTTTGGATGTGACCATTGTCTCCCAATATTCCAAAGAGGTCCACATCAAATCAAGCTCCCCTTCTGTAATGGAGGGACCCAAAATTGCACTAGGAGTAGCCCTCCCTTCGCATATACATTCTAAAAGTCACCTTCCCTCAATTCAATAGCATAATCCTACTAAGTAGAGCTACCCCTCCCATGCGTTCTCTCAATTGGGACTTCAATAAATTCTTTCCAATTACTTGAAATAGTCCTTTTACAGTATTTAAAAGATAAATCTATTTTTTTATAAAAAAAAAAATTGAATAAGAATTTCAAATAACTTTTGATTTTAATTTACGTATATAATTTTTGACATATTTATTATATATATATTTTTGGTTTAAAAAAAATTCTCTCCTACTTTAATTACTCTTGTAACATTAACTACCATACCATCTAGGTAAATCGAAAACTAACCCTTGTGATTATTTCCCAGTGTTATATATGTTTGTAAGCCCTAGTATACTTTATCAAAAATAGGGGAAAAAATCTCTTATTATTTATGGAAAGAAAGCAATATTGAAATATTTATCTAGAATTTACAACTGCCTTAAGTCTAGAAATCTTCATATCTCATCATAGGAACATTATGAATTAAATCAAAATAAAAGAACAAAGGCCTCAGGATAATTGAAGGGTTTGGGGGGCTTAGATCATATCCAACACTATCCAGGGTTTCTTTTTTTTTTTTTTTTTTTTTTTTTTTTGTCCTAATCTTGCCTGTAGGATTGCTTGCATAAATTCTTGGAACGGAATATTTACGAAAAGCTAATTAAATAAAATTAACTAGGGAAACAAACTTCTTTTTTTTTTTTTTCCTTAATAATTTGACTACAAACATTGATTCCACAACTTTTCTAAGGAAAAGCAGACATTTTCACAAGAAAAAGATTCAACATGGATGCTCCTTTTTTTCTGTCCTTCAAATGTGGACATCTAATTTTTCTTTGATGCCCTACTATCCTTATTGGGCTAGCACGGATATGCCAATATCTTGGATGAACTTTCCCACTTCATAGCCCCAACAAAATGTAGTACACAAGAGTTATAGGCAATGCAATTAGCATCCCAAATATGACACTGCAAATTCAAAAGTTAAGTGATGAGAATAAATGAAAAGAATATGAAATTAGAAAAAAAAAAAAAAAAGGAGAGATATGATTGTTTTGCTATGAAAAATATACTCACGCTGTGCTTAGAATATCAGGGTGCACGTTGTATTCCTTGGCAAAGACAAAGGGTACAATTCCTTGGGGTAGAGATGCCTGCTCATTTGTTTGGCAATGCAAGCACAGGAATGGCAAAAAGACATCAGTAGTAGCACAGATTTTTGTAGTTCACTTCAAAATACGAAACGACCTCTCATTTATGCACAGTTGGATTTTAATTCCTGGGTTTATTTGCTTGCAAGTGCAATTTTTTTTTTTGGTTATTCTAGCTGCAATTTTTTCATGTCAGATTTCTGCCATCTCCAGTATGGTTGTTTGGATTTTCCCTAGTCCCCACCCCATAAGGTTGTCAAGTTGAAAACTAGAAAAAAAAAAAAAAATGCCAGTTCCCCATTAAAAGAAAAGGGGGGTTTTTGTTTTGTTCATTTGGCAATATCAGTCCTCCAAAAACCCAGTTCTGATACCACCGTAAGGAAGATTCAATGTATTCTGCACAAGGAGTAAAAATTAATTTATCCTTTTTCTGAACATTAAAAAAAAATAATTGATGCCTCATTTACATGTTTTGTATATTATAATATCCAAATAAAGACAAATTCAACAGATAAAAATAATAATAAAATATCTTATCTGGAGATAGCAAAATTTTTAAAAAGAAGAAAGGTTTTTGGAGCTTTTGAAGTTAAGTTAGATTGGTTGTGTCAGAAGGAGACAAGAGAGAGAGAAAAATAAGAGAAAGCAAAAGAAAAGTAAGAAAAGAATGGTGGTGTGCAAGCGACCTGGACAATGGCAACGTGTAAGAGCGTTCCTTTAAGGCCAACAGCAATGGAAGCAGCTGCCATGACAGCTGGACCTGCAAGGAATCTCACGGCCATGGCAAAAGCTGCAATGGAATTTCCACATGCTATGATCTTGGGTTGCAAAGCCATGAACAGACCTGTAACCATTCACAACGCATCAAAAAGTAAACAAATTGGGGGCATGCCCATCACCACCACCACCACCACCCTTTGTCGCTTGTCAGATTACATTTTGTGTTTTTCGTGGACTTTTCATCATCACTCCCACTAACCCCATCAAAGCACAAAACATGGAAAAAGGGAAAAAGAGTAAATATTTACAGATAATTATAAGGACTGATGGATGAAAGCTAAAGAAACCCAACAACATTTTATCATCATGGTATATATACTGTGTTCCTTGCTTTGCTAAGTTTGCTTGCTGCGTTAGAATATTAATAATGAAAAAGTAAGAGAGAATCCAAAAAGATCTCTTACCCAAAGGGAGAAAGAAAAGAAAGAAAGAAAGAAAACACCAAGCAGCGAAAGTTAAAAGAGAGGGTTCAATGTGACTGACCTAGACTGAACATGGCCATGCCAAGCCCTGCATCTGACAGAATGGAAATGGACTTTGCGATGATGGCCGGCATTTCTACATGCCACCTGCAAGAAACCAAAACCCAACAATATTCCAAAAATTAGAAAGAAGAAAAACGTAAAAAATAGCCAAAAAATATATATAAAAAAAAAAAACTCACCCCAGTCTCCAAAATAGATGGTATAGACAAAATAAACCTCAAACCCACACGAAATCTTAATGGATTCAATTGAGGCAGAAAGGGGCTAAAGATGATATGTGTATGAAGTACCTGAATGAAACTAGAGACCAAGTAAGACCGATTAAGCTTGAATAAGTATTGGGGTTTCTAATGAGTTTCCTCCAAACCATAATCAGTATAAGCCTTGTCATGACACTTGTTGGAGGCATGGTTTTGGGCTTTCCATCACCCGCTTTCTGGCCTTCATGGTTGTTCATTTCTTTCTCTAATCCCCCTCTATTTCCAAAGCTAAAATCGTCTCTTTCCACATATTCCTCTTGATTCTCTCTATGCCCTTCAGTTGGAACTGCCGACGGACAAACATGAACCACAAACCATTTAAGATCTCCAGAAAAAGTTAAAAGACCCCATCAAAAATCGTGAACTGAGAAAGCCAATTAAAATTGAGAGATGAAAGAAAGGTTAAAAAAGAAAAAGTTATGACCTTTTCCTGGAGAAACAGCCAATCTAACTTCTTTCTGATCATGACCACCATAATCGTGGCTACCAAACACATCAGAAACAGGAGAAGTACTGGAACTCCAAACGAACATGTGGAGATCCCTGCCACCGTCTTCAACTTTTTGCTGAGCTTGGCCGTTAGGCCTCTTTGCGCCAGCATTAGCAGCAACACCCTTTGAGCCAGTTGGTGAAAACATGCCTGGGTTTGGTGCTGGATAATGGGTTGCACCAGCAGTTCCATGGTAATGGAACCTTGGTTTGTTACCAGTTCCACCATCTTCCTCATAGTTTGATGGCCTGGGCGTCGGTCCACGCGACGCCGACATGCCATACACATCAGAAGCACCAAAATTTGAGTTTCTCCCGGAAGCCATCATGGAGTAAAAATCAGTGTGATTGAAACTTGACCCTCTTGGAGTTGGGTTTCTTGATGATTGTAAAGAGTATATCTCTGCATTGGTTAGATTAGATGGCCTTGGGGTAGTGGACGATAGCCCTTGAGACCTTCTGGAGAAGATGTCTGATCTCGAGGCATTGGATTTTCTTACAGTGACATGCAACTTGCCATCTTCCTTGATCTCTGCTTCAGTTTCTAAAGGCTGTCTACCATCAAGCGACATGATATCAGAATCGACATGGATTGACACAATGGAGCCAGCAGTGTCTGGAAATTGCTCAGAAATCAGCAATTTGGCACCCCTGTATTCAAACATGAATAGCATCAAAGTGTACCATATGATGCACTGAAGGACAACTATTTGCACCATTAGACTACCAGAAAATTCACCATACATCCCTTTGAGCAAAGGAATGCCCATGACAAGAGTGTTTGGTAGAGTTGAGAGTGAAAAGAGCGTAATGGTCCATTCCAAGCAACCCCTTTTGCTCAAGTTAGTCCAAAGTCCGAGCACAAATAGAACTATGATCTTTTGGAGAGTATCAGCTGCTATGAAACGAATGTTCATGGCATAAGGATTGTTAGTGGATATGAAATGGAAAGACAGGAGAGGGACTGCAAAGAGAGCGACAAAGCGATTGATCCCAGAGCACTGATCAGGGGTGAAGATTTTCCACCATTTGACTGAGCCATAAGCCAAGATCATAGCCACGTAAAGTGGCACCATTGCTGTCATTACATGGTAGAAATCTGATAGTGTGATCATCTTTGGATACTTTTAAAAATCACCTAAAAAGAATAATCAAGACTTCAAGTCTAGACTTAGATATTGCGAGAAAGAAACGGATAGGAGTTCAGGATCAATCAATATCTGAACAAGAAGAAGAAGAAGAAGAAGAAGAAGAAGAAGAAAAAGGAGGATATCTGTTACGCTGGAAATGGTTGTGGTGGTGGTGGTGGTGGTGATGATGAGAAAGGTAAAGCATGTGGTTTTCTGGCTCTGGGGCTGTGGGTAATAAGCAGAGTAGAGTAATTCTTTTTGCACTATTCAATATACAGCTCTGCTTTGAGAGTTGCGAGCAAAGGTTGTGCTTTCAGTCCCCAAAGCAGAGGGTTTGCTTTTTTTATTTTATTTGTTCTTTTCCCTTTTGTTTTCAGTTGTGTTTGGACTTGACCAGAGAGACAGAGAGATAAAGAGAGAGCGTGCGACTGTGCAATTGGATGGTATTTGTGTAATTTTGACATTTAACTTGGTAAGTTGTTATGTGGCTCTATCTTCTATGATGGACTACATGGTGGGTACAAGGTGCTGTAGAAAAAAAGCATTTTGGTTTGTGGGTTGGGGGTGTGTCCCCAACTGCATGTTGCCGTTTGGGATCATTCTCTAAGCCATTGTATTGTAAAGAGCCACTTTCTTTCTCCCCTTCCATCTCGACCTCCTTGTATTCCCTTTTTGGCCCATGGGTTTTTTGGTAACTGAACCGATATGTGTGGTGTTTTTTATTCTGCATGTTGCTGTTTGGGATCTTTTTATGCCATTTTATTGTACAGAGCCACTTTCTTTCTCCCCTTCCATCCCTACCTTCCAGTATGCCTTTTTTTGGCCCATGGGTTTTTTGGTAACATAACCAATATGTGTGCTGTGTTTTTTTTTTTTTTTTGGTTTTTTTTTTTTTTTTGTACTAGTTGAATCAATGGATAGAAAATTAATTATAAGTGAGATAAGACGGTATGTTTAGTTATTACTAAACTTAGATTTCCAATGCTGGCTCATTGGTTGTTTTGCAATTGTGTCAATATGTGTGTATATGAAGATTTTGAAAATCATCGATCAATTAATTTATTTGATAAAATTAAAAATTAAATTATAATTTAATTATATATTTTTTTTAAAATTATTAATTTTAAAAATTAATAATTAAATTAATAAATAAACCAATTAAAATATAAATTAATAAATTGATCTAAATTTTTTTAATTCAAATAACTAAGAAATTTGTAAAAAAAAAATTAAAAAAAGTAATTTTTTATATTTTAATTTTTAAAAAAATTAAAATTATATTATTAATTTTTTTATATTTAATATTAAATAATAATTTTATCTATTTAATTTTGATGAAATAATTGAATAAGTTAAATTTTAAATTTCTAAATTTTTGGATTTATTTATCGTTTCGATTTTCAAATTTTGCACCATGAGGAGATGTTTGGCTCGGCATAGAAATGAGGAACGCAATATTCTTAAACAATCTTATGGATTCAATAAATAATCTCATGGATTCAATAAATATGTCTACAATTCATCATTTTGGGAAGAAGTGAAAGGATCCACGCGAGTAAGCACAAGGCACTAAAATTGAAGTGGGGATACGACACATTGTGGGAAAGGAGATTGATACCTTCACGTGGACCTTCATTTGTCCAATTCCTTCAACTAAAATCTTACTTTGGCAGCTCCAAATGAGAAAATCCAATGTATTAGGTTTGGATGAAAAGTTCGGTTACTTGGGGATTCTAGTGGGTGTTGTAACCGACTTATTAGTTATCTTTGTGTTGGAATCCCTCAAAGCCAAACTCCATGTCCTATCATGTTCAAAGGGTGCCTGCCAAACGAAAGTTGCTTGCGTTTGGTGCATAAAAATCAACAAGGAATGGATCCATTCGATCTTATAATCATCTGGATCATTAGTTTTGAAATTTAAAGCTGATTTTTATTTTTATTTTTTTATTTTTTTTATGGATGGTTGGATGGTTTCTATCTCCTTTTTTTAATGACAGGATCTCGAGCTAAAAATTTAATATTAATGATATGCATTGTATAAATACCATTGTTAAGAATACAAAATCTCAAGTTGATAGAATAAAAGCAATTGACCAGGCTTATAAATGAAGATTCGAAAAGTCAAGCGATTTTTTGGCGTGTGATCAGAGTTTGATTCGCCCCCGATTGGACCATTTGAGATTCCAGGGAATTATTTAACAATAGTAAGTCACAAAGCTCTTGAACGAGGAGAAACCCGTCCAAATGAAAGCTGAGCGGACCTACATGAGTTCCAAGCTTTTTCATTTTGTGTTTTGGTTTACTCATTGGCCAGGACCAGCATGAACGAATGTGGATTAGGTATATCTGGGGCGCTTTCATCCTGTTTGTCGTGTGTGACTGAGGGAGAACTTTGTGTGACAAGTCTTTGGATGGAGCAATAACAAGCCAATTCATTGTCAATTCGCAACAGGCTAGCTCGCTTGGGGGGACCAAACCGCCCGTGCAATCGTTGTCATAAGAAGCTAAGACGATTCATTGTATCAAACACTATGTGTGACCGGGGAGCAGCTTCTACCATGAACATGTTACATGCAATGTCATTGACATAGAAGTGTAGAGAGAGAGAGAGAGAGAGAGAGAGAGAGAGAGAGAGAGAGAGAGAGAGAGAGTTTCTCACTAAGCATAATCAGCAAAATGAACTTGCATGGATTAGTACCAGAAGCTCTGTGGTCCAGAATTCAAATCTCAATGCCATTGAAAGCCAAGGTTTCACATCAGTAATCACCGGATTCATGTTTCAACTCACATTTTAACTGGTCATTGTAAATAAATAAATAAATAAATAAATAGTAAATAAAAAGAAACAAAAGGGACATGGTTGAAAAGTTCTAGAAATAAAAGTCAGTTTGGGTCAGCCAGCTATATTGCCACCTGGCTATGAGAATTATTGACGAACACGCATCACTAGAAAGATTGGGTGCTATGGGTTAGAGTTTGGCCAATCTGATTCATCATAGAATAAGTCCTAATTAACCAGACAAAAATAACGAACCAAAAAAAAAAAAAAAAAAGATTTATGTTGAGTTAATAAGGAAGGCTTGACTTGTGCCATCGGCCCACCTTTTTTTTTTTTTTTTTTGAATTATTATTTCCTTTTTTTCCCGAATTCCGGAGAAGTGTATGGGATGGATGCATGTGGACGGTTCAGCAACCAGAAGCGAGGCTTTAAAAATTATACCGAACCAACAAATGGACCAAAAAACCAATGGCTCAACAATGGGTTCGGTCTGATATCCAAATAAGACAGACAACCAAAAAGAATTGCCCGATTTGGTTGATTTGGATAGTCCAATCGAACAATCAAACAAGTGAACCGAGGGGATTTTTGATAAAATTTTACTTCTTGTTTTATTTTTTCGCAAAAAATTATATAATTATATTATTTTATTAAGAATACTTATATATATATATAACTTAAATTTTATTTTAATAATATTTTAATTATTTTACATAGTATAAAGATACTAATTATTTTTTTAAAGACAAATTTACTCACCAATCCAACCATTAATTAAACAGGACAGGACCCCCTTCTTCGGATCATAATCCAGTTTAATTATAAAAACTATGACCATATCGGTAGTGAGAAGACAATTTTAATTGATATGAAACAAAACCCACATTCTTTCTTTCTTTCTTTCTGTTTTCTTCTTTTTTTTGGGGGGGGGGGGGTGGGGAGGGGGGAACAAGGGAAAGGAAACGCCCATAATGCTCGCTTACTTTTGTAGCACAAATAATGGAAATTGAACCTGCAAACAGAACATTGATAATATGAAGTCATTCCACCAAGATTTAGGGAAAAAAGAAAACCCTTCTCTTAAAACTAATTAAACCGGAATATAACATTCGGCATGAATTCAAATTTGCCTGAAAGTTTCTTTGATTGCTTTATTGTCTAAAGTTCCTCTCGTGCCTTCTAAAATTAACATCGTATTCACATTTAAGCCTGAGTTTTGAACGCTTTTGGGGCCAACTATAAATGCTGAACCTGGTTCAGCTTGATGATTGAGACTTATTAGACAACTATACATTTTGATATTATTGAAAAAGTTTCTGGTGTGCTTAGTTTCTTTTCTTAGCAGCATTTTTTTGACTTATCTTTATCATCTTAATTATGATATCAAACGAGTCCAGATGAATTTGGTAATTTTCCTAACACAATGAAGCAAGTCCATTTAACTCATCTAAACAAAAAAAGAAAAAAAAATTTTTTTTTTTTTTTTTAAGGAATGTCTATAAATTTATATTATTTAAGCTAAACAAATATATTTCTTAATTCCCATGATTTGGTGATTTGGATAAGAGAATTTCATTCAAGATGTGGTGGATTAGAGTACCCATAAAATTGTACGAATCCACAGATTTCAAAATCCTATGACAAAACTTCCTTCAAATCTTATTTTCCAGAGAGAAGGGTATCTGTTTATTTCTTTTTAATACGGCATTCATGCATGGCAAGAAATGATTGGCTGCAATAGAAGTACAAGTATCAATTCGATTTAGCGGATACGCTGACAGTGGATCCAAATAAATTTTAAGTTTCTCCAATGGCCAGAGGGCTACTGATATGAACTTATCATATACAATCATAAATTAATCTCCAGAAGTGACAAAAACATAAAATAAAATAATAAAAAAAAAAAGCATAAGCGTGCATTGAAATCAATGATGATGAAGGGTGGGAGGGGTGACGGTGGATTGGACAAAGAATGAATGTTTAAATAGAAATGGTGGGGGAGACAGTGATTAACATGTCAGTCTCAGACTCACACTTGAAACCCTACCCCCCCCCCCTCCAATTCACACCTCCACCCCACGCTAAAACTCCAAGCACTATGCTTAATTGCACGCACTGCAATAGGGTTTTATGTTCTCCATGAAAGCATATGGCAATTTCATAATTTTAATTCCAAGACATAGTCTTAAATTTTGTTATTTTGTATTGAGGTAAAGTTCTTGTATAAACTCCCACATTATGTGCAATGTTTATGCATCGTTGGATCTGAGTATAATTTTATGATGAAAATTCTGATTGATTATTTAGATGCTAATATTTTCCTTTTGTCTATTTCCTGACAGCTCTACTGAAGCTCTTAGGTTTGTCAATTAAAGCGTTTTCTCTCACTCACATGCTGCTGCCCCATCTTTGAAGAGATATATATATGTGAAATTTTTTAGTATCTTACGAGGGTCATGTCTGCCTATGAAATTCATAGATGGCAATTTGATTTGATACAGCATTTGTCAATTAATATATTAGAAAGATTCTATGAAAACTGTTTTACATCTTCAACATCATTCACGTTAAATATAATCTCATACTACTTTACTTTTTTCCTGACAAGGTGGGGGGGGGGAGAAAAAGGAATCATGTAAAAGAGCAAATTTCAATGAAATGGAATGAATTGGGATACATCCGATTTCGATGGAAAAAAAAAAAAAAAAGAAAAAAGTCATCATCTTTCTATTGCTTTTTCTTTTTTAGATGGCTGCTTTTACCAACATCCTAAATTTCCTTTTTCTTTTTTCGTCAGTTTTGTCGTCGCTCTTGTTCAAATTTTAGAAATTAAAGTTGAAAGTCAGACCAGAGACTGTTGGGTTAATATCTCCACGTGACATCAGAGTTGTCATTTTAACGCTTTTGATGGATTTACCAGGAGACATTAATTAACTAGGGCTCTTCTCCAAAAAATTAAAAAAAAAAAAATCTAGGGCTACTTGATTAATTTATTAATGAAGAATAATATTATTTTTTAACAATTAAATGACCAAATCGTCGCCACTCTTAACTCTAGGAATGATCTGTATTTTTTTTTTTTTTCACAATGTAATATTTATTTGGAAATAGAGCAATGCTCTCTCTGACCGCAACGGCAAAAGTTGGTCCATTTTTTTTTTTTTTTTTTTTTTAATGTATTTGCACAGAAATATGATTTCATGTCGAATGCCCTACCACGTACCAATGCTTGTATTAAAAAACTAAAATGTTCAGGTCCTAAACTTTCGAATTTACCCAGTTAAGTCCTAAACTTTAAGAAACTTCTAGCCAAAGCAAGATTGTTATCTTCTGTCTTTGGTTAAATTGGAGTGATTACTGATAATAAATCATAAAAATTACATATTACATGTATATGAGATTAGAAAATATTTTTTTTAAGCATATGTTAGCAAAAATTATTCTCAGAAAATATTTGCATTGAATGCCAATATCTTGAATGGCATAGTCTAGGGATAGAATTGTTAAATTCTCAATTTAGAGTTCAAGTATTGACCTGAAAAAAAAAAAAAGCGGATTGATAAGAGAGAAACTAATTATAAATTTATAAATACTAATTCTAAAATTTGAACTAAATCCTATCTCAAAATTTATGTTTAGTTGTCCTTAGACTATATTTTGTAATTATTTATTATGGGACGAATTGGAATAAACGAAAGGAAAAAATTTGAACCTAAAAAAAAAAAAGAAAGGAAAAAACTTAGAGAGAGAGAGAGAGAAGGGAGGTAGAAAGAATATCGAAGGACAAAAGTGTGCATAAAGTTTCTTTAATCAATCAATGTGAGCAAAGGCTGAAATTGAATAGCATTTTGCATTGGTAAGTGTTTCCAGATCTGTGGGCTGTAGCCGACAAAGACCTGTGTTGGAGAATGAAAGCCATTTTTCTGCGAGGGGGGGTTCGCATGGAATTTCAAGAGGACACATCCAATCCCATATTTGACTTTTTTTTCTTGGGAATTAGAGCATAGGAATCGATTGGGGTGCAACTGAATAAATAATAGTTTCGGGTCCTTAAATTGCTAAAGTGCTTCTCTATGCTTAAAGATTATGATATTTAAAGCATGCACACGTGTATGAGAGATACATATATATTTTTTTTAATTAAAAAACTCACTAAATTGTTATTTATTCTTATTTTTTAAAACCAAAAAAAAAAGAAATTTAGATCTAAATTCAAAAAATTCATGTCAATTTTGTCCCTTCAACAATAACCTCACGAATTTTAATTTTTAAAAATTAAAAACAAAACAGTTCTTACTTTTTATGATTTAAACAGGAGGATTTTTAATTTCAAACAAAAATCTGAAAGTATCAAAGTTGTTGAAAGATCAAAAGTATGGGAATGAAAATTTATTTAAAGGTGGAGATCAAACAGTATTATTATAACATATTCGCTGCAACTTGCAACCTAAGTTAACGTGTGCTTAATAAAGCGAATTCAAGATTGAAATCCGTGATTTAGAGGATCAAGTCAATCTTTATTTTTGCTTTTCAGTGCACGCTTTAATTATCCTGTTTATTTTCTTCTTTTCATTTTGCTGCCGTTCATTACGTGAGGTTTTGGGGTTTTAAAGGCTGTTGAGGTTTATTGAAGTAGAAGATTTAAACGAGGAATGAAAAATCGGGAATTTTTTTTTTTTTTTTTTTTTGTTAGTGAAGGCAAAATTCAGTGCACACATGCGGACAAAATTCTACACGAACTCCCTTTTTTTTTAAAAAAAAAAAAGGAAAAAAGCTCTCGAAAAATGGTTTTGATTTAAGGTTTTTTTTCTTTTCTTTTCTTTTTAAAATTGGAGCAAATTTTTTATTTTTTATTTTTATTTAGTTTATGTTTTTTGATTAGTTGGGGTCAGGGTGAGACATTAAAGGTCTGAAATTCTGGAAGAGATTATGATGACGGAAGAAACGAGATCTTGACCTTGACCTGCATTTCAACAGTGGGGCCTGGGGCTGGAGGCTATAAAGTTTGTGGCTCAGCTTAAGACCTGACAGCTATGGCTGGCCCAAACCCGATCCGAATGCATTTTCAAAATCACAATAAACAATTGCCTGCGTTTTAATGGGCTTGGTCTGGAATAGAAGTTTATGTTTTTTTAAACAACGTAGACAACCAAGATTGGACTGCCTCCCCTTGTGGCTGGTTTTTATTTTGGTCCATTTTTGGTGGACATGGAACGGCAACAACATTATCGTTGAACTAGAAATGCAAGTTACGAGAGCTTAAGCTCAGTGTCGCTTTCAGCGTCATAGGTTTCGAATCTGAGCTTTAATTAGTGTCAATTAAATTTAAAAAAAAAAAAAGAAATGCAAATTACAAGTAGTTGATGTAAATCGAATCGTAATAGTGGACAGAGCAGGATCCAGAACATTTAACGACCTGTAAGGGTTTTGAAAAGATAAGAAAAACAGAGTTCCAGCTTTAGAAAGGACTGAACTTGGAGGCTCCACAACACCCCCAATCCCAACTAAAAGGGAAAAAAGAATTTGAGTAACATTTAGTTTCAACGTATCCTGCTTGACTCCTGAACCCCACAAGACATTTGCCGGTGTCACCTCCATATATCGTTTTGGATTCTGGAACCAAACCAAAATCAAGATCAGAGAACAAAGAAAATGATCATATAACAAAGAATTGCAGTGTTGACAAGAGTACACACTGCAATGCTGGATGAAGCAATCTTATCTTTTGGAGAAGTGCTTTGCCACGTTTTGCTATCGTGTGCTACATATGCGCCTATATACACTCAAGTATATATATTATACACCTTATCTATTATAGGCTTGAAAATTCAGGGATTTCCAGTAAATGGTGTAATGGCAAACTTAATACTAGAAACACAATACAACAAACCAAAATTCTGTTCAATCCTGCTCGTTGACTGAAGAAGGTAGAAAGTATATATTCGTAAGTCTCATAAACCCTTGGAACCAGGAAGATCGATCCAATGCAGTTGGATTTCCACCTCCCCACATTCTACATTCTTTAATCTGAGGCAGATGTCTTGGACAACCTTGCAGTCCCTATACATGATATAGCTCCCTTCAGACAAGCAGTTTGCCCTGGATGGTTGTACTCTTGTGATTATGGTGCCACTTGGGATGTCTGTCAGATTCATTCTTAGGGCCTCTATAAACGCTAGTATGTCAAACTCTGCTTCACCCATTTTGTCGTCTTTGCTAAATGTGTCATGATCATACACGGTCTGGAGTCACAAGGAAAAAAAAAAAAAAAAAAAAAATGCTGTCACAAGGAAACAAAAAATCGAAGCTAGGTTTCAGAATATTTCATCTTTTATTGTACAAATTTCATTTATGCAGAATATGTGCCGTTTGCCAAGGCCTTGCATGCCTAAAGGCCTTGATGTTGGGGCCTGTTGATGCAACTAGATTTCTGACCACCTTCCCCATTCATTGCCAAACTTCATAAATGTCAATAAGACATAGGATTCAAGAAATGGAGAAGCACATAGTACTCATGCTGTCCCATGATTGGTTGTTCAGACCCAATAACACAGTCATGGTCCCCTGATAGGACTTTTCATATATCAAACAGCAGAAACCTGAATGTCCCAATACAACATGCAATTATATTCTGAGAATGTGATTGATGATTGTAACATGAAAAGAACAAGTCTGCACCAGATGTGTGAGTTTGCTGTCATCCTTATCTACAAACACTTGCAAATCCAAGCCTAAGTGTTGGAGATGTAACTGTGAATTGAAATTAAATGTGTCCCATTAAAAAGAAATTGACAACTAAAACACCCACCAGCTTGATTGGGAGATTGGGATCTGTGACAGAAAGAGTTAAATCTTCATTCCACTCAGGATTAACATCCTTTTTAATTACACGAGTCTTCAGTCTCTGTATCACATTTGCAAATTAGAATCATGAACGAACGTAGTTTATTATTAACTGCGCTACAAAGAGTAAGTGCATAAAAGGGTCATTATTCCGATGAAAAAAATTATTTTTATTGCATAATGTTTACGTCATAATAAAATAAAATAAATAACTTGATTGTTTATATTTTACGTGAAATTCTTTTTAACAGAAAAGAATAAAAAAATGTTCCTTTAAGAAATCAAAAGCTTTTACAATAAATTAATAGAATCAATTTTTTTTTTCCCTTAATTATAACGTTTTCAAAAAAGTGTCTAAAAATCATTTAACAAAACCAGCAAAAATGTTAAGAATGCACGTGGTCGAGCTACAACCAAGCGTTATAGTTTGAAGGCAGGAACAAGGTATGAAAGCTTTTTGTTTTTCTAAGAAAAGAGAGGGTGACCTGTCGGCCCATCTTGATGACGACGTAAGGATCGCTGCTACGAACGTCGCGGACGGCGAGGTTGACCCCGCGTTTGACGCGAATCCTTAGCAAGCCGAGGAGGGTCTCCATGAGCGAAGCCGATCCTCCTACGGCTGGTGATTTCGGTGAATCCGCCATCTCTTTTTGTAACCCGCCTCCCTCCATTTCCATTCGTACATGCAGTTCCACAAGTCATCACATTAGACAACCAATAAAAAACACACACACAAACACACAATAAATTGACAGTAACAGAAAACCCCTGTACCTGGTAAGAATCTCAGAGAAAAACCAAAAGGTGTAAATTCTGGGCCCCACTGAGTCCGCAAGTAATCAGAAACAAGTTATTAACTTGGATTTAATATTTTTATTCCTCTGCAATTTTTCTTTCTTTTTTTTTGTCTTTGTCCTTTTTCCCAGTTATTGTTTGAAGGTTGGGAGAGGGGGACCGGAATATTAGGTGGCCGTAGGGTGAAACGATTGGAGGAGAATAGTTTAAGGATAAATAATAAAATAAATAAGATACTTTCTTTTTTTTTTTAATTACACTATTTTCTTAAATAATGTTAAATATTATAAAAAAAATTACTTATTACAAAATATTATTTTTATTGATTTAAATAAAACTTTTTTTATCTTCTTAACAATAAATTTTATTAGATAAATAATTATTTCAGCCAAAGAAATAATATTTTAATTTTTTTAATATTTAGTATTATTCTATTTTCTTTCTTGCGTTGACGATGACTTCGGAGACTAAACCCCGGGAAAGGCGCAAACTCAGGCATAACGTGATGATTGTCGCTGTTATTAACACGAGACAACTTACATCATGCAAATACTTCATTTATTTTTGGGAAATTACAGTTTTAGTAATAAAAATTCATTAAGTCTGTCTTTTTTTTCTGTGTTTCTTTTTTCTAAATACTATTTCTATATATATAAAATTAAAATTGATAGAGAGTGCAGAGTTATGCCGCTGACTAAATGGCCAAAGCCTGATGGGGTGCAGAGAAACCAAAAACGGATGAGACATGGGTGTAAAATAGAAAATTATTGCGAGTCGTTCTTCAAGAGAAGATCGTGTCCATGGCTCCCCTCACAAATATGCAGGTCTCCTACCCACCAACGTATGTGAAAATACAACAACGGAATCTCACTCACAAGGCATATCTTAGGTTACTACTACTGCCGCCCTTTGATCCTCAACATTGACGCATATTCCTTGCTTGGACGCTTACTTAAAACATAACATGATGCACTTTTGGGAAGAACAAGAAAAAAACAAACAAAACAGAGAAATCCACAATAACCACAAAGAGAAAGAAAATGCAGGCATCCTACTTTGTCCTATGAGATAGGATTTGCTCCCTTCCTCGATTTAAACTCAGAAATCGAACAAAACTTTGCATAAAGTTGAGGGGGAGCTTGAATTCAAGACTGCCCTCAGAATACACCCCCACATCTCATGGCTAAACTTACAATGCCGACGTAAACAAAATTGAATTACACTTGTGTATATGACATCTAACTTTTCTACTGCGAGAGAATTGCATGTCAAGTCAAGGAGGAAAGTAATCTGATATCAATGCCCCCACAAGAAGTAAACCCTTCCATCTCTAATCACAAAGCCACTCCAAGGAATTCACATGTATAAACTAATTGAAAGGTGTTGTCGCTCGTCGTCGACCGCTGGGTTGGAGACTGGCAATGGCAGATAAATCATCGAATGTGTGCTCCCAACTGGTGGAAAATTGGACCTTCCCAAGGACTAGTTTTTGTTGTAAGGGCCCTACTGAAACACCTTCCTTAATCTTTCAGCAGAACTGGCCGCTCTCTTATTGGTTGGCTCAAGCACAAGAGCATAATTGAAATCTGCGGTCAAAGAGATGTCATTAGTTCAGGCAAGTTAAATGAGATAAGAAACCACTAGGTATACCACATAGTGGCAACCTCACTCACAATTAACACTCATTCTCAATTCAACTGGACAAATAATAAAAAATGGTTGTAACAAGATGTGTAATAACCTTTTTCTTTCTTTCTTTATTTATTTTTTATTTTTAATTTTTGGGTTTTTTCATTCTTCAGACAGGACTAATAATTTCAATTTACCAAACCCTTCCTTTTCTCAATAAATTCTCTCCCCTGCCAAGTGCCCTTGACAAATGACACTTAAAGGTTGTCTTGTAAACAAGGGGTTCGGATTTGCACGTAACAGAGAGGCCAATTCACCTCTTCTGTATTACCCCAATAAAAAGTTTGGAATTGATAAGGTTACCGACAATAGAAATAGAATATCTTAGTGCAAATCCATGGCACAAACTCCTCAACTTCCAATTAAAGGACACACCTAACATTTTGACTTCAAGAGAACAGCATATATCAAGCATAAATCATAAATCAGGAAGAAAACTGCCACTAATATAAATTGCAACACACAAAATGTGAGGAAACAACTCACCATCAATTGCCTCCTTAAAATAGCCAAGAATCTCTCTTGCTGTGCCTCTTCGAAAGTATGCTTTTACATTCTACAACAAACAGGGAAAAATAATATAGAATATTATAAATCATTTCTGCAATATTCTGTTTCACATTCTAAAACAGAATAAACAGAAGACAATGTTACTAAGTAATTCATGACAGACAGAAAGATACATGTAATATACCACATGAAGCCCAAATCATAAGACATAAATCTAGAACTTTTTGTTAACTCTATTATGTGGACCAAATGAAGTTTGATGAGTTGTATTGCCTTTTATTTATTTATTTATTTATTTTTCAACTCAAAAAGCAGGACAAAAAAGATGCACAAGTGCATTAGAACAGGATCTTTCTTTTTTATTGTTTTTGAGGTAAGTACACTAAAGAGTAATACCATAAAAAGTTGTACACAATTGGTTAATTTACTTTTCAGATCCTATTATCATCTTAATGTTGGAATCTAATGCACCAGGATATCCTTTCATCTAGTGTCATATTAATGCTGTCGAATGGCTTCTTTGAAACACAAAGCATCATTCCAATGTAAAATTTTCTGTCGTTAACAATTATCTAAACAAGTTTCATCAACTGAAAAGCAAGCAATTTCCAAGAGCAAAAGTTTAAGAATTAGTATGATCAAATAAATCTCACAACCCCATGATCACATCACATAATCATCAAGATAACAAGAGCCTCTTATAATGTAAATACAAGTGTTTACAAGTTGCATATTCAAGTAAATTGTTGTTCCCATTAAGAAGTCACCTTTTTATCAAGGTTGATGGCCATGGTACAATCAGCCTCAGCCTGAAGGAAACTGGAAGAAAAGCAGAAAAAGCTGTAAAGAATGTATAAGAATTTATAGACTGGTAATATGATCATCTGAATACAAATGTACCTTCCAACTTCAAGATACGCGGCAGCCCTGTTACTGTAATATGTTGCATTCTTGCCATTAAGTTTGATAGCTTCTGTATATCCAATAGCCTTCTGCCACTGCTTATCTTTGAATGATTGATTGCCCTTCATTGAAAGTAAATTATTAGGTGACAGAGTCAGCCACCTTGATCAAACATTTATTATCCCACTGAACAAGTCATATGTACATAGCACATGAGCATGGCGTGAGAATAACTGGTCTTTTTGCATCAAATATCAATTTAATCCAACAAATACATGTGCATGATGAAGCTCCAAGAATAGTAAACTTCATAAACAAATTAAAGGACAGCCCCCTTCTTAAGTTCACACAATATCTCATAACCAGCTCATTGTCACTATAAATGCAGTAACTCAACAAGCAAACTGTTATGGACTCATTTGTTGGACATGTGTATAAAAGATGCGTTAATAAACCTTCAGTTTAAGGTTTTATTTTTTTACTTTATTTTTAAGTTGTTTAAGTTTGCTGAAAACTTATCTCCTAGATTATGCTGTTCCTTAAATTTCGGAGTTTAAACTCAAAATTATAAGTTTTCTATTTTTAACAAACTTGTCTTATTTAAATGACCTGGTAACTAAGTTGAATTTTATCATTACCCTAAAAATTGGGTTCTCTCTCTTAACAAGACCTAAAATTTTAGTCTCCCTTTCATGAGCTGAGCTTTTATTATAAAAAAAAATAGGTCGTTCTAAAAACCCTAATAAAGGAAAGGGACGACTCATAGAGTCGAACTTTCCTGTGAATCGCCTGGTGACAAGATCCTTGGTCAGAAAAGGTAATACAAACATGTTCACCAAATGACAGTCAAGTCAACCTCTTTCTGCAGACATCTACAGAAACTAAGCCCATAACAGACACCTAAATCAGCCATCAAGAATAAAGAAAAAGAGAAGAATAAAGGGAGGAAACCACTTGTGATTCAAGTCAAATCCAGTATGGCAAGAATGTGTATGGTTCAAAAATTAAAAAGGCCGTGGGCGTCCTCGGTGCATGAGGCTCCCTGCTTTGCAGGCAGTTTGGTACATTAAGCCTCATAAAAAAGAAGTCCACCTTTTCTTTAGCCAACTCAGCAGATATTTCCCGGCTGTCAGTGTTGCGTAATATTTTAGACTTTCCAAGCATTTCAGCCTCTTCTTGTAAAGAAGCATAAATGCTCTGCACTGCATCCAGCAAAAAGCGATCACCTCCATGCCTGGCAATCAAGGACACTGAAACAGGACACTTGTCATACTGTCCAAGTGGTATTGTTGCCTGCAAACCCAGAAAAAGGCTCAAAAGCATGCCATTATGTGGAGAAACCATAACTTGTGATTTTTTTTTTTCCCAATGCTAATATCTGAGAGCAAAGTTTTCAGCAGCCTGATGCAAGTTTGCAGATACATTTGCATGCATGATGTGAGGATTTAGGTGTGCAGGAAGGTTTTTATCTCTCTGTGTATATGTGGTGGGGATGGGGGGCTCACCTGACAGCAACCTGATAGGCTGACAATGCTCAACAGACTCAATGAACGAATCTGATAGTCCTCTGATAACATCTCCTTTCCACCTAGTTTTGGTGGCAGATAAGCAGTTGTAGGTATCACCAGAATACCATCATCCTGGACAAATGATGATTTCAATGGACATAAAAAAATCAGCAAAAATAAACCTGGGTTTGTCCAGCAACTCAACAGACAATATGGCAATTCAATCAGGAAAAGAAGATGTAAGTTCATTGCATTATGAAGCAAGTAAATATGCAAATGCTACAGTATAGAAGGAAAATAAAGTTGAATCAACCATTTTAAGCTTCAACAACCTAGCAGAACACATACTGTTCAAGATCAATGCAATCTCAGTTCTAATTAATTGGAGTAGCAACATGAATCTGAAACCCAGCATATTTTCATTCCCTTATAATAAATTTCAACTTATATTACCTTTTTTTCAGCAAATGGATGCCTTGAACTGTATCTAAATATCAAATTACCACTTTTTGTACTGTTGTAGTTTGCAGCAGATTCATGGATTTCAAATTCAAAAAATTAACATTTCCAAATAAAGCAAATAAAGTGATGTCTAACTAGGCTCCCACACTGTGAGGTATGAGAAAGGATAAGATACATGCAGCCTTACCCCTGCTTTCATAAAGAGGCTGTTTAAGTGACTCAAACCTATGACTTCTAGGTCACAATGGAGTAACCTTACTGTTATAACAAAGCTCACCTCTTCACAAAAAGCAAATCAACTCCAGAAATATTAGGTGAACAGAATATGATTCTGCTTTGCACCAAGGAATGCACATTAAATTTATAAAAAGTATAACTGAAATTTCAATCAGTCTGAGCACAAATGTCCATAACTTACTTAAAGCATTACCTTCAAGAGAGAATTGATTGCTGTCCGCATTTCATTTTTTATGGATCGGCAAACTTCAATTTCTGTTTCTGATGTCTTTATTTCATTTATTTGTGCAGAGATAACAGGATCAAGAATAGGCTTTTCCATGTTAATCCATTCCCCATGATTACACTTGAACTCATATCTGTTAAAAGGTTGGACACATCAATATAGATGCATTTCTTATTCAACTGTCAAAGCTGTCATATGAGAGGACTTAAAATCACATACAACAAAACCAAATACAATAGCAAAAGCCGGCATTCCCCATAAATAGAAAGCAAAAGGCTTAATAACGAGAGACCAATAAATACAACTTGGCTTAAAAACAGCACTGTATCAGAAATATTTAACTTCTTATCCCAGAGCACAGCAGATATGTAGATGGAAACAGGGATCCATTGCAATTCCCAACCTACTCCCAAGTTTTATCATCAATGCATGGTTTCTACAATGTTAGATCACATTTTCCATCCATATCTGATTGACTGTTATTCATAGTTTTCAAGTTGTTTCCAGATGTTAAACAAGCAGTAAAATGAGCACAATTTGTGTCATCAGACCACAAGGGAAAACATGACCACTATTAACCTTTTCTAATCTTCCTTTGACACGATTCAAAAAAAAAAAAATCATGAAACCAAGTATAAAGTTCACCTGTGAAGAACCTGCATAATATTTGCAAGCAATCTTATTGATGAAGTTTTAATTTCACCATTTCCCTTCTTGCTGTGGAATTCTTTCAAGCTTGGAACTTTTGAATAGAGCAACTTCTCAAGAATTTCATGCTTCAACACTTGTCCTGAAGGTATTGCAACAAAATGTTACTATGAATGTTCAAGAAAAATCATCAAATAGCAGTAAGAAGATTGACAGGATGATCTGCAGATGAAATCAAGGCCAGGATGCACACAGGAGCAAAACATACTTCCAAACACTTTCTCGGTAGATTTAATCACCACCTGGGAAACCCTTTCGACAGGCATTTTAATTAGTTGAAAACAATCATCAGCTATTATAATTTGCCTAGGATTGCGTTGGGCTCCAAATGGAACTTGCAACAGCAGGTGGCCAACACGATGCAGAATGTTTGGATCCTTAGCAAACCACCCTGCAAGAGTTATTCCAGAGCCATCACCATAAAGTCTCAACAACAGGACAAGAAAGCATAAGGAACCATCCAAGTCAGAACTTGAAAAAGGTCCAAACAAGACAATGATGCAAATGGAAACATTAATATATATCTAGAGACAAAAGTATGTCGCTGATCCATACCAAGGGCTGTTTGGTTTCAAGAGAAAACACTCAAGAATTGTCGCAGGGATGACTCACTTTAATTTCTTGTGTTTTAGAAGGAATCTCATTCCATTTCCCTTAAATTAGAGAATGACATACCCATTAAAGTCATCATTGATCGCAATCAGATAAAACAGAAGAATGCAGAATTAGCCATGAGAAGGGCCCCGAACTATGACATAAAATCACTTAGGAGATCATTTGCCGTAGTATATTTAGACATCAAAACAAACTACAAAAGAATATACATCACAAAGCTTTGAAATTCATGCAGGCAGTCATAGAGTTGGACATGGCAACATAGATTATAAAATGCCAGCATACGTACCAACAGTGTCAACTTGCTGAAATGGGTATAATTCCCATTTGAGGAATGGCCCCATATGAGGGTCGAAATCCTATGATGCCACAATAGCCAGCAGGTACCCTCACACCGCCAATGGTGTCAACACCTGGCATGAATATTTGATAACATGTTCACCAAAAGTTATACTAGAGCAGAATTAATTGAAAGAAAGAAATTTTGAAAAAAAAAAAAAAAGCAATGAAATTTGCCAACAACTTCTGAAAAGGGCATCATATTGAGAAGTTCAATAACTGAACCTGAAACTAGCAATACATGATAAAATGTTAGACATCATTAACATAACTAAACCTTCCTTTAATACAATATCTTAATTGGATATCAAGAATATACCTTTACTCAATTTGGTGGAAATTACAGCAACTATAATAAAGTTTGACATTTAAAATTATTGACTACAACATAAAGAATAGAAGTCCTAGGATGCTACACAAACTAAAATGCACCTAAGTTGCTTTTCTTGCTCGAACAGATTCTCTTAGGATTTGCATACTCAGCTGACACTTTAGCAAATGAAACCTAGAAAAAAGCAAGCATAGATTTAAGACAGCAGTAAAACTTTTTGTCTACAATGAAGATTGGTGAATAAAAGCTTTATAGTCTAATGAGCCAGGTGAGCAAAAGAGAAGGCCTGGATATTCAAGCTCAATGAATTTATGTGAACACCCAAAAAAGCAAGGAAATAAAAAGTTTACTATGAGTTTCACCATTAAAGCTGTCAAAAACTAAACAAGAAGCTCACCTAATGAGAAGTCAATGAGATTAGAAGCCACAGCCACAGCAGCCCCACTGGAAGATCCACCAGGAACACGGGCAGGTGCTGCAGGATTGGTGGGTGTACCATAATGCTTATTTTCTCCATTGATACTGTAAATAAAGCATGACCACAACAACCAATAAAGTGTTTTCTCAAAACAATTCCTCTTTGGCATTAGTACACCTACTAATACATAAAGAATAGAAAGGAATGCAGTCATTACATAACTAATGGCAATCTACAGCATGTAAATATAAAGTTCTTTATGAAACCATATATATGTATATTGTCATTTTTATTAGTATGCATTTCAATCAGACTCCTTGTTGGACCACAGAACAATGACATACCCATAAGCCAGTTCATCAACAACAGTTTTTCCAATGCAAGTGGCACCTCCTTCAACAAGAGATGAAACAGCAGAAGATGTTCTTGAAGCTGCTTCATGTGTCCTTGCCCAGTCTGGATGACCAAATCCAGTCACATACCCTTCAATGTCAAATCTGATAACCATAATATGAGATTTACGACTTTAGAGAGCAAACAACACACAAACTAAAAGTCCTGAAGAAGATTATGAAGAAAAAGGCAGAATTTTAAGCAGGATCTTAAAAAAAATAAAAAATAAAAAATAGCAGAAAATGAAAAAGAAATAATCAATCAAACTAATTTGAGAAAGATTACATTTTTTATTCTAATTTCACTCTAAAACGGTGCCCCCATTGAATGCCAGAGGCCTCAAAGCTTGCAATTTTGCACACTTAGAATTAACAATTAGCAACCAACTTACATATAAATATTGAAACACAGAATTTCCAAGTAGTATTAAGTACAACAGAGGTATGTTAAAATGCTAAAACAACCTTTTCCTTCAAAAAATTTAAAAAGAAATTCAAGGAAAAAAAATGTTGAATTTGACCGTAAGTTCTTAGACTTCATTTTTCTTATCTGCTGTAATCTGAATAGGAATTAAAACTCACCAGGCTGAATTCAACTATCTACTGTTTTCCATAGTTTAAGGAAAAAAGAAAAAAGAATAAAAATTCAGCAAGCAAAATTCCCTCTCGACTTCCACTCCCTTTGCCAGTAGCAACCAAACTCAACCGTTTCTCAAAGCAAACCAAAAACGAAGAACGAATGTTACCTTCTTTTTCGATAAAAAGAAAAAAAAAAAAAAAGCAGAAACGGCAGTTATTTTTAAAAACCCACAAAATATCTAATTTGAGCTTGCGGAAACAAAAACCCTCCAACCCAAAAAAAACTAAGCCCTAACCAAAAACAAGCACTCTTCTAACAACAAAGGAAAAAAGGGAAAAAAAAAAAAAGCCAACCATGCACTTGAGATGAGATGAGGTACATACAGGTCGGAGACAGCGAAGGTGAGGCCGGTGAGCGGGTGGGGAGCTTTGGGAGGGGCGGGAGGTGGCGGAGGAAGCAGCTGAAGCTTATGAATAAACGCGCCAAAGTCTTCTCTAACGGCTTTCTTAAACCTTCGGGTCACCAATAGAATCCCGGCCAGTCCCAGCCCCAGTAGCACCCACAGATTAGCTGGATGAGAAGAAGATGATGCCATAACTCTCTTATCTTCCTTTCCCCCTCTGCGTCTCTCTCTTCCCCTCAGTTTCTGCTCCAGCTCCAAAGATTGAAAAGTTTTAATTTAAAGAACAAAATAAAGCAACACAGATAAATAGGATGAGTCCGGGAATTTGAATCCAATCCTCGAGTTATGGGAACGTCAAGTAAAGATTCTTAAGGCTAATGGGCGCTTTCCGAAGATGTCATGTTATGCTATAACCAAGGTGGGTTTTGTTTTGTATTTTCGAAAATTCTATAAAAACAATTTATTATTAATATATAAATTAAAAATTTATAAAAAAATTATATTTAAATTAATATAAAAAATATTTAAATATTAATAATTAATATTTATTTTGTTATATTAAATATCTAATAATTAAAAATTTAAAAAATTTTATTTTTATATTATATTATATTATATTTAATTGATTAATAAATTAAATAAAAAATTTAATACTATTTATTATAACTATAAATAATATTATTTTAAAATAATTTAAAATAATAAATATATTATTTTTAATTTTATTTTATATTTTTATATTATATATTTTTAAAATTTTAATTTAATATAATTAATAAAAAATATTTAAAATTATAAAAAAATATTAAAATAAATTATTATAATTAATTATATTAACTTATTAATTAATTAGTTAAGATATTATTATTATTAAAAAATTTATATTAAATATATTTTAATTTAAATATAATATTAATTTATAAATAAAATTTTAAAATATAATAAAAAAAAAAATAATAATATATATATATATATATATATTATATTTTGATACAATAAAAAGATTAATATTATTTATGACATTAATATTTTTTAATTATATTTATTTTATTTTATTTTAAAAATTTTATTTTATTATATTATTTTTTAATTATTTATTTATTTTATATTAAATATTTTTATTAATTATAATTATATAATAATATATTTTATATATTTTTTTTTATTATTATATTATTAAATTTATTAATATAATATAAATTTTATTTTAAAAAAATAAAATTAAAAATATTAATTTTTAAAATATCTTTAAAAAATTATAATTTATATCACATTAATAAATTTAATAATATAATGATAAAAAAATAAATTTATTATAATGTATAATTGTAATAAATTTTAATTATTTTTAAATAAAATAAATTTAATTAATAAAATTTATTTTTTAATTTTTTTAATATATTTTATTTTTAATATTAATTAAAAATAAATAATTAATAAAATTTATTAAAAATTTATAAATAAAAAAATATATTATTATTATTATTTTATTATTTTTAATATGCTCCAACATATGTTACAATGTCGTCGTAGTGTTCATCGATTAATTCATTTTATTAAGTGTTAATTTTTAAAAATTATAAATATTATTATTTTTGATTAGACTTGGGTTATTTTCTTTATGTAAAATTCCAAACATTTCTTGATTGTCATTGAAAACCTAAAAGGCTTAAACATATTGCCGCAAGTTCCAATATCCAAATCAAAACCCCGCATTTTCTTATATTCGAACTCTCGCTGTTTGCTCTCTTCTCTCCCTCTCTTAATACTGCTGCTTCGCTTCTATTTTTCTTTCATCGATCCTTCGCGTATCGTTGTGGTCGTACACCAAGTGTCGCCGCCAACTCTTTCGTCCGAGGCGCCGCCGTCGTTTAGCAACGGTGCTGTCCTCTCTTTCTAATTTATCCTTTTTACCACGTACTACCACTACCACCACCACAGGCTACTTAGCTCTGATTATGTAGTTTGCATGTTGGATTTAAACGACTTATTGATATCTTAATTAATTCAATTGGTTGTAGATAACTACGAAACTTGATAATTAGGTTTTCCCTGTTCTTGCTGTTATCTGTTAGGGTTTTGGTTGAATTCTTAAAAAGTTCAATTCTGTTTAGGTCACATATCTGGGAGCGCCAGAATCTACCATAATTTGCTTTATTACGCTGGAATGGACTTGTCTGAGTCGAGGCATGAGCAACGAGAGGGGAGGGATGACATAGACGACTCTGCCGGTGGACATCGTCGGGGTGAGGACTTGGGTTCGAATGGGGTTGAAAAGTGGAGTAAGCATTCCAGTAGAGATAAAGATAGGAAGAAAAGCAGCCGAGGGGAGGACAGGGACAGAGATCATAGAGGGAAGGACAAAGAACGGTCCAAGAAAGATAAGTACTCCGATAAGGAGCGCAGCAAGGATAGGGGTAGGGATAGTAAGGTGAAGGATTTAGATAATGAAGATGACAAGTATAAGGAGAAGGAGCGTGAGAAGGATAAGGATAGGAAAGATCGGGGAAAGGAAAAGGCACGGGATAGGGAGAGAGAGAGTGAGAAGGAGAGAGGAAAGGAGAAGAGCAGGGATAGGGATAGAGATAAAGAGAGGGAAAAGGAAAGAGAAAAAATAAAGGAAAAGGACAGGGAGAAGGAGAAACATAAAGATCGGGAGAAGCTTAGGGAAAGTGATAGGGATAGAGTGAAGGAAAAAGAGAGAGAGAGGGGTAAGGAGAAGGAGAGGGAGAAAGAAGCTGATCAAGAAGGAGAGAGGTCAAAAGAGAGGGACAGGGCAAGCAGAAAAGGCAGTGAAGAAGATTATGATAGGAGTAAGGATCATCGTGGCAAGATTCAAATGGACTACGAAGCAGACAGGGATAAAGGGAAGGTGTCTTTTCATGATGAAGATGAGCAAAGTGGTGACGGCGCATCAAATGGAGCACATTCATATGCTTCAGAACTCAAGGCACGGATTTTGAAGTGAGTGAACCTCTTTATTGGTTATTTTCTATTTACCATATTATGCCTCTTTTGAGATATTGTTTGGTATCCATTTGATAGAGGGTTTTCTTTGCATGTAAATGATACTGGATGATAAGACATACTTCTTGTTTGTGTGAATAATTATGGATGGCAACATGTACTATTAGTCATTGCTATACCTGTGTAAATGTTTCTACTTTAGACTGAGCACCTCCTTATAGTTATCTTAATTGCACAGGATGAAGGAAGAAAGATTAAAGAACCAGTCAGAAGTCGGTTCTGAGGTTTTAGCATGGGTTGATAGGAGTCGTAAACTTGAGAGAAAGATTACTGAAAAGGAGAAAGCAAAGCAGCTATCAAAGGTTTTTGAGGAACTGGTTAGTTTACTCCCAAAAGTGCTTTCTTTTGTTATGTCTTGCTTGAATTTTATTTCATGTTTTCTTGGCTATTGCTATACTGACGTGTATTTCTCAGGACAATATTGCTGAAGGGGAAGGTGAAGATGAACAGGCAGGCCATAATACTCGTATGGTTTTTTTTTCTCTGCTTGGTTAATTTTCTTTTTCCCTGCTTGTTAATTTTCTTTTTCCGTTGTTACATAATACATCTAGTAGTTTCTTTTTTTTTTCTTTTTTTCCTACCCTTTGACATTTGAATGTGACTTGGCATCAAATTTTTCATTTTGAAATTTTGTAAGGGTGGGAAAGTTGCATGGGTGT
Source organism: Rhizophora mangle (assembly GCA_037832345.1). Lineage (NCBI taxonomy): Eukaryota > Viridiplantae > Streptophyta > Magnoliopsida > Malpighiales > Rhizophoraceae > Rhizophora > Rhizophora mangle. The sequence continues at coordinate 698,027 of JBAPLJ010001034.1, forward strand.
TTTGTTCGGCGTGTGCAGTTTATTGTTTATGACAAGTTGTTCTGGACCAGTAATCTTATAAAAGAACCCATGTGAAGTCTATGAATTGCAGTAGATTGGACTAAACTCATGATACACGTGTTGTTTTTGTACCATGTCTTAGTCTTTCAAGTCTATGCTATTGGGACCTCAACTTGACAGAGATATCAATTGTAACTTAATGGCTCAAGGTCATCTTTGTGAGAAATTATTTTTCATCCACCTAGATTCATTTAATTTATAATGGATGATTTTTCACAGTTAATCTAGCTGGCATCAAAGTTCTTCATGGTCTTGACAAGGTAATGGAAGGTGGAGCAGTTGTTTTGACGCTTAAAGATCAGAACATTCTTGGTGATGGGAATATCAACGAAGGTAAAGGTTGTTGGGTGTCTTGATGTGCTTGTTCTCTGAAATCTGAAGCGGAAATTCTCATCTCTTCTATTATGCAACAGATGTTGATATGCTTGAAAATGTGGAAATTGGAGAGCAAAAGCGCCGGGATGAGGCTTATAAGGCTGCCAAGAAAAAGACAGGGATTTTTGATGATAAGTAAGATAATTTACTCTAATGCATTATATGGTTAATTGATAACATGGAAAGGTTGCTAAGAAACTTCTAAAATCCTAAATTTTCAGATTCAATGATGATCCTGCTTCAGAGAAGAAAATACTTCCACAATATGATGATTCAGCTGCAGATGAGGTTAGTTTTCCTATCTTTCCTTCTTTCTCGTTTGCATTTTGCCTCATCTTTCCATATTGATTTTTAAAGCTTTGTTTCTAAATATTTATCCAAAAATTTGGTAAATATAAAGAGATCATTTTCAGGGGTTGACTCTTGATGAAAGAGGGCAGTTTTCTGGTGAAGCAGAGAAGAAGCTAGAGGAGGTAGACTTACCTTTATTCAGCAAATTAATTTTGGTGCATAAGAATTGTCTGATGGACATGTTCAATGGTTTTCTTTCCACGTTTTTACTTGTTGTACCTAATTTCCAGCTCCGCAGAAGACTACAAGGTGCTTCTACAAATAACCGTTCAGAAGACCTCAACTCTTCTTTAAAAATTTCATCAGATTACTATACCAATGAAGAGATGCCTAAATTTAAGAAGCCCAAGAAAAAGAAATCCTTACGAAAGAAGGAGAAGTTGGATATAGATGCCCTTGAAGCAGAAGCTGTTGCTGCAGGGTTGGGTGTTGGTGATCTGGGCTCCCGGAATGATGGCCGAAGACAGGCCATTAGAGAGGAACGAGAAAGATCTGAGGCAGAAATGAGAAATAGTGCATATCAGTTAGCATATGCTAAAGCAGATGAGGCATCTAAGTCACTGCAACTGGAACAAACTCTTCCTGCTAGATTGGATGACTATGAGAGTCCTGTGTTTGCCGATGATGATGAAGACCTGTACAAATCATTAGAAAGAGCTAGGAAATTGGCTCTTAAAAAGCAGGAGACAGAAGCATCTGGTCCACAAGCAATTGCCCAGCTTGCCACCACTACTGTGAGCAGGCAAGCTGCAGATGATCAGGATCCTGCAACAGGAGAGTCACAAGAAAACAAAGTTGTCTTTACAGAGATGGAAGAGTTTGTCTGGGGTCTCCAGCTTGATGAAGGTATCAATTTGGCATACATTTTCTTTCTTTACTTTAGTTTTTTTCCCCTCTTTTTTTTTTTATTTTATTTTGTCCATATTTTGATAGAGTGTAGTTCATGTCATGTTGTATACCATGCTGTTGCAGAAAGCCAAATGGTTCACTATCCAAAAATATCTTGCTTTTTATGCCCCTTTTTTTTTTATTTTTTTGTCCATATTTTGATACAGTGTAGTTCATGTCATGTTTTATACCATGCTGTTGCAGAAAGCTAAATGGTTCACTTTCTTTACTTTAGTTTTGTTCCCCTCTTTTTTTTTTTGTCCATATTTTGATAGTGTAGTTCATGTCATGTTGTATACCATGTGGTTGCAGAAAGCCAAATGGTTTACTAGCTGAAAATTTTCCTATATTTCCACATCTGCATAATAAATTATAAATAAACTGGAAATTCTAGATCTTCTCCTACTTGTGTGGTCCTACAACTTCTCCTATCTTGGATGCAGCTTTTGCTGTTGCAGGAGTCCATTGCATACATTGATAAGATAAATATTTTGCCTTTGCTATTTCAGAATCCCACAAACCTGACAATGAAGATGTCTTCAAGGATGAGGATGAAGCACCAGTAGATTCTGATCATGAAAGGAAAGACGAAGCTGGTGGATGGATGGAAGTTAAAGACACCAGTAAAGATGAAAATTTGGTTGATGAAGACATGGAAGAGGTAATTCCAGATGAAAACATTCATGAAGCTGCAGTGGGTAAAGGATTATCAGGTGCACTGAAGCTGCTCAAAGAGCGAGGAACACTTAAAGAAACTGTTGAATGGGGTGGCAGAAACATGGACAAGAAAAAAAGCAAACTTGTTGGCATCATGGAAAATGATACCAGCAGTGACAGATTTAAGGACATTCATATTGAGAGGACTGATGAATTTGGGCGCATTGTAAGTAATTCACTTTATCAACCAATTACCTTGGCATATATTGGCATCTTTTATGATTATCTATATTCTACATTGTCATGCTTGTGTCACAGATGAAATTTCTGACTGAGCAGTTCTAATACATGTGGAATTTGTAGGCTAAATTTCGAGGAGGTTGAACAATATTTAAAATAACATTTGGTGACAGTGTAGGCTTTGTTGTCTGAAATATGCTTATGTCATGGATTATTTTTGGCTCTTGAATTTTTCACATGCCAGACTTGAAGTGAGACTTCTTGAGCTGTGCTTCTTAGGAGCTGTTCTAGCTATCTAGTTGCTCCAGAGATTTAACAAGTTGAAGATTTGTTACATTAATGGTCTGTATATTGCCTGGAAATGGCGTTTTTTTTTTGTGTGCTGTGTGTTTGCTGAAATGTCCAAGATGCACAGTGAAGTGACAAACTGAGTTAAGCATACAGTTATAATTTTGTATCTTTCGATTGTGGAGCAACTTGTAATTATTTAGTTTGTTGAGTTTGCACCCTGAGATTTTGAAGTGCTGTTTGGCCCGGCCAATTTCTCTGAAATTGTTTCTTATTTCCATTACATTCTGCTTTTTGTCTGTGAATATTTTCTGCTGGTGTTTTTTGTGGTTGTAATAATTATCCCTTGACATATCATTAATCATTGCTTGGTATTTGTATAATGAATATTGGTTTGTTTGGTTGCATTAATCAGTTGACTCCAAAAGAAGCCTTCCGGCAGCTGTCTCATAATTTCCATGGGAAGGGGCCTGGAAAAATGAAGCAAGAAAAGCGCATGAAGCAATACCAGGAAGAGCTGAAGTTAAAGCAAATGAAAAATACTGATACACCATCACTCTCTGTGGAGCGGATGAGGGAAGCTCAAGCACAGTTGAAGACACCTTACCTTGTCCTTAGTGGTCATGTTAAACCAGGGTATGATTATCCTCTATCTCATATCTCCATACAAATTATGAATTGTTGTGGTTGCTATTTTCTCTTAGGAGACAAGCAGGAGAGTAGTTTTAATGTACCAATACAACAATTACAAGGGATAGCCTGCTCCAAGCCCTCAATGTTTCCTTTTTTTTTTTGGTTTTTTTTTGGGGGGGGGTGTTGGGGGTTCAAATCTCTACCCCTCCTGAAAAATTCACTTGTCAAAAAAACAAAAACTATTACCTAGTCTGTCTGCTCTGCTAGGAATGGATGTCATGGAAATTTAATACTTTCTACTGAGCTGTAGTGAACTTTGGTCTACATGCTATTATTGTTTGAGTCATACTTCATAGTTTCCTGAGTCATTCCATGGACAACCCATTTTTTTGGGTTTATGGAGTAAAAAGGTGCCAGTTATGATGATGAATCATGATTTGGCTTCAATATGTTTAACCTAGGCAGCATTTGAAATTCTAAGTTCCAATGTAGGTAATTTATTACCTTTTCTATTTTATTCATTTACAGGCAAACTAGCGATCCTAGGAGCGGATTTGCAACTGTTGAGAAAGATCTTCCAGGGGGCTTGACACCAATGCTCGGTGATAAGAAGGTTTGTCCTTGTTTGCAGTAGTGTGGGCATGAGTAGACAAATGACTGCACTGGATGTATGTTAGTCATTATTTAAGTGTGTTTTTGGCATGTTTTATGACATGATTATTGGCGTATGTGAGAGTCCTGATTTATGGAGGTGGTTTGAATTGCTTGTGAAGAGTGCCTTGTTACAACCTAATACAATCCTTGTTTGGGTTGAATTTTTGTGGAAGTTATGTTTATGAACTTTTATCTTTTTGGCTTTCAATTTTTAACTCAAGGGCCTGGATTTGAAGATCTGACTTCTGATATGGACTTGCCATCTCTGCTAATAAGGATACCAAACATTAATTTTTGTACATTTAATCATAATTTGATAAAGGCTGACTCTAAATAAAGCACTTCTAAGAATTCCCAGAAGTTTATTTGTTACATTTGAGTCTACATTGCTATATTTCATGTAAAGAGACAATTCTTATAGAGAGCAACAGGATGGCCACAAGGTTCTTTATAAATTAAACTACCTGTGGAATTATAATGAAATACTAGCACCTTGTTTCTCCCTTGTACTTTTTGAGTCCTTTATGGACTTATTTGCCTCAATTCAAGGGTCTGATTTCCATGCCCTGCAACTGTTGATTATTGACACCAAGTTAGCCAATTTTCGTTTCTTCTATGTCCCAAAATTGTTGTATGATCCTAGATCTTTTCTTTGCCTAGTGAAAATGATCATCCCACGCATCTACCTTTCCTTGTTACTGGGAAATTTTGGCCTCATTCTTTCCTGGTTTTACCAATGACATGCCCACTTTTTTTGTAGATTCCTGTTGTTCCAAGATCCAAATGACCAAAAACCATGCAATGGGGCAGTTTGTTTTTTCCAATCAGGCATGCACTAATTTTATCATGCTTCACAGGAAGATTTACCTGCAGTGAGCTGATTTTTACACATATTCATAGCATATGTAGCTTGTAGACTCTCTCTCTCTCTCTCTCTCCCTCCCTCCCCGTCTTCGTCCCCACACACTGCTGCAAATGATTTAGCGGTAGCAAAATTTGTTGTTAGGGCCCCACTCTTTTATTGGAGATAGATCAAAACGTAGTAACAAGGAGAAATGTCAACTAATCCTTAGTGTGGTAGGTCAATTCCCTGGCATCTGTCCTACTGATATTGAGCCTTCTTCCTTTATTATGGAGGGCGACATTTCTTATTTATGTGACTTGAAAATGTCTGGGTAGAGAGTATGGGCATAGAAAAAGCCCTAGGTAAAGCTTCTGTGCTAGAGGAACTTGGTTGGCATATTTCTAGCGCTTGATTTGTTATTTGTTTTGCCTGCTTCTTGGTTGGATTGGTGGTGGTTCTTTTCTCCTCTGCAGATGGTAACCAGCATGGATCTTCTTCTAGTAAAGACAGAGAAGCTGCAAGACTGGCCTGGCATCTGTTATTGCCCTCTTATTCATTTGGTTTTCACCATTGTCCCTTGAAGGAACAAGTGTATGCTGAATCTTAACTGTCATGCAATCCTAGGTGCAAAGTGGGAATGCTGTCATTGTACTACAAAATCCCTTGCCAGGCTTACTATTATTTAGGTTTAAGGCTTCAGATTTGGAGTCTGAATTTGTTAAACTCTATCATTGTATTCTCTAAGGGGTCACTGCCTTTGCATTTGCAATGTTAAAAAATGTGGAATAATTCCATCTTTTCTCAATATCGGTTGTGATTCTTGGCTTGCTTTTTTTTGATCTGTGTTTCAGCATGCCTTGCTTGTTGCATTGTGGAATCTGATTGCTAGCAACATTTACCAATATATTCTTTTTCAGGTTGAGCACTTCCTGGGGATAAAACGCAAGGCTGAGCCAGAGGACTTCAACGCCTCGAAGAAGCCTAAAACTCAACTTCACAGAAATTCATGACTAGCAAACTTAGTGGGCTTGTAGAAGTCTTGCAAAGAAATTGTCAGCATATATTGACCTGAACTTAGATGCTGATCATGACTGTAAGTAATGCTTGACAACCATTGGAAAATAGGAACTGTATGTTTCTAGATTGTTCAATGATTCTCTTAGGTATACTGAATTATTTTTTCTTCTATTTGTGTACGTTTTAACAGGAGACATTTGCAAATGTGAGATACATTTGGTCTCCACATTCCCTAGATTATATTGGTTTAAATCTAATCCTATGTGATCAGAACCCAGGTGCTCCGACTCCCTTTTTTGTAGTCACTGTTAATACTGAATGTATGTTTATTCTCAGTTTGTGCAATATGTGAACCTTGTTGCGCTTACTGTGCTATACTGGGTAACTCTTGCAAACATTGTGGAAGATGCTTCTTGATTAAATATATGTGTATGTTGATTTTTGCCGAGGACATGAGTTAACTAGTTTAATCGGTGTTTCTTTATTTTCCGCTTTTGAAGTTTCTTTCTGTATGTTTCTTGTCTGTAAGTTTTTCCATCAGGATGGTTATTGGGCCTTGAGTTTACAAAAGAGTCCGGATTAATTGTTTGAAGACTCGTAAGCCTACAAGTCGGTCGAGTCCCAATCAATAAATAGTGAGTCTATAAATTATTTTTACCAAAATATGAAGAATATCAAAAGTCAAATATTAAATAACATTATTGGCAATAGTCCCACCAATTAGGTGATCATATCAACCTCCAAAAAAATTAATTGCGATACAAAGATTTTGGCCGATGTATTATCTGCCACAAAAGAACTCCTTTTGTATGATAAAATATTTTTGAAGGATAGACATTTTTCTGACCTATGGTTTCTCCTCGGGTTCATAGATTAACTCGGTGATTGAAGGTTGGCAGCTTGAATGAAGTAGCAGCCATGGCAATAACATTCTACCCTCTAATCCTTGAAGACTCCCCCACAACCTCCTCCATTCTTGTGTACCATTCTCTTATTCGAGTGTGCTCCACCATATCTTTACCGGATCTTAGATAGCGGATGGGTCTCAATACTCCGAATACAGCAAGGTCAGCTAAATTAGGCTTTGAACCACCTGAGGCAAGAGAAACCATTTTGATGATTTAGTACTGAAATCAACTTCTTATCGACTGTCAGTGGTAAATCAGTTATAGGGAGCAAACTTCATATGCATGCATACTGTTCGAAGTCATTTGTTGCACATATACTTTTCACACATTAACATCGGTTGTTTCACTAATTGCTTATTAATATACAATCCAAGTCAATATGTTCGGTCCATATTCATCGTAGGTACAAACATTTCAAGCTTGGCGCTCCTATTCGTTGATTATAGACATTATGACCAGCTTAGATTTAGACAACAAGTTCTCTCGAATTTATTAACAACTTGAGTCCAAAAATAACTAAATTTCACCTCACACAATCTCAAAAGCAGTTTTTATTTTGGATGCAATTTAGGCATCTCACAACATTCAACTTATGCACAAGACCTATAAGAATAAAATCATAATTCTATCCAAGTGAACTGCATTTGTAACCACCATGATTATGAACAATCAGCAGTCCGTCAAAATGATATCTTTTGTTGACAATTACTATTCATGAGGCAGGTACATGTGCATGTTGCATTTATCAATCAAGTAAAGGATGGCAACATGTTTTGGAGCTGCTTACCAAGAAATTCACGGCCGTCTAGAGCATCCACCCATGTTTCAGCAGCTTCATACAAGGCAGCACGTTCATCAGTAATGTTATATTTCTTCTTCAGACCCTTGGACACAAAGTACATGGCCGCAGCTCCAGCATATTTTACTGTGAGTTTCTCCGTGTAACTAAAATTACCTACAATCATAGGAGAGAAGTACAAGAAAATCAACAACATTGGTTAAATATGACACAAACAGTCATTATGGTCAAAACAGCAATAACACATACACAGCTCAATGAACATTAGCTCCCTGCAATACATTAATCCAAACCTTTTGTGAGATGTGTTACCGCAATTTATGTATGCTGTAGGAAAATGTAGGTTAAAAGATCATTGGAAACTGGGAACCAGATAAAAAGACAAATGAAATAGAAGAGATGGCTTAATTACTAATAGAGGATAAGTTAATAAAGGATCAGGCATATAGATCCAAATTTACATTGCATAATCATGCAATGTACCAGGAGTTAGCAAGCCACTGATGACTATTCAAGGTGTCAACTTATTTGAGGAACATAACATCATAGGATGACCTAGGGACTTAAAACTTGAATGGTTGCAAGATGCAACTGGCACTTTCCTCTTGATTATTTTCTTTCTTTTCAAAGCAAAATATTCCAACACAAGCTTTATATCACAGATGAACAAGTACTAAGTTAAAAAGAATGTGGCAATGTATATTTAAATGCCATATTAGTGAGAAATCCAAATTAATAAGAACTTTTTTCAAAAAGATAAAGTAGTTGAACTTTGCCTTGAGTAGAAAAACTGAATAACTTCCAGGTTAATACCCAAAAAAGAAAAAAGCTTCAAACAGGGAGAGATGTCCATAAATTATTGTACCATGGCTTGTAATATAGTCAAAAGATTCAAGAGCCTCGGAGGTATTGCGGTATATATTTGGAGATAGGACATGCACCAAGTGATTGTCAACCCACCTACAATTTGAAGCCATATACCAGAAGTTAGACATTAGTTGGAATAAGGTCTATTTCCAGGTGATAAAAATTTTAATGATACAGCAAGTGGTGAAGGCACAAGATCATTATTTAAAGTGTGGAATGAACAAAGAGTAGAAGAGCTTCAACATTACATATCCCACTGCAGCACCAACAATACATTGATTAGATTCTACATAATCTCATGACAACACAGACTATGCATGATACAAAGAAAACAAAAACACAAACTACAAAAAATATGAAACTACTTTAGCAACAGTTTCGTGTCATTGAAACTAACAAAATTGTCGTTTTGATATCAGATGAATAATCTAGGTCAAAGGTATCATACCAAACTTCTGAGTAAATGACTATGATTCCCACTAGAGGGAAAAAGAATCATGTCTCTATCATTGGGCCCTTTCTTTAAATTTTTTGCTAAGCAATGAAAATCTTAAAGATCTGGGATTGGTTTCAACCAAGGGCCTCACTCGTGAAAGCATCTTCTGGTGAATACACGTAGGGGTTAGAACTTTTTTGGGTCTTAATGAAAAAGCTAAAACTGAAAAAAATTATGGTTTGGTCCAGATATTTGTAATTTTTGGTCAGTTTGAAATATCTGGAGGGCAGGCATTGTTGTGGAGGGTAAGCTTTGGTGTGATAGTAAGGTTACTCTATGGTGACCTAGAGATCACAAGTTCAATTCATAGTATTTAGGCAAATGTTTACTCCACTTTGAAAGCTGATGCCCTTACAAATGTTTCAGGGAATACAATCTTAATATGGGAAAAATATAGAGCAAAACACTGGAAAAGGGATTGCACAAGGAAGAATGAAGAGAAAGTCAAGCAATCAAAACAAAGAGTGAAGCTAAAGCCGTAGAAGGCAATAGTCTAATGGGTCAAGCTGATCCAGATAACAAGAGAAGAAAATTCTTAATTTTCAGTTTCACAAAATGAAAAGTTACTCACCCCTTTTTCATGGGGTTGTTAAGCATGCTCCTCTTTGATGGAAAAAGGGAGCTTTAAAGAAGCAAAATAAAAACACAAAGAAATCATACCGGCGCCACTTCTTCTCTTCATCAACAACATCGTCTGACGCAGCATCAATTGTTTTCTTCTTTGAGAGTATCTTGTCACTTAGCTGATTAATGATGACTGCATACACAATATGCTAGGCCAATGTTCAATTGCACAAAACTCAAATTGAAACTGATTGAAACAAATGATTTGACAGGTTGCATAATCTTGACCCCAGTTCTCCAGATCCAAATAATAAATGATGGTGATGCTAACCTGATGACTCAACAAGCTGTTCACCATCCACCATAAGTATAGGGACTTTCTTATAATCAGACCACTTGATCTCTTTTTTAGTAATTGGGTTGACTTCCACCACTTTATATGGTATATCATAGTAGTCCAAGAATGCTGAGAGAACAAGAAATTAATACAAATTATGGAACCCTGAACCACAATACAATGCAGGAGCAATAAAGAGGCAAAAAATAGTACTACAACAGCCTCATATGACCAAATAGAGACACTCAAAACTAACCAGTCTATCACCCAAAGTAACAGTGACTATTCTTCTCTATTCACATGAAGCCAAAATTAAACATATAGTAGTGAATAAACATAAGAATCACAATCAAAAGAAAACATAATTAATCATAAATCTTAAAAAAAAAAGAGATATTTCAAATCCAGAAAACACTTGAAAAACAAACAGCAATTTGGAATCTTGAAATTTGGAAGGCAAGCCAGCAGCAACCAAAAGTAAAAACCTTTTAAGAACAATCACTTTATTGAATGCTTTTGTTCCCAACAATTCCTAAGTGCAACGAAATAAAAAGATATATATTTGACTAGAACTAAACACTTCTAGTCTTTCAGCAATACGGTTTGATCTCGAACTTGAAAAACAACAAAAATTCAAAATGAGAAGAAAAAAGAAATCTTTGATCACATCCAGAATTCCCAACGTATAAAACTAAAGTAGCTTATTTGAAGGAAAGAGACCTTTAACTTTATTGCAAAAAGGGCAAGCCTCGTACTGATAAAGAACAACGTCTTTCGGCAAAGCGTCGGCTGGAGGCGGCTCCTTCGCGTAGACATCCTGGGAAAGCGACGTGGCAACTGCCACCGAGACCAAGGCTCCGGTGACCCCAACACCCACGGCTCGCGCAGAGAATGAGTTGCGGAACCCGTAGAACCACTGCCCGCGGCTGTAAGAACCGCCCTTGCTGTCGGCGGAGTAGAAAGAAACCTGGACGAGGCGGTGGTCGAGGATCCCATAGGTGGCTTCGCCGTAGTGAGCGGCCGGAAGGGCCCGAGATAGAACGGAAGAAGCGAGAGCCGAGGCTCTTCTCATCTTTTGAGAGAGCGAGAGAGAGAAAGACATTTCAACGTAGCCTGTGAGCAAAACATTCGAGAAGGGGTTTAAGTAAGTTTAGAACCCATCAGTCCTTAAATTAAAACATTGTGAAAGTAGACGTAGGGTTTATCAATAATACTAATTTGACAATTATTAAATTAAAAAGAAAAAAAAAAACAGAGAGTAAAAAATTCCGAGAAATAAGGTATAGAAAATAAATAAATAAACACAAAAGGATAAAAAGAAAATGGCTTTTCTTCCTTTGGCATTAGCCTAAAACCCTATGGAACTCTGCAAAACCCCTTTTTCTACGACACCAAACATTCTCCCCCTCTCTCTCTCTTTCTCCCTCTTTCTCTCTACAAATAACCAAATATAAAAGGAACAGAACATAAAGACAGAACATGTCTGTGTTAAGGTTGATGCTCTCAGACACTTTATTCTTCCGTTGTACTAATAATACCCACAGAGCTATCTCCTCTAGGCCTTCATTTCTATCCTTAACACCCTTCATTTCCAAGCCCCTCCAATTCCTCCGTTACACTTCCTCCGCCTCTGCCTCGGCCTCCGCCGCCGCCGCCGATTCTATTGTTACGGATAAATCAGAGGCCAACATAACCTCCCTTCAGCCGCACCCCTGGCCGGAGTGGGTGACTTTCGTGGACCGGTTGAAGACCCGAGGTTACTTTGCCCCATCTCCTGCCAAAGACAACATTAGTACTGCGGATTATGCTACTGTTTCTAACGACGTTTACGTGGACATCAGTCAATTGAAAGACGCTTGCCTTAGCTTTGCCCGTGATAGATACGATATTTTCAAGTATGTCGTTTTTGTTACAGATGATTTAACAATGTTGGTCCGCTTGTTTTCTGAATTTTGGGTGAGTGTTTCTATCTTTGCCTTGGATTATATGGCTGTTGGGTCTAAAAGATTCAGTTTTTCTTGTTTTCTTTTGACCCAGATCGTTGTCGGTACCTGATATTCAGACGGCTGTGGAGGTTGGATGTCCCAATCTTTTCCGGAAGGTTGTGAATTCTGCCAAAAGATTGAGAGCTTATGCAAAATTGGACGAAGGGGATGTATGTGTTTTTCCATTTTCGTTATCCTTTGGTTTTTTTACTTTCATTTTTCTTTTCTTTCTCTTTCATTTTTCTTTTTTTTTTTCTCTTTCATTTTGTTCATTTATGATATCATTGATTAACAAATAGAAGTGCAAATTTTCATGAAGTATGTATTGCAGCAATGCTACTTAGGATCAATTTTCATTTCTGTCGTTGTTTCACTTGAGCTAGAAAAATGCATTTCGTATTTTCCTGCTCTGGCTAAAAACACTTGCTTGCAGGTTTGTGGTGCTTGTAATTTACGGGGTTCCTGTGATAGAGCCTACGTGATGCTGAAGGATAGTGAAGCAGATGCCCGTACAGTGGACATAGTGCGTATACTATTATCTTATGCCCTCGACCCACTTGTTCTTTCAGGGGAAAAAAGGGCTCCTGGTGGAGAGATTGTTGAAGAAGCTGCAAGGAAATTGCTTGCTCAGTTGATTGAATTAAGTGAAAGAGCCCCTGATCCTGCACTACAAAGAGTGGCTGTCACATTTTCCTCTCAAAAGGAGCGAGATGTGAATTTTGGAGACATCAAACTCTCTCAAAATTCTGACATGAAAATGGGAGATTGGATGTGTCCCAAGTAAGTCAAAATTGAAAGTTGACTGAATATATCCCTGTATGTTGTAGTCGATGAAGCTATGCATAGTGCTGAATGCTTCTGGATAGCGCAGAAACTACTCTTTATGCTGGCCAAGCTGCCAAAGTGAAACTTTTGTTTGGAAGAAGAAACTACAAAAAAGTGGAAAAAAACAGAAATATTACAAAAGCCAAAAAGATAAAAATTGAGAAGAAATAGTAAACATCAATCTTGCTTTAAGAGATTGTATGCATGTGGTCATTACTCATTAGTATATATGTGTGCGTTTGTTTGTCTTTCAACTTCCAAAATCAAAGGCAACACCCTATTCATTTGTTAGAGCTAGTTTACCAATAGTGTATCTTGGAAATAGGTGGGAAACATTTGTGTTCGCTTATTCCTAAAAGGATAATATCATGAGGACAAGATTTGAGAGTTATGCTTAAAGGATGACTTTATATTCACAAAGGCAAGCTGTATGAATGCGGATCCCTATGAGCGTAGAAATGCAATGGGGCCTGGTATGGTTGTTGCTAACTTCAAATGGGAAATGAATTCATTTGTATCTGTATCATTTAGGCAAAAGTCACTCTTAGTTTATCTGGCCCTCAAAAGACAAATAAAAATTTTTATTTATTCAAACCCTAGAATTTGTTGATTTGGTGGGTTTTCCTGTTATTGATCTTTTGGAGAGGCAGCATCTAGATGGGAAGATAGCTAATGAATTAGAATCAGTTAGATGTATAATAATCAGGCAAGAGGAACGGGAGCTACAAGCATTTGTCAAGGAGAGTGTTAGCGAATACCATAGCTAACTGATTATGATTAAAGCTTTAAGCACATTATTATATTGATGCCACATTAGAATCAATTACGAGCTGCTGCAACTCATGATGAATTTTGCAAATATTGGTGCAACATTGTAATTGTTGTCTGGAATTGGTGTTTGCCTTGAGCATTGCACTTATTGGACCTCAGTGGATTATAACTTCAGAAGCTTCAATTTGTGAAAGCAAGATCTTACCATGAGTTTATAGAACCACAATTAATGGTTAGTAGTTCATATAGGAGCTATAGCTGTTTCATTCCCATTCATTGTTATTCTGATCGATATGAGCAAGTTTGATTTCTGTGGACCTGACCCCACCAGTTATGTTTAATGCAAAGGGTCACAGCACATGGCCTGTTTCTGGTTCTATTGGAGACTTTTGGCATTGAGTTAATAGTGCTGCAAGGGACAAGACATTGGACATTCTCTTGCATGGCAGTGAATCCTTGCCCATGAAGTTATATAATGTATTATTGGAGCTCAATAAATGGGATGGATGTTTATTGGTTCTTTTTGAAGCTTAATCATGGATTGCTCCTAGTTTGAGTTAAAGGATCTTGCCACCTAAAAGTGATCAGACCTATTGATAAATCTTTGGCAAGGGTTAAGCAAATAGGGAATTTCTCTTTCTTAGTCTGATATAGGTTGGGAAAGCTAAGGTGTTGTTGATGAGGATAATGAATCTTAGTTTATGATACAAATTACTGAATATTTTCACCCTTTTTTTTTTAACCTTTCGGTGACACTCATTTTGTTTTGTATTGGAAATGTAGTGGGTATTCTTAGTACCCCTAACCCTCAATTGCCTTCCATTCCAATTGTTTGCACATATGAATTTAGTGCAGATTGTTTCTTACACTTTTATAAATAGTTCCAGTGTTATGAAATGACATACCCATTATTTTTTTAGTCCTGTTTTGGTAGTCCTCATATTGATTATTTGTACTTCAATTTATTTGCATGTATACTAGCTACCCATTCCCCAATGATAGAGGAATGACTTCTTTTATGTATATTTCGATTTAGTCCCTGTGGTTGACATCCTTGGATTTTCATGCAGATGCAACTTCTTGAATTTTGCTAGAAATAAACGATGCTTAAAGTGTAAAGAAGAAGGCCCAAAAGGTGCTGTTGTTGATGGGATGGAATTGAAGAAAGGGGATTGGATTTGTCCCAAGTAACATCCCTATATCTTATTTATCTCAACCCAAAGCTTATATTTCTAATTTTAGTACATACTAGTTGGTCAACTATACATCCATACTGTAGGAAAAGGGATTGGAGAGTTTCATTGGAGGCTTGCATCTTTTTTTTTTTTTTACTTCTTTTTCTCATTAAACCATTGACCTAAGCCTTTCAATTGTAGGTGCAATTTCATGAATTTCTGGAAAAATATTGAATGCAAACAGTGCAAAGTAGAGCGACCAAGGATGGCTAATAGCAATGACAGAGAAATGAAGAAAGGGGATTGGAATTGCTCACAGTAAGTTCCCTGCTACTTTTTTTTTTTCTTGTATCAAGGTGTGCACTGGACATTATAACCAGAATTTGGCTTTCTTATTGTGGCATAGAAGGAGATAAGCATGCTTTATCACCGTAAGCCATTTGAGAATTTGAGCAGTGAAGCTGGGGACCTCTGAACAGTGGGTTTTCTGGATGCTGTGGAGTGTATTTGATTTCAACTTTTATGAGGAGAAAAATCTAACATAGGATCATTCACGCTAGATATGTCAAATGAGTGTGCTTGCAATATGCATACAGGTCCATAGCATATTGTTCAGACTTTAAAAAATGAAAAGAAAAAAAAAAGGAACTTTCAAGCTTTGAACACTTTTTTAAGAAGTCTGCATTGCAATTAAATTTAAGACAAAAGAAAAAAGAATTTGCATGGTGTTTAACTTCATTATTTATCTTGGAATCATACCTGCCATAACTGGGATTTCATCTGCAGATGTGGCTTCATGAATTTTGCTAGCAATAGGAAGTGCCTGCGTTGCCAAGGGCCACGCCCAAAGAGACAGCTGAATCCCGGAGAGTGGGAGTGCCCATCGTTAGTTTCTCTCCCTTACTCACTCCCTCCCTCTCCTATTTTTGAGGCCCCTATAAAATTTTTTCCAACATCTGTTAAAGCCATGGATTGTTTTTCTGTTCCTGTAGGTGCGATTTCTTGAACTACCGGAGAAATGCAGTCTGCCTCAAGTGCAACTGCGAGCGCCCCAGAGCAGCAGCGGTAGCAGCAACAACAGGATACGAAGATTGGCTATCCAGGAGCCCCCATTAGTAAATTCATAGACAAGAAACTTTTATGTCACATCCTGCAATGCCGGTGCTCTACAAGGAAATGAAGCAGCATGACTCGTGTTCTTCACTGAAAATGAAATTACCAGCTTCCAGCCACAACTGGATTTTGCTTTCGTTAATCCCTTCTGACTCGCTTACGAACATATTGCGACGCAAAACACAATTTTTATTTAGTAAAATTTTCTTTTGGCCCACCTCATGGCTTCGTGAAGTTAACAAAATCTTTGACATAAGATTTTAATAGTCAAAATCACAAAATGCAGATGTCTTATAGTGCAAATTAAAAGACAAGAAAATGAGGTGCAAAAAAATAATAAGCTTATGTTTCTTACACCATCTATACTGCCTTGTCAAATTGTTGGGGAACTTCTCCTTGGTGCTTGTTTTAGGTAAGTCCTGAATTCAACAGAAGCGTTGTCCTAGACTGTTTTGCCTGAACATTACTATCAGGCCAATTTCATTTGGGTGAACCTTGGTAACTTGTTCTATTACTAAAAATTTTCATTACAGAAAATTTATATTTTAACAATTACTGGTGACATACGGATCAGGGACTTTTAACAATTTAAGATGCATCCCATATCTTTGGAATGAACAGCAATACAGGCAGACTGGTATATGATGAACTCTCTATAGAAGCTGGGTCTCTAACAGTTCTAGTGCGTATCTTTTATTAATCCCCCCCCCCCACCCAACACAAAAAATAAAATAAATAAATAAAAAGGGTCTTGTATTAATCTTTCTCCTCGATGGCTGACCTTTACTCTGTTGATACTGCCTTCGCTTTTTGAAACAGTTGATTCTGTCGATTTTCGTTTATGCGTGTTGATCTTTTTGGTGGTTTTCCCTCTGCCGATGCATCAAGAAGGAAGCAAAACAAATTGCTGGTGATGGCCTTCAATGATTGCAGATACCGTAAATAGTCCGAGGTAGTGTTTTCAAACTCGGTCTGGACCACATACAGATCAATTCCTTAACAATCTCGGATGAACATTTGATCAGGTTTGAGACTAAGCTATCGGGCTGATCAAATTTTTCAGTTAATCGACTTTGACGTAGCTCAAGAATTTTTTTTATTTTTCTTTTGGAAAAAACCAAAATAATTTAACAATAAAATTTTTAAATTTTTAATTTAAATTCAAGAGTATTTTCTTTATGATATCTTATCAGTCTAATTTTATTTTAGTGATTATAAAAAAAATATTTACATTCATTTGGAGTTTATAAAATAGGATATATGCATAAGTATTATGAAAATATTTAAAATCATTGATCGTCGGTTTAATTTGAACAATTGCATAACGATTCACATCAAATCACAAAGTTCACAACTGGACTTTTCCTCTTATTCAGGCAAACGACAAAAGTCTATTTGAATATAACTATGCATTCATTGTATAGACAAATGATTGAACAACAAGATCAAAAGTCAAGCCATTTCTCTTCCATAATTTAATTTGGCATTTGGCCAAAATATTGTAAAATACATGTTTTGAGTTGTGACACCTGACAGCATTTGGTGTTTATGTCACTTACACATCTCACTGCAGTACAATGTGCTCGAAAGGGTAGCTCTGCCCAATAGAGAGCTAAACGTATGGGGTAATACCTGTACAATGTGCTGCTAACTACCGGGGTACAGGGACACCATGCTGATTAGGCTGATGGGCTGCAGCAACATCACCGGCAGCAGCCACAGCATGTCTGCGTTGCCGTTCACGAAGATAGAGAACCGTGAGGAGACAGGCAAAAAGAGTCAGAATAGTTGCATTTCCTTCCTCCATAATCATGCTCTCTACCCATTCTTCAACTTTTGGATAGACTTTGGGCAATGAATCAATCAACTCGACCTAACAAAGCAAATAGTACCACCATTTGATCAATCGGCCAATGCCTTGAATCTCAATAAAATTTCACAACAACCTAATCTTAGAAGTAGTCACTCTCGTAGCCAACCATCTGGTCTGGTAGTAAAGTTACTAGGTTCTTATATCAATACCAGGGTTCATATTATGGTTCCGATGAACCAGAAAAAGAGTAATCCTTCTCTTCCAGGCATGCCACATGCCCCAGGTGCATAGCATATTTAACCATGAAAATAGAGTTGGGACATGGATGCATAGACAAAAATGGAAGAGAGAGAAAGCAAGGGTGGAAAATAACTTTAAATTATTTTCCCTTTTTTCTAATCTTAATAATATTAATGGATGCAGTAAATAAAGAACAGGTGCATGCAAGAGTCCATGTAACACACTTTTTTTTCATGTAGAGAATACAAAACTTCTACCAGCAAAGCAGATTAAAGGGTGCCCAAAAGATTCCAAAATTGAAGTTTTCTGCCCAAAAGATTCCAGAATTGAAGGTTTCTACCAGGAGATAGACACACAGCACTATGCTAGGAAAAGCGAGGGAGAAAGCAATTTGGCATCTAAGAAATAATCAGCTAGGGGTGCTCCAAGGACCAAGAAATTTTTAACAATCATCCACAACAGAATGCCAGTAAAATAATTGCCAGTAAACTTGTCTTTATTTGATGCCTAAAGACTGTGAGTACATAAACCAGACACAAACTTACCAGAAAACTATCAGCATAGTTCTTTCGTATCCACAAACTTGTAAGAGCTAATGCGACGGGCAACTTTGCAGCAGGATCTATCTCCAAGGCCTGGTCATAGTAACGTTTAGCAAGATGAAGATCAAATGGAAGCCCTTGACCATGCTCATGCATGTACCCAAGGTTGAACACAGCTTGTGCATTAGATTGAGATTTGGCATGCATGTAAGCCTCTGCTGCACGATCATAATCCCTCTCAGTACCCTAGTAAAATATAGAAAGGAAAGAGCTAAGGAAACCTTGACTGAGAGAGGGCCAGGCTTTATAATTTGAGTTTCAAAGAACTTGAAGAAGGAAACCAATAGAATCTTATACTCTGATACAAGAAACACATACCCGACCATAGTAATATGCATCACCAATCAGTAAAGCAGCATGTTCATTGCCCTGCTCAGAAGCTTGCCACCACAAAGAATGTGCACGTTGATGCCTTTCTAGATCTGTACAAAATCCAGATTCTCCCATGCACATGCTGCGCTCACCATATTTGTCTACAATCCATGCAGCATTGCTCTGTGCAATCTCGTACCCCATTTCAGCCATCCTTGAATACAAAAGAAATGCCTTGCCAATATCACCTTTTAGGTATGATTCTAAAGCCCATCTAGACAAGGAACTCCATGGTCCTCGTTCTGCAACCAGCTTATACAGTGCAGTAGCCTGGAACCATTAAAGATCAATTTTGGATGATACATGTGATCGTACAAATTAATACAACTCCACTTGCTATAAAATCTGCAGTGACCTCAGAGAATAATAGCAATATCTTGTATTTTGAGTTCATACTGCATACGGCTATGAAGTTTGAGGATAGGAGCAAGAGCAGAAAGAAACTTATAGAACGTACCATTGGTAGATTCTTCTTTAGCCCCACACCTGTGTGGAACATCTTTGCCAGCTGGTAAAATGCCTTAGGTTGACCTGCGTTAGCAGCAATTATGAAAAATTTGCATGCCTGCTTCACGTCTCTCTTTACCCCAATTCCTTTAAGATACATTACTCCAAGGTTATAATGCCCACCAGCTTCTTCATTGTCAGCAGCCTTTTCAAAGTACTCTTTGGCCTGTGATGGAAGAAATCAGATTTTCTTTCTCACAAGTTATCTGCCTTTGTTAAGCAATACAACCACACATAGGCAAAAATAGACAGAATAAGAGATTAAGTAAAATTAGTTGAGCATTTAATATGGGAACAGAATACAAACAACACAATCCAGCTATAAAAACAAATACAATCACACATCTTCATGTACACTTAACACCCGTATCAATCCATATATCCATTTAGTAGCAACAAGCATACCATGATACCACAAGAATGGAAAAATTAATAAAGAAAAACTATAATCAACTCAACTTGGACTTGTTAAAGATTTAGAGGTAACCAAGTAAAATGTTACTAAGGTTTAGGCAATTCCAACAGCAAAGAAAGAAAGTAATCAGCAAGAGTAGACTAGAAGAAGCAAGTGATGTCAACCAGGCTTCGGAGTACAATTTATTAATAACTGTCAGAAAGTTAGGTAATGCTGCCAGGCAGTAGGAACCTACTTTAGTGCAGTTCTTTTCCACTCCATAACCCTTGACATAAAGATACCCAATGCCATTGTAGGCAGAATAGACTTGCTGTTTTGATGCAAGTGTAAACCATTCCAGTGCCTTTGTGTAATTCCTCTCCACTCCAGCTCCCCTAGCAAATATCTCACCAAGAAGTTGCATTGATCTCGGCTCGCTTCTCTCAACAGCCTTTGAGAACCATGCTAACGCCTTTGCATGATCACATCTCAGCCCTCTCAATCCAAAGTAGTAAAAGAGCCCGATTTTGTACATAGCTATAGCATTCCCTTTCTGGGCCTGATATTCCAAAATCTGGAAGTCTTCATCCTCCTCACCCCGAGACTTCCTAAGATCCTCCTTGTTCTCCTCAGCACCATTATGAATCCTAATTGGTTCAATCACTGGAGAGTCCTTTGAGATCAAAAAGCTGTTCACAGCTACTTCTGCTAATTCAGCATACAGTTTAACCGCTTTGTCGTACATCTGAATTCAAGCAATCACACAAATCATTCATCAAAACACAAAAAAAGAAACAACAACAACGGGAGCACAGCAATAATACGAAGCAAATTAAACGATTCTTTCAACTCTTGAGAATTGAAAGTCCATCAAATTCTCGGGAATCGCAAAACAGAACTGATCTCACCTCTTGGCGCGAATAAGTGTATGCTAACGCCATCTTGGACTGCAAGTTCCCTCCCTCTGCCGCAAAACAGTGATACAAAAACGACCTTGCCTTGCTTCTCTCCCTCGTCTGCCCTAGCCCGAACAGAAACCCTAGCACCGACTGCGCTTGCGGATCCCCCGTCTCTGCCGCTAATGCCTCAATTTGAGCGACAGCCTCCTCCAATGCCCTCACCTCCCCGCCGGCCGCGGCCGCAAGCATCTTCTCGACGGCGGCGTAGTACTCGGCCATGCCATCGTTGAAGGGGGAGGAATCGGGCTCAAAGATCGGGCGCCAGGAGCCCGGGTCGAGCTCATGATCGGGTTTAAAGTCGGAGTCGCCGAATTCATCCCAGTCGGGGGGCGAGGACTGGGCGGGGTCCGCGTCGGAGTCGGTGGAGGGGGCTTCCTTAAGGTCCTCCTGAGAGAGCACGAGAACGAAAGGCCGGGCGTTGAGAGAGAGAGGGAGGAAAGAGAGAAGGATAAGAAATAGTGTGAGCCTGCTACTTGCGACTTTCATTATTCTCGATTTCTTATTATTTTATAATTTATGGTGATGGTGAAGAAAGAAGAAGAAGAAGAAGAAGACGGCAGTGGTGGTGGTAGAGATAGCGGTGACGATGGCTGCGGCCGCGGCTGCGTTTTGGGCACTCCGGGAGGAGGTGGACGTTGAATGAAAAGGGCTGCTAAATCCATGCCACGTCAGATTGACGGACTTCAGCCAATTATATCTTGCCACGTTTGCTTTTCATGTTACTTTCAAATAAACTCGTTTATAGACAAATTTAATAAAGGTTTAGATATACTCTTTTGGTACAAATACCCTTTTTTAATACGAGAAATTACTCTTCACACACCAATATTATTAATATTATTTTTTATTTTATTTAATTTATAGTATTCCAATAAAAATAATATAAAATTAAAATATTAATTATTATGATATATTTATTATTAAATTTAATTTTAAAAATATTATTTTAAAAAATAAAATATATATTTTAATTATTTTTAATAATAAATTTTTAAAATTTTTAAATTTAATAATTAAAAATATATTCTTTAAAAAAATTAAAAATAATAATATTATTAATGTATCACATTAGTTAATATTTTAAATTTTTTGTAACGTATAATTAGAAGTTAAATAAAAGATTTAAATGAAAAATAAGAGTAAAAATATTTTTAATTATTTATATTAATATAAAAATAATTTTTTAAAAAATTTACGAAAATAAAACATAATTTAATGTAAAATAAATAATTCTTAATTTAAGGCATTTAATAAAACAATAACAACAATAAAAATTGAAATGAAACTATTTATGCAATAAAATGTAATTATATTGATTATTCAATTGATTAATTGTTGCATGTAATTAAATAAAGGGTCGGGCCGTTGGGGTCCAGTTGGGTTCAAAGCATCCATAGATTTTATCTATTGATTGGATAAGGAGAAAAAAATAATGGAGTGAAGAATAAGAGAGAGGGAAATTAGACTAAAATAATTTTCTTTTTTTTTTTTATCATCCCTTGGACCAAAGAGAAAAGAAATTTTAATTATAGGCGAGTCTAGATGATCTTTGAAAATTATAATTGCTTAAAGAAACTTTACAAACAACAGATTATTTTTTTTTTTTTTGTTAATGAAATTAAAAGTAAATATTAATAGAAGTAATTTAGTTGAAAAATACTATTTATTGGAGAAATCATACATCTTTCTTACATCAACTTTGTTGACTTGCATGTAACATTATCGCAAAAATTTCCCGATTCATTAATGTATTTATGAACATAACAATCTTATTATTATATTTTAATCACTTTGAGTAAACATTTTTGTAAAATCAAACTCAATCACACTAAACAGTAATACTCTGATTCTTAACAAAAATATTTGATTATTACCTTAATTACACTTATTGGGACATATGTACTAATAAGAAAATATTAAAGTAATTTTTTTATTATAATTAAAAAAAATAATTTTACTACTTTTAATTTTATTTATTTGTATTAATAAAAAAATAATTATTTTTCAGCTTTATACTTACTATGTATCCATCTAAATATATTTATCTAATTTTTTGTCAAGATTAAGATAAGGTATAAACCGTTGGATAAACTGAGCCTCTCAATCTCACTCTAGTCAAAGTCCAATAGTTAATCCGCAAGCGCCGGAGAGTGGTATTGAAGCCTTAAAGTGAGGGAAGTAAACGGTATTTCCTCGGCGGGTCAGCCGCAAGACGCGGCGGAATACTTCTAAAATAAATAAATATATATATATATATATATATTAGGATAAGGACAACTAAAGAACTAAACTAAGTGGGATTGAGTGTCCATTGTCTCGGTGACGTATGGCCACCAAACACCAGAACAGAACACAGAAACAGAACATTTGAAAGAAGCAAAACAGCACAGAAACAGAACATTCTTCAAAACATCCAGTCTTTGTCAAAGATCTAAGCCGATGGCAGGTGGGACCCAGAAGCCTGAAATCTTTGAGCTCATCAATGGCGCCATGCAGGTGAAGATTACGAACCTTGGCTGCATTATTACTTCGCTCTCTGTGCCCGATAAAGATGGTAACTTCCATTCTTTTCTGGGTCAATTTCTATCTTCAATCACTTTTTTTTTTTTTATTTGGGTTCTGATGTATTTGGTCCTGATCGTTGTGTTCTCTCGGTTTTTTGAAGGGAATTTAGCTGATGTTGTTCTTGGGTTCGACTCTGTTGAGCCGTATCAGGTAATTCTATCAACTTTATCATATTTGAGATCTGTTGTGATTCAGTGGGAAATTTTGTTACGGTTCATTGATCGGATTTTTGGATTAATGCTTTCTTCAGTTGAGTTGAGTTGGCATTCATTGAACCTATCCGCTCTCTTCTTTCTTGGTCCATTGTTGAAATTTTTTCATTATTGATGTGATGAGAATTCTGGTGGAAAACCCTTTCTTTCCCTCTTCTTTGAGTGTGAATCATGCTATTGTCATCTTGTACTGAAGGGAATTGACAATTCATGTGTTGTATTGAGTGGCCAATTTGAAGGGACATATTCCAACTATGCATCTAATTTTTGTCATTTGTGGGTGATCAGTTTTCCTGTTCTAAAATCTCTTTCGGATACTTGTTTGTATTTACCAGAAAGGCGCTGCACCTTACTTTGGTTGCATTGTTGGCCGAGTTGCAAACAGGATCAGAAATGGAAAATTTACTCTGAATGGGGTTGAATACTCTTTGCCAATCAACAAGCCTCCAAACAGCTTGCATGGTCAGTTTATAAGCCACTGAGCTCCAATATTATCGTGGTTGTTGATTTGTAGCTTTTCAAACATTTACTTGCATAATTATGCAGACAGCTTGCCACTTTGATTTTCTTAACTTTCTACTACAGATGAGAATTTAGTTTCTGCAGAGTTTAACTTGTACTGCCCAGTTGTAAAAGTTACAGGAGGAAATCAATGACATGGTAGATAACCGAAGTTTCAGCAGATTCATTGTTTTCCATCAAATCTCAAGAAATTATTTGTGATTTCCTGTACTGAGAAATATGCATTTGATTTTACTTTGGATGTCCCATGAAGGTGCCAGCATTGACAAGTGGTAGTAGGGTAGCAGTAGTGGTGTTTCAATTATGCATTGCACAAAGAAAATCATTCCATTAGTTTTCTTCTTTTACTTGATGCTGCTCCTGTTCAAGTTTGCCTTTGCAAAGTGAAGAAATATCCTGATTCTTTTTCAGTTTTTTTTTTTTTTTTAATTTTTGGTCCAAATTGCTTTATGAGTTAATAGAAAAAATATTGGCAGAATTTCATAGTCAAGGGATAAAATCTTTCTTTTTCTATGACTCATTTTCCATTTAGAAACTACTGGAATCATTTTCTTTTTCTGGCTATAAGGATTAATATGGATAGGCATTTTTGTCTGAGGTTCTTTGATGCCTATTCAAGCTCCAGTTATCATTTTAATAGTGTTTTTGGTACTCTTTCTTCTGGTTTAGGTGGGCAAAAGGGTTTTGATAAGATGATATGGGAGGTAGTAGAACACAAGAAAGGAGAAAAACCATCCATCACTTTCAAATACCACAGTCATGATGGAGAGGAAGGTGATCTCTCTCTCTCTCTCTCTCTCTCACACTCATACATATATATATATATATATATGTATTTTTTTCTGTTTCTCCTTGCAAGAGGTTAACTTTAATCTCTTCTATTTCTCTTGGTGATAGGTTATCCTGGGGATCTTTCTTTGACTGCAACTTATGTACTTACTTCAAGCACCACCATGAGACTTGATATGGAAGCAGTGGCAGAGAACAAGGCCACTCCAGTCAACTTAGCTCAGCATACTTACTGGAACTTAGGTGGCCACAACTCCGGAACAATACTCAATCATTTCATTCAGATATGGGGATCTCACTTAACTCCTGTGGACCAAAATATTGTCCCAACTGGTGAAATCTTGCCAGTAAAAGGCACCCCATTTGATTTCACCACTGAGAAGAAAGTTGGTGCCTCAATCCATGAGGTTGGCATAGGTTATGATCACAATTATGTGCTGGATTGTGGGGAAGAGAAGTGCGGATTGAGGCATGCTGCAAAAGTCAAGGATCCATCAAGCTCAAGGGTTCTTAACTTGTGGACCAATGCCCCTGGGATGCAGTTTTACACTGGTAACTATGTGGATGGAGTTGTTGGTAAAGGAGGAGCTGTTTACGGAAAACACTCTGGTCTCTGTTTGGAGACACAGGGTTTTCCCAATGCTATTAACCAACCAAACTTCCCTTCAGTGGTGGTTCAACCTGGTGATAAGTACAAGCACACTATGTTGTTTGAGTTTTCAACCGAGTGAGATGGTAGTTTACAGATCATTGCTTTCGAACCTTAATTATGCTGATCTTCTATTACCATCTGAAATAATAAATCGATAATGCTCTACAAAATCTTTAAATTCCATGATATTTGCTTGGGAATTTATGAGAGAGAGAAAGAGTTTCTCTACGTTGCATAGCTTGGGATTCGTATACCTTCTAATGGACTTAAAAGAGAGAAGCTATTATTATGGTTGTTTAAGCATCAAATGTTAACCTTCTGGTTTTTGACATCAGTACTTGGTCTCCAAGAAAAGAACATGATGGGACGAATTATTCAACATATATTGCAGGGCTGAAAATGTGTTGTAATCGTGCAAGGCAACATACTTGCTTCCCAAGTGAAATGTGGGGCGTTTCAACATTGTTAATTAATAGAATATTATGCCCATGGTTGACACGATTCCATAACTGTATATGATACCGCGATGTTCTAACAATTTCTTCGCGTGAAGCATTATTGGTGCTATTTGAGAGACTTTGTTTCAGGAAGAGCAGGGGAGAAAGCAATCATTATACACATTTACAAGGGTGGCTTTAAGGCTGCAAAAGCGGCTAGCTGGTAGCATTCTCAATTGTGGGAAGAGAAAAGTTTGGCTTGATCCCAATGTGACAAAATGATATTTCCATTGCCCATTCTAGTATGCCTTCTTCTCTGATCCTCACGTACATTCTTTCAAACATTTATGACTATTGTTATACTTTATTGCTTCTTGGCCTGCTCGCAAAAGTGACTTCGTTGAAAATCTGCAGGAATGAAGGTAAGAAAGCTCATAAAGGATGGTTTATTATCCAAAAACCGAGGATAATTCATTCTAGGTGGCGCACTCGTCAAGCACAACAAGCAAAGATGAAGGGAAGGAGCTCGGGCTATGGAAAATAGTAAAGGAACAAGAGAGGCAAGGTTACCATCGAAAGTCCTGTGGATGAGGAAAACTAGAGTCCTGAGGCGTTTACTTCGCGAGTATAGAGAATTGAAGAAGGTTGGCAGGCATGTGTACAGAGAAATGTACACGAATGTCAGAGGAAACGTTTTCAAGAATAAACGAGCGCTAATGGAAAGCATTCACAAGTTGAAGGCTGAGAAAGTAAAGGAGAAGATGCACTTGGATCAAAGTGTGGCCATAAAAGCCTGCATCCAATCTTTTGAGGAAGAGAAGATTGCATTTGGAATGGAAAGGTTAAGCTGAGCAATAAGCCCATCATATAAAAAAAGATCAGAAACTTGTTACATTTAAAGTGGTTCTTTTGTTTGGTTGGTTCAATACGCATCGGTTTTCGTTCATGCGTTCCTATGTACCCTGGATTCACTAGCAATCTCGTGCACCCTTCCTCCCTTGATCTAAAGGATTGCCACCGTTGTCATCCACGCATCAAATTTCGTAAACATCCACTGTTACCCATGAGACTACCGTCCTCGTTATACATAAAACACGAAAGGCAGAAGAACTATATTGAGTTACTGTGACCGTTTATTAAGATTTCCCTAACTCATTACCCAACATTCGTACGGTCCAGGACTGGGCGATTGGATTACGAGGCCACAATAATTCCACGTGATAATAATCCCATAAGAGCCTTGTCACTACGTCGCGGACTGGTTCCGGTAAACCATACAAAAGGGTGAGAAACTAACTAGTAAAGGCTGTTTGACGTGAGAATTCAGGAAAGATAGGTATGGCCCCTATCATGCATGAACTTATTCTTTTTGTTCTCATTAGAGCAAGTGTCTTAATGGAAACCGTTGTAATCAAGTACCCAAGACACGTCCACAATAGAATCATAACAGGCCTGAAAGCATTTCAAAACATTAGTAGTGGCTTGTTTTTCGTCCATTTGAGTTTGCATGCAATTTGCAAACTTTCCGCTCTCTCCAATTATTACTGGGGTTCCTATACACATCTCGCGAAGTGAGAGAATTCAAATTTCTTAATGGAGGAGTGACAAAAAAAAATTACACATAAAATTTACCACAGGGAGGACAGGGATTCCTATAATCTTACATGTTTGGAGTTCATTGTAAACAATGAGCCGGAAGAGTAGAGGCTATGTTCAGTTTCGAACTCACAATTTTATCGATGGTAAAATATTTCATGCTTTTCCAGCTGATCCAAACAAATGCATCTTCTCTGCAACCACACTTTTCATGGCTTCTTTTGTAGAAGCCATGATGTGGACCAGATCCTTCTTGGGTGTATTCAATGTGTCCAAGTAAGCCTTACGCACCTCAGTGTTTACATTGAACTTTCTCACACCCTGCTCTATACAAGCCTGTTTCAGGCATTCAGGATAAATTGAAGATAATCAGACTATAAGTTTATCCGCGTATAGTGGATCAAGAAATCTTGGTGATCTTCTCTATCTAATGAATGGGAAACCTTCCTCCCATTACATGAATCCAATTTTCATTTCATTCTGTTAGTTCAGGCTATTTCACAAGAAAATTTAGTCATGAATCCAAAATTCTCTTATGATGTTATTCCAGAAAGCTTCAGAAAAACTAATGCCTTGTAAAGACATGACAGAGCAGCAATTCATTTCTTCATACAATGAGTTTACCTTGATAAGCTCCTTGGGCAGACCAGAAGCTCCGTGAAGCACCAGAAAAACGCCTTTCTTCAAGCTCAATGCATGCAAATCCTAAAGACAAGGGATAATTATGTGTCAGCATAGATTTGCTAGGAATGTTGACAGAGTTATCTTGCACAATTTACCATGAGCAAAAATGATTAGCCAAACTTTTTAAGAGGTAAGAAAAGTGCCGTGTGCAATATAGGTAACCTTAAGCAAATCCAGTCTCAGATTTGGGCCACTTGCTGGGTACTTTCCATGTACATTTCCAATACACACTGCCAAAGCATCTATGCCAGTCTTACCAATGAACTCTTCAGCCTGAAATTCATGTGAATCTGATTGCAATGTTGACTGAATCAAGGTACAAGGTTTATTATTCTTGAATCCATTAGGAAAGTACAATAACCTGATTAACATCAGTTAGCCTCGCCTCATAATCTTCAACAGTCAAGTCATCTTCAGTTCCTGATAATCTCCCCAGTTCAGCCTCCACCAGAATATTTTTTGAGTGGGCCAAATGTGATATAAATTTCGTGTATGAGATATTATCCTTTAGAGGAAGATGGGAACCATCTGCCATAACTGAATCAAATCCCTGCAATTGTTACACAAACATGCCATTTCTTGCAATGAACAATCAGTTCATTGAGATGTATTAACCTACTACATATCTGATTAACAACACATGCACTTATCAAACAATAATAATAATAATAATTCATGCTTACCAAGTCAAGAGCTTCTACTAATTCTTGCTTTGAATTGCCATGATCAAAGTGGACTGTGATGGGAACCTGCCAAATATGCATATTTGCAACTTTTTATGGCAATCTAATATAAAAAGGCACTAAAATAAGTACTTTTGTTTTGATGGCATTCATCTTTCTTCTAGGAGATGTGAGTTCTTTTCTTTCATGCTTCAACGCCAAAAAGTAATAAGCCTCAATTGTGCAATAGTAATGCATTTGGATTTGTTGTTTGGGTCATCTTGCATTCTTCCTTAATTTCTCTTTCCCTCTTTTAGTTGAGTGGGTAAGAATGCAACTTACATGGGCTTGTTTGGCAGTGCAAACACAAGCAGCAACCAATGGCATTCCGCCTTGCCGAAATGCACTAGGATGAATCTGTAGAAAGAACAGACAGCACTTTGTCCTCAATAAAAGGCTTCAAGTTGAGACTGAAAATCCAAACTAATCGATTTTTCTACAACAAGAAGTCTGAATTGCCCACTAACTCTGGAATCTTGCCCTAACCTGTATAATGGCAGGGCTATCTTCCTCAGCTGCAGCAACAACAGCCTGAGCTCCTTCAATATTGTAAACATTGAATGCTCCAACAGCATATCCACCTTTCTCTGCATTCTTTATGGAGAATTTTTTTTCAATATATAAAAATTATAGTATCAAAAGAAAACACAACTTGTGTAATCCGTACAAGGAGGAGATCTTTGGCTGATGAAATTTTAGAATGAAGCGCCCAGGATTGCACCACTTCTGCCAGGGCTTTACTGTCACCAACATTACCTGAACATCCAAGTTTCACAAGTAAAATATCCAGTACTAAAATTAACGGAAATTAATAATATGAAGAACGAAAGAATTGAGATTACCAGGGAAAACAATGTAGGGAACTCCTGGATGCTTACTTTCAGGACCTAGCTGCCATAAGGGAACACCAGCCAGGGCTTGTCCAACAATTCTGGCACATTTTGCCTCAAGAGCTTTAGTAGCAATATCTGATGAAGTGATTCCGCCCTGAGAAAATGATGCATAGTAAGAAGTAGTAGGTAGCTATTTCAGTTGAAGTTGATAAGAAGAAATGGAATCAGATCCCACTCATCCACAATAGAGGGATTCAAGCATTGTTGCTCCACAGTTTATAAGCAAGGCAGTAGCCCCAGAACTACCTATAAATATATCAAACAGCTGGATGGATCTACACATGCTAGTAAAACACTTATTCATGCAGACAACATAGAAAGACGGGCCAAATGATTTGAAATAGTTTTTCTAATGCAGATTCAATTTCTCTGGAATGCAAAAACAGGAGATAATTTGTCAAGATTGTCAGAGAGACGCTGTCAGCATTTATAGAAGTGGAATCCAAATATTGAAAATTAGTGAAGGAATAGAGTAGAATGTTTAAGAATGCAAACTAAGCATACCCTACCAAGATCAATGCTGAAAGGAAACAATTTTGAACAGCACTAAGGACAGTAGAACACAGAAGGAAAATCTGACATTGCAGGGACCACAAGAAATTCCCCCAAGGGACATTTTCTATCTCTTTATAAACATTTTTTATCATGTTGTGGTTAAGTGGCTAATTTAGGAAAATAATCAATAACCAAAAGACATTGACAAACAAAATATAAAGTTGAAAAAGTTGCACTAATCATTTTGCTTGCCACAAACAAAAGAATAGGGTGTTCCATATTCTTAAAAAAACAAATATACCCTGAACAAAATTATTCTATTTATCATTCACTCTGGAAGGTTAAAAAGAAGTGTAAGAATTGAAGAAGCTAGCAGCTGATTTTTACAAGAAATAAAAAAAAAAAAAAAAACTTAGCCATCTGAACAAATTGCATACCTTTGCAAGAATATACCGAGGTCTTGTGGAAATCCGCCTCACAATTTCAACCAAGGCAGAGCTCACTTTGAAATTGATTTCCAAACTCTCATAAGGGGCTGTTGAAAAGATAAAAATAGATAACAGGACAAAGGTCATTCAATGAAAATGAGACAATTTTTCTTTTCTACTACCAGTAGTTTATTGCTGCCTTTTGCATTTTTGTTAATAGGAAAGACAATTAGCACTTTATATTATTGAATATTCCCAGCAAATTTTCATGAGCTTCTGTCACACTGAAACAAAAATGGGTCTGAAGCTGTATTCTATACATGAGAATATGAATTGTCATTGAATGTGGATTGCACGAAGTAGAAGATGGAAAAGAAAGGGATGACCAACTTTTTCCGGTGATGAGTTCTCGGCTGGTCATTATCAATGTGTCTTTACCAGCAGCAAGGTAACAATCTGCCATCTCAGCTGCCACATTGATCTCCTCATCTCTGTCCTCTAAAGACTTCATAGCAAGTTTGTTAACAGAAACCTACAGCAAAGAATGAGGATTCTCTTCTCTTTAATGAGATGCTTTGCGGGTGGGCATAGGATACATTTGTGGAGGACAAAATATGTATCCTGAAACAGGAATGTAAAGACCAAAACAAATGATGAGATGTAAAATGTACAAAGGCATGCATCTGGAGTCTCAATCACCTCTATGCTTCTCAAGATCTGGCCACAATGCATTTTCAGCTCTTCAAACCTGTGGGTCATGACAAATATCAAACTGGAATGATCCTAGAAATACCAGCATATATACACCACAATAGGACATGGAAACTAGAATCCACCAGTTTGACCTGCTTTGTTGTTTTAGGAACATATGATCCCACAACCACAAGTCCACCCTTCCAATCTTTGTTTATTCCTAAATCCTTTGGCAGCATCGGAGCTTTTGGAACAATTCCAATTCGGGATGAAACAAAACTAGCAGCAGTACGGCATAAGAAAGACTTTCCTTTCAGTTCTGCCTGCTTGATATGCACAAGCGCATAAAAAAAAAACTAGCAAATTCATAAATTGACAGGGTCAAAAACATAAGAGTAAAGAATGACTAAATGTTTTGCCTGTATCATTCCAGCTGAAAATACAGCCATGTCTCTTTCGCTTGCTGCATTGACTATGCATGTTGACCCCTGTTTCAGCCAATAAAATGAAAACATTATCAATGCACACAAAATTTCCAGAGAGTAAATTCAAGGCATATAGGCACATAGAGAAGATGGATTTAGGATCACATAATGAATGAAATAATCTTAGCA
This sequence comes from Rhizophora mangle, assembly GCA_037832345.1. Classification (NCBI taxonomy): domain Eukaryota; kingdom Viridiplantae; phylum Streptophyta; class Magnoliopsida; order Malpighiales; family Rhizophoraceae; genus Rhizophora; species Rhizophora mangle. The sequence goes on from JBAPLJ010001034.1 coordinate 730,063, forward strand.
ATTTGGGGACATGCATTCTGGTTAAATGATATCTCACAAAAGTTAATGCCAGAAAATCAACATGACAATGAGGAGAATGAGGAAAGATTTGAGATTGTAACTCGCACACCATTTAAAAGAATCCTCATGGCAAGACCCAAAAAGTTAACCATCCAGCTTTAGCCTGGTGGCCAACACAGGCCCTTCAAGAGGTTTGGAGCAAGAGTTTGGGGTTTCAATCCCCAAATATCATGAAAAAGTTCACCCATAAAACCAGGAAAGCTAGCTAGGTAAAAAATAGAAATGAAATAAATTATACGTAGTTGCCAAGACATCCTGGAACTCCTTCACACCCCAAGTTCCAAAATTTTGCCAACAAAAGCATGAACCGACTTAATTTATCCAGGACCAAAAGAAAGACTGAGGCAACTAGTGTTGTCAATGAGCATAACCAGAATATGGCAACTCCCAGAAAAATCAGGTCATCGTATTCCATGGCATCTGAGCTTTTCCCAAAAGTGAAAGATATGATTAAGCGTACTAAGCCTATATAAGAAATTCCACACATATTGCACAACTCCTGATTAGTTGTACCTTCTGCAAGCTACAAAGAAGCTCACAAACAGCATCTGGTCCTCCATTCCTCAAAAGTTGGATAGATATTGAAATAACACTACTAGCTGGAATCCGACCCAGTGTTTTCTCCTCCACCCACTAATATTCAGACAGTAAGTTGTAACATCAGTTTCAAATCCAACACCCTTCAGCTATGCACAAAAATGATGAAAAGGTAAACCTCGCAGAGGTTTGAAGACTTATAGCCAAACGCAGCATCTTTAGCAAACTCTGTTTCCCCTGCAGGAACAAGCCTAAGGACACCATGGTTTCTAAATTAGATGCTTGGCACATTCAATCAAGAGTCACCATCACTTGAGAAGGACAGGAGAACAATACCTATCAGAATCTGCAACATAGTGTACATCCCCGATGGTATAACGGCCTCCTTGAAGGAAGAAAGGGCATAAGATCCATGCATCCATCTCACCAAGCACTGAAACAGCAGCTTCTGCTTCCTATTTCATGCAGCTAGTGTCAAGTAATGGTGTAGTTTAAAAATACTAGAGAAAGTGTCAACATCTCAACTAGAGGTGTACACGGTCTGGTTTGTTTCTGAACAAAATAACTAAAATTATAGATTGGTAACATTACAAAATAAGCTAAATTGTCTTGCCTAAGAACCAACCAAATGAAACTACAATATTGTCATCTAGTTTGGTGTGTAACTTAGATCCAAATCAATTTAAAGGAAATTTAAAGGGAATGAGGTCCCAACCTCTCAACTAGAGGTGTGCACAGTCTGGCTTCATCATCGAGACTAAATGTAACATTAGAAAATAAACCAAATTATCTTGCCCAAGAACCAAACCAAATGAAACCAAAATATTGTGGTTCAAGTTTTGTGTGAATTAGATTTGGATCAAGTCCCCAAGATATTAAAACTTAATCCTAATCAGTTTAAAGGAAATAAGAATATAGTTCAAGTTCAATACAAACATGGACAATGACATCACCAATAGCCCAGCCCATTTTTTATGTTAATCATACTTACATAAATTTAAACATCTTAAGTTGACCAATAAACTTGCAGATTAACCATAATTTCCATGAGATTATAGTAACATCTAACAAGGTTTTAAACAAAATATGGTTTGGTCCAATACAACAGGCAAGGGAAACAGAATAACAAAAGAAACTATGTTTGTCAGCCACCAAAAACACTGGACTATTAATGTGGTTTTAGCTTTGTTCCAGTTGGTGGTTTGTAACAGTACAAGGGTCACCCTAATATGGACACTTACATTGTCTACTTCAGAGAAACGTGTACTCACCTCTGGAAAATGACCACGCAAGGTTGAATCTCCACGCAAAACCACTGTATAGTTAATGCTCTCACTGATTTAGCAGCACTACTCAGGTTTCTGCAGACATCTTTTGTTAATGCACTGGCCTGTAAGGGACTTGATTATCATGAGTCTCAAACAACCAAATTGTATACACTAAAACAGAAAGCAAATTATTGATTTCTTTTCTTTTTCCTTTTCACATAGAAATATTCCTGATTGAAGAGAGGTCCATACTTTTGAAGAACTCAATGATCTGGAATTAGTTAAAATGAAAAAGCAAGTAGGCTTTTTCTTAAACTGCTCAATGAGAGACCCAACACTCCTGAAAAAAAAGGGGGGCAAAAAGCACAGTAAGCAAAAAGAAAAAAAGCACCATGAGGAGGATTCCCAACTATGGGGCGGTCTTTACACTCGAAAGAATCTCATTCCATCCAGTAATGCAAAGATGTAACAACTTCATTTCAGGATGAAAAAGAGAAAAAAAAAATATGACAAACAAAGAAGTTACATAACATAGATGTTAAAAAATCACCATTCTGTTAATACTTCAACATCGTGAACGGTTTGGGTTCCAGTTGGATCGTCATCTAGAACAACTAATGTTTTTGAATTGCTCTGATTCAGCTTACGTATATCATCAATGGGATCCCAGGGCCACTGCGGCGGAAGAGATTGTAGGACAACTTCTTTCTTAAGAATGGGAAGTTTCCCTTCAACTCTAACACCTGTGAGTGTCTCATAAACCTGAGGATAGATGAGAAAATTGAGGTTGAAACTGTAATGCTTTATTTCAGTTAACCATATTCTTATATTAAGCAAGTTCTGTGCAACTGATTTTACATACCTTAACTACACCAGCATCATCTTGCTGACCCCAACCAGCAGCAGAGCCTGCCAAAAGTGAAGTTCATGTGACATGAATGTACAACGAAAGCAACTCTAGTGTAAGGAAACAAATATACTAACTCAGAAAACCAAGTTTCCATTTTGATATGTTTTGATGATGAAAAATAAATGCACAATACCTATTTATTGTACTAACAATCACTGTTTGACTTGCTTACATTATCAATTTCTATATAGTTCAATGGTTAAATCATCTACATTCCTTTTTAGGTGTCCAGGTTTTGACTTTATTTGCTTGCACATGTTCATTCGAATATACATTGGGTTTTCCATAGAAATTCATAATTCCATATATTTTAAAGCAGTTGCTCACAACATGTCTCTCACTTTCTATTGCTGCCTTATGGACCTTCCTTTAAGTCTCAGTTTTTAGTGGACCATTTTTGTGCTTGGTTTTACTAAATAGACATGTAGTGTCACAGGCAAAAGTAACGGAGGATCTTTCAAAGTTGTTGGAAGTCACCCTAGTTGAGTAGTGAATTAGGTCAGTATTGAAACTGACTCCACTTTTGGTTCATATGCAACCTCATAGCTGGAACTTAAAAAAATAACTCCTACCTTGAGCCAATTGAAGTTAGATTATACACAAAAGAAAAAGACAATAATATCCAAAAGGACATTGAAACAAAACAAAATGGATAAAAAGAAATAGCATCAGCTTTTGGGAATAACAAGATTACTACACCTGCCAAGAACAACTGGTGGGCAACAGTTGAAATATGAAGTGGAACTCCATGCAATGCACCTTCATGGGAAACAATGCCCTGCACATGAAATGGTTGTAAACACTAACAGTAAATCACTATTAGTCAAACAGAATGTGGGTTAAATATCATTCCAACCAGATCCTTCACAAAGATATTGAGCGCAGAATATGGGGTGTAGTCATTGTCCAGCATGTGTGGAACACGATTCTCAAACATCCTGCAACACAAATGACATTTTCTATAATGGCTTCTAAACTTCAAAACCCATAGCAATAGGAACCATTGTGAAAAAGGATGCAAGAATCCTTATCTTTGAAGAGAAATTCTGAATGAACTTCCAATATGACAACTTCAGATGATTAACCATATATATTTTGCAAGGAATTGTAAAATCACAAGTAATTTGTCAACCATAAGCCTGGACAGAGTGTTAAATAGCATGACGCTGCAAGTTCTGGGATAGTCCTATCAAACGGTTATTTCTCATCAACACTGATGACAGGCATTTTAAACCATGAAACAAACTTTTTCCCACTTTAATTTTTCAAACCTGCATTAAAGGTCACAAGGTGCTGCTTGTGATTCTACATCCCACAATTGTTGAAATAGAATGAAATCTCTTGCAAGCAAAATTGCTATATTGGAAAATGCATGCTTATAAAAAGGGCATCCTAGTACATGAGCCTCCCGCATTATGGGCTATGAGAAAGGGTCACATGAATGACCCTTGCTGTTATGGCTTGTGATTGCTTCTCATTGTGGAAGCCCCTTATCTTGGAATCATTTGCTGACCACACAAAGATTCCTTGAAGTTTCTATAATAGAAAAAGGGGTATCATAATAGAATCAAGGCTGGCAACAATCAATGCTGTTCACCATCCCCCTACCTTTCAAATATAGGTTGTTTTCACAATTCAAACACATGACTTTAAGGTCACAATTGAGTAACATTACCATTACACCTTGAAGGAAAATGCATGCTTACTTTTACTTATTACATTTAAAGAATTTCCTTTTACCATAAATCTCTAGTACTGAGACAAGTTTAAACTAAGAATTGAATTTGTTTCTAAAGATTACAATGTAAAACAAATTAGAAAGTTCAAGGATCCCCAATTCTCAAAAGAGGTCCTCATTCAGAAGAGAAACAGAAGACAATCTCTCTCTCTCAAAATGTAATAGTTTGTGCCAGAGTTTAATAATTGATCTGCTCTCAGGACTAACACAACAATTTAAACTTTTGGGTTGAATGGTTTTTTGACATGGTATCAGAACCGAAGATTCGACAGGATGAGAATGAACATGGCATTTCCTATGGTTGCTATCCCACAAGAAAATTAGATTCAATAATTGCACTCCCCTAAAAATGGCCAAGTGGAGTGGCAATGGTAGATCCACACTTCAAGATTAAGCAAAGCAGGATTGGCTCACGGCCAACCTTGATTGAATAGTAATGAGCTATTGGCATGTGCAATGAGAGCAAGCCAAATGTGAAAAAGGCACACATTTGTAGGAGAGACTGTTGGGATATGTGAGTGTGTGGTTAAAAATCCCACATTGAAAAGAAGATGAAGAAGTGCATATAAGCGAGAAGAACCTATAAACCTTACCCCAAGATTTTGGATTGAGATGTGGTGTCGAGCTCAAGAGTTTGTAGCTTTTTTGGACCTGCTCATATTTCTCTAGGTTTTGGGCTCCCTATTCCCTAGAATTGGCATTAGAGCCTCTATGACTAAAGGGTGATGAGTTCAAACTATCCTCATTTTTCCATCTTTGAAAGAAATCAAATACCAAGGGATGCAACTTAAGTCCAATAGAAATCAGTTGAAAGAAAAATCCACATAAGCTACTACACCCTATTCAAAGGCAAATTCAAATACTTAGTTGCAATGTGCACAACACTAACCAGGATGTTCCTTCACTGTTCCTGATGAAATCAAACAGATTCCTTGTACTGAGACCTAATCGAGTTCCATAAGCCATTGCCTCAGCTGATGATGCTATATGAACTCCAGCAAGCAATTGATTAACCATCTTTAAACCACTGCAATCAAAAATGGAAAGCACAAATTAAGAACATTTAGTTCCCAACATGAATAATAAACATGCTTATATGCATCAAAAGTTTGTGGGACAATGTATATATCAGCAGGCCAATGATGCTTCAGAATAAGGATATGATGCATCTAACACTAAGTTACCTTCCAGCCCCACAGCCTCCTTTGATGACATATAGCTTTTCACTTAATGCTGTTCATAATTTAACCACTAAGGTAAGCAAGTGCAAATTTTAGAAACCCTTGCACAAAAAAAAGGATGTTTTGTGGCATGCTCATTACCTTTGAGAACTGAACCACAACATGTAAGAGCTTCAATGGTACCAGAAGCCATTATCTAACAAGAACATATATAATTTCTGTAAGAATAAACTTGAAAAAAACTCACATATATTTTTTATTTTTATTTTTTAAATCAAAGCATCAAATTCACACCGTAAGTGTTCCATCTGCAGCCCTCTTAACACCACCCGAAACAGGAGCATCAACCAATTTCAAATCCTTGCCTTCATCAACAGCATTAGCAGTATGAAGGTATTAGGAAAGAAAAACATAGAGAGATCAATTGCAAAAACAATTACCTAAACAAATGAAACTATGAAATATCCAACCAATCTAAGTGTCACCATTCTAGCTCATTAAGCACACTAAGATACATAGCCATCCAATATCAATGGCACAGAATCTTTGCCATGAATTTCCCCCATTCATAAATAAATTTGACATCTAAATTCATATCGACCAAATTGGCATGCCAAGTACAAAGAAATATGCAGAAGAAGGCCACCTTCCACCAGAAGCAGAGCCAAGGCAATGAAAGAATGCTAAGAGCAAAGAGAGTCCATAAAAAGTAAGAAAGGGGAATAGCTTATTTATTAACATCTACAACTAGCCATAACAATTTCATATCTGTTTGACAGAACCAAACCTCTGCAGGAATAATTTTATGAGAAGAAAAGAGAAATAAGAGTGGAGAAGTTGGAATGCATTGACATTTGTTCAAAAATGAAATCATCCTGTAGTAAAAAGATCTTGAAATTTCCAATATTTTCCATATGAGTACTAAAAGCTATGATTAATAATAGTTGTGTGGTTCAACCTGTAGGATATATGATCTAAAGGAGCTTTCAAGTGAAAATAATCCCCAAAAGTAGGCGTGACATACGTCCAAGAAGGCATCAAAGACCAAAAAAAACAAGTGTTTATGTGAGATCTGTCGTGTTGATAATAGCCAGAAATTCAAATAAGCTCTTCTCCTGCAATCAATTTACCTCCCTATCTTCCCTCTCTGGCTTAAAAATGGCCCAAATAATGTTTTCCTCCTTTTCCAGTATACCATGCAAAACTGCCACACTGTGCCCCCACATCTCCAAAATCTGGAGGCAATATTAGCTCCCAAGCCCAGGCTGAATTGAGTTCTATTGCCGCTCAGCAGGCAACAATTCATGATTTTGCTTCAAACTTGCTTGATCCGTGGTGTTAAACATCAAAATCGGAACACTATTCAGTGAATATAACTCTAGATGCTAGAACGAAGTACAAATTTCCTATCTGTTCTGTCTTAGTTTCTCAGCAATTTTTCAGGCAGTTCAACTACGAATGGATTTATCCATCACTCATTTTACTCAGACTTTTGAAAACAGCAGTGTTGTTTTGGGCTCGGTAAAGGAAACAAGAATTTCTTGCTATAACTTGGACAGCAGTTCTGACACTGATTAGAACTTCTGATGGAATAATGTGTTGAACAATAATAAGGGGAAAAATACTTTCAGTTCAAGTCCTAGTCGTGTTTAGCATTTTTCAGTAAATTTATGTAATATAAGATGAAATCAATCATTGCCTCCAAAATCTCTGGTGTGTGCCACCATCATCCCAGTGTTTAGCCTTTTTGAGTTGATTCATTGTGCCACCCTACTGAAGCATTTTAAGGCTAACAAGAGCTTGACAGGAGTACATCATGGAAGGACAGAATTAATTTGAGAATTTATCTTAAAGCTGGGAAATAAAAGAAGAATAGAAGTAGTAATGCTGTATAATAGCAAATACATATAAAATCCACCCAGAGTTTGTAGACCAAAAATTTAGATAAGTGAAAATAGTACATACTTTGCAAGCGTCTGTCAAGTTGGCTCACAAATGCAGGAGATACAGTAGATGAAAGGATAATTGATGCTCCCGATGGAAGGGCTATAGAACAAAAGCAAAGAAAATAAAATAAAGTCAGTATTTTTCTTTTACCAACATATAAGAAGCAGATAATAATAGCACCTGGAACAGCGCCATGATGCCCATAGAGAATGCTCTCAGCTTGGGCCTCATTTGCCACCATGATTACAAGCACATCAACATCTGGAAAATAAAAAATGTGAATCAAATAATTTCTCTCCATTATTGGACTTTATGTATTTAAATTACTATCTGAAATAAAACACTTTCAATCATGTCTTTTGTACAATAACAGGAAACAGTTGCAGAGTGTAAAATAGTAAAAATAATAAAGCACATTGAAAATACCAATAAAGAAGAGTTGAACTATGTAGCATTTATTCTTCTCAATTTTTGAATTTCAAAACCTATCAGACCAGGGATTTCATACATAACCACTATACAAACCAAGTTGAATGACTTTGAAACATGTCTAACAAGCAAATATTACAACATTGCAAAGATGAATCACATTGTGTTATGAATTGATTGTACATATTGTTTCAAAGATTCAAATCAAGGAACCCAGCTACATATTCAAATTACCTTTGCACACTTCTGCTGGAGAGTTGCCAATCAAGCCACCAGCACTTGCAAATCGAGATAATGTTGGTTTATATGCCTGCCACCCAAAAAAAAGCATCCAAACGAAAAAGGCATGACATCAATTTGAGCTTTCATTTATACATCCCACTTTAAGAAAATGGGGGAGAAAAAATCGCCAACTCGCCAAATAATGTCCATCCCAGTTTATAACATGTAAGCATATATTCAGAGGTCCTTATATGGATAGACATGAATATGCATTTTATGTACAGATAAAAGACCTGCAATACACCTATAAATAAGTGCATCTGCACTTAAATGAAATGTATTATTCAGGCCATTCTTGGATACAGCACCAGGAAATTGGAATTAGCTCATAAAACCATGAAGCATAACCAACAACAACAACAAAACAGCCTTAATCCTACATAAATCCTTTTTTGTCATTCTATACTATTATGCATTAAGTTAAATGTGATACCTAATTTTTCTAATCCTTCCTAACTAAATATTCTCAAGTCAACCTAGGTCTTCCTCTCCATCTCTTCTTGCCATCCACTTTGTTTACATTGGACATGACTAAACCAGCTCAAACTTCACTCCCTTAATTCATCTCTAATGAGTGCTATACCTACTTTACTATCGATATCATCATTTCTTATTCTATCCTTTCTAGAGTAACCACACATCTATCCAATCATTCTCATTTCTACCACATTTATTTTCTAGGCATGTTGCTTTTTCACAGACAACACTCACTACTGTAGAGTATTGCTAACCTAATCATCATCCAGTAGAATTTGCCTTTTGACTTGATAGGAATTTTGCAGTCACACAAAACTCCATATGGCACATTTCCATTTTACCCATCCAGCCCTTGTCTTCTAAGGTACATCCTCCTCTATATTACCAACAGAACCTAAATAATGAAACTGGTCACATTAAAGGACTTAAAACCTTGATGCGCAAACAAGCATAAAAAATTATTTATAAGATCTATTGAATGTAAAAGTGCATCACAATAATAAAGAACCCAAATAGACAACTTAAGAAAAAGTATAACTGATTCAACTCTAAGACTTCTAATCAATAAAAAAACAGGAGAAAATTTGAATTTCAAAGTCATCAACTTTCATTGGAATGACAACTCCACCATTAAAACTTGATAATTCAAAGGATTTTCAAGGACAGTTTCAAATATTACACCGATTAGTGCTTGAAATGTTTACATAAGACATCTGCATCAAAGATTTATTACTCAACTCTAAGTTGGAATAAGCATATAACTATTGAAATGCTAACTGAAGTTCCAGAGTCACTTCACTTTATATTCCAGCTGTCATGTAAAATGTACCAGAAAACTGCACAGTTCTTTTCTGTTATGTCAGTTTAGTATGTTCTATTTTTTAGTATTAGTTAATGATCTGGCTAGTTAAGTACTTTCCTCCATGATGAACTGTTGGCACCAGTCCTACATTTTGTCTTTGTGGACCAAAGAGAATGGGGGATATCATGGCGATGAGGCAGAACATGCAGCCATAGACTAATGACTCCAGCTACATGCAGGAACTAATTAATTTCAATCAGCTTGTAATCAAAAGTGAGAAGTTACATCATAGCCAAGGACGCAGAACTGTGATTTCAGCAGTTGAGTTGCCATGCCAAATCCCATTGCTCCAAGACAATGAAACCAACTCGCTTCACAGAAACGGAATTGGCAATTATTTGGCTTGCCAGTTGCTCAGGGCTGTAGAGTTCTGCACTGGCTGCCTCTTGTATATTCACTCCAAGTAGTTTTTCCCACACCTAGAAAAGAATTGTAAAATGCACAGAATAAAAAAAAAAAAAGCAATTGGCAAGCATTTCTTCATATAACAGCATGGAAAAAAGCAGCAACCACCTGATAAGATAGTTGAAACAAAATAAATGGGAATAAGTAATTACCTTAATCAATGTGTCTTCATTTTCATCCCCACGAACATATGAAGAACCTGAAAGAGGAAATATTCACTAAGCAATAATCGAGCCAATTTAGAAATACAAACAATTAACAAATCCAAAGGTGATTTTACCAGCAATAAGTTGTTGATGAGCAACAGCCGCAAGCGGAAGAGGAAATGTAAGTGATTTGGCCCTATCCAAAACAGTACCCTAATTCAAGAATCTTCATCAGTTTCAAATAATGTCAGGAAAGAAGTAAACACAAGGTTAAAGCTACTCAAATGAAAATATATCTAATGAAAAATTTAGATCACACCCAAGTGTTCTCCAATGTGAGCTGATAAATTTCACACATGGCCATAACCAGAATGCAATAAAAATATGTTTATACTAGGAAAACACAAGAGAAGTAAATGCCAAGAAGATATAATATGTAACATAGCACTCTATCTTACCATATCCTGGACCAATGTATGCAGGAATTGAGATTTTGTCTCGCCTGTCAACAATGGGGGTAAATGATTCTTGAAGGCCCTGCATTCACAAAACAAGCAACCCCTCTCCCCACCCAAAGCAAGGAGAAAGGAAGAAAAAAGGTTACCAGGTAGCAGAATATACAGGGTCAAAGCATTTGCCAGGGAGAATGGCATGAACATGCATGGATAGAGATTGACTTGGGATCTTAGCTATCAAAGGCAAAGATAGCCAGTGTTCATGCTGAATGGTGAAGGTCTGGTGAATAGGACTGTCATTCACCACCCAGAATTTGGCCCCTATGGGTGAATTGTCCTATTTTGTTTTGATACAATCTGAGCATATCTACCATGACTATGATTCTGATTCTGCTATGGCATACACAACTCAGCCTGATGTTTCCTAGTATGGCTGGTGATTATCTCATAATAACTACATACTCTTTATACCTTATAAGGTAAGTATCTAACTGGAATTCCTGACTTGCACAATCTATAAAAAAGAGTATATCTTATGGATTAATATTAGATTGCAGTTCATATTCTACAAGAAGCAGGTTATCATTCACTCACTATTTTTTTAAGCATTTTTCAACATGTTTCTGGAAAGATTAGCATGGTCCACTTTAGCATAACTCTGCAGGTTCAATGGGGCTGACCTAAGCTGTATGATTGGCTTGTTGGTGCCATGATGAGCCCTCTCTGCCCCAGAAACTGTGCCACCCATAGCACCCCATTTCTGGATGTGACAAATGGAGAACAGGTTCAAAAAGAACTGGGTCTCACATCCATGGAGATGTTTCTTCCCTAGTTAAAAATTGTTAAGGGAAGCAATAGTTTGCATATATTTTGGTATTTTAAACATTATTATTTCTATAACCACAAATATCGACAAGCATGAACTACCTCTCATTCTTCTTTTCAGTAATGCATGTAGATATCTTTCATGTTTACATTCTACTCTGTGGATTTTGGATACTTCTAGTTTCCATAGGTTTTGACTACCTGGAATCTAGTTCACTGACAAGGAAATCCAACAAAGTTAGACAATACCAAATACTTTACTTAACCTAAGGTGTATTAGTTTTTTATGCAGGTAAAAATCCAAACAAAGATGGGAAAGCTAGGTACATTTATTAGGGGAAATAACAGCAACTGGTAATGTGACCAATAGCCCAAATGCACTAACCATGAATTGCCAGCAGCATTTGAGATAATATTATAGACCATCCATGGATGAATTCCAACTTGTGCACCAAGAGAAACAGCTTCCACTGAGGTAACAAAATGAATGCCCAGAAGCAGATCATCAACCATTTTAGCTTTGCTGTAATTCATACAAACAAATAAAAGTATGGAGACCAGATGTCAATACAAAATTCAATTAGATCTTCAAAATCCAAGACAGGATAAAACAGTACTTGCATAACCTAATTAACATAAATCTTCAACCCAGACAGGATTCAATTCAATTAAATTTTCAATGTTATATTATTGGAAAGTTAAAATCCAAGAAGCATCTTGTGATTGTGACTAACCTAAATAACATGTTAATGCACATAAGTCATTTTCATATTTCAGAAATTACCCTTGTTTCATGGCAAACAAAAATATAGCAAGCAACAAAATACAGTTAAATGGCTGAATTTTTTCTATGATCTAAAGGATACAAGGCCAAGAAATCATACCTCCCAGCACCAACTTCACCTTCGAAAAGGTACAATTTGTGACACATTGCTGTTAAATAAAAGACAAATTTTTTAGTCAAGGGAATGCATAGACTAATTCAAATTCATGATATATGTTCTATAGAAGAACCATAAATGATTTATTAAATTTTACCTGAGAGAATAGGCCGTGCCTTTGCAATGGCTTCAAAACTTCCTGATGATGTAATCTAGGTAAGAGAAATTAGTAAGCACTCTCCTCAATAAAATGTCAGATGATAATGTTAAAATCAGAATTCTGTGTCACTGCTAAAGAAGGCACAGAAGAGTACATCTAACACAACGTAAGAGAGATTAATACCATGATTTTTCCACTTAAAAGCTCAGACTTCCCTCTGGAGACATATGCATCTACTAAATAAGCCATCACACCATTTTCTGCAAGATATGCAACCATGCCACCTTAGCAATTCTCCAAAGAATATGTTGTCTCATTAGAAAGACAGCTAGCATCAATGTCGCAAATATTACCTATCAGCTAGCATCAAGGTAATCAATATTGCCTATCTTCTTATATTCAAAGCAATTGATTATATAAGACCATAAGAAGCGGAAAAAAAAAAAAAAAACAAAACAAAAAAGGAGACCACCAAGTGGTAATTAGTTTGTAATTCAAATTTTTGGATATTAGCAGAGTTTTGGTGTTCTCAAGCAACTTTACATGCAAATGATACTGTGGAGGTTTCATGTCCACATTCATCTCCTGACCATCAACATAAGTTCTAGGATGGCATTTTAATCCATGACCATCAACAGTTAGCTTTTCAGTATATCAATCTTTATGTAAGCATGTTTAGCACATAATGTAGACCATCTTCAATTTTATCTCAAGCCACCGGTTTTAAGCAAACTTTTCTATACAAAAATGTACAGTACAGTATAATTAAAAGATAATTTGCAATCAAAACATCTGCAAAAAAGCAATAACTCTTTAATAGACACTGAAGAGATATAATTCCATAGATGGAACTTCCAGTACTAATACTGGATATAAATCCCATCCAAGGAATGTGACACCACATGAAGAAAGGGAAAAAAAAAAAAGAAACACTAGAATATACCTTACCATTCAGAGATTTCTCCAGATTCTGGCTGAAAGATGGCAGAACAGTTGAGCGTAAAATGATAATTGCCCCTCTTGGCAAATCTGCATAACATAATATCATTATCCAATACATCAATTATGTTGTTATCCAATATGTCTGTGACAAACAACCTCAACAGTGGACATCAAGAAGATGCAAAGGACCTTTTAGAACCCCATGTTGACCATCTATTCGGCATGCCTCAGAAGCTTGAACAATCACAGTTGCAACACCTGCATGACACAATTTTACAAGATGATAATGAAATTAGGAAAGCCAAGCCTTGTATGCTATGACCTACAAAATTGGCAGTAAGAGTAAATGATGATCATAAAAATATTTAAACAAACAAAATTCTAAGCTTCCACATCACTTTTTAAAAAGAACAGTACTGAAAATTATCTAAATCTGTGAAGGCTGAAGTCTGGCAACATGACTTCAGAGTAATGGAAGCAGCCATAAGAGTATATGTTTAAACTAAAGGTTGTATGTTTAAAATACCTCCAAAGGAACAAGATAACCAGAAAAAGAATCAACTAGTCCAATATTCTTTGATAATATATTATTATCTTTAGTTGTTGCCATATTTCAGAAATATAAATCAAAGCATGTTGTTTATCGCCAGCTTTAACCAACAGACTGTCAAATAATGCCTTGAACCTCATATCCACTTAAAAGCTTATACTTATAGGTTGTGAAGCCCATACACATTATAAGACAGGTCAGGGCCTTGCATTTTGCCAATATGTACTTTTATACTCTTAACACACTCCCTTGTCACGTGCTAAGCCAACTAGCATGTCGCACAATGAAATTGGACTGAACAAGTCAAACCCAGGTACTGAGCACCACTAGCACTGAGTTGAATTGATTAAACAAAACATATCAAAAACACCAAACTACCAAGTGAGGAGTGTAGACAAAAGGATGAACCAATCTCTAATATCATGTCAAATAACGCCTTAGAACCTCATATTCCTTAAAAAATGAAGGTTATAGATGGTGAAACTCATTGATATATTATATGACAAACTACCAAGTGAGGAGTGTAGACAAGAGGATGAACCAATCTCTAATATCATGTCCAATAACGCCTTAGAACCTCATGTTCCTTAAAAAATTAAGGTTATAGATGGTGAAACTCATTGATATATTATACGACAAATCAGGTCCTTGTACTTTACCAATTTGGAATTTTATACTTTTAACATGAACCACTAAAAGAATTAAGCCATCTCAGTCAAAAAAGTCAGCAGTGAAAACATAATATGTTATCGTTATATTGCACATATATTTCTCTTTGAATTTTTTCTTCTCCCATAACTTGCTAGCAATATTGATAAGACTTTGTCTCACAAGTTTCAAAGTCTACATAGTGACTAGGAAATTGTTATTCCTATTTAATTCCAAAATTTAGCACCTTTAAGAGATGTATATCATAGGCCATGCAACACCAAAGTAGCCAAGAATTCTTTCTAAAGTAGAATGAGTGAAAAAAGGCAGCTGCAAGGCCTAGCTGAACTATAGAAGATATTGCACAAAAATGAAGTCCCAAAAAGCCAAGCATTCTTTTACCTTTCACTGTTTCAGTTGCATTCGCACATCTTATTCCGCCTAGATTCACAAACTCGCTGATCAAACTTCCATCCACCTACAGAAAGTGACAATCTCATTTGATCATGACTTTAATGTTGAACAAGAAAAAGAGTGTTGGTAATAGCAATGCCTCCCAACAAATGATAATGTCTCATTGCTGTCTGTGTTTGTGCAACCCATGGTGAAGAGAGGAGACAAACAAATTTAGTGGTCCCATATCTTGGACCTTCAAATCTTTACTGCAGTGCACTGGCAGACTATTAAGCAAACAAATTGGAGACTCTGGAATTAATTTTAAAACAGATTTTGTGGTTGTACCAAAGACTATTATAAGCTATTAGTATGATTTACATAGCATCTTGCAAAGGCTGCTCCATTGTTGTTCCTTCAGACAAACAAATGAAAGAATAATTTCCCATGTAAACCCCAGTTCCAAGTGAGAAATATCTTATAGATAATTATGCTTATTCAAGAGTTGGAGTCAATTCACCATTCACCAGAAAAACCAAAGTTGCCACATTCAACAATAATACTGGACATAGTGAAATCACAAGATTGAAACAAAAGGGCATCCCAGTGCACGAGGGACTTTCAATGGATTCAAACTATCAAAGATATTTTAACATATTTGTTGTAATGAATATAATGTTTTGTGTGTACACAAAAAATATGTTCATGATCGTTTTGTGGGTCTAAGACAGGTCTCGTATAAACAGCCTTACCCTTACTTTTACAAGTAAGTTATTTTCGCTACTCAAACTTGTAAGTGCCGATTGCCTACAAAGAGCTATAATGCTGACTTTCTTGTAAGTTCGCGAGTTACCATATCAGATTAGATGCCATAAAACTGAAGCAAATTAAGATAGGGACTACAGAGTTGATTGATCCACTTGATAATTTGTCCCAAAATTTTAAAAAAATAAATTGAGAATTACTCGTGATTTAATCAAAATAAAATAAATTTATTAAGAAATTAGTTAGTTAATAAACGAGAACAGAGGAAATAACACAAACAGATAAAAGTAGACTCCACTTAGAGCTGAGAGCGAGAGTGCCACATGTAACTCCAAAAGAATTTTCTGGGTCTTACACCTCTCCAAGGAAAACCCAAAAATAAAAATAATAAAATAATAATTATAATAACAATAATTTAAAAAAAAAAAAAAAAGAAAACAGAGAGAGGCAAAAGATTTTTTTCTTGCTTTTCTTGCATTTCTTGCATTTTCTTAGCAAGCAAACGCCAAGCACAAATCAAAACAATAAAAACAAACATCCAGATAACAAAAAAGAGGAAAAAAAAAAAGAAAAAGCAAGAAGTTACCTCGAAAGCTTGGACCTTATAGCCAGAACGAAGAAGCGAAGCAGCCATCTCCAAGCTCAGCTCGTCCAATCCCAAGAACCCAACAACACCAACACCAGCACCTTGAGACGCCATTGCTGTCTTTTCTTTTTCTTTCTCTTTTCTTTTTTTCCTGCCTAGTTTAGCTATTTGATTCTTGAAATGCTCTCTGTAGAACTCTAAAAATTTGAGACGACGATGATCGAGATCAATTCAATTCATATATAAAGAGAACAGAGGATGCACACATACACTCCGCGTGTCTCTCTCCCCAATGGAAGGTGAAAAAACTTACAATAATATATATAGTATTTAATTTATAATACAACAATTTTTATTCATTTCCTTTTCAACAGGTCATGTTCACCCCACCATTTATCCTTTTGTTAATTGGTACTGAAAATGATAACAAATAAGAACTGACTTCCATTATTTGTTTGGTAATTTCAAATATTTAAAAAAAAAAAATGTAAGAATAGTATATACGTTTGGAAAGATTGTATATTGCTTGTATCCAAACGAATGAGTCCGGCGATGCAAGATTTATCGTCATCCGAATCAACTCGACGTATATTCTTATCTAAGGGCAATGAAACAAAATATGGGCACGTGTTAACAACAGAATTAAATTAAATAAAAATATTTAATAATTAAATTATATTTAATATTATTTTCAAAAATAATTTTTATATTCATGGATCTTAATGCAATTTAAAAATATGAACACATGTTAATAAAAATAAAGAATATTTAAAATATAAATAAAAATTTAATATTTATAATTATTTTTAAAAATAATTTTTATTTTTTAAAAAATTTTATTTTAAATATAATTTTAAAAAATATTTAATAAATTATAGTAATTATTTTTTACATTATTTATTTATATATAATATTTTAAATTTTTTATTTTATAAAATATAAAATAAATATTATATTATAAATAAATATAATAATTTTTTATTTGTAATATAAAATAAATTTTTTTAAAAATATATATATTTTTTAATACACGTTAAAGCAAAAAAGTATAGATGGAGCATACGTGGTAGGCGTGGAGTTTGTGTGAGCTCCACATTTTTTTAGTTAAAATGACACAAGTAAATGATAAAATAAATAAATAGTTATTAAAAAATTTGTAAGTGTATATTATATGATATTTATTGTATATTGTTGTTAACTTGTTACAAATTATATAGTTTTTTCTTAAAAAAAACAGTAAATTGCAGAGTCCACGCGGACCCCATGGGCACCGCATCACTTATGACAGGACCTTATCCATAGGATCCCATTCGTAGACAAGGAGAAAGAAACACGCGAAGTGTATGTACGCATTATGTCTTGCATGTGGAGCACCTGATCCTTACGATAAGCAAAGTGAGTTGTTCGCTAGTGTCCAACCGTATAGGCATAGATTTTTTTTTATTTATTTAAACCTTAATAATTGAAATTACGCATAACAACTCTATCATCACCTTACGCTATCGGGGACCATAAATATTATAATGAAATAATCAATTACATAGGACCAATTATGATAAAGCAAACATCTGTCAGGCATTTTATGGATCACTCCTCTAAATTCTAATAAATATATAGGTGGAAAAAAAATTAGATTTTTATTTTTAATTTTATTGATACATTAAATCTGTAAGAAAAAATCTGTATCGATACTGGCATAATGCCCTGTAGATTTTTATGATTTGATGCAATCATTCAAAGAACAAACATGTATATGGTATTGCTTTTTTTTTTTTGAAAAAAAGGTTAGGTGACTGACCGTATGACGTGGCTCCCGCCAAACGATGCTTGTTTGGCTTTTGGTTGGACAACTGGCGAGACTAAAGTAACGGGGTAGGAAGCTTCGTAACGAGATCCAGACGTACATCCAATCAAAAAGTGCCCGCGTCCATTCTTAGTGCAAAGAGACAAGTTGGGAAATTTCATATACGCAAACAACAGATTTTAGTAGGTGGGCTCGGGAAAGAGATGGTTCTTCCCGTAGTTGTCAATGATCATCGCTTTGGTGTTGACTTCCTTGGCAGAATTCCCATTTACGTACAAAAATGAAATATCCACAATCAAATGAAATATATGTGAGAGTCACTATCTAGTCACACACAATAATACAGATACAAGCCCCCCCCCCCAAAAAAAAAAACAAAAAGCACCATTATGTTGAACAATATAATAGATAAAAAGAACAAAAAATAATTTTATATATTTATTTTTATTTATTTATAAGAACAAATAAAATATAATTGATTTTTTTTTTTAATATTTCACTTAAAGTGTTATTATCATGCAAGATAGTATAAAACTTTTTTACATTTTCCTATTTTCATGTGTACGCAAATTATTTGTAAAAATATATATATATATACACTAATTACTCACATAGCAACAATGAATAACTTTCCAAGCTCATGTCCGAGTTTCTTAATTTCTAATAATATGCGTTTATGTTGGGAAACCGTAACCAAAAGCTACGGAAAAGAATAGAAAACTAGCTGGGACTGGATTCCATTGTTATCTTCTCCTCCACCCACTACGTCAGATCCATGATGGATACTTGGCTTCGAGTAGAAGTGTGTGTTGACCATGTGTGTGCCGGTAATGTGGGCTTTGCCAGTTGCCACATGTATTTGAAGTTGAGCTTGGTAAGAAATACAAATGAAACTGCTTTCCAAAAATCAAACCAAACCAAACCAAACTAAAAGGATTACGGTCTCATCTATGTCTACCTACTGAACGTTTCAATTTCTAACATAATGTTCGCATGTATGTCCATTGCATCCATCAAGCTTCCTCCGCTCATGTTTAATTTTCTCATTTCTTTGTTTCTGGACGCTCGTCCTTTCCAATTCAATTACATTGCAGTAAGCTGCTAAGTTGACGATTAAACCAGATTAATTTTCAGAGGGTTTCAAAATTCCATGTAGGGATTATTGTTGACAAGTCAACTGGGTTAAGTGATGGGGTATCTCCACCTGTTCCCGTTCCTGTCCCTGTCACGTTACCTATCTGCAGTAAGTCCATAGACACATCCAACATGATAATTTCTAGCTTAATTATGAAAGAAGTTTACGTCTCGCTCTAAATTTTGAATTTGATCGCAACTAAAGTATTCCTAACAGGTTCTCTTTCATCGGTTTTGTTTTTGACAAAGCACCCATTTATTTTCCTCTCTCTCCTCTCTTTCTCTCACTCACGTTAGCTATTTGCATCGTTTTTGTTAATTGCGTGTCTCGAATACGTGAAGCTGTGTCCTCTTCAGAACAAAATCCATTAGCCCCAAGTGTCACCAGAAGGGTGGGGGGGGGGGGGTTGGGTGAATTCTTTGTGCTTAACCCAAATGCCTATATAATAATAAGCATCTTGAAAGAACAAAAAGGCAAATGTAACACGTTTCACTCACTTTGCATTGATCAAGATCTCTTGAATTAAACTTGTGCTCTTCTTGGAGATGATTGTTGGACGTGATAAACGGTGATCAGGCAAGTCGAACAATGATAATCAAATTGATGGGCACATTGACACCATTATTAGTTTGGTTCAATAATATGATTTGAGTCAAGGGTCCAAAACAGTAAAATTCAAATGCAAACAGCACACATGACATCAAATGAAATCAAATTATAGGAAATAATGCAATCGAATTGCATACAGCACTTGTTTAAGTAATCGAAGAGCAACTCTATAGTTCTGTTTTCTTTTTTTTTTTTACATGCCATGACAATGGAATTCTCCTTAAGTTTGGTTTCCTATGGTTTCTATTAACCACAGCAACAATGTTCTACTTGAGGGCCACTGTCTTCACATCTGGAAACTGGCCACGAAAGGTTGAATCCCCGCAAAGAACTACTGTATAATCAACGTTGTCTAGTGACTTGGCCGCTGCACTCAGGTTTGCACCGATGTCTTTTATCAGTGCTCTGGCCTGCAAGGAGTTAATAATATAATGAGTCTCCAATAACCAAAATTTTCAACCCCCACAAAAAGAAAGTGAATTTCTGCTATGTTTTCCATCTCATTTCATGATAAGAAGATGCTCGAGGAATTGGGTTGTATTCGTGATTTGAGAAAGTTCATATATACCTTCTCAGAGCTCAATGACCTGAGGTTAGTCAAAATGGAAAAGCATGAGGGCTTTTTCTTAAAAATCTCAATTAGACAATCCACAGTCCTGCAACAGAAAAAGGCAAATACATAAAACCAGAGTGTATGAGACTATGCAAACAGTGCAGTTTACTATTAATAAAGAAGTAAAGTGACTTAGAAGTTGAGATGTTACCATTCTTTTAATACTTCTGCATCATCAACAATTGGAGTTCCATTTGGCTCATCGTCCAAAACAACCAGAGTTTTTGAATTGCTCTGGCATAGTTTACGCAAGTGGTCAATCACATTGTGGGGCGACTGAGGTGGAACAGATTGCACAACATCTTCGTTCTGAACAATGGGAACTTTTCCTTCAACTTTGACGCCTGTAAGTGACTCATAAACCTGCATGCGAATGATACAATTGAGTTTGGACTACTGCCCTTTACCTATGATGACCTCCTATAGTACTCATATCCCGTGTGAGCCATTTTACGTACCCTAACTACACCAGCATCAGATTGCCGGCCCCAGCCAGCAGCAGAGCCTGTTCAACAGTGAAATTGAATTGGCAACTCAAAATGCATATCAAGGACGCACAGAAAAACTAAAATGACAAGCACAGATTCAATGCATGCCAAAGAGCACTGTCCTGAAATGACTGCATAGTCTCTTTGCAATCTTAAAGGCATGCATAGATAGAAGACCCAAAATAGTTTAGATGGAGAGAAATATCAATAGCAATTAGCAATAAGATTGCTGCACCTGCAAAGAACAATTGATGCGCAGCAGTTGCAAGCCAAAGTGGAACCTTATGGGATGAACATTCACGGTAAATGATACCCTGCAGAGGATTATAGACTTTTTAGCAAACAGAGAATGGTTCATTAGTACGTACACAATTTCTTGGTCAAAGACTATTCATACCAGATCTTTCACAAGAATATCAAGTGCTGAGTATGGTGTGTAATCATTGTCCAGCAAGTGAGGAACACGATTCTCAAAAATCCTGCAATAGAAATGATTTTTTGATTAATCCACTTTTCAACTTTAAAACGTAGAGTGTGAATAAAAATTTAGTTGCAATGTTTCTGATACAAACCAGGATGTTCCCATGCTGTTGGTGACAAAATCAAACAGCATCCTTTGACTGACACCTAATCGGGCTCCATACGCCATGGCCTCAGCTGCTGTTGCAATATGAACTCCACAAAGCAGTTGATTAACCATCTTTACACCACTGTATTCAAAATTGAAAAGAACTCAGACTAATACAGCACAAACACCCTCAATAAATTTGATTGCACAAATTACATGTTTCTGCCAATGTTTATAACACACAGTGATGCTATGAAAGTACCTTGCAGCCCCACAGCCTCCTTTTATGAAAAATAACTTTTCACTGAATGCTGTCCATAATTATCAAGGAAGGATAAGTGATGGGCCAAATTTCAAATATCCTCTACAGGCACAAATGAGACGATTTATATAAATTGTCATGCTTAGTACCTGTTAGAACTGAACCACAACATGTAAGAGCTTCAGTGGTACCAGAAGCCATTATCTGGAAAGAACATGAAATATCAGTTAGAATAATCAAGACAGAAGACTAGGATGGCTACTTATAAAATGGAAGGCATCAATTTCCGACCGTAAGTGTTCCCTCTGCAGCTCTCTTGAAACCACCAGAAACAGGAGCATCCACCAACTTCAAATCCTTTCCTTCATCTAGAAAGTTTGCCGGTTGATTAGGAACTTAAACGAATGTGGCATGAAACAAACCATAAAAACTTTAAATGACTGAAGAATGGTGCATACTTTGCAAGCGTTTCTCAAGTTTGCTTGCAAACCCAGGAGAGACGGTAGATGAAAGGATAATAGATGCTCCTTGTGGAAGGGCTACAAAGGAAAATAAGATGAAGTCAGGACATAAACCAGAAGGAAAAAAAAAAAGGGGTAAGGCAGTTTAACCAAAAAGTGGGCAACATAATGTGATAGTACCTGCAACTGCGCCTTGGTCTCCATAGAGAATGCTCTCGGCCTGAGCTTCATTTATGACCATGATCACAAGCACATCAGCTTCTGAAATGTGCATCAAATAAGTATGTACTGCACAGGACTTGGACTAGAATAGAAAGATTGTCTAGCCATCTTGGATTTCCAAGCACACCCAACGCAGGATTCTAGAATATCTATGTTACAGGCTCAACATTACCTTTAGATACTTCTGCTGGCGAGTTGCCAATTAAGCCACCAGCATCCCCAAATCGAGTTAGCGACGGTTTGTACACCTGCAACCCAAAAAAATGGCACCAATAACACTCTGAGGAGTTCTTTGAATGAAGAATCAGTTCCTTTTTAAAAAAAAAAATTTTCCTGGGTTCACATAGGAAATCAATTCTATCAATCAGAATAAAGCAGCAATAAAAAGTGAGAGATTACATCATATCCAACAACGCAGACATTTGTTTTGAGCAAACTAGTTGCCATGCCAAATCCCATTGCTCCAAGGCCAATGAAACCGACTCTCTTGACAGCAGGAGATTTGGCAGTAATTTCATGTGCTAGCTGCTCAGGGCTGTAGGATTCTGCACTAGCTGCTTCTTGAATATTTAATCCAAGTAGTCTCTCCCAAACCTGGAATGAATTGTAGAACGTTGGACAGACAGAAAACAATCATTCAATATTCTTTTGATATAACAGTCTATGTGGGAACAACAACCACCTGTTAAGAAAAACGAAACTACATGAGAAAGATACATGGAGATTAGCAATAACCTTAACAAATGGGACTTCATTGTCCTCTCCACGATGACTTGAAGAACCTGAAAAGGAAAAAAAATTCAGTGAGCAGGAATGTACCTGGACAGTCTGAAAATATAAATAAAGACCAAGTCCACTGGTGATTTTACCAAAGATAAGCTGTTGATGAGCAACAGATGCAAGCGGAAGAGGAAATATATGTGATTTAGCCCCTTCCATAACGGTATCCTGTTTTCAAAAATCCGTCAGTATTTAATTTCATTGTAATCCTCATAGAATGAAAGTAACCCTAGCTCATTCAGGTATAAAGTAAATGCAACTACCAAAAGTATGTTCAATGGCAGAATATGTTACCAAATTTATGGCCAAAGGATTTAGCGAATGAGGCTTCAATTCGCCTCTCAAAAATTGGGGGACATAATTCTTGAAAGCCCTGCATTTCACAAGGATGGAAAACAGAAAATCAACAAACTGGTTCAAGCAGCACTCATCAAGGAGATCAGAGTATCTTGCATTTTGAAACATAAGTTCATTAATAAGATTTTTTCTACACATAAATAAAGGCAAGTAATAATTTGATTGGTAGCAACACTGATCTCACCATGAATTTCCAGCAGCAGTCAAGATGATCTCATAGACCATCCATGGATGAATTCCCACCATTGCAGCAAGCGATATAGCCTCCACTGAGGCAACAAAGTGAATCCCCTCAAGCAGGTCATCAACCATTTTGACTTTACTGTGATCATAAAAACAAAAGAAAAGCAAAAAGATTAAACGGAGATGTCAAATTTCAGTAAATCTTCAAAACCAAAAACAAGATGCACTCTGAATGGCAGTTTAATTAACGCTATATTCCTGAGAATTAAGTTAAATCCAAGAGCATTTCTCAGCTTGTACCAGTTAAGTACTTTTTCTATTTTCACGGCAGGAAAAATGAAAACGAAACAAAAGAAAGAAAACATTAAACCAACACGATACAATTCAGTAAAGTAATAAGCCTAGACTGGGAAGAAACCAGACCTTGCGGCACCAACTTCACCATCAAATAAGTACAGCTTCTCACTCATTGCTGTAACAATAAATGAAAAGTTAGATCAGTGAATATATGTAAGATGACAAATCGAAAGGCATACTATGTGATGTGATAGCAAGCGTAGATTGTGTAGTTTTACCTGAGAGAATAGGGCGGGCCCTTGCAATGCTTTCAACACTTCCTGATGCAGAAATCTAAAAGCAAACAGTGTTGAGTCCACAACCAAACGGTAGATGAAAATAACAAGACTAGAATTATATTTCCAATAGGAAAGTTGGAGAGAATATATCAGTATAATAAGAGAGCTGCCTGTTACCATGATTCTCCCATTCAAGCGCTCAGACTTTCCTCTGGAAACATAGGCTTCTACTAGAGAAGTTGTGACACCATTATCTGCAAGACATCAAACAATCAATACCCGTCATGGAAATATTTCGAAGAGGCTACTAGAAGCGAACACTTTGCAAGGACTATGGCAACACCAAAAAAATCTTAGCTTACCATTCAGAGATTTCTCCAAGTTCCGGACATATGATGGCGGGATAGGTGAACGTAAAATGATAACTGCTCCACTCTCCAAACCTGTGTAAGAAATAGCAAGAAGTCATTATCCTGTTATATATAGATGACATGAACAGAAACCTCAAAATTGGATATACATCAATAAGTTATCAGTCACCTTGAAGAACACCATGTTGATCCACCTGAGATGCTGAAACCACCACGGCTGCAGCATCTGCATGTTGAGTCATGATTGTAAGACATCCAAGAGACTGTACAGAAAACACAGGCGTTCATCTCCATTAACTTAAATTACCTTTCACGGTTTCAAGTGGGCTGGCACAGCTTTTTCCCCCCAGACTGAAAAACTCATCAATCAAAGGCTTCTTCACCTACAGAAAAATATAATTGCAACTAACCATGACTCCTATTGTAATGCGAGAAATAATACACGTGGGAGCCCATATATACATCAGACATCTGTTGTTGTTCAATAAAGGAATGTGTATATATATACATATATAAAATAGAAAATTGAAGAATAACAAAAGGATTTTGGACTTATAATTGGCACTTTGGCAGAGTGAAAAACAAGACGGTGTAAGATAAGAAACAAAACTGGAGAAAAGAGAGGCAAATATGATTCATTTTTCTGGAGTCTTCAGGCTAATATATATTTATGTGATGAAGCCATTACAACTCAAATTAAGAATTAAGAACTTCTTAACAAAGTACTCTACCATTCCACTACAAGCATGGGACTTAATAGCCAATTAAAACACCGTGTACGCATTAATGTATCGAAAGCAAATGCATACGTGCATATACTGCACAAGTAACAAAGAAGAGTTCAAAAAAACAAACAAATGAAGTAGTTATATATATATATATATATATATACCTGAAACGCTTGGATTTTGTATCCAGAGCGAAAAAGGGAAGCGGCCATTTCTAAACTCAACTCATCAAAACCCAAGAACCCAACAACATTACTGTTTTGAGAACCCATTGCTTTGCTTTCTTTCTTGTCTGAGTTAGTTTTTGTGGTTTTGAGTTTTAACTAGTTTAGCTCTACGCTAATAAAAAGCTTCAAATGCTCTCTCCGTGAGCCTAAAATTCTTACTAGGTTTTTTGATGATCGATCCATGCAAGTGAATGCATGTATTTATAGATGAATAAATGTTGGGGTAGCCCCCAACCAGAAAAGGGCGCAGGGGGGGGGGGGGGGGGGGGGGGGGGGGTGGGGGAATAGAAACACATGCACTACATCGGACCTGTATTTGACATGTGGGCATTGACGACGGCCATCTTTTGGACATGCACTACAATTCAAGTCCCCAACGAGCCTCCATCGCTGACCTCATTTAAAAAAATAAAAAAAAATTCAATACGAGAGATAGATATAGTTAATAAACACATATATTTTATTTAATTATAGTTATTGATTATTATGAATAAAAATATTAAAAATAAGAATCTTCTTGTATTAAAAATTACATTCAAAATTTTTTTTTCTTAGAAAAGAAAAGAAAATTTCTCAAATTTATTTATTTTAAATAAAAAAATAATTCCAATATATCCTTTTTATTTTCTTAAAAAATAAAAAATTATTATTTTTAAATAATTACTCTTAAATTTTCCTTTTCTTTTTAAAGAAAAAAATTAATAATTTAATCTATTTTTACTCAAATCTTTATAAATACTTATTGATAGTTAATATTATACTAAGTTTGATACAAAATTCTTTGGTTACAAACTTTATTATCTATAAAGATAATGATAAGTTGTTAAATTTTTTAATAGTAATTTTAATTATAAATTTTTTAAGGTTCAATATTTAAAAATATAAAATTTTATATTTTATATTCTTAAATTTTATGTTAATTTTTTTAATAATTATTTTATACTATTAAATTTCAAAAAAAAAAAGACACAAGTTCACAATTTTTTTAAATTTATTCATAATTTATTTTATGAATTATAAAATAATAATTGTGATTATTATTTTAATTATTATTTAACTTATACAAAAAATTTTCCAAATCACGAATAACACAGAAATAAAATTTAGTGATTATATATGTATATGTTTATTATGTTTTTATATTATTTTTGAAAAAAGAATACTGCCCCTTTAAACGGTTGAACACGCCACGACACTAAAGCAGTTACATGTTATAGACCTGAAAGGACGGCAACACCTAAAAAAAAAAGGCAAAAAGCCTCACATGAATGTCCTAGTCAATTTCTATCATTCCATTCCATTCTCTTTTCTCCATCCCATTTTTTCATCCTCCTTCGTTTTCTCTTCAGCGGGTGAAGTTGGGCTATTAGAAACGAAATTGAACCTTTCTGATTACAACTTAACGAGGGAAAGCTTGCATACTTGGCGCACACAGATAATTACTTGCACTAGTGGCATTGAAAATTTGATTTGTAAGTTTACTTCAAAATGTAATGAATAAACAAATAAATAAAACGACATTAAATCCATTTAATTTACCCGCCATGGGTCAAATGAGTTTTTCAAGTGCATATATATATATAAACATGTACATATACATGCACTCTCTTGAATATAATTATTGGATCAAACTAAAAAATTGGTCAAAATTTTAACTATAAACCATTGAATCGACAATAATTTTTTTAATTTTAATCCTTTTTTTGGGTATTATTGACTTTTCCAACTTTCGTGTAATAAATAATTTGAATGTTCAGATTCGCCAAATTTCTATATTACTTCCTGTTTTTCCAAAATGGTTCGTTCAAAGCGTAGAAAACTGGAAGGCAGACATTATTGAGGTCAAGATGTCAATGTTATCACGTGGCCCAATCGCTTCATTACAACTTGGTCTCGGTTTCCAATCACGTGGCGACTCTGAATTTAACTCACTTACAATGTCACGGTACCACAAACGCCCCGGCCCCCCTTGATACTCCAAAAATGCCACCCCTCGCGTTCTCTCCGGCCTCTGCCGGACTCCCATTCCAGGAACCCGTCGCGACACGATGCAAGACCATACCGATCAGCTGACACCACATGCATCTCGAACGCCCCTATATTTGATCTTGACTGAAATGTCAGGAAGAGTACAAGAATTCAACATTCCAGCCAGCTAGCCGCTACTTGATAAAATTCCAGTCAAAATTGACGGCATATTAATGGGTGTTGAAAGGAAAAAAAATACCAACATCACTGGAATTCGCATCCTTACATAACATGTTATGTAAGTATGAGACTCGATGTCCCATCCCATGTTGTCAATATTGCATTATTGTGACAAAGAGATTGCGAGTTGGAATCAAGCTTGGCTCCTTTTGTAGTTGCCATGGTGCTCTGCTCCCTTTGCCATGTTATGTAAGTATGAGACTCGATGTCCCATCCCATGTTGTCAATGTTGCATTACGAGTTTGAATCAGGAAAATATTTTTTTTAATTATAAAAATAAAGTAAGACTATATCTTTCTTTTTAATCTACAAGTGATGTTACAAGCACATTTACTCATCATGTACATACAGTAAGAATTTTTTTCTTTTTTATACTCTTTTTTGATATAATGATTTTATGACCATGTTGTGTCAGTCTCTCCTACATACTAGAAGAAAGAGTTATCCGTGTGTGCATTAAAAGTTCCCGTAGACGATGATCCAAGACTTGCGTAAATAGAGAGAACGTGAAGAACAAGCTTCCATGCACTATACTTTTCAAGTAGATTATCCTTAGGCCAAGCCGCCAGTATTCCAAAATTTAAGATTTATTGAGAATACACACACACACACACAATGTTGGTCTATAGAACAATAACATAAATTGTATTTGTTTGATTTAATCAGTTAGTTGATATTTAATTTTATTTTTAAAGAGTAATATTAAGATAAATAAAAAAATAACAATATTAGAATATATATATATATATATATATATATATATATATATATTAGTTTATAATAATTTAATTTAAATTAATAATTTAATTTATTTTTCAAAATTTATTTTTGAAATTTTAATTTTATTAATTTTTTTTAGAATAAAAATAACTTTTAATATGATATTATATTAATTTAAATCACAATAAAATTTGTACAAAACTTTCACAAAAATTCATAATTGTTTATAATTTTAAAACTTATACTCTAATATTTTTTTAAAATATTTTTACTCCTTTATCCTCTTAGTTTTTCATTTCAAAGCACTTCTTCTTCTTTTTCTTACTTTAATTTTTCTTTTTCTTTTCTCTCAAATACAATATAAAATATATTATATATGTTTTTCATATATATTTTACTTTTTCCTCTACAATCCATAAAAGAATTTTATGACATATTTATAGATAAATATAACTAAGAAATTATTAAAAAATAATTTTTTAATAAAAAAATTAATTTTTAAAATAAAAAACTTTCTTCATGAGATATTTATTGATGATAGAACTTGGATGAATCAGTCACCTTAATATTTTTATAACTTTCTTCTATTTTTTTATTTTTATCTTATTCAGTTTCATCAATTGATTATAATTGTTATTTAAATTGAATTGATTATAATTGTTATTTAAATTGAATGACTTAAAATTTTTGTAATTTTATTCTTTTCAACTTTTTTAATATTCAATCAATCAATCTAAATTTTTCATACTCTTTTTCTTTACAAATTCTTTGGTGCCCAATCAATTGTAAGGATAAGTCCAATCAATTGATTCAAACTTTTTGTTTTCTTGTTATATTTTTTTTCTATTAATTGTCCCATCAATATCATAAATTAACATATATTAAATTTTTGTTAATTTTAAATTTTTACAATTTTTTTCATTTTTCTATAAAATTATTTAATATTTTATTTAATTTTTTTTATAAAAAGAGTTTTAAAAAAAATTAATTTGAAATTTTAAAATTTTTTTATAATAAATTTAAATCAAATTAATAATGATTTAAATAAAAATAATACATATCTAATAAAACATACTAATTATAAAGTCATGAAATATAATATATGATTATATTTTAATTTTGTAGGAAATTTATAACAATTTTAACAATCTCTCTACGATATTCAACAACATACATACACATCTTTTCAGAAAAAATAAAACCTATCGCAATTATAACATGATGCAACTATTGGGTTCATAATTATACATTTAAGTGAGAAGAATGTGTATCCGACAAATAATTCTCATGGGGCAGAGAACCTATGAAATTTTTGTGTTCAGGTAATCGAAGTCCTAGAAAATGTGTACGGAATCAAATGGTTTACAACAAAATTATCTACCATTATTATAAGTGCATGAATGCTGTTGGTGCCGCAAATTGCTATAAAAGTTTCTATGAATGCTTTTGATTTATTTTTAATAAAATTTATCTTAATTCATTGACCTATTCAGGTGACAAAATTTTTATTCCTCTATTTGATGGAATTTCTCTTGCTTTTGGCATAGCAGGCTTCCCTGGACAAACACAAGAGCTTCAAGGCTTAAAGAATGGTTGAAAAATGTGGAAGAAACCTCAATTTGCACGATTCATGACGCTTCAAGCCTTCCATTGAAAAATTTAAAAACAAAAAAAAAAATTGCATGGCAAGTTTAAATCTATGAAGAGTAGAATTTGTTGCAACGAAAAGTCAGTCGAAGCAAAAATACGATGTATCAGAAGTCGAGAATTCAAAGATGCTATAAGTCAAACTAGTCCTATACGTTTAGCCAAGGTGAGAATTTAATATGGTCAACATATTGTTTTCATGTCTATTACTTAGGCTGCCAAAATTGATCTTGGACTCTTTTTTAACTGAAAAAGGGAAACCAAAGGTCATAGAAGCAACACGTTGTTGTTTAATTTTCAAGAAGGGACCTGCAATAATGGAACAATGTCGAGTTCCTGACATTGGGCAAATGCAGAGGCAGTGAGGCTTTGTGCTCGAGAAAATAAAAGGGAAACACGAAAAGCTTAGGGGAACCTACTTCATAATATAGGATTATCGACTTAAATGATAGAAATAAACAATGTGGGAAAAAAAATAATATATAATAAATTAATGTGCCTGTTAGCTGGTATTTGATACGTGTAATCAATTCTCATTACAATATTACTATTTTTTTTTTTTTTTTTTTTTGCACTCAACCAAGTATAGGGCTGGATACCGTTCACTTCCCTATCGTTATCCTTTTGTATCTGAAAAGTCTTATTTTTATCCTGGAAGAAAAAGGAAACTCTTTATTATCAATTTTTTTTTCCCTCCATTTATTGTATTGGACTTTGGAACCAGACGACATGCATAGATAATGGGAAATTTTATTTTAATAAAAGTGGAGTATAATTATGAGAATACAATATAAATTTGCATTTTCAGTGCCTCGAGTTGATCATTACAATAAATCATGCTTGCATTTTGTTTGTGTTTTCTTCACTATCCATGAAGTTTCCTGTTTGTGTTTCTGCGTGCGTGCATTCGCGCACCTATATGTTTTCCAATATAAATCTTAAAAAATAAATAATGAGTTTAACCTTTAAAGCGAAGAAATATTGAAAATTTTGGGTTCAAACTCTAAACTTTATTTATATTCAAATTTTCATTCTTCAATTTTAAAAAAATCAACAATGATGAAAGCCTCTTAGAATTAAGTTTTTTTTTTTTATTAATTTTTTTAGTTTCTTTGTAATTGGTAAGTGTCATGTTAAGTTTGGATACATATAAAATTTTATGAAAAGTAGTATTCGATGAAAGTTGTATGTGGGACCCAGATGGAGGTCTTCCATATCTTTCGAGATCCATCCTACAATATAGAGTCAAAAATTCACAATAAATAATTTTATTAGCTCTTATAAAAGGAAAATTGATTCTTAAAAATCCTTTTCATGCTCATACCAGGTTGGTTAACCATATTATAAAGCATAGAAAAAGAAAAAAGAAAAAAAAAATCATTGGGCTGTACTTATTAAAAATTGAAACTAGGAGGAGCTCGTCTTATATCTATAAAAGCCCGGTATGTGTGAGATTTAATTTTATGTGACCCCAGAATATACCAAGACACTTTATTAACCAATCTAGTTGACATCAACTAGCGTATAGTCTTTTTTTTCTTATAGGCATAGCCAGCAAACAAGAAGTAAACCAAAGATACTCTATAGTTCCATGCTGATCGCTGATCAAATTCTTGACATTGGTGCAATCCTCAACCTGATTAACTAAGGTACCCCATAATTCATCAGGAACTTGTGTTCTGCTTCCGAGCCCATATCCTCAAAGAATAGGGTACAGTTCCAGGATCAAGGGAAGTGTCCCATGATAATTAATTCGGCCTACGTGGTCCGTAACCTCAAAACCATAGTCTCAACAGTATCCTCAGAGAAGAGGGTTTTTTTTTTTTTTTTTTTGTTATTCAATAAATTATATGATAAAAAAAAAAATATATATATATATATATATATATATTTTATAAAATTTATATTTATTCTCTAGATTAGAATCCAACGTCCCAAACACAAAAATTTAAAATTTTAATTACTAAACTATCTTAACAGACACGTCAAGCCTCTTAGACGACAAAGATGTGGGAACGGGCTCCTCAGGCCCACAATGTAAATGATATGAATATGGGAACCTTTTCTTTTCTTAACGAGAGAAGGGGCGGATGGCGGGGAAACCAGAAACGGTGTCGGATAGACAAAATCCTGCCGAGTCAAAACCCTGTCAAAAATTGACAATGGACCCACATTTTCTTTGTATTTTCGTTTTTGAGAAGAATGGTGGACCCACTTTGCAAACGCCATCAATTCATCCTTCTCAAGAAAATGCAGAGCAGAGCAATCTGGTGGGAAGAGCCAAAAATTGCAAAAGCAGATTGAGGAAAGAAATTAATTTTTTTTTTTAACAAAAAAGGGCCCAACATGAGAATCCTGAAAACGAACGCGTGTCGTCGAAAGTGGAATCTTCCACTCTGAGTCTGACGAATACACGGACTCCAAGAGAAACGTTTCTCCTCACCCGTTCGGCCTTGGTTGTTTCTCCCATTCAACGGCATATGTTACTGCCAGAGCCCTCCGCATAGGCCTCAATTTCTCTCTTCATCTCATTTGCTGCTGCTGCTTCCTCGACGATTCCGCCGAGCCGAGCACCTCTTTTCGTTAATCGTTTCCAGGTATTTGCGTTTCACTTCGTTGCTTAGCTCCATTCCATTTGTTGTGCTACGTTTTTTTTTTTTTTTTTTTGTTTCTGTTGGCTTTTTGCAGTCAGTTTTTCGAGTTATTGGCAGCGGAATGGAAGAGTTTTCACCGGAATTTATAGGTTTTATTATTGTTTTAAAATTTTGTTGTTATGTGAATGTATCACTCATGAGTTTAATTGAGTTTTGCTCGAAGTGTGATTGCTTGTGGTGATAATTGATTGATAAATAATTAGACAGAAACAGAAGGAGATGATTCACTGATTATTAGTTAAAAATAAGTCAATCATTCAGTTTTTAGTGGAGCAGTCGCCACCTTCTTGTGTTGACCATGGCAGCCCACGGTTGGTATCGGTGAATTCACGAATTTTGGAAGTTGTTACGAAATGATTCCTTGTTTATAAAGGGTGCTGGTTTGCACGTGTACGTGTGCTGTTTGTTTCTAAGGAAGCTTCATTGGGATCAGTTTGTGTTGATTTCAAATTTTAGCTTTCGTGTTTCTTCATACATTGTAGTATCTTAACACAGTAAACAACTTAGAATAAGGTATCCAATGGCACACAATGATTGGAAGTTGCTTTGCCATTTCAAGTTCACCTATTCAATCACATTGACGTCTGCCAAGGAAAATACATATTGATATCGTTTGATGGTTTGTTGTTATGTTGAATATGTTTGATCTTTAATGGAAATCGTTAATGGGGCTTGGCTGCTAGCGGAGAAAGCATCATTAATCATTACTTTCTTTTGCAATCTGATCGGCATACATTATCTAGACAAAAGGAAATGCTATATTGCCACGTTAAGGGAGTGTTATACGTAAGTTACTTTATCACTTTGAATCTTTGACATCCACATGAGCTTGGCGTCTAGCGTAGAAAGCATCCTCATTCATTACTTTCCGCTATAATGTTAAATGCATATGATATTCAAATTAAAGTAAGTGTCATATTGCCGTGTTTAGAGAGATTCTTATGTACCTAGTCATTTTGGTTAAGTCTAAAGTCAAGTTGCCATGTCACTTCACTTCTAATTTTTAACATCCTGGTCTGGATAAAATAACCATATGTTTGGTTCTAGGGATATCTTCTGGCATATCAATGATTTATAATAATCTCTAATCAACTTTGTTACATATGTATTCAGAATAAAAAATGCAAATTTCTAAATAGACTTAACAAATAGGAGATTGATTCTATCAGTAAATTATTAAGGGAAAATGCATGTCCTAAACTGGGAATTGGAGATGTGTTTCTTTGGTGAGAACTCTAGAAATAGAACTATTACAATACATGGAATAGGAATGGTGACGCTTAACACAAGCTAGCACAGAAGGTGATGGGTGTTGTAGGGAGGGATGGGGATTATATTAGGCAATTGCTGCCATCTAACCTGAGCCAACAGGTTAGACTTATTCTAGTGCATATAGCCAAATATAAATTGGCATCTGCCATAAAGATGAAAAGTGCTACGTGTCAAAGTAGAAGGTAACAACGAATCCAATTGGGGCATTATAACGTGGTGGATAAAATAAAAAGGTTTTTGTAGGAAAATTGAATGTGACATCCCAAAATGCCGCTGATTCATGCCTTTAACAGATTGTATCAATTGAACCTCTACAGGGGATACTGATTTTTGGGAGTGTGGAATTCCCAGATTATGAACATTTTTCTTTATGCTTCACCCAAGGGTTGTAATGGGGACCTTTACCCATTTGCTTACTCAATCTGTCCATATTAAATGAGCAGGTATTATTAATGCTACAATAAAGGTTTGGTGGGTATAATTTGGCTCAAACTTTTTTTACCCATATGTAGATGATTTTGGTTCACTTGAGTATGCTTACTCATATAAGCCCATGTCAGAAAGTATTATCACATGTGTTCCTCCTTCTTCTATTCCCTCCCTTGCTGCACCTATGTATCAAATAGTACACAAAGTAGAAACCTGTGAAGGGTTTCTTTTTTACCATGTATGGGGCCTGTTAGAACATTCTTTGATCTTTCGTACATATTCTCACAGAAAGATTGGCTAAAAGCCTCAAAACATCACGTATTCTATGATTAGATCTGTTTCTAAAAGACAAAAAAGAAAAAAAAAAGAAGTGGAGATGAATTTAAATTAAAAATTTCTTATTGGGTGTGAAGGGAGAGCCTTGGTGGAACAGAAAATGTTACTTTATTGTGACCTGGTGGTCACAGGTTCTAGTTACGAAAACAAAAGTGAGATTGTTTATATCTAATCCTTCCCCAGACTCCAAAAATGTGGGAGCCTTGCACACTGAAACACCCTGTCATCCATGGAATTATATGTGTGGACCTTTTTAGTGTCCTATTTGGGGAGTTAATCTTGCTTCCTATTGTTTTCTCTCTCTCTCTCTCTCTCTCTCTCTCTCTCTCTCTCTCTATCCATTTTTATCAATAATTCATGTTTACTTTGTCTTCAAGTCTCAATTTCTGATTTTAGCTCATAATCCCATGGCTTATGTTTTAGGCTCATGAATTTTGTGATGGAAGGATGGGTCATTGAGAGCTTTTGTGAAATTGTCGAGCCATTTTACACCGTTGTTTTAGGTTTCCCATCATTGTTTATGAATTTTATGTTTGTGAATCATGAGTAAATGTATTTTCGAAATACATTAATTGGGGATAAGCATACAGTGCATTGATTAGTGGCATTTTGTTTTTGGTTGGGGGGGGGGGCATTGTATGGCAGGCGGATGGGACTAATGGGCTGATAGAGGTAGGATTGATAAGATAGATTGATGGGGATAGCCCTTTAACTATGATGGGTTCTAATGGATGTTAAATTGCTATCATAAGCCATTGTGATAAGGTTACTATCAAGTATGAAATTGAAAGTGTCCTCCAGACTAATTTTTCAGTTTGGAAAATGTAAACGTCTACATTATCACATAGAGCATGTGTTACCATCTGGATGCTTTGCCCTGGTTGCACAGCTCATGCATAGGACACAGCAAGTGTGTTTCCCCTTGCGAATTGTGCCATTTGCATCCTGGTCACACTAAGCAGCGCACTGCTGCCCTAGAAGAGGGAAAAAATGCAAAGCAAGCTGTAAAATATGTGATATCAATTTGCTTTCCATTTTCACATAGTCTAACTTTTTGTGTAAATGGGCATCCCTTTTTCATGGTATTGGTAGAATCATTTCAGTGATATTGTTTCTTCTGTACCTTATGGATGGCTGCTGCTTATGAAGGGATTTGTTGTGAAATTTTCTGGAGTGGTCAAAATTGTAGGTGCTATGTTTTGATCTGAGGTGTCAAAGCACACAAGGTAAATTTGTCAATAATCCATTATGACATTGGACACTGGTTGTGGTAGAGTGTTCTAAGGAATATTAATGATTATTTTCCTTAATTGAGAACTGATAGCTGTCAGTTATTTCCCAACTGTGTCATGCTGGCTTAATATTGGCCAAAAGTTGAGTATTAGAAATGTTTTTTTCCCCTTTACTTTAACAATCTGGTATTGCACATATTTGACATTGTTTCTATCATGTAAGCTACTGGTTCCATATGGGATATGCTTTCCTCTATTCCTTCAAATATTTGTTAGTTAAGGCGATTGAAAATACTTCTTGTTCAATGGTTAATGAGATATTTCTTTTAGGTAGAATCTCTGGGAAGCAATAAAACAATGCAATTCAAGTGCACCATCTCTACATCCTAGAAAATATATATCCATTCATCACATTGTTCCTACATTTCGATAAATGTAACTCTGTCGTTATGTTTCCTCTTCTGCCTCCCCGTTGTTTCCTTCCTCCTGCTAGTATATTTACCGATCTGTGGGTGTTTCATTGAGCTACCTTTTCATGTTTTTTCAGATTAGATTGAGGGCTTGCCCTTCTATTCCTTTCTCTACACTGGATAGATCATTTTTAGTCAATTATTATGGTGCTAAAATTAGTACATAAATGACTGCAGATATTGACATTTCCATGGACACCGCTGATGACAATAAAGATGGAGCCTCTATCAATTATATACCAAAAGAACTAAGTCAAAGTTTAGCTAATGGTACCAAATTTGTAGATGAAGTTTTAAGAGGTCCAACTGAACGCTGTCTAGAAAATTTCCGGATGGACAAGCAGGTATTTTATAAGTTGTGTGATACTCTACAAGCCAGAGGCTTACTGCGCCACACAAATCGGATCAAAATTGAGGAGCAATTAGCCATATTCCTGTTTATCATTGGCCACAATCTGCGAACTCGAGCTGTACAAGAGTTATTCCATTATTCAGGAGAAACCATTAGCCGCCATTTCAACAATGTTCTGAAAGCTGTTATGCAAATCACAAGAGATTTCTTTCTGCCTCCAGGATCTGATGTTCCACCAGAAATCTCAAAAGATCCTAGATTTTATCCATATTTTAAGGTACTTTATAGTCATTTTTGTCTCATTCATTCTTACAACTTGTATCTCACTTCAATTTCATTTTTGCCAGGATTGTGTAGGAGTAGTTGATTGCATTCGCATTCCAGTAATGGTTGGTGTAGATGAGCAGGGCCCTTTCCGTGATAAGAATGGATTGCTTTCACAAAATGTTTTGGCAGCTTTCTCATTTGACCTGAGGTTCCATTATGTTCTAGCTGGCTGGGAAGGCTCTGCATCAGATTTGCGGGTTTTAAACTCAGCCATTACAAGGCAAGTCAAGTTGGAGGTCCCTGAAGGTATAAACTTAGAGATTGAGGGTATATTTCTGATGTGCAATTAGTCTTATCTCCTGAAGTGCTTTCTTACTCTATGTTTTGTGTGACTTCTTGAAGTTGATCATGTTTTGAATTGAAACTCTCAATGATGCAGGAAAGTACTACCTTGTTGATAGCAAGTGTGCAAATATGCCAGGATTCATAGCCCCATATGATGGAGTTACTCATGGCTTTAATGAATTTTTGGCTGGATATCATCCTCAAGATGCTAGAGACCTATTCAATCAGAGGCACTCCATACTGAGAAAAGCCACTGGACAAATATTTGGGGCTTTGAAGACTCGTTTTCCTATATTGACATCAGCTCCTCCGTACCCATTACAAACACAGATTAAATTGGTTATAGCAGCTTGTGCAATCCACAATTATATCCGCAAGGAGAAACCAGATGATTTGATTTTTAAAATGTATGAACAGGATTATACTCTACTGGTTGAGGAGTTGCCACATCCATCGGAGGTTGAGCAGTCAATGCAGCTTGAGAACAGCGCTCTGGACACTGCATTTGAGAAGGAACAGCTAGAATTAAGTTCACAGTTGCGCGACTCTATTTCAAGTGATATGTGGGATGACTATATCCGTGATTTCTCAACCATGTAGATGGCTTCATTGTCATTATAGTTCTGGGCTAGGATTCGAATTTTTTTCAGATCACTAGCGGTGAAAGCTTTTCTGAATTTTACCTTGCTCTGGATGGTGTACATTGGCTTCTCATTTATGGAGAAAAAAAAAAAAAAAAAAAAAAAAAAAGAAAGAGAAAGAGAGAGAGAGAGACAGATAGCATAACAGATATTTGCCAGATGAGCTTATATAAGCAGTGATATGGCACTGTTGAAACTTCAAAGTACTTTGCTGATATCCGCATATTATTATCTTGATAAATAGGTGGCGCCATCAGCAGTCATCAATTTTATCAAATTGACTCTTCGTAAAGGCTTAATAAGTGGTGAATTTCATTTGATTTAAGTGACATGTTTGAAACTAAAGTTTTCTTGTAATTGCATTTATCTACACCAGCAGGCATGTCTCCAAATATCCATTATTTGGAATTTCTGTACATTGGAATAATGTAAGCAGAATGGCGTGTGTATGTTAATTGATCGCGAGAACGACAAAGAAAGACTGAGGTAATGCACAAACGCCGCACAAATTGTTCTTTATATCGTTGTACAAGAGCACCGTAATTGAGGGAATACATGCTAAAAAGGGATCTAACTTATGGTACAAAGTGTTCCCAGTTTTCAATACAAATAACAAACTTTTATTGCAGATGAACTGGTCAGATGAAGAGGATTTGACAAGGGTCTGTACATAGGTCTTAAGACCACGGAACTGGGCTTGATTGTGTTGTGCAAGAGTGCCTTGTGGGTGTATGTTCCTGACTCGGCAAAATTGTGGGGTGGCAGATGGTAGACAGTTGATTGTTACCGCATTCCTGGCAGACTTTTATACAGAATTGGAGTGCTGCAGAGTTGTGGAGTTGTAGAATTTTGTGCAGCTGCTCTGTTGCCGCAGGTTCCAACGGACTCAATGCAGAATTATGTTTTCCGCAGGTTCTAGGGTGCTCGTGACCGGGGCTTCATTTATCTTGTTAGGGAACAATTCTTTTCTCATACTCGTTTAGGGCAGTAGGTGCAGGAGTCCAATTCACTGGGTTGTATATACTTTCTGATGCCGCAGTAGTACTGTACTGAGTTTTTTTTTTTTTTTTTTTTTTTTTTGAATAAATTCATGTTTGATGCTGATAAAAAGAAAAAAAAAATTTTTAAAAAAGCAGCAAACTTGTACAATGAATTTGACTGGCCATTTTTACTAGTCTGTTCGTTTAGTCGGCACATAAATCCCCCTAAAAAGGTAAATTGATAATAACAGGAGGACAAACTTGAAGATATAATAGAAGGGTGAAGCACAGAGATAAAACTTGGTGTTCGTAAGGATCAAGAGACTGTCTAGTGGCCAATTGGAGCTTCAACAATAGTCTCCAAGGCAGGCTTCCATGATCTTGGTTTGGAGTGCCTTAGAACAACGGGCTCTGGATCACTTGCCACAGTATCCACTGTCTTGAATTCTGACGGGAAAATGCAGAATGTTTCACTGATAAGAACCGGGAAAATCTTGCTGAAGTTGTTTTGCTTCAGTGCTTTGGCGGCCCTAGAAGTGAGGGAGGTCATCTCTTCATGGGTTAGCACCGAGTAGAGCAGCTCCATGGGAAGAAGAAAGTAGAGTTGGCTCCTCTCTAGCTCTTCTTCAGCTGAAAGACCATTAACCCTTTGGCCAACTTGGAGACTGCTAGCATCACACACAAATTGTCCAGGGTTCTCCATCATAAGCTCTATTGCTTTCACTTGCCTTGTGTAGACCTGCAAGTTTCCACTGGAAGTTAGGACCTTTACAACCCCACTTGAGATGATTGAAGGAGCACAAGATGTTGCTGCGTTCCCCATTTCACACACACACACACACACGTGCAGGGCTAAAAGGCAAAAGGGTTGACAGGATGGTTTCGAGGAGGAGCTGATGGGGCTCTCTTGAACTCCCAATTTAACATTTGCACCAAAGTAGTTGTGGGAGGAGAGACACCGAAAGGGTGGGGGTCCATGTCAATTGCTGGCTAAGTTGTCTTTATGTCAGAGAGTACTCCAGTCTATGGACCAAAAAAAAAAAAAAAAAAAAAAAAAGAATAACATAAGACTTCTAGTCACAGCTAATCACTGACAGGCTGTAGGTGTATGAATTTTTCATACATTTGATTCATTCGTTGATCCTTAAAATATATTCAATTCCACAGATGGGGAACTTTATCAGCCTAATAACAGTGCAAGTATAAAGGGTCGGTTAAAGTTGAGACTCTGTCCCATCTGACTAAAAAGTCTCATCATCACCTCACACAAGGAACTCTGCGTTAATTCAAATTGACCAACCAATTACAGATGTTTCTATTCATCTATGGTTGCACAGAGATAAGGCTACACATATTGGTTACTTGATATGATTCCTTGTACTTGTTTGCATTGCCTCCTTTCTTTGTTTTTTAAGTATTTGTAAAAGTGTCCCCAAGTTTATTATTGGTGCGAGCACATGGCGAGGCATGGAGCAAGAGTCGGGCAATACAGAGTGCAGAGCAGACTGCTAAAGACAACACCCGCCAATGATTAGACATGGTAACAGGTTCCTTCTTTGATATGATTCCATTCGGCTGGTCACCGACCCATTAAAGAATAACCTGAAATTAGCTACCCCTTGGGTATAATATGCTACTTGGGATTGCGAAGGAAGTCCCTATGAAGAAAGAAACAAATCAACTATATATACATATATATATATAATATGTGTGTAATTATTATGTATCCTGCGTGCTCACATGCAAGATATATTTAACAATTGGAGATATGAAAGAATTTCTTATTGCAATTCCGAATCTTTGCTCGGCATATACTGTCTTTTTCCCATGCTAACTACTTGGCTAGCCTAACATTCCATGTTTATATATATTCCGCTTGTATCCTTCGTCAATTTAAAATTGATAGTACATATTTTTTTTTATTAGGGAAAAAATATTTAATATTTTTTTATTAAAAAATTAATTGATTAAAGTCTAGTTTAATATCATAATAAAAGTTCAATTGAAGTGTGAAAACTGTATTTTAGACTTAAAAAGTAATTTTTATGTTATATAATAATTTTTTAAACAATTCAAAACTTTAATTAAAAAAATAGTGTATAAAGATTTCTAAATCATAATTATAAAATTTAATTACAATACTATAATTAATTTAAATTTAATAAATAAAAATAATTTTAATAATTTAAGAGATTAATATTTTACCTCATAGTATTATTAAACAATAGTAACAATACATTTAATCATGTAATTCCAAGTTCACACTCATCACTCCTATATGTAAACGTAGAAAGTCAGAATTTTTTACGAGGGCTTTGCTAGGCTACCTTTTCTTGCATTGATACAGAGCCATAGAGCTTGGAGAAATAATTTTTTTTTTTTTTTTTTGGGGGGTTGTTGCAGCAGTCTTGCAGATATAAATTTAAGTTGCTGGCCTATATAAGGATCTTTCTTGGACAGCTAATGATTGGTAGCAACCCAAGTAGTTATTCTATAATTTAAGCTCCTGCCTGTGTGTTTGGACACTGCAAGTTGTGTGTATTTGAAAATATTTATTTTTTATTAAATCACAAACTATATAATAAAATAATTTTTTTATATTCATTAATTTTATTTTTAAAATAAAAGTTAGAATTTAATACTTCAAAAATAAAGAATTAATTTGTTAATGGTTAGAGTGTCCATTAGTTAATCAAACTCTCAAATTGCATTTGAAAAATATTTTTGAGACAGCAGAACCATGCTCGTTAACTAACCAAACTCTCAAATTGCATCAAAAATAATAATAATAATAATCTGAAACTATTGAACCATCTAATGATCTTAGCTGGCAAAACTCTATAGTTGAACTTAACGTTTTCCCAGTTGGCAGACTATATGCCATTCTTTATTATAATCATATTTAAGCAGCAAACCCATAATATAAGAGAAGAACAAGTTAAAGTATAAGCAACTGAAACAAAAAATGCTTAATCTAATTGTATATTAGGAGTTTACTAAGTTCCCTCTAATAACACGCCAAACACCCAACAAGTCTTTAAATAAATCTTAAACGAATTATTTCATATAATTAAACTAAAATTTTAAATATAAGACTGAAGTGATTAATTAAATTGATAAAATTAATAATTATATCATAATATTTATAATTAAATTAATTAATAAATAAATTAAAATATAAATTAATACATCAGTCAATTTTATTATATTTTAATATTTTCAAAAATTGTCATGCAAGCCAATCAGCTGGGCAGCCACTCATTCTTAACGTCCAAGGCCATGTCTATAGATCATGGACGAAATAAAATAGCATTCCGTCTATCATAAATGCCCAAATTTGTGGGAAAATAGTCATTCATGAATCTACAGACCCATAAGCCCAAAGAAACAGAATAAAAGATGGCCCAAATTGTTGGGCTCGGGGAACAAAATGAGCCCACGTTACAATGCCTCAAGTCAACCAATTTTTCTTTTTAATTCCCAATTAAAGCAAAAATTTTGATCACAATCAATAAACCATTTTTTTTTTTTAACCTTACTTTTGCATTTATATATATATATATCTAAAGAAAATTGGAAAAACAAGCGTGGTGCTCCACTGTCTCATAAATAAAAATTAACAGTGGAAACATAGCCATAGCCAAAGTAGAAAAAGATTTAAGTAGAAACAATTGCAAAACCGACAAGCCAGTGAGAAATCCTCATGCAATCAGGAGAGTC
Source organism: Rhizophora mangle (assembly GCA_037832345.1). Classification (NCBI taxonomy): domain Eukaryota; kingdom Viridiplantae; phylum Streptophyta; class Magnoliopsida; order Malpighiales; family Rhizophoraceae; genus Rhizophora; species Rhizophora mangle. Next base: position 773,166 of record JBAPLJ010001034.1, read on the forward strand.
CACGTTAAGCCTAAAGTTACGACAGTATGTATAACTATATAAGACAGGCAATCTTGTTAATTAGCCCCACAACAAAGCTCAAGAAGCAGCGATTAGGAATAGTTTCAAATCGCTTAGTTCTTTTTTTTTATTATTTATTATTTTGAATTGCTTGTACTCTCAGAACAACCATGGCAGATCAGGATACAAGAAACGCCAACGCCGCAACAAGTAAAAGCAATGCCGCCACGGAGAATGAGGAAAAGAAGAATAGAAGCGGGAAGGGGAGGAAGAAGGTGGACATGAAAAAAATAGATGACAAAGTGAGCCAAGTGGTAACCTTCTCAAAAAGGCGAGCCGGGCTCCATCGTAAGACTCACGATCTTTGCAGTTTAAGCGGAGCAGAGGCGGCTGTCATCTCCTTCTCTCCTGCAGGGAAGCCATACGCCTTTGGCAGCCCTTCTGTTTTCTCTGTCTTGAACCGCTACCTCAAAGGAACCGACGACGACGACGACCAGTCTCGTTTGCGTGATCATCAAGATTACAATCTTCGTGCGAAATCATCGTCAAAAGGGAAAGAGAAGATGGAAGAAGAAGAAGAAGAAGAAGGGTTCTTGTGGGAAAAGTCGATAGAGGAGATGGCTATGGAGGAGCTTAAGCGCGCAAGGCTGCTTTGGAAAAGTTGAGGGTTGGTTTGGTTATAGACTTAAAGAAGACAAGTTGCAATCCGTAGAAGGGATCAGATTTTTACTTTCTTTTTTTTTTTTTTTTTTTTTTTTTTTGGGTTTCATCTCTTCTTTTATTCTGGATGGATTAATAATGAATTGCCTTTTTTGTTGTTTTTTTTTTTTTAAAAAATAAAAATTCCGTACTTCTAATTCTTTGATTTCTTGTTATGGCAAGGTTGGTTCATGCTTTAGGGTTTTTGTTAATTGGTTGTAAATGCTAAGGATGGTCATAAAGAAACTAATTGAGAGTATTAAACATGTTGTTAATTAATTGTTACCTTGAGCATTGCTTCTTTCACACTTTTTAGCAACGTATCTCTGTCATAATTCCCCTTATATATGAGGGGACAGACATTAATCATGGAGATTCAAACCTAGGACTAGTATGTAAAACTAGTACAGAATAACTACCAAACTCCTCCTCCTCCTGCATCGGTTGATATTTCAATCTATTATGTGTTTTTGTTGTTTTTTTTTTCCTTTTTTTTTTAGGAAAAAAAAGTTATTTATCAACAACAGTCTACTTTGTGTTGGGTTACGTGTTAGTAAACTTGTTCATGGTGAGTGCTGGTGCTGGGGCCTAGTCGAACCTGACCTACGAGTATTGGAATACAAGCCTAGCCCATGCATTACAAAAGATACAGTTGGGGCCAGCATTTGCAATTGTGCGGGCCAGTTGAAGAAAAATACAAAAGCTCAAGCCCATCCTCAACCCCTTATTGAACTCTTGGCAGTTGGGCTTAATTAAGCCCAACCAAAAATACATATGGCCCAACCCACCCGTTTATCTTATGATCGAGCTGGGTTGGGTAGGCGAACCCCAAAACTCATCAAGTTTGGAATGCAAATTGTACACGACCATATTTCTGTTAATATTTGTTCGCTTTCAAGCTCAAAAATCCTAAAACCAATGAGCTGGTTTGCTTCTAGACGTTTATCAGGTTCTTGTGATCATTTCAGATTCCTGTGTTTGAGGAGGCAAAAACATGGAAGAATTGGAACCTTTGCAGTTGCTCAATCAGATAGCAAAACAAAATGGATTTAAAACTGCCTTTATTTTATCCCCTTTTCCCTAGGCAAACTTCATTTTCTTTTCTGATAGATTATACATGAGGTAAAACTGCTACTTGTATGCAAGCACAGAAGTGTTGATAGTCGTTTTACAGAATTTTGATGGAGGGTGGTAAGATTCAGTTAGTCTGCTCGCCAGCAGCTAGTCGTCTCTTCTCTTCCTCAACTTGTTCAAGCAATGCTTCTAGCTCCGCCTCTGTCAAACCCTCTAGCCGCTTCTGGAAAATAAGAATGCGATTCAATTTTCCACGTTAGGACAGACTAACAAAAATGCGATTCCAGAAGACATTAGATATGCAAGCACAAAGCCAACGAAAATCACTTTTTATGCAGGAAGTTGCAAGGTCCAAATGTGCAGTGTTGTTACTCTTAAACTGCAAAATTGCATATGTTTTTAATCCAAACATCTTTCCACCAGCTTGGCAATAGATCAATTTGCTGCCATTCTAATGGAGGTTGAAAGAAATGCACCATAAAAGCAAACCTCTGTTTCAGTAAATGGCATAATGTAATGTCGTACGCATAAAGTTTTGGCAAATAAGAAGAAATGATTTCGATACACAAGAAAAAGAATCTTAATATGTCGTACCTCCATGACTTTCTTTTCATAGTCATGCAGTTGCTGAGCATATGTCATTTCCTTGTTCGAAACCCTAAAGATATATGTTGAAATCCATCCAACTGTTAGGCCCAAAACCATTACCAATTGGACAACATTTCCTGCTTGTAAAGGATCAACTCCAGCAAACTGCAATGTAAACAATAAAACATAAGAGGAATATAGTGAAACATCTAAAGCAATCAATCAAAAAGTCATAAGAAAACAGTCAGGCATATATGTCAGTAAGACAGCCAAAGGTGATAATACAATATAGGCCATTTTTGCACCTGTTTGAGGTGTAATTTCAACTACATGTCAATTGTTTACTCCACCTGTAAAGTACAGATAGGTATATGAAAAAGAAGAAGGGGCAAGGAAGGGTGCAAGATATAAGAAATAAAAGCCAGTATACCTCCAGTCCACTTTTCAAGCCAATGCCAAGAACAGTAACCCCAAGTCCAATCAATAGAACATCCTTCCTGGTATACCCAAAAGGTGTCTGCTTTAGGAACAAGCAAATTATATAAGCACAGTATCCAAATTGGTCCGTGAAATTGGAATACCAATGTTGAGTTGTTTAAAGGGAGAATCAGAATTGCCTACATGTATTAATTTAAGATGCACATTAAGAGCTAGATGAGATGAAAAACAAACAACAATCTTAAAAGCACATAGACACTTCCTTGACAATGATCATACAATATCAATGAATGAGAAATAAATAATGCTCAGTTCATTCAAAATTGGCTGGACACACATGCCTTGCCTTGATCAGAGGTATTGTCGTCACCACCAGAGTTTGAGGAACTGCTACTTCTGGGGATAGCAGGGTTCACTTTCTTTGAGACACCGTGGCTAAATCCTCTTATTGAGGGAGAGATTGTATTGCTTCTAAAAGAACTTTGTATAATCATTCTTCCTGAAAATAATTGATAACTAGCCTTTTCAGATAATAGCAATTTGATTAACAGATTGGATTGAACAACATGGATAAGACATCATAAATCCTTGCACAGGGAATAAGTACCAGGGAAGGAAGAACACAAAGAGCAGAGTTTTAAGAGAAAAGGGGAACCTATAATTGGACCATGGAAACAATAAACCAAATGTTGGGAACAAAGACTGCAGTATTTGTCATTTGGGCTCCGGAAATATACAAGCGCACAACCACCGCAGTTGGGTATATCCAATAAGGAGAAAGAAACGGGAGACAAAGTTAAAATGGAAATTTAAATAGCATTAGGAATTGATGATCAATTGACACTAAGAGGTTCTTCAAGCTGCCTGCCCAGGCTTCTCACAATGAAAAGAACTATACAACATAAACCATCAGAAATGGAGTCAAAATGATTAGCCAGCTTGGTGTCACAGTACATGGATTGAAGATAACTTCAGAAAGAGATACCCTTAAACATATAGCCAACAAGGATATTAATCAGAGCTCCACTATGGGCAGACGCAGATCTCAACGGTCAGTCAGTTTTAACGATAGGGGTGTGTCAACTGCCGTTTTTCTATTCGTCTGCCAACAGACCAATACAAATCATTCTGCCCAATATAACCAAAACAGTAGGCCCCTGAAAATGCATTCTGCCTAGTATAACCAAAACAACAGGGCCCTGAAGAGAATTTGAAAAAAAGGCAAAGAAAAACCAAAAGAGGAGAAAAAAAGGCCACTGACCTCTCTTGCAACCAAGTAAAGCTCTATTCATCAATTGCAAGGAGGGAAAAGCTGAGATACCCATAAAGGAGGAAATGGCTTTATGGTTGCACAGGTCGCTACAATTTGGACTTCCATGAGAAAGAGAAGACATTTTCTTCCACCCTTCTGTTGAGGAGTAAGGAACAACCCTGAGCAAATCAGATATCAACAAAAAGAAAGCAAAAAGAAGAACACTAATCAATTAATGCAAATACGTACAACAATGGTTAAAAAGAACATGGGGGGAAGGAGAAGGAACTGAGCTTACTTGGATAAGGTGAAGCAGCGGGTGGCAGAGACTGGGAATGGATGTCCCACTCTATATCTTTTTTGTTTTCTTAATTTTTTTTTTCCCAATAAAACCCAAGAAAATTTTGTTAAAAATAGATTGCCTCCTAGCCATTGGCTGACGCCGAAAAGTTTTTTCTTTTTTTTATTTTAAATAAAAAAGAAACTAGATGTTCAATTATTATGTTAGAACAATGAAAATATCGGAATTGTGCTCAAATTCTTGTAATAATAATAATAAAACTAGTTTGAATTCCAAATAATATGTTTAGCGTGTTTAATGTTTTGAATTGCAACCCTTACATTCAAACTTATCGAAAAGCATACAAGAATAAAATTTTTTTTAATAATTTTGATAGGTTATTTTAAGAAAAATAAAAAAAAAATTAATTAACTAATTACTTTATATTAATTACCCTCCCCCTAGAAAATAAAATTACCATTTAATTAGCCGATAATTCAATGACTGCATGGCAATTTCGCAGCAGTGACAATGGATAGATGCTACAGAACTCAAAACTCATGCTCCAATTTTCATGATTTTTTTTCCTAAAAAAAGATAAAGAACAAAAGGACCGGATACAAAACGAAAATAATGGCGAAAAAAAACCGGCATGTGATGCTGGCGCGGCTCAATCAAATTATGGAGTTGATGCATCTAAACTAACTTATGGTACTACTTGATCATATTTACCTCAAAAAATTTAAAATCAAAATGACCATCCTACCACTAAATAGTCTTAGATTGCATTTACCTCAGAAGATCAAAAATCAAAATTACCATTGTGGCTGTGCAGTCCTTGATTGCCTTGCGTTCTAAGTTCCAATTGACCCTTTTACAGGATCCGTTGCTGGCTGTGGGATGGGAACGGGCATTACAATGAAACAAAACCAGACCAACTTCCGGTAATAACAATGAAAGTGAATGACAAAACCAATGGGAGAAGCAAGACAAAAGGAGGAGAAACAGTGCAGTTTGGTTGTTGTTCATGTTGTTGCCACCTTGAAAATACCCCCTTTCTTGGAGTCTAACCATCAATGTTTTTATCTCTACTCCTCCAGTTACCTCTCTGTCTCTTTTATGCCATATCACCAGCCAATATATATCTATTATAATCTTAATTTTATTGATTGAGAATAGAGACTTGTTGCTTTTAAAAATTTCGGTCATTCTTTGTTTCTATTCTCTTGATTTCAATTTATTTGTCATTGCAGTAAATGCTTTTCATGCATTGTTGATTTGACATATGTTAATCAATAATCATTGTGTGTGATTGTCCTTTGTTCATCATACCCTGTTTCCAGAACGAAACAATGAGTATTCGAGTTTCAGTTAACTGTTATTCTTTGGCTTTCTGGTAATGAGTTTGTAAGTCATCCATTGTCTGTCAATTACGTTAGTATGATGAAAGAATGAAATAAAGTAATGTTCCTTAAGCTGCATTTGTTTGGATTTTGTAAATTTTCAATCAATGGTTTTGTTTTAACCTGCATGACAGTCGGGAGAGACAAGGACTGGTAGCATTTTATGCAAATCTCACATTGGAGTTTTTGTATGAACGACGAACTTCTGTCTAGGCTGTACAGTTATCCATGAAATTGACAGTCTTGAGTTCGTTCTGATGTTGTGCATCTGCATTGCTGAGGTTGGGGAATACGGTTTTGAGTTTCGTTGTCATCTCTTGTAATGATGTGATACAATGTTGGGAAGTTGAAAAAAATTTTGTGGGCAGTTTGGACTTGTATGGGGCTGTCTTGATTCCAAGATGTCCTGTAGATAGGCCATTGGGAACGCTAGAGCTCTGTAGAGGGAGCAAGGCGGATTGCTGTGCAGTTTTGTGGGGCTTTGTTGATGTGGGTTTTTTGCAGGGTCTTGCACTTTTGGTGGCACCTTTCTTGCATTGAGATGTGACACAGGAGGTTCCAATTGTGTATAGGTGTTTTATAGCTTTGTCGAGACTTCGGACTTTTTGATCCGTACGTGGTTCCTCTAGATAAAAATGCTCCTGATTCCTATTAAAAAAAAAAAAAATTCTGATGTACTTTCTCAAAAATTTCCATTTAATTGTTTTCCAAAGTTCTCGCATTAAACAGTCTCGTTCCTTAACAGCATGGATGTGGAAGAGGGGAAGATAGCGAGAGATTAAAAAAGTTACATTATTAGTTTTTAAAAATTCAGAGTCTTATAGATGTGTGCACCAATGCCTTAACCAAATATTAGAAAAAAAAATATTTTTCTTGAAAAAATTTTACCCAACAAATAGTTTATACAAACAAATTATTTTCTAACAAATAAACAAATTTGGTCCTAATATTAAAAGCATCACAATATTCAAAAGTAAAAATTTACAAAAAAAAAAAAAAAAAAAAAAACTAATAAGAGTTCTTAATTGGAGACCAATTTCATCATTTAGAAACTTAATATCTTTTTTTTTTCTTAAATTTTATTATTGTAACTGTTTATTATATATTCATAATTCCCAATTGCAATCACATTTCAAAAAATAGAAAATATGCAATCAACCATCTGTATAAACGCTTTCCCTGCATCATTCACCCACATCCATTTAATATTTTTCAGTTCTGGTTTAGTATATCCTTGTTCTAGTGGAGAAGAATGTAGTCCAACCAACGAATGGAATAAGCATCCAGCAGCACCAACTTTGGAAAAGTATTTCATCTAGTCAAATAACGAAAATGAAACCCTATGATATTGGTCGTATTACATTTTATCAAATTCATCTTTTAAGAGAATATAGCAGGAAACAAAACGAACAACAGGAAAATAAAAACATAATTAATCGTCCACTATGAAAATGGTCCTCTAACAACAGAATGCTGAGTTAGGCCGACTGAACAAATTACAAGGCATTTACATCTTTATAGGTGAAAAGAAAAGATTCTGACCATAATTGGGGTTCCAAGAAAACTTATGTTACAAATCATATGTCCTGGAAAATGAGCAAATAGACCAAGATATTCAGTGGAAAGAATCTCTGGCATATAATTAAGGACTCAAAGCGAATGTTGAAGAAAGTATCTTCTTCTCGTGTACACGAAAAGTGTACAAAATTCGGCTTTGATCTCCTCGGTTAGACCCTCCTTTTGACAGTTAATTTATGGTTTGGAGACGAAAAGAGCTGGAAGAACTGATTGACAGAGTCACACAATCAGCAGTGGGGGAACTGCAGTCTGTAGATTTCTAGCTGCTACTGTATGGGGATGCATTCATAACCCTGTAAACATAAACATGGAATGCCTTTTGAGCCAAGAAACTCAAGTAGCCTTGTTGTACATAAAATGCAATAAAAAAGTTGCCTTTAAAATGAAAACCACTATCGTATACCTTTCCTTGCGTTTCTCCAAGAACCTAGCCAATGATGCTTTGCGAGCCTGAGGTACTGCTGTTAAGATGAGAGTGGACTTGTCACAGTGACATCAAACAGATCAAATATAGATTAATAACCAAAAATAAAAAATCAAAGTGTCAAATAAAAAACAAAATTAATGAATAATTACAAGAAATACAAGGATAGGGCTGCATACATCTAACCTTCCTGAGACCCCACAAATGTGGAAGCATCATGCACTGGGACACCAGTTACAAGAAATATAAAGTTACATATAGACAAAAAAAAAAAACAAAATCCTATACCTGCTGGGACTACAGTTGCAGAAGCATGTGCCACTGAACTAACTACATTGGGCAGCTCCATCTTGTTTGCAGAAGATGCTAAAGTTGCTACAGGTTTCACAATTGATGATTCCTTGGTGTGACAAGAGGCTGCAGAGATGGGGCTTGGGAGAACTGTGCATGAAGGCGTCTCATGTGTATTGTTTGCCACAAAACAATCACCAGTAGAAGGCCTTGAGATTGGTGCCTGCACTTGAGCAGTAGAGAGAGCTCTACTTTGAGTTACAGAGGACCCATTTCCAGCCAACAACATGATAGCATGAGCCTGGATAGATGAGCAAGAGATTAGTAGGTAGAACAATTTCCATAGTAGTCGAATAAACAAAAGCAGCTTTGAATGCACAAATAAGTATTAGACTGTACCTTCTCAAGTGATACATCATCATAAACACACACAGAACCAGCATAGAAGATAGTCAACTGAGCTGGTGCCCCAGAAGCTTTGGAACCATTCCTACAAGAAAAAAATAAATTGAATTCAGCAGAATGTTGGGTAAAAATTTTAATGGCAAAGGCATTACTCTTTTTTGTACCCAAGGTCAGTGGTGCCAACAATGGAACTCGTATTGTGCAAAACAGAAACAGGGGCTATGATTGGAACTCCTCCAAGAGGCTGTGAAATCTTAGGCTTAACAGCCAAGTTGTGTCCAGTTGAAGCAAAATGGGATTGCAGAACAGGACTGCTCACTGAAATTGCAATCGTTTGATTTGGTAGGTTGGAGACTGGGAATGTCCTCATTTCCTCAGGGTGGTTGACCTGATATGCATCAAAGTGTTGCATGGAATAGTTTGTCATTGCATGGTGGTTTCCAGATTTCTTATCAGGTTCAATACTTTTCTGCAATTCACATAAGGAAAACAATAGGAAACAAACTAAATTTTAAGTCCAAAACCTAGAAGGACCTCGTACGACCTATATCAAGCCTATACAAGTTAATACTTTAGTCCCAATCTAAGTTATCAAATTATTTGAAGAAAGTGAAAGATTTCCATTATTTTCAATTCTACTAGTAAAGGCCATGTTTATCAAATTCAAACTTAAAGATGATTTTTTTAAAACCCTTAGACAATATACCAAAGTTTTGCACAAGTTAGCTAAGTAGTATAACAAATGAACATGGCAGCAATAACTAACCTGAACCATCCCAGAATATGGCTTCTGGTTAGAATCAAAAGCATCAGCAGTTGAAATGGACATGAAGCCTGAGGATGCCATGGGATCATGAACAGCTTTCCTTGGCTTGTCCTCCTGAGAAGGCTTAAATGACAAGAACCGGGGAGTAGCAGAAACCGTGTTTGAAAAAGACCACTGCATCCCCGAATCTCTCATGGATCCTGCACAAACATTGAAAATAGAAACAATGCCCAATTAGTTGTGTCCATGGTTTTATACTGCAATTAAACTTCAATATTATAATGTAAAGAATATTTAAATTGTTTTAGACACTGAACCAAATAGAAATCTGACAGCAATTGACTAAACAAAAATAAAAAAATTAGATTGCTTTCCCAGACAACATGCCAGAAAAGATGGTGAAACATTTTAAATGCTATTCATTTATATGTTTCAAAGAAGTTTTCATACAACAGTTGAACTCAAATTAAGAAGACTACCGAGACCCACCACCAAAATATATTGATGTCTCAAACAAACAAAGTACAAACACAAAGACAAAACAGCTAGCTAACAGCGAGCATCCAATGCAATTTTTTTCACTGCTACAGGTTCTCGTTAATTAAGTAAAGGCAATAAAGGGAGTACCTGATCACCTCATATCTTAAAAGTTGAAGTTAACAAAAATTTAGCCTTCCAAAATACTCAACAATCTTCAGCCATGGAAACAAAGGTTGGTTGTGATGATGTTGTATCAACTTTTAAAGACACTGCAGCCGTTCCAAATGATGTTTTCATATTCTCAAGGATTATCCAATGATGCATACAGTTACGGTGCACATGTTCATTTGATCCCCTAGCACTACTGCATTTGCTACTTTTTTCCCTTTAAGAAATCTTACAAAACAAATCGTAAGTAACCCACCTTCTTTTGTCAGTCATGCTATAAACGGGCATAAGAGACTCACTAGTAAATAGCAAAAGTGATTAAATATTAAAAAAAAAAAAAAAATTGTAAGATAATTCATTTGTTTAAGAAGAAATTTCATTAAAAAATAATGCAAAGTTGGTTGCAGTTGGTTAAGCACCGTGCATACTCACTGAGAATAAGCACATAGTCAGAACTATGAAAAAAGAATATTTATTAGAGTCATTTTGACGAGACCTTATGCTCAATCACATTGCACCATTTAATAAAAGGAGTTTCATTGTTTCTCACGTTATGTGACGGCGGCAGATGATTTTTTTACAATTATATTGCATATGCTTATATTAAAATATACGCACAATAACATTAAATATTTATCCACATCAATGCATCCGTCAGGACCGACTCATGTGCATCCTAGGAAAACAGTATCCTATCCCTCTCCACCAACTCCCCACCCCCAATAAAAATGCGTGAGAAGTCAATAACAGGAATAATATATATTTAAATAACATTAAAATAATAAAAACCAAAACCTTAAAAAGAAGACATGATAAAAGAAATAAGTAAAAAATAAAAAATAAAGAAAAAAACACCATGTCTCCACTTCAACATAAACCTCATCAAAAGCACAATCAGAAACCAATCCACTTGACCAAGACTGACCCACAGGTGAAACGCACCCACCCACCGCCTGGGCCAACGTTAGCACCCACCAGATGCTAATAAAGAAAAGCCACCACTTGTCAGTTACCAGATAAGTATGGTTGTTTTCTTTCTAAATCCTAGGTTAGAAATCATGACTAAACTAAAAAAATCATCTTTAAACAATCAAATGCTTAACGTGCAATGCCTTCTTTACAAATTAATATATATATATATATATTGTCTATGATTAAGGATGTTCAACTTCTGCTTTAGATATTTTTACCTACTACGATGTACTGCAAATTGTGGTACCACTATCTCTCTCTCCTTTTTTTTATTTATTTATTTAAAGACATGGGTCCATAAATTCTCGCAAAATGGGTATCACTAAAACCTGACATAAAGGCGGATTCAATGCGAAACTAACCGCCAAGAAATGAGAAAATCTGGTCCCCGAAGCCGGATTAGGTAGCGTAGATCTAGCTGTCCTAATACGTACTGACAAGTCAAAACCAATTTGTCGCTCTTATTTTTCAAGTTGATACTAATTCCAAGGAAAATAAAAAGTCAAAAACTTAATTAAAAAAATTAGAAATTTTTTTTAAAAATTTATAAATTCAAAAAAGAATTCGAAAATTTAAAAAAAATTCAAAAACTTAAAATAAAATATGAAAATTCATAAATATTTGAAAATATTTGAAAAATTTTTGAAATGTTTAAAAAATTTAAAATTCTAAAAATTAAAAAATTCATAAATTCAAAACTGAAAACTAAAAAAAAGGAAAATTTGAAAATTCCAAAATTTTAAAAATTCAAAATTTTTTTGAATTCATTTTTGAATTTATATATTTTTATGAATTTTTTTACTTTTTTTTAAAATGCAATTTCATCATTTTTTTATAACATAAAATCCGGGTGAGGACTGTGATGTAGCACGTCTAAAGAGGACCAAAATCATTGATGGAGAAAACGTAGAATAAAATATAACAAAAAAAATGTTACGAAAAAAGTACTAAAAAGCAGAAGAAATAAAGATGATTAAATTAGGTTTTTTGACATGGAAAATATTTTCGCACACTTTAGCAGCATACAGCCCTCGGAGGCCAGGAATTGAATCAAGAAAGAGATTTTTTATTTTATTTATTTTTTGCACACTTTCTCAATAACCAAACAACAGAGAACACAAAAACACAATTACCTACAAAAACAATTCAAGCCTGCTCACTTCAACTTCAAAGAAAATTTTCCTAAAAATTTGTATTCTTAGAGAAAGAAAAATGAATACAAGGATCTGTCCACAGACTTAAAAAAAAAAAAAAAGAGAAAGTTAATAATTGAAAAAGAAAACCCATTAAAAGCGAAAAAAGAGCAAACCTGAATCATTGGAGCCCTCATGAGTCTCTTCCTCCACTGGGAAAGGAGCGTTTTTGGAACCCAAACCCAGGAAATCTCTTTCCATATTCTTCAACTCACAAAACCCAGAAAAATTCTCTTTTATCAGACCTTCAGAAAATACGAAAGATTTGATCTTTATCAAAGAACAGAGAAGATGATGCTTGTTTTTGAGCAGACAAAGCAAGGAAGAGGGGTTAAAAAAAGAGAAAAGTGTTTTTCACTTCATCATGTGGACCATTAGACTGCCAGATTCCTTGTAAAGTGTTACAAAATGCATCGGCTGGTCCAGTCGAAGGACCGGGAATTACCGGTTAGAAACCACGTGCGTTTCTCAACTCTCTCGTTTGGTTGGCTCTTGATTTTTTGTTTATTAATTTTTTTTTTTTAAAAAAAAAGAAACATCGTTTCATTCGAGACAGTGCTTTTGACCAGTGGCGTCGCTCGTGAATAATATAATAATAATAATAATAATATTGTTGTTGTTGTTGTTGTTGTTATTGTATCTATATTATTTTAAGCGAGTATTGATAAGCAGAGGGCAGGGGGCACAATTGGTTGTGACGGAGCAGTAAGATTATTGCACGTGGCTTATATGCCAATTGATTTTTCAGGTATTACAGAGTTCCTATAAAAGAATCTCATAAGTACAGGGGAAAGTCAAAGCGTTAAAAACAATATCGGTTAATTCTCAGGATATCGATATTTAAATTTTGAGATTTTGATTGTTTAAGCAATATAAGGGCAAATTAAAAGCTTACTAAAATTCAAATAAATAAATAGGTCCTTGTTACTGAAAAAGAAAAAAACAATTACCAATAAGTCAAAAGAATTTTGTATCTCTAAAGACTCATTTGAATGTATTTATTTCAGGTCATGAGCCATTTACTGCTTTAATTTTGTAACTCAATTCATAAATAAAATTTAAGCTGAACAACTGCCGTTTTTAGAACCTTATCACTTCATAAATATGTATACATCTATCCAAAAAAAAATTAATGTATAAATATGTACAAATGCACAATCTCTAATACTTGGTTTATTATTACCATTAAATTTTATTTTCTTATTTTTGGCTCCCTATGTTTCTTGTAATTATTATGCTGTCAATATAATTAATATTGTTTTGTGAAGAAAGTGAGGTTCGTTCAAGAAGAGCTCCACAATTTGAACTCGTGTTTTAGTTGAGCTAACCCCTAGTCCCATAAATAAATTGGACTGGATACTTAATTTTCTTTAAACAAAATAAAATTAATTATATTTAAATATAAAATGATCTACTTCAATATATATATATATATATATATATTTTTGGAACTGTTATCTAATGGTAAACTTTGGTCCTGATTAATTAAGAGAACGTTTGGATTACCTTTAATTTATTATAGTTAATTTTGATTTATTATTGTTAACCTTCATTAGTAAAGTAAAAATTATAACGTGGATTAGGGGTGTGCTATAACATATAGCCTTTTGATTTTAAGCATAATTTTCTTTTTAAACCAATTGACTCGAACACGACGCTCAATTTTAGTAAGTAACTCTAGTATTGCTAAAATAAAAACTCATTAATTTTTTATTTTTTAAGGATAATCATTACAATTTCCTTGTCCTATCTCCCCACACTTCTCCGATTTCTGTTCCTATCTCCTTAAGCAGCAAAACTTCTCTATACTGTTCACGGGAGTGAAAATGTGCCGCACTGGAAAGGAAAGGAAGAGTTATATGATTGACATGGTGGGGCCCTCACTAATATTCCTGAGTTGGAGTAATCTCAAAAAATTTCAAACAACACTGGTGCGTCTGGGTCCTCATGAGACTTGCTCGTTAAGCATCATCCAGCTTGATGGTGACAACCAAAAAAAAAACAAAAAAACAAAAAAGAAACATTGTCACCTTTTTGGAACGGAATAATAATTTCCAACAAGTTTTTAAGGGTTTATACGACCTAAGCTATATAATTAGTTTATTCTTTAAAAAATAAAAAATAAAAAGCAACATGAATAAGCATGGGACTAAATTTATACTATCAAGCTGATCTATTTCCCTTTCTACTTACAAGTACACACGTGTACTTGGCCAAGGCCGAAAGAGGGGGGGACTGAGAGAGATGAGCATGTGAGTTTTTTTTTTTTTTTTAATTTCTTGAATATGAAAAAGTATATTATAAAAATATTAATTATCACTTTTTATAGGTTCAAATCAAAGGTTATTTTCTCACATCCAACAATGATCTGTTAAATTTAGAATTCATATAATAAATATCATCATAATTTTTTTTATTTTAAAAAAATAAAAATTTGAATATAGGTCAATAAATTTACTCATCAAATTATTTATCAAGCAAAATATAATTCACTTTCCACTAATAAATATACAGGTGTATTTGGTTAAAGCTATGAGGAAGGAAAAAAAGCATGTGCATCGAGCATTTTTTTTAAATTTATATATATATATATATATATATATATATATATATAATATTAATCATAATTTTTATAAATATAAATTAAATATTATTTTTATATTAATTATAATATGTCAAATATAAAATTAATATAATAAATATAAATATATATTTTTTTAATTTTTAAGAGGGATGCATCTACAAAAATCTAAATTTAAATCGATAAGAGAATGGATGCGTCCAATTATCGCTAAATGGTCATATCAGGTTGTTGCATTGAGTCTTTTGTCAAGCTGAAAAATGCAACACGTAAATGGCGAGCCGTAAGAAATCAACGTGACGTCGCTTTATTTGGTCCTCCACCCCGAATAGAAGTGGGCCCGTCTATTTAAAACATCTCTTGTATCCTATAAAGAAAAAAAAAAAAAACAAAAACCTGAAAGGACATGGCATCACTGTGGGTGTGGTCCACATTTTAGCCAATTTGCGACCCGACGTCCTTTTCACACGCGCTCACGTTGGACTCCTGCCAACTGGTCCTCACGGAAAAGTTGTTGGGCAGACAGACAAACGATTGCTATCAACCGACAAGATTCTTTAGCGAGAAAAATATTTTTAATCCCAAAATTAACCTTCTGGTGAAGGAACGAATATTATGCCCGAATTTCATGTTTTTATTGTAGAAAAAAGTGTGAATTGTGATAATAAGGACGACTTTTGCTATCAGAATTGCGAATTAAAAATTACACGTACTGCTCATGATTTTAACATAATTAGTATGTGGATTAATGCCTAATATTTGCTCCTAAAAGGTTTCTAATAAGTTTTAATATGAAGTGTGAGTATAATAAATTTTGATTAACATGGATGTCTCTCGAGTTAAAGAATTGGATTGATACAAATCTCAGTAGTTTCACTAGAGAACATAACGCATGCACATATTCTCTTACACGAACTTGGAGATAAAATGGGTTCTGTTCCTTTCTTTAATTCTCGATCATGTGTGGTGGTGGACGCCTCACGTGTTGTTGCAATTTTACATTTTTCACATTTTGTATTCTTGTGGTCCTAACTTGACAAAGCACAAGATGCTACAGTGTGCGTGGCACTCTGTGAGAAAGAGTCCAGCAAAAATATTTGTATTTTTCACATTCCGATTTTGACACGGTCAAGTTGCCAGCAGGCCGCGCTTCTGTCCGTATTCACCTCCAGACATTCCGGACAATAATGAAAATAGCCCCCACCTTTAAGATGTTTGTAATGTCCAGAGAAAAAATCTTTGTGATTATAAAAGTGGGATTCTAAATGATTACAAAATATTTTTATATAATATATAAAAATATTTTATATATAATATAAAATAAATTTGGGTACCGTATAAAAATTTTTAGTAATCCCTTAGTGGGGTCGGTGGCTAGAATTTGAAGATTTTAATTGTCCTTCATTCGAGTTTTCTAATTCTATAAATGGTAATATTGGACTTTTCTATTCTAAGCTATTGCTTTATATATATATATATATATAGTGACAGCAATTAGTTTTTTGTTTTCCCTTCCACTATTGTGTGCTAACTGTGACCAATCAGGTTGGAGTTTTTTGGTACATCGGAAATCTATAAAAAAAAATTTCAATCCCATGATTCTCTCTCTCTCGCTGTGTTTTTTTTTTTTTTTTAGCGTTACGTGCAGGTAGGTATTAACTGCTAATTAAATTAGTCAAACTTGCGTGTAACTTCGCTTATCCAGTTGGATCGAATGCAACACAGTGCCCTAAAGGCTAGGAAATTTGGGTGGACCTCTAAAGTTACGGACATCGGGTACTGGCTCAACAGCACTCGCTGGTCCTATAAAGCAGTATTTTATTCTGATATAATATTTATTCGATTTGAATAAGGTAATTCGGACAAGAAGTAGTGCAGTTTTTATTCTCAAGACCTCCTATTATCAGCACTTAACACGGGTCTAAAAAAAATAAACATAAAAATATTCTCTCTCAGGTCTCACTTTCCATCCCCTTCAAAGGCTCCTTTATTCTTTGTCCCAGGAGAGCCAGGCTGACGGTAAGTGGGCTATTCTATTTCTATTGCCCATATTTGATTTTGCTAGGCCCCGAAAGACTGAGGCCACGGCACCTACATCACTCATCCTACAAACCAATGTCCGTGTAGTAGAGCTCCTCCCCATTGCTACCGTCCATCATTGGCCGGAGACATGAGGTGGAGGCATCACAAAAAAACAATGGTTCTATTTTTTTCCCCCTCTAAATGGAAAGAAAGCGGTCCAAGCTTTAGTTGAGAAATCGTTGGGATTCGAACAGTGGGAGCCCACTTATGCTGACAATGCTGCCCACTTGTTCCGAGTTTTTTTGGGAAAGAAACTTGTCTCGGAAGTTTGAACCCCTACCCCACCTCACCCTCCTCCCTTCCCAATGTAGACCACAAAAAAAAAAAAAAAAGGAAATTAGTTTGTACTCATTGATGCTGAAGTAATTTCATGACTTAAGTTTTGAATTCAAAACTCAATTGAAATTAATTAATTAATTAAAATAAAAAGTAATTTATACTAAAAAATAAAAATAGATTTAATTTATCAATAATGTATAATTAATTGGTAGTGGAGTGATCTTTAAAATTTAATATTTTGACAAAAAAAAAAGTTTGTTTTATACTGAAAAATATGACGAGCTTTAGATCTCTTTTGATTTCTCTAAACATACCCAAGTCTTTGTACTTTCCAGTTTGTAGACAGTTTTATGCCAAAGCATGCAATGTTTTTCTCAGAAGTTCATATTTGCTTTTCACTCTAAGGTGGCATTTACACTTGTTACGGTATTATTGTGATTTTCTTGATGTTTTGAGCTCTGATTCTGTAGGGAGAAGTATAGTTTTTCAGAGTGCCAGTTTTTGGAAGACGAAAAAAAGTCTGGTCAAAATTAAGAAAAAAAATAAATTATATTCTGATGTTAAAACAACAGAAGTCAAAGTTAGTCGTACCATAGAAAAAGTGGAAGATACAGAAATGAATTTTTTCTTTAGTTTGTAGAAGAGATGACAAGCCATTGTAGGCGAAGGAAGACGAGGGATGGGGCAGGGCCTGGCCCCTTAGTAGAAGCACGCTACTTTCACCAATGCAGTTGGGCCGCCTGCTCTATAGAAATGGATTTAGCACGCGTCAATGAAGGATTTTGCGCTGTCCATCGGGCCTCGGCAAGAACAATTTAATGGTATAGCTCAACATTTAATTCCTTAAATTAAGGACAAGTAAAAGTCAGTGGACTCGGAGTTGAACCAGCACAAGAGATGGCTTACCGGATCACCACCAGGGTGGTTGCTTCATAGTTTCTTTAAACTTACATTTCATATTTCAACGAGTTTGGTGTGCTACACTCTCAGTAGTTCCGTGGGGCTTTGGAAGCATCCAAAATTTGGGATTCATTCCAACCTCCTACCACACTAGGCACTAACTCTGGAAGAAAAACACCGAATAGGACAGCAATAGTCAAGGAGAGAAACAAGTGAAACAAATCCCATGTTGGAAGATTTGAAGGACCTTCATCCGTTTCTTTTCATTTTCTTACTCATTTCCTTCTTAAACCTATCTGAGAAGGTAATTCCAAAAATTTTTCAGGCTTTTGGATGCCGACAGGGTTTAACGATCACATAAGACCACAATATTACAGGATCTGCTGTCCCAGCCCCTCAAGCGGCTGACACCTCTACATATAGAATGCAATGCAGCAGCTTGGTCCACCCTAAAGCTTTCATTACAAGGCCCCTTGCATGCACACTCACTTTCCTAGAATTTCGTGAGCTGTACTTATAAATCTCAACAAAATATGGCAACATTGAAAATTACAAAACAAACAACCTGGTCCTGGCTGGAGCATTGACTATTTCAATGAGCAATAATTTGTGCATTTGTCCATGTGTGCATGCGCGCATTGCTCTGCTAGTGAATATTAAACTGACTATTGCATTAGAAAATTGTTCCAGTAGATAACCATTGGCATTGCATTGCTTTAGATGTAACTGGTAAGAGACCAAATTCAGCCAAATATTGGAGAATTAAAAAAATGAACACCATCCTTCGAACTAGCCAAAGGTGAAAAAAAAAAAATATATGTATATACATATATGAAAAAGATGGAAGTTGTGCTATTTCCATTTGGTTAGGTAGAAAATGAGGTCAGTTGTGCCAACGTTTTGGAAGCTAGTTGCATAAATTTGTTTTCTTAATACTGGGTCGGTATTGAACAAACTTCCTAAGAGGAAGAGTACATGGAGTAATTATCTTTGGTAAAGAGAACACATCTTTGCCACTTCATAACTCATTAAAATCACACCTTTTTGCACCATATGGACACTTTGACAGATAAAGAGTCACCTGAACAAGCATTGCTACAACCAACCATAAAACATCTCACTCCAAACAGATCAAAAGTTGCATCAGAAGGAAGTGATCAAGTAAAAGGAGAAAGTAATAATTACAACCATCAATCCACCCAACAAGAACAAATGGAACAGATATCCGCCACCAAAGTATTTAATGGAAAAGAGAAAATTATGCCGATTGGGAGTGAGAGAGAAAATGGATAAAAAAAAAATGAAGAAAAAGGATATCACAGTTGGCTCCTAATGAAATAAGATAAGGATCGAGCATAGGAGGAATGAACGGATTAAAAATGATCATTGAGGGCATAAACAAACCCTTTTATAAGGGGTGGGCTGATGTGGCCAGCTCATTATGATGAATTATCGACTGAGATATTGACTGGGTGTAGGGCTTGACCTTCCCACAGGCTAGAACGGCATAGCTCCTCAATCCGCCTAGTTACTTCTGATATGGTAGGCCGATTATCGGGGTATTGGGCTGCACAATCTATTCCGAGTTGCAAGAGCTGAACCATCTCTTCCTCAACATTGCGATGTCTGAGGAGCTCAAGATCAAACACCTCCGAAGTCCATTCCTCCTGCACTATGGACTGCACCCATCTCGGAAGGTCAACACCCTCTTCGTTCAACAGGGCATTGGTGGGAGCTTTACCAGTCAGCAGCTCCAAAAGCAATACACCAAAACTATAAACATCAGCCTTATGGGAAACTTTGCGAGGGTCAGTTACTTCTGGAGCTCGGTAACCAGCAACCCGATTGAGAGTGGATGAAGGATCAATGAGTTGTGAGAGCCCAAAATCAGAGACTCGTGCATCATAGGATTGAGTGAGTAGGATATTGGATGACTTAAGGTTTCCGTGTGAGACATTGGGTCCTTGAGAATGTAGGTATTCGATGCCACGAGCAGCTCCAAGGGCAATGCCAGACCTAATTTCCCAGTTTATTGGTGTCCTCCCAGATCCCTTGTTTCCTAGGTAGAAGGTCAAGAGAAATCATGATAAAATAAAGCTAATGGATCATAACAGACCACCGTCTCTCTTGGCACTCTTTCCTGTTTTGGCCATTCTCCAAAAGATATAAACTCAGTAGATTTTTCTTAATTGAAAGTTTGTCATACTTTCACACTAAACCAAGTGTTTCTAGAAAATCAAAAGGATTATGGGGGATGGAACCAAACTCAAACCACAAATCATGTCCAAATAGTAAGACAAACAGTACATGATTACAAGACAATATAGCCTTTTCAAGAAGATCATCACTTGAAACGCCCAACAGATCCAAGAAAAACACACAACTAGATAACTCCATGTGGGGAGGGAAATTCCTAAAAAAATAAACAAGTCATTGCATGTTCTAAACAATGCAGATGTGTATTACAAGCATTCACAAACAATTAAAACCAAAATATCCCTGTTTAAAGTTTGACCAAGTTCATCATTTTTCTTGCCGATTAATTCAGTTGAAAAAGATCAAAACCAAGAAGAGTCACAAAAGGATACATTTAATCATCTCAATCTTCAAAAAAAAAAAAGAAAAAAAAGAAGGCAATAATTATATCAAAAAGAGAAGCATCATGAAATCTCAACCATTACTTACAGAAATGAAAATCCCAAAAAGCAGACCATAATACAGAACAAGAGGAGAGACTTACCATGCAGAAGTGCAGACAAGCTTCCCATGGGCATGTAATCATAAACAAGAAGCTTCTCGTCCCTGCCGTAATAGTAAGCTCTCAGTGGGACCAAATTCTCATGATCCATGGCCCCTACCATCTCAATCTTTTCCCTGAATTCTCTCTCTGAAATGGTAACATCCCTCAACCTCTTCACGGCCACCACAGTCCCTATCTCCAGCACCGCCTTATACGCCGTCCCGACAGTGCCTTTCCCCAAGACCTCTGCGGAGGCTCTCAACAAATCCTCCAAATCAAACACCCTCAGCGGTGCTTTACCCAAAAACACCAACTTTTTAGCAACAGCACCACCACCACCATTCAAGTCCGCAGCCCCTCCTTTACCAGTCCCCACCATTGCAGCCACCGCAGCAGCCGCCACAGAGTACCCATTCCCATTGCCCACCTCCACAATTGGCTTCTCCCTTGGAATCTCAAGTTCGTGCGGCTTAATCGAAGCAATGCCGACGGATCTCGATTTTTGGCTGCTCTTCTTTCGGCGTACGAACACTAAAACGAAAACAATCAAGAAGAAAGCGAGCACAGATCCAATCACAATGCCGGCAACTGCCCCACCAGACAATTTCTTCTTATTCTTGTTCTGGTTGGCAACCTCGCCAGTTGGTGTACTAGGCACCACCAAACTTCCATGGGGTTGGGGAACCGTATCCGCACAAGCATCCAGAGGTTGGCCACACAGTGAATTACCCAAAAATGAAGTGGAGTCAAAGCCCTGAAGTGCCTCGGGAATAGAGCCGTTCAACAAGTTATTAGACACATTGAATTGCTCCAGCTTCTCTGCCTTCAAATCCGGAATCGACCCAGATAACCGATTGTTCTGTAGATGCAAAGTTCTCAACCTCGTCAAGTTATTAAAGCTGGAAGAGATCTCACCAGTGAAGTTGTTTTCACCAATATCAAGGCGCACGAGGTTGCCAAGATTGAACAAGAACTCCGGGATTTTGCCGGATAAGCTATTTCCCTGCAAATAGAGGTTCCGGAGAGAGGTGCAGGCGGCGAGATCCGGAGGGAGCTGGCCGGTCAGAGCATTGAGTCGGATGCTGAGAGTGCGGAGGCCAGTAAGATTGGAGAACACCCCATTTGGCAGCTGGCCTATAAGGGACACAGCGGGGAGGCGGAGGACGGTGACGCGGTTCTTTTGGCACTTTACGCCGGCCCAGGAGCACGGAGAAGACTGAGTGGCATTCCAGAGGAGAGTGCGGCCACCGACGGAGGAGCGAAGGTAAAGAAGAGCCAAGCGGTCGGCGGCAAGATCTGAATGTGAGTGAGGCAAATAGAAGACTACCAAAAGAAGAAGAAAACGAAGAAAGAAGAGATTTTTATGGGAATGCATTATATTTTCTCTTCTGGATTTTGTTTTTTGGACGTAAAAGGGAAAATCTTTGAAATGATAAATGTGACGATGGGGGCACAGTTGTGGTAGCTGTGGTTGTGGTGGTGGTGGGCATGGAAGAAGAGGAAGAAGAAGAGGCCAAGACCATAAAAGAAATTGTTTTTTTTGGGAGAGAGATGAGGTGGCTGTTGCTGTCTGTGTTAGGACAAATAAAAAAACAGGTTAAAAAGATGTCACTCTGTATGGAAGTAAAGTAAAGTGAAGTGTTGTTTTTAATGAGTTACTGCTCTTGTGGATAGTCACCAGTGTTTCTTTTTATGGCCTTTTATGTTCCTTATTTTTTTTTTTAATTAAAAAAAAATAACTCTTAAAACTCTCAAATAAAAGGGAAGAGAGAGAGCGAGAGAGATTTATTTTTTTTTTTTTTAAATTGAAAATAGGGAAATAATTTTTTTGCTCTAAATTTGTCTTTTTCTTGACATTACTTTGATTTTAACTTTTATATCTTCTGATACAGAGTGAAATTGCTGTGAGCAATTGGGGAATTTGTTTCCTTTTGGAATTGGATTGCTCTTGCTTTTAACTTTTGTCTTTTGTACTTTCTTTCATTTGTTTGTTTGGTTTTTTTTTTTCCCCTTTAAATGTTATTAGTTAAGTTGAAATTAAAACAGTGACAATTTTGTCATTAAACTTAAAAGGTAAAAGATAATTTTCCCATAATAATATCATATACAGCGATTTGGATTCCCTTCACAATTTTTAATTTACTTATAATTGTTGTGTTTATGAGATCTTGTAATTAAAATGAGAGATAAGAACATTTTTTGTAGCAAAAATTTTCTAGTTTTAAATTATCACGTATGATCTTTAAAGCAAAGTGAAAAGGGAACGAGTTTTCTTGTCCTTGACATCCAAAAAGGTCATTAATACGTAAAAACTATCTAAATTATTAAATCTGATTATTATGTAAAGCCTGGGATAAAAAAAAAAAACCAAAATTAACAACATAATGCAATACAGAAGTAGTACAAAAATGAACTTGGAAATGAAAATAACGTTATAGAAAGATTATTGTTAGAAAATGCCGGGCATTTTTATTTTTGGCCGTTAATTAATCTGTAAACAATATTAATTCATTATCAAACAAAAAAAAACTTCAAAAGAAATTGCAAATCTGTGCAGAATTTTCTTGGTCAGTTCTCTTCCCCTATTCAAGTGGCTTTCTCATTGATAGTTTCCGTTTTGCAATAAATAACTGAAAGAGACGGACACACTGGCCAATGGGTACTTTATTTGTACTTTTTTTTTTCTTTATTTTTAAAAATTAAGTACATTATCACAGTTTATTTATTCTATGTACAATTACTTGAATTAAAATAAACTTTATCTTTCACTTAATGTTAAATACTTTTTTTTTTTAGCATGACTTTAAATGCATGCATGATCAACATAAAACGTGAAAACAAATCTAATTATTAACTAAATTTCTCAATGCTTTTTATAAATTTTCACACAATTATCACGATAAATCATGCCCTTCCTTTATTTCATTGATGTTGTACATTTTTCAAAAATAAAATATATTCCATTTTAAATGCGGTAAATTTTATCACTGTGGTTGACCGCACATCCTACGGCTATACTCATGCACCGACCTAATTTTACCATTTATATATATTATTGAAGTACAAGTCAATTTAGGTGGAGCTCTTCTTTTGTTTTTTGTTAAAATAGTTCTTCTTGAACAGCTTTATCGAAATAATATACTTCATTAATGCAGCGCTAGGTTCGATGGAAACCACATGCAGATTTTATTAATTTAATGTCGCCCAATATTTATTTTTAATATATATATATATATATATATATATATATTATTATATTTATAAATTAAAATTAATAATCACTTATTTTATTTTTACTTAAAAATTTCATACTTAATTTTAGCATTAAAAATTTTAAATTTAACAAGACGTCTCGATATTTAATTTCATAAATCAAAAACAAAATCTTGAACTGTAAAACAAAGTTGTGTCACATCCACTCAATAACAAGTTTCTTATCAAAAAATTACCACAGACAGAAAAATAAAAAGTTCTAACTTGGGGTAGGATGAGATAAATTAAAGTAGTGTTAAATGTCATTTAAAAAACATTGTTTTTTTATTTTTAAAATTTTAAATTTTATTCGTGAGAAAGGACATGAGAATTATGGAATTATTAGTCCACAGCGATACATTAAAATTAAATACATATAGTGTACTAATAACTATAGCAAAAAAAAAAAAAAAAAAAAGGATAACTACACCGTGAGAGGGGGGATGGGCGAACCATTATTGGCGTGGGTGACATTAGCCGTCGCATCCACCAACTGCAACGACGGTTAGGTTAGGACCCATAATATTAAACGATTGGCAACCGAACGTTGGGGTGGTGGTCCTGATGGATCTTTTGACTTGGACACATCTCTCTTAATTCTCACATGCGCAAGCGTATAACCGAGTTTGCTCCTACAAAATTATCAAAACTAGCTAATGTCTAATGCTAGTGGGCAGGATGACAGATATTTTTGATTAAGACTTTCCATCTTTTTATTCCTTATGGACGACAAGCTGAATAATTTTATTTTCATGGGAATTAATTTCTTATAAATTAGCATAATAATTTTTATTAATTTCTATTGGCACTTGCAAAGATAGAATCTAGACTCGATTATCAAGAAATCGATCGGATGGCTGACAAAGTTACTAATGAAATTTTGTTCAATAATACTTAGATTGGCTTAAAGTTGGAGAGTCTTGAGTTCATTTCATAGCTAGAACCAATTACAAAAAACTAAAAAAAACAAAAAAAGAACAAAAATTCTAGACGATATAAAGCTATTTGATATATTGAAGGAATTATGGTCGCGATCGATTTAAACTTGAAATTAAATAATTAGGCAAGCTTTTCCTTGTCGTAGAATGCGACATCCAAAACTTTTCAATGGTTTGCTGGTGAAAGGAAGGATCCATAAGGTATCCAATAAATACAAGTCTAACAATAACTAATTTGGGGGACTAATTAAAGAAGATTTACATGAAGACAAATGGTAGAAGGTGAGCATTAAAATATGGAGACACACAGTTTCTTGGAAGGCATAAAAGATTAAGTTCACCAACTACACCAGCATTAAATAATGACACAAACAATTAGCTGTACTCTGAAGAGATCATTGGAGGCTCGTTTGCTTTTCCAACACTAATTAAAGGTGGAGTTTCTTCTTTGTTTATCCCTAGAAGCCAACAATTACTGTAGATATGTATGCTTGTGGTAGGTCATGTGCTTTCAGAAGAAGGGTATGGCATCTTATGATGGAGGAAATTATGGCGGATAACATGAGAAGCACCTGCAAGAAAATGACAGAATTTTAGGGTTCTATATAGTGTGTAGTCAGCATTAGCATTCCCGTAGCCCTAGAGGGGAAAAAGAGAGAGAGAGAGAGAGAGAGAGTTGTATGTATGTTCCTTTGTAGGATGAAGTTTCTAAACATGGCCTATGGTTGATGATTTGGAACTTGTGCGGGTTAGGCACATTAGGTTTCCACGTTTGAATCTCAACATGTGCATAGAATTCATGTGGTCCACTTCCCGGATTATTTTTTTTGGCTTTTATTTATCTATTTTAAGTGCACGAGATAATTTGCATAACTCTGGAATTTACTCACCAAAAAATAGGGTTAAAAGAGAAATTCCTTAAACAATACAAACCCCTAAGATTGAGGAACATAGTCGAGATTCATGAAATGCCTTTTTATTTCTTTCATCGAAAACATTGGTTTCACCTAATCAATTTATTATTAAAATTTCTACTATATATATAATTTTACGCCTTTTCCTACAATTGTTGGTGGTTGGGGGGAATGCATTATCGTTAACATGCAACTTACGACATTTCTTTGATTCCAAACTCCAAGCCCTTTGACAGCAAATGAAACACCGATATATTCCCATCTTTTCCTTTCATTGGGTGTCACGTACTACTAAAATTAATCATATTAATCACAAATTAAAAATTAATATTTAAGTAAAATTCAAATAATTAAATTATATTATAATATGATTTTTTTATCAGATTAAAAATAAATTTTATTAGTGTTTAATTTATTAAAATTTAAATATCTCAATTTACTATAAAATTAATAAATAAAATTTTATATTTATGTTATTAGTTTGTGTGAGCCTACATAAATATAAAGTTATATAAAAGCTTACATCACTTGGTGAGTGTGGCAAAGATGATGAGAAAGTGAAAGATTCCACAAACGAAATGAAAAGTAAACTGCTAACACAGTAAAGCTTCATGTTCAGGCTCTAGTTTCAGCGTCTTTTTGGACCACAGCAAAATCCATTCCAATGTTGCTGCCACCACATGAAGGACTACCAGAAAATCAGATTTTTATGATTGATTTTATTCTCCTTGCATGATGTCTACAATAACTATCATCAGTTTGTTCGCTTTGCTGCCCAATATGATTGATTCACAGTAATAATACAGAGGGTTTAATGTCAGCATATGACCAATATCAGCTAATGCACAACCCTTTTTTAGGCACCGAACTAATGCAACATTGAGCTGGCAAAGGGTTCCTACAGCAAGTGTACCGCATGTGCTCTACATCATGTGTGCCTCATGTGGCCGAAGAACCCAAAAAACCAAAAAAAAAAAAAAGATCACCCACCCGTGGAAAACAATTTGAAAAGCTTGTCATGGATTTCTATATGCAAAAATGTACTTGCCATCTTGGCAAATTAAACAAAGACAACCTGGTCTTTGATATATATATTTTATATAAAAAAAATATCAAATTTATAACTTCTACTTACTTTTTTATTAAATATCAAATATGGGGTCTCTCGGAGGATGTTTCAATGGTGAAAAAAATAAAATTTTATTTTCAAAATTTTAAATTTTAAACATAAAATAATATATAAAATTTATAAGAATTTAATAAATTATTTTGATTGTATAATTTACAACGTAAGAAGCGAAAAAAAAAAATGCTCAGTCCAAATATGGGCGAACCTATGGCTGTCCAGAACACAATCAGCTGGACCATGGAAACTCTTACTGAAACCCACTTATTCTACAGGCCGGGGGAACCAGACAAGTGGTTTCCAACAAGCGTATTCCCAACACCACTACAACCCACTGCGGGTAATAAGACCAACACAACGTTGCCACATAGGGCACGTCGTGAATCACGAGCCCTGCCAACTTTGAACTGGCCCAAGACAGGCAAACCAACAGCAACGGCCCCCGAGTAAAACCATTGGATCCCATGACCCTGCTTGTTCTGGCATTTTACAAGTCATAAGAAACGGAAAATATTGTCTTTGTTTGTTAAAAAATATTTGATTTAATAAGTTAAATTTGTTGGAAATTTTATGAAAATAATGTATTCTAAAATGTTATCAATTCCTTTTTTTAAAAAAAATCTTCTTTTCAAGAAAAAGAAAAAAAAAGTTTGAATTCCTAATTCCTAGTAAGCTTCCAAGCCACTTTTGCGGGGTTGAAGTGGTTATCAAAATAAAATATACTAATTAATGTTGTCAACATTTTTTTTTTTAATTTATTTTCAAAAGAATGTAGGGATGTGTGTACATATTGGATTTTGTAGAAGCGCCGTCAAGCAAAAACGCATACAAAAAAGATTTATTTCTGAGATGAGCAGTTCCAGGAAAACGTCACATTCATCTTACAAATCATGGTCATCATCTCGTCTTTTGACCTTCATATCATGGCGCTGACCCACTCTCCAGTGTTTGACAAACCTTCCATTAATTAACACCAATACCTTTTTTCAAAGCTATAAAAATCAAAGACAATTCAACGTCTTTGGTCAATTTGCAATCATACTCTTAGGCACTACCACGAAATAGCGCCCGTTATGACACCCAAATGCAGCCAGCAAAAAAAACAGGCACACGTTTTTCCCGATATACCTTCCAAGTGATCTGACACTCTGACTGCTTCTGAAAGCCAAGGACACAAAAGCGGACTTTGAAGCTACCCGGTCATAAACGAGAATCTATTTTATTGACCCCGAAAAAAATAAAAAATAAGAAAAAAAAAAAAAATTCTATTTATTTTATCTAAAATAGTTTTGACAACAAATATAGTTAGCAGAGAAAAAAAAAAAAAAAAAAAAGAAGAAGAAGACTTTTGCATTAGGAAAAAGTTACGGAGACGGGATTGGCAGTCGGGCATGTGACGGGTGAGATAACTTGTAAGCTCCACACTTAATTTTTTTTTTTTTTTTTTTTTTTTTTTGTAAAAAAGTATACGAGGTTTAAATAAATATTATAGAATATATAATTAGCTAATAAAAAAGAGTTAATTAGACGTTATAGAGAACTTAGTTATACATTATAGCTTTATTTATTTGTACATTTTATGTCTTTTAAAAAAAAAAAACATTTTGGGCTTAGAGTCTCGAAGCCTTTCAGCTCTCCGTCTCTCCGCCCTGTTCACCGAACGGGAGTCTTAGCACTGAATGATCACATGCGTTATCATGCTGATAAGAAGGTGGAATCCTATCACTATTTTAAAAATAAATCGCCAACCCCATTATTGGCATATCGAACAAACAAGTTTATCACCTTATGGGCGTTAGTTCTAGATAAGCTTATAAATTAAGAAATACACGGGGCTCGAGCGGGCAACGTGTAAAATATTGTAAACCTTAGAAGAGTCCAGACAAGGCCATTATGCATCGAGTTGGTCAATATCCAAGTGCGGAAGGCCATGAAGTTAACAAATTTTCGTTAAGTGCGAAACCCTTTGTCTATTGAAGATTCAATGAAACATATTATTCATTCCATTAGAGAAAAATTTCCCCTGTTTTCCAATTTTTTGTTTTTCACATGTCGAAATTTCAAAGAATTTTGAGTTCATCTTTAACCCAATAATCTCTCGCCACTTAAAATTAATCTTGGAGCCACCCTGACGGCCAAAGGCTGACACTTCACCCGCGCATTTTATTTTGATCGGACAAAGACGTGGCACGCACGGTCATTGCAAAAAAAGAATAAAAATGTTGTAATGTCCGGGAAATCACGCGTATAATTTCAGGATTGCTCCATAGCTCCTCAGAAACGGAAAAGAAAACCGTGTAAAAGAATCAAATAATTTCCTAAATTGAAAGGAATCAACGAATCAGATTCAGATTCAGATTCAGATTCTTTACAGGCAACTAAGGGGAAAAAAAAAAGGTTGAAACGGCATTGGTTCCCTTGCTAGATAGATACTCTTCCAGTAACCTCTTGTTGGTTACTCTCAGATTACAATGGCCTATTTACAAGTTTGCTGTTTTAAATCATCTCCCTGCTTTTGTTGTTGGAGATGCGCATGCCGACTAACTAATTCTTCTAGAGCTTCTCTCATCCACCATTGTTGGCATGCTTCTCTGGCTTCGTCAATTGTAACCTGTATAGAAACAGAACAATACATTGCAAACAATTAGACTCCGTGAATTCCAAAAATTCAATTGGAATCATCCATCAAACAAAAGCAGTGGCAGATTTTAAACATACCCATCTTCGTTTTCTGGTGTTTTTCTCCGGCCAGAAGTCCAATTGTTTCTCTACAAGGAAAGAAAACATGTAGCCCTCATGCATTATGCCACCCCTTTTGCTCTTATATCTCCATTTGCCTAATTTACACTGCATGTGCATCAAATCCATGATAATTAAATTAAGACAATAGAATTAAGTAATAAAACTATTGAACTCTATGCATTCAATAAGTGATGTTTTGCAGATACTAACTTCAACATTCCCAAGCACTCCTGCTTCCTCTATGGTCTCTCGCAGGACCGCTTCTTCCATGGATTCATCTTTTTCCCAACCTCCCTGCACGTCAGATTGCAACGAAAGCACTGTTAATTATCGGAAATACAAACATTTCCATACAAGCATCCTTTAAAGTGAATGGAAGTAGAACACCCACCAGCACATGATCAAGTAAAGTTAGTACCTTTGGGAACAACATTGCATGACCCTTCTGTGAGCTGATTAAAAGAACTTCTAATTCTTCATGGCAATTTCCATCAATTCTGTCGGTTTTCCTATATCTGTAAGGAATGCACCTGCACAATTTCAAACAGGACAAGGGGGAATGACTTAGCTTAAGAATATGAACAGGGAAATTTAATAATTCTCGTTTCTGAAACATCTAAAAAAAAAAAAAAAATCCTCCCTTACTACCAAGAAGGGGTGAAAAAGAACAGAATTGCAATTAAAGCGAAAATTCACATATCTAAACGTCAAAAACAATGAAAAATCAGAACTGATGGTCAAAATCAAATAGTAGATAGACAAAGAAGCCAAAAGTAAAATTCCAATTTGACAAAGACCCACACTTAATTTCCACCTACTCGACAGTAACAGGAGAAATAAAATGAAACCAGAAAGGGCGGGGAGGCCAAAAGGGAAAAAGAAAGGAGAAACGCACCCTACAACTTGGCGAAAGCCTTTATCA
Source organism: Rhizophora mangle (assembly GCA_037832345.1). NCBI lineage: Eukaryota > Viridiplantae > Streptophyta > Magnoliopsida > Malpighiales > Rhizophoraceae > Rhizophora > Rhizophora mangle. The sequence goes on from JBAPLJ010001034.1 coordinate 803,653, forward strand.
TAACGCTGGAGATTCCTGCCAGTGCGAGAAGCCAAAGTGACCACGTTCCCAAGATGCAAAGGCAAGACCTTTTTTGATGGGAATTTCTCAAGGAAAGGGAAGATAAAAGAAATGAGATTTGCGATGTTTGCAAGGAAGAAAGAAAGTCCTCTCATGGTGTCCAGAGAGACTAGAGAGAGAGAGAGAGAGAGAGAGATACCCCAAAAACCAAAAAAAAAAAAAAAAAACCAAGAAAAATTTGTTCTTGCCAGTACTTCGGGGTTACTGTAGGCGGTTGCCCCTCTCAAAATTGATTAAACCCAAGTTTGGAAATTTGTTGGAAATGAACTATCTTGGAGATTTTTGCTATTATTGTGATTGGCTATATTTGAACCAAAAGGTGCTGTAATGACAACTGAGAGAACAACGATAGCTAGAACGAGTGTGTTGTCTGTTTTATCATCTGTTTGCTATTAATGGAGACCAGAGAGTAAAAATAACCATTTATAGACATGCCTTCTGTCTTGTTTCCCTCGGAGAGAGAGACGGGGCGGAAATCTCTACGTCCTAACTGACGCGTATTGAAAATAAACGACGTGTCTTTTCGCTTTTATTTTTGACCATTTCTTGAGAAAATTTTCTATTTTTTTTTCTTCTATTTTTTAATCGTAATTTAAAAATTAAAAAATGGAGGCGGACAACCCAAAAGATGGCCAGTCGTTAACTGCTAAGTACGGGCTGGGGGGGGCTCCACGCTGCAATAAAACTGCCGTCTTGCAAAAATGTAACTGCCGAATTGCACGCGCCGAAGAGGGAGCATGTGGATTGGTCCTCATTCCGTCGCCGGTTGGCAGCGAATTCTCGTTGGCGTGTTGAAAGCCCCAAAATTATTCAGACCGTCCCATGCGTGAGCGTAGCTCGTCAACGATGGCCTCTGGCCAAAAGTCGCTTGATGCTGGTGGAAGCTGACTGGGATTTTGGGAGGCTCACTGTGAGGACCAAACGCGGTTTGGACTGTCCACGTGCCTCAGAGAATGTCACTGTTTGTTTGTCTTCTTGAGATATTTCTCCGTTGCTTCAACTTTGGCACTACTGTTACTACCCCGTTACCCATACACACACTACACTCCCCGTTACCCACACACACACTACACTCACACACACACTACACTCGGGGAAGTGTATTCCTCCTAGGATGTCAATTTGTAACGTGCCTTTTCTACTTTTCATGATTTCAATTTTTATTTTCAAGTTTTTTACTTGAGTTCAATTTACAGTATTTTATATATATTTTTTACTAATTAAATTTTTTTACAAGTGAAAATATATGTGTTTTGTTCGCCAGCGTAAATATATGTGAAGTTGGTATGGTTAAGTGATGTTTTATATATTAATAGAAAATATATGGAACGTGTGTTCATGTGCATGGATTCAATCTCCATGAATTAATTATTAAAAATAAATCATAATGAACAATAGCTAAAATTCGGCACATTCGAAGTTGTTCGTAGGTAGTTTAACATAAACCTTAATATAATGACTCATATCACTGGGAGAAAAGGATGGTCACTCTCGATACGTCTATTACATACATATAATTAACATATCACATCATACAAAAATCAGAGTTTAAACTATTTAAAAATCATATATAATGTTATTTTTTTTCGTGTGGAACATAATAATTATTATTAAATTGATGAATATAATTCCTTTTAATGACTAATAATAAAGTAATGCAATTTTTACGTGAATTTGTATCTATGGGTCACTTTCACGCCTGCATCAAAGTTTTTCACACTTGCAAATGAAATGAGTAGCGACAAAGAGCTTTCCCTGTCAAATTTAACAGAAAAAGGTTATTCCAGGCGTTTTCAAATAATTAATCCATGCATAACGGATTTATATTGTTGTTTCCCATCGACCCATGATATTGTTTTTTTTTTTTATTTCATGGATTGCGCTGCTGATTTTCTTTCCAATTGTATCTTTCAACCGATACTGAGTACTGGCAGCAGCTTTTGATTATGGAAACTGTTTTTGTGTTCAATGAATTACTGAATCAAGCATGAACAAGGAAATTGAGGATCGTGGAACGATAACTAAGTTTCATTAGCAATTAGCTGTCAGTAATATTGACCTTGGTCAATGATCTCACCAAAAATATTAGGCTCCATTACAAGATTTCAATTATTTGTTGCTGTCCCTTCAAGCTACGTTGATATTCCTCTGTGTTTGGAAGAAATATAATGAAATAAAAATCTAATTTTTTATTTATTTATAAAGAAGTAAAAAATTAAAAACAAAAAAGCAAAATAATGCATTAATATTAATTTTGTTCTTATATTAAAATTAATGGGTGTCCGGTTATGCAGATGTTCCACTCAAGTGACTGGGGTTGTTCTGGGATCGCCTAAGAAACCGTCAGCACATCAAGTGTGAAGAATTCGATTAGGCTCACACAAATTTAATAAATTCCAACGAATGCAGTAAACTTTTATGGTACATTTTCACATTTTATACCACAAACAGACTTTTCCAGGCGAGAATCTCGCAACAGACTTGGCTGGAACATTGCAACTAGAGTGGTTTTAGAAAGTAGTGCTAGCTACTACTTTCCACAAGACAGCTGTTTCCTAGAGAGTTTGCACGTGAAGGTGGAACAGGCATAAGAATCACCTGGTGATGTATAAAAATCAACCAAGATAACTTGCTCTTTATCTCTTGGATTCGAGTTTTTGACTTCTGAAAAGTCTGTTGATGACCAAGAACACAGTGTGTGAAAAGTTTTAGACGGTAGAAAAAAAATCGGCTGGTAATTTTCTAATGTTCTATTTGGACCTGCAAATGAAACTAGGGACAATTTATATATGTATTTCTGTTGCCTATTTTTGAAGAAATATGACAGAGAATTATGCAAGTTTTAACCATTGGTGAATGAGTTCTGAATTCAATTGATTGGGATAAGAAAAATCAGCAAAAAGAAATGAAAAAAAAGGGGGCCCCATAGTGTTACTGAGGTTGGCTTGGTGAGCAACTATGTATTGGCTGTGGCAGGAAAGGAACAAAAGGCTACATAATTGATTATCAAAAAATGATTGCTGGGTCATTTTCCCTATACTGCTGATGTTAAATTTGCTGGGAGCCTCAACGCTTCCAATGTAGGAGGCTTTTTTTTTTTTTCTTTTTTCTTTTTTTTCTTTCAGTGCTTGAGGTGCAGTTGAAGTTGAAGAGGTGTTTTTAGGAAACATATTGAACCAAATACTTGATAACAAAGTGTGTAGCCACTCTAAACGTGGGGATGTCCCCCAAGGTCACAAAAAGTTTGGCGCCCCAACCACACATGAATATTTTTACCGGCCTGACTGGTGACTTCCGTGGAGTGGTTACCAGGTCGGTGACTACCTAACAAGGAGACGCCAAAAGGCAAAGCCCGTGAGGGAGAGCGGCACGCCGTTTGACTTGATGGGACTCTCACATGGCGCACGCAACGTGTTGCTGTTGGTAGGAAGCAACATTAACAAAAGGCAAGCTTCTCTTCCGTTTTGCCACCACATGCAGAAAAGACCGAAGTATTGTATAATCCACAACTTCATTATTTTCATGATTCATGATTCATGATTACTATTGCCCAGAAGACTTTGTTTTTGAATCTTTGATAGACAAACAATTGAAATGCTTCAAAATTTTTGGACACCAGTTTCAAAGATATGCTCAATTGGACCTTATCATATTTGATTTGAGGCCTAAACTTTCTACCGCATTGAACTTTTATTTTTTTTTCCCTCAGCCTAAATGAGAGATAAAGGAGATTTTGTAAGAAAAAACTATGTTAGATCCCTCAAACTGCCTTGGGTTTGGGGGATTGCTGGGCTATCCCCGTTTACCATATTGACCTTTTAATGCTTAAAAATTAGTTTTATACTATTCCATATTAATTACTTTGCAGTTATGTAGGGCTACACAGCAAATGGTGACTTGAATTGCCACTACATGGTTCTGTCAAATTCTCTTTCAAAGTGTTGGATGTATAATTTTTGACCTAATCTCTCAATAAATAGTTCGAGTATACATGTATGTACATATGTACGCCTATTTGTTTATCAACTTAATTTTTGTTTGCGTGACCTTAGGAGAGGAAAACATGAGATCATTGACGTAGAAATAAATTCCCACACGACACTAATGTTATTAATGGTAATCATCATCCCATTGCAAGCAAGGCAAAAAGAGAATGCTTGTCCCAACATCAAATGAAGGGCAAATATCACCTGGTGTAATTATTAAAACAGGTAACGAACAGTGAAGTGGAAAGGGCAGAGGTTGAACTTACCAGGGTTTCTCTAACGGCAAACTAGCAAAGACAGAGAGCACGATCAAACCCAACGAGAATGTTTTGCTCGCTTATGGTTTCCAGAGGATGGTTGTCTCTGCAATCATTGAGGTGACCACATAAGGATCCATATTGGAGGCAGGCCTTCTGTCCTCGAAATAACCTTTGCCATTGTGTTCAGTCTCCCTCCCAACTCTCACCGAGGCACCACGATTTGCTACGCCCTGATTCAACAGCATGATCGTCAAAATCATCATCAATTTTGCAGAGCTAAAATTCCAAATTGCGCAAGACTCCGTGGCAACGTCAAAAACAAACTCGGCCTTAATATATTAAATTTAAATATAGTGTAATCCATTCAAATAGACTCTCAAAATTGCAAGGAACAAATAACTGAAGAATGTGCTAACCAAGAAGCCTTACCCATGAAAAGGTGTTAATGTCGGCTGTTTCATGACGTCCAGTCAAACGGCGTTCATTGCCCTCCCCATAAGCTGCAATGTGTTCATTGTGCTTCAATTTCAGCTTTTCAATGGCACTTTTGATGACTTCGTATCCCCCATCACTTCTCATAGACTTGGTGCTGAATTTGCAGTATCAAGATTAATTAGATTCCTTTCAGATTTGATCATCCAGAGAATGTCTATTTGTAGAGTATTTGTACACTGACAAATTTTTACCTGTAGTTGGTATGAGCACCAGCGCCATTCCAATCACCCTGGTAAGACAAGGAAATTGGTAGTCGATCATAGGTCATATTCCACAAAAACATATTGGCATGATGCACAATTTGAGCATATTATAAAGAGCTTGGAACCTCAGAAGCAAACATCTAACCTGGATAGGTTTAGGGTCGAAGGAAAGGGCCACTCCAGCGATCTCTGTAATCCTCTACAGAACATAATACACAGCACAAGGAAAATAAGATTCTCATAAAGTGCACATTCAATAACTGCAAACAATCTCATAAAACAACCGTGGATTATAATGTCAAATGAAGTACCTCCAAAATGTAACGAGCAACCCACAACTCATCTCCAGCTGAGACACCAACAGCAGGACCAACTTGGAATTCCCACTGCACACATGGTAAAGCACATCAAAACTTTAGAGGCAAATGTAACAACTAACAATATGATAGTAGTACACAATGAGCTCTAGGGAATGTTCAAAAACAATACTAGGTATTTACCTGGCCAGGCATCACTTCTCCATTGATGCCAGAAATGTTGATCCCAGCATAAAGACAGGCTTTATAATGAGAGTTCACGATGTCACGGCCAAAGGACTTATCCGCACCAGTGCCACAATAGTAAGGGCCCTGCATTATAGTAATTCATTACACATTAAAGTAAAAAACTGTGCATTTAGCAAAAGCAGGGAAGAAACAATTACCAAGCACCTGCTACCAAAATAATCTGAAATAGTTATATATTAATGCAAATTGCACACGAAGAAAAAAAATTGGTAGATAAGCATTGATGACACCCGCATGTATGGAAATAGTCACACCACGAGGCTCCCACACCGTGGTGTTTGGGGAAATATCACATATACTCAGCCTTACCCTTATTTTTGTAGAAGGGCTGTTTCCATGACCACCTTCAACAACCAAGTTTTATGAAATGCAGTAGGTTTAAGGAGAGAAGCCCTAGAAATGGCATGAATAATAGTATAGTGATAATAAAAGTGGCTTAACAAAATATAAAGTGACTAATAAGCAATAGAAAATTATTTTCCAATTAAAAAATTCAATAAACCATAATTTAATGAAATTAGTTTGAACTGAACTAACGGCTGTCTGTCAAACGGTGAATTTAGTACCTGAGGTCCGGGATAACCACCGACTGGCCACCCAATAGGCCATTTCGCTTCCTTTTGCAACAACGTGTACTCCTGCTCAATACCATACCTGTATGTTTATATTCAATTATACAAGACTCATCAAACAATGCAAAGCATCTTCCACAGGGGAAAAAACAGGGCAAAGATAATGAATTATTGATATAAGAAAAAACCACGAAGGAAACAAAGTTAAAAGAAAATAATAAATAAGGAACTACAGATACCAGGGCTCCTCAGCAGCAACATCAGGATGGCTGAAAATTTTTGCAGCGCTACGTCTCTTGTTTGTTGGAATTGGCTCCCCAGCTGGCGTATAAGCATCACACATCACCTAGAGATATAGCATCAATTATTTGATCAATGATTGATCAAAACAATCATAAATCAGGGTAATACAATGTGGACACCAATTTTTTGACATGGGAATGATACAAGTGACATGATAATATGCATCCAACACTAATAGTCATGGATGCAACGGATATAAATGGGCAACTAATTGTCCTCAAAGCATTACTATGATTAATTTCAAAATATTTACTAAAATGTGTAATAATAATAATAATAATCAAGAATCTAAGTATGAACACAGAAAAAGAAATATACTTATCCATATTCTCGAGAAAAAAATGATGAAAATTATTGAATATAAAAATTACAACTAGTATAAATAAATGTAGCCAAGTGAAAAAATATGCATCTAATCAAATGGTGTCTCACTTGTATCAACAACTCGCAGAATTACAAGTAATAGAGCTCTATTGAGTTTTTGACAGAAAACCAGAGAAGTTTTTTTCAATAAACGAAAGGAGCATACCAGGATGTTCTTGCCCCTCCTAAATGGATCATTAAAGACTGCTTGGGGGCTATTTTTAACAAATCAAACCAAGATTAGACCCACTGTTAGAAGACAAATACCATTAAAACAAACACGCGCGCGCGCGCACACACACACACGTATTTGTAGAGAGAGAGAGAGAAAGAGTTCAAATATACCATAAAATGACTTCACTATCATCCCCAGGTGCCTGGTCAGTGCTTGAACCGTCATAGTTCCACTTAGGAAGCTTACAGGGATCACTCACTGGACCACTGAGTGTCTGGGGACGTAATATCGATAGAATTGATCAAATTTTACCATCCAAGTTATTTAAACAATCGAAACAAAATGAAAAGTGACAATTAAGATTTAACGAAAACTATACAAAAAAATAAAAAAAAAAACTGTGAAAATAAAATTACCCTCGCTTTGCTGCGAAGGTCCATGCCGGATCCGCCAATCCTGCATCAAAATTGCCACATAAAGATCAAACCTTTAAAGAAAAAGAGACAACCAGAATAACCAAAAAAGACCCACTAAACACAACGATAACATAAGATGTAAAAACCAATTAGATCAAAGAAAAACCAAAAAAATATCAATACCCATTGATCGATAATCTGTAACAGACATACAAGCATAATCAGAACAGAGATAAAGAAGATATAAGAGATGGAAAGGCTTAAAATGATTAAAAACAAAACCGGAAAAAAAGAGAAAAAAAAAAAAAAAAAAAAAAACACACTAACCATATGTACTCAGCAATAATCTTCTCAGTAGTATCAGAAAGGTTCAAGTTGATGAGATCAGAAAGGAGAGACATTTTCCACGACTAACAGAACCCAAACAAACAGGATCAGAAGCCGAACAGTTAAGATTTGCTCTACTCAGTCTACGTTACTCTGTGAATGGTATCACAAAACCAATAACCAAATAACGGATATTGTGCAGGGAAACATGTAGATTAGAAGGGTCAGTGAGTTCGACTTTTTAAAACTTGCTAATTATGTTCTCGTTTAATTAATTGGAAAATAGGAGTGGTATAATAATCAAACAAATGTCGTATCTTTTCCCTAAGAATTGGGGTATGCGTAGACCCAATCCCAGTTTCGAAACGAACTTAAATCGGATTGAGATCGAATCGGACTGTGAATCCCTCTGAGTAAGTTACAGATGGGACCATGTGTTTGTTTCCTGGAGTAGACAAATAGGTTTGAGCAACTTTTTAGAAAAAAAAATAAATAAAATAAAAATAAAAATAATATATATATAATTATTTTTAACAATATTTTACATAATTATTTTATTATTTTAATCACAATATAAAATATTAATTTAATTTAAGGTTATGATTTTATCTTATTTCTTAATAATAATAATAATAATAATAATAATAATAATAATCAAAATATATAAACCAAATAAAACCTATGATCAACGAGGAGTATAATAGTTTAACATTTTTATCAGTACTAGATCATATAGAACCAAATCTAAAAGGTTGTAAAAACAAATACATTGATAAATTTTTAATGGATATAAAATTTATAATTATATAAAATATTATATATATAATATAAAATTATTTTTATACAAATTTATATCTGTACAGTTGTGTATTAATCTGATTATTCTCTATACAGATTCTAAAACGTGGTAGGGACTGGCCGCTTTTGCCTAATGTAAAAAAGGAAGCAAGCTTTTCTGGGGAGACAAAGCAACTTTTTTCTGGTCTAAACTTTACTGACTAACTTCTTGCAAATTACGTCTCTTCTAATCGGGATTTGAATGGCAGGCCTGTGGTGGGTAATGATTGAATTTTGGTTGGAGCCAGCCGGGGTGAATTTCCAATTAGCATGGATTTGTCTAACCTGTTGTGTCTCGAACAGTTTACGTAGGACATCTTCCCCGTCAAGTATCTTTTCCGGGTCTTTTTGTACGGTCATCAAATCCAAATATTGTTCCTATTTTTTGAATTTGTGTCCCTCAACCAAATCTCCTAACCCCCAATTTTTTGTTTTAAAAAAAAAACTCAATAACAATATTCATCTATTATGTTATTCAATAAATATTATAAAGTAGTGATACTTTTAAAATATATATATATATATATATTTTGTTTAAACTTGGAGTATTACATGAAACTATAAATATAAAGTAATGAATTTATTATTTTTATTTTTTTCTTTAAAATATACAATCAAAATTACTAAAAAAATCTTTATTTCACTTGTGTTTCCCTGATTCTTTTTTTGAAAAGAAGAAAAAAAAAAAAAAGTCCAGAGCTACTGGACCATCGTGGGTCTAGTTGTTGCCACTTTTAGATCAAAAACCCAGTCCAACTTAATAAGGAATGTACGTGGGTCTACAAGAAAGGAGGTTTGTCATGGTGAGTCAAATCGCTCTTCACTCTACCGTACGGGAAAAGAAGTCCAAGCACAGGAGTGGGTGCCAACTTATAGTTGGTGATTCTCCCCCTTTTTCTTTTTTTTAAGGTTTGGTGATTCTTTAAATAATGGCATTTGTCTTATATTCAAAATTTTGACAAATGACAAGTCAAAACAGAAAAATGCCGATTTATTAAATGCGGTTCTGAATTTTTCTCGTGGCACCATGGGGAAAAGAAATAAAAATTGGAATCCAACCAAAAGAAATAAATGTAATAATTATGGTGATGACTTGTGTTGGACAAAGCTTCCAAGTCTTGTTTTCCTTGAACAGAGAGTAAATGTAAATCCCTTGAAATTATTCTATTCGAATTGGAAATTGCGGGGATGACAAGTCTTTTTTTAATCGTCTTGATCACTTATTATGTATTTGTGCAGTGAATTTATATATATATATATATATTTTCCTATAAAGAAAATAATTTCCCTTTTATTTATCAGTATTAAAATCAAGTATATATGTATAATGTATCATATAAAGCATAATTCTTCTAAACCCCATCTGTGAATCCGAAGCAAATCGAGCCCAATGAAACCAAAAAAAAAAAAAGCTCAATCCCACCCATTTTTTAAGTGAGTCGGGCCGGACCGGGTCGATGGGGCAGACCGCCCCGCCAATGCAAAGATATAAAAGGGTTTGTGGGCATAGGGTTTTGTTGAGATAATTTTCGTCGAGGGTTTCAAATACGGTGACGCAACGTCCGCTCCTACTATTCCGGCCTGCGAGATGGGGAAGAAAAGAGAGAGGCACCAAAATCCTCAGCTGTTCCGCCCCAATGAAGACGACGGTGATGCCTCCGTTAGCAACGCAAAATCACGATTCAAAGCACCGAAACACCACCAAGAACAAGAAAAGGTGAGCGCAGGATCTGTCAAAAAATAGCAATCAGATTTCATTCTGTAAGCTTCGTTTGATAATTATATATATATTTTATTATTGCTATTTTTGTTCCCTTTTTTGGTAGATGATATCGTCGGGAATGAGCTCGAAAATCTTGAGAGAGGCGTTGCTTCAGCAGAGGGAAATTCAAGAGGAGGCCGAAGAGAGCAATGCGTTTGCTGTGGCTGAAGAGGAAGCAGCGGTTGGTTATAAAGAAGAGGAGAGTGAGGACATCGACGATTTTGATGGATTCAACGAGACTCTAAGTGTGATTGGAAAGGATTACGAAGTAATTTTTTTTTTCTTTTGAAAAAAAAATGATGTATTTGTGAGTACTTTTATAGACTGATTTCAATTCACGGTTTGGCTGCATAATTGTTTAATTTTGCACGTAGTATTGCTATTTGATTCGGCAATGGCTATATATCAGCTGTTGATCTGCTTTGATATTGGGGATTGACCTTTCCTTCATTTGATATTTAAATTATATGCTTTGTATCAGACGTAATAAAGCTTGTCTGCTTGATATTTTGATACAGCTTGATGTTGATTGTTCTTTTTTTTATTTTTTTTCTGTTCTTCCTTTGATGAAAGTTTACCTTAGTGTTTGTATATATTTCCTACGTTGATGTTAGTTTAGGATCCTTGTGCATTCTGGACAGATGTGCCTGTTATATTGACATTTTTTAATCTCTCTCTCTCTGTGTTTGAAATTGTGGTTTTTGTAGGAGGAGATCAATGAAGATGATGAAAAAATACTGGAGGCATTCCTATCAAAGAATGCGGCTCCTCAATGTACTCTTGCTGATGTTATCATTGACAAAATCAAACAGCAAAATGCGAATGTTTCTTCAGGTTTATAACATATGATGTTGTGTACCTTTTCATTTTATTTCTTGACAAAATTCTTATAGAGTGTGATAAGGAGTCTTTGTGTTCTAAAATAGACATTTAAATGCTGCCTTTTTATCATTTACATTGAAATTTCTGTTGCAGCCTGCTATGCTAAACCATATTGTTTTAATGCAGAAATGGGAACTCTGCCAAAATTGGATAAGTCAGTCATAGATGTCTATAAAGGGTAATTTACCCTTTCTCTTTTATGTGCTGTGCAACATTCTGATAACTTAACAATTATCAATATTTATGCCATCAAAATTTTATCCAGTTTCTTTTGGAAAATCCCTTTCAATATCTTTTACAAAAAGCATTGGCATTTTCTTTGGAAAAATATTGACGATATAATATTCGTGATAAAAAATGTCATTCTTTAAAAGAACGGAATTGAGATACAGCAAGTCTATTCATAATTAGTTTTTGAAGATTATGCAGAGTCAGCAAGTTCCTCAGTAAATACACAAGTGGAAAAGTGCCAAAAGCATTTAAACATATCCCTTCAGTGCAACATTGGGAGGACATCTTGTACCTAACTGAACCTGAGAATTGGTCCCCAAATGCCATGTATCAAGCAACAAGAATCTTTGCTTCCAATTTGGGTGCAAAAAAGGCAGAGCGCTTCTACAGACTTGTTTTACTTCCTCGAGTCAGGGATGATATTAAGAAGAATAAAAGGCTGCATTTTTCTCTATATGAAGCTCTCAAAAAGTCTCTTTACAAACCTGCTGCTTTTAACAAGGGAATTTTGTTTCCTTTGTGCCAGGTATATAACAGCATAAAAAACCTCTGTAAATTTCTTAAATTTTGTAGCTTTATTTCAGGCTACTTTGTTGAACGCGATGTTTGGTCTTGTGACCAGTTTTACTAATTAAACTGGATTTGTTTCCATGGTGCACCTTAATTTGTTATTTTGTAGCAGAATAAAAGAATTGATTACAAGATGGTGATGGGACACTCAATAAGCTATTTTAGTTGTACTCTACTATTTTCCAACTGTAGCATGGGTCAAGGTCAACATTATGAACGCACCTTTTTTTTGTCTATATTTGATTTGCAGTCAGGGACATGCAATCTGAGGGAAGCTGTCATCGTGGGAAGTATCATTCAAAAGGTCTCTATTCCGTGGACTCATTCAAGGTATTCTCAATTTAATGTCTGAAAAAATCTGTCGTACACTCAAGCAGCTGCAAGGTTAATTAGTGGGCTTGATATGAGCCCATTGACATTTGTGTAATTTTCTTTTTGACAGAGCATAATGCTGCATGACACACTCTAATTCAAACTGTCAAATGATATAGCAAAAGCTGTGTCAAATTTGATGCTTTTTTCCCCCAATCCGGCTGAAAAATCAGGAACCTGGAAACTTTCAAGGCTTGTTTTCCTTGAAACAGCTTGTGGTATCAATTACTCAGGCATATTTTGCTTTGCGAAAACTGCTGCATTTCACATCTATTGCGACAAGCCAATTGATAATATATGTAACTTTGTTTTGTATAAGGCCTTTTCCAGGAAGCGGACATCATGTATAAGAAAAGGAAAATAACATGCTAAATTGTTGTAGGGTATCTTGTCAAACAGACCTAAAGCCCCAAAACTTTCCTGTTCAAACTTTGTTAACTTTAATTGAAAGTTATCACTAAGATATAGGGCTAATGAGAACCTTGAGGATTTGCCTTAATTTGCTGTGCGGCAGCTTCATCTTAAGGGCCATAATGACTCTTGGAGGTGTAGTTGCCTGGCCATCTAAAAGCCAGCTATTCTGTGTGCAATTCACAATTTACCCTGTGTCTCTTACAAATCTATTAAGGCATAAGGTATTATTTTGAAATAATTTAAGCTATGTTGGTTGGACCTTTTCCATATTTTGAGATGTATGCATGGTTTATTTGAAGTTTTAGTGGATGTGTGAATATTTCAAAATTTCCAGTTCATGGGGTGGCTTTCTGCTTTTTTAATGTTTCGAATGAATTGCAGTGTTGCACTTCTGAAGCTCGCGGGGATGGAATATTGTGGCACAACAAGGTAATATAAATGTCTTGGTATGTGTTAGATTGTGAAAAGCAAGTGTGAGAGGTTGCAACTATAATGGTTCATCTCAGTGTGTCACACGGGCTTGTTTATTTATGATGTTTAATGGCTCATGTTGGTGTTTCTAGGGAGGTTCCATGTGTATGAACTGACTTTGCCTCACTCTGTGCATCTAGAAGGGCATTTTGATTATTGAGGCACTTCATATTGTAGTTCAAAAAGCAGCATTTGCAGTAGTTGGCCTATGGAATTTAGGCACTTCTGGCTTAGATTATACGAGCCATTGAGCTTATTTTACCTGTTCATTTCAATGCTTTCTTTCTCACTTGCTGCTTTTGTAGCTTTTTTTTTTTGGTGCATGAATTGATAGTGACCTAGAGGTCAGAGGCTCAAGTTGTTGAAATTCTCTTTTTGAAGCCATGATTAGGCTACATACATCTGACCCTTCCCTAAACCCCTCAATGTGGGGGCCTTGTGCCCTTTTTTATGAATTAGTAGGGAGTTAACCCTTGTAAGGTGGTTATTACTACTTTGGTGAGTATATCTACTTTATGGATTGGAAAGACAGTTTGCTCACCCTGATATCTGATAAAAAATGGTTTTATGTTTTCTTTATGCCTTGGAAGGGAGAAAAATCTAATTCAAGTGGAAAATCATAGAAGTTTTGGACAGAGACTAGTGTTAATTGTGAAGGCTTGTATGCTATTTGTTTGTTAAGAGAAACCTTTGCTTGCCCAGATGAAATTGAATGATTCACAGTGCCATTTGGTTAGTCCCTGTAGTCAATGCGTGGTGTCAGTTATTCAGTTTGGCTTTGCTTTGCAGACTTATAAGTAACAAGCTGTGAAATTTAATGAGAAAAACATACTACTTCATGTAGAAAGTTATTTTCATGGAAAAGGTGAGAAATAACATCAGTAACTTTTTCACTAAAAAAAAATGAGTACATTTTCTATTCATGTTCCTTAATTGTGAATCCATAAATTCAATAGGAATTACTAGTTGATGTGCTGAGTGCTCATTGCTGTTACTGTGGTTGCCATGATGGTTATTCTTGTTTCTCCCGTTTCACTCTCATTCAGTTGCAAGGTTATGGTAATCTACTCGACACTGCTTCTTTGATAAACCATTGCAGCTATTTTATCAAACTTTTTCTTGAAAAGAAGTATGCCTTACCCTATCGCGTGATTGATGCGCTGACTGCTCATTTTCTGAGATGTCGTGAAGATACAAGAATAATGCCTGTAATATGGCATCAGTCACTCCTTGCCTTTGTTCAAAGGTGAGTGCATACTTTCTTTATACTATGTACTTAGTTGTCCCAATCATGTTTTTGATCCATCAATGTTTAGTCTTCTGTAATATGATTTGGCAAGTAGAAAACATAAATTCAGAGATCCTTTGATAGGGCTGATTACTCTTTTCTCATTTGTTCCACATGTGCACTCATGTATAAACACTTTTTGAGAACTGACCTCCTTTCCATTTGTTCCTTGATTTGATCAGCAATTAGAGAGTTGGGTGGATGTTTATAACATGTTTTCTACCTGTTCTAGGAAAGGAAGCTTTGAACATATTTTTGACCTTGTTTTGATCATCATCTTTCTTTGTCTGGACATGCAAGTAAGGAAAAAATGAGGGCTTTTCAGAGTACTAATGAATCTTTGCAAATGCTTTTTTGATTTTGAGTATTATCAAGGCTTGTGGACTGAAATTGGTTTCTAGTTACAAAATGTTCCTTGGTGATCTTATTTGGCCGATAAAAGTTGAAGATAATTTTTTTGGGTTGTTGTGGATGGTATCTGGTTACCTCTTATTATTTACACAATCCTGTCCTGGAAGCTTTCCATAATTTGCTTATTTCTGTTAATTTTGCATTTCGCTCTTTTCTAGTATCAGGTCGCTAGAGCATAAATCTCTTCCTAAATTGTTCCTTGTGATTGTCATTTGTTATGTTTATACATATCCAAAACAATTGGTTTCCACATGCCTTCTAGCTGATGCAATTGGTTCTTGAAATTGCTCCAGGTATAAGAATGAACTGCAGAAGGAAGATAAAGATAGACTCAGAACACTAGTTGAAAAACAAAAGCATAAACTGGTATATTTATTATTCATGAGATATGATTTAACTTTTGCTTAGACTTACAGACATCGCAAGTTGTTGGATTTAGTATGCAATGAAAATGTATTGGTTATGCCTTTGTCATTGTAGGTGACTCCTGAAATTATTAGAGAGCTAGATAATAGCCGCAATCGTGGAGAGAAGGATGATCGAATGTTATTAAATATCCTTTTCTTGCAAAACATTTAAAATTTTAGTTTCTCTTTAACTGATGTCTGCATCAATCTATTTGTATTTGATTTCACACCACGCATGATTTTATTGGATTTAAAGGAAAAGATCTCTAAAGATGTAATACTGATTTTCCAAGATCTGCATGAGCACTTTTAGTGTCATTGGCATCGGATGTTCCCTTCCAGAGGATGATAAGCTTTGTTCTATTTATTCATGATTTTTATTTTCTAAAATTTTCGGTGTCTATTTTCTGCACTTGCATTTAATTAATTGTTCAACTCATATTTCCTTGACTTTTTATTACTATCACCTGTTTCTGTGATTAATAAAACAATCCAGGAGGACAGGTTTGATATTCCTGATGTGCCCATGGAGGAAGATTGAGAGGGTACCCTCGGTATGGTGCCCGTGCACCTTATTTTTCTTGATCTTCTTTGTGCTAGGCAATTTTTCAATATCCAATAGCCTCGCCTTCCTGGATTAGTACAATTAACAAGGCATTGAAGTTGCTGGACATCAATTTTTTGGTGCTATCACATATGCTTGGTTTGAGCATTGGCTTTCAGCTTTTTCCAAGTTTAATCTTGTAGCTGCTGGGTAGGAAATGTGTTTGTGTTCAAACTAAATGATGCTTAAGTTTTGTTGCAGTGGTTGACAACAGGAGCTTAGTCGCAGTTTTTGGATGTTTATCGGGTTGAAGATTTGAGATCAAGAGAGCCGCCATGGATATTTAGAAGGTTTGTGGGTCAGTTCAGAGTAACGTGAGACATGGCAATTGAAAGTAGTTTCCAAGCAAACTTTTATTTAGGTGGTTTTAAGAGCCTAATCTGATAAAAAGGAACGCTTTGTTTATATGTTTAAGCGAAAATTTCCCTTTCAACTCATTCATAGTTTGGAGGCTTCACTTTGGTCTTAACAGAACTCAACTTTATATTGATTTTCAGAGACATGGTATACAGGAGCGGTTCCCCTCTTCAGATTAGTTTCACTTTTGCGGTTGTCATTTATTTAAGGGAAACAGAAATATTTTCGATTTTGTGGTTGTGTTATCTTCGATAAATATTATTTTTACTGCCGGAATTTGTCATCTGAACTATATCCATGCCATGTATTCAATTGGGACTGAAAATCAGGGTTGGGCCGCTGAGAAATCCCACGTTGGTCAAGAAAAATAATAAAATTTTTAACTAGATTTACTTTGGGCATTAGTTAATTAGTTGATGAATCTTAAAGAGCTAACGCACCTGCCGTACAAGTGAAAACAACATTGGTTTTTACTGTTTACAAAGCTCAATACAGTGGCCCAGGCTGCCATTCCAGCTAAAAGCTGTAGCTGTAAAACACAGAACGGCCGAGCCGAGGCACCCAGAAGAGAATAAAAGGAGGAGGTAAACAGAAGAGCCAAAGAATTTCCAAAAACCAAGAGAATTGGTTTAAACTGAAAACCATCAGAATTTCCAAAAACCAGCGTCAAGATAGCACTTCTCCAAACCGAACTCTCTCACTTGTAGGTAATTCATAAAGGATTTTTAATTTTTCCTCTTTTGAATCATTCTAAACTCCTCCCAAAACCAGAAATTATCTCAAATTCTGAGATAGTTACAACTTCAAATGCTCTCAATCATGGCAACAGAAGTCCATGAAAGGAAAAACAATGCACTGTAAACCCAATAAAAAAGAAGAAAAAAAAATGCACTGCATGAAGAACATTGGTGCTATCTACTAATTTTAATATTACAATAGGATGGCGTCGCCCATTCAAAGGGCATTTGGTTTGGTATTGAGTGTCAGAAATCATAAAGAGAATGGCAAATCCTCTTGTGTTTTGGTACATCGTCATCAAGTATTTCTTGTAAACTGTATGGATTTCCTAGATATGGGAATCACAATTTCACAAAAAGGGGGGAAAATGACAGTGAGACAGAACCTGTTGTCGGCTTAATAGAGCATTACATATTTTAAAGAAGGAGGGAGGTTGAAATGATTGACATTACAGAGTATGACCCAGAAACTCCCCTAAACTGGGAATTTTTTTTGGAGGGATGGGGGATGTTTAGCCCTTATTGAGCACAAAGGATAGGGAATTATTCACATTTTAATGCCCAAGTTATAGCAAATCAAGGACCGTGAGAAAACAAGAAGAAAGTCATAAAATATGAGGGTAATTATAGAGACTGGCATCTAGCAAAATAAGCTTGCCTCTGTTATTACTGGCTTAGCATGCTCTTCCCATTCAGTGCTCCACCTCGACGATCCCATTTCTAGTGCGTTAGTTTTCAATGAATTTAATGCTCCACATCCATCTGGAAATCCCTTGAGCAACATCTATGTGCATTCACCAGTATGATTGTGTTACTAAGAAATTGAGATAAATCTTATATTATTGGTCCTCCAATAAATTTTCACATATGGACAATTTTTCACGTAAGTTAAAATGGCCAGCACACACAGTGTTCATCTCAATACTAGTTAGAGCCTCCATCTTTGTGTACATTGAGTCACTCAAGAAAGAATATAAAAATAGGAGATTGGATTTACCACTAGTTCATCAGCCAATTCTGAGGATGATGAGAAAAGAAGCCCATTTGTATCGACTTTCACTAGCTCCTTTATGCTGCAAACCAGAAAGATGGTTACCAATATGAACCTGGAACATCATACAACTGTAAATCTGGAACCCTGCATTGCCTTCTCAAAAAAATTGGCAGTAAGACTTTACCGAGAGTAGGCAACGGCACAAACAGGAAGTCGACAACCAAACATGTCAACAACCTAATAATGGAGGTTTGATGGAAATGAAATTTAAGGTGAGAAATTCTTCACATTTTCCCGAAACCATTACAAAGGCAAAAATCAGCTATTTGATATACCTTCATGGGAAGGTCTAACCCTGACGACGAAGTGTGCAAGCAAACGCCAAGGTCAGCTGATCCTGTATGGTAACAGACTTAAACATTGGTTCTTCTCCAGCATGAGGTGAAGAATGGAATAACCGAGCAAAAGTCTCCTACCAAGAAGCAATGGATAGTCCTCAGCTGACAACCACATGGTACGAAATGCCACACGCTTAAGGCGTAAACGTCTTATCTTTTCTTCATACTTTTCTTTCTCAGGCCCTTTACCTTCATTGACAACATAATGACCAGGATAAGGTTATGGCATGCCAAGAACAGATGAACAATAGTTCAAGAAAAAAAATGCATGTAATTTTGCAGAAGAATAGAAGAATTACCTGTAATGACAAATAACAACCTTGGGAACATACATTGCTTCCCAGCTAATATTTCTTTCCAAACTATCTCTTCCTCAATAGAATCATCTTCATTCAAGATCGCAGCAACACGTCTGTCATACATAACAGCTGCCTCTAAAAGAATTCCAAAGTCTTCATCTGGTGTCCTGAAGGGCAAGGAATACTGACATCAATCTTGAGCAAGATTTCCATCCCACAAAATAGGGATACTATTATTTAGGTGTTGAAGCCAAGTTATTTTTTACGCCAATATGCATGCATTAGACTTGTTCTCAAGTAAATACTATTTCATAGTATATTCTCCTTTAAAAAATCACTGGAAAAGAGAAGTTGAGAAAAAAAAAGCCAAAGACAAAGTGTACCATCAAAAGCTAAAAGATCCCTATCTTTTGCCCAAGTTCCCAATTTGGCTTTAAAATGAAGAGGGAAAGAAAGCGAAAATGGATAGACAAATCATTAAGAATCTTCATCCTGGTTCAAACTTTGTTTCTGCATCAGACAAGACTTGAAGGGAACCATTCCGAAGCTAAGCTAACGGCTGAATCCATTCACAGAACTTGGCTTACATATTGACTTCTAATCATCAAGCAGGCAGGCAATTAACCTTCGAGTTTTGATTATCACATCAAAAATTTTGTAAGCAGATATATCATATTACAAGAAGAGTGTGGCAATGAACAATAGAAGCAAAGAAGAATTTATAAGGTAAACACAAGCAACATTGAATTTGTCCAATGTTGCTTATGTGCTGAGCAATAAGCATATTTTAACTCTACAATGTTTGCATATAAATAAAAGTTTGAACTTAACTAAACAGAAAAACTCACCAGCTTGTACTGCTAACAAGAAGTGCTGGCCTGTTTGACTTTAAGAAAACATCACCATCAACTCGGTTGGTAAAAATAGTCTTATCTATGTCATGGCTTTCCACTCCTGTGATCCCACAAAAACACAAAAAAATTAAGTCAATCGTGATGGTTTTTTCTTTTTTTTTTTTTTTTTTTTCTCTTTATTTAGGAAATCATCATTTAACTGAAATTAGAACTGGAAACATTTGATAAGCAATGACATTACCATAGCTCACACAGTCATGGACACCCTGAGGCTGAATTATATGTTTGTATAATCTGCAGAACAACTGAAACATTCCACATTTTTATTGAAGGTTACAATTTAGTGAAATCCATAAAGGAAAGCTGGGTATGAAAACAAAGCCAATTCACCTCATGTTTCTCGTCAAGTGAAGCAGGGCGAAAAAACTCTGGTGGCTGATCATATAGAACCGTGGCTCTATCAAGTATCAATGAAATATACACAATAAAAAATGACCAAAGTCACTTGAAACATCTAATTAGAAAATTTCTGTGATCAGGTAATAATGAAGATTATTATGAATGTTGAGCTGACCCTCTTTACTTAATTCCCCAGTTTTGAGCCAGTTCATGTTGCATTGCCCTTGTCACACATAGGGAACCATTAGCCAACTTTCCATAATGTCTCTCAAACCTAGCAGATTTATTCAAAACTCAAATGTCTGGTGCATAGGCAATAAGAGGAAAGGTTATAGGGCATTTGAAATAGTACCAACGATACACAGACACAAAACGATTGTTTCTTCCAAGTGACATTGCCAGTAAAGTATATCCAAAGTTATGCCAATCAACAATATGGGTAGAGTTCCTCAGCCGGCTAGCCCATTTTACAGCCACCAGGGTTGGAACAGAAGGTGGATTCTATCCAAACAAAAGCATCAATGAGATAAACCCTAGAATATCCACTTACTGAAATTAAAGATAATTGTACAAAGAATGGATTTGTTGCTAAGAAGAAGAAGGCTGAAAAAATTTCTAAATCAATATAATTGCTCCACAAAAAAAAAAAGAAAATTTCCTGTTCAGATAGCAATACACGTCCTTTCAAAATCCCAACTATTAAATGATGCAAGCTCCTACATACCAAAATAAGCAAGAAAAATCCAAACAATCAAGATTAATAAGCTTGTATTAATTAACTCATGATTCCTGAAATATCATTTTTTTTTTTTCTGGTTGCATCAAAAACTCTTTTTGCATAACCATTACCTTTTCCTGGTAAGACTCCATTAAAGTTCTACTTTACGATAGCTGCACCAGCCCTTTGGAAACTCGGATGTATCTTAAGGATAAATATTTTGAAAAGAATTGAAGACCCATACGTACATTAAATCCACCATATTAGTAAGCTTATGCTTTCAGCCTCTCACAAAATACATGGCCTGTTTCACTAAATATAGTGATTAATGCAATCACACTGAGTTGTGTGACATATGGTAAGAGGGAAGTCAAGTGAAATTTTATTGAATGTGTCCATAAAAAATAATGGCACATTCTTGAGAGAAACAAGAAAAACCATACAGTCCAAAAGAGAAAACACAATGAAACCAATTTTGGTTCAATGGCAAAAATAATGCATTCTCACCTGAACTATGAAAACATCAGGGGCAGGTATTTTCACACATAAATACCAAAGAAGCACAAGAAACTGAAACAATGGCTTAAGCAGAAGTATCAAGGGCTTAAACAACTTCAACAGCCTGGGACAAACAGTTGGCCATTGCTTCTGAAGCAACAAGAGAAAGGAACAGACATTAGGCCACTACTTTTGCAAGCTACTCATCTGCTCTTATTCAAGCAAAATTGATCAGTCAAAAATACCATTTTATGAATATGGATGGAGTGGTTCTCTAGTACTTCCATGTGTGGTTCAGAACCTGTACAAATAATCAAATCAGTCAATTAATCATCACAATTGGCAGTGCCCTGACAGTAGCTATCAAACTCACTCAAAATTTGCAGTTGTCATAGATAAATATCTATGTTCTAACCTTTATTTGTAAATAAGATCCCTAGCTGGCATGATGCAGAACTTTTATTTCTCAACTCATTTTCCTACAAATTGAAGTCCAGCACTGAGATAAACCACATGGGGTCAGGATTTAGAACAAATAGTCATTCCTAGTTCTCTAGAATGTTTTCACGTAACTAGTTTTTCCGTCTATTTTCCTTCGAGAAATTCTGGACGAGACACTTCATCAGACCGTTAACTTTGAGAGAGAGTGATGAAAACAAGGCCACAAGCAATTTTCTAAAACATGAAATGAATATATAATTATCCAGCATCCGAGACAGTACCTCCATAAGCGACTACATCCACTCCTAAAGACGCCTGCAAAGATCAATAAATGGCTGATCAAATTGAGGATCCTACCAAATTCAAATAGTATCATTGATGCACAAGAATTTGATGAGGTCTTTTTAATTAAAAAATTATTATTATTAATTATTTTAATTAATAATTATCTTTTATTATTTTATCCGTAACAGTACTCTGTTAAGTTTGTAATGTCTTACAGTTTTTGGAATCAAGCAATCATTAGATCCATTGATTATTCGCTCGAATTGACTCTAATATTTTAAGATAGTGGATGTCTGGCGAATTGTTGTAAGCTCTCCTTCAACATTGTCTCTTAATTGATTCAGTGATTCAAAAAGAACTATATGCTCAAGTCTCTTAAAGGACTCTTGCATCTGCTCTTGTATCTGTTCAAGCTTCTTGACAGATTCTTCAACTCAAGATATTCTAGCATCAGAATCGTATAAATTATGTGAAAACATGTTGTAAGACTACTAATTAGTGATACTTTTTTTTTTTTTTTTTTTTTTGTGGTAGTGGTGGATGGACTAGAAACGGAATTTCTAAGAATGCTGCTATGATATCAGATGTTAAGAACCTAAAATTTTGTGATTAAGGATTTGGAAGTAGGGATAAAATTAATTTCTTGGAAGGGATCAGCCTCGAGATCGACCTCTAATAATTGCTTCGAGGCGATAAGCCTCTAATAAACTAAATGTTCTGATAATATTATTGATTGTTTACTTTCAAAAACCGTAAGATATTACAAATATATAGACTTGACAGACTATTATTACAGATATAATTTCGCATATTACTTCGGAAGGAAATAATTAGCCTTGTCCTTAAGGCTTGTCTCATTCAACTTTTTTTTATTAATCTAACCTTATTCCATGAAAGGTCTTCCAAAAGCTTGTCTCGATCAATAGTCTTCTTCAATCTCACATTCTTCCATGAAACTTCTCTCATATAATAATTAAATGTTATATTACTTTTAACACAATAATTTCTCTTTAAAAAATGCCATAAAAAATTAACTATGACTTATACATTGAGCTTGTTACACATCTTCAAATGAATAAGTTGTTTGGTCAACTTTTCATCCATGAACTCATTAGTTCTATTTAATTTAACCACAATAACTTGTTCTTTGAAAAATTCAACAATTTCTGCAGATTCTTTGAATGATTTATCAATTTTCATGGATGATAAATTAGAATATTCAATCAAAGTATAAGAAATTTACCAGGATTTTTGTCATCCATAATTTCATACTCTAAGTTGATGTCATTACCAAAACCTTGGCCTTTCACAACTTCTAGCTCTAAATTAATGTCATCACGAGAATCTTTGTCATCCACAGCATCATGCTTTGAATCGGTATCCTCACCAAAATCTTTGCCTTTCACAGTGTCATACCTTGTCTCTTTAGCTTTCTCAACTACTGTAGGTTTGCCAATTTCTTTAATAATTGAGTGATGAATTTTAGTGTCTAGCCTCTCTTCATATAGGCAAGTAAAGAGATAGCAGCTACCATAGTTCGTGGGTAATGAATTTTGACTTCATGTCGAAAGTCAGGAATAAGTCCTTCAATAAAGGTTTCCACCAATTGTCTTTCTAACCAATCACTAGATCCATTGATTAATCACTAGAATCTACTCTGATATTCTAGGATGGTGGATGTCTGACAAATTGTTATAAGCTCTCCTTCAACATTGTCTCTTGATCGATTTAGTGACTCAAAAAGAACTATATGCTCAAGCCTCTTAAAAGACTCTTACATATGTTCTTGCATCTATTCAAGCTTCTTGACAAATTCTTTAACTCGAGATATTCTAGCATTAGAATCGAATAAATTGTGTGAAAACATGTTGTAAGATTGCCAATTAGTGATACTTTTTTTTTTTGGTGGTAGTGGTGGATGGACTAGAAACGGAATCCCTAAGAATGCTGCTTTGATATTAGATTGAGAAACTATGATTTTGTGATTAAGAATTTAGAAGTAGAGTTTGAGATTTGAGGATTTGAAATAAGAAAAACAGATAGGATTGATCTCTTCCAGAGAATCAGCTTTCAATGATCTTTTCAAAGGGATAAACTTCTAATAAACAAAATTATCTGATAATATTATTGATTATTTAATTTAAAAAACTAGCACTACAAACTGCTACTTGAACCTAGAGTACTACAAATATATACACTTGATTTGTGGACCACTACTCGAACTTAGAGCGATGGGTGGGGAAGGAAGATGAGGGTGAACTTCAATGGATAAAGAAAACACTCAATAATCACCAGTAATTATAAATGTAATTTTATTTATTATTAAAAAATAAAAATAATTATTAAATAAAATAATTAATAATAATAAACTTTTAATTAGAAGATCATCATTAAGGGTTTAAATGATTTAAAATAAAACCGAAAAAACAGGGAGAGGAAAAAAACAAAAAAAACACTGACCATATGTACTCAGCAATAATCTTCTCAGTAGTATCAGAAAGGTTCAAGTTGATGAGATCAGAAAGAAGAGACATTTTCCACGACCAACAGAACCCAAACATCAGACAGAAGCCGAACAGTTGAGCCTTGTTCTACTCACCCTACGTTACTATGTATGATTGGTATCACAAAACCAATAACCAAATAACGGATACTTTTTATATGTAAAAGAAATTTGTGCAGGGAAACATGTAGATTAGAAGGGTCAGTCATTTGGACTTTTAAAACTTGCTAATTACGTTCTCGTTTAATTAATTGGAAAATAGGAGTGGTATAATAATCAAACAAATGTCGTATCTTTTCCCTAAGAATTGGGGTATGCGTAGACCCAATCCCAGTTTCGAAACGGACTTAAATCGGATTGACATCGAGTCGGACTGTGAATCCCTCTAAGTTACAGATTGGACTATGTGTTTGTTTCCCGGAGTAGACAAATAGGCTTGAGCAATTTTTAGAAATATATATATATATATAATTAATAATAATATTTTACATAATTATTTTATTATTTTAATTACATCATAAAATATTAGTTTAACCTAATATTATAATTTTATTTTATTTATTAATAATAATAATAATTAATAATCAGGAATATATAAACCAAATAAAGCCTTATGATCAACGAGGAGTATCCATTCATCAGGGTTTAACATTTTTATCAATCGGCCTGACATGGTACTGGATCATACAGAACCAAATCTAAAAAGTCGTAAACATTGATAAATTTTTTATGGATATAAAAGTTATAACTGCATAAAATATTTTATATATAATATAAAATTATTTTTATATAAATTTATATCTATACAGTTGTGTATTAATCTGATTATTCTCTATACAGATTCTAAAACGTGGTAGGGACCGGCCGTTTTTGCCTAATGTAAAAAAGGAAGCAAGCTTTTCTGGGGAGACAAAGCAACTTTTCCCTGATCTAAACTTTACTGACTAACTTCTTGCAAATTAAGTCTCTTCAAATTGGGATTTGAATGGTATGGTAGGCCCGTGGTGGGTAACGATTGAATTTTGGTTGGAGCCAGCCGGGACGAATTTCCAATTAGCATGGATTTGTCTACCCTGTCCTTGTGTCTCTTAACAGTTTTACTAAGGACATCTTTTCCGGGTCATTTTGTACGGTCATCAAATCCAAATATTTGTTCCTATTTTTTGAATTTGTGTCCCTCGACCAAATCTCCTAACCCCCAATTTTTTATTTTAAAAAAATTAAATAATAATATTCATCTATTATATTGTTTAATAAATATTATAAAATAGTGATACTTTTATTTATATATATATATATAGAGTTTAAACTCGAAGTGTTACAGTAAACTACAAATATAAAGTAATAAATTTATTTTTTTTATTTTTATTTTAAAATGTACAATCAAAATTACTGAAAAATCTTTATTTTCACTTGTGTTTCCCTGATTTACACTGTGTATACGCAGTGATCTTCTTTTTTTGGTGAAAAGAAAGAAAAAAAAAAAAGTCCAGAGCTACTGGACCATTGTGGGTCTAGTTGTTCCCACTTTTAGATCAAAAACCCAGTCCAGCTTAATAAGGAATGTGATCGTCAAGGGAAGAAGAAAAGGAGGTTCGTCATGGTGAGTCAAATCGCTCTTTACTCTACCGTACGGGAAAACAAGTCCAAGCATAGGGGTGGGTGCCAAGTTATAGTTGGTGATTCTCCTTTTTTTTATGGGTTTGGTGATTCTTTAAATAATGGAATTTGTCTTGTATTCAAAATTTTGACAAATGACAAGTCAAAACAGAAAAATGCCGATTTATTGAATGCGATTCTGAATTTTTCTCGTGGCACCATGGGGAAAAGAAATAACAATTGGAATCCAACCAAAAGAAATAAATGTAATAATTATGGTGATGACTTGTGTTGGACAAAGCTTCCAAGTCTTGTTTTCCTTGAACAGAGAGTAAATGTAAATCCCTTGAAATTATTCTATTCGAATTGGAAATTGCGGGGATGACAAGTCTTTTTTTAATCGTCTTGATCACTTATTATGTATTTGTGCAGTGAATTTATATATATATATATATATATATATTTTCCTATAAAGAAAAAAATTTCCCTTTTATTTATCAGTATTAAAATCAAGTATATATGTATAATGTATCATATAAAGCATAATTCTTCTAAACCCCATCTGTGAATCCGAAGCAAATCGAGCCCAATGAAACCAAAAGAAAAAAAAAAAAAAAAAAAGCTCAAATCCCACCCATTTTTTAAGTGAGTCGGGCCGGACCGGGTCGATGGGGCAGACCGCCCCGCCAAAGCAAAGCTATAAAAGGGTTTGTGGGCACAGGGTTTTGTTGAGTTAATTTTCGTCGAGGGTTTTCAAATACGGTGACTCCACGTCCGCTCCTACTATTCCGGCCTGCGAGATGGGGAAGAAAAGAGAGAGGCACCAAAATCCTCAGCCGTTCCGCCCCAATGAAGACGACGGTGACTCCTCCGTTAGCACCGCAAAATCACGATTCAAAGCACCGAAACACCACCAAGAACAAGAAAAGGTGAGCGCAGGATCTGTCAAAAAATAGCAATCAGATTTCCTTCTGTAAGCTTCGTTTGATAATTATATAGATATTTTATTATTGTTATTTTTGTTCCCTTTTGTGGTAGATGATATCGTCGGGAATGAGCTCGAAAATCTTGAGAGAGGCGTTGCTTCAGCAGAGGGAAATTCAAGAGGAGGCCGAAGAGAGCAATGCGTTTGCTGTGGCTGAAGAGGAAGCAGCGGTTGGTTATAAAGAAGAGGAGAGTGAGGACATCGACGATTTTGATAGATCCAACGAGACTCTAAGTGTGATTGGAAAGGATTACGAAGTAATTTTTTTTTTCTTTTGAAAAAAAATTGATGTATTCGTGAGTACTTTTATAGATTGATTTCAATTCACGGTTTGGCTGAATAATTGTTTAATTTTGCACGTAGTATTGCTGCTATTTGATTCGGCAATGGCTATATATCAGCTGTTGATCTGCTTTGATATTGGGGATTGAACTTTCCTTCATTTGATATTTAAATTATATGCTTTGTATCAGACGTAATAAAGCTTGCCTGCTTGATATTTTGATACAGCTTGATGTTGATTGTTTTTTTTTTATTTTTTTTCTGTTCTTCCTTTGATGAAAGTTTACCTTAGTGTTTGTATATATTTCCTAGGTTGATGTTAGTTTAGGATCCTTGTGCGTTCTGGACAGATGTGCCTGTTATATTGACATTTTTTAATCTCTCTCTCTCTGTGTTTGAAATTGTGGTTTTTGTAGGAGGAGATCAATGAAGATGATGAAAAAATACTGGAGGCATTGCTATCAAAGAATGCGGCTCCTCAATGTACACTTGCGGATGTTATCATTGACAAAATCAAACAGCAAAATGCCAATGTTTCTTCAGGTCTATAACACATGATGTTGTGTACCTTTTCATTTTATTTCTTGACAAAATTCTTATACAGTGTGATAAGGAGTCTTTGTGTTCTAAAGTAGACATTTAAATGCTGCCTTTTTATCATTTACATTGAAATTTCTGTTGCAGCCTGCTATGCTAAACCATATTGTTTTAATGCAGAAATGGGAACTCTGCCAAAATTGGATAAGTCAGTCATAGATGTCTATAAGGGGTAAGTTACCCATTCTCTTTTAGGTGCTGTGCAACATTCTGATAACTTAACAATTATCAATATTTATGCCATCAAAATTTTATCCAGTTTCTTTTGGAAAATCACTTTCAATATCTTTTACAAAAAGCATTGGCATTTTCTTTGGAAAAATATTGACCTTATAATGTTTGTGATAAAAAAATGTTGTTTTTAAAAGAATGGAATTGAAATACAGCAAATCTATTCATAATTAGTTTTTGAAGATTATGCAGAGTCAGCAAGTTCCTCAATAAATACACAAGTGGAAAAGTGCCAAAGGCATTTAAACATATCCCTTCAGCGCAACATTGGGAGGACATCTTGTACCTAACTGAACCTGAGAATTGGTCCCCAAATGCCATGTATCAAGCAACAAGAATCTTTGCTTCCAATTTGGGTGCAAAAAAGGCAGAGCGCTTCTACAGACTTGTTTTACTTCCTCGAGTCAGGGATGATATTAAGAAGAATAAAAGGCTGCATTTTTCTCTATATGAAGCTCTCAAAAAGTCTCTTTACAAACCTGCTGCTTTTAACAAGGGAATTTTGTTTCCTTTGTGCCAGGTATATAACAGCATAAAAAACCTCTGTAAATTTCTTAAATTTTGTAGCTTTATTTCAGGCTACTTTGTTGAACGCGATGTTTGGTCTTGTGACCAGTTTTACTAATTAAACTGGATTTGTTTCCATGGTGCACCTTAATTTGTTATTTTGTAGCAGAATAAAAGAATTGATTACAAGATGGTGAAAGGACACTCAATAAGCTATTTTAGTTGTACTCTACTATTTTCCAACTGTAGCATGGGTCAAGGTCAACATTATGAATGCACCTTTTTTTGTCTATATTTGATTTGCAGTCAGGAACATGCAATCTGAGGGAAGCTGTCATCGTGGGAAGTATCATTCAAAAGTTCTCTATTCCGCGGACTCATTCAAGGTATTCTGAATTTAATGTCTGACAAAATCTGTTGTACACTCTTTCTGTCTCAATTCGTCATTCTTTATCAGTGCTAAAGCAGCTGCAAGGTTAATTAGTGGGCTTGATATGAGCCCATTGAAATTTGTGTAATTTTCTTTTTGACAGAGCATAATGCTGCATGACATACTCTAATTCAAACCGTAAAATGATATAGCAAAAGCTGTGTCAAATCTGATGCTTTTTCCCCCCAATACAGCTGAAAAATCAGGAACCTGGAAACTTTCAAGAGTTGAAACAGCTTGTGGTATCAATTGCTCAGGCATATTTTGCTTTGCGAAAACTGCTGCATTTCACATCTATTGCTACAAGCCAATTGATAATATATGTAACTTTGTTTTGTATAAGGCCTTTTCCAGGAAGCGGACATAAGAAAAGGCAAATAACATGCTAAATTGTTGTAGGGTATCTTGTCAAACAGACCTAAAGCCCCAAAACTTTCCTGTTCAAACTTTGTTAACTTCAATAGAATGTTATCACTAAGATATAGGGCTAATGAGAACCTTGAGGAGTTGCCTTAATTTGCTGTGCGGCAGCTTCATCTTAAGGGCCATAATGTCTCTTGGAGGTAGTTGCCTGGCCATTTAAAAGCCAGCTATTCTGTGTGCAAGTCACAATTTACCCCATGTCTCTCACAAATCTATTAAGGTAGAAGGTATTATTCTGAAATAATTTAAGCTATGCTGGTTGGACCTTTTTCCATATTTTGAGATGTATGCATGGTTTATTTGAAGTTTTAGTGGACGTGTGAATATTTCAAAATTTCCAGTTCATGGGGTGGCTTTCTGCTTATTTAATGTTTGGAATGAATTGCAGTGTTGCACTTTTGAAGCTCGCAGGGATGGAATTTTGTGGCACAACAAGGTAATATAAATGTCTTGGTATGTGTTAAATTGTGAAAAGCAAGTGTGAGAGGTAGCAACTATAATGGTTCATCTCAGTGTGTCACAGGGGCTTGTTTATTTATGATGTTTAACAGCTCATGTTGGTGTTTCTAGAGAGGTTCCATGTGTATGAACTGACTTTGCCTCACTCTGTGCATCTAGAAGGGCATTTTGATTATTGAGGCACTTCATCTTGTAGTTCAAAAAGCAGCATTTGCAGTAGTTGGCCTATGGAATTTAGGCACTTCTGGCTTAGATTATACGAGCCATTGAGCTTATTTTACCTGTTCATTTCAATGCTTTCTTTCTCACTTGCTGCTTTTATAGCTTTTTTTTTTGGTGCATGAATTGATAGTGACCTAGAGGTCAGAGGCTCAAGTTGTTGAAATTCTCTTTTTGAAGCCATGATTAGGCTACATACATCTGACTCTTCCCTAAACCCCTCAATGTGGGGGCTTTGTGCCCATTTTTATGAATTAGTAGGGAGTTAACCCTTGTAAGGTGGTTATTACTACTTTGGTGAGTATATCTACTTTATGGGTTGGACAGATAGTTTGCTCACCCTGATATCTGATAAAAAATGGGTTTAATGTTTTCTTTATGCCTTGGAAGGGAGAAAAATCTAATTCAAGTGGAAAATCATAGAAGTTTTGGACAGAGACTAGTGTTAATTGTGAAGGCTTGTATGCTATTTGTTTGTTAAGAGAAACCTTTGCTTGCCCAGATGAAATTGAATGATTCACAGTGCCATTTGGTTAGTCCCTGTAGTCAATGCGTGGTGTCAGTTATTCAGTTTGGCTTTGCTTTGCAGACTTATAAGTAACAAGCTGTGAAATTTAATGAGAAAAACATACTACTTCATGTAGAAAGTTATTTTCACGGAAAAGGTGAGAAATAATATCAGTAACTTTTTCATTAAAAAAAAATGAGTACATTTTCTATTCATGCTCCTTAATTATGAATCCATAAATTCAATAGGAATTACTAGTTGATGTGCTGAGTGCTCATTGCTGTTACTGTGGTTGCCATGATGGTTATTCTTGTTTCTCCCGTTTCACTCTCATTCAGTTGCAAGGTTATGGTAATCTACTTGACACTGTTTCTTTGATAAACCATTGCAGCTATTTTATCAAACTTCTTCTTGAAAAGGAGTATGCCTTACCCTATCGCTTGATTGATGCGCTGTCTGCTCATTTTCTGAGATTTCGTGAAGATACAAGAATAATGCCTGTAATATGGCATCAGTCACTCCTTGCCTTTGTTCAAAGGTGAGTGTATACTTTCTTTATACTATGTACTTAGTTGTCCCAATCGTATTTTTGATCCGTCAATGTTTAGTCTTCTGTAATATGATTTGTCAAGTAGAAAACATAAATTCAGAGATCCTTTGATAGGGCTGATTACTCTTTTCTCTTTTGTTCCACATGTGCACTCATGAATAAACACTTTTTGAGAACTGACCTCCTTTTCACTTGTTCCTCGATTTGATCAGCAATTAGAGAGTAGGGTGGATGTTTATAACATGTTTTCTACCTGTTCTAGGAAAGGAAGCTTTGAACATATTTTTGAACTTGTTTTGATCATCATCTTTCCTTGTCTGGACATGCAAGTAAGGAAAAAATGAGGGCTTTTCAGAGTACTAATAAATGTTTGCTAATGCTTTTTCAATTTTGAGTATTATCAAGGCTACCCAAATTCAAGGCTTGTGGAATAAAATTGGTTTCTATTTACAAAATGTTCCTTGGTGATCTTATTTGGCCGATAAAAGTTGAAGATAATTTTTTTGGGTTGTTGTGGATGGTATCTGGTTTACCTCTTGTTATTTACACAATCTTGTCCTGGAAGCTTTCCATAATGCGCTTATTTCTGTTATTTTTGCATTTCTCTCTTTTCTAGTATCAGGTCACTAAAGCATAAATCTCTTCCTAAATTGTTCCTTGTGATTGTCATTTGTTATGTTTAAACATATCCAAAACAATTGGTTTCCACATGCCTTCTAGCTGATGCAATTGGTTCTTGAAATTCCTGCAGGTATAAGAATGGACTGCAGAAGGAAGATAAAGATAGACTCAGAACACTAGTTGAAAAACAAAAGCATAAAATGGTATATTTATTATTCATGAGATATGATTTAGCTTTTGCATAGACTTGCAGACATTGCAAGTTGTTGGATTTAGTATGCAATGAAAATGTAATGGTTATGCCTTTGTCATTGTAGGTGACTCCTGAAATTATTAGAGAGCTAGATAATAGCCGCAATCGTGGAGAGAAGGATGATCATATGTTATTAAATATCCTTTTCTTGCAAAATTTAAAATTTTAGTTTCTCTTTAACTGATGTCTGCATCAATCTATTTGTATTTGATTTCGCACCACGCATGATTTTATTGGATTTAAAGGAAAAGATCTCTAAAGATGTAATACTGATTTTCCAAGATCTGCATGAGCACTTTTAGTGTCATTGGCATCGGATGTTCCCTTCCAGAGGATGATAAGCTTTGTTCTATTTATTCATGATTTTTATTTTCTAAAATTTTCGGTGTCTATTTTCTGCACTTGCATTTAATTAATTGTTCAACTCATATTTCCTTGACTTTTTATTACTATCACCTGTTTCTGTGATTAATAAAACAATCCAGGAGGACAGGTTTGATATTCCAGATGTGCCCATGGAGGAAGATTGAGAGGGTACCCTCGGTATGGTGCCCGTGCACCTTATTTTTCTTGATCTTCTTTGTGCTAGGCAATTTTTCAATATCCAATAGCCTTCGCCTTCCTGGATTAGTACAATTAACAAGGCATTGAAATTGCTGGACATCAATTTTTTGGTGCTATCACATATGCTTGGTTTGAGCATTGGCTTTCAGCTTTTTCCAAGTTTAATCTTGTAGCTGCTGGGTAGGAAATGTGTTTGTGTTCAAACTAAATGATGCTTAAGTTTTGTTGCAGTTGTTGACAACAGGAGCTTAGTCGCAGTTATTGGATGTTTATCGGGTTGAAGATTTGAGAGCAAGAGAGCCGCCATGGATATTTAGAAGGTTTGTGGGTCAGTTCAGAGTAACGCGAGACATGGCAATTGAAAGTAGTTTTCAAGCAAACTTTTATTTAGGTGTTTTCAAGAGCCTAATCTGATAAAAAGGAAAACGCTTTGTTCATATGTTTAAGCGAAAATTTCCCTTTCAACTCATTCATAGTTTGGAGGCTTCAATTTGGTCTTTACAGAATTAACTTTATATTGATTTTCTGAGACGTGTTATACAGGAGCGGAATTAACTTTATATTGATATTGATTTTCTGAGACGTGTTATACCTGGGCGGTCCCCCCCTTCAGATTAGTTTTACCTTTGCTGTTGTGTCATTTATTTAACGGAGACAGAAATATTTTCGATTTTTTGTTTGTGTTATCTTCGATAAATATTATTTTAACTGCCACAATTTGTTATCTGGACTATATCCACATGCCATGTATTCAATTCGGACGGACAATCGGGGTTGGGCCGCTGAGAAATCCAACGGTGGTGAAGAAAAATAATAAAATTTTCAACTAGATT
Organism: Rhizophora mangle; assembly: GCA_037832345.1. Classification (NCBI taxonomy): domain Eukaryota; kingdom Viridiplantae; phylum Streptophyta; class Magnoliopsida; order Malpighiales; family Rhizophoraceae; genus Rhizophora; species Rhizophora mangle. The sequence goes on from JBAPLJ010001034.1 coordinate 837,172, forward strand.
TTATTTGGGCATTAGTTAATTAGTTGATGAATCTTAACGAGCCAACGCACCTGCTATACAAGTGAAAACAAGATTGATAACATTGATTTTCACTGTTAACAAGGCCCAACACAGTGGCCCAGGCTGCCATTCCAGCTAAAGCTGTAGCTGTAAAACACAGAACGGCTGAGCTGAGGCACCTAGAAGAGAATAAAAGGAGGAGGTAAACAGAAGAGGCAAAGAATTCCAAAAACCAAGTCAACGTTATATAAATATCCAGACAGAATTTAAACTGAAAAACATCAGAATTTCCAAAAACCAGCATCAAGATAGCATGTCTCCAAGCTGAACTCTCTCACTTGTAGGTAATTCATAAACCAACTCCAGGGAATTTTAATTTTGCTTGTTTTGAATCATCCTAAACTCTTTCCAAAACCAGAAACTATCTCAAATTCTGAGATATGACCTGCAAGTTACAACTTCAAATGCTCTCAATCATGGCAACAGAAGTCCATGAAAGGAAAAACAATGCACTGTAAACCCAATAAAAAAGAAGAAAAAAAAAATGCACTGCATGAATGGATATGTAGATGAGATTGAAAAAAATAATAATAATGTGATAATCACTATTCAGTGAGAACATTGGTGCTATATACTAATTTTAATATTATAATAGGATGGTGTCACCCATTCAAAGGGCATTTGGTTTGGCATTTAGTGTCATAAATCATAAAGAGAATGGCAAATCCTCGTGTCTTTGGTACATCGTCATCAAGTGTTTCTTGTAAACTGTATGGATTTCCTAGATATGGGAATCACAATTTCACAAAAAGGGGGGCAAAATGACAGTGAGACAGAACCTGTTGTCGGCTTAATAGAGCATTACATATTTGAAAGGAGGGAGGTTGAAATGATTGACATTACAGAGTATGACCCAGAAACTCCCCTAAACTGGGAATTTTTTCTGGAGGGATGGGGGATGTTTAGCCCTTATTGAGCACAAAGAAAAGGGAATTATTCATATTTTAATGCCCAAGTTATAGCAAATTAATGACCATGAGAAAACAAGAAGAAAGTCATAAAATATGACGGTAATTATAGAGATCGGCATCTAGCAAAATAAGCTTGCCTCTGTTAATACTGGCTTAGCATGCTCTTCCCATTCAGTGCTCCACCTTGACGATCCCATTTCCAGTGTGTTAGTTTTCAATGAATTTAATGCTCCACATCCATCTGGAAATCCCTTGAACAACATCTATGTGCATTCACCAGTATGATTGTGTTACTAAGAAATTGAAATATATCTTATATTATTGGTCCTCCAATAAATTTTCACATATGGACAATTTTACTTTGTTTGGAGGGTCATTAAGTTGAATTGGCCAGCACACACAGTGTTCATCTCAATACTAGTTAGAGCCTCCATCTTTGTGTACATTGAGTCACTCAAGAAAGAATATAAAAATAGGAGATTGGATTTACCACTAGTTCATCAGCCAATTCTGAGGATGATGAGAAAAGAAGCCCATTTGTATCGACTTTCACTAGCTCCTTTATGCTGCAAACCAGAAAGATGGTTACCAATATGAACCTGGAACATCATACAACTGTAAATCTGGAACCCTGCATTGCATTCTCAAAAAAATTGGCAGTAAGACTTTACCAAGAGTAGGCAACAGCACAAACAGGAAGCCCACAACCAAACATGTCAACAACCTAATAATGGAGGTTTGATGGAAATGAAATTTGAGGTGAGAAATTCTTCACATTTTCCCGAAACCATTACAAAGGCAAAAATCAGCTATTTGATATACCTTCATGGGAAGGTCTAACCCTGACGACGAAGTGTGCAAGCAAACGCCAAGGTCAGCTGATCCTGTATGGTAACAGACTTAAACATTGGTTCTTCTCCAGCATGAGGTGAAGAATGGAATAACCGAGCAAAAGTCTCCTACCAAGAAGCAATGGATAGTCCTCAGCTGACAACCACATGGTACGAAATGCCACACGCTTAAGGCGTAAACGTCTTATCTTTTCTTCATACTTTTCTTTCTCAGGCCCTTTACCTTCATTGACAACATAATGACCAGGATAAGGTTATGGCATGCCAAGAACAGATGAACAATAATTCAAGAAAAAAAATGCATGTAATTTTGCAGAAGAATAGAAGAATTACCTGTAATGACAAATAACAACCTTGGGAACATACATTGCTTCCCAGCTAATATTTCTTTCCAAACTATCTCTTCCTCAATAGAATCATCTTCATTCAAGATTGCAGCAACACGTCTGTCATACATAACAGCTGCCTCTAAAAGAATTCCAAAGTCTTCATCTGGTGTCCTGAAGGGCAAGGAATACTGACATCAATCTTGAGCAAGATTTCCATCCCACAAAATACGGATATTATTATTTAGGTGTTGAAGCCAAGTTATTTTTTAGACCAATATGCATGCATTAGACTTGTTCTCAAGTAAATACTATTTCATAGTATATTCTCCTTTAAAAAATCACTGGAAAAGAGAAGTTGAGAAAAAAAAGCCAAACACAAAGTGTACCATCAAAAACTAAAAGATCCCTATCTTTTGCCCAAGTTCCCAATTTGGCTTTAAAATAAAGAGGGAATGAAAGCAAAAATGGATAGACAAATCATTAAGAATCTTCATCCTGGTTCAAACTTTGTTTCTGCATCAGACAAGACTTGAAGGGAACCATTCTGAAGCTAAGCTAACGGCTGAATCCAATCACAAAACTTGGCTTACATATTGACTTCTAATCATCAAGCAGGCAGGCAATTAACCTTCGAGTTTTGACTATCACATCAAAAATTTTGTAAGCAGATATATCATATTACAAGAAGAGTGTGGCAATGAACAATAGAAGCAAAGAAGAATTTATAAGGTAAACACAAGCAACATTGAATTTGTCCAATGTTGCTTATGTGCTGAGCAATAAGCATATTTTAACTCTACAATGTTTGCATATAAATAAAAGTTTGAACTTAACTAAACAGAAAAAGACTCACCAGCTTGTACTGCTAACAAGAAGTGCTGGCCTGTTTGACTTTAAGAAAACATCACCATCAACTCGGTTGGTAAAAATAGTCTTATCTATGTCATGGCTTTCCACTCCTGTGATCCCACAAAAACACAAAAAAAATTAAGTCAATTGTGATGGTTTTTTCTTTTTTATTTTTTTCTCTTTATTTAGGAAATCATCATTTAACTGAAATTAGAAATGGAAACATTTGATAAGCAATGACATTACCATAGCTCACACAGTCATGGACACCCTGAGGCTGAATTATATGTTTGTATAATCTGCAGAACAACTGAAACATTCCACATTTTTATTGAAGGTTACAATTTAGTGAAATCCATAAAGGAAAGCTGGGTATGAAAACAAAGCCAATTCACCTCATGTTTCTCGTCAAGTGAAGCAGGGTGAAAAAACTCTGGTGGCTGATCATATAGAACCGTGGCTCTATCAAGTATCAATGAAATATACACAATAAAAAATGACCAAAGTCACTTGAAACATCTAATTAGAAAATTTCTGTGATCAGGTAATAATGAAGATTATTATGAATGTTGAGCTGACCCTCTTACTTAATTCCCCAGTTTTGAGCCAGTTCATGTTGCATTGCCCTTGTCACACATAGGGAACCATTAGCCAACTTTCCATAATGTCTCTCAAACCTAGCAGATTTATTCAAAACTCAAATGTCTGGTGCATAGGCAATAAGAGGAAAGGTTATAGGGCATTTGAAATAGTACCAACGATATACAGACACAAAATGATTGTTTCTTCCAAGTGACATTGCCAGTAAAGTATATCCAAAGTTATGCCAATCAACAATGTAGGTAGAGTTCCTCAGCCAGCTAGCCCATTTTACAGCCACCAGGGTTGGAACAGAAGGTGGATTCTATCCAAACAAAAGCATCAATGAGATAAACCTTAGAATATCCACTTACTGAAATTAAAGATAATTGTACAAAGAATGGATTTGTTGCTAAGAAGAAAAAGGCTGAAAAAATTTCTAAATCAATATAACTGCTCCACAAAAAAAAAAAAAGAAAATTTCCTGTTCAGATAGCAATACACATACTTTCAAAATCCCAACTATTAAATGATGCAAGCTCCTACATACCAAAATAAGCAAGAAAAATCCAAACAATCAAGATTAATAAGCTTGTATTAATTAACTCATGATTCCTGAAATATCATTTTTTTTTCTGGTTGCATCAAAAACTCTTTTTGCATAACCATTACCTTTTCCTGGTAAGACCCCATTAAAGTTCTACTTTATGATAGCTGCACCAGCCCTTTGGAAACTTGGATGTATCTTAAGGATAAATATTTTGAAAAGAATTGAAGACCCATACAGACATTAAATCCACCATATTAGTAAGCTTATGCTTTCAGTCTCTCACAAAATACATGGCCTGTTTCACTAAATAGAGTGATTAATGCAATCACACTGAGTTGTGTGACATATGGTAAGAGGGAAGTCAAGTGAAATTTTATTGAATGTGTCCATAAAAAATAATGGCACATTCTTGAGAGAAACAAGAAAAACCATACAGTCCAAAAGAGAAAACACAATGAAACCAATTTTGGTTCAATGGCAAAAATAATGCATTCTCACCTGAACTATGAAAACATCAGGGGCAGGTATTTTCACACATAAATACCAAAGAAGCACAAGAAACTGAAACAATGGCTTAAGCAGAAGTATCAAGGGCTTAAACAACTTCAACAGCCTGGGACAAACAGTTGGCCATTGCTTCTGAAGCAACAAGAGAAAGGAACAGACATTAGGCCATTACTTTTGCAAGCTACTCATCTGCTCTTATTCAAGCAAAATTGATCAGTCAAAAATACCATTTTATGAATATGGATGGAGTGGTTCTCTAGTACTTCCATGTGTGGTTCAGAACCTGTACAAATAATCAAATCAGTCAATTAATCATCACAATTGGCAGTGCCCTGACAGTAGCTATCAAACTCACTCAAAATTTGCAGTTGTCATAGATAAATATCTATGTTCTAACCTTTATTTGTAAATAAGATCCCTAGCTGGCATGATGCAGAACTTTTATTTCTCAACTCATTTTCCTACTAATTGAAGTCCAGCACTGAGATAAACCACATGGGGTCAGGATTTAGAGCAAATAGTCATTCCTAGTTCTCTAGAATGTTTTCAAGTAACTAGTTTTTCTGTCTATTTTCCTTCGAGAAATTCTGAACGAGACACTTCATCAGACTGTTAACTTTGAGAGAGGGTGATGAAAACAAGGCCACAAGCAATTTTCTAAAACAGGAAATGAATATATAATTATCCAGCATCCGAGACAGTACCTCCATAAGCGACTACATCCACTCCTAAAGACGCCTGCAAAGATCAATAAATGGCTGATCAAATTGAGGATCCTACCAAATTCAAATAATATCATTGATGCACAGGGGCGTTGTACAAACTTTTAAAACCCACGACATGCCTCGAAATTGAATTCCGTTGTTTAATCCACTCCACGGAAAAAAAAAAAAAAAAAAAAAAAATGGGGCCAACCAGTCTAAAGCATTAAAATTTAAACCTCCCAAAACTGAAGAATTATATGTATGAGTGATTACTACTACTACCTACCTGGCGGGCAAGAGAAAGGGAATGATACTGCATTCGAGGGCTGCGTCCGATATCTCCAAGAACAACAACGCAAGCTCTTCCTCTCTTTCCCATCTCTATAAATTTAGATTTACACACCCTAAAAATGCAAATACCTGAATTTACCGATATATTAAGAAGATAAAGCTTCAAAAAATCGTCAAAAGTCGAAGATGCCGAACACAGCGAGGAAGAGGAGATCGACCTCTGTCCCGAAATCGCTCCTCGAATAGATAACCCACGGCGGCCGTCGGGAAGATGAAGACGACGGCGGGTTCAAGCGCCCCTCGAGGATTATTACCGGCAGCGGACGTTGAACGGATCCGGCACACGCGGATGTTACGAGGGAGGAGACTCTGATTGCTTTTGCAAGAATAAGAAGGAAAAGGAGGAAGGGAAGGCCGCTAAGAAGAAAGGAGGGACTACTGCTACTGCCGCTGCAGCTGCTGCCACCGCGATTTCGAAGAAGAGGAATAGAAATGAATTAAAACCATATTCTTCGTATAAATAATTCTTCTTTTTGATTTTAAAGAAATTACTCAACTTCGGTTCTAATTTTAATTGGGGCACCTGCAAAATACAACTCCTTAAATAACTTTTTTATGTTATTCTTTAATATGTGATTTACGAGACGTATTTTGTATTGAATGACGAGCCGTTATGATCTAGCGAAGTTCAAATTATGAATTTTTGGTAAGTAGGAAGTTGATCATAGCCCTTATCGTTACACTACAGACGAGCATCGAGAATTTTGAGTAAAGAAAGTAAGGCCCCATAAGCCAGCTATGATGTGAATATAAAGGAAAGAATATATATATATAAAAGTAAATGAGCTGTAAGCTCCCATAAAAATCAACCATGGAGCTGGTTGTAATTCTATCATGGAGCCGTTGACCCCTATGAGATGGCTTATTGTGCAGGCCTTGTATATGTTGTCTCCGAGATGATTGCAATCCCATCGTGCAATTGAATAGATCCTCCATCCCGATACACCCAAAAGGAGAAGTAAAAAGTAAAAAAGTAAAAAGATTCACAATTTTGGGATGTCTCTGTGAAGAGAACATACAATCTCATCCTTTCGAAATTGTAAAAGATAGGCATGTAAAGCACAGTGGGGTTAAACATAATATGCCTGATATGAAAGTTTGGTTCAGGCGAATTACAGCCTGCCATGCAATATTTCGGACTACAAATTCAGCACTCATGTGTGCCAAGTATGCCCCAGGTGGGAGACTCCTCAGAGTTCTGCTATATAAGGCAGTTGGCTTTCTTCAGTGAGGTGTCAGCTTCCTTGGCAGCTCGACCCTTTCATGCCTACAAAATACATGGAATTAAGGACTTAAGGAACCTACAGGCAATGGGGGCCAGACGCAGAGAGAGAAGTAAAATATGAGATTTTTCTCGATAGTATATGTCCTACTTGAGAGAGAGAGAACATAGAAACCAAAAAAGCAAGAACCAATAAGAGATTAAGCAAAGAAAAAGCAAAGTTCCAGTGAGCCTCATTCTTGGAGGGAGTAGACATAATTTTGTTCCTGCCATATCACAAATACTTTTGCTGCAGAATGTATAGAAGCCAAAAAAATGACGAACAAAACGATAGGTGCATTGCAAATAAGGATCACTAGGCAAAGAAAAGAGCATATCCAGCAAGAATACTTTGTTTTTGTAAAGATTAAACTTAATCTTGCTGCTGCACATGTTTTTTCAGCCAAAATGAAAAACAACCAGTTTTGGCAAATTCAAGCATATGGACCAGTAATAACAAAGATACTACAATACATAAAGCCCCAACATAAAAGCTATCCTTTCACTTCAAAAACATGAGTTTGATTTTAACACACATAATTTTAATTCTCATATAAAATCTGCATAATATGCTATTCACCCCCCAAGGGCTGAAAACTAGCATTATACTCAGGCCCTCCACTTTGCAATAGGTTCACATGCCATTCCTGCAACCAAAGCAAAGTCAGGTGTGAATTTGATACCAGTGCAATTTGCATTAAGAGTGACTACAGTTAATCCTTAATCCTCTCGAACAGCAAATTGAATTACACTTGATATAATTAATCACAGAAACTACATCCAAATGTAAGCTTTAAGAAGAACAGATTGTTATATGGTAAACTGTTGCCACAATATGTGGTGATATATGGATAATGAATATACATTTTCTACAGAATTTGAATGCGAATGTGCTCAACTTTGTTGCATTGCATCCTGATTAATTAGTTTGCTGAAAACTTCAACAGCAGCTTCGAACTTAGTTTCCTGACAAAGCCCCTCAAGGATAGAAGTGTATGTTGTAGTATCGGGTGACACCCCATTTTCTAGCATGTGATTGAAAAGCCTCAAAGCATCTTCAACTTCAGCTCTCTCTGACAACTTGCCAATAAGAATATTGTAAGTTTTTAAATTCACACCACACCCAATTACGAACATCTCATCCCAAAGCCTTTTAGCAGGACGCAATAGATCTTCTTTACAGCATGCTTCCATTAGAGTGTTATACATTGTGATATCTGGTCCTAACCCTTTCTTCTTCATGTCCTGCAGAATGCCATAAGCTTCTCTAACTTTTCCTGCCTTGCACAAGAATGAAAACATCACAATATTACTTTCCACGTCAGAGAAGTAACCATTTGAAGACAACACACTGTACACCTTTAGCAATTCATCAATCTTCCCGTGGCTAAGAAGATTCCTACTCAAGTTACTCAATGTCAGAAGAGTTGGCAAACTCCCTTTTCTAACAATGAAATTAAAAAAACCCAATGCAGAACAAGGATCAATGCTTGAAATGGATCCTATCAATGCATTCAAGACATCATCTTCAATAGGGAAATTGCCATCCACAATAACCTGGCCTAGTTCTTTTGCCTCACAAACCCGTCTCTCTGTAATCAAGTTCAAAATAAACTCTCTATAATCATTACTCCTCGGTGCCACCCCCAGTTTTCTCTTCATCTTCAAAACATTATTAACATCAACCACACTGCTTGTTGATCTATAAGCTTCAGCAACAATCCTATATGCCATAAAATCTGGTTTACAGCCCCTATTCCTCAACTCATTCAAAACCCACAAAGCCTCGCTTAATCTTGAAGCCTGACACAACCCATGAACAACTAAAACTGCAATTATCGAACCATTAATCAACGGATTACCCTTCTTAACCTGATCTAACATACTCAATGATGTAACCAAATCACCATTCCTACAAAACTTCCATAAAAACACACCGAACCCGAGAGTACTAAAAGCAACACCTCTTCTAGTCATTTCATCAAACAACTTCAATGCATTTTCAAAACACCCATCAGAAGCCGATGCAGCCAACAAAGAGTTGCAAGTCTTGGGCCCAATATCCAAAATCCGGGACTTGACCTCCTCGTTATTAAAAACCCAAAAAGCATTCTGGGTCTTCTTCCCCTGAAGCAAAGCATTAATAACAGAGCAAAAAATTGAAGAGTCGAGGGTTATTTTTTGGGTTCTAACTTGCTTCAAGAGAGATTCGATGGCGTTCAATTGGCGAGAAAGAGACAGAGATTTGAGGACTGATTGGTAAGTGAGCGAGGTGTGAGTGAAACCGGGTTGCTGAGAGGCCCAGTTGAAGAAACCAAGAGCCAGCCAGTGATGAGTCAGGAGATGGGGGTCGATGACTCGAGCCACGAGCAACGGACTCAGCGAGTCCCGGCAACCGAGTTTATGTAGAGTCTGCTCAAGCGATGGAGTCCATGAACGGGTAGGATATCCGTTGTTCAACGACGCGGTGATCAAGGCTCGACTTATCCGAGTTGCTAACTCGGTTGCCGCCGGCCTCATCGTCAATTCATGTAATTGCAAATTGCAATCCAGGCCCAAAAATCGACAAATATTATTATCAAACAGTAGCACTGAATACAGCGTAATCCGTTATACAGAATAATATTTAAAATGACATAAATAATAATTAGTATTACATAAATTTGAAATAAAAATATATTTTATTTTATATAATTTTATTGTATAATATTACATATTCTTTGATAAATATATTTATTATTATTATTATTAAAATTATTTTTGTTATCATTTTCTAATCAGATTGTATGTTTAGATTTAAGGTAAGGTATAAAAAAATTTACAAAAAAAAATTATTTAGTTGTTTTTAAAAATTAAAAATGAGTGAGAAATAAAATAAATATAAATTAAAATTTTTAGTTTAGATTTGATGAGAAAGTAAAGAGATTAAAATTTGATGCTTATATAAAAAAATTCTATCCCTTGATTTTATATAATAACACAAATAATGGAATCAAAAGATCCACACACACACTCCTCCACTCTTCCATACGGGTTGTCTGTGTCTTTAACCTTACCATTGCATGGTTTCTTGCTTGGAATGCACAATTCCTTTTTCAAGGAAAGGGGCGTTGTTGTAATTTTAGTAGTCAAAATTCAATAAAACAGTGAGACTGAAAACTATTGGGGCCCACATAAAACTTTTTCATTTGCATTTTCTCGTCTTTTTTTTTTTCTTATCCAAGTAACATAGCATAACAAAATTCTGTTTTCTTACCATTTACTTTTCTCTGCGGTTTTTATTTTTTTTTAATCTCTTTTTAAACGGGTCCAAAAGATCAGAACTACGTCGTCTTTAGGTTATAAGTGATAAAGTTGAATTCAAAATAATTTATTTTGGAGTCCTATATTTGAATTTTTTAATTTTAAATAAATTGATATTATTCTTTGCAATAAAATTTTTTAGCGAGTAATACAAAATTATTAAATAGATTATATCTATTAATATAATTATAGGCAAAGCCATGTAGCCACGTGGCCTCAAAGTGAGATAATGGATTTTCCTATCATTTATTACTTTCAAAGTATTATTGGCTGTCCCTGCCAGCCCAGCTTTCCATCTCTGCTGCCCCATGTTTGATGCTTTCTTTTCTCTGCGTATGTGGAAATCAGCTCACGTCTACTGACTGAATCCACTTTTGCTGACAAAACCATTAAAGATAAAGGTAATGTACTCTAAATATAAATATAAATATTAAGAATATAAATATTATTATTAAAAATATTTATTATTATTATAAAATTTATTATATTTTTAATATTTTAAGTTATATATTTAATATTAATTATTTATATAATATTTATTTTATTGTAATATATTAATTTAAATAAATAATAATATTATAATTTAAATTATTAATAATTAAAATAATTTTTAAAAATAATAATTATTTTAAAATAAAATTATATTATAATTATTAAATATTTAAAAGTATATTTACTTTATATAAACAATTAAATAAAAGATTCATACTTATAATTTTTATAAAATATATATGTTATAATATTTGTAAAAAGCAATATGTTTGAATTTTTTAAAAGTATATTATTATTATTATTTTAAAAAATAGATTTAGAATTTTATTTAAAAAATTAATTTTAAAAGATATGACTGAAATTTTTTTAATTATATTTTAGTTAAAAAATCCTTTTGGTTACGACAATGTAAGTTGAAACGCTCAGCGAAACAATGCTAACCTTGTTTTATGTTTGCATGTTCTCTGACATTCCCTCTTTCTTAGCTGGTTAATATAACATTTGGCGCCTTGGCTTTCGCCTTCTTCTCCAAACGTTTTTCTGTGGTATGTAAATGGATCGTCCCCCGAGTCCCGATCAAGTCTCTGGCAGAACAAGGGTAAACTCTTTTGTTTTTACGTTACTTTGGAGTGCTATGTGAGTGGACCCTCATAGCTTGTGTTCAGGAGTTTTGATTCGTTTGTAGCTTTTATTCATTTTGTTGATGCCTTCATGTTTCTCTGTTCTTCAAGAACACGGCTCCCAAATGGCATTTTTTTTTTTTTTAATTTGGGGAGGGGGGGTGGGGAGGGGGCGGGTTTCTTTTTTGTTCCCCCAATGGATTTGATTAATTTTCTCAGTGCTACTGAGAAAACTCATCAGAAAATATGGATTGAGATGAGACTGAAAGTAATTCTTTTGATAATAAGGCACATGTCAAAAGCACTGAGTGAGATCAAAGTTGCCTGCTTTAGTTGTTTGACCATACAATTTGTGCTTTTGACGTGATAATGTACAGGAGAAATGGAGGCATACGCTTACTGTGTCATTCCAAAACGTCGGTGTAGTTTATGGTCAATTGAGTACAGCTCCCTTGTATGTTTACGGGACAATTCCTGCTGAAGAGTTTAAATCAAAAGAAACTGCATATGAATACTTCTCTTTTATTTTCTGGACTCTGACCATTATATCTCTTGTCAAGTATGCACTTATAGTACTGAAGGCTGATAATGAAGGAGAGGGTAATGGCCTTATCTGCTATTAAATTTCTTTTTTTGTTTTTTGGTGCAAACAGAGAGCATTATTTACCTTCAACTAATTCTTGCAGGAGGACCTTTCGCTTTGTACTCGCTACTGTGCAGACATGCTAAAGTTGGTCTGCTTCCAAATGATACAAGTGCCAATGATGTTATGCATGATGAAGAGAAAAGCCCTTCCAAGGACAAAGTTGGATCAAGGGCCAGAAGGGAACTTGAATACCACCAGAGTATTCAGTATTTGATGATCATTTCAGCACTATTCGGGGCTTGCATGATAATTGGACTTGGGGTGCTTACTCCATCCATTTCTGGTTCGCATTCTGCTCATCTCTTAAGATATTTTGTTGTTGAAATTTTCACGACTTGATTAGCATTATTTTTCCCTTTTTGTGCATACATCGCATTTTCCTTTTTCTTTCCCCAAGTTGTGAGCTTATATGTAACATTGTCTCCTGTACCAGTCTTGTCAGCATCATCGGGGCTACAGCGGTTACTGTCGGAAACAAAATGTAAGAGTTAGCCGCAAGACTGGATGCCGGATACACAAAATGTTAAATACTTTGACATATTCTCTTGTTACCAATCTCAAATTGTGTTATGTGGTTTTCTCCAGATTCCAAACACCTGGAAACACAGCGATTGATGTCAAATGCTTTGAAAGAATGTAAGCTGCTGTTAATTTATATTTCTTGAATTCAGGCATAAAGAAATTGATTATTTTCCTCGGCTTCTTGTGTTTCCTATAGTAAGTATGACGCTGCTCATTAATAATGACCAATAAATTTAGTGATCTTTGCGCTCCACCTATTCTTGGTGCTCAATAAGACAAGCAGGGACTTCGATGGTCTTTGTGCGCCACTGCATTCGTGCACATCTCCAAGGACTTCCCTGACATAAATTGTAGCTAGGCTAGTATTAGAAAGGCATAGGAATGAACAAAGCTCGTTACATGCTTGGGTCATTGATGATGAAAATTTCCTCTTAGAGCAGTCATGGATTGCCTAGATAATTGCTTTCAGAATGAGTCCTGAGTGTACTTGGAGAAGAAGACTATGTCGAAAGATTAAACAAACGGTAATGTTTTCTAGTATGTAAAAGCAGGACAAGAAGAAATATTTCTTTCTGAAAGATGAAGAGGCATCGGAAGGGACCTCTGGTTATATAGTTTCTTCCCTGGGAAGGAGATTTGAGCATTTTTAGCAACCTGCTATTTGCATCTTCTCAATGGGTTTCCTGTCACCTATTGGTTATGGAACTGGGTGGAACCTGGCATAAGTATCTTTCTTAGGTAGATGTGAAATTTTGGCCTTGTGCTTCACTTAATGCATGTCGAGAACCTTACATATGTAATCAAGATATTCAGTTTATTTAACATCAAATGTGCCTCATTAGATATATGAAATGGTATATTTAGAAATCTGATCCTTTAGTTTTGTTTAAGGATAGTACTACTGACTTGCTGAGTCCTATCAATGTTCATTTTTTTCAGACATACCAGTCCCATTTGCGTGTGCCATATTAGTATGCCTCTTCATGCTGCAGCACTTTGGGACACGTAACGTTGGGTTTATGTTTGCTCCAATTGTCATTTTATGGCTTTTGTTCATCAGTGGAGTGGGTCTATACAATATTATCCATATGGACCCCAAAATTATGGCTGCGATCAGCCCAGAATACATATACAGGTTTGTAAAATCTGCTGACAAAAAGAGCTGGAGATCAATGGGTAGCATTCTTCTCTGCGCAGCAGGTAAGTTTTTGTGGTCTGAACTGGTAGTTGCATTAAACTGGCCTATCAACAAGGTCCTATTTGTTGAAATGTTGAAATCTTCTTATTAGCTAGTCTAACTACACTCAGACTTTTTGTTCTTTGCAGGATCAGAGGCAATGTTTGCTGATCTGGGTCATTTCTCAAAGAAGTCAATTAAGGTTTTGTCTCTATTGCTCGAGTACCAAGTCTGATATAGAAAAAGGATGCTCAGCCTCTCTGATGTGTTTCTTCTGCAGATGACATTCTTTTTCTTGATATATCCACTTATACTTTTATGCTATGCTGGCCAAGCTGCTTTTATCTCAAAAAACTTGCATGCCCATGAAGATTTTAATCATCTGAGCAGATCAGTGCCAAGTAGATTGTCTACTTGCTTTCCCATTTGAGTGGTGGAAGGTTCACCCAGGTACTATGTTTCTGACTTGAAATATTGCTTGGCATATCCAGGGCATCTTCATCATGTCTTTGTATTGTTGTCTCTGCTTGTATCGATTGTTGGAAGCCAAGCAACAATAACAGGCAGCTTCTCCATCGTAAACCAATGCCTTGCACTTGGCTATTTTCCCAGAGTAAAAGTTATGCACATGTCAAATGAGCGACATGGACAGGTTTATGTTCCAGATGTCAACTGGTTACTGATGCTCCTCAGCCTCATCGTAACTATTGCTTTTCATAGCATAGAGAAAATCGCAAGCGCAACAGGTATTGTTTCTAGTCAATATCTATCCTTTTCTTCTTTTCTCTACGGGAGGATTTTGTGCTACTGAACATGAAGATTGTGAATCATGCATCAGACAATAGAATTCACATTATTTTATATTTTATTGATTCAGTTTCCTCTGTACAACTAGTAGCTGTGGGTAATTTTCAAATTATTGGAACATTATTACCATATTATATATGCCTGAAAAAAAAAAGAGCTACTTCAGAGATGTTGTCTTATATGAGGAATAATATTGTTCACATGAACCCTATACTGGTTAAATCTTCTACAGGTTTGGCAATGGTTTCTGGTATGCTGGTTACAACATTTCAGATGTCTCTTGTGATTGCTCTATACTGGGAGAAAAAATTGTATGTACCTGGATGCTTCTTATTGTTCTTTGGTTTTGTCGAGGGGGTGTATCTATCAGCCTGTATGTTGAGTTTTCACAAAGGGGCCTGGTATCTTATTCTTTTATTGGCATTGTCACTCACAATTATGTTTGCATGGCATTATGGAACCAAGAAGAAATACGAGTTTGACTTACAGAACAAAGTGTCCACTGAATGGCTTACTGACCTCAGCCCTGGGCTAGGAGTTTCACGAGTACCTGGAATTGGCTTCATCTACACTGATATAGAAACTGGAATTCCTGCTTTCTTCTAACATTTCATTGTGAACCTTCCTGCATTCCATCAAGTGCTGATTTTTGTTTCCTTCAAACCTCTCCCAGTGCCTCATGTGCACCCAAGTCAGCAGCATCTTGTAGGCAGGGTTGGTGCCAAAGACTACAGAATCTACCGATGCATTGTGAGATATGGTTACTGCGATCATGTTAGAGATACAGACGATTTTGAGGAAAAGATCATCCATTCAATCGGAGAGTTCATTTCACTGGAGGAAAATGATCCTGAATCCCTGACTTCCCATGAAGGAAGAATGATAATCATTGGGCAGTCATCAACCGAGGGAGATGTTTTGATTCCTCTACATGACACTCAGTTGACAGCAGGGTCTGCAAACACTTCTAACAATGAAATTCAGGCCAGTGCAGCAAGCGATTCGATCCAAAGAGGAAATATTCCTGGTCCTGTCAAGAGAAGAAAGGTGAGGTTTATGTTGCCTGCAAATAGTCCTAGAATGAGAGAGTCTGTGAAGGAGGAGCTGCAACAACTGGTTGATGCCAGGGAGAGTGGCACTGCATATATCCTAGGCCAGTCACATTTAGCAGTCCGCAACAGCACAAACATTTTCAAGAGATTCCTGATCAAGACTTATGTTTTTCTCGACAAAAACTGCAGAGAGCCTCCAGTGGCACTCAACATTCCTCATGCTGCCCTTCTGGAGGTGGGTATGGTGTATACTATATAACCTGGCTGCTCACAAAAAAGGAAAAAACCTTCCCATAAGTACTCTGCTTATTGACTTATAGCGAAAGAAAGAAAAACAGAAAAGAGAGAAAACAATAGAATAAGTTATAAACAAACATGCAGAGAAACGACTGGCATTTTTGAGAAATTGCTGTAAGGTTAAAAGCATAATGTGCATTTAGTTCCTATAAATCTTAACTTAATTCTTGCACAGTTCAATCATTGAACATGTGTTTTTTGGATATATTAACAACCCAAAAATTAGAAGTCTCTGGTTTCTCCAAATATTAGAAGTCTAATGTTGTGTCATTTCAATGATTAAGAATGTAAATTTTTATTTTTAAATTTTTAAATTTTAATATAGTATGAGATTTGTGAGAATAAAAAAAAAATAAAAATATTATATTATTTACAGTTCAATAAGCTTCATATTAAAAAAAAAAAAAATCTAATGTTGTTGAATTAAAAAGAAAAAAAAAAGTCTAATGTTGTGTTTTGTAAGAAAGAATGAGAAAAAAGAATTTTGTGGAAGGGTGAAAAAGAGGATCATTCATCGTTGTCCATCTCAGCTCACGACCTTCCTTTTCCTTTCTTTCTCTCTTGGCGGCCAGCAGAGCCTAAAGATTGTAAGGGCTAATTAACAAAATGGGTCAAAAAAAAAAAAAAAAGATTAAGCATTTTTTTTGGGGGGGGGGGGGGGGGATTGTATTGATATTATTAATGCAGGCATTTAGTATTATTATACATAAAATTCCACCTCCATCGAAGACATTGCTATCTTAGAGAGCTTATGAATGATTTCTTCGTTGTAGTTTGACCCTAATATTCAAAGCTTAGTATACATGAAATATATTTTGCTAGTTAATGCAAGTAATTTTGCAACGGTCACACACGAAACAATAAAATATAAAAAATCAGTGTTATTTTTTTTATTATTATTATTAGGCATTCAAAGCTAATTAACAAAATAAAAGAAGTGAGTTGACACTATCATGTCCATTGGTCATATTTATAATTGTTATTATTAATTATAACTAAATATCAAATTAGTATAAACATTCAATTAATATCATTATTATAATGTAACAAAATTTTTTAACCTTAAATTTGTTTAACATTTTTATTAAGGGAAAGTATTAGTAAAATTATTACTCAATATAACAATAAAATTGAAAAGTAAATTTTTTATAAGAAAATTAAATCAAGATATTAATATATAATTTTTAATTTAAATTTATATTAATATTTTTTTTCCTGTCAACAAAATATATTGGCAAAATTGTTGATAATTTTATCATCTTTTAGCCCAAGATTTTTGTAGTAAACGATGGCATCACGCATGACGGAGGGTTAGAAAGGTGTGCTGATGTTCGTGCATCCACGGGACACCAGGAAGCATCTCTCCTCTCATGTGTACTGTAGCCTTTTTAATAAAGTCTTTTGTTTTTTTGACAGTGATATATGCTGAATCACCACTCCAATCATTCACTCCCGCTTTACAGATACATCCCCCCTTCGGTCGAACGTGCCCCGAAACATCTACTTGGCCTGATGAGATGGCGTGATGGGAGAGGTTTTTTTTTTTTTTTTTTTTTTTTTTTTTTCTTTAAAAAAACGTGTATAAATAAGTGCAGAACTATGTATTTGGACTATATTTTTGTTCCTTCATTTTTATTTTATGTGGCAAATTTCAATTATGTCTGTTACAATAATAAAAAATATATATAATATTTATATACAAATAAACTTGACTATAATATATATATACATATAATTATGTATTTAATATTAGATTTATCCTTATTCTTCTAAATTTAATTTCAATTACGGTCCTTGATAAAGACTAAACCGATCGACCTTTGAAGGTTGCTTTATAGAGGAGACTCATTGCTGAACGATCAGCTTTTGTCTATTTTTTTTTTTTTTTTCCAACTCTCCCCAACAAACCCAACAAAAAAATGGAAAAAAGGGCCATGGGGCCCTTTTGCAACTTGGCTGTTAGCTATTACAAATCAATATTGGATTGGTTGGATATGTTTCGTCCCTTTCGGAATCTACTTCGAACCAACCCTATTAATGGATTAACGCAATCATTAAACACTTGCTTAGACTATTCAAATTACCGACAGGGAAAGGGCGGTTCTATCACTTTGTTTCTTGGAAGCGACAAGTGGGCCATGGTTGACACATAACATTTTGTCTTTTCTATCAGCGTAATTAATAAACTGCATTCAATTATTTCTAATATTATATCTTAATCCCATCTTAATCCATGGGTGCCGTCCAACCACTGGTTAGTCACAGTCTTTTTTTTTTTTTTTTTTTTCAAAAAAAGAAACTCCGCATTTTAAACAAAATACATTATGTATTTTTGAAAATATATCGTAATATAAAAAAATATATTACATTCTCTAAAAAAAAATCATACTTTTTTTTAGAGTTACAGTACATAAGATTTTACAAAAGCTAAATAGTACTGCATTTTCAACAAAATATATTTTACTTTATAAAAAATATTTTGTTGTAAAAAAAACTACATTTTATTAAAAATTTACTTCATTTCTCTAAATAATAATAAATAAATAAATAAAATTATACACTCTTTCAAATCACGCTATCACGTAATAAAATTTTATCTCTAATTGTTAGATTTATAGTACTTAATATTGAAAGAGACATTTATTTATATTTTTTGAGTTTAGATATCTCCGAAACCGCAATGAACTGATAAGCACGAAATGATCGATTATAATTCGGAATTTGCTGCTTATTTATATTCTTAATGACAATGTTATTAGTTTTAATTTCGCTTATTACAGGGGCTGTGGCCCAAATATCTTAAGCTGGGGAGGGTGGCCGCGCGGGTGTGGGTGTGGGGAGTGGATGGCGGAGGGGGGAAATGCTACGGTAAATTCCTCAAGTAAAAGGTAAGAAGTGATCTCCTTTTTCAACAAATGCAATTGGCTTAGATCTTAGAACAACATTTTGGGAAGTGAAAATAAATGCAATTTTTTTTCTTTTGTTGACAAAGTAATTAAACAATCAAAACCAAATAAAGTTCAGAAAAAAAAAATACTGAGTAAGTAATTTGAGTAAATAATTGATTAATTATTTATTTGTTTGTTAAAAAATAATTTGTTTATAAAAAATATTTATTAATAAAAATTTATATAACAAATAAATTTTTTTATTATTTAAATATACTTATATTATTAAAAAATATTTTATTAATTTTATTTATTGTAAAAAAAATTAAAATGACCAAATAAAAACTTTTTATTACAAATTAATTATTATTTTATATAAAAATATAAAAAAATACTTAATTTTTTATAATATAAAATATATTTTAATATTAAATAATTTAAAAATTTTATTATAATGATAATAAAAATTAATAAATATATAATAATAATAATAATAATAATAATAGCAACATATTATTGACAAAATTAGTAATAATTTGAAAGTAATTTTCTTTTTATGGTAAACTCGGTCTCTTCTTCACTTGTCTTAACTTATGCAAAAGAAAAAAAAAATCATTTGGTTGGAGTAAACTTTTTTAAAAAGACTATTAAAAAATTATTTTTTGTTTATTAATCTTCTTCGGTTTATCCAATAATTTTAAAAAAAAAAAAAAAAAAAAACTCTCCGATCAAATCTGCCTGGAGGAGATAAATGCAAATTTACGTTGAGGTTAGCGTTGCCAACATAGAGCAAATTGGACATAGAGCTAATGCTTAATTTGTTATATCATAAGCAGACCCCAATGGAGATAAACCATGGAAAATCTTCTACTTGTGGCATAATTTCTTTATTATTTTTTTGATAAGATAATTTCTTGAATTGGATTGATTAAAGTAAAGATTGTACTAGACGATTAAGTTAGGATTTTAATAAATTTATAAATTTTGAATTAAGTAATTCAAGGTTTTGCCATGAAAAATAAGCCAGGCAGACTCGGAGCTTCCCCAGCCATGAAAGGAAGACTTGGTTCCCTCACTTTCAAATTTCAGCTGGTATCGTTACACAGAATGTACAGAGACGAAAGTGAAAAATTTTCCCTCCGGGCTGGCCTAATGCACAAAAGTAACTCGAAATTGATTTGTGGCTTGCAAGTTATCTCGGGTCGAATCGGGTGTCACAAGCCGGATCCCGGATCGTTGGTGTTGCATATGAAAGGGTGCGACAACAGCTGAGCAGCCGTCCACCTCATATTCGAGTCCTTTTGCAAGCAGCACTTAACAAAGCTTCTAAACACGTCAGACGCATCCTCCGGCAAGCTCGGCGGCTCTCCGAAACATATAGCGCACATGAGGGTGGCCCAGTCGGGTCTTTGACCCGGATGCAGGAGTGGAAAGTGACCCAGATAGAGCTCCAATAAAGTGAGTCCCAAACCCCATATATCGCCGGCATAGCCGTTGTAATTGCCGCCGTGGGTATCTGGGTCGAACCTCTCCGGACTCATGTAAGCACAAGTACCCACGTAGGAATTGCAGGCGTCCAAAGTCCGGCACATGATTTTGCTGACGCCGAAGTCGGCGATCTTGACTTCCATCTTGTTGTTCACCAACAAATTGGACGGCTTGATGTCGCGGTGCATGATCTTCTGGCCGTGCAAATAGTTCAGGCCGTTGAGAACCTGACGCGCCACATGGGCGAGATTGGCCTCGGAGAAGGAGAACGGGCAAGCGCCCGTACCCTTCAATTTTTGCTGCAAAAGGCAATCGAGCGTCCCCAAATCCATGTACTCCATCAATATAGCAATATCTCCGGAGGGCTTCTCGTAGATTCCGTGGCACTGAACAGTGTAAGGAGAGTCGGTGCGGCGGAGGATTTCCATTTCCCGGAAGAGTTGGCGGCGGACGAGGGGGTCGCTGTCGCCGTGGACGACTTTCAGCGCATAAACTTGGGACGTCTTTTTGTGGCGAACTTTATAGACTGTGCCGCCGTTTCCGTGGCCCAGAACGTTGATCTTCTCGAGGTCGTTGCAGGAGAAGGCGGCTGCGGAATTGTTGTTGGCCCAAGTTGAGGAGGTCGGGGGAAGTGGCGGAGCAAAGCGAGGGCGGCGCTCGGAGAGTTCTGGAAGAGGGAGTCGGAGGTTTAGCTGGCGGCGCTCACGGACAACTGCCATAGACGGAGGGAGGCGGCGGTTGGTCGATTGTTATTTTCGAGTACGAAGGCGAGCCGATACTCGAGAGTCTGGGACTTTTATACACACACACACACACGAGTAGAAGAAGAAAAAGCAAGGAGAAGAAGGAGGGTGGAAGGAAGGAGAGAGGGGATCGGTGGGGTCCACTTGGGTTGCCAGCTGCCACCCTTGCGTTTTTCAGTGGATCGCTTGCCATTTGTTTAATCGGACCATTCATTCGTTATCCCCACGTGATAGATAGCTATGTTGCTCCTTTCTAACTTTTTCTCCCTCTTCTTTTTTTTTTTAAATTGTACGATTCTTTATATTGGCAAAAATTCATGTATAATATATGGTTTGATCTATTATAGATATGATTGATTTAAATTTGAGGCCCTCCATGTCCCGATTTGTCCCACTTGATACAAGCTACAAATTGTCTTTTTTTTTTTTTTTTTACTAAAAAATACAAATTGTTTTTTATACAAATTTATTATTCTTAAATTATCGTTGATGTCTTTTTTGTTTTTTTTTTAACCTTCATTTACGGCTGATTTTTCACCAAACTTAAAAAAAACAAAGTTTAAACTTAATTTATTATGCAAAATTTATATTAGAACATTGCTTGCTCATAATATCAAAAGGAGTTGCAATGATACTTCCTCTTTTTGTCGTACATTGATCCCATTTTTTATACCACGTGATTGTATTCAGAATGCCTGTCAGCATTTCCAATTAAAAGTAAAAACCCATGTTGTGAACCTGAAAAAACAAAAAAAAAAAAAAAAACAGTTACAAAATAGGCAACCGTTGGTGGACGTTCGGCAGGATGAATAATTTTCCAAATCCAAAACAAGGTGGCAATGACTTTTGCCATGTTCCGTGTCATATTTTATTACACCAACACAATTAAAAAAATAAAATAAAACAATCCACGTTTTCCATGTAAATTTCATAAAGTTCAATATGGATACAATCGCAGCAATTAAAGAGAGAATCAACAACACAAAATGCAGTCAGCAGCCTATTATCTTTTGCTTTATTTTATTTTTTTTATTTATCCGTTTTTTTTTTTTTTAATATTTGAGAGCCCTAGCAATCAAGTTTCCCGTTTTAAATGCAGTGATTTGGTTAGCGTTGATTTTCATTAGAACTCTGCCATTAGTTAGATTACCCTTTTAATAACATTGCAATAATGAATTTTAAGAATAGGGAAATTATTTAAGATATTACATACGTTAATAACGACGAGAACTTGGTGGACCAAACACAACGTGCAAGTGTGCCACATGGGCGGTCCATAGTATTTAATGAATGAGATCTGCATTTCAGACTCTCAAGTTGGCCTAGTTGAGAACTTGATGTGGGGTTGGATGAATCCAGTGAACTTGGGCAGTAATCTAATCCAAAATAAACCATCATTAAAATGTTATGTCTTAATCCCTGCATGACTGTAATTTACCTGATTTCATTTTTTTTTAAACCCAAAATTAATAATTCAGATAAATTTACTATTAGATTAGGTGAATAATGGGATTAATTGGCCAAGTTTGGTGTTCACTGGCTGCACTTAATCTAATATTCTTCTTTAAAGGTGAACCACCTGTTTTTTTTTACCAAAAACGAAAATCTTGTAAAATTCTACGGAACACTATTATATTTCTGAGCCGTTTTAGTGTTTTTAGTGTTCGCATCGCACCTTTATTCAAATTTAAGATCATTTACTTGATTTTTTTAAAAATAATTTAGTAATTAAATTGCTGGAAACTTGGAGGTTTCAGACATTTTCGCTTAGCTAGTTACCATAAAAGGATAAAAGACTTTTGCTAGTCAATTGCACTGGTCCATATATATAAATAAGTCCAATAATTGATCCGAAGTGTTCATAATTTACGCTAGGTTACAACGAGTTAGTGGGCTTAAAAAGGATTTTTTTTTTTTTTAAAAGCTTGCATAAAATAGTTTTATGCTCCATTTTTAAAAATTCCAAAATATCCTTTAAAGAGCAAAAGGACACAGTAAGCTTCCACTTAAGTCAGCTGAGACTAATAATTGAGAAGAAATAATAATAAAAAAAATAAGTGATCCACGTTAAGGTGGGCATGACTCTATCGAGGATGGCGACAAAATCATGCCGGCTACGGGCATCTCGTGGATAGATCAGAAATTCAGAATCGCAATGTAATCTTTTTTTTTTTTTTTTTTTTGCGAAATTTGCTATAAATGCTTGTCATATAAATATATTATGTTTGATTTAAATTATATTACGTCATATTTTGAATGCTTATGTGTTTTACATTTTAAATTTTTATTTAGTAATAAAGTTATTTAATTATAAATTTATTATTTTAAAACTAGCGTTAAATTAGTGACCCACTAACTAATCCAACGACTCAATAATCCTATTTATTAGTTGGTGACTGAACCTGATCTGATAATAATTATCACTCATTAAGTAATGCTTTTAATAATAAATAACTTTAATTTTGAGAGTACGATTTATAATTGTTACATAAGTTTGTATTTTCAATTAAATTTTATGTTATTTACCTGATATCTTAAACAGCAAAATAAATTTATTTTGTCAAAAGAAAAAGTCAAGCTTAACCAGCTACAATGATGCAGTTACACCCTGGCAGCTTCTTGCTAAGGGGAGTTTTCATTCTTTTTTTATTATTATTATTATTATTTTCAATTTTTGGATTGGTCTGAAATAATAGAGTAGCCATACACCCTTGCAGCTTCTTGCTAAGGGAAGTCTGCACGAAACATCCGTAGCTTTTTTGCAATTTCATTTTTTTTTTAAAAAAAAAAATTTGGATTGGTATGGAATAATAGAATAGCTTTTTTCAATCCGTGATTTTGTTTTTGTTTTTTCTTCCAAATTGTTTAATATTTTTATTTTCTCTAATTCTATTTAAGTGAAATTGCCAAAATATGTATATTTGCTTTGTAGATCCCAGCTTACTCCCCTGAGTCTGAGTGCGTTGGGCCTGAGGGGATGAGCAAAAATTTAAATAAAAGTGAGAAGGCCGAGGTTGAAATACAACCACATTTATGATGCCCATGGCCAAATTAGTTGAAAATATAAACAAAAATTATGAGCGTAATTTCTTTTTTCTTTTTGTTTTTTCAAATTGTGACTCCTCAAGTCAAGATTGAATTTACATATACAAGAAATAATATTTAAATAATATAATAAATTATTTTAAAAAATAAATCTAAACTTGAATGCAATTATATTAAGGATTTGGGATCCAACCTAACCTCTGTGCATATTGAGGGCCTTAATATAACCTTAATTTCGTTGGGCCAGACCTAGCTCGTTTAATGATTAATATATGGGCTTTTTCCGAACCTATATTCCCTCAATCGAACGATACAAAAAGCCCAAGCTTAGCAACAATAACCCGGAAACTTCCAGAACGCAGAATAAATCAAAAAAAAAAAAACCTTGCTGCTTAAGGAAGAAAAGAATCAGAGAAAATATCAAGTAATATTTTAAGTTATAATGTTAAATGTTAAAAAAATAATAAATTTATTTATCAAAAAAATTTGATAATTTTTTATTTAATAAAATTATTTATAAAAAAATAATATTTTGTGATATATATATATATTTAACATTAATTATATTTTAAAGTGAGAAAAAACTCGTTGGATTCTTCGGTGAAAATCAATTTAGAAGGCGAAGGCGAAGCCGAAGAGAGGTGAAAGCTTGAATAGTTAGTGGGGGAGAAAAATGGCGTTGCAGTGGATGATACTGACGTACGTGGTGGCGGCGGAGGCGGTCTTAGCGGCGCTGTTAACTATACCGTCGCCGAAGGTGTTGAAGTACCGATTGGTCTCCCTCGTCTCGCTCCTTCTCCAACCGGCTCTTTTCATTGTTCCCTTCGCTGGTTTTCAGCTTCTAGGTCTGGCTTTTCACCTTTTATTATGTCTTTTCTTGATTGAAATTGGAAATGGAATATTTGAAATTGCAGAATGAGCTTGCTTTTTCTTCGTCTTTTATCTTTCGTCTATTTATTTATTTATTTATAATTCCATTTCTTTCTCTTTTTTGTATGTTTACAGATATTTATTGGAAGAATGAGCACCGTCTGATGTGCACATCTGAGATCTGTACGGCTGCTGAAAGGGATCGCTATGAGAAATCTGTGAGTTCGTTGATCTGATTACTTTATAAAGTCTTCTTCTTCTTCTTCTCCTTGTTGAACCAAATCATATATACAAGTTTGTGCGTGCGTGCGGGCTCTATCAACTGTTTGTGTCTCTGCATAGGGTATTATGTTTATGTGGTCTGGTCTGCTTTTTCTGTTCGTGGTGGAAATCGCTAAAGCTGGAACCTTTTTTTTTTTTTTTAATTCTTCCAAACTAAGAAGATATAATATGTGCATTATTGAGAAGATAATTTTTTGAAGATTCAAGTCATTGCATTTGTATTCTTTCAATAGGTTAGCCGACCTAAGAGATGGAGAAGACTTGTATGCATATATTGGAACCGTTTTCATAATGAACATTGGATTTTATTTTTTCGCCATTTTTTTTTCCTCTCTGGCTTTCTCCATCTCCCTTTCTGAAAATAGATTTAACATAAGGATTGCCCAGAAGAAACTCCACATTCACGAGTATTGACGCAAGAATTAGACAAGCCAATGAAACCTTATCTCCTTCCCCTTTTGCTTTCCATACCCTTTTCCCAGCTTTTTTTGGACGGAGGGGTGTTCCCATGGAACTAGTCACTTTTAGATAGGATGTGATTCAGTTGTGTGATCATTGGTGATGTGCATGCTTAAATTTTTGGTTGCCTCACATGGAACATTCTAACTCAACTCAAATTTGATATGTGAAGCCTTATTTGTAAATCATATCTTTCCTCCATTTGCTTTTTATTTTAAACACAAAAGCCTAGAACATAAAATTTCCTAGTGATCCCTTCATTACGACATTGTTAAGCATCAAAGTTTCAAATAAGCTGTTGTAAGATTGATGCCTAGCAATCGGCGTGTGGCATACACATTTGAGTTGAAAGTGGATTTGTATAGCTATATATGGGAGGCCACACTGATGCCATTACTTCAATGGCTACCTCCAACTTACAAGCTTATGTGGAGATAAAAAGTTCATCCACCTCTTAGTTTTTTTACTATTCCAACTTATAGTGTTAATTGTTTTGAATTGGTTGTCTCACTACTTAAGTGTACTATGCAGATCTATAAAGCTCAAAGGAATGTGATCCTCTGTGCTTCTGCTTGTCTTCTTTATTGGTATGTTGCCGCTGTTATAACAATTTTTTTTTTCTTAATTTTAATTAAAGCTTGTTTAGACATCATCTGCATTGTTTATTATAGTTTCTTTGCTCAATTTGCTGCCCAAATAGATAATGGCTCAGTCCATGTCCAATTCACTCTCTCCCTCTTGGCCCCCCTTTCCCTACCTACTTTTTTCTCCTTTCCTTCTTTATGCAATTGTTCCCTTTTCATTTTACTGATCTACTTGCAATCCATTTCCTCCCCCCTGTGTCCCCCTCCCACCATAACGGCACTTTGCCTTTTACCTTGACCTTCAACACCTCAAACTCTGTTCTTCAAATCTTCCCCTTGCTTTGTTTATCTCTCCCTTTATGTTTACTCTATGCATATTGGTTGCTTTCTTCTTTGACTCCTGTGTGGATTTAATGATGATATAGTTAAAGCCATGGCTTGGATTGATCAGTTTTGTTTTGCTTTAAATATTTTTGTCCAACAGTGGGCTGTTTTTATTGTTTTAGATGAACATGAAGGGTTAGCTTTGATTTTGCTTTATTGTGGACTTTGTGACAGTTTTTTTTTTTTTTTTTCTCTGGTTTCTGTTTTAAAATAATCATATAAATTGTAAGCCATTGTCATTTTTGCCATTGTAACCATTGTCTACAATTGTCTATTTGGATGACAGTAGATATATTTTCTTCAAAATTCAAATCAAAATGCATTAAGTTTGGCGTCCAAATCAAATTGTTCGAGTTGTCATTCGAAATGATCTACTAACAGGTTCTTTAATGCCTTTTGCTGATATTTCTGTGCATTAACTAAATATAAAACTGCATACGTAGGTGTGTCTATCGGATATGCAAATATCACAAGGAGATCCAGAGTTTGGAGGAAGTGGAGAAGAGGTACAAGAACCAATAGATTCTTTGTGGCTACTGATATTTAGTCGCAGAGAAGTAATCTTGTACCGATGAAGGAAAATAATACTTGATATAAACGTGGAGATGATGCCATGTTATATGAATTTAACGTGCGAGTGTATACCTTGTTCCTGTGACTGTCTTTGCAATGGACCTTAGCTGATACATTATTTTGTATTTACATGGAAGGTCCAGAATCAACATGACTCTTTTAGAAATCTGGGAATTTGTATTCTTATTTTTTTTTTGGCTGTTGCTTTAATTTTATGACGAATCTCAGCATATAATCTGATGGTATGATTAAAGAGATGTTATAGTGCACAAGAATCTTTATTTGTGGGATTTAGAGAAAAGTTGGATTCATGCGACCTTACTTTTATTTTTATAAAAAATTAATATTTGTGATTCGAACTTAAAAATTCCGAGCCGTTCTAATGCCGTAGTCTTAAAATGGGGCATAAAGCGGGGCAATCTGGTGCAAGTATAATCCTAAAGGTTGGTTTATTTTTATTCTCTCTAGATCTCAAATTTCTGTGGGACATTGCAGGAGAAAACAATAGGAGGCTGTGGAGTGGCGCATGATGTTAATACCAAAGGGGAATTGTGTCATCCGCAAAGTAATTATTAAGAAAAAATGTTCTTCCTTAAACGTCTGTAAGCTTAGCTGTAAATCATGAGCGATAAAAAAAATATTATCTAATAACAACAATAATAAAATAAAATCACGCCATGATAAACTAAGAAAGAGATGTAAACGGCTTATTGTAGGACCAGAGATCGTTTTTATTTTTTTATTTTTTTTTTTTGTGGGAACATTGAATATTTAACCTCTTGGATAAAGAATATTTATTATTTAAGTACGGTCAAATTCAAACTTGCTTTTTTTTTTATTATTATTATTTTAACTTATTTTTTTTGGTATTAATAAATATGAAATTCTGTACGGTGCGTCTCAAATACCTTAATTTTATTCACTTTATTAGGGCGAGCGTCGCCGCAATGACTCAAACATAAGACTATGAAAGGAGAGACTTTATTGGATTATTGAATAAACTCCTGTGTTGAAGTGGTGAATCATAAATGATTTAAATAATATCGACAGATGTATTAGACATATTCAAATGTCTCCTTCTTCGGTGTTGGTTGGTGCATAGTTGTCACTTTGTTTGAATGGGTGTGTTAAGCTTGTAATGTACAATCTATGTTCGTAGAATATGTGTACAAATGTTACGGCTACAAGGTTTGCTCGGGCATCGCACAACGAATTGAAGAAAAAAAAAAATGGTTCCGAGATGAAAGGAACGGTAGATTATTGGCATTGAATTGAATTAATTTATGGAATCAGTCTTGTAGATTGAAATCAAAATGTTGACCTGTCAAGAACATTCAACCTTTCGTTTGAAGGCATAATTTCCGGCACATTCGGCACCTGTTGCTACTTGGTAGGAACGAAACATACCTTGAATGCACCGGCTATTATGCTTGTTGAATATGTCAACAGCGTGTCCTTGGCAGAGAACATTAATAAGGCAAAGACCAACAGACCATTTCGCCAATTTTGCTCCCGTTTGTTCTTGGTATCCCGTCAAATTTCTAGTCTCCTTTCAACCCTTTGGTTGTTTCCTTGCAGAAATGTTAAATGCTTGTGATCTTTGTTAATCATAATAATTATAAAAATATCAAATGAGATCGCATCTTCAAGTCAACATGATGATGACACCGCCAAAATATTACTATTGATGATATAAGTTTTTTCTTCTTTCTCTTCTTCTTCTTCTAGCCACCTGAATCATGTACAACTTCTCTCCATTGTGTAGAGTTATGAAGAATTTACTGGAAAAGGTTGTGTACTAATTCGTCAAAAATTACAATGACTATACCCAACGTTTATCGCTAAATCTATTTAAGCAATCACCCAAAAAAGCTAAAAAAAAAGGAATATTGGCAAAGAATGTTTTCAAGTATTTGTTTTTTGAATTTGCATATATGGTTTCAAAATGATCGTTGTAGACTCTTGAAATCTGCGGACTCGATGCATTCTAATCCAGCTCTGTAAGGGTTCAATAGTTTCAACAGCTCAGTTGCCTTCTCCTTTGTTTCATCACCACATCCAAGCTGCAAAAGCAGAACCAGCTTCTGAAAAGCACCAACTTGAACGGCCTCAACCAGAACCCTCTCTGCTTCAGGCTTCTCATTCTCGCATCTGCTTAGCTTCCAAATCGCCGAAACTGAATATTCGGATGCTAAATCCGATACCCTCAAAATTTTCTTCACCAGAACCGGCACTGCGATAGCATTGTTATAAGCCTCTCGCATCCCTTCTTCACCATCACAGAGCTTGTCAATAACACCCAATGCTCTCTCGCTTGTGCTCCTTTCGGCGTCGACAATGACTTCTAGCAGTAAAGAAAGCAAGCCCATTTTGACGAATTCTGATTTGATGCTGGCAGAGGGAGAAGCTGATGAAACTAGATAGAAAATCAGCATAAGAGAAGACTTGGTGATTGTCGGGCAAATTGGGTCTTTAATTAAGGTAAAAAGAACCTCATTAACTCCTTGGATAGACGCCAATGATTCTACAAGTTGCTGATTGTTTGCAGCAAGAAGCTCCTTTAACGTCAGGATGGAATTCTGCTTGGCTGAAATATTGAAATCTGTGTGTTTCAAGAACTCCACCAAGCAGCCTAAAGAATTCTGTGATCCAAGTTGCTTTTGGGCTTCCAAATCAAGAGGAAACATCCAAGTTATTGCAGACAAGGTTTCCTCCAGAACGCCGGCATTTCTCTGGAAAGAATCCGTTGCAAATTCATGGAAGGCAGCCGCCAATGCAGCACTTGCTCCATTTGCAACGATGCAACGCCTGTTGCGCTCGCTTTCATTCCCCCATTTCTTTATCTTTCTAACCAAATTCAAGCACCCCAATTGATCCAAACTCTTTGCTGAAGCAGCAACGTTGAAAAGGACCTCCGAGACCTGAATTGGGGAGACAGGAATTCTCGGTGTTGGAATCCTTTCGACCCCATAATCCCGATTCTCGACGCACCACTCTTGAATCATTTTCCTGAGAGTATGGTTAGGAACCTGATCAAAACTGTGGAGAACTTGATTGGTTACAGGGCACGTAAAGTTGCCACCTTCAAGCCACGTCTCAATGCTCTCCCGATCATACGTGACCCCAGATGACAAAGTCACTGGATCTTTCATTAGATCAAGAGATACCGGACAAAGAAAATGGTTTGGGATGATCAAGTTCTTCAAATGGGCATCCTTTTCTTTCCTTTTGCGAGCATTGTATCCGCCAGTTTTCTTTTTCCAACCAAAAACCATTTTTTCTTACGTTCCGAATGAGTTGATTACAGAATCAAAAACCGAGACTTTGGAGCTATATGTGATCTATGTAAAAGCATCCCCATATATACACATATATATATAGTTGGGCACAATTTGATGGGTCAAAGTTTGGACCGTACTGTAGTAAAAGAAGCGAAAACAAAGGATTGAAGGGATTTAATAAATAACTATGAACGATTCAATTTCAAGAGAAGCGTTCAAATTGAAGAGTGGGAGGGGAGGCAGGGCGAGGGGTTTTTTGAACGTTGAACGTTGAACAGGCCAGAAGTTTTAATCTTATATACGCATGCACCGTCAAAAGGTGCGTGAGTGCAAGAAAAGTAGCAAAGCAACGTTTTGACGCTTTCTTACGATGATTATACACACGCTTTCAATAAAAGTAATCAAAGTTGAAGTCCCAGCAGGTTGCTGCTTCCCACAGCCAAACTTAACGCGGAGGTAAGACCGAATATTTCCTCAATGATATTACAGTCTTCTCTAAAACTAATTAATTTTAAGGACAAAAAAAAAAAAAAACTTCATATGACGTTGAGTCAATTAAATTTTGCTTTGGTATTACGTACTTAGGTGGATTTGTCTGATTTATTAAACATTAAGAATTTTGTAAAGATTAATTATTCAGATCAAAATATGAGTGATTTGGTGTAAATTTTTTCTTTTCACCTCGTTTAAGTTAATAAGAACCTGTTTTTTTTTTTTTGAATAAAAAAATTGTGAAGAAAATTATGTCAACTTATCCGTTTGATTATTAAAAAATCAAGTATATAAGTCGCGATTAACTGTCATCTAAAACAATTAAGAAAATAACAAAATAATTAATGGAGAACTTTATTAATTAGAACATCCAACTAACTCTGGTATCTACTGGTTCGTGCAAACAAAATGGTTCTATGCAGTAAGAATAAATTTTCCATTTTAACAAAGTTGGATACACACATGTTGAACGCCGCCGGACCTCCGCCAGTATATGTAAAATGGACCCGACAACTCTTGGGTTGGTAGGTCTGGCAGGCACTGTTTGATATCGACTGGTTCGGGGATGGTCTGCACATAAATAATGTGGGGTTATGCCAAGCACGACCTGTTACTCCGGTTCGACCTCGGCCGAGCCCATCTCACCTATGTCCAAAAACCACGTGATCTGTTCTGGACCCAGACTTATGCAAGGGTGGCAATATAATATTTTAAAAAATTTTATTTTGTGATTAGATTAAACGCTATAGCAACAAAAATTTAAATATAATTAAATTATTTTAAAAATTATGATAAGTCATCGTTTCGGTAAATTGAGTATAAAAAAATTATAACTAATTTAAATAATTTTAATTAAAACTTAAATTTTATTAATAAAATTTATTTTAAAAATATTTTATTTAGTGCTTTTTTTGCTTTTGTGGCCGCTTGCGCCATGAAAGCGATCATTAACTAACGTACTTCAAAAGCTTAGGACAATTGAGAAAGAAGGATCCCACAAGCCAATTTGTATTCGCTTTTACAAGCTACAGTACATGCACCTTTTGTACAAATCAGAAAAGCAGCTTTGTAAGGCGGATGCAAGATTTTTTTTTTTTTTTTTTTTTCCACCTGACCAACACGTGGTTCTGTGTAAAAAGATAAAGATAACACATTATCGCCCGGAAGGAATGCCATAGAATGAGCTGGCAACTCATTCCAAATTGTACTGGTACGAAGGTGTAAATAGTATTTTTCTTGTTGACAATTACTAGACTTGCCATTAATTGATGCGAGGAGTTACTGACAATCCTGAAGTTAAATTCGTCAGCCACTACCCCAAGTCCATTGAAAACGGGGACAAACGCAAAAACCCCATCTCGTATTGTGCTGAAAGTCACGCTTTGATCACAAGATTAAGATGGTGTGACTTGAATACGGGCTACCCTTGTCATCATTCATTGACTCGCCACATTGGGTGTTAGTTTTTATTCCTTTTTTTTTTTTAAATAAAATTGCCCTCTTACCCAAAACAATTCGATCTATTGCACATTTCTCGATTCATCTCTACCTACTCTACCCATTTTTCCTGCGTTTTACCTCGTCAGCACCGATTGCATTGGAATGAAAGCAACCCGGCTTGAAAAAGGCATGACTAAAAGTAGAAAACTTTTCGAAGAAGGGTATACGTTTTGAGAATTTCGCTCCTGGAATATATGTATTGGTCAGGTAATCAGTATCAGGTATGAGTAACTGAGAACGAAGATTCGGCCAAGTAGTCCGCCCTAACCCTTCAAGCATAAAAAGCCAGATAGCTGACAATATACATTGATATCTTAGCGACGATTGAACCACTGTCAAAAACAGTAGCCACAGCCAGAAGACCGTAAAGACGGTAATTAAAACGAGATGGTTCACAGAAATATCCAAAAAAGAAGATGTTTGCGTCTAGACCACATTGCGGAGAATGTCTTCATCGACCAATTATAATCTCTTCTAGCACGTTAATTCTCAAGAAGAATAACACTGTTGTTCTAGCTGAGTCTTCACGCATAATTCAATAGCATGAAACTCCTGGATACTGCAAGCATCTCAACAAAGAAAGAGGAAAAGTATATATGCTAGAAACTTTGAAACTTCAACTGAAAAGCAGTAAAGAAAGCAATTTTATTTTGAAAGCATTGGAGAGACAAGATACAAGATTGTGCATTCTGGAGGCTTGGAAAGTAATGCTGCATATTGAACAGAAAATTTAAAGTAAAATAGTGCCATGCAATGGGATTTTTTTTTCTTGGCATGAATGGTTAGGGGAGAGTGATCTTATTGTGAGCCATAAGTGATGCATTTAATAGAAGGAGATGCTGTACAAGAGCTTCCGCCGGTGTTTTGTCTCAAATGCAGCGACAATCTCATCAATTGAATCCTCCCATGATTCAGCTGCTTCAATCTATGGAAAAAAAATAACCAGCTAAATAAGTCGACTACATTTAGCAACATGTATTACCGATTTGAAGCAAATAAGGATGCCCACCTGTTCACAGAGATCCAAAGCTAGCCGAGCACCTACGGCTGCCTCTTCATGGTTATCTTTCACTTCCAAGTTAATTATCAGGACAGTTTTCAAAAGATCATGATCCCGACTATGCAGATCTGTGCCATTTCACAAAATTGATCAAATTATTGTACATAACTGCCAACTCCATTTTAAGTGCCAGAACTAAGAGCATGGTTCTACTCAATTTTGCATCAGAAGACCTCTGAGGTATGACCTACAGGCTAAAGTATTAGACTGCACCCAGAAGAAAAATGCAGTTGATTCCTAAATCTGACCATAATGAATAAAGACCATGCTAAATCAAGATGAAAGGTTAGGGTTCCTGAATGACAAAAAAAAAAAAAAAAAAAACACGTATGTAATGACTTCACATGTGGTGCACAAACCCAAATCACATGGTAGAAATTCAAATGCCACCCAACACGAAGAGGGTGAGGGCGGTGTTGGTTACTATTTTTCACTTGTACAGGCAGTTGCATTACTCAACAGAGAACTCAGAAAACTTATCATCTGCTAGAGTGGAATGTAACGGACATTTTGACAATCTATATATTCTTAACTTTAAGCTGCCATTTAAAAGGGATAAGGAGATTGTAACAAAGAAAAGACTCAACTAAATGCAGAATTGCCACCTTCCATTCAGTCATGTATGATCCACACACCATTATACATCTAGATATATCTCCATCAATATTATAACCACTGCACCACTTGCCAATCTATTCTCCTAGGAAGTGAATTGCTAATGCCAAGCCTATATCTAATTTGTCATTTCATATGTCTCATACTTTTTCCCTCTTAAAAAGTGCACATAAAAATTTTACTGGTTGCATACTTTTGACATTTATCCAGGCTTTGGGTGGCTATCTAAAAGACCAGCGATAGCCTGCCCTGAACACAGGTTATGCAGCTCCCAGTCTCGTGCTCTACACAATCTTCTTGTTGACAACAAAAAGAAGGATAGATGGTTCTGGTGATCAATTGAGAAGAAATGAATTCCAAATGAATAGGAAGGATGATTATAAGGATTGAGTAACAAAACTGAAAGCAAATTCTTGGAGAACCCTAAAAAACATTTTAAACATAACTCAATGGAACAGAACAGGTAACAGAAGGCAAAGAGAGGATACCAATGTTCATTGTCAAAACCTCATGTTGACGTAGAGCTACATATTCATCATAACTATGGTGATTTTTTATGGTTTTCTAACCAAAAGAAAACAACATCAAATTGAAAATTGAATTTTTTGTCCATGAATATGATGTTAAAATTAAACCCCATGGATGAAACATTGACAAAACTGCCCTAACTCTCTGATCTTAAATTGAATGCAAGTCATTTTCAGAGGTTTTTATTAGGCCAACAGGAGACCAACCCTGATCTCATGCCTCTGATTACTGATCACGGTTCTGTTTTCCCCTCAAGAAATTTCAATTGCGAATGAGTCTCACATGATTTACCCAACAGCATTTAGATATATATGAGTTAAAATCACAAAAAAAATTTTAAGTTTGAGAAAGCCAATCAAAAGCAACACCAAAAAAGTAAAAAAAAAAAAAAAAAAGGTTTACCTTCAACAACCATGTCGAAAACCTTTTCCTCAAAAGTGAACACCACATCAAAGGAACCATCGGCAGCATTATCTTGCCAGCGTTGCGGGGCCAGTTTGACGCCATAATTCCTCTTCAGCATCGGCAATATCCCATTACGCTTGTAACTGCATTCATGCTAAAGTCAAGCTTTCACACTTCCAAAGAAAAACATAAAAAACATCTCGGTTCCATAGCATCCCCACATTGGTGGGCAAAATCCAGGATCCATAACATTGTTACTTATCCATCCACCGTTTAATGTGGACCTCAAATCACACACAATTTGGACTCAGCCTCCACATTAAGCAAAGCACTTTGGCTATCTCACTACAACCCACTAATCTTAGTCAGCAAAGTAAACACATTTTTGCATCTCGTCAGATGCATTCATTTAGTAACGAATTGGGTTTTCATTCATTACTTTTCTCGCTTTCCTCTTAAATTTCGTGTGTATGAAAATGAACAAGCAACGTTCCTAATTCGAACAACCGCGCATGAATTAGTTACCTAATCAACCATAATTTTAGTCACAATACCACAATTCCGAGAATGTCAAGGAAATTTTTCTGGGGCAACCAAACAAAACAGAGAGAGAGAGAAAAAAAAAAAAAAAGACGAGGAATACAGTTCAGGGTCTTTGCGACGGAGATCATCGAACATCTGCTTGTAGGGGGTTCCAAAGTCGTAGACGTTTGGTTCTCTGAGGGAAGGTCCTGGGAGCTTGACGTGTGCCCCAGTCCCGTAGGAGGACACGTCGAAGCCTTGCCTTTTCAACAGCGAGTGCGCCTCCATGCTCCTATTCTGATTCGACGAACATACCATCGCGTACCGGAACTTCATGCTTAGTTTTTACCCCTCTCTCTCTCTCTCTCTCTCTCTCTCTCTCTCTCTCTCTCTCTCTCTCTCCGTGTTATTTTTCTTTGGGTTTTATTAGGGTTTAATTCAACACTACTAAACCAGACGCAGAGAGGTGGGGGAGGTTTACGACACCAATTAGATCAAAACGACAGAATAGAAAAGGAAACTTGTAAAAACGATGGTTAGATAAAAGCATAAAGCAAAAAACAGAAGTGACTCTTCAATTACACATAATTAATAAAATAATATAAGATTTATCATAATAATATAATAATCAATTAATAAAAAATAAAATTATATTATTATAATTTGTTTTTACAAAATAGGCCGAAAAATCATAAAAATATAACTGAATCATTAAGAATTAAGCACGAAATCGAAAAATTCAATAAGAATGTTTCAACTAATTAGGCCAAAAGTACAAAATGATTATTATGTTAATTAAGTCGACTGGTGTACATTATTTTTATATTTATTTTATATAAGATTGATTTAATAAAGCTGTGAGACAAACTAAAAGTCTTATTTTGTATATTTAAATTCAATAATTACTTTTTTGGATATTAAAAATAAAAGTAAAGATCTTATTTTATATAATTAAATTTAAAATAATTTGAATATAAATATTTTACAAGTATTGAATAGGTTTTTTTTTTTTTTTTTTTTATTTTTTCATTCATATAGGAAGATGTCACTTTTAAGCCATTGAATGATCATATGATTGGCTGATTCGGAATTTGCGCAGCATATGTGTAGACCACATTGGATAAAAATTTACTAATTGCCAAAACGATAAACAGAGATTTTTATGAGAATTTGTATGGCTAAATTGAAATTGCGTGCGTTATTTAAAATCAACTGTGTCTTAAACTTATGCTTACATGTAGTAAATGATATTTTTTAATATTTTTCTTGCTTTGCTCGCGAAAAATAAGTTTAGAAAGTTGTTTTTTTTTTTTAAAATAAAAAAGAAAAAGAGCGCGAGAGTAATTGGTATATTGAATATCAACTCAAATGTTTGATGAAAAATTGGAAATGAAGAAATACAAAAGGTGAAAATAAAAAAAAATAAAAAATAATAATAAAAAAAGAAGAAAATAGAGAGACCACCCCATGTCTATCAGTCCGCTAGCTTTTCTCAATCAAGAAATGCCACGATACAAAAAAATTAAAATAAATAAATAAAAAAAATCAACGTTCCAACCAGAACGAGACAGCCATATTCACAGTCTAAATCAAGATGCAGAATCCAACGCTGCAAGTCGAAGTCAACCGGTCAAAATCAAAAAAGGGGTCCCATCTCCCAAGCCAACTCTGAACCGCAGATCTTCCCAAGTGGCCTTCGACCGCGTCCCCCCCCCCCCTCTCTCTCTCTCTCTTTCTCTTCTCCGGATTGCCAGATGGAAACTAGAAAGTTCTTCCAACCGCAAGTCAATTTACTAGAGTACCCTTAAACTCCCCTTCTCTCTCTCTCTCTCTCTTTCGTAAATAAACTCACATGATTAAAATTAACTATAATTGAAATATTTATGTTTTTCATAAAAAAATAATAATAATGTTAAAAATATTGATTTCATAGACATAGCATAAGCATTGATTATTATTTTTTTAACACAAATCTTAAATATTGCAAACAAAATAAATCTAGAATTTTATAATATACGTCACCTGTGATTTGAATATTATTTTAAAACTTTTGTTGAAAACTAAGGGCAGCGGCAAAAGCGTAATTAAATCTGAATCAAAAGGGTGTTTAATAATAGTTTAAAGGAAAAACAATCAAGTCTCACAAGCAAATATTATATTAATAGACAAAAGAGGAGTCGTTTTGAAATAGCCCACAGTAAGACTTTCACCAGCGCTCTCTCTACCTTGATCATCTCGCTTCGTCGTGGTCGTCTTCGTGCTTAACAGTTTCTATTTCCCATTAATTTTTGCTGCAAAAGGTATCAATGTTTGATGTCTTGCTGTTATTATTTTTATTCGCGTTTTTTTTGGCTTTTAACCTATCAAATTCCCTACATGGCAGAATTGGGATTTTTTTTTTTTTTTGGCTTTTAATTTTTCGGGTGGTAATTGCATATTTTTACATTTTCGTTGCTGTAGGAAGTTGGGCATGGAGGCGGCGGCAGCGAGCGTTGTTCGGTTTCCAATAGGATTCTCTGTGTTTCCTTCGACATTGGTTAATAGATCGGCTTTTGTGGCTGCTAATGGTTCCGGTTTTAGTCGTTTTAATGCATTGTCTGTCTTCCCAATTAAGGTAATGATTTTGGGTTTCCGAGTTTTTTTTTTCTTAAATCAAAGTTGGATACTTTTTTGGGGAATTATGGGTTTAGGGTTTATGGAAGCATTTTTGAATGGCGGGCTCCTTGTTCTTGTTTTGGAGTTGCAATGTTGATGACTTACAAGAAAAAGTAAAGGAATGGACTAAGTAAAAGTGAAGGAAAATTCGTGACTGCTTGAATTGAAAGCTAGCGTTAGATTTTTTTTTTTTTTTGACATTGTTGCATAAATGAAACGCTTGCAGACT
This sequence comes from Rhizophora mangle, assembly GCA_037832345.1. Classification (NCBI taxonomy): domain Eukaryota; kingdom Viridiplantae; phylum Streptophyta; class Magnoliopsida; order Malpighiales; family Rhizophoraceae; genus Rhizophora; species Rhizophora mangle. The sequence goes on from JBAPLJ010001034.1 coordinate 875,643, forward strand.
TCTACTCCAATTTCGTACTTGGAGCCTGGGCATAGGAGATTGGGTTTTGGAAGTAGGAGATGTGTGGTAGTAAAAGCATCGGCATCATCATCATCATCATCTTCTTCTTCATCAGACTCGACTGGGACTCCAATTGCTCCATTACAGCTGGAGTCTCCAGTTGGCCAGCTCTTGTCTCAGATTTTGATAAGTCATCCACATCTCGTGCCAGCAGCAGTTGAGCAGCAGCTCGAACAGCTTCAATCTGACCGGGATGCTGAGGAAAAGAAGAATGAGCCTTCAGCTACTGGGAACGATCTTGTATTGTACAGGTTAGTGGCTTAATCTTCCATCCTTACTGTGTTGGATGCAAATTGCAATATTAGATTTTAGATTTAGTTCCTGGTTAAATTAAATATGATTAAGGGGTTTTTGAAATTATTAGGAGAATTGCTGAGGTGAAAGCTAATGAAAGGAGAAAGGCTTTGGAAGAGATCTTGTATGCATTTGTTGTGCAGAAATTCATGGATGCAAATGTTTCTCTGACACCAACTGTAGCCCCCACTGCCATGGACCCATCTGGCCGTGTGGACACGTGGCCGAGCCAAGAGGACAAGCTGGAGAGACTTCATTCTCCTGAAGCCTATGAGATGATCCAGAATCACCTAGCTCTCATCTTAGGAAATCGATTGGGAGATGGAACTTCTGTGGCAGAGATAAGCAAAGTCAGGGTTGGTCAGGTGTATGCAGCTTCAGTGATGTATGGATACTTCCTTAAGCGGGTTGATCAGAGGTTTCAGCTTGAGAAGACAATGAAAATCCTTCCAAATGTAATGGATGAGGAAGAGGATAGATCTGTCCAGCGGAGCATGAATCCTCCTCGTGGAGAATATTCCTTTCAAGCTATGTCATCCCATCCTGGAGCCTCTGCTGGTGGTGTCAGTCCTGGAGGGTTTGGTCATGGCATCAAGGCCTCCCGTTTGCAGACATATGTGATGTCTTTTGATGGGGAGACACTGCAAAGATATGCAGCAATAAGGTCTAAAGAGGCGGTGAGTGTAATTGAGAATCACACAGAAGCCTTTGGGCAACCTGAAATTGTTATTACATCTCAAGGGACCATTGATTCTTCCAAGGAAGAACTCATCAAGATCAGCTTTGGTGGTTTAAAAAGACTTGTTTTGGAGGCCGTGACCTTTGGTTCTCTTCTCTGGGATGTTGAGAGCTATGTGGACTCAAGGTACCATTTTGTTGTTAATTGAGCAATATTCACCTACAAGTAAAAGGAAATTTGCTAGCAAAGTGCAACTAACCATCCTTAAATGCTAGAAAAGGGTGTCCCAATGCATGAGGCTCCCTCATTGTGGGGACCTAGGGAAGGTTCATTTGTCAAGTGAGTGTAAATTTGGTGATGCCAAGTGATGTTCACTAACTTTACTGTAGATAGTTTTTGGTACTTCATCTCTTTATTTCAATTTGCACTGTTGCTGAGTTGTATGTGAAACTCATGTTGTGATTTAACTGTATTTGACCAGGATGAATTACATGTGGGCTGAAATATAACAAATTTTCATGCTTTGGATTACGATATTCTTATAGGAATATCACTTGACTGTCTTTGCACACAATAGCATGAATGTATGGTAACTCATTTTATTTGTTGCTGAATATGCCATCGTGCTGAAATGTGGGCTTTCTGCCACAGTATGTGTTGAAATTTTTTTGATGTAGCCATATTTGAATGGGGTAACTTGAAAGAACCAAGAAGGGACTTAGAAAACCTGAGATAAAATCTTTGACCTGGAAAACTTAGGTGAGTAAAATTGCAGTGGTGAAAATTTTGTAAGATGTTTACTGCATATGCTTGAGCATTTTATCGTTGATTTATTCAACATGTATCACTTGTAAGGTGGATCTTGAACTTGAGACTTCTGTGAGACTGTGACCTTCTATTCAGGAAGGCCTGGAGGAAAGTGATTAGAAAACTTTGTCATTTTTCATTGTATACTAAAACATAGCAAATTGATTGGTTGTCTGTCCAAGTCATGACCTCTTGATTGATTCAATCAAATTGTGCAGCAGCTCGACTGGCTTGGAATATATCAGGGCCAAGTGGAAGCCCTAAAAGTTAAGAAACTTCTAGGCAGAGAGTTTCTGGTCATTTGGCATACAATTTTGAGTTGTGGATTGTGATATATAAATGCCATCTAAGCAGGCTGCAAATATAGGCTTGATCAATTTTGTGCAAGGAAAGACTTTGTGTTATTAAGAAAGTTGAGGTTTACTGTTGAAGCAGATGATGTTTATGTCAGGAATTTGAGGTTTAGCACTTAAAGCATATCGAATATAGGCTTGATGGATATTCATGGGAAGAGTATGCTGTTATGTGATAACTTCAATGGATGTGAAATTTTTGCACAAAGCTACAAGAAAAAGGATTGGAGAAAAACTAAAATGGTCAAAAAGGGTTAACGGTGTATCATAAGAATTAGGCATTTATTTTAAGTTGTTGCAAGTTGAAATATTTCCGAGAATGCTTGTTAACTAAATTCATCTGTCCACAAGGAGTGAAGTTGATTTGATTCAAACCAATTCACACTAATTTCGAGTTGCAATAATGAGTTGCTGACTCAGAACTTTAGCACAGTGACAGAATACCCCCAATTGTAGTACCGGTAATGAGTATATATAGGGATTCTATGTCTAAAATACTTTGGGAGCAGAATAAAATATCTGACAATAATGCTTTGAGAAAATGGCCTGAAGACAGGCAAAATGCGAAATCTATATCTCACATTGATTGGTCTCCGAGCTCTGCAATGACCAATATCAATTTAGTGAAGGTGCCTCTCAAGCTGCAAAGTCTTATGTTGATTGGTAAAGCAGCTTCGTGGTCCTCCATGAATGAATGACATTGCCAAAAACATCAAAGAAATTGATCTGTGTCTCTGTCTCGGTCAATTGCACGGACATAAAACCTTGTCCATCATAGAAGAATTTCATACTCTCTGGATTTGCTTCTTTAATGTCCCCCCTCCATGCCTTGGATCCTGCTCCACTAGTTAGAAATTGAAGGGGGCTGCAAAAGGGTAGCTGGCATTGGTGTTTTTTCACTAATAAGAAACCCAACTTTCAGACGAATACACCAGTCAATTGATTTTACCTCTCTGTGTCACTAATGTGCTCGAGGCAATGGTCATGTCCATTCATGTAAAAATCTACATTGTTGGCCTGAATATAATAAAAGATCATGAATCTTGGTTAAGCAGAGGCTTTTATGGAAAACAAAAAGATTATAGGTATATATGTTGGTTAGGAGAAAAGTATCAATATTACTATTAGCATTGGTCTGCTGATTACTGCATTACCTTCAAGATAGGAAGAAGCTTCTCCACGAGTTCTTTGGTGTCACCATGATGCCCTATGCTCCTGATTCCATGGTGACCCACAACAATTTTCCATTTTGCCCTTGACACTCTCAATGCCAATTCCACATCCTACACAGATTATTGGCACAAAATTAACTTCCATCGGACGTTTGTTCTCGAGGGTTCAAGTACTTCAGTCATACATCAACGAGCAATACCTTTAACAGGCCTGTAATGTAAGCCTTTGGAGATCCAATGCCGTGCCAATCATATGCGTGACCTTCTGCATCAGAGAAGTAGGATTTGACGAAAGGTGTGGTGTCCACAAAGAAAATCTCAGCCAATTCTGCACAAATCAAAGTAATTTGTTATATAAATCATATTGACTGGCCTGTTTATGCTAAGAAACGAAGGTTTAAACATATGTTGTACCAGCATTGACAATAAATGATCTTAAACAGAGCCATCTGCTGTCAAGGTTCCTCAGGTGATGGCTCAACTGTGCTTCTACATCGCCTCTGTAATCATGGTTGCCAAGAACTGCAAAAATTATATGAAACCAAAAATCCAATTAAATGGAGATCATTACTCTCTCAAGATTTTTTGAAGAAAAGGTTTTTTCGTTGCTCTAATGGTTTTGGAACTTACCGCTGTACCACTGCTTCTGGAGGCTCTTAGCTTTGTAGATTTTGGTAAATGAATCCTCAAATGCTTGGTCATGTTCGCTCTTTAGTCCATTATCATAGAAGTTATCGCCAGTGGACACCACAAAATCTATGTCCAGCTTCTGTCCAATCCTTCCCATCTATGAGAAAAAAAAAGAAAAAAGTAATGGAACACAGATTGATGAGTGCTACCATGATTTGAACATTATAGTCAGTTATGAAGCTGCATGGTTTTGAATAGAAATGAAAACAAAAGATGATGATCGTGGTGGAACCTGAGCAGCAACTTCAGATTGATTGAAAGCACCCTTTCTTCCCCAATCTCCAACCACCAAAAAGCTAAGAGATCCATCACCTTTTGTGGGGTGTTCAAACCTTTGAAGCTTTGCAGATACAGATACCAAACACAAGCCATAACTCATGGTCATCAGTAAAATGCAAAGGGCCTTAGCTTTGTCACAGAAACCTGCCATATCCTCGCTCAGCTCTCCACTAGTGAAACCTTAGCAGACCCGAAAAAAGAAAAAAACCTGAATTCTAAACTTCGCCCCGAGCTTTTCTCTACGCCTGGAGTTGGTCAATAGAGTTCTACATCTACCTTTCAACGGACAAAACATTTATAGGCCACAAATGAAAAAGATTAAGTTGGTGGTGGTGGAAAGAATATTCCATAGAATTTCCATTGGTTACACAGCTAACAGACTTGTAGGTCGTGGAAACCGATGTGGGACGCAGACAAAATAAGCCCAACCTTACCACTAATTAAGTCAGTTACGTGTTCTAAAGTCACCACTAATTAAGTAAATACTAGTGGAAGTGTGACTAACGTGAAGTAACGTTTACCTTTTCCCTTCTTAACACGGCACCATTATTATTATACCATGAATTAAACACACAATTGGACAGCCCTACTTAAAAGAACACGCGCATTGGGTGGAATGGCAGCACAGAATAAGGAAACCAGACTTCAAACTGGCCCGTGACGTCATTTTTCACAATAAAGCTAGTTAGAACTTCAAATGGTTTGTATGGTTGTACATGGCAGACGTAAGAAATGTGGCAACCCACCCCACAAAATGAACACGACATTGAGAACACTTGGGGCAACCAAAGATGTTTTATATTGCAGCAGAAACACACGGCCGGGGAATTGTTATCACGGGCTCTGGACCACGGCTGCTGAGTGGGGAACGTGGGATGCTTTACGTGACATTCCTGAAAAGGAACTAAAGAAGATAGAAAATGGATCATGCGAATATGCCTTTTGATTCTCTGAGATTATTCGGTGGAATAAAACAGATTCCATGCCCGCGGCCCCTCCTGTCAGGACCCACTGACGTAGCGGCTGACTAAAAACTCTTTATAAAATAAATGGAAATCCATGGGTTGGATCACTAAACTCTTTAGTCCAATCCGTTTGTATCAAAGTATCTTGGGCCATAGCCGGGCCCATAAAACCTACAATTTGAGGTATATTAAAACTCAATCCATGGTGCTTTTTTTTAGATGATAGACTCCAACACTTTTTTTTTTCCCTTTTTTTTTTTTTTTTTTTTGTTGGGTATTTAAGGGAATTTGGATTTATGGGGATCTCTGGTTCTTCAATTGAAAGTTCTCTTGGAAAAGTCATATGAAATGAAGAGGCTTCTTCCACTTACTAGGGAAAACTTGTAGTTAGGCACCAATGGGATTCTTTTATTTGTAGTCAATGGATACATGATTATAAGCATGGGACCTGCAATGGCTGGCGATTCAACCTTACGGGCCAGTCGGTTTAATCTGTCCCTGACGGCCCCAAATGCGCAAATAAGACCATATGGTGTTATTGACTTCTTTTAGAAGTAAATCCTCAGCAAGCTTATTAACTCCAAGAGCTTGGCACATGTAGTGAGTAAATAAACTCTGTAACTTGTAGACTAAGGTTCCAACTTCCAATCCTGAGGCAACACTGCAAAAGAGGTAATTCTTTGTAAATCCCTTAATCTTGATTTCAATGACATCCTTTGACAGAGATATGAACATAATACAAAGCATAAAACTATCCCACAGTACTAATTGACCAATACAAAGAAAATGTCAACAAGCTTACTGGACATCACCAAATAAAATGCCTGGCAACTACAAGAAGTTTGCAGAACAAATCCATAAATACAAGTCAGCAGCAGAACCAACCCAATCCCAAACTACTACAATCACAATCATGTGTACAGCATCTTAACTTGCTACTGAGTTTAATTCTCAAGTTAATATAAATTCACATATCATTGGCTTGTACAGATCTATCACCCTTCACTGGTTTGGTCCCAGAAGTGCTAGAAGGAATGCTCTGTAGTGGCCAGAAGTCTCTGAGTGAACTGCATCATTCAATGTCTTCTTGTACTTCCTCAAGTATTCTGCTTTTATATACTGCAAATCGATTTCAGTCCTCGTCACAATTATCCTTATAAGTGCAGAGTCATTGGTGCCCAGACCTTTCATTGCCTTGTGCAATACCTGCAATTTTGCAAGCGAATATTTATTGTGACTCCTAGTGAGTGATGCTGCTATACGGGCACTTAATAGCCTACTATCAGCATTCAAAATGAAAAGAAAAATGTTGTATGCTGTTCACGGATATAATAAAACAAATGTGGCCTATGTAAGTCTCAAAGGAAGGACCACCAGAATAAAGAATATAATGCACAACAAAGAAGTGGAATTGCAGAAAAAAAGATGTCCAGCCATAGATGAAAAGCACCAGAGTGAACAGAGGGAAACCCGAAATTCAGCTATTCCTGACTCTAAGTTGCAAAACTATCCTGATGAAATTAGTAACTTGATATACCACAACAGGAAATCCAATTTCAACTTCATGTTTCTCTAGAAATTTTCCTTCTCTCCCTGTATGAATTAAGTGTCTATAATACTCCATTTTTTAACACCAAAAAAGAAGCAAAGAATGTGTATTATACTGTTACATAAGCTATGGTCTTCTGGTCATAAGAATCATTGCTGTTCTCTGAATCTTCGGAACATATGAAGCCTAAAATAGACCATAAATTTATTGAGCTAGAACTGACAATATTCAGAGCTTCCCTAAACCAAAAAATCCTTTCTGTACTTGTCACCAGGGCCGAAAAAGCACAAATGTCATGTGTCATTGTCAGCCCCTATATGAAGATGTAACAGAGCTAATAAACAAAACATTACCTTAGCAAAGTAAACTGCAGGGTTCTCCGAGCATTGTAAAATTGTCAGTAGACCATGCTTAAACAGTCCTGATGTTTCCTTCTTTACTGCCTGTTATCATTTAACACTAACTTCACATTAGAAAAGGTTCAAAAGAATTAAGAGTGATGATAGGAATTGGAAAAAAGATTACCTTTTTCAGTGAATTCCCATACATGTTATGATAAGCGTAGTTAACAGCAGCCAAGTGTGCTGCACTTCGTTCACTGAATATACGGATGAAAGTCTTTTCATCAGTTCCCAATCTCCTTTCCCCTGCTTTATAAAGTTCCTTAGCATCATTCTGAGCCATCTCTCTATCAACTTCCAGTCCTTCGTGACGAGGTGTGCTTAGGTATGCAAGCAAGAGCTAAATAAAACATTTAATTCTGTATCAGCAACATAAATTTCTCCTCATGGAAATGGACAGATAAACAAATAAAGAAACACAAAAAATGAAAAAACAAAAAAGAAATAAAAGCATGTAAAATAGAAGTAGCTGGCTGACAGCATTAAAATAGGAAATTGACCCTGAAGAAGAAGAAATAGAAGGATCTGAGAAAAAGAACTAGCAAACACTGAAATAAGAAAATCCCCTTTAATGAAATCAGTGCTCTATAATAACAGATAACTGAAACTGAACATCAGTTGGCTGCTCCAAATAACCTTTTAAGCATATGAGAAAAAAATATGTTATTCTCTTCTCCTTCAAGGGCCCAGTAGCAATAATCCTCCAGCACCCAATGACTTTTCTAGGTGGTTCCAACAGAAAATTTCTATGATTGATTAGCATAGCAACAACAACTCAATGTCATCCAACAATTTCAGTCACTTCACAAGATATACACTATTGCACTCTGTGGAGAATTGAATCCATACATCAGGCAAAGAATTTGATATGTTGGATGATTGGTAATCCATACATTAAGTCAGTACCATACCTATGTCAGGTAGCAGTTACAACTCTACAGGGTCTATCTAAATGACATGACAAATAATAAAGCAAGCTACTCCCCAAACTTGGCAATGTAAGTATCCTGAAAGTATGCTTCTGAACAGTCACTCAAGCCACAACTAAACAGTGTAGAATCTATTTATAAGTTGTCAGCTCAATGCACGTTGTTACCATGAAAAGAAAATAAGACATTCAAGAGCTCAAGTTGCTACAAGCTAATGGAAAAAAGAAAGAAGTTAAAGAGAGGGCTTACCCTTTTATGATCCCCAGATGGTTGTAATTCAATATCATGCTCAATGTAACTCCCAAATTTTGCATAGTAATGTTGCTTAAAAACTTGTATCTGGGATGGGGTGCGAGAACACACTACTTCAGTTGCAGCTTCAAGATTTGAGTCTAAAATCAACGCCTGTCTGACAATTACTGCATCACGTACAGGTGGATCATGCATCCAGAGCAGAACTGCTGTCTGAAACATAAATGTATGAAGATCAGACAGAAATCAGAAGGGCGAAAATGAACCTCTATTTTCCAAATTATGTGATAGGTTCATTCATAGTTCTCTTCCACGATCCATCTCTAATACACATTGCAAGGTTTGTGCTTGGGCATCTTAATAAAAAATTCAAATGCATAAACTCTGGCTGTAGAAAATCAAGCAAATATAATATTAGAACCTCCAATTTGCCGGTAAGCTCTGAAGACAAACGCTTAGAAAGCTCCTCAGAATACATTGTTTTGTACTCTTGTGCAATGAGTGAACGTTGGGTTGCACCTCGACGAGCTAAGATATGGATTACTGCAGAAGTGTCACATCCAAATCCTTTGCAAAAGAAACAAGAGAAAGTTAAAAAATAATACTATCAATTGGATGAACCTTTTCTTGATGCAGAAACTAGTATTTTACATTTTGCAATCTCTCTTCAGGTTTCGGCCATAATTACCATTAAGCTAGATGACTTTCATTAAAAGTAGCTAAACAAAGAGGTAAAACTAAGATTGACGGTCTGAATTAGAACATCATAACATTCTAAATCTTCCCCAGATGACCATAAGAAAAGTGCAGAAGCTGCTGAACACTGATCAGTAAACTAGGGGAATCGAACTGTAGTTTCCATAAACAACAATGTCAACTTTTGGATTTAAAAAAAGGCATAATGCAATTCGAAGCCCAAAAACAAATATCAAATAGAAATAAACTTGTGCCTATGACACAAGTGCGTACATAAAATTAAATGGCATAGAAAAACTGCCTATCCTTCCAGCTAATTAATTCCATATAGCAGAGAATGGCAACATGTCCTACTATTTCTTCAGTTTTATTTAGTCAGTGTGCAATGAAAACTAGCACCAAATAAAGGGGTCAATGAAGGAAGGTGAGTATGGCACCAACTTACAGGAGATAAGGAAAGCAACTTGTATGAATTGCTAAACCTATACTTTGCAAACATGCACAATTTGGATTTATTTATGTCAGTTTCAACATAAAAAGGCTTCCAAGTCCTCAATATCAGGAATTAAACAAAAAGGGACAAAAGGAAGCTGCCATGACAATAATCCTTTGGAGGGATCAACCTCAGAACATGCATCTCCAGAGGAATATCACTATGGTGTCACAAGATCGGAAATAGTTTGCAACCTTCTCTGTTCTTTGGACATTAGGCACACAAAAAGGAAAATTAAACTGAAAAATGGGATCTTTTCTCTTCTCTGGAAGAAATTAACATGCGAAAAAATTTCTTGCATACATTGAATTTCTGGATTATCAAGGGAAGTGACTCCACCTCTTTCATTTAATGCCTAGATCACAAGAGACCATGATTAAAATGGAAAATTCAATTAGGGCATACTTCAAAAACTTAACTTTCTATGTATTCACTTTAAAACTTGAAGCTGTCAAAAGGGATCAGTAAAAGAACACCCAGATTTCCCAAAGAAGGAGACATATGCCAAAGGGGGAAAGATACAAAAATACCCAATAAGGAATCAAGAAAATGCAATGAATAAAGTACCCTTGAAAGCCTTGTACAGTTGAATGGCATCATCTCTAGGGGAAGTAAGCATTGGTGGAATGCTTAAAGTTGACATCTTTTTCCCCCCTTCGTCCAAAGATCACAAATGACACAGCCTCTCTTTTCTTTTCTTTCTTCCGTTTTTTTTTTTTTTTTTGTTTCTTTTTTTCTTTTGTAATGAATGCTTCAACGTTTATGTAGTGTTCAAGAAGCAAAGATAGTAGTTAATTTGTAGTTTTTAGATAGGTTGGAAACTCTGGTAATTGGGTAAGCGACATCTTTTTGGATTAAACCAATGCGTCAGTGACATTTGTCCCCCTAAACTTTTATGGTTTTTTTTTTTTTTTTTTTAAATTTGAACTTTGAACTGGGCCCGTATTCAAATCCAATCACCAGCTGGAATATTAATTTAATTTTTAATAAAAAAATTCAGTTCCTGTGCAGAAAATTTTAGTACATAAATGGTTAATTTCGAAGGATTGTACGCTCGTGTGTCTAGTTTTTTTTTTTTTTTTAAAGCACTATTCAAGGGGAAAAGTAATTTGTTTCTAGTTATTGGATTAAAAAAATTTGGTCATGTATAGTTTGAAATTGAAAATTCAAGGGATTCCCATTTAGAAATTATACTAGTTACCCTTTTTGTTACGTTGCAGTTTCAAATCAATTTAAAGTACGGATATTTTAGCCAAAAAAATAAAAAAGAAAAAAAGATTAATATATGATCAAGATTTGATGAATAAATCTTGCAAAACATGCATTTAATATTTCATGGTTTAATTAGTTTAAATGGTTTATTTGTATTGAAAAATTTTGTGGGCAAAAATAACATTGACTCATCTGAAAGTCATGTTGGAGGGTCTACAAGGCATGGACCTTCTCCAAGACTCGAGTCAGTTATTTCTACAATGACCACCGTGAGAATCAAGTAGCACAAGTCAAGAAGGACGCTTGATGCCCTCTCATAAGTATAAAAAAAAAAAAAAAAATTGTTCGGGTTCCAATGCACCAAACGAGGGTATAATCAGCAATGACGTACAAACAACATAACTTAGTCCACATTGAGCATAGAAGCCCTGAATCTTATTCAGCCAGGCAGCCATCAATCCTTCCACTTACATTGGAAATGCTTCAATCATCAATCTTTGAATGCTTATCAACTAAGCAGACTTTTGATCATCTTTGATTAGTAGGCCCCCATCTGGTTAGAAAAATCCAATATAATTTATTCATTCCACAACTTGAACTCATACTCTACAGTTCAACCACTCGATAATGTCATTCATTATGTCTTCTCTTTCTGGCTCAAATAGGAGGTCATGTAAGAACCCTTCAAACAATTTGATGGTTTTGTCAGTTGAGGAGGCTTCTTCATACAGTTTAGCAGATGCTGCCGGATCAGTAACAGTGTCGGCAGTGCCGTGGAGCACTATAAAGGGAACTCTCAATCTATTAATGTTCTGCTGCAAGTATGTGGTGATACGAAGAATTTCATAGCCAGTTCGCACCCTGATGGATCCTGTGTACACCAGTGGGTCTGAATACTTGGCCACTAGTGCTTCAGGGTCCCTGGAAACTGGCATGCCTTTCTTGTTTGCTGCACTAATTTGGAACCTCGGCAACAGAAGCGAGAAAATGGGGGCTAATACCTGCAATTAACGAAGAAAACAAGAGAAATTTAGATAGCAGAAGGTCCTGCTAACCAATTTTGATTGCCATTTTCCAATGGCATGCATGCTTTGGCACTAACAAAATGTCATCCGTTGTCCTAAGGTTTTAGGGACCTAAAACAAAGACATTATAGAGGCTGCAAAATGCAGTAACATTTCTCACCACAAAGATGGGATGGGATGGCTGAACCCCCACTGCAGGTGAAGTCAACATTATACCAGCTACACGAGCTTCAACTTTTGGATCTAGCACTGCCTGCAATTATTGTGCGAAAGAAATTGAAATGTTAATGTTGAATTCCCCATCACATGTTGAGAAACAGTTGCAGGTGCACTCCATTTGATACACATATGTTGTTCTATTGGAAAGTTAAAAGACTTTTGAGCAGAGAAAGAAAGCCATCGTATGCCAACCTTACCTTGAGGACAATAGCTGCACCGGTTGAATGTCCAAAGCAAAAACACGGGAGCCTGGGATTTTCTGCTAAAACCTTGTCGAGAAAAGATTTCTGTCCATGGAGGAACAAAAATGAATGCATTTAGATTTTTTTTTTTTAACATCAACAAGGACAACTGTAAAAGCAACTTCTATATGAGATTAAAAGCACACCAAATCGGCTACAGCAGCATCCAGTGAATGAACGTATGCATGTAGCCCATCACTTCCCCCATGTCCTGATATTAAAATGGAAAAATGTTATTCACCACATAACGTGAAAATACAGTGAAGACCAACTAAAGAAAATATGAGATATTGATCATATAGTTAGCAAAGAAATGGTATGTGGTAGAAAAGCTATAAAACTGAACACTTTTGATGAAGATGATCATTATTAATTTTCATCTTAAAAGACAAAGAAAGACAAGAAAATCATTCATATAGAAACAAAACATTGACGTACAACAAAATGATGGACACTTGTTGCCATTTGGCTGTAGCTACACGCCTAAAAGCAGGGGAATTAGCAGTTTCCCAAGTTATTTAAGAGCAAAAGGCCAAGCTTGTAATCTTTATTCAATTGTAAATGATGGCGCTCACATACATAAAAATAAAAACAAGCCCGCAAATATGAGGAATGCCCAAAGCTTTACCTATAAAAGGTTTCGCTGAAGATATCCTTCCAAACTTTTGGTTTTTTGTGTGGGAAACAAAAATATTCATCCCATTAGAATGATCAAAATAAGGACCCATTGACCATGAGAAAACATTTCATGGATGGCTTGATTACAAGCATGCATACTCCCTTTGAAATTTTGGAAAAGTAAGCTGATAGAGATGACACAAGCGATAAGCTTACTTATTGAGAGGTGCCTCACATGTTACTTTTCGCACCAAAGGATATCGCAATCCCTGCAACATTAAATATGGATGCATCGTTCAAGAATTTTAAACTCTAGTCCACAAAAGACTAAGAGAAAGAATGAATGAATGCAAGGAGTATAGGCCAATCCCTTGGACAATTTTTTTTGATGCAAATTTTATTGTGGTGATTTCAATTATTTATGAAACAAGTCAACTAAATATCATGTATCCTTTGTTCTAAATATGAGAACTCACTGCCAAATGGTACTTCAAAGAAAATTAGAGCAAGTGAAGTGCTAGAGACCAGCATGAAGAGTAAAACTGAAACAGAGGCACATTTCCAAGCAAGGACACACTGGACTTTGACTTATTAAGAAGAAAAACTGAACAACGAAAACAAGAATGCTGCAATGGTCTCAACCTTACCAATCCAATCCATTCCGTAAGCCTTAAATCCATTAGCATTCAGCTGCTTTGCAAAATCACTGTATCTACCACTGTTGTAAATAATGGAAGATGTGAACAAATCAGCAAACATGTATCAATTGAATGTCTAAGACAAGCTGGAAGGGGAATGAGTAGATATAACTCACAAACCTGTGTTCATTCAGCCCATGCATAAGAATAACAATTCCCCTGCAAAAGTCAGGTTACAATGTAAGGAAACAAAAGATATACCTACTTATTAATGTAAGTGCAATATATTAAAGCAAAAGCAAAAAAAACCTGCTTACTCTTTGGTTTATAGAACCCGAAGCTAATTATTAATTATTTTACAAGCACACTATTTTAGAGGACCAACAACAAGTAATAACATGCTTGTTCATTTGACTAGCATTTGTTATTTTCAATGTTGAACACATGTGAGAATTCATGGATTGAAGAAAGAGCAAAGTCTAGGTTTCAATAGGATTAGTAGTTACATGATACGGTAGTTCAAGCTTTAAGATTAACAATTTTCCTTGGTTCATTTTTCTTACTTTGTTTTTGAAGCAAATTTTCTGAGATTGTCATCAATTTTGAAACTTAAGAAAAGAAATTTGCTTCATAAAAATTGGAAAATAAATCACACCAGCAGCAGAAGCAGCACATCGTCAGTTGGTTTTCCTGAAGCAATTAGCTGGTATCTCTTAATGCTTTGGTTCCCCCTTATGCATTTTTCTCCTTACAAACTTTTTAAAATGCCCAAAAAAAAAAAAAAAGAGAGAGAGAGAGAGAGAGAGAGAGAGAGAAGAAGAAGAAGGCAAAAGGGGCCTGAACGTCCGGAATCACAGTAGTAATTGTGATGTGCAAGAATCACGGTAGGATTCTCCACAACTAGGAAAAGGAAAGGTCAAAAAAAAAAGAACCCGTGAATTTGATCAACACGAATTCAGCTTGCCTATTGGTTCTAGACTTTTGGATTACTACGTTTTAAAATAAATTAATGAGTTTGCTATGACAATTTAAGAATGGAATCAGAATATCAGATAGAATTGTGTGATGGTAAGAGAACAACGTCAGAGAATAAGTCATGACAGTCTCCGGAAATCTGCATGATACCAGAACACAGCAAAGGTAAGGTAAGGAGGGGACCAGGGGATAGAGGCACTTGATTGAGAAACAGCCATGAATAGTAGACATTTATTAACCTAGGGGTACTAAAATCCTGTGGAGATGGTCCTGCTACAGGGAATTATTAAACTTATAGGCAAAACTGAGCAGACCCAACGTTGTTCCACTGACATGCAGCCTGACGCCAACAGTAGCGATGGTGATGTGCAAGAATATGTCTTGTAAGAAATCGTCACAAGCACAGCAATTGTCAAAGTTTTAACTTTGCTTGCATATTGATCTATTCAAAGCCTAAGAGGTGATGGTAACAAGAAGAGCACATTACTCAACGGGTCATAACTATGCAAGTTTGGATTTTTAATGGAAACAAAAAGTGCATTGCCAACACGAAACACACCATAATGTTAATTAATTCCCAACACAACTATCACAGGAAGTATCATTTTATGGGATTAATCTCAAAATCGAGACTTTTGTATTTGAGTGAAATATTTGTGACAAAAAACAACAGGGATGTCCCCGACACTCACGTATTACGGTGTGTACAGAAAAATTAGATATGCCGTTTTTCACAAGAGATTGTTTCTGCAAAATTAACCTTCTTCAGGTCACAACCCATATGGATTAACCAAGAAGCATAATACACAAGTAATGAACAATTTCAAGCTATAATTGCACATGGCATAAAGGTCTTTGAAGAGAAGAAACAAAAATCCGTATTGCCACTAAAGGCATTAACTAATAGCTATACAAGACAATATAACCCCATATATTTTTTCCTTTTTCTCTCTCACTGAAATGGAAAAAAAAAAAAGGTGCAAAACTGCATAAAAATTCAAATTCATCACGTTTGGTCTGATAACAAAGAAATTCTTCAGCACTAGACTACAAGGTTCGGTAATCATATAATTTTCTTCTGATGGAAATCTAGCACCCATCTTATTCGTAGGAATGGAATATGATATTAAATGACGGGAGAAATTAATTAACAAAAATTAAACCCAAAAATACAGAAATGAATGAACAGATTATACCTGATTTCCCCAGAAACAGGGGTCCACGACTGGGTAAAAATGGTATCACCCCTGGCGGTAACAAACAGTGAAAACTCCCTGACCAAGTTGGGGTCATCGTCCCGTAACACCTTCTGAATGGCCAAGGCCCTTCTTCCCTCCGCCACCACCGCGCCGCCACTTCCGCCGCTAGTCTTCCACGGCACAATCCTCGTCGGTACCCGCACCGTGGGGGTACCCTTGCGCTGGAAGGACGACGCAGACGACGACGACGACGACGAGGGCTCCTGCAGCAGCCTCTCATCTTTAGGCTTCTCCGGCGAGGACGACGCCATCACAGCCCGACGTCGGCCTCGAAAAGGGAGGAGCAGAAGCAAAGAGAAGGCCTTTATGAGCATCAACAAACTCCTCAACGCTCGTACCGAAAACAACGCGTTGATGCGTCCGCTGGCGCCCGACGTAAGAATCAACGACGACGAAGAGGAGGAGGCGCCGCCCGTTCGTTCGTTTGCCATTGACCTTGACCCTTTAACGACGATCAACGTTGGATTCAATTCAGATACCGGAGGCTTTCTTACAGAGACAAGACAGGTTGGTTTTGTGTTCCTGCGAAGTGTTTTAACATGAAATGAAGGTAGCTTCTCGACCACCTTATATATTGCAGCAGTTTTATTATTTTCTGTTGCTACTCGTGCTGGTTTTAATATAATCGTCCTCGTTCTAAACGTGAACATAAAACAGAGAAAATCAAATGAAATCCCACAAAATAAAAAATTAAGTAAAAAGAAAAAAAAACAAGTTGTCCAACAAAAGAAATGAGTATTATTGTTGGCTATTTTTAGAGCTCCGACAACCGCAGCGCCAGAATTAGATTTGGAGGAGCCTCAAACAAACGCGAATAATATATCAAATCTATATATATTTAAAAAAAATAAAAAAAACAGAGAAGGAAAAATTTAAAAAAAAGTATGTAGACGAAAGAGGGAACGAGGCTTGCAGAAAGGGAAAATGGCACAGATCAGAGAAATAACGTGGCTGTGATTTCTCTTTCTTACAAAACAGAAAAGAGTCTTATATGGCTAGATGTTAGGTACGGTATTTTGACTGACTTATGATTTTATAATCTATAAATTTATTTTTTTATTTAATATAAAATCATAAATAAATTATATTAAAAAAAAATTAAATAAAAATTATGTGAATACATGTTGAATATAGATTAACTAGGGGTTCATCTCATTTAATTTTAATTAAAAAAAAATAAAATAGGACCCACGAAACAAAAGATGTAGTAAACAAAGTTGATGACGATGATGTTATTATTTTACTTATTATTCATTATAGGTGGTTCTGGATACGCCAGGGTTCTAGATTCGCCAGTTGTCTTGCGTTCCAGCGTCAAATCAAATACAACGAGCTATTTGACCACTGGAATTGGCCGTCCCACGTCAACAAGAAGAAAATTAGTCGGTTTAAATTAGCCAGCCACTCACAATTAACAAAATTTATCCCGCTTTTCACTTTTAAAATTGCAAGGTTATGACAAATAGGGCGTCACTAAGTGTATATATATATATATATAATTTAAATAATTTAAATTTAAATTTTTTATTTAATAATAACTAAATTTTAATTAAATAGTTAGATAAAAAGAAATTTTGTAAATAATAAAATTTAGATAAAAGTTTAGCTAAAAATAATATGAGACGCAAATTAAAAAATATCAACATAAATTGAATTATACCATATATTCATTCCGAACAAGTTACCATCAAAACAAGGAGAATAGGTAACAAGTAGAGTTCAAAAAGATAAACGTCGGTGGGACGAGAAATTTAGATAGGATAGAGATAAAATGAGACGGCACTTTCAAAAAATTATTTTAAAAAATAATTTTAAATTTATCACTAAAAAAAAAAAAAAAACAATTTTAAAATATAAAATCATTTTTTTTGGCCTAAAATAATTTTTTTTTTTTTTTTTTCTTTTTAAAGATACAAGATTCCTGCGTCAAAGCAGACCCGATGTGATATCTCCAATAAAACCGTGTCTTTAAACAATAAAACATTTCTGTTTGTTTCCTGGGAAAATATGGGGTGGATTTGGAGGCTGGGAAAGTTTGGTGATTTTGTGCAGGAAGAAGAAGAAGAAGATTGAAACCACCCGCATTCGTAAACCACATTGTTGCTTCCTGTGCGGAAAAGACCCAATTGTAAATTAAGATACTTATCTCGAGCAGATTCCCGGCAGCAGCAGCATTCCCACCTCCGATCAGCTGCCAGGAAAATTCTCCATACATCAAGCTTGTGTTCCAAGACTTATTTTTTGGATGAAGGTAAATCTATTCTTTGTGCATGATTGTGTTAGTGGGTTGTTTGCATGTTTGTCTGCCTAGCATTTGAAATCCTTGGCACATTAGGATCAGGTGGCGTTCTCTCCAAGAAAAAATGTCCTCCTGGTTATTGCTCACACCGATGACGAGTCCATGTAAGCCTTCTTTTGCATAGCAATCAAGATTGCTCCACTTCATGGATTATCAAATATTCTGTTCTTGGTCTTGAATTTCTTTTCTTTTATTGTCAGAGTTTTGCGTTGAGAACTTACATTAAATTTACAATTTTTTGCAGGTTCTTCTCTCCAACCATATAATATCTGATATTGAGAATGACTAATCTTCACATATTATGCTTTTCAACAGGTAATATTCTTCCATTATGGTGTAATTTAGAGTTAGAATTGCATGGAAAAGCAAGCAATTCTATTTGTATCATTGGACATAGCTGAATTGAGCTGCCTGGAATTTTCCTTTGGATCCTTTAGTATAAAATGGAGCAGACTTGTCCCTGTAGTTTTCTCACCCTTCCTGCTCATTGCAGAATTCAACTTTATTGGAATTACTGTTTTCTTTGTTGTTTAAAAGTGTTTCTACTGCAAAGTATTGTATTCACCATTTTGGCATCTCTTCTTTCTTTGAGTTGGAAGCATGTCCTAGCATATTTGTACTATTAAGTCTCTAAACTTCTCTCCCCTCCAGGTGCCATCTCTCTCTCTCTCTCTCTCTCACCCGCGCACTCGCTCTTTTCTTTAATACTATTTAACATGATGGCAAATCCAATATTAGCAGTCCTTGAGGGTTTATAGCTTTGTAGCTTTATAGTTTGTTTCCTTTGTTTGCTGGTGAGATTTTCTTACCTTTTCCCCTAAGCACAATTTAAGTATTTCACATGAAGCAAGGTTTGTCTCACTCCACGCTTTATTTATATCCTTTTCTCTAAAGTATCTCTTTGCAATGTCCTTTTGTTTTTCTTGATATAATTGTTGGGGAAGACTAATGTTTGGATCAACAGAAAGTGCAAGCCTCAGTCAACTGAGTGTCTTCTACTTTGTCTATTTGCTTTAACCATTCCTTATTCAGACTTCCCCCCATTTTATTGGGTGGGATGTTGGGGTGGGGTCTGGGTGGGTTTGGGGGGGTGCTCCATCCCCTTTCCCCATCCAAAATCAAATTGCACCAGAGGGGAAAAGTGCAGTGGATGGTATTTTCAAACAGAAAACTGACCAATATGAATTTATATTACTTCAGGACAAATGTATCTGGACTTTTCTTGCCATTGGTTTTGAACTTACTAGCATTTACAAATAGTTTGCCTTCCCCAGCTATGTGTCTTCCTCTAGGAGAAGAAACCTTCAGCAATTATATATTATTACAAGTGCCCCATATCTGTTTGTAAAACTCACTACAGATTATGGCATATACTGCTTCATATTTACTATATTTTTTCCCTTTTGGTCTTTCATAATTTTCTCAACTTTTTAATCCTATTTTATGCCCAGCTCCTTCATTTGGCCACTTGAAAGGTCTGAAAACTTGTTAAAGCAACAGTAGCACTAAGTATCAAAAAATTTTGCCTGGTTCTTCTGTTTCTTCATATATAACCAGTTCTTTTACACATGCAGATTCTTCTTTCACAAGCGAAGGTTCTGGACCATCTAGATCTGCAGGTTGCACTCAAATTAATCTCTTGAAAAATCTGTATTTGAATTTTCATTTAGAGTACCATTTTGAGGCATCTATAAGTTGATACAATATCATTTTGTAGGATGGTCTTGGCCGAGTGTGGGACCACAATTTATTGGCTAAAATTATTGGGGAGGAGGTATGTAGTCATGAAATTGACATGGTAAGATAAAGTTATGTTTCTTTGTGTATTTGTGCATACTTGTATAGTTATGTTCCAACTAGTTTATTGAATTGTGTTTTAAGGCTTGTGAATTTGTAAATGTTAGGGGGTTTTAAGGTTTCCATTTTGGTTCCATCAGTAATTTTTAATGCTGCTTTTCAATGTTGTGCACTTAAGCTGATCCCATATATGTCCTGCTTCTTTGCAGATCATCACTTTTGATATCTATGGCCTTTCAGGTCATTGCAATCATCAGGATGTGCATTATGGGGTCTGGTAAGTGAACGGCTTCATTTAATAAAGCTCTTGTATTAAATGGAACTTTTGTACTCCTTCATGTGTTGTATTGCTTAATCTTAAAATGAGAGCCTATGGTCACAGTCAAACATGGATGATCCTAATTTGTTTGAAGAACTCAAAATGTAGGTTATCATGTTAGCATCAGACCTTATGGAAAACTCGCTTTCAGTAAGAGTTTCATGACTATAATTTATTCCTTGCTATCTGTCATTGAGAAGAGATGCTGGATGGAACAATTATTGCTTTTCATTAATCACATTTAATGTGAATAGAATAAAAACCACGTTACTTGGTATTCCATAAAATAATGTTCATTTGAATGCAGAGAAGTTGTTCCCTTCACTGTAGTAATTGCCAGGGTATGCTGTGTAAACTATTGCCATTCCATTGAATTTATGTTTATTTACACATTCTGGCTGCCAATCATCCAAAGATGTCAAATTTAGCTTTTATCTGCTTGTTCCTGAGAATTGAACGGTTGAAACACGTTTTTGCAAAATCTAACTGCTTGAAGTCTAATGCTACAGTATACGGCAGTCATCTGTAATATTTTATGACCAAATAATATTGGATGTCTCCGTTGCTTAAAGTTATTCTGATTAATGGGAAAGTTTCTATATGAGTATTTTATTCCATAACAACTCTGCAGTTTGTTCTGTTCTCTTGTGATTCTGTTAAAAAATTTCCCCTTCTGTATTCTATGCACAGCAAGCTCCTGCATCGTCCACTAAGAATTATTGAAGCTTGGGAACTTGTATAATTTCTTATTCTTTAACTCCCTTATCTTTTCAGTTTCCCTTTAAGGCACCATTTCATCCTTAGAGATACCTCAGATGTTATAATAAAATACCAGAAATGGCCTTTTTATTTGAAATCTCTAAAATTCTGGGGCAATTTCCCATAAATTATGATCAAACACTTCTGTATCCCAGGCACTGACCAACATATGTGTTTATCTATCCAACCAAAAAATTAAAATTTTAATACCTACACATCCGCATATCAAATACCAAGTTAACCCTGTTAAATTATTAAAATCATGATTAAAATACCCTTAACAAGGAAGGCCTGTTATTTGCTTCCTTCTTGTTGGAAAGACAAGTGTGAGTCAAGGCAAAAAGCTCTTGCATTGAAAATGAAGAGAAAGGGCAAGCAACATATAAGGGGCAACAAAACACCCATAGCTCAAGCCTTAAGGTTTTGGGTAAGAAGTGGTGTCAAAGGCTTAATAGATGTTGTTTGCTCCTTTGCCCATAATGGATGTGAGTCCACATATTCTGCAGCTGTAGAAATCCAACACTTTTTAATTTACCTGTGAAGGAAGATTGGACAATGCAAACACTCTAATCTTCTCTTTTTTCTTCAATGACTCTCTCTCCTGAATCTTAGGTGTAGATTATGATCATTTTGTTCTGTTTCCATTTGCAAACCACTTATTGACTTGTTCTTTTGTTAGGTTATGATCTTGTACTTTTGCACGGTGAAGCAAGATTCTATTTAGGATATTTTTTGAAGCTTGATTAATTCCTTGTGCTACATAACTAACACATCATTCTTATCTTGATTTTCTCAAATCCCATTTTGTTTGGTTCTTTTTCTACTTTTCAGGTCAGTGGAAACATTTTGCACAAGTACAGCAGACCAATTGATATTCGGCTGTCATTGTTCTTAGCCATGAAATCGAAGGGGTCAATGCTTTGTTTCTTAAATGAGCATCCTTTCAACAGATTTCATGCGACTGCAGAACACTCAAGCCAATGGGTTTGGTATGCTATGCAGAAACTACTTGAAGAAAACTAAATATCTTGTTATACTTGGCATCATCATCTAAGTACCTTTTCATTATATCCCTAATGGGCATGCCTCAAATTATATGCTTGGATGGGCATTGACGTGTTTTCCCTTTTATGCACTATGATATATGCCAACAGTTGAATGGATTGCATCATTGATTTTACAGGTTCCGCAAGCTTTTCATATTATTTTCCAGTTATACTTACGCATACCCTTCAAAAGATCAGCAAATGGGTATTGAATTTTGGAATTACTTTAAAAAAGATTTCCGATCGCTCAAACCTGTTTGATAATTGGGTCCAAGATGTGCATGCCTTTCTGCGGTTGATAAAAAGATGAGGCTATTGCAATTGGCGTTGAAGCGTTGGATCTCAAGCCACCCTTTGGGGAGATTGAAGTCCTGCAGGAAAACACCCACCTAAAGGTGTGAAAACATTATCTGCTACTGATCCTGATTCAAGGAGTAAGGCAGGTCCTCAAGTGCCATCCCATTCTATTAGTAATTTTTAAATTTCAAGTTTATGTCAAAAAGTTTTAATTTTGATGGGTTTAACAAGCATACAAGTATATAAAAAAATAATTAGATATTTCAATTATTTTAAATTATATTCATTTTCCCACTTCATTCTAACTTTATTGTATACCTCTGAGAATTAAAAAACAAAAAAAAAAAAAAAGAGGAGTTTGGTCATCTTATTTTTAGATTTTAATTTGAGGCATTTGTTTTCTTTTTCAATCATTTATTTTGAAAAAACAGTGAATCGATCGATTTAGAGCATTGCCTGTATGCTCCGGAAGCAGGGCCTCTTTATTTATTTATTTATTCATTTTGGGCTGTTTAATTCAATAGCCATGGTTGCAGACAATGGATCCACACGAAGAGATTACTTTTACAAGTACCGAATTGCCCAGTTCATTAAAAATAATAATAATAATCATAAAATAAAAACAAACAAAAGAAAGGCTTCAACTAAGGGCACAACAGGCTTTTTCAGAGAATACTCGGTGAAAAGATTTGACGAAGAACATCAAATATAAGAGCAATAGGGTATACAAGAAAGTAAAAGCTAATATGCAGGTAAAATTTATTTAATTTTCACAGTCGATAAAAATTTTCGACAATTACTGCATGAACAAGATTAGAGTAGGGGTGGTGAAATGGCTTGCAAGAAACACTTATCTAAAACGAGAATCTGTAAAGAGAAAGTGAAAGATGACACAAAAGACAACAAGGGAGTCTCTTGAATCTTTTTTACGCATGTATATGAAGAGGGGCAGCGGGTGGCCAAATGGAAAAGTGGTTGATTGCAAAAAGAGATTGGAGAGGAAGAGAGAGGCACAATGGCGCCCGTCGGATTGCCTCCCGGTTTCAGATTCCATCCTACCGACGAAGAGCTTGTCAATTATTATCTCAAGAGGAAGATCAGTGGCCAGGAAATCGAGCTTGACATCATTCCTGAAGTTGATCTCTACAAATGTGAGCCCTGGGAGTTGGCAGGTCTTCTTTTTCTTTTCATCCCCACTTTGCATTCCCTTTTCTCAATCAAATTCTTCCATCCTCTAAACAATCATGGCATCAATACATTCATAGGTCATGATTTTATCATATAATATAATTTGAATACATAATAAGAATAATTCTCAGCTAAATTTCGACTGACTTGTCACGGTAGTGACAATGTATATTTTTTTTTCTGTTTAATAAGATTTGACGTATCATAAAAAAAAAAAAAAAAAGATGGAAGTATTTCATCAACTACTATTAGAAGCATAACATTATTGTTTTTGTTTTACAGAGAAATCGTTTTTGCCGAGTAGGGATCCAGAGTGGTATTTCTTTGGACCTCGGGACAGGAAATATCCGAATGGGTTCAGAACCAATAGGGCAACAAGGGCTGGATACTGGAAGTCCACGGGGAAAGACAGAAGGGTCACCTCCCAGAATCGACCAATCGGAATGAAGAAGACATTGGTTTACTACAGAGGCCGAGCTCCCCAGGGAATCAGGACTGATTGGGTCATGCACGAGTATCGCCTTGATGACAAGGAATGTGAGGACCCCTCTGGTATTCAGGTAATTATAAACCCTGATCACGCTGCAATCATCAGGCTAGCTGTTTTCTCGTTTGATGCATTAATGGATGATATTGATATCAATTTCATGCAAGCTGCCTAGTTCTAGCATAAAACTCATTAAAAGAGGAAACTTGGTTGATTATTTTTAACTACAAGAGGATAGAAGTCAGCTAGCTAGAGTTGACTTATATGTATATACACAGCAACGATAATCTTCCATAGTACACTTGAAAAAGAAAAAGAAAAAGAAAAAGAAAAAGTAGTAATGATTTGAAAAATGAGGCAGTTCTTCCCCATATAATCTTGAATATGTCCATCAATTAAGGTCATGTTTCCTTCTTCTCTTTCTCTTCTGCAATGTTTCTTGCTTTTACATGGTGATAGAAACAAATTTATTTTCCTCAAACCTCGCCATCTTAGATACTGTGGAAAGAATATTGCGCATCTCTCTCATTTTGGGTTGATATCAATTGTTTTTGATCCAGAGATTGATACCCATTAGAAAAAATAATTGAGGATTCGATATACCATGATCACATTTTGAAGCTTGCACCAGCCAAAAAAAAAAAAAAAATGCTGGTGTACGTTACTTGCCAAACATTTAATTTAATAAAATTATCGACCCTCTTAGCTATTGTTTCTCCCTATCTCTCTCTATCTCCTTTTGTTTTTCTTTCTTGGTTGGGTTGGCATGCTGTTTCCTCCCCATTATGTTAGGCTTTGAACCTTTAGCTATTGCGTGCGCATTTTGTGCCGCTAGACGTGGAAAGCCTTGAACCCCGGGGGCTCAGCCAGGAAAAGCATTGATTGTTTGATGTTTCTCTCACCCCCCCCTCTTCTTGTTTTTTTTCTTCGAAAAAAGATTCCAAAACACAAAAAACTAGACATGGACATAAAAAAAAAAAAAAAAAGAAGTATTTGATTGAATGTAAGAATTTTCATTTTAATTATAGTAATTTTTTTTTCTCATCTCTTATATCTTTGACTGTATTTAATTTCTGTGTTTAGGTAGTAAATCTTTTTCTCATCCCACCGCATTTTTTCATTAAAGAACTCAAAAAAGCAAATGAAACGACTACCCAATGTCATTGCCTACAGTTTAACTTTTCATTTACAAAACCAGTTGCATTACATTGGTAAGCAACATTCGCGACACAAGTTCATGAATTGCATGTAAAGTTAGAAGAATTAGGGCTTTCGGCTCTTACATCACCCGATTAGGCCTTAAATGTACTATAATATAATATGACATAGTAAGATGTGTGCCCAACAAGCATATCCCTGACATATTCGTTGCTTCAACCGGGGTCACTTAGATCTGCTGTGTGACAGTGCTTGCCTTCACTTTGTAGTTTGTTTTCTATAACAAGACAAAAAGCACTATCCCAAACCATAAGTCAATCCCTGTTGTACACATTATTTAATTCATTCGCTGCTTCTTTTTCTTTTCAGCATTCTCTTATATATTATATATATTACAGATTCCACGAACTATTGAAATCAATAAGCATATCACAACATAAAGCAAAACCCCATCACTTTCGTGGTGTAGGATGTGTCGGCTACTTTTTGCTTTATTCCAAACTGCAAAGTGAGCCAACGAGCTTACTTCATGTTTATCGAAGGAGGGAAAGGAAAAAAACACTTGGCATTACGTACGTATGTCATGCAGCAAATTGTTCATAAAAGAAGTTGTTTTGCTATTGGTATCCTGGGTGCTTGTTTGAATGATTATATCTAATGGTATAGAAGAAACGAGAGGAAGAAAGGATTGAGACAAAGTTGTTGCATCTCAGATCACTTTCCTTTTTTTCGTTTTTTTTTTTTTTTTCTTTTTCTTCACGCAAAAAATGGATGAAGTAATAATAGTTTGTGAATGAATGAATTACCCCCTTTTCATATATATCTTTTGTATCAATATTGAATCAAATGATTGAATTCTAGCCCGATCCCTTCGGCGAGCTTTCTTGCAGATATGGTTCATTTCGTGACAAAAACTTGGATCCCAATGTCAGCCTCAATAATTGACTTCACATTTAATCATCTAGGATCATGTTCAAAAGATTTTGTTTTTGATAAGCTCCTTTGAACTTTATTCCCCACCCAAAAAAAAAAAAACAAAAATGTTAAAGACTTACATTTCAAACATTCTAAAGTTTGAAAAAGGATCAGATGTAAGTGCCTTTTTTTTTTTTTGTTTAGATAGAAATTGTTTTTGCTAACGAATCTGTGACCTTCACAACCAAGGCTAACCCTTAAGAATAAGAATAAGCTTGTTTTTTTTTTTTTTTTTTTTCTTTTGCAGGACTCGTACGCATTGTGTCGGGTATTCAAGAAGAATGGAATGTGCTCTGAAATAGAAGATCAAGGCCAATGTAGTAGCATATCATTAATGGAGGGCCAGAGCCCACAAGGTGCATTGGTAAATGACAGCTGCGAGACCATGTCCCCCGATGTACCCATTGCATCATCAGCTTGCATGGACGAAGAAGACAAAGATGATTCATGGATGCAGTACTTCATCACAGACGATCCATGGTGTTCTTCTAACGCTGCTCCGGGTGGTGAAGAGGTTTCTCACGTTGCGACATACGCAGATTAAACGCTAAATTAACCAGCAATTGGGCGGCAAATAACACAATGTTAATTGGGTGCATTTTTCTTAAACAAATAAGGCATGATGTTCAACTAAATGATTGTGAAATGTAGTAGTGATATATGGTGATTGGAAGCATATCTAATTTCATCTTGTGATGATTAACGGTTTGGTTGCTGAATGCTGACCTCCCCCTAAAGCCGTATCAAACGGCCGGCTTCGTAAATTTTTGTCTTTTCACCTCTACAGCTTCTAGGTGATTTCGGTGTTACTGATGGAATGAAAGGGTGGTGTCAATGTTGTTCTTGTTATGTATCGGCTCCTTTCTAATTGCTGAGCAGAACTCGAATGTGTAGACACACACCATTTTTTTTTAAATCTTTGTTTTTTTAAAAAAAAATATATATATTTATATATATCATTTTTCATTATTCTCTTGTGCACTCGGACGCCCTCTATGTGTGTGTGTGTGTGTGTGTGTGTGTGTGTGTGTGTATTACGAGGGGTTCACAAAGAATACCTGCTCGAACAATCAGCACAGTCTCTGTTTTCTGACAATTTAAGAAGGCCTTCTAGAGTCTGCATGCTGTAACAAGATGTATACACATAGTAACCGTTAGACCCTTAATCCAAGAATTAAGAGCAAAGGCAAACCTTAGTGTGCTTGGCATTAAGCTCTTTGAAAATGGATGCTTTCGCATTCATTTTTGACTTCCCTTCCTCTCTATTTTCAGTTGATCCTAGATGTGAAAAATAAGGCAAAGCGCGCCACACCCCCCCCCCCCCCCGGCGGGGGCACGACAGAAGAAGGGTTTCAGTGAGTGGAGCTAACAGGAAGTCAGAAACCAGAATGATTTTGAAGTTTTAAGACATAAATATATACACTCAATCCCTCTATCCGCTTTAGGCGTTCATGGCCAGACAATTGAAAGGAAAGTCCTATGGTAAACCAATAGAGACCCGCATTGCACACCACTTCCACAATCGGGAGCTTGAAATAGCTTCATCTCACGCCTTTTAACAATTGGTGGGGAATCCCCTTGCATTGCATGTTGCCTGTTGCCAGCTCTAATCCCTCTCCGCGGAGCATTAACCATGCTGGAGGACCACGTCGCAATGCACAGTACTTCCACGTTACAAAAATAATTGTTTTTTGTGACCATTAATTCACAATAAAATAATCTTTACGGTTGCACTAAAACTCATTCTTAGCGGTGTTAAGTCAATTTAGGCGCCAACGGAGTCTCCTTCAAACCCAAATGTAGCGTTTTCCTGCATGCCACTTAGCTCATAAAAAGTGTTAGGGATCTATTTCAAATCTTGTCGTCGCCTTGGCTGATACACCAATTTTCTTTTTGTTTAAAGAATAACCAAAAAGAAAAGGATTAGTTTGGTATACTCTTTGATTTTTCGTGAATTCTTTAAATTCAATTGAGTCACAAGAAATATTGGAAATTAAGTTTATAGCCAATATCTCATGTACCATTTAATTTGACTGAATTGATCTAAACGAAACACACCCAAAAAAAAAAAGAAAAAGAAAAAAAGGAAGAAGAAGAAAGAAGATTAAATTTAGAAACAAAAGAGAGAAAAATTTGATGTTGGGCCGAGGCGGAGCTTTTGCAGCCACTGGTCGATACTCAAAGCCCCAAGCGTTTCTTTCGACGGCTTTCTGTCGCCGGCTAAATATCGCCGCCTCCGACGCCTTCGCCTCAGATTCAAGCATTTCAGTCCCACTGGCCACAGCCACTGAGGCAAAACTTTACTCTAACCTGTTGCGTAGATGCATAGAATCCTCAAATTTATTCTACGGGAAAGCCGTTCACGCCAAGCTCATAAGAAAACCAACCCCACTTCCTTCTTCTTCTTCTTCTTATCTGTATCTGCACAATCATGTTTTGAATTTTTACGTGAAATGCGGACTTCTGGACTATGCAATGGAGTTATTCGACCGAATTCCCCACAGAAATGTGGTGTCCTGGTCGGCTCTTCTTGCCGGGTTTGTGCAACGCGACTGCCCCGGCAAAGCTCTTTCCCTCTTTTGTCGTATGCATCGCGAGGCTCTTGTGCTGCCTAATGAGTTCACTCTGGTTAGTGCGCTCCAGGCGTCTTCGTTTTCTGAGGATTCGGCTTGGTTGTACCTAATTTATGTGTTTGTTATTCGCTTGGGATTTGAGTCCAATGTGTTTTTGATCAATGCGTTCATAACGGGTTTGGTACGACATGGGATGCTGTTGGATGCTAAAAGGGTTTTTGATGAGTGTGTGGATAAGGATATTGTGTCTTGGAATGCCATGATGGCTGGGTTCTTGCAGCACTCTTATGCTCAAATACCTGTCTTTTGGCTACGAATGAGTTTTGAGGGTGTCAAGCCTGATCATTTCACGTTTTCTACTGTATTTTCCGGGTTGGCTTCACTTTTTGATCTCAAAATGGGCCTGCAAGTTCATGGGCAGCTTGTTAAAAGTGGGCATGGGGGTTGCATCTGTGTAGGAAATTCCTTGAGCGACATGTACATAAAGAATCAGAGACTGTCTGATGCGTTGAAGGCTTTTCGTGAAATGCCATGTAAAAACGTGCGCTCATGGACTCAGATGGCTGTTGGATCCCTGCATTGTGGGGAACCTGGCAAAGCACTTGAACTTATTGCAGAGATGAGGGGGACTGGCATAATGCCCAACAAGTTCACTCTTGCTACTGCACTTAATGCCTGCGCCAATTTAGCATCTTTTGAGGAAGGAAAGAAATTTCATGGATTGAGGATTAAACTTGGTTCCCTGGTTGATGTTGTTGTGGATAATGCCTTGCTTGATATGTATACAAAATGTGGATTTATGGATGGAGCTTGGGTTATATTCCAGTCAATGCATGACTATTCTGATGTTACTTGGGCAACCATGATCTTGGGGTGTGCGCAGAATGGCCAACCAAAAGATGCTCTTGAAATTTTCGAGGAGATGAGGATGCAGGGTGTGAAACCAAATTATGTTACCTTCATATGTGTGCTTTATGCATGTAGCCAAGGTGGGTTTGTTGCTGAGGGGTGGAATTATTTCTTCTCCATGTCTTGTGACCATGGCATCTCCCCAGGAGAAGATCACTATGCATGTATGGTGGATTTATTGGGCCATGCTGGGCATATAGAAGAAGCTGAGGACTTGATCTTAAATATGCCATTTCAACCAGGTTTGCTTGTTTGGCAGACTTTACTAAGTGCTTGCTTCATGGCGATATTCAAACAGGAAAGCGGGCAGCAGAGCGTGCGATGGACTTGGATGGAAAAGATTCTAAAACTTACGTTCTGTTTTCAAATATGTTTTCCTGCTTAAGGAATTGGGAAGCCGTAGGGATGCTGAGGAAAGCAATGAAAGATAGGGATATACAGAAAATGCCAGGATCCAGTTGGATTGAATTGGAAAATGCCCACTGGTAATCCAGTTCAAGAAGTATTGGCTTGAAAGGACCCAGAATGTCATTTCTAGCAATTCATTTGGTTGATTAAAATTTTCCCAGATACAAAAATAAAGCATATGGAGTATGAAACAAAGCCCCATTTTGCTATACTTTTAAGAGGTATAGACATACATTGCATTCGTAGTTAGGGTAATTTAAACTATCCAATGGATAGAGCAGGAATAGTTACAATTGGATAATCCCATATATTCCTGTTGATCGTAATGTTACCCATGCATCCTGTTCCAGGCACATTGCTTGCAGTTGGATATGTGCCCATGTTTGAAATGCTGTTTTTGGATTGACTTCACATGGAGCCAGTAAACTTATTTATGGACATTGTGTCAAAGGCTCAAATGCTATTCTTACGAATGCTTATCAAGAAAATTAACTTCTTCATGTTTTGCAGATTGGATAAGGATATACCAATGACAACACCCCTAAAGATGGCTGGCAGTGCGCCTACTAGCAGAAGCTGTAAATGACACAGAAATTAAAGAAACTTGAACATGGTTTTAGAAAATACCCAGTAAAGTTGCACCCAAGGTAAGCTCAGGAATGCTTATATCCTTTTGCAGAATGCATTGTTTGGGTTGGGAGTAATTTAACAGTAATGTTCTTACAACACCTTGTTCTGGTGCATGCCGAGGACAATTAGATAGCTCAATTTGGTGTAGGTTCATACACTAGATAGAGTAAGTTTTCCTCAAGTAATTGTTGTGAAACCCCAAAATTATGTTGATGCTATCTCCTGTTGTGTATTTCATTAGGCTCGCTCAATTAGAGTGTAAAAACTATAATGAGGTCTTTTGTGTGCGGTCCTTTTATTTTGCTTGGGGTAGTCTTTAAACCATAAATAAAGAAAAGGAGTGCAGTTTAATATAAGGCTTATTTAGCATGGAACAATGTCATGCAAGTACTTTTTGGGTTGATTCTCGTTGGAATTGGCGTGAGTGTGAAACTGTGTATTTGACTTTGATTTATATCAGCGTGAAATTGTGAGTATTACTGCCTTACAACGCTTTACGGGATATATGTTAAGTTTAAAAGGACAATAAATTTTATTATTTTTTTTTTTTTACTACTTAAAATTTCATCTATTTGTATTAATAAAGAATTGTTAATTAATTTTTTTTTCTGTATTATTATATAAAACATAAGTAAAGTTTTTATTTTTATTTTTTTTACTGCCTTGTGTTAGCTGCCATTGTTGTAGCTGTGGACGCGTCCGTGTCCACCGACCCAAATTTTCAATCTCCACTAACTGGGGGTGTTATTTTGTCTTTTCGGTCTTGTTTTTCTGTGAACTGCCACGCGTTGGCAAGGCTCGCGGCCAAATATATATATTTTTTTAATTATAAATAATTAAAACATGTTGTATTTGAAATAAAATATATTACATTTTTTTAAAGAATATACTTAAAAAAAAAAAAAAAAAAAAAATGTCCAGCTGCCGTCTTTTTTCCAGTAATTGTTTGTTTGAAATTGAATCAAGCAGAAGCAAACTAAAATAAAATAAAATAAAAATGTAAATTTTAGATTACATTAATACCCTCTAGTAAAAAGCCATATTTGTCTTTCGAAAAAATATATATATGTGTGTGTGTGTGTGTGTGTGTGACGGGGAATTGAGAAACTGGCCTTTATTTCTACAATTGTGAAGCTGCAGGCAGTCTGTCGGCGGATCTCTCTGATAATCAGAGACCCACCCGATTCGAATGTATGCATCTTCGAGCACCAATTGTCGCGCAAATAATAGCAAGGAGAAGGAGGAGGAGTACATAGAGCATCAAGTCTCCAAGATGGATACTCTTGCCGGGGTCGCCATCAAGTATGGCGTCGAGGTATTTTCCTCTTTCTGCAACGCTTTAATTTTCCCCTTTTTTTTATCTTCTTTCACTGCCTTTCTTTGAGCTTTTCACTATTTTTTTTTTTCTTTTTTTGGGTGTATATAGGTGGCTGACATCAAAAGGTTGAATGGGTTGCCCACGGATTTTCAGATGTTTGCTTTAAAGACTCTACTGATACCGTCTCCGTCAAGACATCTGCCGTCTGCCGTCTTGTCCAATGCTCCTTCCTCTTCTTCTTCACGGTGAAAATGCAAACCATTTTCTCTCGCACTCTAATTATTGGCCTTTTTATTATTATTATAATTTTTTCATAAGATGGCGCCTGCTTTTTTCCAAAAAAAAAAAAAAGAACTTTGATTTCTGGGTCTCTATACTGCAACTTCTGTAGATGCGTCGCTTATCAATTATAAAAATGCTCGCTTGCCATGACAATCCCTTTCCTTCCTCAGTCTTTAAACCATGCTTCTGCATCATTTGTTTGTAACTTTTGTGTGCTCTCTTGTTGATTCCTTCTTTGAAATTACCAACCATTATATTCATGTGAATTATTACATTTTTTGTAAAACTACAAGTTACAAACTGTTGCTTCTATTCCACGCTTGGGATACGGTGTATAATTTCATGTTTTTGGTTCTGTATTTTAATATCTATCATGCATTGCCTTGTACATCTGTCTGTGCACCCTATGCTGCGCATAAAATTCCCCCGCACCTATTGCCTGCATGACTTTTTTTTTTCAGTTGTACCTACCTAAAGTTATGCCTTTGGTGCATTCCACCTTCTGCCATGCTATTTTTCCTATTTTCTGAATTCTGATGGCTGTTGAATTTTCATTACAAAAGGATTTTTTTCTTGTTGCCATCGTAATGAACTTTAAGTTCAAAAAGTCCATTAAGGGATTTTGGGTGTGGGCTGCTTCTTTTCTTATTTACATATGGAGTCATGTAAAGAGGATTACTGTATAAATAAGATGGTTTTTAGTTATGAGCACCCATAACCTTATTGGATGATGACGCATGTGCTTCTGTCTATAACTTGAATTTCCATCTTTTTTACACTTCCATTTTGTATTGTTATCGTAAAGGTAAGGTTACTCCATTGTGATGTAAAATTCACAAGTTAAAGTTGTGGAAATAACCTCTTTATGAAAACAAGAATAAGGATGCATACATTTAATCTTTCCCAAAACCTGCAATGTGGGAGCCTTGTGCACTAGAATGCCCATTTTGTATTGTTGGTGACCTTTTAGGGTGTGCTTGTTTATTGTACTTTTGGTCTTTAACTATTGAGAGGGGCAGTGCATCATGAAAAAGATCTATTAGTGTCTCAAGTGTTCAATTATGTTGCATAATGCTTCAAATTCTTCAAACCTACAGAAAATTCTTGGTTAATAGCCATTTTGGATTAATGCATATTAGTTGTGCGTTATTCAAAGCGAGAGGGATGTCAGGTCCATGGTTCAACTTGACATTGCTAAACTTTACTTTAAAAATAGTTTGAGATGTGTGTAATGAGAGTATAAACAATTTCCTGTGAGGAAAAAAGTTTGTCCACATCAAGCTATATATATTTTGTAGCATTCAAATTGTTATCTTAATACCTTGCTGGTATGTGGCAGTTTTGTGATAATAATGTTGTCAACTTGCATATCTACTATTTGATGCTCCTTTGCCTTGGAATCAATTTACTTCATTTTGAATGGGATCTGGTAGATTCCAGATGAGCCTGAGCCAATTGCATTTGAAGAAAGTTCTATAGTCTAGAATGGCATTTACCAAATGTCCAAACCTTGTCAGTTAGAAATTTTATTCGACTTTTTGTACTGTTCCTTTTTCTTTTTAAGATTTGCATCATTTAACATACTTATTTTAGTTTTTTTTTTATAAAATTTCGTCAAAGGTACTGCTTTCACTAGCAAAAATTAGACTGCTAAATAGTTTATCAACTCTAAGAAAGGACAACTTTCTATATACTATTAAAACAATTTTTAATCGCAATTGGAGGACTTTAACTAGCATCTCAAGAGCTTTGCATTTCCAGGCTTTTGCAAGACTAGATCAACATATTACAGAGAACCACAGACTGGGTTAGACACAAATGACCAACTGTTCTTAGATTATATAGGGCTTCTTTAGTTTCTGTACCTTTTGTGATCCCATTCTTCTGTTGTTTTAGTTATATAATTGGTCAGCAGGTGTCTGCACTATGATTTTGATGACTAATCATGCTAAAATATTATTGCAGAAGAAACGTCATCAGCAAAACACCACCACGTCCGCCACACCTCAATTCATTGGACCTATCTGAGTCCTTAAGACTGAAATCATCTCAACAAAAGGTTTCATCAGCCATGAACACTTTACAAAAGTATTATGGTCTGATGCCTTCAAATAACAAGGGTGCAGCTGAAGGCGCAGAAATGGCTTCACCAAGTTCTGGCCCACCTCACCATAGTTATTTCAAATCCAGAAATCTAGACAATGGCTTTGTGTCTGACACCGGTGCAGTGGCAGAATATGTGCCTCTTGCAGAAGCTGGAGATGGGGAAGCTGAGAAATCCAGTGAAAAGTCTGTTCGAAGGCGCCAGAAAGCTGACAGTGATTCTAGATCTGGCAGACCAGAAAGCTTGTTCAAAGAAGAAGCAAATGTTGGAAGCAGTGATGTCACACCAGTGACAGGAAAGGGGCAAACAGTGAGGCCAAAATCAGCCAGCCGAGCAACATTGGTCACTGATTCGGAGCCAAGATGGTTGAATTCTTTTCCGGTGGGCTTGGGGGAATCAATAATATCCGATGGTTTGGCTGGAGTTCGTAAATCTTCTAGCACACCAAGTTTGCAGGAAAAGGAGAGCACTGCTTCTTCAGTTTGGCCAACTCCAAAATGGAATTTGAAAACTGATTTACAGGCCCTCTCCACCGCAGCCATAACAATACCAATATTTGATGGCTTGTCAAAGCCAATATCTAGTCGCAGGAGCAAAGCTGCCCTTGATTAGTGTAACTTGTTTGCAAAATTCTTGGTGAAGCTGTTTTGTTCTGCACTTCGCGTCAATGTGGATGGAGTATCAAAGCCACGACTACCCATTTTTATATGTCAGATAGCTGGAAAATTTGACTAAAAGAGAGGAAAGGCGAAGGAAGCAAAGTGTAAGGTAATAGAGTCCTATGTTAGTAAATTAATATTCTTTAAGAAAGAAAAGATGTGCTCGTCCAATTGAGTCTGAAGCAATGGTTGCTTGAGAAAAGTTGGAATGAATGTGTGGAACTGCTGCTTTTACAGTTGTAAATTTTCAACTGTGGCAGGTTCAGAGCTTGATCAATAATCCCCAAATGCTATATAGTGTATATGAAACCATTTTTCCTCGTCTTTCCACGAGAATTGCTTTTATTTTATTTCGTCCATGCTATGATCGTTTGGATCTGTTGCTGAACGTATCTTAAAATCCAGGGCAGACAACCCTTTTTTTAACGTTATCCAGTTGTTATTCTGATCCATTATGTACGATTGTATGCCCCAAATCATTGATATTTCATCACGGCAGTAAAATTAACCCACGTGTCATTCATTGGCTGACGTGTCAACAATCCTGTATGTTCAATAAATAAGCTGTTCTCCAAGTCTACGCAACGTTTGGAATTGGCTTACAAGGTGTGGCGGTCTCGATGAAATTGACCGTGGTACCGGTACTCTTTTTTTAATCTTTTGTAGCGAATCAACATCTCTAGTTGCTGTTTAAGTCTGCACTCCAATGGCTGCATGAGAACCATAGTTACCCATGACAAACGTTCGCACAACATCGGTAATAGGCTAATAAGACTCATCATCTGGCCAAGAACTATGTACTTCACCAAGGCAGCTGGCTACAATGCTGCGTCTTAACTGTGCAGGACTTCCACATTATAGGGGTCTAGGAAAGGGTTTTGAGATAAATAGTATGAATGTTCCTCATGCAGAAGAATTACAGAATTCCAAATATGGGTCCAAAAATTCTAATGGCCTACAATGTCAAGCTCAAGCTCTAAGTGAATTACCCTGTAACTGTGGCCAACTCTATATTCCCTCGCTCGAAGTCCTCGCAATTTAACCAAAATTGCTTTTGTCCCCCCGGGGGGGGGGGGGGGGGGCTGTCACCACCTATTATTTGGTGGTTTGACCTTGTAAATACGAATAATCCAATTGGATGTTGTGAATGCCTCTTCCAAGTATTCAAGTTTGATATCCTTGTTTCCGATTTCAACCCCCCTTGCTCGATCATATCTGCAATCATAACACGCAATCAGATAATTTCATTGACAAAAGCATCATACAAATGGGGTTCTAAGACCACAGACCCATATAAATCAGAAATGCCAAGCCTTTGATAGGGGCTTATCAGGCATTCCTTATTACTTTCAATTAAAATAGCAATGCATATCACATGTAATTTCCACAAGATCTAGAAGGTAAAACTGGCAGGCCATACTGGCGACAAACTTCTATACAATATGGTAAATTTGCTTCCAATAATCAAGCATCAATTGGCATAAATCTAAGCCTGGGAAGCTTAGCTGGACTCATGCATAATTAGAAGTACATCTACTTCAAGAGGAACAACTTCCAATAAACTGAAACCTTTGAATTGTATTTGATTGCTTGAATTAAGAGACCATAGAACAAAGCCTAGCTCAATAAGGAAACAAAATCAACTCCTAATACTATTCCGTAAATTATTCCTATTGAAAAAGGGGCAACATTAAAATCAAATACCAAACAACATGATAAATTCACTAATCAAAGAATCATATATGAAGCTAGTTAAGTCACAATCTCTCTGTCTATTTTTTTAGTCTTTTTCCAAATGCTTAGCTTCAAGCTTTTTTTTTTTTTTTTTTCCTTCATTTTAGGATAGCTGAAGAGTTAAACTTGAACTTTGAGACCTTTTAGTCACAGGTCTAGACTTCAACCATTAAACCAGAGCTTAATGCTTAGCTTTAAATCACAAAACTAGTTTTGTCTGCACGCCAATCAGTGATTGAAATAGCTACTCTATGATTCAAAATATCATTTGTGGATGCATGGATCATATGCATTAGTGTGCAAATTTTCACAAGGTAATCCCAATAGTAGCTTTATTCTTCATATCTCCTATCTTTTTCTGCAAAATGCACCAAATTAACATATGTTCCTACATGTACGCATGTTTGTGCAAGCACATGCAGGGACAATGACTTAAGGAACAAATCAAAGATGTTTGACTTACCCTGGAGGCTTGCCATATTCTGTCATCAGCTCTCCAAACCGGTAGTAAGACAGTTTGTACCTACAGGCCAGAACAATACAAATGGCTTACCAATATGAGAAAGGCTTTTGATTGTTTCTCTGACAATTGAAACAAATTTCATGATAAAGAAAAAACTAAGCAGCTCAACCCTGTTACAAACCCAACAAAGGTGCAACCACAATTGAATAATGAGAAGTGTAATCCCAGTCAAATTTTAGAATACAAAAAAATTTGCACCCCATTATCCACGGTCATGATAACATCAACCCATGCTTTTTGGTGTTCTACCAAATTAAATTATAAATTTACCCTCGAGCAAAGTTGTTATTATGTTGCGTCTTAAATGAAAGCCAGTGCATAACTATTAATTTAATTCTTATTACAGCAAAGAGAACGGCTCTTTCAAAATTTTCCACAATTTTTACTTGGTTGGACAGAACCAACAACTGACCATGTAATATTTACATTAAAATACACTTCAAAAGGAAAAGTGGGTTTAAAAAGACAAGAGGATAAGATGGAAGGGACTGCAGCTCAAACGTTTTTCCCATTGCGTTCCTTTATCAAGGATGACGGTGAAACAGAAACTTACATGAGACAGTTCAACATCTTTGGAGCTGCACCTTTGTCCACACGATACTCGTCATTGACAAGATAATCAGGTTCCTTGATAACAGGGAATACTCCGCCTCCAATTCTCACCATCCACAAAAACCTTGGGCCAGCAAGTTCCATTAATAAAAAGAAGGTACTTTACTGATGTTTGGAAGGTTTCTGGGGAGAAATCCACACAATGACCCAATTGCTGACAAGAACTAAGGATTAAGGGTGAATCAAACAAAACAAATGCTTTTGTATTCTTTAAGATGCAGGAAGAAATCATGCCAACTATTTAGA
The DNA here is from genome assembly GCA_037832345.1 of Rhizophora mangle. Lineage (NCBI taxonomy): Eukaryota > Viridiplantae > Streptophyta > Magnoliopsida > Malpighiales > Rhizophoraceae > Rhizophora > Rhizophora mangle. The sequence continues at coordinate 913,773 of JBAPLJ010001034.1, forward strand.
ATGTAAAAGTGCTCCACCACCCTGGTCCGCAATATCTGTTGCATTTTTTTTTTTTTTTAAATCTGGCTCTCTTTTTCTTCTTTTTGGAGAAAGGGCAGAAGAGGATGAGGAAAGGGAACTACTTCAAACAGATAACATCAGTAAGAATGTGTAAATATGAAATTCTGAAAATGTTGTAGAGCCTTACTTGTTGATATCATCAGAAGAATAACCTGTGACACCACCAAAGACAACTAACACATAATCCACATCAAGTGACCTCATTATCTCAAAGGCCTCATCTTCATACGATGACATTGCACGTCCAACAGTAGCAATGTGTGTATTATTCCAGGTATTATTGTCAACAATGACTGTTCTGTTTCCCATGGCAGTGATTTGATACCCATAATCCCACCATGACATCACCTTGGCATCTGGAGGAGTATTTTGTCGCAGCCAAAAGTAAGCTTCACGGTAGTCATCAAAAATGACTCTGTTGCCATGGGAACCCCTTGCAGCCAAGACAATTGAGGGAGATGAATATGCCTCTGAAGTTACCCAAGTACAGTGTGTAGCATATCTACTGAGCAAGTAAAATGCACCAAGAAGCAGCGCAATAGCACCATTTCCTTGGAAAGGAGGTGACTGATCAAGTAAAACCTGCTTGTGCATCACAGAGGAGCAAGATTATTTTCTGGAAGACCCACCAGTATGAAGGAGAAGAAATCTAAATACAAGGCACTTATCAGTAGCAACAAATGTATTTTAGCTTAACTGCAATGTAAAGCTTTGAGATAGATAGCAATTCAAGTCAGCTGCATACTATTGACAACTTTTCAGTATTACAAATCCCTAATGAAGGCCACAAAATGTTGTTTCTTCTTTAAAACTGTCACGCTTTCAATATGGAAGGGAGCTAATCCATCCAGTGATCTTAAGTGATTATGTCATACATATGCAATGAAGCAACAAGTCACACAGAACTCATCTAGCCATAATGACTGCAATTCAAGCTACCCATTTCCATAACTCATCACGGATCCAAAATTGAGGTCACCAATCCAGTGTAAGGAAAGCAGGGAAAAAAATTTATCAAGTTAAGCTCTTAGGTGATAATTATCTCCATTAAGCCATCTTGATATCTGGACATTATTATTTCCACCCAAGAAAAATTTTACACACAAGATTAACTTGTTATCAAATGTTTGGGAATATCAACAGGAGCTGGTAGTTGAATTGTAGTGCTGGGGAAATGACAAAGCACCAATTAATTGCACTCTAATCATAGCAGCATACTCAGTCAAAATGCAAAAAGCTATTTTCTTCTACAAAAACAAGAGTAATCAGCAAGAAACACTTACCAAAAGGACTTGAGAGTTCCAGAATTAGAGATCTCACCTTGGAAGAAGCTTTTGCACCACTAGTTCCTTTAGCAGAACCAATCTGGGCAACCTTTTTCTTTGTCCTTAACAAAATAGTCAGATTTTTTATAGTGGCAGAAACGGCGATTGCACTTATCAGGCATACTGCTGGTGTAGCAACAAGAATCAAACGTACCATGACACCAGCAAAATACATGCTAGTAAGACCATACATAACGATAAACACTGTGGCATCTGACAGCCGCTTGACGCAGAAATAGAGCCCCGCAGGGAAGAGGAAAAGCAGAATATGAAAATCAAACATGAAAGATGACCAAGCAGTTGGCTGATGCTCAGAGACGGATGCAATTATAGGGATATGATCCTTAGCATAAGTTGGGTCCAGCAGAGAGTAAAATCGGCCTGTCCATGGAGAAATGTATCCAGACGCTGTGCCAATCCCTAGAGCAACAGCACCTACACCTACTGCACAAGTCACAGTGATCCTTAAAAAGGCTTGAAACAATTTCTTATTATTCAGTTGCTGCTTCACCCAATCTAGGAAGTAAAATACCTGCAAGAATTCATTCAGTGCAAGGGGCATGAAAATTCAAAGAATAATTTATCTATGATGCAACCGGATGTTAAAATAAGAAACTACAGAATGAAACTGAAGCATAGAACAAGCATTAATCATCCATAATTAACAGTTGTTGGCAGTGCAAATTCCACACTAAATAACAATTTTGAAGAAAGCTTCAGCTTTTGAAAAAATTAATACAGGAAACAAACACAAAGAAGATGAAGAAAAAGAGAAGACCTGCATCAAGAAGAACACACCCATTGCTGCCATATGCTCTCCAGACTGTACATGCTGAAATCCCACAAATCGAATCTGCATGGCGAGCAGCATTCCCAAAATATACATACAATTATAGGCAACATACAACCTCAACGAATACCTCCCAGTAACCAACAGCACCAGCACATAAAGAGGGATCAAATTGATAATAAAAACATAGCCTCCCCAAGCAGAAACCATATAGAAGTAGCTAAAAGCAGAAGCCAGAGCCCAAGCAAGAGAACCAGTGTTAACTGCCTTAACAAACAAGTAAAAAGTCAACAAAAGAGCAAAAATGGCAACCCCTTCATTGTCATAAGAGCCCGCAACGGATCGGGAGATGTAACCGGGGCAAATGGCAATGAAAGCGGCGGCAACGAGCCCGGCACCAGAATCCCAAATCTCTTTACCAAAGAAATAGGCCACGAGGGTCGTGTTCGAAGCGAAAAAGGGGGCCGTGAGCACGCAGACCTCGCGAATGTGGACCGCGAAACGGAGGAATCGGAGGGTCCAGTAGATGAGAGCGGCGGTGACCATGAGGCCGGGGTAGAGGGTGCCGCCGATGATGCGGCCAAGTGGGTACCAGCTCTCGGAGTCGAACCAGTTCCAGAACTCGTAAAAACCCTTCTGGGTCAAGAAAAGGGTCGTCCGATAATTGAAGTAAGGATCGAATTCGTGGATCATGGACTCGTAGCGAAGGACGCTGAAGAGACGAGTGATGAATGCCAAGATGTAGACAAGGCAGAGGATGGACACACGGATCAGCAACTCCTGTTGCTTGCTCTTCAGCTTGATTCTGCGTTTGAGTGACTTGAGAGACAACGACAGATCGGACTTCGACGTCGTCGACTTCAGATCGGCGGCCATCTTCGTCGTCAACTTCTCCATTCTTTTGTTTCCTTGTTTGTTTTTTTCTTTCCCCTGTAAAGATTCTACCTTCAATGCCGCGATTTGTTGGGCGTAAAAGTCAGAGCCCTTGGCGGGTTTAGAAGTAGGTGTTGTACCAGTGGGCAGTCAGACGAGAAAGAAAGAGCAGAGTGTTGGACTCTGGAATCACAAGCATCAGCCCAAATGTTGGCAAGCAAGAGTATATATATATAAATTTTTTTTATTATTTTATTTATTTGGTTTCTTTTGATTGAACGATGAGGCTCAGCTTCCTGGTGCGTCTTGTGATGGAGTTATCAAAAGAGTGTTATGTTGGCAAGGTCCGTAAACCATCGCCACATATCAAACCAGAAGCCACTGCTGGCCCAAAGGCATCAGCCTGTGCCTTGTTCTTCTTTTCCCAGATAAATGGAATCGAGCTTCCCACACACATATCAATAGCAAATTGTGGGCCTAGATAGAAAGGTATAGCCATTGCCATTGGAAAAGGAATGTACCATGTCCACTTCTTAACAATTGAGTCCTTGATCAAGCTCATCAGAATGGCTGAAGCAAAGCAAACATAACAAAGCAAGAGGCAATTCTTCGGTAGAGCCGAGAAGCCCTCTACGCCCAATATAGCCATGTTACGATAAATAGCAGCATTAGGAGCAGGGTATTCACTTCCTTCATGCCCCAGATCCTTGAAGGCCTTCAAGAAGAGCCAAAAGGCACAAGAAGAAATTATACAACCCATTGCAGTGCCAATTATTTGGCTCACAAACATAGAACGAGGTCGGAAGCCGTAGAGACAATGTTCATCATCATTCCACATGCGGCTAGTCCTGCAAGAACTCCGCCATGAGAGGCGCCTTCCCTCGCCCCAATTATGAAAATAGCAACTTTGCCGTAGGTGGACCCAAGGGAGCAATCGGTCAGTCCACACCCATAAGCATTGCAGAATGCCAATGTTGGTGCAAAGATGTAGATGACAAGTATGTAACACCATTTGAGTTGGTGAAAGATAAGTGGGAGAGTGGCTGCGGAGATGGCAGCTATTGCAGCATAGGATGCAATAGCAAACCATGTTGGAATTTGATGTTTGAGAAAGAGTTGGATGCGCCATTGTTCATCATAGGACTGCTTAGAGCTATCAGAAGAGGTTGGATGGTCAGCAACAGGAAGTTCATTGCTTGTATGTCTCCTTCGAAGTTGATAAAACAAGGCAGAAAGTGTTATGCTTAACACCTTGCAGAAGTTGTACAGACCACCACCCAATATCATGGCAATTGCAATGAATATCTGAGTCCATTGCAAAGTGATTGAGCATCAGTGAGCATCAAATTAATGATTAGTGCAACAGGATGTTGGAAGTACGTTATTGTAGACAACTCCACGAGCTTGGGTGTCAGTAGTCACTCTTTTTAAGCCTACATTCATAATGTAGACAAAACCCATCTACAAGGTTTACGAAAAAAAATAATTTAAATAAAATATATTAATAACACTTTAAAAAAGTTTGTACGAGACAAAAAAAAAAAAAAAAAAAAACCCAAAGTCCCCCAGGAATCTTACAAAATGTGAAAAGAATTTCAGGGTTAATTGCATATAGTAACTTTATTTATAATAAATTAAAGCCCAATTATTTAAATTAGAGTGATGATACTCACGTGGTAAACAAATGTCCTCTTATCAATTACATGGAAAATGATAATATGTTATCTAATCATTAATCCATCATTAGTTTCAAAAGACCTAAAGATTGAAAAAAAAAAAAAAAAAAGAAACAGAGTTCTTCCAAAATTCTTGAAAGTAAAAGCAAAATAATTTTCTTGGATTACTGTTTTCAAAAACAAGAAAATATGCCAAGAGATTTTTTTTAAAAAAAAAAAAAAAAGAACCCCATTTTATGAATGATCTAAAAGGGCAAATAAGATGGGATGCAGAGATTGTTGTAACACTAAAGGCAATGCCAGAGGAGGCGACCACACAAGTCTGGACGACAGTATTCTCTTGTCTGGTAAAGGGTTGCTTCAAGAGGCCAAACCTCTCCAAGGACTTGGTCCAGGTCTTGACAAAAAAGAAGCCCCGAAGGCCAGCAGACACATTGGGGGAAGGTATAGTCCCAGCGGTGAGGTTGAGTTTCATCACCATGAAGCTGAACAATATGTTCAGCAAAAAGCCAACCACAAAGGCCCTCAGGGTCAGCTGTTTCCTCCATGATGGCACTTCCTGATGCCCAAATATCTGTTCCACTGTCAACCCTTCTTCTTCCTCCTCTTTCTTTTGATCATCCTTCTTCTTTCTCAGCCTGTGGTGGTCTACAAAATCAAAACCACTATCTATTCTATCCTCTCCTCCTCCATGGCCATTCATTTTTCTGTTTTCTTTGCACAGAGGGATCTTGAGGATGGTAGGATTGAATTCTAGAACGTGAATCTTATGTTGGGGGTGATGCATTTGGTCTACTTCTGAAAGAGAGACATTAAGTCGGATTATTTTATTTTATTTTATTGTTTATTTGATATAATGATTATATGTCACATTCAAAGGCGTTAAAAGTGGGCAAGAAAATATTTGCAAGGAGATGGAGATTTTCTACAAGAAATGTGGATCCAAGACCGAGAGTAAACTTGCTTGTCATTTGTGGCGTTTTGGAGTTGGCAGTCAATTTCAGCCTCTATTCATTTTAGACTTCGGCTGGATCGGCAGTGCTACTGTCCAATTATCACATCCCACAAAGCTACATTTATGATATGCTTGATCTACACCTGTCTCCCAAAACGTATCCAAGAGTGTCTGTCACCCCTCAAAATGGTCTCTGGTTGTCAACCTTCAAATCAACATATGATTCTGAGTGTTTCTCCTTCATTTATATCCATCGCTCCTCGGACTTACCATGTCGAAGGAATGTTCTAATAGTGTAATGTCGGATCCGCGTCCTGTCAGGTGTCAGGTGATCAGGAGATCAGGTGAGTTGCAAGAAGTATTTCTATACCAATCTGTGTGACCACAGCCCAGAATAAATTCAATTGTTACCCTTACCGTGCTCCCTAACCCCCCCCCCTCCCCTCATAAGTCAGTTCACTCTAATCATCTTTGCTCTCCTTTTCATGGTATTTTATAGATTATAATTGAGAGACGAGTAACGAGTTGTGAGGTCATTGGTCATCACAACATGGAGCCTTCATAGCCAACCGTTCTCACAGAGTATCCTGGCCCTTTTCTTCTTCTCCATTTTTTTTTTTAAGCAATAAAAAAATATTATAAATATATTAATTATTGTTTTAATAAATTTGAATTATTACAAATACCTTAATCCTTTCCAGGACATTCAACGGCGTTGAAACTGTACGGAATGACAGATGTGGTCCCAAAATGTGGTTCAAGAGAAACACAAGGGGAAATAAAAACTATAAATTCCTTAGTTTAACAGATTTTGTTCAAACTTATTGCAAAAAAAAAAAAAAAAAAAAAAAAAAAGAAATTGGGGGAAAGGAAGATAGGAGCTTAATTATGACTTCCTTCATGTTTGTTTCGGGCCAACCTTCCGAGAGAACCGAGGCTGCATTTCAGACCATTATTAGAGAGCACATTAGCAACCCATAAGAGAAAAATCAAGACAAGCAATAAATAATATGTTAAAATAGATATGAACCAAGTCAAAGTCAGAAAGCCTCAAATCACTCTAGGGCAACGTACCATTCTTGCGGAGCTCTCCAAGAGGGCGATGATGCTTTGGCACTTGGAGGTAATGACATGAAGTTTCTCCAATCTTCAAGTGTCATATTAAGATCATGAATCTTGTTCTCCAAACCCACACAGCAATTTGCATGCATCGTACAAACAGAGTTGAAGTCCTTGCTCGGTTGGCAAAACCCACCAAAATAAGCTGTATCGAGAAATCTTATTTTCACTCCGATCCTCTTAAGGAATGGATGGTATTTAATCTTGTTCAATACATCCTGGTCATGATTCCCAGGATAAATCTTCCTGGAAGAGTACCAAAACTTGTAAAATTGGATGGTGCGATCGTTTGATTTGGCATAAGTAAAACCTCCATTTGGGCTGTTGTTCATACCATAGGGGTTTCCTATATAGTAATCACATGCTATTTGAAAATCTGCATCAGGGTAGAAATTCCTGAAAGGATCTTGAAGCCACAGAATATCTGAGTCCTATGAGAAACAGAAAACTACATAATGTCAAGCAAAATGATTAAGTTATACCAATCGGATTAATTTGACGTATTTTACAGACAATGAAACTCACAATATCTTTTTTTTTTTTTTTTTCTAAAAGTTTGTTTCACTAAAATTTAAGGGGGAAAAGCATTTGATTTTGACAAAAAAAAAAATAATCGTCAGCAAGAGAGAGTGAGATTACCGTGAAGATAAAATTGTAGCCCATCTCGAGAATCGTTAATAAAAACTCAATTCTTTTCCACATCATTTGTAAATATTTGGAACTCATGAAATGGGCCTCGCCTGAGAAATTAAGCCCAGTATCGAGTAAATAACAGTGTGGATGGACAGCCAGGCAACGGCGGTGTGCTTCTTGGTCCAGACATGTTATGACCACGTGATTCAGAAGTCCATTTGTATGATTTCCAACTCTAAAGCTCTCTCCATAAACAAATCAATCAGGGAACCTGGCTTTGCCCATGCTTCATTTGCAGTTGTCAAAATGACAGTCTTGTCACTCATTGAAGCTTTTTCCAAAACTCTTTCCAAACCCACGGAAGAGTTATCCTGAAAGTGATAAAGTGATCCCATCATTAAAAATGTGGTGAAATAAATAAATAAACGAAAATAGATGAGCTTTTTCTTCTCAGATCGAATGTGGACGATTTAAGGCCCATAAACAAAGTAACTATACAGGTGTCCTTTGACGATCATTGAAAATAATAATTAATATAGGTTAGAAAAAGAATTTTCAAAAACATGCACTCTCTAGAATAATTGAAAAGTATAATTCACCAACTAATCAGTTATTGTATTCCCTTCCTAAAACACGTGTGACAATGGAATCTACCATTATTGACAAAGCAATTTTTGATAATTTCCAACGAAATTTGTCTGCGGATGTGTGGCACCAACCTCCTTGATAAGCATTTTCCTGTTTTTAGAGCCTCAAAAAAAAAAAAAAATTATATGGACAGCATTGTCGCAGAAGGCCAGATGGAACAGCCCAGTTATTAATGCTTTTGAACGACCGAACGAGGGCCAAGTCTCCTAAGCTCCAATGGGACCAACGTTCTCCCAGTAGTCAACCCGAGACACTGGGCAGGTCGTTTTTCAGGTCCCACCCATGTCCCAATTATTTAAAATTGCTGGACGCTTCGAAGTCAATCTAATCCAGCATTAATTCTTTGTTTTGGTGTTGTAGAAATTGCGTGTGGGGTTTGGAACTTTCTTCGGCTTTTTGTTTTTCCCCTCGTATCCTATCTCAAGCCAGCTCTGCCGGATGCTGCCTGCCTGTGCCACCCTCCAAAACCACCTTCTGGCCCAAAGAAGCCCGTATTTGCTCGTTTCCTATTCCTATACTTGGGGGGGGGGGGGGGGGGGGGGGGGGGAGGGGGGGTGGGGGCATAGATGGAACTGTACTGCAATTAGAAGACTTTGACTCACACAGCAGAAACATACTTTTATGTAGGAATGAATCCCAGTTGGAATTGTGGTGGCTTGAGTACTTTAATTAAAACTTCATATAATTATTGCATAAATGACCAATTAATGCTACTTGTCACAAGCTGTTAGTGGTTTAGTTACCTTAAACTCCTAGTTTGAAAGGGAATCGAATAAAAGGCGAATTATAACCTGTCATGCATACGACTACCCATAAACAACCAAGAGCCTTCTCCTCCACAAAACAAAACCAAGGAGAAAAATATGACCAAAAAAAATGGAAGACTAATGATTAGTCTAAAACTATTATTTAAACAAAACCAAGGAGAAAAGAAAAAGTCTCGAACCTCTAAGCCCCAGGATTAGTCCAAAACTACTGGAGATGTTCTAATGATTAAGATTTTAACTATCTATTTTTGTGATCTAAATATGATAAACCTCCTGAACCCTCTTCTTTTTGAGTTTCGCCTACGCTTGCCATCGTTTACTTGTGCTTATTTTGTCCTTTACCCTTTTCATTTTTTGGTTCATGACGAGTGGCAGACTTTATCCTTAGTTGTTGGGTCTGCGCGGCTGATGGCTAGAACCCAGTTCTCCAGATTGTTGTTTCATGACAACATACCATTTATACAGGTAAACATCACTCCATAAACCAATAAATTACAGTGAAAAACACATTAAGTATCAGGTCTTATACGTATTCAGGATGACAATTCTACAGCAATATTGCTCAAACTATCTAAACTGTAAAGCAGAACACAAAATCCAAGTCTTATCCAACCAGAGAAGTCGGCCCCCAGAAAAGGGAAAAACAGAGAGAGAGAGAGAGAGAGAGAGAGAGAGAGAAAGAGAAAGAGATGGAAACGTAAAGACCAGCAAAACAAACCATTTACTGAGCATTGAATCAAAGATGTACAACCAACCTGAGAAGTTTCTGGCCAGAATTGAAAAGGGTAAGCAGACTTGATCAAAAGAAGGTAGGAAAACACGGCTCCCAGAAGCAGAACCGTAGCCACAGGAAGGGGTCTCCAGATGAGGCTGCTGTAGCCAGAACCTGAAGTGCCGGTCTGATCATATTGATCACCACCAGTCATGCCAACTGATGGCTTTGTCGTTTCCTCGTTCATTGTTTTCTCTGGGACCTCAGGCCACTCTGTCTTTCGTGTGCTTTGGATTGGAAAGTTATAAATTAAGCTATACATACATCGCATCTAATTTCCGAATAATAATATTATTAACCACGTAATTATAATACGATATAATTAATAAAAAATAATTATATATATTAATCTCAAACTTAATTTTAATATTAATAAAAATACTTAATTTAAATTGTATATATATATATATATATATAGTGACAAAAAAAATTTTATTTAAGGACATATACTTAAAATAAAGGATAAAAGATTATTAAATTATAATAAGTTTAACAAATGTATTAATTATTTAATTTCAAAATTTAAAATTAATATTAGATAAAAACATCTTTATTTAAGAAATTGAACATAGATTTGCTTCTTCCCGGTTGGTTTACAAGATTAAAAAATTAGTGGAGAACTCTTGTGGGGGCGGTAACTCCTTGGGGGGCCCAGTTGTTTATGGAAAATTCCTTCTCTGCAATTACTTCTAGTTTGGCAGATGGTAAATGAACTGCCCTCCTCCTCGACAATTAGTGTGGTACACCGGGTAGCAAAATTTGACCCAATTAGTAAAGAACCAGGCCAGTAGGCCACTACCCAAGAAGTAATAAATTAAACAAACAAAGAAATTATGGACCCATTTCCCATCTAATTGGGGAAGGATAGTTTGGTAAATAGGGAGTAAATGAAATTCCCACCTCTACAATTAGTATGGTGGTACATGGGTTGCAAAATTTGACAATAAACAAGCAGGCCAGCGGGCCACTACATAAAAAAAGAAAAGAAAAAAAAAAAAAAAAAAAAAAAAAAATAATATATATATATATATATATATATATATATATATATATATATAAAATAAATCAAACAAACAGATAAATTATAATGCCAAGCTTGTGTGTCATATAACATTACACCTTAATTAATTAAACTTGGATATTTCACATGGCAGACAAGCCTTGACTTTCTATTATTTGCCAAAGGGGTCGTTATGGTACGTGTTTTTGTGAAAAGTCTCCGTTGACGTCTTCACCTCTTATTTTCTAATGGCAGACATCGTCACGTTAACGCCCAGAATAATTGACAATGAAATATTTGCAAAATGAACCTTCTTTCTAATGAAGTCCACGAACGGAGGAGAGAGACGAGGTAAGGACTGTGTGTGTGTGTGAGAGAGAGAGAGAGAGAGAGACGGTGTGGTCTCGTGCAGGTCTCATCTAACTTCCCTTTTTCTTTTTCTTTTTTTCTTTTTTTTTTATTTTTTTGAAAAAAAAAATATATATAATGTGCAAATAACTAAAATAAAAAGAATTATACAATGTGCATCCAACATTTTCTAATAATTGTTTGTATCTCATCTGTTTGTACAACTTATGCGTTTTGTCAACCCCCCCCCCCCCCCCCCCCCCAAAAAAAAAAAACCCCCGTTACTGCCTCAGACCCCCGACCCGTACTTCCAACGTTTTCCTCTGAGGAAGGTGCAGATGAAATGCTCGTCTTTGAAAGTCAATGGTCAACTTTTTTTTTTTTTTCTTAAATTCTTGGTAACTGAATTTTTCACGATATCCTGGTTCTATCACTCCGAACCCATCCTGCAGATTATTTGAGCACATCAAATATTATACAGAATTGAATATTCTCTTTGACCCCCCCCCCATCCCGCAGATTAATAATGACTGCTAAGCAAAGTTGTCCGTTGTTCATTTGTTTGTAGCGCAAATTTGGAAAAGTTAATTATCAGAGGCGTCGTTTACGAGCTGTATTCTATATAAAAAAAAAAAAAAGACAAATGGAACAACTTAGCACCGTCTGATCGCGAGAGTATGTATTACTTCCACTGGATGGAACTGTATGAATGAATCATCTACAAATAGAAATGCTTGATGTTGAATGGTTAATCCAACATGTTCTACTAGTCATCATTTTTTATTTCAAATAGGCAATAGAGCTGCCTCAGATTGTAATAAACCAAAAACAGGAAGGCAATTGTGAGAAAGGACCAAATCCATGGGCTCAATGAGCGACGGCTTTCTTGTTCCATACCGGTTTCCCTGCAAACAAAATGTCTTTCTCAGCTGAAGCAACCAAAAAATATATATATGTATCTAAATTGATTAATTTGATAGTTGTGTTATAAGATGGCATGCCTCCTGGAAGGTGGCTCAACTTTAGCTATCTGCATTGGCACTTCCTCTGGCTGTTTAGCTTCCTGGGTTGGTTGTGTAAGTAGAGGTTTGGCACTTGGTGCAGGTGGTGCAGCTTCTTTGGGTTCAGTTATCACTGCTGTGGAAGGTTGCTGGGGTTCACTGCCTGGGATGGGAACATGTTTTGCCTGTAAACAAAACGTAGATTAGTCTGAATCTCATTGACTAATAACTAAATGGCTTCATATTAGTAATTGATATCTGTGTGAAGTAAGGCAGCAACCAGAGCCCTGAATTGAAGACCATAAAATGATTCAACATATCTTTGCTTGGCAAGCATCTGTTCCTTGTTCAACTGCCTCCAAAACCCATAAACAGATCCCATGTTCAACACTTTGTTCGCATAGATCTTCCATGTGTAGCTGCAGAGAGATTAAAAGAATGTTCAGTTATTAATGGGATAGTTCAATGGGGGAGATGTTAATATTTTTGTGGCATCACGCAAATTACCATTCATTTATACGCTGGAGACCAGCTACTGAGACCTTGTTCCAATATTCAGGTTCTGTTTTGCACTTCTCAAAGAAATTAGCCATCTTGTTGCTGGACTCATCTCCATTGTTAGGATCAACATGGAAGCCTGAGATGCCATCGACAATGATTTCTGCTGGACCTCCTTGATTGGTAGCGAATGTGGGCAGTCCACAATTCATTGCCTCAATGACTGTCAGTCCAAAGGCCTCATAAAGTGCAGGCTGCACAAATGCTCCCTTTGTATCTGCAATGCAGCGGTAGAGCTCTCCATTTCGATCTCTGTCAGTTTGAGCTGCTATCCATCTTATCTGGCCCTTAAGCTGGTATTTCTCTATCAAAGCATGCATTTTGTTGATCTCTGCAATTTCTTCTCTATCTTTTGATCTAGACACATCAAAGAATCCCGCAACAACAACAAGGTTTACCAAATTTCTTAGCCTTTTGTTTTTCCCATACCACTCAGTTAGCCCTGTAATGTTTTTCACTAAATCAAGCCTTGCCATGGAAAAGATAATGGGTTTCTTTCTATCTGCCAAGTATCCACTGTTCCACAAATGAGTATGGGTTAGCACATAGTATATCTTTTCCTAATGGAGATTGTGAGCATGAGATGATAAAATTTGGAAACTTACATGTGCTCACTGTTATGATCTTTGCTGTAGAGTAGTTCTTCAATGGCTGGATGAAATGCAGTTAACCTTTTATGTTTCTCGGTGTAGGGGAAGTAGATAGACTCATCAGCCCCAGGTGCAGCAATGTTGAATTTGGGATTGAAGACATTGATGCCCGAGACAACACGGCAAAGCCCTGGCATTGTAAATGCTTCATGGCTTTCATACTGTCCCGGCCTATTCTCACTGAACAACAACAACAAGCATCTTTTCACTCAGAGTGATACATCAAAGATTGGAGAAATTTTAGAAAGATAATACTAGACAAAAGACTGACCTTCCTGCTATTTCTTGGTACGTGCTAGTTATTACAAAATCAGCTGAATTCATTGCAATTAAGTCAGCAGTGAATTGGCAGGAAAAGTGGTACTTTGGATCTAATTCTTTCCATTTTACATCTGAATCTTCATACTTGGTTTTCTCCAGAGCATGAGCTATAGTTCCCTGGATATACAGCACAAATATATTAAGACATGAAAGGAAAAAAATGATCTAAGGTGGTAAATGAACTCATTGAGATAGGGTTAAACCAAGGTTATGCCAAGTTTGTTAGCCATTAAGGATGCAACCAAGTTCCCATCACTGTAGTTGCCAATAATAAGATCTGGTTTACATTCCATGTGTTCAATGATCTTTTCAGCAGCATCCTAATGATCAACACAGAGTACAGAAATCCAAAATAAGCCAGATTGTTTAGGAAAAATGGAAGTGTATCCAAAAAGACGGAAGGCAATGGAACATGCCTGGGAAAATCTCTCAAGGTAAGGGTACACATCAAAACGGGAGACCCAGCAGGGCAGAGCCCCCTTCTCTGTCCTGAATGGGACCCTAAGAATATGGGAGTGCCTTGTGTTAAGGATAGTCTCCAACTCCTGGTTGCACTTAGTTCCTCGAGCTTCTGGTATGAGTCTTGTTACCTGTATATAAAAGGAAAAAATGAAAGAAGCAAAAGAGGATTGGCTGAAATCAAACTCTTTCATTCGTTGAAACAACGTATCTTGCTGTCATCATGTAGAATTGTATGTGTAGCTCACCACAAGAATCTGAGGTGTGGCATTGAGACCTTGCTGCTTGATTCTAAGCAGCAATTCATCCTCTAAAGCTTTTATTTGGTCCAGAATATATACCACCTAAACATCATGCATCATCTTTGTTAAGGAGTGTCAGATGATCGGAATGAATGAATACAGCAGTGCTCGTAAAAAGAGGAAACGAGAAAAAACAAGAAATTTTTTCAATGGATACATTTGGAGATGGACATTGTCACATTGGCACCACTGGGCCATATAACAAACCTGGCCGCCAGTATCTGGCAATCCAAGAACGTCTGACTGGCCAAAGTAGCCATGAGGAGAGAATATTACAATATTGAATATCTTGGGAAGCCTGCTAAAGAACAACTCTAGCTTCACTGGATCTGGTGCCTGGAGTGATTCAGAGAGCAGTCTCATTGTCTCTTTGACTCTTTCTGCAGTATTTCCCCATCCCTTCTCAAAACCCCACTCTCTCAGCCTGAACATGAATTTATCACACGATTGATCAATAGTCAATGGTCCATCGTCAAAACATACATGCATGTAAGAATGCACAAGAGACAAAGAAAGAGGAATAGCTGACTTTTGCTGGAAATTCTGATGAGCTGCATCTTTTGGCAATGTGGAGACAAACCCTTCAGCTGTGATCAATGCTGCTTGAAGCTTGGCCACAGTATCCAGAGTTTCATTAATTATAAGTTTCTGCACATTGTGATGAACATATACCATTATCGCAGTAAGTTGGTTGCGCTCCTCTCTTATAAAGGATAATGGCTAAAAGCTTAAAACTTTTAAATTAGACAAAAAAAAAAAAAAAAAAAAAAAAAGGATATTCCTAGTGCAAGAGGCTTCCGAATTGTGGGGTTTGGAGAAGGTTCAGATATATGCCACGTTACCTCTAGTTACTCTTATACAAAGACTCACGCATCCAACGAGGAAAGGAAAAAGTCAAAATAAGTATGTTGTCAATGTGATCACCTGTCCTTGATATTTAAGGGCTTGCAAGTAGTCGAGCAGAGCCTTTGCAGCATCAGAGCTCCCACTGAGCTTTGAGGACAAGAACTTTGAGATGTAGTTGACTCCATTTCCAATAGAAGATGAAAGGGTCAAACGTGGGGTAGAGAAATCAATAGCCCCAAAGTCTATTTCTAAGGAATTTTCATCATTTGCCCTGTAATCCAATTTAAAAGGGTCAAGATGTTACAGCACATATAAATAGGATAAAACTACCCCTACATCTCTTGACATTAATTCAAGCCACACCTTGAAGTGGAGGACAAATATCAGGGATGGGAACCGTCGTTTAACTCAATAGATAAACAAAAAGAAACATGACAAAATTAGGTCTCACTAGACAGAGAAGTATCTTACATGTTCAGAATTTAAAATATAAATTGATAAATAAATACACGTAAAATAAGGGATCCAGTGGAGTGGACCATAAGAGTTATTCTTGTTAATGGTTAGTCGTGATTTATGAGGCTCCCAAGTGAGCTTATAGCAAAGAGAAGAGGAAAATTAGTCGTGGCTTGTATGTATGTATGTATGTATGTATGTATGTACCAGTCCTCATCAAAGATCATTTCTTTGAACTTCAAGTATTCCGAAGCAGAGATGTCTTCTACTGTCAGATTTTCAGCGTTGACCTTAACATATTCCCAAAACCCCGGATTGGGCCTTACAGCCAAAGCAACGTAGGGTGGAACTACAGCTGCCTCCTACAAGTGTTTTAGATAAAAGCTAGATTAGGCCCTTGGACAGGAGCGATTGTTAAAATGTAGACTTTGTCTTTTGCAAGGCACGCACACACAAACAAGAGTCGGAGTTGAGGACCTGAGTAGAACTGAGGACGTGACCTTCCAAGATCTCCTGTCTTTCAAGTTCGTCTGTTATTAATTTCTCCATTTCTTCCGTGATGTGTTGTGCTTTCATTAACCTTTTCCCTGTCGCAACAAATCTTTCATTTTATTTTATTTTATTTATTTTTGCGTGTTTCGCACCCCCCCCCAATCCCCCAAAGACAGAAAAATGGGATCAGATAAAAATGGCGGCAATGGATAAATGAATTGAGTTCAAATGAAAGGAAGAGCTAAAAGTTCAAGAAAACTACGTCAAGAACTACCTGGAAAAACACTTCTTCATATAATAACGGTTCTGCCTCAATGCATGAGACATGTTTTTTGTTTCTGATCGCTCGAAAGCTGGTTTAGCAGAAGCCATTCGAGCTAAAGAAACAGAAAACAAACGGAAACCAATCTGCTAAGACAACAAAAGGAGTTTTTTGATTCAAAAAGAGCAGTCCCGAATCCTGAGAGTGGCATTATTTTAACGAAGTTCCTGTATTTATAGAAGGTGTCGCCCTCAGGTTCATTTGCGAGGAGATGAGGACAAGGAACATTCTTTAATGCCGATTTGAGACGAAGAAAGGCATATTTGCTTCATAGATCACAGTAGACTTCTTTGGTTACCTTTTTGCCAATACACATAAAAATGGAGGGAAAGAATTACAAGAAGGAAATAGCCAACGTTTTCTTTAGATTTGGACGTATAGATATTATTATATGCTTTGCTTTCCTCCTGGAACAAGTTTACCGTCCTCCAGTCATTTTCTCTAGCTTTCTCATTTGGGTTTTTGTAGGTCTTTCATGATTTCTACTTTTCCAGGCCCCCTGACAGTTTTCCCTTTTCGTAGCTCTGCATTCTTTTCATGATCTCGTTGATGCCTTCGGTGCTTAAATCTGTTTCCTTCTTCCGCACAAAGGGTATCAAAGAGAGATTCGTAATTCTCGTTAAGTCAAAACACAGATAACAGCAGTACATCTATCGCTGAACTTTGCAGTCCAAAAGCCCAGAAAGCCAATAGTCCATATGCATCCCAACATTATTTTAAACCTTACCATCAATCACAAGATTATTTTAGATCGCGCCTAAATATGAGTTAGTTAAGCACATCAATCCACCGTTCTCACGTGCCAAGCGCAATGACACCGAAGTTTAAAATTGAATCGAATCAATGGATTAGATGAATAAAATTATAAATTAAATTATAATTTATTATATTTATTTTAAAAATTTATAAATAAATTATAAATTAATTCTAATTTTTATTTAATTAATTTTAAAATTTTATAAACATTTAAAAATATTTCTTTATATTTTAATTTTAAAAAAATAAAAATAACATTATTTTATAATTTTTTAAAAAAATATAAATTATAAAAATAAAAATAATTATATAAAATAATTATTTATATATTAATAAAATTATATAAAATTAAATATTATATTATATTAATTTTAATTTTTTAAAACTTTACATTATTTTATTTATATTAAATTATTTTATTTTTAAAAACATATATATACATACATTTTAAAATAAAAATATTATAAATTATATATATATATATATATATATTATTTAAATATTTATATATATTTATTTATAAATATTAATTTTATTAATTTAGCATCATCCATATCAAATAAACTAATCAATCTTTAAATTATAAAATTTTTCACTTTAATACCTAAACCAGTTAAAACTCCAAATTTTATAGCCTTTTCCTTCAATATCTATTTCGGTTTTTAAATCTAGCACCCTAAACCTCATTTCCCTGTCTACATTTTGCGCTTATTCATGGCTTGGCATCCCCTTCCCTCCTCTTAGAGAGACATTCATGCACTCAAGTGAACACGCATATCCACACCCATTCACACTATTTGGGATACGTCATGTATGGGCTGCAAGGCAAATAAATTGCCTGCATTCATCTTAGGGTTGAACAGGTACATTAAGTTGAGATATTTCGATAACAATTTGAACACCAGGCTGGTAAGTTACTGATGTACCAAAAAAACAAAAGAATACTAGGTTGGTCCTTGGTCACACTACCCGTTAGCAGTAAAACATAACCCGTTTCACATTCTCCTTCAAGGCAGGCAAGGGTCTCACAGCAGCCCCAGCACCAGGCCCACGAGTGCTTCGTGCAACACCACCTCCAGGCATGCTTCCACGTCCTGCAGCTGTCCCACTAGTCATTGATCCACTGTCTGATGTCTCCGGCTCCATATAGAAACGAGCTCGAAATGCCGCAAGATGAGCATAATAAGCAGGGGGCACTGCAGTTCACAAAACAGTTGAGAAAATTTTCCATTTATTAACATACGGTAGATAAGAGAAGCAAAGAAGGGATGGAGAGGAAAGAGAGCAAGAAGGAGAAAGACGAGAGTGAGAGGGCTAACCAATAGAAACAGAGCGCGTGCACCTTGCATACCTGCAAAAACATCTTAAAATTATAACAGCTCAAAATAGCCCAAAAATCTTTGATCGTGTTACTGAATAGAACTTTCAGCTTGCATTGCAACAGTGAACATAAAATCATACTAGAAATACTTGATCCAGGATTCAACGGAGGACCATGAGCTTACGTGTAGCAAAGGTTGTTTGTCAGTAACTGCAGCCCATCAGCTGTAAATTTGTTCTCATCCCAGAGCACGTGATAATGAGCTGGACGACTTGTACCCTATTCACCATATTGGAGTATTTTTATGTGACCATATTGGAATATAACAATAGACAGTAACAAGTATTCTAACTCATCAAAATCACAGAGAAAATGTGTTACCTGGATTCCAGCATGGCTACACAGATAAAAGTCAAACTCAGTTGGGTGGCAGATCTTTGAGTCAACAACAGTACCTATATTGTGGAGAAAAGATTGAGCATCATGCATAGCCTTTAAACCACAAAAACCTGGATGTAATTTGAGGTATACAAAAATCTCCACTTAAATCACTTACCAGGCAGTATATTCCCACTCCTGTCAACAGATCTTGTGTCATTATGGCTGTTGGCAAACAACCTTGTGTGATGACGCTTCTGAACTACAACAAATGTGACAGGTGGCTGATAATTGGGTTCCAAAGAAGCGCAAGCCTGAAGTTAGGATGATAAATAAAATTAGTAAATTTATGAAGGTGCATCAAATTTAACAAATGAAGATGCAAAAGAAATGAGGCTGGCCGGAGAAAAAGTCAAGTAATTTAACCTTGCGAATAGCATCAAGTTCATACAACAAAACCTGATAGAATTGGCCTTCACTAACACCATCCCTGGAAATGTAAAATGTAGAGAATAGATCATTAATCACAGAGCCAATCAATAATGAGATAGCAGAAAAGAGGACAAGACAAGACAATGCCTGTAGAATACTATTCTCTGTGGTTTCTGACCCGTTGCTCTGCGGAAAGATATGAGAAGTTCTCTGCAGAAAGAAAAGACAGGCAGATACGATTCCATACACAAAAAATATATCCCATCAGAAAAAGGAAAGAGTCCAAGTCATCAAATTGCCTGGTAAATTGAGCTCACTTCACACACAAAACATACTGATGAACTGACTCAATCATACTAATTAGCCAGTTCTCAACAGGAGCCACCCTCCACAACCATGGGGAGAGGAGAGCACCCATACACAAAAACACAGAAAAAAGAAGAAGAAGAAGAAGAAGAAAAGAAAAGATGAACCCTACTTGATCATTCCACCAGAGACTGTCCCTCTTGCAGGATCTTGCCATGTCTTATACAAATCTTGGATGAGCTCTTGTCTATGAGCTTGGGCACAAACCAAACCAGCATACTTTGTGATCTCTGGCCAATCTTGGGATGCCACAACCTGCATTTAAATTTTGGAGGTATTCAATTGATCAACATTGAAAACTTCATTGCATTAATGTCAAGACATTATAAAGCATTCAGAAGCTGATAAATAGAATCATACAGCCGCAATAGATGGACTTGAGTCCTCCCCAGGGTGAGGATGTGTAACATCAGCACCAAATATAATGGTAGGCCGATCACTAACCAAAGGTATACGCCTTGACAATGCATCAACAAGAACTGTATTTCTTCCACCAACTTTGACATTTATTTTCAAGGCTACATTAGCCAAATATTGCTTATTCATCTTGAAAACATGCTTTGTCAAGCAGCATTGAGAAACAAGTCCAAGATCAGTCTCACAAATCCTTTTCAAGTCACCTACATAGTAAAACAAAGCCAGGAAATTAAACAAAAAAAATAAGAATCATGATACAATCAGTTCTTAGAAGTATGAATAAGAGATGACAAACATCAACATACTCTCACACAATAAAATGTAAAGAAGCAACAATCATAGGGCTAACTGATTTTATGTTCATACCATAAAGAGACCCATTATTATCAGGGAGAATTACAATAAGTAGGTCAAGCTCCCTCCCCTGACTGAGCTTCTGAATGGCCTCATGGTACCGCATTTTCAGGGCCCTCTCCACCTGCTCAGGACGAGCAGTAATAGGAGGGAGAACAGATTGAGGATTAAAAGCCTGCATATAACAAGCATCCCATGCTCAGAACAATAAACAGACTTAGAAGTAATAGGAGGGAGAATAGATTGAGGATTAAAAGCCTGCATATAACAAGCATCCCATGCTCAGAACAATAAACAGACTTAGAATTAATAGGAGGAAGAACAGTTGAGGTTTAAAAGCCTGCATATAACCAGCATCCCATGCTCAGAACAATAAACAGAGATTTAGCACAACGAGACACTAAAGAGCAATAAAACAGTTCATACCATGCCAGATATGTGGCACATGTGGGCAAGTTCAGAGCAAAATCCACCAGCCACACTGTCTTGGACACTTCGAGAAAAATTAATGCAGATCCAGGTGTTAACAGTACCCCCATTGACCATTTTCTGAAACAAAGGGTGAACATATCAAAAGGTACATCATTCTACATTTATAAATGACTAGCTTCCAACCACATACATATAGCCCTCCCCAGAAAAAAATTTGACACAAACCAAATGCGCTAAAATGCATGCGTGCATGTACCCACACACACGATCATGTGGCCACATGTTCATGCATGAAAAACCATGCAGATTTAATTAGTCTGTCATGAAGTGACAATAGCTCAGTTCTCCAAGGATCAATCAAATTTATGCTACAACTCTGCTTTTCTTCCCATAAATTCCCTCAATTCCTTTTCTTCCATCCTGCTGATGAAATCAGCGACACGTTCAATTAAAAGTAAACTAGAAGGGCAAAGAATAATAATTTATCGTCCATATCTGGTTTTAAGGCCTAAGTGGGACAACTTTTTATCATAATAACAGAGATACCAGTTTGAATTTAGCTCAATCAATAAGTTACAATAATTTTCATTTGGGTTACTTTGCCTTTAAGGGTCAAGGATACTTTATTATCTAATCAGATGCCTTCAATAATCAATAGAATTTTTACCAGTAGAAGTTTTATACAACCAAAGGAAGAGAATGAATGCTAGGGTCATTCAGAATATGATATTTGAAAAAGAGATATTGCTCTGCTCATCAATAGTCTAATTCTGGTCCTTCTCTTCTTTATTCTCTACCATTCAGGCACTAGTTTTAATAAAATGTCCTCTTATTCGTCTACCAAGTATTTTGCCAGAGTAGTTTCCCATCTCCCTACCATATCCACATCTTTGGCCACAGAAAAACTACCTAGGAAGTTTAAAACAATGATGCTGGCCACCATTGTTTGACTTGACAGTCCTTGCCTGATAGGAAAGTAGATACTTGGATGTTCAAACCGCAACTTCCCCTTCCCCTCTCAGAAATCACAAGGAAAGGTAGCATGATCATAAACCTCAAAATAAACAAGAAAGTTGCAATAAACACATTTTTAAATATATTACAACAGAGAGTACCTTGTTCATCATATTCCACTGACCAACTTGAGGTAGGCAATCCCTCTCTCTGCCAGTTTCATGATACTTAAGCTGCACAAACAAGAAAGAAAAACAACTAGGCATCTAAGACCAAGTTTAAGAAGTTCAAGAATGTCAGACTGGAAAAAGAATATTTTACCCATGGTGCAGGTAGTATTCGCGCTTCAACTGATGCAAGCTTCTCACTAATTCTAATTCCAAACTCTTTTGCATAAGGATCATTGTGGTATGCATTATGATGAACCGTCTGGAAAAACAATTCAAAATGTAAGAATTTTACTCTGCATTTCCTTGTGAGAAGGAGGTTGTTTATAAGCTATGGGGGCCCATTAGAAGCCCAACAACATTTGCATAAGGCTATTATCATTGTTGACTGAGCTAAGTCATGAAATAACAAAGATTTTCAGTATAGCACTACATACTTGCAGTCAATAATTATGTCAACACAACATCACTTGGCATACGATAAAGAATAAAAAAAAGCAGAAACAGCATTCAAATTGAAGCATAACTAACAACTTTCGCTAGAGAAGATCAAACTACCTTCATATCATGGTGCAACAACCACTATGAAACCACAATTTAAACCTCAAAGGAGCTCTCAGATCCTAAAATTGTTTCCAAATGCACCCATTTCACTAAAAGCAAACATTTGCCGCTGAGCTAAACTTTTCCCATAGTACTCATCATTCACACAATGGAATGCACAGAGACAACAGATTCTGCCATTATCAGACAAACTACAACACAGAATCTTGAGTTTCAGTCACCAAAGACTAACTCTGGACTCAGGAAATGACAGAACTACAGAACAGTAGCAAGACAGGACAATAACTTAACAGCAAAACAATGTCGCCCACACAACAAAGAACCAAACCTGCATAATATCGTACTCCCTTTCTCGAGGACGCTGGCAGGTCACCTTCAGCAAAGCAGTAATCTGCCTCTCATTCAATCTCTTAGAGTACCTTTGACCTTCAACAATCTTGCACACCTGTTTATGATAATTATAAGCACACATCATATCCAATCACAGTATGAAGATTAGAACATGGAGATGCACTTACCTCCATTGGTAGATAATTTGGCCTCTGCTGATTTCCCACTTGCAGACAAGGCCACTGAGTATGTTGAATAACAAAACCATATGTTTCATTGAAGTACTCTACCACAGATTTCAACGTCCCTCTCTCATCAACCGGGAAGCTAACACAAAAAAAATCATGTCAGAGAAACAGTTTACAGATTATCACACTGATGAAAGGACCACACCATGTCAACATCTAGAAAAACCATAACTCACGTAAGCTCTTGTGTTGTCTGCGATGTTAAGCCAGATATACGGTATTTCCTGCGCATATTTCCGCGATGCGTAACTTCCACCCTGACTCCTCTAAGAGCCTTTTTGATCTGTTGATAAGATTCATTATGGTGCTTGCCTCAAAATGCAAATTAAAATAACAAAATTTCGCCATGAAAAAACCAAAAATGCAAAAGTATGGAATCAACCAGAAAATAACTATAAGAATGACTTTATAGATATTATATCACTTTATTCTGACACTTAGCAACTGTGACAAAGGATTAATCCATAACAGGAAGACTTTAACATAGCCATAACAGCCATCCCAAAGTTTTTTCAGAATGAGAAGGTGAACATGTCCTAACCTTTATGCGGTCAGAATCAGTCAATGGTCTAGAGGAAACATCTCGATTCAGTAGTTGAGCCACAAAGGCAGTTACAGGCAGTGGCTCAATGAAAGCAGTGGATGACATATCTGCCCAAGGGACATGATGCCATTAACTAATTAAGCTATGAAGAAAGTAATAATGTATAAGAGCATATAGAAATGGTGCAAGTGTAGAGATCTAACTTCAACAACCCAAAAGTTGACAGGAAAAACAATAACAATGGAGTACCAATATTCAGTGACAATCCCATCTGAGTAGGACGAATACTTTGATAGAAACCACGCCAACTCTCCAAACCCTCCCCAAGAGGCTGTCTTCTCCCTAGATCAGGAGAATAAAATGACCGACCCACAGGGCAATACCTACAATACATCGCAACACACTATTCAGCATAAAAATCCAAGCAACATGAGATTTTCAAATTAAGGAAACCAGTCAGTACCTAGTAGTAGGCAGTTCACGGAGAACAATGTCAAGAACTTGTAGAGCTTCCTGTGGTGCATCAGCCTGCCTTCCCATCAAAAACAGCCCTAAATGGTGAAGATCAGCACGTGCAGCCAATTTTATCACCACTCTGAATTCTCTCTCTCTCCTGCATCCAAAACAAAAAGTGTTGACAGTCAAGTGAGGAAAACATAGCATGAGCTTCTGAAATCATATAGGCAAAACAATAAACATAGAGTACAACCCAGTCATACAAAACAACCCACATATAAATAAAGAAAAAGATTTGAATAATAACCTTTGGACACCTGTTCCTTCATCTTCATCAATGAGGGTAATTTTGAACTCCTTAGACATAAAAGGAAGTGGCCCTGCAGTATACAGACTTTTTCGACCATCATAGGCAGGAAGGCGCTTCCCAAGGTGAGATTCTTTGTACAGTCTAACCAACTGCTCCATAACTGCACGGTTCACACCCCGTGATGACACCTCTGGGGTGATGGTAACCTATTTATATCAGCAAAACTAAGTGACCATATACATTTTAAAGTTAGAGTTTGATATTGGAATTAACTTCCCAGAGACACAGAAAACTCACATCATACTGGTGCAAATCCTTGTCTGGTAATTCAGCAAAGAAGTGATTGGCCTTAACAATACACTTCATACCGCTTGTACCTTTGCCAGGCCGAAGGGGAAACCTTAGGGACTTGCTTGATGTTGGGGGCAGAATCTGACTTGCTTGGCTGGAAGAACCTTCTTGGTGGAGAGCTAACTGCTGCATTTGTGGAATAACCAGAGAAGGTGTATGCTCCAGCAGCCGAGATGAGGAACTTGGCACAGATGGCATGGGCTGAGGTGTCAACCCAGCTTGATATGGAGCCGGCATAGCTTGGTGCAGCTCGGGAACTGGTGACCTGGATGGGCCACTAAAGGATGATCCTCCTCGACCACTACCACCTCCATATCCTCCTTGACTGCCTTGCTGAGATGACCCTTGTCCTCTGCCTTGGTATTCCAAGGCCTCACCATACTGTTGCTGTTGTGGCATGGCACCCCGGCCACGGCCACTACCAGAGCCACCCCCACGGCCCCCTTGATGATACTGGGGACCCCAGCCCCTACCAACTTGAGATCCTCTTCCACCACCTCCTGCCCCTTGCTGCTGAGGTGGGGGTTGAGAACCCCGACCGCCACCCCTACCAGCTTCCTGGGTCCCAGAACTTCCACCTCCACTTGCAGGAAGTCCAGTTCTTTTCTTCCTCGGCATAATGGCACCTGCAGACAAATAAAAGCAGAAGAGGGTAAAATGTACTACCTTCCACTTCTCAAAAAAGGGAAGCACAATTATACTAGTGCAAACAAAATTAAGTTAAACCTTCCCATCAGAACAAAGAGGAAAAAAACTAAGTAGACAACAAAACAAATATGATACTTAAAAAAAAAAAAATCTGTGTTTTGCAGTAGAATTGGACTACCAAATTTTCGACAGTAAGTTTTTGAAAAAATACACACCGCACATCCCTGAAAAACAATCGTTATCTTACCCAAGCATGCACGTTAAAACTTAAATATACAATAACAAAACACATTAGTTTGAGTGCATAAGAGCGACACCACAGACAGACAGTTAAACCATCTCTCTCTCTCTCTCTCTCTCTCTCTCTCTCTCTCACACACACACACACACACACACACACCATCATACAAAACACACCCACACAGATGGACAGACACTAGGAATAGGAGAATACCTATCATCCCACTATAGTGAGATCAGATCATATGTGCAAACAATCTACTTCTTTATGTAATAAAAGCTCCATGTCAAAAAAAAGATAAAATTACACGATACAAATCAACAATGAAGAAAATAAGAACAACAAGACCCAACTCAGAACTCCGATTACGGTTCCTGGAAGATTGTCACATCACATTGCTCAAAAATGAAAACCCTCATATCTCAAAATCATTTTAAAGAGGTCTCCACTTCCAAGGATCTACGATCTAAAACGAACAACCGCGAGATTACCCAAACCAACGCGTAAAACCATCAAAAGCAACAATCAAATCCAAACACGGATCAACCGCAGTAAACAATCGCACAGATCTGTGCGAAACAAGTTCAAAATGACTCAAACAGAAGCTAAACACAGCAGATCCACGCCCAAAAACAACACAGAACCAATTAAAACATCGCTTAGAGAAAGTATATCAGTGAAAGCAAAACCAAAAACCGCTTTCACCACCTTAAAACCGCTTGTTGCCAACCGGCGAGGGGAGTCAAGGATTACAAGAAATGAGAGGAAGACGCAGAAAGAAACAAAGTAGAGTATGGATTTAGGGTTAGTGCTTTTTTTTTTCGTTTTTTTAGGGTCTTGGTTAAGGGTTAGAATCTGAGAGAGAGAGAGAAAGAAAGGACTACTACCTAAGTCTAGGCAGCGGGTGTGCTTCCGTACAACAAAACAAGAGAAAATGGATTATAATGGGCAGCCCAGGGGAGTGTTGTGAAGGCTTCGATGCCTATAAAAGAGTGGTAGGTGCTTGAAAATGACAACTCCGTCCCTACCCTCAGGTCCCATATGTCCTTTTCCCTTCTCCCCTTGCCAAGATCGTGGATGCTGAGCTGGCACGTTCAGTTTTTGACTGGTTCATTTAGCTGACATGGCCAATATTTTTTAAAAATATTAAAAATAGATTAATAAAAAATATAAATACAATAATCTGTATTTATATTTATATTAAAAATAAAGATAAAGATAAAGATAAATTTTGGTATTGTATTATTATAATTATGAATAATATATTTTAATTTTTTTAAATCACAAATATAATCAATAACATGAACCATAAACGAGTTGAGGTTATAAGTCAAGTTGACAATGTCCATGTACTTCACCTCAAAACGCAATCCTTTTTTACTTATTAATTTGGGCAAAAATTTAAGAGATTTAAACTTTTCAACTTTATGTGTTTGGTTACATTTTAGTTTCGTGAAATAGAGTGGTTTTGAAGTTTGAAAGTTTCAGCTTGTTTCCATCTAAAAGCATTTTCATTTGGGATTTTTTATTTTCATTTCATTGATGAACACAATTACATAACGAGAGAGCACGCAATTCATTCAATGGAATCTAACAATCCGTCTATTTCTTTCATTTATTTGTTGGTAAAATTCAAGCCGTTTGCAATGATTTAATAAAAAATTTATTGGGTTGTATGCATTTCAATTCTCTTATCTAACGTGATTGGTCATGGCGATTACATGAATTTTCTTATTGGCTAATTAAACATTAAAATCTGATTATATAACTTAAAAAGAGGATAATGTGGATTAAAAAAATTAAAATATCATTACGCAATCATATTACATAATTTATATATTTTTAGTTTAAATTATTTTTTTATTAAAAGAAATATAATTGGTTTCTATTTTTTATAATTATCATGTGTCTCTAAATAGGCTCATCTAATTTTTCTTTAAAAAATATTAATCAATTTTAGATGTTTAAAATATATATGCATATTATTATATTTTTGATCATACAATTTTAGTATGGGGAACAATTGGATCTAAATCTCCATCTCTTAAAATTTTTCTCAATCAATTAATTATTAGTGGCAACGTACAAACTCAACAACTGTGCTGAAAAAAAAAAAAAGGTTTCATGCAATATTTTTTATTCAATATGAGATGAATAAATCCAAATTATTAAACATTTTCTTGGCATATAACATTGATAATTAAGGTTCTTTACCTTCTAAGAATAAATTTGATGCCAAAATTTTGGAGTTACTACCCGACGGCATAATCAACCTAATTATTTCCATTAAAAAACTTAAAGTTAAGAAAATTTAAGAAAAATTAAAAAAAAAAAAATCCCAGTAATGCATAAAGGTTATTTTCCATCTCAAAAGTTAACCGAGTGATGCATGCCACAATGAAGTGGGCCAAATGGTCAACTATTTATTTATTGTACGTTACTTCTAACGTAAGTTCTTCATTATTTATTCTTTCCATTATTGTAGTTGAACGATAACACTTTATGAATCCCTAAATTCCAACAAAAGCGAAACGTTTTTAGTCAATTTTAAGAAAAAGATCCCGACACGACAAATAATACGTGTTATTTGTCCATTAACTTGTAACATCATTTCACCGCGGAACAAAATGTGTACAATTCTCTCAATGGTGAATTAAAACACGTTATTTTCGTAAATAATCTAAGACTGAAGTGTACACATAGATATATATATATATATATATTTAAACCAAAAAGAAAAAGCTAAAGAATTGAAAGTTAAAAAGGGTTCACAGGTTATTTTATTAATTAATACAAACATGTCACGTGACTGCAATTAATAACACACAAAAACTCTCTAGTAAGAAATTATAAAAATTAAGAAACCAAGTTATATGAATACATTTTATTATCCTAATTATTGGCTAACTATTCATTGTAAGTAACTTCTAATGTAAGTTCTTCGTTATTCTATTTCTTCTGGCATTGTCGAACCTTTTGATTTAGACGCAACGATAATACCTCATAAATCCTTAAATTCCAACAGAAATGACACCTTTTTAGCCAATTTTAAGAAAAAGATTCCGACATGACAGATGCAAGATTAACTTGTAACATCATTTCACCGCGGGACATGTGTACAATTCTTTCAATGGTGAATCAAAGCATGTCATTTTATTAATTGATCTAAGACTGATATATATATATATATATAATTCCTTCAATTAAGTTGCTTAACCAAAAGAAAAGTTGAAGCATTGAAAGTTAAAAAGGATTAATAGGTTATTTTATTAATTAATACAAACATGTCATGTGACTGTAATTAATAACACATAAAAGTCCTCTATTGAACAATTATAAAAATTAAGGGACAAAATTATATTAATATATGTTATTATTATAATTCTTAGTTAACTATTATTGTACGTAACTTCCAACGTAAGTTCTTCTTTACTCTATTTCTTTTACTATTGTTGTTGAATTTTTTGATTTAGTTGAGCGATAATACTTTATAAATCCCTAAATTCCAAGAGAAATGACAGATTTTTAACCAATTTTAAGAAAAAGATCCCGACATGACAGATGCAAGGCAAGATTAACTTGTAACATCATTTGACCGCTGAACCACTTGTGTACAATTCTCCCAATGGTGAATTAAAGCATGTTACTTTATTAATCGATCCAAGATTGGAATATATATAAAAAAAATAATTCCTTTAATTAAGTTGCTTAACCCAAAAAAAAAAAAATTGAAACATTGAAAGTTAAAAAGGGTTAATAGGTTATTTTATTAATTAATACCCGCAACCAACAACACACAAAAACCAAAATTATAAAATTTAAGTGGTGAAATTACATGAATAGATTTAATATATGTGTATTATATTATTATAATTATTAGTTATATATTTATTTTTTAATGCATAATTATAATTAACTTAAAATTTATAAATATATATTTAATAATTATTATAACATAATGTAAATTAATGTCTAGCATCAAATTAATGGGATTCATGAACCTTAATCATAAGTAAAAAGGCATGTCAAAATTAAGACCGATTGTCGGATACGTCTTACTTTTATGAGATTACACATTGGACATGCTATTTATATATATATATATATTATATTGGACACAAATGGAGTCATATCATTATCCTTTTCTAGTTTATACCCCACCAAAGCAGCGGTGGGTGGAGGGCAAAGTGTGGATGGTCTCTCGACCGGCAAGGTGGGGCCTTTTTGGTTAAGTTGGAGAGGAGGTTGGAGTGGCTTTTAGTGGGAGCCAACCTGCCAAAGGGATGATTGGGCAACGCCCCACGAGGCCACCGCGGCCTCGACGACAAGCGCCACAAAACAATGCCAAAAGCCTTTTGTTTGCCCTTAGTCGTACTCCCCTGGCTTTTAAAAACCTTAATACTCGCTGTCATTAGCAGGCACATCTTCCTTTCGGTTAGAAGTAGCCTTTGTGTGCAAGGTACTGTCGGTGGGTGAACTTACTAAATTACCCCCTTCTGGTTTTTCACGTGAGTGCAAAGCGCGTGTTTTAGACAGGCACTTGTTAATGTCGATGACTCTCATCTGTTGTCCGAATCACCGATATCTGCGCTTGTTCTTCGAAACTGACTGGGTGGCATTGAAATGTATATTTTATTTGGGAAATTATTGCATGCAAGTAAGCACAGTGGATAGTGTGCGCTACGAACGTTTGATGCAGTGACTGTATACGAACCTAATGTGATCAAACGGTCAGTTAAATGTTCTCCTTGCACCGCAAAGATACCTAATTATTATAATCAGGAAACGGCTTTCCAGAAGTTTCGTTCCCCTCGTTAGCAAGGTCTTTCTCGGTTTTTTTTTTTTCTTTCCGCCAACGACGTTATAAGCAAGTTGAGATATTGACTTATTCTCAAAACGAACAAGTTCGGTTGAGATTAGTGGATAATAACAAGCAGGTAGGAGAGAAGCAACATCAAAACGGCAAGGAGATTACAGAAGGTCCGCTCACGTCAAAATCCGCCATGATTGTGGCTTTTCTGGGCGAAATTCAACATTGGATAAATATAAGGTGCATTATTGACAACGCTCTTGTATATCTCCGATTGATTTTCAATTGAAAAAAGAGATCTGCATCTTTTAGGAATGCGATTGGCCAGCCATTCCATAATTCGGTCAAATACGAATAATCTATATCAAATTAAAAAATCTACGGGAAATATCTGTTGTTTACACGTTATCACTTTAGCATTTTAAAATTAATTACAAACCATATCCCCGGACCTCCTTAACCTTTTGGTGTTTAGAAACCAACCCAATTAACAAGCTAGAAAATGGGATGGTCAAAACATAATTTATAAAGCTGATGCTAATTTTTCGCTTTTTGTTTTTTGCTTTTTTTTTTTTATCTTTTTTGACTTTCACATTGTCCAAAGAATTTGAAGCATAATTAATTGAGTTAGAAATTTTATGTCTATAGAACTCTATTATAATATGTAAATCAATTTTTTTTTTTGACTAGTTTAAACTGAATTATTTATAATTTTTTGTTTAATTTTTCAATAAGCATTCTCTATACAAAATTATTAATTTTTTATAAAAATAATTAACTACTTTCAAATTAAAATTATTAAAATGAAATACTATGCAATAAAATTTTTATTATTTTGCAGAAAATTCTTTGAATAAGATAATATAAAATTATAATTAATTAATATAAGTCATTCCGATCTCATTAGTTGCTATTAGTTGGATTATCACGTCACTTAAGTTCGATTGTCAAATATTTTTTTATATAAAAGTCTATAATATTAGTCTCGTCTTCACCCCCACCTCCACTACTTCGCAATTACTGTTACTACTGCCATTGCTGCCAACGTTGTTGTTGACACTATC
The DNA here is from genome assembly GCA_037832345.1 of Rhizophora mangle. Classification (NCBI taxonomy): domain Eukaryota; kingdom Viridiplantae; phylum Streptophyta; class Magnoliopsida; order Malpighiales; family Rhizophoraceae; genus Rhizophora; species Rhizophora mangle. The sequence continues at coordinate 945,289 of JBAPLJ010001034.1, forward strand.
GCCCAATCTCTGCGATCGTGCCATCACCCTTGTCGCTGCCACCACTGCTGTCATTGCTCCTCTATCGTCCACATCGGCTGCCATTCCCACCATTACTGTCACTATTTCTGTTATCTCCACCGAAAACAAAATCTATCTCAAGCATCCTATTAAAGATAAATTATAAGTACTGAATGGACTAATTACTTGTTTTATACGATATTATCCAATACTATATTAACCTATAATATAATATATCATCCTGCCAAACACTCCCGTAGGTTATAGTTCCTTGACTGAATTATAAACTAAAATCAGATTCCGGCCGGACAGTGACCCCCTACCGGTCCGGTTTGTCCTTCGAAATACCCAAAAAGGAAAAAAATAACCGAAAGTTCGTTTTGAACGTGATCCGGCCCGGCCCGTCCATTGAAAGATGGCGTAGGCCCACGTTTTTATCATGGGCCTGAATGTGATGAAACATATGATTTACCGTTCAAATTCTTAATTATTTTAAACATTTTTTTTATAATAAATTGAAAAATTCTTTTCGTAATTTTTTAACATTAATCTAATAATAATAATAAAAAAAACATAAGCTTTAAACGTCGCAATCACCGTCCAAGCTTATCTTCGGGCAAATCCACCGGGCGCAACCTCGGAAGGGAGTCGGAAGATGAGGAGGCATTGCTGTGCTCATTGCTCTGTTGGTTTCTCCGCTAAAACTACAATTTCGGATTATGTTAATGCAAGTCATCAATCTGTCTTCCAATTCAGACAAATAAACTTTCGGTCCTTAACTTGTCTAACTAACAACCCAATTCGGTTAGTTCCGGAGTCACTGGAACCAAAATTAAGGAAGAAGAATAAGAGGAAGAAAACATGGAGTTTCAATTGCGTCATTTCTCTACTCCCGCAATGTGAATTCCCAGAGGCTTCAAATGAGTTCGTTGTTGTCAATTTCTATCGCTTTGTGTTTATCAAAGACCCGCATACAGAAGTTGCCAAGCACCTCTCTTTTTTGAAGGTTTTTTTTTTTTTAATAAAAAATTCTATTTTTATTTTTTATAGCATTTGAGTGCTAGAAGTAATTAAAGGTTACATCTTTACCTTGTTCTCTTTTTAGGGTCGGGACATCCATGGCCGAATATACCTGAATGAGCAGGGGATTAATGCTCAGGTATTGCTTTCTTTTCTCTGAAACTTTTTTTTTTTATTTTGAATTTTCTTGAATTTCCTTTCAATAAATTGATGATACATGCGTGCTCATTTCTTAGATTCTGTGTTTCCTTTTTTTTTTTTTATTACTCACGCTTAAATTGGTTGTTGAGGCTGAAGTCTTAAGTGGAAGGAGTTTCCACGTCTCTGTGTTTCCACTTCAAAAATTCCCTAATTTGTTTGCGTATTGAGAAAAACTTCTGAATTGGCTTAGGAGGCTAAAGTTTTGAAAGATAGAAATTTCAGGTGTCCCTGTCCTAATTTGTTTGCATATTGAGAAAAACGTTTGATTACCTTGGTGGGGTTTGTAAGCCTGTGTGCTTCTTTTTTCCCGAGGATGCCTCTTTTGCATAAAATTAAACTGTGGCTGGTAATGTTTTACAGGATGAGCAATGCCAAAACATAAATAAATTTTAACGAGTTGCTATGTTACGAGTATGTATTTTTGTCACATGAAGTAATCCTGTTGGGCAGTGCAAATGGTTATTAGCCTTAGAAGGTTGATGATATATCGTTTCTTTAGTATCCTAGGCCAGTCTTTTTGTCTTCTTCTCCGCTGGTAATGCCATTCTATGTACTCTGCAGTACAGTGGACCATTCAGTGATGCACTTGCATATGTTGAATGGTTAAAAGAAGATTCCAGGTTTTCTGATATATTGGTTCAGATATCTCCCTCATTGAATGGACATACCTTCCCAAGATTAAAGCTGCGGTATAAGCCCTCCCTAGTGCAGGCAAGGCCATCTTCTCTGCTTCTTATATGCCCTTGCTATTTTAAATTCTATTGGTCTGTTCAGTTCCTCTCTTTTGTTGTCTTGTTTATTATAAGTTATATTTTCTGCTAACTGCAAATTACTATTGTTATGTGTCATGAGTTATTCCTCCTCCCCCCACCCTTTTTGTTTTTAGGTTCATCTTGAGTTGGGCATGCGATGTTATCAGAAGAGTTATGCAATCTATATATACCTGTTTGTGACTGTGCGTGTATTTATTTTCTTCTTGTTTAATCATCTGTGGGTTGTGTATGCTGCACAAGAAATTTCTAAATATTTCCCTTAAGTTGGAAGCTTATTCCATGGTTTTTGTTGGTTGTGTTTGCATACATATACTGGCACCTGTTTTCCCTCAAGGCTTTATATTAAAAACTCAGTGTATCTTTTCAATTATATTTTCCCTTGGGAATTAAGGTGAAAGTTTGTAAATGTCATATGCATGCATATCACTCCATTCATCTAGTGTCTATATATCTTTTCAGATGGAAGGAGGCATTTCCCATCTCCCTTTGCTTGACCCTTCAATGCGAGCAACACCTCTTGCACCTTCTGAATGGAGAAATAGACTGAAAGCTAGGCAAGGAATTTCTGAGACATCAAACTCAAGCCTTGAATCAAACTATGTTCTACTAGACGTGAGAAACAGTATGCACCTTTGTTCCTAGTTGTCATGGATGAGTCTAAGTTTTATTCTATGTGTTTGTATATAACCTTGGTTCTCAGCTGTCTTGAACGAAAGTTCTGTGGTTTGTCAAAGAATTTTAGTATAGGAATTGAATGTGAGAGACTAAATGCTTTTATATGAACAGGATTTTGTTTAGTAATTGAGACAATGTTGAGGTTATTTACATGAATTTCAACATGTTATTTAACTATTTATGTTTAGGCATTTCTCAAAGGATCCAAACTATCTCTTGTTTAAGGTTTATGTTCTGAGTGGTCTGCTAAAAGGGTCCAAACACTGGACACTGGTAATTGGACATTTTTACATGTTCTCCTTTATCCTCTGGACTCTTTTATATGCACCTTCTGCACTTTCTCCTCATTTCTTTTCTAATCCTGAGCCACTTTCATGATGACATAACATTATCATTCCATTTCAAGTCAGATTATAAAAAACACCAACAGGCACTAATTTCTGTTTGAACAAGATTAAAATGCAATGCGTTCTTCAGGTTCCCAGTGGACAAACCAAATTAGCTGGGATTGGATGTGGTGTTGTCCACAGACACCAATTACGGCATAATAATTGGTTGATGATCCATTTGAGTGCTCTTGGAATGGGGCAAAATGCTTTTGGATGCATATTTGGCTTTTCTTGATTACCTTAGTTTACCGATTAACACATAAAAGTTGTTATTTTCTGGATCAGGGTATGAATGGGATATTGGTCATTTTTGTGGTGCTCAACGACCTGATGTGGATTGCTTTAGGGGCACTTCTTTTGGGCTATCTTATATTGAGGTATAGCTAGTCTCATTGTGTTGGTAGGAAGCAAGTCATTATCATTACTTAGAAAATGTATGATTCATCCTCTATCATACCAATTTTCTCAATCTCTATTTTTTCCATTCAACATCTTTTAATTTCTCAGAAGCACTAACAGATGGATTATGGGATTGTGACATAAAAAACATGAAAGTGCACATGGGAAGTGAAGGATGTGTGAGGTTTCAGGAATTGATTCTGTAACATGGCATGCTGATTAAAATGACAATTTACTTGTACAAATTGGTTCCTGAATTCTGGATCCAATATTGGTCCAATTAGGAAGTATTGTCTAGATAGCTTAATGTCTATGTTATCATTTGGCATCATTTTTTATCTTTTGGTGTCCCTGAAGAACATGAAGCTCAAAGTTGTTTTTCTCTTAATCTTAATTTGAATTTTGGCTTGATATTTCTTCTTCATTGCTTCAGATGCAATTAGTTCTTATTACTTTCATTTGAGACCTTAGAGGCATGCAATTTCAGGTTATTTCTTCAGATCCTTTAGCACATGCTGATAAAGAGAAAACAGATATATTGATGTATTGTACAGGAGGCATTCGTTGTGATGTATATTCTACCATCCTAAGGTGTCCTGCTACTCCTTCCTGCTCTCTCTCTATCTCTCTCTTTCTCACACTTAAATAAAAAAAGTTTACATTAAAGTTATTGGCTGATTTACTAGGAGAGGCTTAAATAGAATGGGAGAGAATTTTAGTGAAGAACTGTAGCTGTATGCAACCAATATAGAAGTATATATTCTTTTCTTGGGCCAAAAGACCATCGTCCCTATAGATCTTCCCTATAGCAAGAGTGCTTTTAAATATATAAAAGGCCACATGAGGAAATGAGTCCTGTCTAATCTAGTCTTCATTTTTTCGGTCTCAGGCTTTAATAATGTGTTTTGTTTTTTCAAGTCCTTAGAACTGGTGCTTAATGGCTACAATTCTATCATTGTGATCCTGATGGTTACCTTTTGGTTATCTTTTTGCTTGTTCAATATCAGAACTTTTAATATCATGGCTTGTTGCCAATGGGAACAATATTCATGCATCGGGGAAAAAAAAAAATACATGGATTAGGAATGAAGGTCCTTTCATCTTCACTGCCCTTTCCTTCTCATTTTCCTTTTCCATTTACAATTTGAAGTTTTTGTCTGGCAGACAACAGGGTTTTCAAAACTTATATACCTTGGAGGGAGGAGTTTCTCATTACCTCAACAATGAAGGTCCTTTCCAATGGGTTGGGAATTTGTTTGTGTTTGATGACCGTCTTTCACTTCCACCTTTGGCCTACAAACCTGAAGCTAGAACTCCAGAAATCAATATGCAAGAAGGGCCTAAGAGAAATTCATTTGCTAGTTGCTATATATGTGGTTCACAAGTCTCTGAATTGAGGCATAGAAACTGTGCTAATCTTGATTGTAACCTGCTTTTTCTGTAAGTCTCCTCCTCTCATTTACTTCTCATTTTCAGTTTTCCTTCTGGTATTAGCCATTGGCTCATGAATCCCAGTTGGAGGCAAAACAATAACTTGTAGGCAAAACAAAATTGTAAGGGGTGGTTTGTAGTGTAACCAATAACTTGCATAGGAAGGCCAAGCCCCTAGGCCCAAAAACTCAAGTCCAGGTAACCTAGCATGTAACTGGAAACCAAGAATTTGTGGAACAGACCAGATTCAATCAAAATCAGAGTAACTTTGGAGCTCATACATAAGCAACAAAATAAGGGAATATGAAACAGAATAAACTTGCTAGGGTCAGTGAGTTCTACTCAAATGTCAGCAAGTGAGTGTATAAAAAGCCTCCATTATCTGACTTACTGTGGCTTGATCACACTGGCTAGCTAGAACCTGTCACATGATTCAGTAGCTTTCTTTCAGTTGCTGTATGGATTGCTTGAACAATCTAAGAGGATGTTGCTGTCTGACCTGCACGACTGCACCTCGAATTCGACCTGTTCTGCCTGGAAATCAAAGATACCAAAAATGGCACATGTATAGGGAGCTGGAAGTGCAAAGCAACTTGACAGCTTGATCAGAGATGGGGTTCTCATGTGTGAAAGTGGATAGATATCCGGGTTGTCACTTCTCAGCGCTGTATTCCATTTGATGAGTGCACACGTGACCTCCTTGTTAGGTTTTGTAATGTCAGCAACAGCTCAATATACTAAGCCAAAAGGAAAATGTTTCTCATTCAATTCTGTTTTTGTTCTGACCAGAATAGCATGGGGGCACGTGGTATCCCATGTGAATCAGCAAGGACCACCTTGCAAGGCCAAACATGTCCAAGTCTTTGGCGGCAACCAAGTAGAGCACCTTGAGTGAAGGGGGTGAAGTGAGAAATCCAGCTACAGCAGCGTCAAGACATTCACCTTAATCCTAATTGGGAATTATATGAATTAGTTGTAATTATTTCATATATTTGTCTAAGTCCTCATTTTTTTGGATACTAAAGGTTAAAGATGTATCGCCTGTTTCAAGTGCTGTTCTAGTTAAGCAAATTAGTGTGCCCACAATTGTAGTTAGGGGTAGGGACACGTTCTTGGGAATTAAGTGATTCTAGGCTGTCTTTCTTTCTGGCTCAATGTTTCAAACATCATGTTTAGATTCTATTAATGAACATGCTTTTGAGAATTTTGACGTTTAGACTCCTTTTTCAAAATAAAGAAAGGCATCCTTTTATTTTTTGTCATCAAGACAAAAACAAAAAAATCAGTGAAAGAGGATGCTCATTGGATCAGACTCCTCTTTCATGTTAATGTCTCCTCGACCACTGTTTTTGAAAACAAAATTTGACATCTAATTATTACAAAAAAAAAGAAAAAAGAAAAAATCCACAAACTCATCTATTTCCCTCCAAACAAAATCTCACGATCTGTATTTTCTAAATTAATATTAGAAATGCACCTAACATGATAAATAAGGTAATTCCTAACATGGTTGTAGTCCCACTACCTTTGAAGACCTCCAAACTCAACGCGGGTGGCAAATTTTGGTCCCACTTTGGCTAGCCAAAATCAAACAATTAGCAGCAGCTTCCACAAGCTTAAAATAGCCTAAAAAAAGGGTACCTTAACATGTACAACAAGATCTAAATTTCCCTTTGCACCATATCAAAGGCAGCAACAAAGAAGACCTTAGATTACACAAAGCACAAAATTACGTTATTGACTAAAGGTAAAACATAAATTACAACTTGGCGAGGAGATAACACGAACAGAATGCATGCTTCAGCACATGCTGGCATGTGCCAGAACAAATCAGATCAATAGAACAGTTGCCTCTCATATATCCAACAAGATACTCAAACTGAAAACACCTGGATATTGTTGTCTCCGCCATGATAATTCTTCAGTCAGTTCAAGAAGATATGGGCTCATAAGGATAAGATAGCCATGGATGCTTTAGAGCCTCAGCTGCAGATGGGCGTTTCTTCGGGTTTACTTCAAGCAAATGAGCAACAAAATCAATGAACGCTTGATCCCCCATTGGCATCCGGTGCCTCAAGGATGTCTTCTTTGGAATTAGGTATTCTAGTCTATTTGTCTCCTGAGGAATTAGAGAAATAATAAAACAATTTAGGAGTGAACAAGAAATATCAAACCAGTATTTACAATATCATTTGCATGGCTTGCCTAAAAAAGGGTATATGTATGTGCGTGTGTTGGTGTGTGCGTATTGTCAAATGCATATGTCATGTATGAAAATTTCCTGCAAAAATTAGACTCATTTGAGTTTGTAGTTGTCATAGCCTCATAGAAAGATTATGCCATGACCTTAAATTAAATGAAGTATGCGCATAAGAATAAGTCATAGAAACTTAAAAGTTTGAAAGCTAGGATTTCTTAAATAACTCATGACTTATCAAACCTATTACTGAATTTAATCCTTTTCCCAATGGTCACCTGAATACCAATAGTCACCGAATCTACACACCAAACACGCTGTTCACCTTTTCATTTGAAGAACGAAATGTTCCAAACACAATTTAAATGATACCCACCACCTTGCATTTAACAAGAATTTGCAGACAGGACATAAAATCCAATGGCTGATTGTATAACACTTCATGGAATTGTGTAAACTTGTTTGTTCTACACCAGCTATAAGTTGAATATGCCTCTCTCTCTCTCTCTCTCTCTCTCTCACACACACACACACACACACACAGAGCTGGCAGACAGTCATGCCAACCAGGTTCTAACTTCCATGCATGTAAATTAACACCCAAAAGCTGTTGCTTAGTCAATTTGAAAGGCACTATACAAAAGTAAATGAGCACCCTCACGCTTGCAGTAGGAGCTGTGTAGCAAATCAGATCATAGCACCCTAATTTTACTCATGCAATCACAGTCAACTGAAGTTCAGAAGCAAGGGAAGCAAAGATAATTAAAGGGGAACTTTTTAACTAGATCAAAAATATGACATAAATATGAAAACTGTTACCTGATTCCGTTCATAAAGCATGTGATTTTTCGTAAAGTACTTGAATGTATCCCGTCCTTTAGCTAGCATGCCTTGATCAATGGAACCAATAATTCCGATAACACGTGCCAGTAATGTTGCTGGAGAATCATTTTGAAAGAGGACCTAAAAGAAGTTTCATAAAGTGAATTTACACCATTGTCACAAGTAGGCAAGCTAATACAAGAAATGCAAGAAAATTCTCAGTATAAGGATTGGGAATAGATTTTTGCAAAACAGTGGGCATGATTTCAGGTATTAAAAAAAAAGTCATAAAATTCTTCATTTAGAAAATGTGATTCACTCTTTCATTACCACTGAATTGGAATACCATATCTAATTCAAAGGGATTGGATTGTAGTTGTTTTAATTGAATCTCAACTCCCAAGATGTGATTGAGAATTACAATTCTAAACCGCACTACATCAATTCACCCTTCATTTATCTTTTTGATTCAATCAATTACTGTCATCACCGCTACCAAGTTACATCTATTGTTGCTGGTGATGGCAATGACATCCCTATCACTTGTCATCATTCCTTGTGGCATCTCATAGTACATCACATTCATTAATAAGAATAATATAGTGACAACAAAAATGCCACTAAATGTCACTGAAGTTGGTGATGGTCAGTGTTCAAGTGGTTGGGGAAGTTGATGGCTCAAGATGACTGAATTATAATTCAATACTATAATTCTTTACACACCCCAACACAGTAATTATAATTCTGGTCCAATTCCAAATCTGTGAATGAAACCTAGTGTCAACATTTTCTTATTGAAGACTGGTATGTAAAAGTCTAATGGAAGGTACAGTGGTAGACCATGTTCCCACGGAAGACCCTATTTTCTGTTTCTCTTTACAAATCAATTTGCAAGATTTATAAGATCAACAGAATTGACTACTAGCATGGTTCATTGTTTTGTACGACAAACAACAAAATATTGGAAAAGATTAATATGATACATACAAGTTTAATGCAAAGAAGCTTTGAACCAAATAAACAAATAGTTCAAACTGAAGGACTAATTCTTTTCAACCAGAAGAAAATTGATGCAGGAAGAATTTTTAAAAGATCATGTCTGTTTAGTATTGTTCATTTTATTATCTTTATTTTTAGTAATTTTTTTAGCATTAGTCTTAGTGTTTTCATATCAAAGAGAATTTGTTTTCTTATACAGGAAGAACTATTTTATTAGCTTAATTTTCATTATTTCTTATTTCAGATTAGTTTCAGCATTTGTCCTCTCAAAGAGAAAATGTTGTTCTTATTAGCATTAGACTACATTTTCCTAGTTATAGCTTTTCCTACTTGGGCGTTGGGATACATTTCACATAAAGCTCCACAAGACGCTTATAGAATGGCATATGGCAAATCGATGCTCATACTGTCAACATAAATAAGTCAATGTCTTGGAACTTGGTCATGAGTCCACTTATTTTCCCAGTTGACTGCTTTGCCATAATTTCTGATCTCCGCAAACCATCTTTTGTCCACTAAAATTGTACAGTTTAGTGAGCTTTTGACTGTGATAAAGCAGTAGGACAAATGGCTGAATGCTCCAATAAGTTATTACAAGTGACTAAAACTTACATTGCCAGTACAGAGTTCAGCCAGGATGCAGCCGAGTGACCAGACATCAATCTTCTTATCATATGGGAGTCCCAAGATAACCTCTGGTGCACGATAGGACCTGGATTGTACATAGGAGCACAGATGATCCGTCTCAAAACAGCTACTCCCAAGATCAATGACTTTCACCTCACATCTACTGTAGCTTTTCACCAATATATTCTCAGGCTTCAAATCACAGTGTATGAGGCCAAGACCATGCAAAAACTGAAGAGCCTCCAAACACTGAATGGTGATTGACTGCACAGCCAGAAAAAATATCATTCCAGCATGCAAAAATGGTAAAATCACTCTGACCAACAAAATGACACACAACATACCTGCAGTCTTGGCATTGTGAAATAAACTTCCCCTCCTGATTCTCTATTGAATTTATGGAACTCATATAAGTTTGCCTTGAGAAGTTCACACACAATTAATAAATGTTCCTGCATACAGAAAAGCCAGCTTGTAAACCATCAAGCAGTTGAAGAGTCACCATGAAGTGCAAGTGCAAGTGCATGTAAAACTGTTAAAAGACATCATGATATTGCTAGAGCAAAGCACTTTAAAAAGACAGAAGACAGCTGCAGTATGAAACAAAATTCTTACTCATTAAGAGCAAACAAATCACAAAGATAAAAGCAAACATCAACCTACTCGGTAATAAAAGTAGTCATACAATCTGAGAATATGGTACTTGTCAGCTGGATCATGTTTGTTGACATACTTGAGGAGCTTTATCTCATCAAGACTCTGATCAAAGAAGTCCTTGTTGTTTTTTATAATTTTAACACAGACATCCAAGCCTGTATGGAGGTCATGTGCTTGTATAGCTTTACTGAAAGCAGCCGATCCAAGATACTCAGTCACATGATAGCGCCCAGCAATTACAGAATTCAAAACAACATGGAAATTCTTGTCTTCCTCAAATCCAGTTCTGAGATACAAGAGCAATATTTGATGTAAGTTAGTTAATACTCAAGCCACACAACTGATGACAAAATTGACAAAAAGAAAAGTTTGAGAAGTAGACTTAGCATGAATTTTGACTGAAGGGGAAAAAAAAAAGATGTTTCGCATTTGGAGACTGGAAGAGCCATGGTGATTACAAGGAATATCATCACAGAAAAATATCATTGATAGTGGAAGAAGACCTCCAGTGTTGCAAGTTGTTAAAAGTATCTTCCAGATCAAGTTAATGAATTAATCTCTCTGCAACCTATTAGAGCTTCTACCAATTTGAAGTGAGACACTTTCTTGCATGGGAGTGAATTCTTGATCATTACTGGGGTGTTGCTGGTAGTAGCTGTAACCCTATTAGCATAATGCTAATTGCAGCCTTTCAATTCTCACCAGTCATGTTACTTTCTTATCATCTTCTGGTGTGGAGTCAAATTTAAAATAAGATGCCTCCTATGTGGGCACCACAAAACCCAAAAAACGAAAAAAAAGAATTCTAAAACAAACAAACATGTAAAGACAAAAATGAATATAAAAAAATCCTAAGAGCACTTCATTTCATAAATTAGCTCCAACCAAGTACTGCAAGCCAGTCTCAGTGGTGGTTCATGCCATTAGATGTGCTGAACAATCTGCAACAGGATCTGCTGTTATGGTGTATATTTTGCTAGGTTACCTGATCCAACTGGCAGAAATAAAATTTCTAGCTAAACATTGTGCTAATGCAATTGATAAGTAAAGGAGAAAGAGAGTTTATTCAATTAATAATCTTAAGAATTTAACAAAACAATAAAATTAAGGGGAGAAATAACACTGCAGATTTGCAACAGCTGTCATAAAGCTACCACTACATACATGGAAGCGACTTAAGCCTAGGATGCATTAAGTGCCAGTAAACAAATAGAAATAACAACAAATTTGCAATTCAAATGAATCCATCAAGAGAGGACATGCCTGTTTTTACGATGGACAATCCTGAGGTTGAAAGTTTCAAATTCATCCTCTTGAGCTTTGATTTGCCTTACTTGCTCTTGAACAGCAGCTGCCTCTTCATCTTCAAGTGATGTCCCAGGATCTTCTTCCCTCACAATGCCTATTTTCTCATCCTCTTCCTTCTTGGCATGCTCTGGTTCTGCATAAACATTATTTGAGAGCATAAAGGGAGTAGAATTCATGGATCTATGAGGATTGGCATTATTTTCACCTCTTGAACTCCTGACAGTCGAAGAATCACTGCTCTTCTGCTTCCATGCAGCGAGCATGTCATCATTTCCAATCAAAGCATTCAAAGATTCATTAGGTTCATCACCAATAGTTGCACTGCAGGTGTTTGACCATAAAGATTTACTTGACCCTGTCTGCATTAACGGTGCTTCTGTCATTGGTGGGAGAAATGAAAATCCACCATCTGTATGATTGTTCAATAGAGGAGATGCAACTTTTTCATTCCCAATAAAATACTGACTGGGATCTTGCTTATTGGTTCTCTTCTTGTTCCAGTTTAGTTTATCTGCATGGTTCTTATCTGAGTCCTTGTTAGATGATCGGAAATCACCAGTCAAATCATCATGATCTCGGAGGTATTCTAGATCCCCTTCACAACTGCCACCAAACAAGTCTTCTGGCATTTCACTGCCAATATCAGCAGTATCATTGTTGATACCGACACCAATTGATCTCACCGAACCATGTTGATTGTCATCCAGATGAATATCCTCCAGTCTTGCCCTTCCACACTCATCCAGGACCTTCCCATCCCCTAACATGATGAGCTCATTTGTCTGTGTAACAAATCCCTGCCAGACTGGTTCTGCACGCATCAAATTCAGCTCTTCTTCATCCATCAATTGTCCATCGTATTGAGCCATTAAATCATTCTCATCAGTTCTCTCATACATTTCAGTCACTGACAGCCCTATGGGATCATGTGAAGTTGTAATCGGGTCAACATTTTTTCCTTGAAAATACTGCTCACCAGAGAAGTAAGAATCTTCCTCTGCAAATGATTGATCATCATCCTCATCTTTGGCAACACCTCTGTCCTGTGCATCTGGAATGCTCCCATGTCCTGCTCCCTTTTCATTATCACTTGGGTAATCAATCTCATGAGCTAGAAACCAGGTCTCATCCTCAATAGGCTGTCTTGTGTACCCAACATCATCATCATCATCATATTCATCAGAATCCCAATATTCATTTGGATAGTCAACAGATTCACTTAATGCATCGCCAACAGTAGCAAATCCAGAAACCAGATCAGATGTATCCTCTGCAATTCCCTGACTTACAGATAGCCAGTTGCCTCCTGCAATCCTTTTTCCACCTGGAACATCAATTCAGATATATTAGATGAAATTGAGAATGGAAATGAAGAAAAACTAATTGGGGTCAAAGGAGAAGCAAGTGACTTGTACGGGAAGCAGTGAGGCCAAGAAAAAGGAAGTTGAAAGACTTCAGAAATCATGGGTTACAATCTTGTTTTCATCTGATATCTATTCAAGACACCATCAAGCATGCATGTCTTACATTCAGACTTCTTCAAATTAGTTGAATCATGATTCAGTATCCTAACACATTTGTTTGTTGGATATATTTAGAAAAAAGAAAGCTAAAACAAAGGCAGGCAGTAACAGATCCATGCATGTCCATGGTCAAAACTTCAAGTATTCCCACTGGTGGCTCTTGTAATGCTGAGAAACCAAAGTTGGCTGCTATCCCCATATTGACAAGTTTATTAGCACACAGGTTGGCCTCCCCATACATATGAATGCATTGGAGAAATCAACTCCTTTGCAAAAGTTGATGTAATTGCCATGTCAAAGTGCAATTCTCACTATTTGGTACTTATGTTCAACTGAACCACATCGATTGTATCCTAACACTTTAGAAGCAATGATATTTAAGTAATTTGAAAATTCAGAAAAAACTTAGTCTGAGATATGACTGCTTTTGTCTTCCTAGTTCCTAGGTGAAGAGAGGTTGCTTTGTTACAAGTATGAGGACTCAGGTTTGCCTCTCTTTTCCTTCTTCATCCATTTAAAAATGATCAGTGACTTAATTTTTTCATTTAAACAGTGTCACTCCCCTGAATTATCCAAACTCTTGTTAGCAACAAAAATCATCTATAATTATTTTTCAAGGAGAAAAAAAAAAAAAGAAGAGGAATTTTGATAGGTAAAAGAATTTATTTCCAAAAAATTATTTGTTTTGCTTAGAGAAAAAGATAAAGGGAAGACAGGACATACACCAAGGTAAATAGCCCAAAAGAATGCCCAAAAAACTAAATTGTAAGAGCTTCCCAATCCCACTTGCTAAAAGAAGCCTTAAAGCCTCCAGAGCACATAAACAAAAAGAAGCCAAGAAGACCCTTATACTAGTGCCTGGACCAAAAGCAATAATAATCACCAAACTAGCTGGCTTTGCACTAATTCCTGCACATTATTTCTGTCTCCTGCAGAACAGAGCCACCAACAGATGGATTTTATGGTTCTCCCATTTTGATACAGATAAAGTTTTATTGTCATTTTTGCATGCTGTCTTGTTGCATCCAGTGAACAATGTAAAATAGATCAACTGGTTAACTATAGAAGCCTCCCTGATGGAAAGTTGAAACCAATAAAATAGAACTATTTGTCCATGTTATTCTGTATTACAGATTGTGCTACCTTGTAACATAACAATCACAATCTAAGAGTCTTCATTTTCTTTCCAAGCTAATCATGAATGTCTGTCATTGACAGGTCAAAATTTTATTGCAGCATCAAGTGGGTGCAACTCAAGTATTAAACAACAGAATCATTTACAGTGCAGAGAGACACCCAAAACTACCCCATCCTCCACACTATCAAGGCATTATCTATGATAAAGAAATTAAGTGTTTCCCAATTGTCCATATGGCCTGAACAGTTTCTTCCCCTCAAATTTGCACTTCACATACTAACCAAAATGCAGCAAGAAGAATTAATTTCAGATTATTTTCTTTTTTACACTATACAACAGAAAATGCCCCTTCAAGACAACAACTCATCATGAACAGAACTTTTTGTGACCCAATCAAAATAAAATGCTTGAATAACCATCTAGCAGACTTTCAGAATCCAGCCACAAACCGACGATAATTGCTTCATTCTCACAGATTCTTTCAAAGAAACAAAAGAGAGAAATTGAGAGGATCAATTATACTCAATAGGGCTATAAACTAACACACTTTGCCAACTTTAATTGAGAGCAAACCATTCATGCCAGTCTTCTAGCTTCAAGAAGGATATAAAACACAAGTCTATTACGCCTCTTGACAATCAATCTAACTGGGTAGCCACCTTCAAATGTTAACACAGGTCACCAGCTGAACCAACTTTTAACAATTAAATCTTCAATGCAAAGAAAGTTCAATAATAATTTCAAAAAGTAGTTTCCCCATCTTGATGCTAGCATAAATATGATTAACTTTACTAAAAGCTCACTAGACTCACAAGACAATAAGCAGTCCAAATTTGCAGCACAAAAGAATCCCTATGCTTCCCAGCCAAAATGCAAGTACATTTGCATTAAAGATGTCATATAATACATGTTCATCATACAAGCTACCTGAAGAGTCGATTTCTTGTCCAACAGGAACATCAAGATACGAGCCTATAAACAATGCATTATCAGCACTGCCAAGCTTTGCACCAGGCCTGTCCTGCTCAAACTTTTCCTGCCAATCAACGTTGAATGTCTTCTCCTCTGACTTGAGTTTAACAGGTGGAAGTCTAGGAAATTCTTCCTTTGGATTATCAGACACGAGAGGATAACCAAAGCTGCTCAAATTCGTTTGGTCATTAACGCCATGGGAATTCCCAACGTATGATGCCCTTCCAACATCATGTACCTGCTCTTTGTTAGCCACCCTAACATCACTCACAACTGATTTCTTCTTTCCCCCTCTTATATCTAATCCACTGCTTGTTTCATTGCTGGTTGATGCATCAACCTTTGGCAATGGGAATACAGTCTTGACAGAACAGTCTTTCCATAAATCCAAAGATGTGTTTGTAGGCAGCTCAGTTCTAGACCATAGGCTTTCTGCTGAGGGCACAAGATTAGTCTTCTGTTGCTGATCAAGTTTGTTTGGTTCACCCTTTTCATGCTTATATTCTACATTGAAATTATTTTTACTAGAACTAACATTCCCAAGCCATGAACTTCTCTTTTCATCTTCAGCAAATTTCACATTTTCTCTTGCAGAGAACTTATGGTTATTTGTACCACTGTCATTTTCATGAACTTCAAAAGGGCCACTGCTAGGATGAAAGTTCCATGAATATAAATCAAGCACAGTATCCTCAGAATCTATTGCTCCAATTCCTTCATTTGGTCTACTGTTGTGTGATCCAACTGAAGCAGAACTTCTCCATTTGCATTCAAACCCATTACTACCAGTCCCACACTCTATTTCTTTCACAATAAGTTCTTTAGAAATTTCACCGCTATTTTGAGAGTTTGACCTGTGATTATCACTTGTCAACTTCCTTCTGTTCTTATCATCCAATACCTTCCCTGAGACCTTGTCTTCAAGGATATGCTTTTGGAGAAATCCATTTAAGTCAGGACGGTTACCTAACTCACTGCGCAATGCTGCCTCAGCCCTCATAAAACCATTTCTTCGCAAAAAATCCAAAATCACATCAACTGAACCTGTCTCTGCCATAATAAGCTGCTACAATATAATGTGCGATGCTAGGAAGACAAGCATAACAAGCCTGGAAGAATATTTTTGAGACAAAAGTGAATGGAACTTAACCAACTCATCCATTAAAATAAATAAACAGAAAAAGGTACGGACTTTTCATATAACACTAAGAAATTCAAATAGCTGCACCTGCATAGCCCGGAATTCCCTCTTGTTCATAAAAAAGCAAAATGCAGATTCCAAAGCCTAAGAACATGGAAACAGAAGACGAAAGAAAACAACCTTTTCTGCCCAACTAACTTAGAAAAGCACTGCCAATAACAAGTTCTCAAAATCCACAAATGAAAAAAAGGAACAAAATGAATTCACACTCAACACCCAGAAAGCTAAAACCCAAGAAATGATTCCAAAAACAAATTCAATCCACAGTTACACTAAGATCCAGAGAGCCACTAGCACCAAAAATATAAAAAAAAAGTCCCATCTACTTCAGAAGCCTTCTAAAAGAGGAAATAAAAATAACCCAAAACTCTCAAAATCTAAAGATTCAAAAAACCAGAACAACAGCGGAAAAAAAAAAAACAAAAAGAAAGATAAATGAAGAAGCACAGAGATTGAAATAGAAAAAGACGAGTTTACAGATCAAGATGGACCAAAATTGAAGGGGTTGTCCGAAAGGGAAAGGAGAAGAGCTTTGCTGAGTGTAGGTTCCATGGCCAACCCAAAAAATCAGAGAAAAGGCAAGCTCCGGCTAAACTAGCGATTCAGCATTTGGGTTTTTTTTTTTTTTTTTTTTTTTTTGGATTTTTCAAAAAATAAATTTTCCCCCTGTAGGAGAAAATTTTAAAAATAAATCCAGTTTGGACTTTGGCCTGCAGTTTTTCTCAGTCATCGGATGCCACAAAGCCGAACGAGAGCCCTTTTTTTTTTTTTTTTTTTTTTTTTTAATATTATTATTGTTATTTTAACATGGCAATTAAAGGTTTTTTTTTAATATTTTTTTAATCTTTTTTACATACGAAAAAAATTTATTATAGTTAAAATTATATATAAATATTAATAAAATATTATTATATTTTAATTAATTATTTATTTATATTATTAACTGTAATTTAAAAAAAATTATATATTTTTTAACATTTGAATTAAATTTTTTTATTTCTTTTTTTATAAACATTAGGTTTTAACCAATTCAAAAGACTAAAAGGAAAAACCAATTGAAATTTTTAAAATGGTCAAACATAAAATGCGGTTGGTTTGATTTTTCAGATATCGAATCTTCAAAACTCTAAACATTTTTCTTTTTTCCAAAAATAACCTGTCAAGTTTATTCCATCTCATATTTGTTTAAAAAAATCAGTCTTCTTTTTCAAAAAAAAAAAAAAAGAAAACATATTTTATTAATATCGGTCACGTATTTGTGCATTAAAATTAAGATTTCTCATTGGTGTATATTTATTATCAATTGTAATGAAATTAAATTTTAATATTATGCATATAATAAAGAGATTTAATTTTAAATTAGTAGAAAGAAAAATACAAATTACAAAACCACGATTTGGAATGGTAACTAGTAAGTAGCGGGTCAGTCCGACCCAATTATTTTCTGTTACTTAAATAACATATTCTTATTATTCTGCAATAGGCAGAACTATAGAAGAAGAGACAAAACATTTCTGACGCTGTCTACGACCGCAAGATGGAGTGTCAGGACTGTCTAATCGAACGGTTACGAACAGTTCTGATGCTATGTACGTTAGCACTGAATTGTCTCCGAGAACAAGAATGGCCGTCGCCGCGAGAAATGAGTGGTGGCTGAACTGAATTAGCTTGGAGGGCATTCTTCGAGCATGGCTGCTCTTCTTCGCGCTTTGCCCGTTCACTTCCCGCCGCCTCCAATTTCAACTCCTGCAAGAGGAAGTTTCCGAGCAGTAAGCACTCGTAATCTGTTATTTGGTATTCTTCACTTCTCCGGATTTCTTCGCGAAACTTATGACCGAAATTGTTGCCGTCTTGCAGATTCTTAGCTCGCCCAGGGCTAGGGGCAGATTAGGGCATGCTCGGTGCAGTTATGCCGCGGTATCAAGAAAAGGCCAAGGTTCATTCTCTGTACCTTTGTGTGTGTTTGTGTGGCTTCTCTTTTTTTATTCTTTTCTGAATCTTTCAAAAATTTAATTGCAGGTGAATATGATCCTGACCTCCGCTTGGCGCTTGAATTGGCTACTGACTCCGAGTTGTATGAGCTCGAAAGAATTTTATTCGGTCCTAGGTCATTCATTTTGTATTTGATTTCAGTTTCATTTCAACGTTGGTTTTACTCAGAGAGAGAGAGAGAGAGAGAGAGAGAGAGAGAGAGACGCAATGTTGTTTTGGATTTTGTGTTTTTCAGTTACTTCAGTCCTTTGTTGAAGTCGGTGACGAGGAAAGTGGACGTTGATTACGCCTTGATTAAAGAAGACCTCGAAGAGCGAGAAGATTATATAGCAGCTCTTGAGTCCCGATTCTTGTTCCTCGCTGCTGACGCCCGGTCCACATTGAGGTGATTAAATTAGCTGTTGATAGGCTGGATTTCTATGCTGTTGACATTCAACCACCATAAGTTTTGCATGTTCTGCATTGTAAGGGAAATGCCATCGTGCCTTTATATTTGTTGAATGAAAAATGCTTGTGTGTCTCTCCGTGCACGTGTGGTGCACCCTGAATTGGCTACCTCCTTTATGCAAAGTAACTGAGATAAGCATTACTAAATTTGATATGACAATTACATTTTATTTGTTTTGATAGGGGTTGGAGGCCTTCATATAGAAATGCATTGCTTGATATTAGGAAAAAGTTAAACATTCCTTGCTCAAGCAAATTGTCGACTGAAGACCTAGAAGCAGAAATTTTCCTTCACCTGGTTAAAGGTTCTACAAGGTATTTTGTTAATAATGATTAGCCTACACTGATTTCCTCTTTGAGAATTATTCATTATTTGTGTAATTTTTACTCTGATAATGATAGGCAACGCCAGACCATAGAGAAAAAACTTTTGATACCCTATAGCCTTGTACTAGCAATTTTGCACTTGGTCTCTGTGGCCTCCCCAGATTTTGATGCAGCTCAAGAGAGCATAAACGAAGTTAGAGTAAGACAGGGCCGTGAATGACACATACAGTATACTAATGAATATTTAAAACTTTATATTTTACTCTACCTTTTGCTTTTTTTTTTTTTCTCTCTTTATTCCTTTCTCTCTCTCTCTCTCTCTCTCCTTGAAGGGAAATATGGTTAATTTGAAAGCCTTTTGTTTAAGGAAAAATTTATCCGTTATTTGTAAAAAGAGAATATCCACTCATGAGGTACTTATTCCATTTCCTTTTTTCCTTGGTTCCATTGGGGATGGAGTGGGCCTTGGCTATACAATAGGAATAGTCTGCCCTCTCCCATAAACCTCCCATCCCAAGCATAGGTGGGCTTATTCCCTTCACATAACCCTACCATTGTTGTGGTGTTGAATGCTGTGTAATGACTTAAAAGTTGCTGTTTCTTTCATATAGTGAAGAATCAGAATCTTCTCAAGGCTTCTGGGATTTTTCCAACGAGCAAGCTGCTTTACAACTTGAACATAATCAGGTTGATGTACAACACTTTACTGCCCAGAAACTTGGTGTAGCAGAGCTCCCATTAATGTTTTTGAAGGTACCCATGCTTTGAGGCTAGCTTCATTGGGCATTTTATTTATATTTGCTTCTTTGACATTTTATCTTTCCCTCTTTATTTGCAGGGTGCCAGTGTGTTCACGTTCTCAAAAGTCTATCAATTTGTAAGATAAGGATTTTATCAGTTTGATTCATCTGAGTCCTTTCTGTGGGCCTAAGGTTAGTTTATATTTTTGGTAGTTAGTGAAGAGATTGACTGGGAAGGTTCTCCTTGAGGCTGCTAACTATCAAATAAAGAAGGAAGTCATCAAGAAAGTAAATGTTCTCGCTCAATTTTTTTTTTCTCTTTTTTACTTGTTGTGAAAGGAATTTGCATGTTACCTATTTGGCAATGGACCACTGATCTCCTATAACTTGTGAATCTTGTCAAGCTAGTATATTAATGGCTCTCTTTATGTGAAGTTGCAAACAGAGGAAAGAAAATATTGTCTCTCTCTATTAGCAAAAGTGAACAAAAAAAAAAAAAACTATGAACCTCAAGATCAACTCTGCATTAGGTTGATTTGTTTCTGTGCCTTTTGCTATTTGCCATTTGCCATTTTTTACCTTGCAAGGCAATACTTGTCAGGCTCATATGTTATCTATTTCTTTCTTTTGTGGTCAGGGTGGACAATTAGCTGCCATTAACCTGGAGTCTAGGGCAGCCTTGCTTGCAGCAAAGCAGGTGGTTAAGGCACTATGTGATTTATGAAATTGTTCCTCTTGGGTCTTTTCTCACAATCCCTTGTAAGAAATTGGATGACAGAGCCAGAAATTTTTCTTATACGGTTTGATGAGGGGAGTGAAGAATGCATGTTCACTTGCTGTATCTACATGTTCTGCTCTTTTATCAGTGTAGCTACTAGTTAAAAAAGGGTGCTCCTGTGCACAAGGCTCCCATGTTTGTGGGGTGGGGTCCAGGAAAGAGTTGATGTGTGCAGCCTTCCCTTTGTTTTTAGTGAAGAGGCTGTTTCCAAGAGTCAAACCCATGACCACCGATTCACAATGGAGTGACCTTTCCATTACACCAAGGCTTGCCCTTAAGTGTAGCTTCTAGTTACTAAAATAAAAATATTTAACTTTATGAATTGTCCTAACAATTTGACATTTGATGACACAAAATGAATAACTATTGTTTTCTCTGTATTTGATAGTGTGGTACAAGGAAAACATTGGTGCTCTTTTCTATTCTAGAAATGTGACTTTTTTTTTGGCTGTGGACAGGGTCTTGCTGGAGCTGCATCAAGATATCTGGGTTTTAGAAGCATGATGTCATTACTTGGGCCAATGTACTGTCCCTTCCCTTGAAAAAATAAAATAAAAAAATTATTAATGTTCAAGCTGTGCTTGTTTCAAATTTTCATTTTTGTTTGCCACTTGCTGATGTAGAACAATGACAAGACAAGTGCTAGAGAGAGAGAGAGAGAGAGAGAGAGAGAGAGAGAGAGAGAGAGAGGAGAGAAGTGAAGAAAGATGAGGTAAATAGAGAGAGGGAGAAGAGACTAGGGAAAACACAATTCTTAATGCAGTTGTCAATATCAATATCAGAGTCTGTTTCTGCACCCAACAACAAAGCTCATATAGTGCTTCTAAACCCTAAAGGCATAAAGGCAATGAAAATATGAAAGTGAAGAAATTAGAAGTCAATAGTCTCTAAAGATAATCTCAAAATTAATTCAGATATTTTTTCCTAATGTATTTCATCTGGAACTCTCTTACTCAAAATAATAGGCTCCACATCACTTGTATTGATGTTTGTTACTATCTTTTGTTGTTGTAATTCTTCTTTATAAAAATTTCAAGTTTGTATCTATGGTGTGAAAGGTTTAACTTTGTTGTTAACCATGCAAACCCTTTCCAGAAGTGTTATAACCTGTCAAAATTAAAGGGCAGTGACAACAGATGTAAAAATCATGGGAACTGATAAGCAGAGCCCAAGCTTTATTCCTTTAGCTTAATTGGTTAAATTAATTACTTTATTGGCAGAGCCTATGCCTCATTGCATTAGCTTAACTGATTAGTTTATAATAATTTGAATCTAGAGTTCTTGCATGCTTTTACTTGTCCTGACAATTTTCAGCTTCTGGTTTCCTCAATGACTATTCTTCAATGTGATCTTTGTGCAAATGAAGAAAAAAAATACATACTATTGACTATTTTACCTTTTATTTTATTGGTTTATTCTGCAGCATGTGGGGGACTTTTCTGGCAGATGTCATTATTCAAATGCTTGGAACTGATTATGCCAGAATTTTACGGGCAATTTATGCTCTTGCACAGGTAATGTATTCTTTTTTTTTGGTTCATATTATTGTAGTTATCACCATGTCAGATCCTGCTTTCTTTATCATTCTCCTGATATTGCAACTGCAGAAGCATGCATGCTTTTGCACACTGGCAAGGCACATGAGGCACACTATTTTGCATTGGGACACTGATCCTTCTGAAGGGGCCTGGCATGAATCATATGTTGTTTTTGTAGAAATTTGTAACGTTGAATACCACTGGAACTGATAAAATAGCAATGCAAAGCTGGACTTTTCTAAGTGGGAAAGGAATTAACACTGAAGCCCTATGGATATGAGATACTGGCTTGGTTATGGCTTCAAGTGAGGAATTAAGCGATGGAAATACAAATTTGGTCTTTCTTAAATGCAGTGAATTTTGGGTACTGTCCTAGGCAAGAAATTATGTCACTTGAAAAATTTTGGCCCTCTTCTAACTTAGCAGGTTTCTGGTTGAATTCCTCTAACAATATGCTAGGTATGTTCACCTTCTGGAGAAATCCTCAGGCAAATATGAGGACCTTCTGAAGGCCTTGATCCATTGCATTGGATTATTTATCTTCCCAAAATTTTTAAATCTCTCTGGTCCTAGGAAGTTGAATCTTTAGATGGAATCTGACTGCAATGAGTGATTGTACCTAGATCCAAATCAAGTGTTTGGTTGGGGAGATGGATTTATTATAAATGGTGAACTTGACGCCTATTCGATGTATATTAATTTTCAACAAGCATATTTGTTTTGGTGATGACTGCCAAGTGTCCTCTTTTTGCTTCAGATTCGTATTACTCGCACATATAGGTTACCGTCTAATGACATCAGAAGTAGAAGATGGCAGTGAACGGTGCAAGTGTTCAATTGAGAGCTTCAGTTTGGTGCATGTCAAATGTTTTCCTCCATAGCCAGTTGGATCCCCTTAGCTTATTCTTGAGTATCATTCTATGGCTCATTTTCTTTTTACTTTATTTTGTTTTGTTGTACTGTATATATTTTCGATATTCGAGTAGGATTTTTTTTTTGACATGTAGATTGAAATGAGTGAGGTTTATTTGTACATAACTGTAATGTCTTTTCCTCCTTTGAATTAATGTTTAGGCTTAATCAGAGAGTTGATTAACTTGGGACTTTTCTGCTTCGATTGAGAACTGTGGAGTGATGGTTGGTTGGTTGGTGACTGGTATTTTTTTTTTTTCCCTAACAAAAGGCTAATTATTTGAATAGGTCATAAAGCTATAATATTTGGTAAACGTAATGGATAGCCGCGTGACTGTGCATTCATCCAAACTCTTTAAAAAACTATGATTGTTACGATTCATGCTTTGCTGTTCTAAATCATGTACATTGTTTTAGATGTGTTTAGCAGTAACTTAATCAGGACTCATGTGGAGGTTTTTATTTTAATATTTCATGAGTCGTGATTTTTTTTTTATTTATAATTATAAATTTAGACGTTTAATCTACGTTATTAAATTTAAAAAGCTTCAACAAATATTTATAGTGATTTGAGTTGAGGGGGTAGGCACGTGGATTTCCATGGAGACCAGGTACACTCTAACACGATGAATCCGTATGTAGAACAATGACACTTGAGCCTAAGTGTGGCCCAATACTTTTTGGCCCTCCTTCATTCTGGATTGAGCTGGACATGTTTTGGGGGACAAAATTAGAATAGATTGGGCCATCTTCATAAAATCATACAGCCGAAGTTCAGCCCAATATTAATTAAACGAGCTTGGATCGTGTCCAGTTATGACGATCCAAGTAAAAAAAAAAAAAAAAAAAGGCTGGCTCATTTCCTTCCATTTATTTTCGGGCTGCAAGCCCATGAGCTAACTGTATAGATGACTTTGGATGGTGGGTTACCATTTACCAATCCATCTTTTTTTTTTTTTTTTTTTTTTTTTTTTTAAGACCTTGCATGGAGACTAAATGATTTACTATTTTTCCAAGCATTTCCAGAAGACAATGCTCCTAATAGAGATTCAGGCAGGGCTCCTTGTAATAATTTCTTAAACAGGGAACCATAGCTACTGTTTTTCTGTCCTTTGCACTTGTTTGTGCTTCTGATTTTCTTATGATCTAGCTAGTGCCAAATTTAGGGTCATTCCTAATTGCAATTATATGTTATTTTAAAATTAATTCTTTTAAAAGAATAAGCCAGCTACTGCATAAGAGCAGCAGCAGTGCTGTGATTATCAGAAGATGATATTTTGGAACAGTGGAGTAATGTTCTTAATATCGACTCATTAATTAATCAAGCTGTAAAGTTTAACCAGGGTCTACAATTAAGTTTGTTTTCAACTCTCAAGGCCAAACCCCTGAGATTGTCCAACCTAAAAGGGGCATGACTTCCAAAGCCTGATTTTATGACTACAGTAATACCTCAAAACTAAAAATGTACAGCGATGTGTACAGTGTCACAGCTGGACTTCCATACCCGTGTGGTTAGAATGCCGACTATAACAGTGAACAACCAGTACAGATCATTGTCCAGATACAAGAAAAACGAGTCAGGGTCCTGTTTAGAAGATACCCCAAGATGTTGCTGCTCCTCTTAGTCAAGAAGCAAAAGTTCACTTTGCCTGTGGAATACGCCCGGGAAAAAAAAACAGGAAGCAGAAATAGACTTTAATTGTCTGAGATCGAGTTCGTTCGTTCGTTCTTTTTACACTATATGCATAATGCCCATATCTTCAGAATTATTTACTCTTTAATCAGTATCCACATCCTGCAAAGTGGGGATTGACTTCACGGTGTATACCCTCGTAATGACACTTTGCGTTCTAGACATACATAATACTTGGGACGAAGTTTCTTAAATTTGTTTACAGTGCTTAAGAGGGAGTACATCGATAGCCAATGTCCACACTGTCACTGGAGGTACAATGGTCAGAATTATTATCAGCTTCACCCGTTAGAATCAATGTATACGAAACCTCAAAATGTGCTGTGTGAACTTTATCTCAAAATGTATTCTATATCTTTTTTTTTTATTAAAAAAATTAATTAAATTGTGAGTTATATAATATAAGTAATTTTTATTATTTTTATGAATTTCATAATATTTTTTTAAAATTAAAATTCATGCACCTCATATCTCTTTTTCAAGATTAAAACCCAAAATTTTAAAAATAGAATTTTAAGTTTTTAATAATAGGAGTATCGAACACGAATCTATATGAACTTTGATATTATTAATTGATTACACTGATTTCACTCACTCTTCTCAGACAATTAAGTCTATTTCTTTAATTCAAATTGTCGTAATTTCAAAAGATTAATAAAATTAGTAAGTAGGGGTCACAACGGTAGAGTTGGCATCCCCTCACACACAAGTCCATTGGGATCAAAATGTAAACAGTGGACAAGTTCACCACGAAAGCAGTTTTGTTTTGTATTACGTCGTAAGGTTCTAACACAAGGACAAGAAATTGTTTAATTTAAAACTGTTAAGTAAAGTTAGGACCACATATTAAATTTTAATAATTAACAACAAATAATCTCTTTATTTAAAAAAAATAATAATAATAATTAAATAAATAGATTAGTTCACTGGAGACGTGGCCACATGCGAGTTCTATCTCGGTTTTAGCTGTTAACGTGAAATGAAGGCTACAGATTAGGATGATTACTTCAGATGGGTTCTCCTGTAAAGCAAAGGGCTTTTCATCTTTTTGGACCAGATGCTTTGACTTTTGCACTTGCACAGACAGGCGCAAACTTCTCTTTTTGGATTTAAAGATGGGTCTCCCCCACTCACATGGTTTGTTTCTTGAGCTATCACACGTACTCTTCAACTTTAGGAGAAATTTCTAAAGGGTTCATGAATAGAAAAGATGCCTAATTAATGGGGCCAGGACCCAACATCTGCATTCATGATTAGGGTTTGTTGGGACTAACTTTTTCTCCTTAATTATACGTCTTAAATTCGAAAATTAACGAAAAAGGAAAATTTTCTGATTATACACATTGCACATGTCAATTTGATGAAAGTTTTTATTTTGTTGCAAGTAGCACCTTTCTTATCTTTATCTTTAGTCTGTGTAACATGTTGCCGACCTACTAACTTCTTTTCGGCCACTTTTTGTTTGTTTTACTTTCCAATTGCGATTGCTATGCCCCTGCTAACAGGGAGTAATTCTAAATTTAGATCGATATTACAATTAGGAGATCCCTATTAAAGAAGTATAATAGGAAGAGATTATCTTTACTTCACCCAAAAGGCTTCATAATATGAAAAGCAAATTGACCAAACCATTTGTATTATTAAAATTTATTATTTTAATCTATTTTTTAATTTCACTTAATAATTTAAATTTTTTAATTAAATAATTATTATTTTATATAAACATCATTCTCTTTTTTAATTAAGAAATTGTGAGTATAAAATATATTATATTTGTAAGTTAAAATTTACGATTAATAAAATTATAATACTCAAACCTAGAGAAAAACATTATAGTATTTCAACTTATATAAAAAAAAATAATAATAATAATAAAGTAAGAGTTTGTTTTGCCAATAATTATGTTAATTGATATAATCCACAAGCTAACTCTAGTTAAAGATGGTGAACCACACTTACATGTTTATCTTATAATTGTTCCTTACTATTGACATATATTTAGCAATCTTCTGCAATCCCCAGCACATTTTGTGGGTGTCTTGATCGATTTATCAGCTTTTGGATTGGAGTCGACACACCACCATGTCTTGTAGATTTTTGTCTTACAGATGGGTAGATCTGCTTACCTTGGTTGAAGGTGAAAGGTGCACATGGAGACCAAAATCCCATCTTCCCAAAAAAAGGACATACATTACAACTAAAAAGATAAAGAGAAAAGGGATAAAAAGATAAGGAGAACAACCCACGCTCCTTGTCTCAGAATTGCACTTCGAACCCCATTTGTGCTTTTATTTTATTTTTCCTTTCTTTCTAGTAAGAGAAGAATAAAAGAATCATTCAGAAAAGACATAGGAATTTATTGTAATGTCTTTCAACCAAAAAACAAAAAAAGAGCAATTCTTGTTAAGTACTCAATTGGCTCTGTTAAAATTAAAGCTCAACTGCTTTGATAATTCTAGAATGGTAACTCGCAACAATTAGTGGCGGCTACCTCTCCTTCTCTGTTTGCGTTTCTCTTCTTCTCAAATAAAAAAAAAAAAAAAGAGTTCTTATATAATTTTTTAATTGAATATTAATTTTAATATAATTTTATGATTGTGTATCAACAACTCTTATCGTAACTCTTAAATCATATTTATTTTGATATTACTGTTAGACCTTACTTAATTCAGATATTATTTTCAAAGTAAAGCTCAAATGCTCTGATAATTTCTCTATGGTGGCTAGTGGTAAAATCTACTCAATTGCTCTGATAAATCTTTGGTGGTGGCTAGCGGCAAATGCATCATCAAGAGGAGATGCTTATTAGGAGGGCAGCCGGCCAGCTTTTTCTAAGAAATGACAAAAGTTTCCGATTGTTTGAATTAACATCCTGGCTCTTTCTTATTTGGCACATCCCCCCTTAAGTTTTGAAACTTGAAACATACATTGTATCTTCTCGTCTTTCAGTACTCCTCCATGTAATTTTGTGTGCATTTTGTACATTTGATTTTGGCCTTACATGGGAAACTTTCATCCACCCCCACCCCCTCCAATACAAAAATGTTCAGCTGAAGTTAACAATGATCAAGATAGACATTGAAGCTGCGTAGAAACTTCCTCAATACAAGAAAAGAAAAAAAAAAAAGAAAAAAACCAAGAAAATTTTCTGAACTGCTTTCTCATACTACATGCCACATACGTAAAGATAGGGGGATACTCGTTTTTGTGTGGAGAGAAGATTAGCATAAGAATTTCTCAAAAGCACTGCTGTCTCTAGTCTTTGGTACACGACAGGGTTTCAGATTGTTGCTGTTATGGTCAATTGTAGTCATCATGGCCAACGTTGGGACATCATTATTTGCTGCGGGCTGCTAATTAAATACGATCAGAGGAATCAAGATGTTTCTTTTTCTTTTTTCTTTTTCTCATGATGAACCCTTTGGGCACGTATCGCCCCTCGACCCCTATTTTCTTTGCAGAATGCTTCAAATTTGAGACGGGAGTTCATCCCAGACAATCATCTAAAGTTCACTTTACCAACTACACTAATCACAAATAATCTATATTAAATAGGTAAACTTGCAAGACTTTTGATTTAATTAATCTCACTATAACAATTATAATTCTAGAATCTATATATAAAAAAAAAAAAAAAATTTCTAAGGCCATCAAATTCGACAGCAATAACATCAAAAGTAGCCATTATCCCCTAATACCTTGTGTATTGTTTCTTTTGGATTCCACTAAATAAACTAAAAAAATAATAAATTCAAGTAAATACAATTAATTTATATAATAAGTTTAAAATACTTCATATTATACATAAAATATTAATATAATATAAAAATCAACTATATTTATCTTATTAATTACTTTCAGTCACGTGAATTTTTTCATTCCTTTTCATGAAGTTCATGGCATTAAATTTGTTAAACACCTACATGCACACTATAAAAACATTATTTTATAGGAGTCATCTGCCATTATGAAAGGGAATTCCTTAATGTTAGATAAATTTTTGGGAAAAAAAATTATTTTTCTTTTAAAGTAGTGTCACAAATAAGTTTTGAAAAAAAAAAAAAAAAAAAAAAAAGAAAGGAAACTCGTTGCATAACTTTAAAGAAAATGAAAGCTCGTAGGTCTTTGGTAACTGTCGCCACAAAAGTTTGATGGGAAGTATGCTTGAATCTCATACTGGCAAAGGAAAAAACAAATTAAATAAACTAAAATACAGATGTGGAATGGCTACAACCAACGTGTCAAAGCACTCTTGATCATTATCTTTAATTTGTCGAGAGGATTTGTGAACAGTATGGGTGAGCAAGATGCTTTTGTCTTGATGAGAACAAAGACTGTGCCCTGCCTTCTCAATAATTAATTATTTGGCTGCATCAGAGCATCTCTTGTGTTTGTCTACACGCTATATGTACAACAGATGCAACTTAGACGAGAACAAAAGAAAGGAAAACGAGAAAGCTAGATGGGAAGGGTAATTTTCCTATATCCACGCGATCGCATGAGAGAAATTTGGGTCCAATCATAACCTACTTCCATAAGAAAACATTGATATGATTGACATTGCAGAGATTAACAATGAAGGCCGCAGAGGGCCCTCTTGAGAGAGGGGTTTTTGCTACCCTTTCTTTCTCTCTTTCTAATGAAATATACTATACCCATTGATTTATACAATTTTTTTTTTAAATCTATAAAAAGATATTATAAGATTATTGAATATTATGATGACATGAATATATATAAGTCTGTATGGAATGAATTTATAATTATGAAATTTATATTATAAGTTCGTAATTCTAACTAATTCTTATTTTAAACAAAACACATCTATTAATTTTTTAATTTTAATTACTAATAAAAATCTTAAAATAAGAAATAAATTTTAAAAATTAAAAAAAATTATCTGAAATAATTTTAATAATTAAATTTATTAATTTTTTTTTAAAAAAAATATATTGAAAAATAAATTTGACTGTAAATTACATAATGATAAATAATTTTAATTTATCTTATAAAATCTGTAAAGCTTCAAACGTCTAATTTAAAATTTGATAACTAGATTGGATACCATTTTCAACGTTGCCTTCAAATTTTAATTGTTAAATATTTATTTATTTATTTTTGAACATTCTTATTCACAGTACTATAATTTTAGGAGCGTATCGAGGGTAAGCAAATCTTTGCAGACCCGAAAATGACAAGGGAAACTTCTGATTAGAAGCGCCCAGCCGAGGACGTAGAGGCGCGTTAGTGGAAAGAGGGTTGGGCCCCACCCAAAACGGAGCAGGATTGTTTGACAATCACCCGCGACCCGACCGACGGAAGGTGCGTGCAGCGTCATCATGTGCAACTAATTTTCCGTGATGCGGCCGGTTGTGCATCACCTTGGGTCCCACTTGATGCCCCCTGGTGGGCCTCTCCCAATTCTTGGCATTGGACAATATTCCTACGTGTAATTTTTTTTGGGGAAGGCCAGCGTTGATGAACGACGCCGTTTCTGTATAAGATCAAGATCCCTCAGCTTTAATGTATACAGGTATACTTGTCAATAATAACATATATATTTGTTAATAATAATAATGATAATTTAAATTTTAATTCTATATTAGAAAATAGTTATGTCTAATGATTACTCAAATTTAGATTCGTGCGAGTCTTTAGATTAGATGACCAAACTATAGTTGTTTGCACAATATTTGGACCCTTACCCTTTTTTTTTTTTTTTTTAAAGTTAATGCAATGAAATTGCTAATAAATTTTAGCCTATTCAATTATTTTTTCCAAAAAAAGAAATTAATTTTATCTATTAAATCTACCTAAATAGAAGACAAAATCGAGTAGTAATCCATGAAGGTTTTAACAAACGGGTCTAAATCAGTATTTATATACTTTGATTGGAAATATTTCGAAAGAACGAAGAAGAATAAATGCATTATTGATTAAATTCTACGTTGCAACAAGTGGAATCAATTGAAATGCCATCAAAATGATATATAAATACAGAGAAATTTAGGAACTAAATTATAACTTTGGCTATTTAGATTTAGATAATTTGTGTTGAAATTATTGATTTCTTTCAATAAAATTTTAAATGCATATACGGAAGAGTATGGTCTTCTTATTAGATTTATATGAGCTAATAAAGAACCAAAAAAAAAAAATTACTTTAATAACATATTTTTATATAAAAAATCAAAAATACCACATATTTACTTTTTAAAAAAAATATTTAAAAACTCTTTAGAAAGAAGTTTCATAATAAGATTATTTTTTAAAAACTTTATAAACTTTATAGGTTTTTAAGAGTTGAAATTTTAAATTTATAAAATAAAATTTTAAATTATTGGAATATCTCGTAAAGAACGCTAAAATTATAATACGAACAAAGGTGAAGGAGACAAAGGCATCGGGGAATAGTGCGTTAAGGGGGGGTGGGGGGGGGGGGGCCCTGCCCCTACTGTCAATTCATCAAGAAATTGAAATTGTGACGGGACAGAGATACCATTTGCACCCAGACATTTCATGCCCTCAAATTCCATATATGCATCTGATTTATTTGGAATATCACAAGGTATAGTTGGTATTTGTCACTGAATAATAGAGCCAAACAAGTGAGTAAAACAATCAGCACCAAAAAAAAAAAAAAAAAACTTAATTAATTAATTAACAATGACTAACATTCAACTGGATTTGGCGTTTGCCTTCTTAACTCAAACGTATTTGGAAATGAAAATCTCTGAAAAGATTATCTCTGAAATGTCCCATAACATTGAATTGTATCAATTTTAAGGCCTTTTCTACTTCTTTTTTTTTTTTTTTTTTGTGCCATTACTTTTATCTTCTTGTTTAGCATTTGTTTAGTTTGTAGGATACAATAATGGATGTTAATTATTAAATAAGCAAGAAAGGTCACTAAAAACAAAACAATCACAAGGCAATTGGTTGATTTATTAATTATAACTAGATATATTATGGGAGATTCTGCCTATTTTATCAAGTACTCAAGAGACAGACAGCGCTGCTATCTCCATGATGGATTTGCGTCGTATAATAATTAGCATGAAAAAAAAAAAAAAATGTAAAGCATTTTTTGGGATTAAAGGGATGGTGGGATGCTGGGAGCAAGATTCTCAAACACAGGCAGCATCACAAGTGAATGTCCTTTGCAATCATCTTCCCCAAGTGCTCTTAGATCTCCAATCTAATCATACTTTTCTTTTTTATTTATTTTTTTAAACTTCCTTATCCTTTAATTAATTAAGTACATGAAAAACGACACACACCTTTTATAGCTCCCTTGGTTCACATATAATTAATTAATTAATCAATCAATCTAAGTGCAACAAAACTATCTAGTATGATTCCATATATATGTCCCAAGAGTCACAGTCCATCATTGCCATATTCATTTATAATTTATTAATAATCATCTTTTAAACTACATAGACTCATTAATTAATGCCCATTTTAGTGGATTCACTGGATTAAAAAACACACGCAAAAAAGAAAAGGAAGTGATGTTAGTTAATTCAACGCTCTTAATATTTATTTTTTTGATTAAAGATGTCGAGTTTAAATTTTATTTATTAAAAATAAAATTATGGGTCCGAGCATTACTGTTGCTCACTACCCAAACGGAAGGCCACGTTCTGGTGGCGGAATTTCTTCTGCAATTAAATTCTCTTGTCACTCATCAATAGATAACACAATCCCGCTACCGTGTGGGATTTCAACCATAAGGGAGTGCTATGAAATTTCAACCACCCAATTGGGGTTGCTTTTTTAATCTCTGTTCGGCGCATCCAACGGTCAGAGTCCATCTTGATTGGAGCTTTGACAGCAATGGCATACTCGCAAATGCAGATGGGCCAATTGGTGGGATCAGAACAGGGACGAGCCCACAGCAGTGCGTCAATGCGTGGCACGCAATGATGTTAATATGCAACCTCAACTCAATGCCGCTTGTATGTGAATGTTGCATGCTATGATTTGACAATTGAAAACAGTGTCTCATACTTTGGATATTTACTGTGTCACACATACTTCCCACATTGATCACTAAGCATGTTCTTGAAGATATCACAAGTCCAGATTTCTTTTTCTTTTTTTTTTTTGGTAAATAGTGACAGGGGGTTGGACTTGCACTTGACAACTAAACTGCTAAATAAGTAGGTTGAAGCAATGAAAAGTTTTCCCCCAACACCACTTACATCACCATTGGGAGTACTTACAATTTGGTTACAAACCTAACCAATTTTAAAATCTTGTTCTGATTAGACATTTTAATTCAAGACCCTCAATTATTGGCAATAACTCTAAAATACTGAGTCAAGTTTAATCACTAGTTTAGTACCTCACAAAAAAGGAGATGATTTGACAACCCCATTTGGCAGAATTAATTGCGATGAAAGGATTTTTTTATTTGATTTATTTAAAATATTAATTAAATTAAATTAATTTTAAATATAAATAAAAAATAATTAAATAAATTTATATAATATATAATTATATGTGTCCTATATTCATAAAAGAAAATTATATGAGTTGAAAATGAGGGTTGAAGATTTAACACTACCTGTGTAATTTCGAACGCCTTGGATCAATGTACTTGGTGATCGATCCAAGATCAGCTTGGATCAAAAAGGTTCATCTCAATAGATTTTTAGGACAAAATTCCCAGTATTCCTTGAGTTTGGACAATTTCATCCTTCTTGATAAGCAATCCTTGTGTTTTTCATATATGGAACCCTTCCTTATAATCTTTTATCTTCCCTAAAATAGTGCAAATGAGCTTTTAGAATATACCAAATAACAATTATGATTTTTTTTCCTTAATAAATGCACATTTAACCAAATTACTGAGTTTTTTTCCCTTCTTGCACTGGGAATTTCCACAATAAAAAGAGATAAATTTCTTTAAGATAATTATTTTGCTACTATTTCTAGTAATGATTTTGGTTGCTATTTGACCGATATATCATAATTCAGAGGGTGACATATGACCGTAGAGTGACCTTCAATGAGAACTTTCATTAGATCGATGGTTATCAAATAATGATATCTTCCATTAAATCAAACTTGTCATTTAGCTTTTGGTTGTTTGGAAAAGTAAAATCTAAAACAGGAAATACTATTATGATAATTAAAATGCAACTTTGTTGATTTCTTTACATTGAAGGTGACACTATTAGATTTTTTTTTTTTTTTTTTCTCAAACTCCTTTTAAGCATATCAGTTTGTTTGCCTGCCACATAAATAGAATAAACTCGTTAACATTTTTAGCTCTTCATGAGTCAATTTTTAGTCTTTAACCAAATTAACATATATTTTATGTCCCAATAATGAAAAAAGCAAACAAAAATGCAGCAAGCCAGCAACAGATCTAAAATGTTAAAAACTCCTTAGTAGTAATGGCCCTTTTTTTTTTTTTTTTTTTATTGACAAGGAATTTCTTTCAAGTAAATCTCGAGTTGTTGTAGTACAGTTTCACCATCACAGAGTTATAACCTATACTTTTAGGTACATACCACAAAAACGATAGTGGTGATGGCCTGTTGTTACATAACTAAAGAGAAATTTTAATATGATGATATGAGAATTAGCAAATGGCCGCACTAAGACTAATAATAACAGTCAGAGTAACAGTCGAGTTGGCATTACAAAATTATCTGTGCATTAATAACAAAAGGGGTAAAATGGTCAATGGCAAAACTTGAGTTCTCTTCAGGTTGAACAAACGGGGTATGGTAGCAGAAGACACAGCATGGTGACAAAACTAGGGGGAAACTTACTTGTATGTTAGAGAGAGGTGGCAATGACATGTCTATGTATTTATGCATGGAAATAAAAATTTTTACTGTTTGACATGAGCCTAGATAATGAGCCTTTTGCTTCATTGTTGGGGGATGTTTTTCCTTCCTGGCCCATATTTCTGCCATGTGGGATCAAGTTTCCATCAAAGTTGATAGTCTCTCTCTCTGTCTCTCTGTCTCTCTCTCTCTCTCTCTCTCTCTCTCTTCTCCCTTCCCTTTTGGAAGAAGCTTATTAAGGCGAGTCTACAATCAATACCTGATGAAGATGAGTGTTGCGAGAAAGAAAGAAGAAAGCTGATATGTAGAAAAAGCTGAAGATTTTCAAAAGCCTAAAGAAAGAAAGGCTGATAACTGAAAGGAGCAAAAAGAGAGAGACCTTTTTTTTTTTTTTTCCCTAATCATGCTCTCTCTGGTCTCCTAGTTGGCTCGACTGGCTAGCTACTTCCTACCTTCTCTCCTCCTATCCCCATCCCCCACGCTCCCTCCCAATCTCCCACTCAGTTTATTATACTAAGCTGTAAAGTTTTGCTTTATTATATACTTGCTATTATTAGCTTTATACTCTCCTACAGGGTTTTATATATATATATATATTTCTCTCTTAATCAAACAAGACAGAACAGAAGCAGCTAGCCTAGTACCCAGAAAATAATCAGCCCATGTTAGCCAATAAGTCTCCCTCTTCATCAGCTCCTTCTTCTGAGCCATTTTCATGCTTGGAAACTACAATCAACACCAATAAAAGGAAAAGACGACCTGCTGGAACTCCAGGTATATATATATATATATATATATATAGAATTATAATATATCATATCATATAATTAAGTATGCATAGTTGAACACACACACACACACATATAAATATCTATAATCCTTTGTGCGCGAAACCCTCTTAAATATGTAGACAAATTATGATTTTTGGGGTGTGTATGATGGGTTGGTGTAGATCCGGATGCAGAAGTGGTATCTCTATCTCCAAAAACGCTGCTGGAGTCTGATCGTTACGTTTGTGAGATCTGCAACCAGGGGTTCCAAAGGGATCAAAACCTACAGATGCATCGCCGCCGGCACAAGGTTCCGTGGAAGCTACTGAAGAGAGAGACTCCGGCGGCGAAGAAAAGGGTTTTCGTGTGCCCGGAGCCGACTTGCTTGCACCACGACCCGTGCCACGCACTCGGGGATCTCGTTGGGATAAAGAAGCACTTCAGAAGAAAGCACAGCAATCACAAGCAGTGGGTCTGCCAGAAATGCTCTAAAGGGTATGCAGTTCAATCCGATTTCAAGGCCCATCTCAAGACCTGTGGCACTAGAGGCCATTCTTGTGATTGTGGCCGCGTATTTTCAAGGTATGATTAATTAAATAAATAATTGATCTTCTTTCAAAGTCATTGTCCTTTTCCTTTCTTCCTTTCTTTCTTTCTTTATGATTTTTTTTTTTTTGGCTAGAATCTTGAAATCTACAGACTTAGATCTATATTAAAGTCGAAGTTTCTTTTGTGGGGTTTGGTCTTGGATGCTTCTTCCCAACTTTATTATTCATTGTGGTATGCTTATCTCATCAAATTCAAGTTCATGATCATGTTTCCATATTTCCAGGCCTTTTGTATTCCTCCCCTAACTTTGGTTGCCCTTAAAAATGGAAAAAGAGAGAAACCAACAAGGAGAGAATAATAATAATAATAATTTTAAGCATAAATATAATAATAATAATAATAGAATTTTCATGTCTTTCAGTTTGATTGGTGGAACCTTATTCCAACTTTTAACAACTGTTCATTGACAGTTGTTTGAACACGGTTCCCCAAATCAGTTGCCAAATGACGTTGGTATTTCTGCCGTTCGATATTCTTTTGGCTGCTCCTCAACACCCAAAACAGTTCCACCCATATTCTTCTTTAGTCGTGACTCTCTCTCTCTCTCTCTCTCTTTTTGTTTTAGTTTGTGTGTGTGTGTTTGTTCTCTCACTATCCCTGAATTTAATCAGTGGTTAGTTCTAATATGCTCAAGCTTTCATTCCTACTCAAAATGATCCATGTGTGATCTTGTTGGTCTTATCTCCTATAGAGTTGAGAGTTTCATTGAACACCAAGATGCTTGCAACATGGGGCCTCTGCGATCTGACTCGCAGTCATTGCAACCAGCCGCATGCCTGTCCAGAACTGCTTCAAGCCCAAGCGCTTCTAGTGACACCAATTTCTGCACTGTTCCTTGGCCTCCACCATTAATTGTCTCAAAGCCAACAACTGAGACATTGTTCTTGAGTCCTGCTCCTACTTCTATTGTCGATAATAGCAAGAAAGATTCCTCCAAAAGTTCACAGTATCATAATTTGGATCTCCAACTCTCCACGACGACATCATCGAATGCTCCTGAGGCCACGGTTGCTCCTAAAAGAGACGATAACCATCACACTAAACTTCAGCTCTCAATTGGCTGGGCATCAAGCGACTCCAATATGATATGTACGAAGGAAGATGTCGGTAAAAGCTCCTCCCCAAGGGAGAGCAATAATGGCGGGGAGAAACATTTGGCTGCGTCGAGGATCATAGAACAAGCACGCGAACAGTTTAGGCTGGCCATGGCAGAGAGAACGTATGCTGAAAATGCAAGACAACAGGCCAAAATGCAGCTTGAATTAGCTGAACAGGAATTTGCAAATGCCAAGAGAATTAGGCAAAAAGCTTTAGCTGAGCTAGACAGGGCGCAGGCTTTAAAAGACCATGCAATAAAACAAGTCAATTCTACTCTTCTCGAGATCACTTGCCTCGCCTGCAAACAACAATTCCAGGCAAGAACGCCTCCGGATGAGAACTCCCTGGTGTTGAGTTACGTGTCATCTGCTATTACAGAAGGTGAAGTGGAGAATGATAATCGCAATGATTTAACCAAGTCCTCTAAGTTCTAACCCCAGTTCTACTTCTTGATTGATGCTTTCATCTCAATCTATCGATGATAATACAAAGTGGGGTGTTATTAAATTTGAATGTGAATCTCTCAGGTTGATAAGCTGTGTATGTGACATAGTATTTTTATTTTTATTTTTATTTTTTTTGGTTCATCAGTTTGGTTATAAATATATATAAGAAAGCCACGGTGATGGACTTTCTCGGTAAGTTTTGTTTTAGCAATCATGTAAATTTTCATGAATGATACAGTGAATGATGCTTGGATATTGTGCACAAGTTTCTCTTTATCATCAATTTTACAATAAAGACTGCATTCATTGCCTTTTCCTTTCTCTGATACCTCTGCAACTATTTGATTGAATAAGCTCAGAAAGCACTCGCATCTCTCCTCCCCTAACTTTCGGTAGTTTTGGCTTTTTCTGTTTGGACTATTTGGATATATGTTTGAAACCGAGCTCAGTATTTTAGGAAAATGAAGGTGACACAGCTCCAGCATTGAAGAATACCACCGACTACCACCGGAGGTGTGAGAGTCTGATTGGTGCTATTACAATTACACCATGCGCTCAGCCACAATTCGAATTTTTACATGTGTGTTAACCCACTTCCAAGTTTATGAGAAAAACATGATGGCTTTTATGCGGGAATAAGATTCCGTATCGCTTGCATCTCAAGTGTAATGGAGGTTACATGGACCCCCATTCATATGAATATAAGAGACATCAATTGACGGCTCATATGAGCCATAGCTCCATCTCAAGGGTGTCCATTTCTTTAATGTCAAAAAGAAAACTCAACTGTCGGAAATATGTAACCAAAAAATTTCGAGGCCACGAGAGATGGAGGGCGTACATTTTATCTCTTGGGGTATTTTGTGCTTCCAAAGAGGCATGTTTTTCAGTGCCACGGTTGTAAGGTTTAAGGACAGACTCAGTCGTCCCTCACAGGGTCTCCAAGCACAGTGACACAAAACAACCTCCATTCATCAATGTCATCGATGATCCTTCGCCCTCAGGCAACTGCATAAGAATCAGAGCCATTGCCAACGTTGGGGACCGCTCCAGTGGGGACAGGTTGGCGTGGGGAAGAGAGGGGGGGGGGGGTGTGTGGGGGGGGCCGCCGCTGCACAAATATTGCAGAACACATCAGCATAGCTTAGCCATAGCATCTTTCTATTTTTGCGGAAACTATCCAAAGCTTTTTTTATTTATTTATTTTTTGTTCGGAGCTGTAACCAAAGCCTGTCTCTCGCCCTTCGCTTTGTGTTGCTTTTCTGTTTATTTTTCTCGATTCAATCCAAAATACAAAAAGGCAATAGGAAGCACAGAGTAAGCATTTCCCTAGACTTCTTCCTAATAAAAAAAAAAAAAAAAAAAAAAGAGTTTATCTGAATTACACGACTTTTCAAAGCGTGTTTTTTTGGCATGCAAGTATAGCTTTCAAAACACAACTGAATCCTGACCCGAAGAAGGGTTCAGTTCAATGGGTCATCAATACTCGACAATTAAATTGATAGGTCAATTTTTGTTTGAAAAGATAATTAATATTTTTATATTCTATATATTTAACTGTCATTAGAATAAAATTAAGTGTAATATAATTATATACTTTAAAAAAACAAAAAAAAAATATTTGGTAACAAAAATCCATCTGATTTATAGATCCGATCATTCAAGTTACCGAAGTCAAAATATATATTTTTTTAATTTTTAGTCTTATCTAATTTTTTAAAATAAATTAAACTAAATTTATGGTCGAATCCCTTGTTTTTTTTAGTCTAATTATCGGTCTGATCCGATTTTTGAAACTACGGATGCAAGAGGCCCTCAGCTATGTAATCCGCTTGCAAGGAGTGCCGAAGTCTCTGTGCCCCGCCAGGTGGTGGGACTCGTAAAATGGTGCAGGCCGTGCAAAAGTCCCCGTCTCCCAATACGCATGGCTCGATAGTCAACCTGTCAACCACAACCGAGCAAAATACCTACACCGACGTGTTGAATATCTTCGCCTCTGACCCATATATGCAACAGTCAATATTCTCATTATTAATTTTTGTTTTGACGTGGTGAGAAAGTAAACAAAAAAAAAAATTTTAAAAAAAAAATGGTATTTGTAAAATGACAATTATCTGGTAACTAACTATTGAAACTTTTACTATACTTTTCTTCTCTTTTTCTTTGTCACGTTGTGACGGCACATGAGAAACTTTGCTTTTCTTATCCCTTTCTTTCTCACTCAACTCTTTCCCACAATCCAAACAACCCGCTAGAGATTCATTGAGAAATTTGCACCGCATCACGAGATCAATCCACTTGAATCTTATCTAATAGATTCAAACGAATGAAATGTTTTAGTTCAAAAGCTTCGGTTATCAAGTTCTGCAGGTTCCATTCGGCCATTAGTGGCGGGAACTATTTGGGTCTAAGTGCCATTATTTGTCAAAGAGTTTTGCCATCGAGTAGCTGAACCTTTTAGCAAAGTTACAATCAAGGAAGGCCAGCGACATCGGGGTCAAAACTGAGAAATGATCTTTCAAGATTCTCTAGCAATCATTCTCTGGTTTTTCATATTTTCCTGGCAAAGAAAGATCAGTACAAGACACTGATGTGACAGACACAATATTACAGAACAATAATTATTCTGCTTTCCTGACGGTATGTTCTTTTACACCCACAAATAAAATATAAATTAAGGTGATTTAATTATAATTATTAAATTATTATATATATATATATATATATATATATTTATATTTATTTATTCACGTACTTTTAACTTTTGAACTTAAAAAATCTCAGTCAGGGTCGACATAAGCCGATGTGAATTTTTTATGGTACTGCAGAGAGAATGAGGCCCGTGGGCATTACCCATATAACTTTACGAGTCCAAAAGGCTCCTACGTCATCTGCATGTAGCTACTAAATGCGGCATGTAATGTGGTAGCCCAGTTTCTGACGATGTTGATATCTAGTTAATGTTGAGGTCCATTGCATAGTTATGGAGTTCCCCCCCCCACTTTTTTATTTTTTTATTTTTTATTTTTATTTTCTGGGTCTCTTCGTATAAGAGACAGTTCATATAAAGAGTAACGCTCTAGGGCATGGATTCCTTACAAAGATTTTTTTTTTTTTTCTCCATATCATAGTTAGGATACTAATATATATATATATATATATATATATATAAGCAAACAAATATTCTTAGTATTGCGGAATATCTGCAAACGAATATTCTTGATAAATATATTTACAAACTAATTTTACTAGCACTTTGGACCAACCAACTTTGTCCTTTCAATAGCTGGTGTTGGAAATTAATAGCCTAATTTCTATACAAAAGTATATAAATATCTCAATGAAAATTTTCTAGACAGTTCAAAATTTTAAAATTAAATTACTAATTTTTAGAATTAATGTATCATTAAAATAAAATTATATAAAAACTCATTTAAATATTTGAGAATGTAATAATAACTTGAACTTTATTTTTTTATATTTTTATTTTATATCAGAAATTGATAGGAAACACTTTATATAAAAGTAGTTTAAAGCCCTTCAACTTCCCTTTTTTTGGTATCTGTTACCTATTAGTTTGCTCACTTATTTATCAAGTCAGGTTGAAATAATTAATCCAACATGTTTGCTCCAGAGTGGACCATAGACAATTTATGCACTTCAACAGATCACTTAATAAAATCAATTGGCAAGTTGTTCTAGAAATAAATACTATAAGGCAGTGCACTTAATTATAAATTGTTTTACTATTTTTAGTGTAATGTGTTCAATCTATGTCACATGCATGTTTCAGCAAATAATCAACAATTAAATATTGACTTCCAATTTTTATATGCAATAGAACATCTACAAACCCGATCAGGTTCATGAATTGGGAGTTGAAGCGCTGGGATTCATGAATTAACTGATGGATTCTCCAACACTTTGAAAAATGAACAGAAATGTGATTTCTTATCATGTTCCCAGCACTTGGGTTTTAAACACCAAGTGCTTCAGATTCTGCTCTCTTTGTTCTTGAGCTCGTGAGCTGTCATTGCTTTTCAACATCGCGTTGAATAAATGATTTTTGCACTTGTCACGATGCATACAACGACTCACATTGACAAAACAAGTCTCTATATAAACTTTATTTTCCTAAAATGGGTTCCACTCATTAAAATTTTATGTATCTATATAAGAGAAGTTGAACAATGAGTATCATAAGGTTTTTGAAATTTGTAGAGTGGACCCGAGTCAGATTTGTTGAAGTGCAACAGGTGTAATGTCAAGGTTAATTGCCTACTCTGAAGAAGAGAATAAAAAGGAGAAGCAATCTATAAATAGAAAAAAGATCCATAATTTAATACTTTAAAATATTTAAATAAGATAAATTGTCAGAGCCCACTAAAGGGTTGCTCGCTCCGACCCATTATGTGGATGCTCTTCAAGTCCCATCTAACCTTATCCAAAGATAACCGTGAGGCAGCCACTGATAAAACAACAATGTCGTGTTCCTAGTAAGATCATATTTTCACAGAATAATGGGACTTGATAAAAGTTACTTCGGATAAAAAAAAAAAAAACCCTCTTTTTAATATTTGTTTGTCGAACAATCAACCTATTGATATTGGAATGTTTTGCTTATGTACTAAATCAAATAACAAATCATTTTTCAGTCCTACACCCCAGAGAGGCTATCTACAGTGGAAATCGTTGAAATATTTGTTTGTCGAATAAAAATTTATTTGTTTAATAAATGTTAGAACACTACTTTTTGTTTTTTTTTTGGTGGGGGGGGTTAAGACAAACAGGAAATAAGAGAAAAAGAAGGCGAAATTCATAAAGCAAAAGAAGAAAAGAATGAAAAAGAACAGGAAGCAACAAGATAAAAGCTTGGCCACAATCGTCCACTTCCATCTTATCATTATCTTATATGTATTTACTTTCCTTGTTCATCAGCCTATTTTTATTGAGCTTACTCTCTCTTTCTCTCTCTCTCTCTCGCTCTAGCCCA
This sequence comes from Rhizophora mangle, assembly GCA_037832345.1. NCBI lineage: Eukaryota > Viridiplantae > Streptophyta > Magnoliopsida > Malpighiales > Rhizophoraceae > Rhizophora > Rhizophora mangle. The sequence continues at coordinate 987,770 of JBAPLJ010001034.1, forward strand.
ATGCAACAATTGGTCATATAAGCATGCGCACCCTCTCCATGTAAAAGGAGGTCGAGCCTAGCTCATTGGACTATGAACACATAAGAATCAAAGTCGGGACGCATGCATGTACGACTCTTTGGGGGGCCAAATGTGTCATTCGGTTTACATTTGAATCACATAGCATTGACAAGGCAAAGGGGTGCAGAAAACGAAGAAAAGGGCGAATGCTTCCAAAAGTCCAAAAGACAAAAAATGCCGACATATCAAGTGAACAAGCAGCAGCAAACCTATGCCGTTTTTCAATTTTTATCCCCACTCAGGATTTTCACGATAATGTGTGAAGGTCATTGTTCATGCTGCTTTTCCAATCCGGCATCATTATATTCTTGCCTGGAAATCCTTTCTTACCCTTTTGATGTTTCGTTTTTTTTTTGGGGGGGGGGGGGACGTACGTCAAATTAAATCGCATATTTTATTAAGAATTTGAAGAATGTGGGATTTGAAACGTCAATCATATAGAGTGGTAGCGTTACAATATAAACAGAAGCATATTGATTTGGCTTAAGCAGATTAAAACTTAGTGACTCGAGTAAACTCAGGCATAAATTTTAATAATTAACGAAGTCTTTTTGGTCCTTGGCATACACATTTTCATTATTCGTATGTCCTGTGTCCACTTCTGTTAAAATGCGCTGCGTGCAGGCAAAGAGGCCAAATTTAGTTAATAGACGCCTTGAAGTTGCACATGAAACGGTAACGTGAGTTTCCTCAGGACACCCGAGTGCATCAGAGTTTAATATTCTTAGATAGAGTAGTCAATGTATCCTACTTGATAGAACAAAAAGCATATATTTTTAAAGTTGACATGTAAGAAAATTGGAGAACCCAGCAATTGTAAAAATTCCGGGAAGGCTTTGTTTCTCCATTTCCCGATGTCAATTATTGGACTAGCTCCATACCCTCTGGGGGCCCCGCTTATTATTCTAGCTAATCTTAATTTCAACTTCCACATTAATTCATTGGAAGACAATGCGTGCCGCCCATCATTCTTCCATTTTATATGTTGCGAGACGGAGATTCCAACTCATCTCTTGCCACAGGGTGATCCCACTAGGACAGAGGAAGATGTTTTTGTATGTATTCTCTACTACGTAGTGTCTCAGTAGTCGTGTTTGCTTGCACAAACCAAGAGAATCTTATGTCTCTTTCCTCTCATAGCCCTTGCACTTCCCAGATTTTGCAACCGTACCAATTTTTCTTCCACTCTCATGTAGAACTTTAATCATCAATTCAACTATGGCTAGGAAGAGCCATTCGTTCAGCTATTGTTAGAAACAATAAAGAGTACTTGGATGGCAATTTTTATTTTTTTTTTTGTATTTTATTTTTTGTAAACTCAAACAATATTACACCTGACTTCGTAGAGCCTTGTGTCTGTCTGATTTTGTGCATTCAGTCCGCGGAATAAGCTAGGTTCCAACCCCGCCTATGTCAACAGCTCCATGGGAGCAAATCTCATATACATATAGGTAAGGTTTTCTTTAATTTTTATTTATTTTTTTAAGAATATAACTCATTCATGATTTTATGAGTATGATCTACTCAAACTAAGAAATAAAATAATATAAAATTATAAATAAATTATATTTATAGAAAAAATTAGTAAACATAATAAGTATTAAGTAAGAATTAAACAATTGTTTCAACTCAAAATTTAAGTTGTTGAGCAAAACCTTAATATTAGATTACTCATTAAATTCTTCTAATAATAATAAGATTAAGATTCAAACTCAAAATTTCTTTCATTTGAGTCTTAGTATATTCTTTTGAGTTTTATTACAGAAAAATGTAAAAAAGTAGATAAAAGATTAAATAACAGTCCATTAGAAATGTTAGTTAAATTAATTATGATGTACCTAGTAATTGCAAATAACAATTATAATGATGTGTGTCTAATTTTGAGTATCTCTTTATCTTTCCTATGATGTCTAAAAGATCCACGTACTCCTCTCCCCATCCAACTATTTGTGTGTGTGTGTGTGTGTACACTATGTCTTTAATTAAACAACTCCATTTTGGAATATATTTTGAGGTGACATTGCCCATAGAATACATTATCCCAATGTCCAAACACACGGGCAAGGCCAAAATATCATTGTAGAACAAGACATTGTTATAATCTGGTAGCCATCGGAGACCTTGACAGTAATATAAAGTCTCTCACTGGCATTATAGAGTATATATATCAAACAGTGGGCTCCTAGACCACAGAGAGAGAGAGAGAGACAGAGACAGAGAGATGGAAGGTGATAATTTAAACAATCTATACAAAGAGTGCCTGAGGAACCATGCAGCCAGCCTGGGCAGTTACGCAACCGACGGCTGCGGCGAGTTCACTCTGGACGACACCTCTCCCTCAATCCTCCAATGTGCAGCGTGCGGCTGCCACCGCAACTTCCACCGCAGGATAACATTCTCTGCAGGTTGCAGCAGAAACAACGGCCGCGACATGACCATCCACCCACCGGAGACAACAGAGCTGGAAATGATAGACAAAGGGGACGCCGGCGGCAACAGAAGACCGGCGGAGTCGGCGAGGGGAGCAGGGAAGAAGAGGTTCAGGTCGAAATTCACACTGGAGCAGAAAGAAAAGATGTTGGCATTTGCGGAGAAGTTGGGGTGGAGGCTGCAGAGGAAAGATCAGGAGGATGAGGTTGAGGGGTTCTGCAGAGAGCTTGGAGTCAGCAGAAGGGTTTTCAAGGTTTGGATGCATAATCACAAGAACACTCCTTCGTCTTCTTCTTCTTCCTTTGTCTCCACTGGAAATGCGTCTTCTCTTACCAGTGATTAATTAGTAGGAGAAAATATATCTAGACAAGATGCTAGCTGGCTAGCATGCATGCTATCACTGCACACATCTTTATTTCCTTTTAGTTTCTCCTTCCCCACCTTTTCTTTTAAATATTTATGTTCTTCATAGCCCCTTTTTTTCTTTTTTATTTAACCAGCTTTTTTGGATGTTCAATTTATTCTATAGCTTTTTTCTTGTTAGATAAAGTAATTTTAACTAAGAAAAACTTGAGTCAGGCAATTTTTACTTGTCTTTTGCATTATCGATGTTGTGTGTACGCGTGTTCGTATTCCTCTCCCCCCCCCCAGCGAAATACAGTGGTTCTTGTCAATAGCGACTGGACAGAAAAACAGAGGAAACAAGACCCGCCAGAAAAGAGGGTAAACCCCGGAACGATGTATGTAAGAGAGTTATTTTGGAAGCCATGGAAGTGGACAATTGGAGAGTGCTGCTTCTTGTGAAAGGAAAAAAAGCCCTCGATGCTGCGTGAAAAAAGTAGGGTGGGGCAATAACTCGTCACAGGTGTCAAGTGTACATAGCGCTTGGAAAGTGGGGTCCACCTTCTGCTGCTTCTGTCTCTTTTTTTTTTTTTTTTTTTCTCTTTCTTTATATAAAAATATATATATATATATATATATATTAAGAGTTAAGGTCGGACTAACTATTATTATTATTTTTATTAAAAATCTATTAAAGTATGGTTAAAATTAAACAATTCAATTTAATGTTAATAAATTTAAAATCCATTAAAACTCGAATTGGAGGCAATACGATAAAAAGAGGTTCCCTAGGGTAGATAGAGAAGGATGAGTGGGTAATAATTGGCGGGAAGGGGAAGGGAAGAGAGAGTGTGAGTGATTCCCTCTTGGAAAAAAACAACATATGCGCAACTTGTTGTTTATCATTTTAAGCAGGTTCATTTCGGTGACTTGTTCTCCCAGTTATGGTGCTCTCCTAGAACCCATAGAGCTTGTCAATGGAAATGAAGAGAACGAGAAGCAACAATAAGGCATCGTTCCTTGCGCTTGCTGATCCAGAACTGCCTTGAACCACATTTTCGACAACACACTGGACAACCCCATCCTAGTGATATGGGCTATCTATTTGTTTCATTGGCACAGTGGCTGTCTTTTTTCTTTTTTCGGCTGGAACTCCTTCGCAACTTCAACTGGATCAGAGGTTAAGCTCTTCCGAACCCACAGAACATCGGCAAATTTAAAAGGGCATCATCTAAACATTGGTCCAAGCTTTCGAGACCCGTTCTTCTGTAACAGGCCCAGACCCATGATTTCCTGGTTGAGTGTTTGAGCCCAGTCCTTGATACCCCCTATCATAGTTTAATCAATTCAACAGCAAGTAGGTAGACTAGCCTATTGCCATTGCCGAATTATGCGGGCAAGCCCATTTCGTTGACCTAACATATTCTGAAATGTTGCGCAGGCTCAAGCTTACTGACCCAAGCAAGTTGATTACATATCTAAGGTCATTCAATGTATGATCACATTTAACCGTGTGAATTACAAATATATAATTAATAGTTACGATAATAATTAATAATTACAATAGTATCATCTCGCTAATATTAAAATAATTGGGTTCAAAACAGTTGAGTATTCTATTACTTAGTATGATAACTACTTAAGGAAGAGAACATTAGTCCCCCAGCTCCTCTCAGAACACTCGTTACTGTTAAACCACAAACAGGCAAACTGAGAGGTAAGATAGTACCACTTCACTCGAATCAAAACATCCCAAAAGTATCGTAGGAAATAACAACATACACAAAGGAAGGCAAGGAATGCTTTGTAAACCAAAGGTGATGGCACATTTATCTGCTACAGCAACAACAAGCATACAAATGGGATCTTAAAATCAAGCGTCCGGAGAATTGGAAAACAACACAGAGGCATGGGGTGGTAACATCATCAGGCTTCAGAGAAAGAAGCATCACTTGTGACGACTGTAATTGTTTATTAACCTTTGATCATCTAGGAAGGCTGTTCAGAGGAAAATTACGCAATGGATTCTCCCTCAATAGCTCTGTTTCCCTGCTCGCGGTTTAAAAGATGAAGGAAGGGAAAAACATCAATCCAATGTTTTTTCTTTGTGGTTTCGTTAGTTTATCAAATAACATACATTGTACATATTTGAATAGATAGAGTAATCACTTACTTCTTAATGTCTAGGCCATCTCCCCCTCTGAGTTGCAATGCTGAAGGCTTACCACTGCCATGCGATCTATCCATTCTGATAAAAAATGTTTGAAAGAATTTTTGTTATACTTTTAATATTACTAGTTTTTGTGCATGTAGAGCATGTATAAACAAATTATAATATAATAGTAGATACGTGAGAGAACACTAAAAGAATAAGGAAGTTGTGAAAGAAATAAACAAATTGTAATATAATATTATTACAGTTCATGAACCAAAACTCACTCTGCACATTCCTCATCAACAAACACTTCAATGCAAGCACCTGTAGTTGTTCCTCCAGCTGAAGGCCCGGATATTTGTGGAATCTGAAAGAAGTAATAATAGGCATTCAGAAATACTGTTTTCTTCCAGGCACCGAATCAGGGAAAGTTAAGAATTTCAATGAAGAGGCACCTTATATGTTTTCCACTTGGTAGGTATTGCATTGTTTTCTTTGTTTCTCTCGGCTCGAGCACCAAGGGTCTGCCAGGGGTTCAAATCAGCCTTTGACTTGCATGGTTGATGTTGCATCATGGTGTCAACATTTGTGTCTTTATAGATTGAAAGAGGAGCCCTTTGAACACTAACAAAATGAAATCAAAACCACATTAAAAGTAGATGTGGGAACCAAGACCAAACTTGGTATAATCTGCATGAATTGCAACTGCAGTATATATTGTGAGTCCTCATCCATGCTGATAAAAATACGAATTGTAGGACAAATTCTTGAACCAAATTAATAAGATTGGGGTACAGCCTAAGCTGCAAGAATTGTATATCTACTACCCAAGATTACCAATAAAGGGTGAAATCCCAAAAGTTACCTGCTTGGCTTTACTTCCTTTTTGGAAAAATTGAAACTCCCCATGTTTTTCCTCCCTGTAACAGTATAAAGAGAAGTTTAACATACAGTAACTCAAGATGAGAAGGGGGAGAAAGACAGTTAAAGCTTACGGTTTTCAGCACTAGTCAAGATAGTTCCAAAGCTTCGGACTGGTAATTGACTTTCCCCAGTGTCCTCCTAAGTATCAAAATGCAATGTAGCACTAAATTGCCTTGCCTGGTTGACAAATAAAAACAATGACATTATTCCTAGCAGTCACATACCTCCATCATTTTTGGTTTTCTTGTTGATTGAAGAAGAAATTTCTTGTAGGCATCCTTCAATTTCTCTTCTGGCTGAGCATTTCTGTAAAATCTCAAATGAAAGTTTAAAAAAAAAAAAAAAAAAAAGGCAAGTCCATTAGATGCACCAATGAATTGAACATCAAATTAATGGACATAATATCATGTAAGCAAGCAATAATTTTGTGGAATTGAGAAAAACAGTTCAGTTCCTTTAAAATGTGCTTGAAAGAAATATCCTTTTACAACAAATCCAAAAGAATTGACCTTTCAACAACCAGTCGTGCAGAACTGATTCCATGGCAATGAAGTACTGTAAACAAAGCGTGGACCATAAATTTCAAGTAAATATCTCATCACAAGCAATGCCACTGTGAAGTGATTCAAGTGCCGCAGAATTCTGCTTCTTGCCTTTCTTTTAACGTTTCTGGCCTTTCCAAATTCTTTCGCGTTAAATCCAATCCAATTAGTACAACAATTTTAGCTAACCAACTAGCAACACACATGAATAGCTAACCCAATGGCACAAAAAGGATGCACAGGAACATAGCAGCTAGGCAAAGGGAGTAAGCGAGATCAGTTGAAACATAATAGCTAGCCTACTAAAAATTCTATAGATAACAAATTCTACTTAGGCCTATGTTTAATTAGACCACCAATGCCTCCTTTCTTTAATGACACAAAAATGATATGTTTCAGCACCCAACATTAATAATCCAGTGGGAGAGGAGATGTGACAACCCATAAAACTACTGAAACACGCATTGGGTAGAAATTCTTCCACGGGAAGATTGTTCCAGCCGAAATGATCAAATAAAAGAAGTACGAGAGGGCAGAGTTTTACCTAGATATCCCAAGGTAGAATATGTCGTTGGCAGCTTTCATCTTAGACTTGGACTCCATGTGCAAAGCATATGCTATGTAGAACACGGAATGAGACTTCCCAATTTCGTTTGCATCAAGAAAATTGTAGATGACTTCGGCATCAACACAGTTTTCAGCCTTGAATTTCCCAATGCATATAGAATTATTATTGTCATTATTGTTATTATTAGCAAGCAATCATACGGTTTAAAGAAGACGAGAAAAGAGGGATAATGGGAGAGAGAAAGAAGAGGAACGGACATATTCTAACCAAACTTTGAGGTATCGGAGATCATCCTTGTACTGGTCGGAATGCCAGAACCTACGGACACATTGTTCATATATCACTATCAAGCCTGACATGTCTCCCCCAGGTGGAAATGCCTCCTGCATCCACTTGATGCACCTTGTAGATTCCAAAAACAATCAGTTTCAAACCAGAATGTCAGTTTAATTCAGTTGGATTACCCAAACCCAAACCCGACTCAAGAGATCTTAACCCGAAATTTTCATTTTCATTTCCCCCCCCCCTTTTTTTTTTTGGTTGTTGGAGGGGGGCGGAATATGGGAAAAAATTAAAATTAATATTAAAATTTGAAGGGATGTTTGGTAATCAGAGAAGACAAATACTAACTGAAGCCAGGGCAGCAAAGGATCGTCTCCTTCATACGCATCAATGGCGTCGATCAACTTCCTGAAACCACCCCAAGATTTATTTTAATAATAATAATAATAATTAAAAAAAGAATGAAAAAGAAAAAGGAAACTAAGGTAAAAAATGGAAGGGTATTGGGAGAGGGTCAGTGCCTGCGGGTGTGAAGAAGGGACTTCTGGAGATGATGGGAGCGAGAGTGGGAAGAAGCGTGAAGGGCTTGATTCAAGAGAAGGACGTTGCGGCCTCTCTTCAAGGGTCTCACGTTTTCCTTGAAGAGCTCCCATTCATTCCCTGTCTCTCTCTTTTTCGCAAGAAACTCTGTCTCTGGATCCATCTTGCATCCCTTCTCCATTTCTTCTTCTTCTTCTTCTTCTTGCTTCGGACCGTTGATTTTCGTAAACACAGAGAGAGAGAGAGAGAGAGAGAGAGAGAGAGAGAGAGAGAGAGAGAGAGAGGGAAGGGGGAATAAATTATGCAAAATGAGATTTTGAAATAAAAAACTAGCCGTTACTTTCATTATTTTATTTCTTAAAAAAAAAAAAAAAAAAAAGGGGAATAAAGGGAACAAATGAAGCGCTATGGCGGGCCCCCTTAATTAGGCGATTAGCTTTTTATTTTAAGCAAGAGACTTTAAGTTAATTGTCACATTTTGATGACCAAGACATTTAACAAAATTATTTTCCAATAAATTAATAATTATTTAATACTTCCTAAACCAGCCTTATTAAATGAAATTATTTACTATATACATACTCATTAGTTCACCTAATTTCACATAATTATTATAATTTTAAGATTCTTTCAATTTATTTTATTATTTACTTAATTCCCATGAAATTCTCATTTTCATCTAAATTCTTTACAACAGGGAGGTTGTCATTTGTTCTTTACATTGTAAAGAAAATAAATTATTATAGCAACGACATATTAGTAGTGCCATTTTGGAGACTATCATTATCAAGCCCATCTTTCACTAACTAGAACACATTTTTCTTTTTATTATTTTTTTTTTTTTTTTTGCAAAAAGGAATGCATTTTCCCTGTTTATTTTTCGCAATGCGTAAAGTCAAAACACGCATATAAATAATATATATTTTTTTGGGGGGGTTAAATAGTAATTTCCATTTTACACCTCTCTAAATCTCATAAACTCTATCAGATCAGAGTCCCATGAAACTTGGGACTCGTTAGGGCCGAGGAATGTTGACCAGAATATTGGTATGCCCTCTGAATTCTCCAAAAGCAGCTCATCAACCAGACTGAACTTACAGTTCTGCAACTTAGTACTGTAAAAATAAACCATTTGTAGAATAAACCAGACATGGTAACCATAGCATGTCTTGAGCTAAATCCAATAGGCATCCCAAATAGAGATCAACCATAGTCCTGCGGGGCCCAATGGGGAATCTGTGGTTCATTCATGAATATCACAACCATGACTTTCGAACTCCTCAATCTTTATGCTCTTCATTGATCAGAAGATATACATTTTTGTCATATACTTACTACACCTGCCAGGTGTATCTGTTTAACTCAATCTCTCAGCATTATGAGGTCTGCATTTTGTGGACAACCTCGTAGTAATGCAAAACCAAACTAAAACTCAAGTTAGAAGAAAGTGCGATTTGTAGGAAGTAGATATATCAGATATCAGATCATTTAGCTTGATGCTGCAACTTGTTCTTGATGGCTAAAGCTGCTGCCCTGTACCATGCAGCTGCAGCCACTGCCCCCGGGTCTGGAACTGATGCAACGATATCTGAGGAGACATAAGATGAACGGCCAGCCTGTACAATCCACACGGTAAGAACCAAGATACACATGCAATTCAATGCACAAAAATATCCAGTTGATTTTGTGGTCAGCAACTACAGTCTGCATGCAAGGCAGTCCACTTGGCGCACAAATGCTTACCAACCTAGCCTCTGGCTCACAAGATAGTGAGTAATTTTAGGAATGTAACAAGGTGTCTCACACACAGCTTTTATTCTATGACATACAAGTTATAGACTTAGTTCTTCATTGTAATAACATGAAACTGTTAACAATACCCTGCTGCAGTAATTGCTTATTTTGCCAACATTATTATAATCCCTTGATCAGATAGATGGTAACACTGTCTGTCTACTTGTTTATACAACTCATCATGCCCAAATAAAGCATTCCTTCTAACTAGTAAAAGAAACACATTTTCAGCCAAAGTATGATTTATGAATTGTGAGAAGTCTTACCAACCTAATCCAGTGTTCTTCCTACACAATTTTCCTGATGCTCTTTCAGAACTAACCTCTTTTATCTTCATAGCTGTCCTTGTAACATCTATGAACCCCTTTTTTTTTTTTTTTGACAAAAAAGGGAATTTACTTTTGGAAGCTTATAAAAGGAGGCTAAGCGGTTTGGTGCAGTCTTGTTCACCTGGCAGGACACCTTGCCATTTATCAATTTGCTTCACTACTTTGTTTAACAAAAGCCAAAGTTAGTTCAAGGCAATCCCAATGTACAAAATGATTGGAGAGGACACTCACAGCCCAAACTCAAGAAAAGGAAAGGAAAATGGAAACGGGAAACAAATAAAAAATTCACCTGCGCCTTCATTTGTTTGGTCAATTCAGCACCAGCCAATGCTGCCTCAGATGAGAGAACAAAAGCAGTCAAAGGATCAACTCCAGCATTTAACTTCTGCTCGTGACACAGTAAAAGCAAATAAGTATCTGACTATACATCCATTATGAACTATGCTTGCAGGAAAGATCAAGCCATTTACCTCCTTAAGAACTTCACATGCTGGAATAAGCGCATCTAACAATGTGCGATAACCAGCTCTAGCCCCACCGTACTTGCTGACTGCTGCAATTGAAGCTTCAAATGCTTCAGCCCCTGATTAAAAGAGTGCACAATATCAAGGTATGCATGTCAGAAATATATAATAATAATAACAATAGAAGCATCATCTTACATTGCTTTGGTGTAACAGCTGGCTGGTTGTGGGCACTCAATTGTGCATATGCAGCCTTACAGAATATGTTGTATCTATCTCGAAAGGAAGCAGAGAAGTAATTAATGACTATATGACCAACCGAACATTAAGACTTGAAGATAGTGGGAAATGAAGTAAGAAAGATACATTATCCCACTTGTTCCTCCCATAACTCTTCTAACAGTAAAGGCAATCTCATTTACTGTTTCTCTAGCATCATTAAGCGGATAACTGGCAACAGAAAAATAAGGTGACTCAACTAAAAAACCTTACACAGCAAACAGAAAATTTTCAGCAATTTTTGTACAATTATACAAGATCCAAAATCAACAATCCCAATCATAAAGAAACTAACCACAAAAACCTGAAAAAATAAAAGTTAGTACTTTTTCACATCTTCCAGGATTGCAGTTGCACCCCTATGCATCTGCAAACAAATCGAGATTTTAGCCACATAGCAGCATTAATTAATAACCATGACAGTTGAAGGATACTCACCGTGGATCCACAGTCAGCATCACCTGATACAGCATCCCATTCATTTAAACTATCCCGAAGGTCAATAACTGCTTTTGCTCCTGCTTCAATAGCCACCTCAAGGAGATGTCCTTGTTCACTCAGCTGCAGTGGCCGACCCAATGGCTAATAAAAAGCAAACAGTAGCAGTGAGGGACTGACAAAGTATATTACATGAAATTCCACAACCCCCAGCCCACAAGAAAGAAAATCATGTCCCTTCTGTCTTTTCAATCTCTTTCAGAACTAATGCCTCATCCCAAAAAGTCATATTGCAGATAAATGTTACACGTGCAACATCACAATATTTGGTCCACAAGTACATAAGTAATACCCTAGATATGCCTCCATACCAAACTTTTTTCTGCCCTCAGTAGGAATAGTCATATTTATTTACGTATTACAATTAAAAATGCGCCCAAATAAGAACATATTTAGCAATCACAAAATATCCTGCCTCTTGATCCTTGTATTAATGATCTCAAAATTTTTTGATCATCCAAGCCAAACTCTTTTTGTTCAAGATGGTGCAAAAAAAAATTTAGTGTGCATCAAAGCACCTCATCACTCTTTGTGGAATAAGATGGTGGCATTGGAACTGGCATCTTGGCAGCCGGACGATTACCTGCCAATAAAGACAACCACCCAGATCAATGACAAAGTAAACTATACAAGATCATAAAATGACTGGTGGTTTGGTGATCCGTGCTAGTTGAATGTGGGATCAACAGTTAATGATGATGGATGGAAGAGTCATCTCAACCTTACTTCTATACAAGAGAGAAAAAATGAAATAATTTTGCACATCACCACAGACCATTAACACCAACAGGCCAGTATGGCGCCCTAGTTGCAGCATCCAAACGTTGCAAAATCACTTCATCTGCCTTCATTATGGTAATTGAAAATCCTGAAAAAAAAAAAAAGACACCACATTGAGATGACAACCATAATGGTCATTGACACACTCTCATCTCAATCAGACCTGCCATATCAAGAGAAGTCATAAATGATCCAGTATAAACTCTGTCTATGGCAAGTCCATGTTCCAGCTGCAATTGATGGACTGCTTTTCCTGCTCCAATCATCAGCTCCATTAGAGGGGTGGCACCTAATCTGCAGGGAAATTTGTTTCACAAAAGAAATCACACATTTTTCCTGCTCCAATTCCAGACAATGCATACAACTAGCTAGGTACAAACAATAATACGAGCATATCAAAATGGGGTGAATACATCAAAAACATCCTCAATCAAACAATGATGGATGTTTGATTTTGAAAAGCATTTTTTATGAATGGTTTCCTTTGTTATTGAACAACTGGTATTCAGATATGTTCCAAGTTTTTAGCAGAGTGTTCAGTCATGTTTGAATTTAATCCTAGTTGCTAACAGTCCTATTTTTAACAAAGAGAGACAGCACTGAGTGTTGGCTCTGCTCATCTACTCATTGATCATGATCACTTCTACCAGTAGGAAGAGGCTGCTAAAGAACAGAAAAGTAAAGGCATCATTTCAGAACTTGGCCAATTAGGAAAACAAGGATTGGTAATAACTTCGAGTAAATTCAAACTTGACTCAATACCTTGGTAAAAGAAAAGCAGGAGGAATCCAAACAGCAGTTGATTATGAACAAGTAAACCAGTTCATAAAGATGTAATCCCCATAACAATAGACCTGACCCTGGTTCTAGGTCAGCCCTGGCCAGACCAAAACTGGAACCAGGGAGTGGGCCAGTCTGGTCATGGTTGGTTTTTTCCCCAATTGGATCTGCCACAGTAACTGGACTGGCAGTTGAACTGCCCATGAACTGCCAGTGCAAACCAGTAGTTCACATAATTGAAAAAAAATAAAATAAAGATATATAGACAACTTCACTAAGTAAAGATTAAGTTTAACCTTTTTATTTATCTAACTTCTTACTTTATTTTTGTATCTTTACATACTAACTTTTTTTTCATGAAATTCCAAAATGTTATACCTTTTTTCTTTTTGAAAAAAAGGGTTACAAATTGGGCCTAACCAAGCCAAACTGAACTGGAACCAAATTAAAGTCGCAACTGGGATTGGAAATGTAATTGTGCCTGAACCAGAATCATAACTGGCCCGCCTGACCATGGGCCTGTCACGATTCAACCGCTCTGAGGAACTGTAACCAGCAGTTTGAACCAGGAACGCTAACTAACCCAGCCCAGGGTCAGGTTTATGTTACAAGGTATATTTAATCTCAAGCTCAAGAAGAAAATGCATAACCTACCCATTGATCATGAGCACCACCCTGTTTCCCCGCGTAATTGGAACATAGTTAGTTTCCTGAAAACAAATAAATGATATAACTGAGGCACTAATTATATCATCCGGTGAAGGACCCTCATGGTACTGTCACCTGAAGTTTCATTGCATGCACTCCAATATCAGCTTCTCAAAAACAATTCAGAAAAATTTGCATTATAAATAAAAAAAGAAAGCTCCAAAACCTTAACAAAAGATGCACTGAAACAGATATTTAATTGCATCCACATTATTAAACTATCTATGCCATGTTCATAAAACAAGAACTTGAAAAGTGCTATGCCAGAAAAATTAGAAATTACAAAAGTGATCCCTTCTCCTAATATCCAAGGAACAATAGGTACCCAATTAAGCTGCAACACCATAAAAACTACAATTCTATTAACATGACATTAAACTTTACAGAAACAATATGAAATATGGACCATAATTCTAACATCCTTAGTGCTTTGAACTTGCTTTTGATCAAGCCCTTTTTGATCTCGATAAATCATGGCCTGAGGGTTAAAAATTTTTGAAGAAAAATATAAGGATGTAAATAACATATGGGTTTGATGCATAAAGGTGGCAAGATCTTTTCCTTAAAGAACATTAAGCATCTGGTGCCTAGCCTCTGAGTTTTGAAACATACCAGTGACAAAATCTGTTTTAGAACATGAGAAACCACCACATCAATTGGCTGAAGGTCCACAACAGCAGCACCAGGTTCGCCATGCTGCCACAAAGAAGAAGCAGCTAATAAGTGAAGTGCACAACATTAATTAAAAGAATTAGCACCAAAACCAAGACATGGCCCCTTTCAATATAACAATCAGTAAACTCTAATTCCTTCAAAAGATATGATTCACCTATATAAAACTACAATATATACATTGCACTTCAATTTATAACAGATAGCTCACAATTCCAAGACCAAGTTCCATTTTTCCAGGACCCAAACGATCCGATGTGACTTGGCCAGGCGGCGTGCAAACTGACAATGCAACACCCATTGTTCCAATAATTTCAGATGCATGCCTTGCTTCTGCGGTGACCTCAGCAAGAGAAAGCCCAGCAGCAGCTGCAGCTCCAGCAACCTTTTACAAGGGGGAAAGATGTCACAGGAAAGCAACCATTGATTCAATATAGAACATCAGCCAAAAGGTTGCCTATTCAAGACTCTTTCTCTCTCTCTCTCTCTCTCTCTCTCTCTCTCTCTCTCTCTCTCTCTCAAAAATACCAAGCTCAAATATCTACCCACTCCAAACACCCCCCAAAGGTGAGATGAATTTTGAGCAAAAAGACACACCAAAGACAAGAATAGCATAAAAAATATGCTTTTCTTATTTGGCAATAGTGCACAGAAAATTTATTATTTGCAACCAATGTCCATGTAATTTACTTCTTCCACCATACTTTGACAGTAATAACAAGATTTTCCAGATGAGTACTTAAGTGCACAATTGAAAAGGCTTCTACTTCTTAATGCACATGTTCACACCATTTTAATTTCAAAACTTATGTGAAAGAACTTTGCAAATATAGAAAAGAGGTCAGTAAAGTAGCACCCAAGCATCTCATATTAGAATAAAATTGGATGACAAAAGTTGTGGCCACAATGAATACTTGTATAAGATAGCCACATAAACTCCACAATAAAAACATCATTTGTAGGGTAGAACAAAGCAAGAAGCGAAAGATAATGACATGAAAGGATCTAGAATGAACAAAATTAGTAACTATAAACCAAGCTTCTGGGACACGGGTTCAGGCAGGAGGGGCATAGGGTGCTATTTGTGTTGGGAGGAGAGAGAGAGAGAAGGAGGGAACCTTGTAAACTAGAATAGTGCCTGCCAAACCTCTTCGTCCAGCTATACCCCGAGGTGGAGGTAAAGCACAATCATCTCCAACGATTATTGTCTACAAAAGCAAATACAGGGATGATACTTTGATTCCATAATCTTATAGTATGCACTGAATTAAGGAAGAAGGTCAAATCAAATTACCTCTATGTTATAACCTTCAGACTTTGCTTGCTCAGCAGCCAAACCAAAACTCAAACAATCACCAGTGTAGTTCTGCAACATTCAGAATAGACTCAATGATCCCAGAAACAAAAGTTGCATGATAAAGCTTTATAGTGTTGAGCATTTGCTTGAAACAAATAAATGGTTCCTTCTCATTATCCCTAGCCAAAACCCCTCCCAGCCCTATTATTTCTTAGGTGGGGAAGGGATGGAGGGTGGGTTTTTTTGTTCCGCTGTCCTTCTCACACTATTAGAAGTTTTCAAAGCGACATAATGTCCATGTTGCATATCTTTGAGATCATTGGCTAATTGATTCTCAAAATAACATTACCTTGACAACCAAAAGACAACCCTTGGGACCAGTTACAGCTCGGATGCCCTAAAATTAAACTATGTTAGCACAGAGCCCCTTTGAAAGAAGAAAGGCATATATAACTGATGTTATGATTATTTATTCAAATGAAAATCTGAATTGAGAACATACAGCTAGAATTGAATCAATGTTTGGAGAGGCAAAAATGTCTCCACATACAGCAGCTGTAAGCATCCCTTCTCCAACAAATCCAGCATGAGCAGGTTCATGTCCACTTCCTCCCCCTTTTCCATGCAACATATAACAAGTAAAAAAGGCTCATCCAAAACTCAACAAAATGGTGGGAAAGCACTAAATCAGAACAACAAGGACAAACAATGCAGTCATTTTGTATGCCCACCTCCACACTATACATGTAAATTAATGATAAAGTGTACATTTGGAGGAATGATAAATCTACTGACAGCAAGCAATTGCTGTGAGGTTCAATAGACTCAGTCATCATAAACAGATTTTCATGAAAAAGCTTCTTCTTTCTATGCAGTGCCGACAAATTACTATATAATTATATACCTCTGTCTGCATACATGTGTCAGAGCTATTATCCAATTACTGTTGCACTTTTCCAAGATATTGAACACACACACACACACACACATATATATATAGAGAGAGAGAGAGAGAGAATAATGTTTCAAGTTGTCACCAACTTCAAATTCTTTCAATTAATCTAATTGATATTCTAATCCATCGCTTTTTTGGGGTGCAGAAAATAGACCCTGCTATTGATTCACATGATATAATTAAATACTAAAGAGTAGAAGACTTCCAGCATAAATTTTGATGATATTAAGCACTTTTTCCTCCAGAAGAAAAATGATCAGCGTATGAATAGCATCTACAATTGTCAATCATCCAACAAGTTGTGACAAAACAGTATCCTAATGGTCAAAGACAGCACAAAATATGAAAAGAGTTTCCAGTTTGAACATCATAATCAATGCAATGTTCACAAACCTGATATGACTGCAACCTTGTCATATGTAGAACTTGACACTTCAGCACGTAGTACAACCTTGACCTGTATCACCACAAATTGGAAAACATCACAATTGATTGCAAGTTTACGTGCATTAGGCCTACATATAAGTGGACAAATCCAATTTGCTTGACAAACAGAGACCTTAGGAAATCCATCCAAATATTGCAGCCCTGGATATGTTTCCACGAGTCCCTCAATAAACTCAGTCACAACATCTGCAATCATGAATAGACAGGGATAAATGAAAAAACTGCTTAGATTAATTTAAAATTATCTTCTTGTTCTGACAGCGGAGAAAAGATAAAGAAAGCTACGGGTAAGAATGAGAATTAATGCAGGTATAAAACAAACTTTCTGTCAAACAAGAACAACAAAATCTCATATTGGAGACTAAGATATATGCCTACCATAAAACCTCCATTCAATAGCTTCAGCCTTTAAACTTATGCATTTCATGATCCAACCCAACTGGCTCCTCAAAGAACAACAATATCTTACGATCTTTTAACACAAAAAAAATAATAAATAATAAATAAATAAAGAATTATTTCTGATAGGGAGTGGTCCAAGTGGACCTCAGGGTCGCAACGTGATATCTCCAACGATTTCATCTATCATGGGCCCTACGATCTCACGCCAAACCCAGATCCCAGTCATCTCACATGTCCCATCATCACTAAACTCACCGGCAACAGCTCTCTCCCTAAGCTTAGAAACATCCCCAGTAGCGTTTTAATTCCATCTTCATGCTTCATTAAATCATTCCCTCTGCTCCTTTAATAGAGTCGATTAACTGACCAAAGGGCCCCTTCAGCCTTTAGTTGTGTGTTCTATTGTGAACCCAAAGCTGAGCCCAACATTACACTTAGTGACCTCTCATCAATTCTCTATTCCCAAAAGCATCCCCTTTCAACAAATCGGTTCATGTTCATGGAAACTAGCCATTGGAAAGATAGCCGCTTAAATCTTCCTTCCCTCCCACATTATTCTCTGGCATTTATACAGACACACCCCAAAGAAAATCCCACATAGTTTCCAAATTTTATTTATTTATTTTTTAAAAGTACAATCTTTCATCATCTTATTTCAGATATCTCCGAGATCAAACAGACAAAAAAAAAAAAAAAATTTTTAAGAAGTATGGGAACTAAAACCAATGCCTAGACACGACCAAAAAAAAGATTAAAAAACAGGGGATAGAGAACGAAATGCGAACCGTTGGGATCGTTGATGAGCTTCTTCCCTTGAGCAGCCATAACGACGTCGCTTCAGCAATCTAAGATGACCCCAAGAAGAAGAAGAAGAAGGCGAAAATGCAAATGGGTGTAAGAGACAAAAAACACACAAAAGTATATTGAAACACACAAAAGTATATGGAAAGCAATCAGTCTGGTCTCCACTTTGAATTCAAACCCACCATAAAAAGTAAACGTTGGCGCAGGTGTTTTCTTGTTTCCCTTTTTTGAAGATAAACTAGTGGAGGAGTCCTTGTAATAAAAAATATAATAATACAATTATTAATTAATATTTTATAAATTAGTTTATAAAAGAAAGCGATGTTAATTATAATAAAAACAAGGCTCCCATAAAAAATAAAAAAATAAATAAATAAGAAAACAACTGGGGTCGTGAGCTCCGTCAGCATGCCACCTGTTTTGCTTTCTGCCGACTCTCGGAAAAAACCTACAAGTTTTGGAGTAAAACATTGTTAAACAGTGATCCAAGGTTTTAATCATTTTGAATGAAAATAATAATAATAATAAATTTAAAATTTAATTGATTTAACTCAAACTTAAACTAGTTAAATCAGAAACTAGAAGATTTAAAAAGATGGCTTAATACATAATTAAAATTCAAATGTACATATACAAATATAATCACCCTACGGTAAAGACTGAAATTCAGCATCCGGGATCTTTTGCTATTCCAATTATAAAATGATCTCTTTATCATCATCTGATGTAGTTTGAATTTTAAATGTATTTGGAGACGAAGAGTGTCTTGAATGAGAATGAAAGGTTAAACGTAAACACATGGAAAATTAGGGAAATATATACCAAGATACCATGGGTCAACGGTATCAGTTTTTCCACAATGGCACAAACGCAATTTATGCGAGAAATCAACTCTATTATGGTCTTTGAAGCATCCATCGTCATATGAGTGAGTGCAACCCCAACTGCTTTGAAGTCCTAAAATCTACAGCCGCCGTCTGCACTTCTCCCCAAAAATGGAAGGACCAAAAGATTCCCCCTTACATAATATTTTTTTTATTTATTATATAAAATATTATACGTATAATATAAAATTTTTGGTACTCACTTGCATTTACGAAATTGTGTTATCTTCACAGTAACTCGCTTTTATCGATATGTTGAGTTTCGAGCAGTTCACGTAATAGTCTCTTAGTTTTTTTTTTTTTCTTTTTTTTTTTCAATAGATTTTGAAGGGAACTAAATGATTGATGACATTACAATAAGTAATAGAATTCAGTGATCAAACTACACTGAATTAAAATTAGATAATTAATTTTCGCTTTAACGAAAAATTCAACGATGAATAACGTTGTACCTTGACCCACTAGTTTGGTCTTTTGTGTTTGCCCCAGGGGGCACGAGATAAACATTAAGTTTGAGCAGGGTGCAATTTCAGACTAGTAGTTTCATGCTCAGACTAGCAGTTTCGTGCTTCAAGGGGAAACATCTGCCTCCACCGTTCCGGCAAACTACCCCAATGCCCCCCCCCCCCACTCTATTCTCTCCTAGTACGGCATATTCATTAATCTTAATGACCCCACCATGAGTTGGCCGGGACCAAACAACAGGAGAAGAGGGAAAACCGACCTGGTTGTGCTGGGGTTGTCTCCTCATGTTCGTGGTCCATGTCAAGTTTAACCGTCATCTCAATAACTATGTGTGGTCTCCATTATAAATATATAGCCCAAGCAAACATAGCGGCCAACTCTACTGCTTCAGTGTCGTTGATTTGCCAGACAGATTTAAATCAATCGTCCATATCCCGCACCCATATCCAAAAGGGCTTGTAAACCACACCACTGCTGCCCATGAACAATAGACCAAGGCACCAGAGAGCGATTCCGTCATAGCTCCACACCTCCAGCATGCCTCCTCAACAGTCATTCCTTTGTTCACCAATGCACCCGGGTGAGAAGAAAACCTTGGCATCAGCACCATATAAAGTGTTTTATTTTGCTCAGGATATGTAAACTCCGTATTTTTCTCCACCAGCCAGCATGATGGTGCTATTTAAAGAAGGCACAGAAGAGTCTTGGTGACCAATAGATAGAACCAGCATCAATGGTGCTATGTCCCTCTCCTCCTTATGCATAGAATCGGACAGTCTTGTCACAATTCAGGCTATTCAAACACATCATCAGGTCAGTCTCTCCTCATCACTTGGGCAGCTAGCAGAGGAAATTCAGTTTTTGGCATCAAATTTCAGCAATATCAGCTTCAACCACGTAGAGAAGACTGCTAATCAAGTGGCTCACATGCTTGCCAAGGAGGCTTTATCAAGACTAGGGGAAACAATTTAGAACAGAGATAGTCCAAGCCTTGTTTAGCTATTTTCAGTCTTATTGACAAAGATAAAATGAATTTACATTAAACAATAAAGCTGCATCTTTCTCCGCCCAAAAAAGAAAAGAAGAGGGGAGAGGGACATCTGCATAACGCCTGTTAAGCAACATTTAGTTCAAGAATGAGGATGAATGTTCCATGGCAATGGCCTGCTGATTCTCTGATTGGCTTTGTGCCCAGTTAAGCTAATAAACCATAATCCAAGAATGCAACAATCTTCTGGGCAGTAGAAACAGTGGATCAGAAATATTGATTACTTCATATCATTAGTACTATGGTTATTTCAATTGCACTTAATACATGGATACTGCAAGTTTGTCATCATTCACTCTTCAAAACTGTCTTTGGTTGCGTTTCAAGCTGTGTAGCTCTGATCTGGATTTTGCAATTTCCACGAATATTACTCTGCCATCCAAAAACTAGAAGAAAATCGTTTTTGTGCAATTCAGAATTCTGCCATACACCTCAAATTGGGATAGAAATCAACTCAGAGGCAGAAGTAGATAATATGTAATTATGTGTCGGAATAGAGAAAAAGACTTGCCCAGTGCCACAAATTGAAAGATTAACAAACGAAGGTGGTGGGAATATTAGATACATCTAGCACAACTAAAAGGCATTTCCAGCTTGTGGGAAACCTGTATGTGAAAGCATAAGTCCTGCAATGCAGGCAGGAAGTTGTGGGCTGTTTGCAAAAATGAAAGTTTACTGATCGTGGCAATCATGGCTGTCAAAAATGAAATGTCAAGAAGTGGCAGCAGTTATAATCTTCTGAATGCATTTTCACTTTCTTAAACCAATTCTGTGGCATACACACATTTGTGATAACCTTACCATCATCAACTTACCGTCAATTCTCTACTTCATGTCAAAGTTGGTATCTAACAGTCTGACCCCCACATATGAAAATCATAAGCAATTTCAAGTTGTATGGATATGATTTACAGACATAATGTCAGATTGCACATACCTTTCCATGCATTCCCTCAATAGCTTTCTGAGATTCCTCCTCAGTTGCATAACGGATGAACGCAAATCCTCTAGGCCGGTTTGCTATTCTGTCCATCACCAGGTTCACTTCAATTTAACGAGACAATACCGTAAGAAAAGGCAAGAATGTATAATGAAGAGATAAGACACACCAAATACCCCAGTGCAATTTGGCAGTTCACCAAGACAACAAAACATTCATTGTTCTCACCTTCCACAAGTTGGCCAAAATCTTGGAAAGCGTTTCGCAAGCTCTCTTCAGTGGTACGAAAAGACAGCCCTGAATTGAGAACACCAAAATTATGACATAGTTATAGAAGGAAGACAATGGAAAATTACACCTACCAGTCCTGCGCAAAACAGCATACATTGCTCTTTAAAATGACATTTTTCCACTAATTACACTAAAAAAAATAAATAAAAGGCAGAGTAGGACATGCATGCCTCCTTAACTGAAACTTAATGATTCACACTCCACTTGCTTCCGTTGAAATGAAACAACTTAACCAATATATTTATATTAAATTTGAAAAACAAAATTCCTTAATAATCTCTTTAACCTCTTTGCGAAAGGCAAATTTTTATCATCATCAACAATAGAATTTTCCCTTCTAAAATTAGCAAAACGCAATATCAAAAGCCAAAATAAAAATAAATAAATAAAGAAGCTTAGTGAACCTTTTAAAAAAAAAAAAAAAGAGAGAAGAAATGACAAACCGCTGACAAAGAGCTTGGTTTTGGGTCTGGGAGAAGGAGGAGGAGGAGGAGGAAAAAAGGGAGAAGAAGAAGAAGACGAAGAGACACAGGCGGCCACCGCGAAGCAATTGTCTTCCGCACGTCGTCCCCTTCTTCCGATTCGACAACTACTCCATATTACTATATTGCTGCCGCCGCCGCCGCCCGCCGCCGCCACCGCATAACAAAGACAATTGTTTCCGACGTGTGTCTGCTGGCTTCTGTCTCCAAATACTTTGAGTTATATTCTCTATTTTAACGGAAAAGAGAGATGAAGCAACCGCTAAAACTGTGCCGCCGCCTGCCATTTTTGAGCGATCTCTTTTCGGAAAAGAAATGGACACAATGAATCGGGGGAGCCAGAATTTTGTTTTCCAACAATTCAATTGGGTTTCAATACCGACTGGGCTAAGCCGTTTTGGCCCAAGTATGCCGGATGGGCTCGGCCCGGCCCAAACTTTTGTTTCATTATTTTTTATTTTCCTAACATTTCTTCAGCGTATATTTCAAAATAATAATAATAATAATAAATAAAATAAAATAATGATAATAATAATAATAAAATCTTCAGCGTGTACTGAATGGCGTCGGGACTAGGCGGCGTAAAAAAATCGGCGGCGGTGTTGTATCACTACCCATGCCCCGACGGCGCATTCGCCGCACTGGCAGCCCATCTTTACTTCTCCGCCCCCTGTGTTTCATCCTCCGCTTTCTTTTTTCCCAACCCAGTATACAAGCCCATCACTCCAGACCAGCTTCCACTTGATCAGCTCACGCACGTTTACCTTCTCGATTTCGTTGGGCCGCCCGGCTTCGTCCACCGGCTATCCTCACTAGTTGACAGGTTGGTCTGCTTCCCATTTTCCCTGTTGGCAAACCTTTGCTGTTATTTGATTATTTTCCTGTGCTGATATCTCCAGGGTGGTCGTATTGGATCACCACAAGACGGCGATGGAGATGCTTGGAGGTGGCGGCAATGGCCGAATTGCTGTTGCCGGAAAAGTTCGTAAAGTTATAGACATGGATAGGAGTGGGGCTACCATTGCTTATGATTATTTCAAAGAAAAGCTTTATGCTTTTACTAGTAATAGTAACAATAGCCACAGTGTTAGTGGCCTAATCAGTGAATTTGAGCGTGTTAGGCCAATCTTCGAGTACATAGAAGACGGGGATCTTTGGAGGTGGAGACTTGAAAACAGTAAAGCTTTTAGCAGTGGATTGAAAGATTTGAATATTGAATTCAACGTCCAATTGAACCCCTCCTTGTTTGACCAGGTAATTCTTTGTAATATATATTTTCTTTTACGTTTTGCGTGCTCCTCTAGTTTCATGTTACTGCATTTATCTACAAATAAAGGGTTGTGTTTATTTTTCACAAGAGGCAGTTCCCGCAACTCAAATAATCTTCGTGTTTTGAATTCTGATCAATGGAAATGGAAACATCTTTAAACAATCTCTGCCTTGTGAATTTGACACCTAGTATTGCTCATGTAGTTGTGTTGTTTGCATCTCCTTATTCAAACTTGCAAATGGTGGTTAGGTTGCCCAAAGGTTTCTTTTCTATACAGTTTGAGCTAATTCATTCTCCACCTTTCTTTTTTTCATACTTTTCAGTTAATTATAGGTTTTCTAAAAAAAAAATCTGGAAAAAAATGCAAAGCTTTGTGTGAACCTTTGAATCTGTTGGAAGGCTAGCTCTGCCGATTTTGTGTAATTATGCATTTCATTGCATTATAATTGGTTAGAAAATAACCTTGTTCTCGAGATTATGCTTTGGGGTCTTTTGCTACATTGAGTTGATATCCATAATTTGCCTGGATATTAGTTCTTCTATCTTGGTAGGTTGTTTCAAACAGGACCTTAATCCTTTCTTGGTCTCAGTTGCCCCCATCAGTTGGCATATCTATTTGTATCCATAAATAAGCACGCCATGGCTCTATTTTATTTATTTTCTAATTGATTTATTTTCATGTTCATCTTAAGACGCCCACCTCCATAACAAATAATTATAGCAAATGTGCTGGGTAGTGAGTCTTTGCTTATCTTCCTATTTGTAATCTCAATATCGACAGCCCTTGATATGCAAAACTGCAATGACATTTGGTTAATAACTTTTCAGTTACTTTCTTTGGATCTAAAGGCTACCATCGGTCAAGGAATATCCAGTTTATCAAAGAAGCAAAAGTTAATAGATGACACCCTAGATCAGTCATATGAAATTGCACTTGGGGGTGGAGCTTTTGGACACTGCCTGGTATTATACACATTCTTTCTTCAATTTTTTTCTTTTTCCTAATTTTTTTGGGAAATTGATGCAGACACCAAACAGCTTGAGAGGAAAAAAGAAAAAGCAATATTCAAAAAATTAAAGAAATCAAAATCATGGCCTCGATTGCATATTGTTTGTAAATTTTTTTTTTTTCCTCTGATACTACCATAGAAGTACTATTCATGGGGACCACTTCACCAATCACAAAAGTCTTGTTTCTTTATTATTTTTTTTTTTTTTAGGAGTCCAATTGGCTGTTAAAATAATGTAGTGTTGTCTACTTTGATTATGCTTTCTTATTAGGGAAGATTTAATTTTATTTTTTTTTATTAACTATTTAAGGAATCCAAATTCTACAAGAAACAGTAGTGTGAAAAGTCTACACATATGGGGCTTGTGGATTATTTTGTGAGGAAGTAATGAATGAGTTTTCTGCTCAATAGCAAAAACTAGAGCATGATGCTGTCTCTTGACTTAAAAGTAAAAATGATAAAAAAATGTATAATGCCATCTCTCCCCAGGAGTCATTTTAAACCCTTGCAACAATGTGACTGAGATCGAGATTCATCTATTAAAAATGTCTAACAAAGAGTTAAGCAATGTTATGGTTGGGTCCACCTTCATCTATTAAAAACATCTAAAATTCACAAAACTATGTGCTAGTTATTTTGAGTTTGCCATGTGTGGCACTTTGTTCTTGCAGATAATATTGTGGCCTTGCTAGGTGTTTGATTATCTAGCAAGTCTTACCATTTTTATTAATTATTTCTCTTAGAAGTTCACTTATTCTGGTTATATGGTTCCTTAGACCACGAAGGAAATGAGCCAACAATGACAATAACTTATAATTTAATTTTCATAATTGTAGGCTGTTGATGCAGATTCAGTTTCAGAGTTGAGGAGTGAACTTGGACATCAGTTAGCTACCAAGAGTCGTGATCTAAAACTGAGGTCAGTGATTTGCATTATTCAAACTTGGTCGGGATGCATTACCACATTTCATCATGTGCATACTTTTGTTTCATGTGTCTATAATCCAGATTACAAAATAACTTTCTTTTCATGTACAACCCCAAGACCGTGTTGAAGGCACAGATGCACAATCTATACATCATTTCAAGACCCAAGTTTTCTTCAAGGAGATAATGGATTAGAATCAAAGGAACCTAGTTTGATTTCATTGTGGAGTTTGGTATGCAGCTTGAAGTTGAAAAAGTGTTCTATTTAGAGATGAGGTTATGGGATTGCCTTCTGTGCTTCTTAATATTTTTTTTCTGCGCAGATTACCAGACAAATACAGTCTCTGCTTCCTCTGCTTTAATTTGAATTGGTTTATTCTTCTGGTGGATTTTCCTCATTTTGTTTAGTTTCCTTAATTTATCTTCCATCAGAGTATCTTTCACTGTCTTCACATCTGCTATTAAAATCATGTTTCAGTTATTGCAGTTTTGTTGAATAATACAGGAGAATCGGAGCTGTTGTTTACAGAGTTCAGGAGCTGAAAAATGATCAATTGCTGAAAATTAGTCTGAGGAGTTTGGAGAATGAAGACACGACACCTATATCCCAGGTGGGACCAAAATCTATAGACAAGCTAGATTTTGCAAAATTGCAATTGAATGTTTTATGGGCTGAAATGTGCTTACTGGTGGATTAACAGGAATTTGGTGGGGGTGGACATAAAAATGCTAGCTCCTTCATAATAGGTTCTGCAGAGTTTCAGAGATGGAAGGTTGACAAGAGTGCTATAGTGTAGGTAAACTCAGGGATGTTACGTAAATCTGTGCATGAGCAAAGGTAGCTGCTAAGGAGGTTATAATCAGTAATGGTGAAGATAAAAGTACTTTAGTACCTCTATTCATTTATTGGTCTTGGAAAGGCCTCCAATGAACTCTAAATAAATCTTGTCCTGAAAATTGTCGTCTTTTAATATTCTTTTTCGTTTATGCTGATATTACACATTTATGTGTAATTCAAGTTGTCTATTGGACCCATCTAAAGAGAAATATTATATAGTAGCATCCCATTTAAAGCAAAAGGCATGTACTTTATGTCAAAATGACAAGGGATCTTTGCTTGGGCCTATCTGGGCTTTCTTTGCCTAATTTTCAGTAGTATTTCCATGTGACACTTTAGTAGCTTTCCCCAGCAAAAATCGCCATTTATTCTTCATGTGCTCGTGAATGGAGCTCAACAAGGTGACTAAAAAAAGTGTGGCAGGAATACATGGGTCCTTTGGACTCTGCAGGGAGAGAGGCGTAGCAATTATGGTTTCTCTGCTGAATGATTCAATTACTCTTTACTCATGGAGGAGCATTCATGAGTCGATCAGGAACCACTGGTAGCCACATTAGCTGGTAACTTTCAATTGAGGCAGGGCAGTAAATTGAGTCTGTACTACTTGTGCATTCTGGCATGATTGGATTGATAAAAGAGTAAAGGGCCATTCTTGCTTTTACTCTTTATCCATATAAGTTTTTCCAAGTCATGGAGGATACAACGCTGAAAATCGAACTGATTCTGAAGTTCTATTCTTGTGAGTTATCCAAGTTCGAGCCCATTGAAAAAAAAATACAAAAAAAAAAAAAAAAAAGAGTTGCAAAAATCAGAGACCAATGCTACATGTACTCCAGATGCCAGCAAACTTAATATTTATACCCACAACGTTTGATGATGACAAACATGTAACTCAATCTTATGTGGCAGATTTGAAAGATAAGCACGAATTGGTAACTCCTCCAATGCAATTTAAGCGCTTCCCTTAAATGATCGAACACCCCCCCCCCCCCCCGGCGCGCGTTGAGCAACTTTTGGACATGCACACCTCCTACGGTTATAATTTGATAGCAGAGATTTCTATATTTCCTTGAATTCAAAATCATTCTATGCTTTAAATTATGATCCGTAACGTATGCAATCGAATTCAAGAACTTTAAAAGTGAAGTGATCCAATCAAAACCATGCAAAGGCGTTTGGGTCGTCTTCACGATTTCACGTCGTTATTTTGAAAACAGGACCCCGTCGAACAAACCGGTTTGGTTTGATCGTAAAATTCAAAAAAATAAAACTGGTCAAAGTTAGGCTAAATCTAGGTTGAACCGGAAAAAATTAGGTAAAAACTGGCTTGGTTTATGGTCTGCCAGATTTTTAACTTGAAAATATTTAAAAATATAAATAATTTGATATCTTTATTTTATTTAACTTATAATTAAATTTTAAATTTTTTTCTTTTAAACTTACAATTGACTCATAAAATTTATCTAAATTTTTAATTTAATCATTAAAATTAAAATTTAGTGAATAATCAAGATTCTCTATAGTTATTTTTTCAATAACTTCTAGATTTGACAATTAAAAATGATTTTTAATCAATATGTTTTGGCATTCTTGAGATGATAAAATGGTCCACAACGATAATGGGTACCTTCTTTTTTCAACTATATATATATATATATATTTGGTAAAAAAAAAAAAAAAGGACACTTGGCTTTTAACGGAACCTTGAACGCCTATCCGTGCCAACTCCCGAACCCATTTGGCAAAGTTAATGGGAAGGGGTGGCTTGATAAAAACCATCTTCTGTGATTCCTGCAAAAGAGATGAAAAAAAAAAAACGCACGCAAAGAGAAGCTAAAAGAACACATGGATGAGGTTTGCGGAGATGCTATTCTCGCAGAAAATGTCAAGGGCTAAAGCAGATAAATTTCATCTTTTGGGTTCAGTAACTTTCAGTACACATACGAGAAAAAGCCTTGGGCGTGGGGGTGGGACCCAACATTGATGGCAACATTTAACCATCCTAAAACCCTCTCGCTGTCTGCCCCACTTCCCCATGAATTTCAACTTCGAGCTTTCTTTATTCACACACATAACAAATTAAATAGAGAGAGAAAGAGAGAAGGATACATTTACAACAAAGAGTTGAAAAATGATCATGGATAGAGATTTATAAGCGACAAAAAAAAAATAAAAAAAAAAAGAGTCCATGAACAGAAGTCAATACCCGAACCACACATTTTTTGTTTTTCTTGCTGTGAAAGTATAAATTAAAAAACAATGAGAGGAACCCCGTCAGCAGGAAAGACATGTATGGTGCGTTCTTGACTTCCCCTGTAAAAATGACCAGACTACTCTTCCAAGGTAAACTTTTCAGCAGAAACCGAAAAAGGGACTTGCAGTTACTAACATAAAATTTAGTTGGTGTAGGCCGTAATGAAGGTTTGGCAGCAAAATCAGCAACAGCAGCAGCAGTAAATAAGACCCTCCTCCTGCTCTTTGATGAGAGGGCATTCAAAGTCCCAACTAACCCTGAAACTTCTTCAGCATTGAATACCACCAGCCCAGGTAGACTGAACTTCTCTGATTTCCCTATTTAAAGACCTTTAGAGAAGCAGAAAAACAGTTGTACTGTAGAACAGATTTGGAGCATCAGGAACTGGGACAATTTAAGGCAGCCTTAATTTGATGGACAGTCCTGCCGATAAGGTTATTAACAGTGGTTACCGACTCCATGTTCAGCTTTGCGGATGGCAAGCTGCTCACTAATATTTGAAAGGCCACTGTAACTAGGGAACCAGCGGACCTAGCCATGCTTCCCTGAGTGCTAGAGCTTGTTGAAGCACCATCTCCGTGGTCAAGACGGCCATCGGGCGAAATGGCAAACCCTGATGGCAGCACAGTAATGCAAGAAGGGTCCTCACCACTCATTGCTATGTTGATGGATGGTAAATCAACTGGGGAATAGACTACAAGGGAACCTGATGAATCTATACAGCTCTCTTGGAGTATTAACATGTTGTTCTGACCAGTATTGAAGGCCTAACACAGAATCCCATTGTGTCATTACTAACTCTAAATGTCTGCAGTCCAACTAAGAAAGTACCACATTTGATGCTGAAGGCGAAAAAAAAAAAACAAAACAAAGAGGAAAAGGAATAAATTAAAAAAAGAGCTAAACTAAAATAGCCTTACTCGAAGAACAGAAATGCAGTTCCCAGGGTGTGACCCATTTGCAATATGGGCAACTTCTTGCACAGCATTGCCACTGGAGAGAACATCCCACTAAAAGAACAGGAATCAGAAGCTATGGTGATATAACAGAAAGAGCAAGAAATCTAATCAATGAAACAATAAAAATGAACCATCATCTTTGCAATGAATCATTCCAGTTTGAGCTTTCCACTTTGATTACCTGAGGACGTGTTCTTTCATCCTTGAAGAAATTGAACACTCTTTGTGGAGAAATTGGAAGCCAAAAGGTTGTAGCTGCACTTAAAACTGCACCATTGGGTTGGCCAGGATCCAAGGACTTATGAAGGCTAACTCGAACTCCAACTTCACTCAACCCAGAAAGTGTTGTCCATCGGTGACTATTAGACGTGCTGATGCTAGCACAGAAACTATTAACCATTCTTTGGGAAAGTTTCATCATGCTTTTCTTTCCCTCAGGTGAAGGTATTACTGAAAAAAAAAATTTTTTTAAAAAGAACTAAAATAAATTCACGATGACAGAATCAAAACAGTGAGCCAGCATATAGTGGTAGAATTACCTCCTCCAAGATCCCGAGTTGAAGAGCCTGACACCATTAGACATGCAAACCTTTCACACATCCTCTGCAGGGTAGCAAGCCATCGTTCAGCTCCTAAGGCCATTCCACTATAGATGAGATCTCTATAAAGTCGATGAATGGGTGTTTTGTCTTCTATTTCTACATGTTCCACCCAAGTAACCTGCAATCATATAATGAAAAGTACAGAGAATGACTTTTGCTGCAACTATCTCAACTTATAGAACAAAAAGACCTCGATTGCTTGCAGATACTAAACCACTAATAAGGGATTTGACAACCTTAGAGTATCCATTTGGCATATCCTGAATGAAGCATCCAGAAGGAAGCCTACGAGATTGACAATGAGAAGCGAATTGTGGAATATCATAGGAAACATCAACAACTGCCCATAAGCCTTGCTCAATTTGCTGACAGTAACGGAGAATACAAAATTCCCGAGTTGGTACCAGTTGTGATAGCACCTGCAGCTCTTCATAAATCTGCAAAAAGCACCATCCAAATGCAGGTGAGAATAAAATTTTTATAAACAGAATATTAAAGCCTAGGACAATTTGTTTAAGAATTCTTTGTTTTAAAAAGAATTGGAGTACCAGTTTCAAACAACCACTGTGGCTAGCCAACATCCCAGATGAAATTACTTCAATTGTCTTTGTCGTGGAAACAATTGTGGGAAATAGCTCGAACCATTTGCTCTATAAACTCCAATTATGGATAAGTTAGATAAATCCTTAATAATTAAACAATTTAGCTACCAAAACAATATAACAATAGAAAGTAGAAGTTCTTACTGTATCCATAAACATGTCAACCAGGGTTAGACCATTCATGATGACAACGCCTGAATCTCTTGATGCTTCAATTCGAACATTTGGATTCTTCAACTGACTGGCAGCCCGAGGAAAAAGTCTATGGTAGCTTTCAAGGTTAAGGACTTCCCTGCCATCAATGGATGATTTGATCCACAAAGGTTCATTGGTTTGCATAAGCTTTAACAATTCATCCATAGCATTTGCAGCAACATCAGCCATGAGGGACTTATCCATGTCAGAAATGCCTAGTGGCTGGAAAGGCAAACTTGAAGGACAACTAGCTGGAAGAAGTTCAAGATCAAGATCAAGGGAAGGGCCACCACCAAATCCGTGGCCCCCAAAACTCCCCATCGATAAATCTAATGAAGAAATATGGAAGGGTTGCACTGGAGGGAGCTGGGAAATTGGCCTCCCGATATATTTGGCGGCAATGCTGGAAACTCTATCAAGCTACAAAAAAAGAGACACAAATTTTGCGACTATAAGGAACACAAGAAAATGAGATATTCCTTGGAAAATGGAATAATGATAAAAGACAAACAGATGGTAAGCTCAAAAAATGCAACCTCTTCTTTCAAATGGGCATTCTCCATTCGAAGTTTGTGTTCATCAAAGTAGGAATCATCTGTGACAGGAGGACCCCCACAAGAGGGGCAGACAACATTCTTGAGTGCCTCCCTAATGGCTATGTTCTCACATCGGATCTTATCATTCTCTGCCCGAAGAACACAGTTATCGGCTCTTTCATGTTGGGCCTAAAATCGGTTCCAAACACGAAGAACACAACTTTTACTGTCACAAACACAATTGATACACAAAGGAATATAAACTGATGAAGAAAAAAAAAAAAGGAGACTTTCACCTTCATCTGGGTCCTCCTGTTTTGGAACCAAAACTTGATCTGCCGTGGTGATAATCCCAACTCCCTACTTAACAGTGACCTTTGCTTCTCGTCCGGGTGCGGACATTCCTTGAACATACTTCATTTTTTGTCGGATAGCAGACAGAAAGAATACAACAAAAACATTACCACCACCACCACCACCAACAACAACAACAACAAAAACCCATAAAGCCCGTCATCAGACTTATGGAAACCAATGCATTACATGGAAAGATGCAAACTTACTCTAACTACTAGATTACAGTTGAACGAGAAACAAAAATGTGAAGGGGTGTTCTTACGCGTCAAGCCTCTGAATTTGGTAAGTAGTGTGGCGATGATAGCGTTTCTTCCTTCTTTGTGGGTCGGACGAGTCATGGTCCCCGCCGGACCCGCCACCACTACTTGCTCCCCCGCCGCCTCCTCCAACGCCGGCATACTCCATTTTCCTCTAAAAGAGACCCCCTTTTATTTTTTTTATTTTTATTTTTATTTTTTTTTTGTGACGAGAAAGAAAAGAAGAAGAAGAAGAAGAATTTTTGGGCGCAGAGAATGAACAGTTACGGTCCCATTATATCAGTGTGAAACGGTGTTATGGAGTGCACAAAGAAGTGAACAAGATTTGAGCTTTATTTCTCTTTTTTGGTTTTGTGGAGGTTTAAGCTAAAAGAATATTTTGGCTTTGAAAGCCCAAAAAAGGCACGTATCCCTGGGGGTACTGAAACGGCTGAACTGTCACAGAATTTGGCATGATTTTGGAGAGCGAGTTAAGGAGAAATATTATTATTAGGAGATTCAATCTCGGGCTGGAATTAAGTCCTTCAAAACCAAAATAAATAAATAAAGAGGACCACCCTCTCCCCCCAACCCCTCCCCCCAACCCCTCCATTCCATTTCCTCTCCCTCTCTCTCTCTCTCTCTCTCTCTCTCTCTCTCCATCACCACCACCACCACCGCCCCCTCCCCCACCCCACCAAATCATACTCTCACTCTAATTCCACTACTGAATCTATGAACATTTAGTACAAATCTTCTTTTTCTGGTTTTGTGATTGGTAGATATGTACTGCTGTGCCCAAAGATGGCTTCTTTTTTTCTTTTTCTTTTTTTCAATTAAAGTTGATGACACGATAATTTGTCCAAGTGATCAATTTTAGTGTATTTCTTATTTAATAAATATAATATTTTTAATTCATTATTTTAAAAAAATTATTTTTTTTCTAAAATCATTAATTATAATTATAGAACTAAAAATAAAATAAAATGTATAACTAAAAATAAAAAATATATATAACTAAATGTTATTGGGTATTTTCATAAGTTGTTGAATGTCTCATGTCACATGTTGTATCTTTATATGTTTATTAATTTTTTTGGAAAAAAAATTGAAATTTTAAAAAATAAAATGAATTTAAAATATTTTTTTTTATTAGATGAGATTCATCTCGACACAAATTCTAACAAAACTCGTTTGTTTTTTCAATTTTTTGGTCAGGGACAATTTTTGTAAGCATCATCCTCTTCATTTACAAGATCTCTACCACAAGATGCATGACTTGTTCTTAATTCAATCAAATTGGTAAATTTAATACAGTTTCATTTTTGACCTTCTAATACCATCTTAGGTGAATAACATGTCTTTGATAAAAAAAAAAAAATATAGAATATATAGACACATAATGCTATATGATAAAATAAAATAAAATAATCAAAAAATGAATAAATAAATAAATAAATAAAAGAGGGGGGGGGTGAGACACTACACCTGTACGGGATCTAATTTCTCTCTATCCAAATTTAAGGCTCTCACACACAAACACAAACACAAACACACACTCACTCTCGCTCTCTCTCTCTCTCTCTCTCTAGTTATTATTACGTATTTATGATTTTTATGTTATGGTAGAGAAGTAGGAAAGGAGGAGAATAGAGGGGGGGGGGGGTGGTACAAAACAGAAAACGCTTACTCACGGCCAGCCAGGTGTGCCATCAGACAAAGCTTTAAATTGAAACCAGCAGCAGTCACTGCATCTATCACTCACTAGTCAGTCAGTCGGCCGCTGAAAAATTGAATCAATTCCATTCCCCCATATTGTGATTTCCCCTTAGCTCCCTGTTTTTCTTTTTGACATTTGTGCCCTTTTGTTTTTAGCGTATTCGCGGGTCTCTGCCAAGTGTCACCCAACCTCCCTCCAAAGACCAACACAGTTACGTATTGGTATGGTATTTTGTAGATTCCCCCCCCCCCATTGACCTGTACAGTCATGGAATTCATCAACCAGATTTTTCATTGATAAAATTAATGTATGAGAACCCATTGCAAGTCTTTTTTGGGCGCAAATTCAATTGGTTGGGCTTACTAAAAAGAAACTACTTCTAATACAATCATAAATTAAATGCTTTTTTGAAAAAAAAAATTGTATCAAATTTTAAATTTTACTCATAATTAAATGTCGTTCTTTAATTTAACTCGACAAACAAAAAATAAAATAAAAACTTTTTTTTTTTTTTTTGTCACTTGTTGTGTTGTCTCGTAATGCCGACATGGCATTGGCACGAAACGATGAGGCGTATGAAGTACGCTAATTGCAATCGCAGGTCTCTTTTTGTCAATACCTTTGTTGTGTTATAAATCCGAGCTCTTGTGATCTATTCGAGGGGCGGGGCATTTCCGTCTCTCTGACTTTATTTGTAAGTACAAAGAAACTCTCTTTTTGAGTACTTAGAAAACAGGGACTAAAAAGGCACATAAAAAAAAAAAAATCAAACTTGATACCATTTTTCTCTGTGCAGCGGATTTCTGTCTCAGAATTCCTAATACAAAAATCAAACTCTTTTTCTTTTTTTTTTTCACCCATTTGGTGGTGAGGTAAATAGTGGCATAACCTTTTTTGTTCTAGTAAATTTTATATTTTATTTTAAGAATAAAATTTAATTTTTTTGAAAATTTTAATTTTTAATAATTAAAATATCATCTCTTAAAAGACAAAAGCAAAAATAAAAAAGTAAAAAAAATATATATATATCAAAGCTTCTGATTGCAGTCTAGCTGTACTTTTCTTCCAGGAAGCAGCATACTATATAGTTCCGTTTATTCTCCAAGGTACCAAAACAAAAATCGCCTTCTACAGTTATTTTTAAAATAAAATAATGGAAATATAGTTGAAACACAGTAACTTCTGTAATGAAAAGTAGTCATGAAAAAGAAAATAAAGATCTTCATGCCATAACCATCCATTTCGAGGTGAAAAGTTCTTAGAACATTGATGTCAAGGAAAACGAAAATAGATCTATTATATCTAACAAGACGGATGGACAACAAATTCATTGATATAAATAATTACTTCATTTTATTTTATTTTAAAAAAAATGAAGGAATGTAACAAGATGCGGTAAAGGGACTTTAAAATAAGTTCAATTAATTGGGGTTGAAATTTTGATCTATGAACGTAAATAGAGCACGACGACAAGATACAAGGACATGTCTATTATTATAAAAATAAGATAAGGGTAATGATTATAAATTTAATTTTATTTTTATTTTCTTAATTAGATCTATTAAAATAATGGAAATATATTTTTACAAAAATAATATTAAATATCACAAAAAAATATATAAAAATATTATTTTTATTAAATAAAATTATTTGTTAAGATATTAAAAATATTATTTTTTAATAAAAATAATATTTTTATAATAATTTTTGAAAATTATAATATTTAATATTATTTGTTTATTAGACACATGCGTGTCTGATTTTTTTAATAGTTTATCGTGATTGATGGAATGATGTCCCCACCAGGTACGTTTGGCTACAATCGGCAAAATAAAAAAGATGGCAGAAATGACTAGTCCCTAACTTTGGTTCTTTTTGTATGCTTCCCAATTGGCATTTCTGTTTAACCTTTTCTTAAAGGGCAGTTTTACAGACAAAGGGAAACAAAAAAAAAAAAAAAAAAAGAGAGAGAATCAGAGACAATTCGCACGTGGGCTTTACATATTTAAAATTAATTTTTTTTTGGATAAAAATACATATTTTATTTTTCAAATAATACAAAGAAAAATTGTATTGGAAGTAATTGTATTGCATATTAGGCACATTAATGTCGGGCGATTTATATTATAAGGTCCATATTTAATTATCATATGCTTTTTTTTTTTTTTTTTGAAATTTTGGTTTTAATAGTGCATTTTTCTTAGTTGCACATCAAAATTGAAGTACTGTATTAATATTTTGGTTGTTGTCTCTGGTGATGGGAACCCCTCAAGCTTGTGTAATTATTCCTCAACTTCGCTGCATCCTAGACATGAAGAAATTGGGAGTAATTAATGCTTTGAGAATTAATCTGCAATTTCTTTCAGCGCTTTCTTTTACCAGTTCATATGAATTTGCTTTATGTCAATTATAGCGAGACTTAGAGAGAGTACTTAATCTATTTGATTATTGCCTGTCTTGACTATGAGAGAATGGCATTTGCATAAAGCTTTGTATTTGGGTAATCTGAGGGAGTTGATGAGGTCTAAGTAAGATTTCATTTTATTTTATTCCATTATCACATGTTCCTTTAATATTTAATCACATATGCACTTCTTTAATTATCTTTAATAGAAGAGAATCAATTTTTATGGGTAACATCTTGTTTTCACAACAATAACCCTTGAGTCTCCCATTTTCTTAAGAGACGTGTTAATAGTTAATAAATTAAATTTTTATCTTTAAAATGTCGAATTCTAATTATGAACGAGAGATATAAAATTTATGAAATTAATGATTGAAATATTAGAAAATAAGTGAAACTTTGCTAATTTGATGAAGTTAAAGAGGGTGAGACTCAACCCCTTTGATCATCCAGTGACATTCTGACATGTATTATCGCGTAGGAAAACAAGACACCAACCTTGTACTTGGGCATTATTTGAGAGTGATGAATCATTTAAACAAGTTGTTGAGACTTAGTCATTGGTAATAAATTACGAGATGCCAGCCCTTTCAGCAATAGGGAAGGGATGTTGGGTGACAACTATTGCTTAATTTATAGGCTAATTTTAAGCGATTCGAATTGTCATTCAAGTCGGAGGGTCCATCTATGCATACTCGGAACTTAGATCATCAATCAGCATCCATCTTTGAACTGTTGAATTTGGTATTTCCATTTGCTCTCACGGCCTTACCTGTCTGGCACACCCAGATCGTTTAATCAATTTATTTCTCCGTGTTGTCAGACTTTCCTGTTTCGCATACGCACATATGTAAGGTAATAATATGTTGTCGTGAAATAATAAATACTTGCAAACGAACGACTGCACCTGCAAGAAGTTAATTGATTATCAATAGCTGCGAATATCATCATCTTCAAGAAAATTTTGAATAAAAATCAACTTTCCCCAGAGACGTCTCTAGCAATTGAGCATTTTACCTGATGTTTTTCAGTTTATATATGCGTATATTTGGGTTACTTATGATAGATTATGTTATCTTTGGGTGTGTTTTTCGGATACATGTTTTGCAAATGTACACAAAAAATCATGCATGTTTGGAAAATAATGTGACGGAAAAACAAAGGAATTTACAACTTAATTGTGTGTCTAGCCAGCATTACAAAACAGTATACAAGCTTTGGATTTTGGATTTGACTGCTGAGTTTAACCTGGGTGGCCACGATCAAAATCTAAAAAAAAATCTGAAATTTAATGCTGAAGTACAATGAAAATGGGATAAATCATAAAATACAATAACAAAAATAATACACGAAGCTCCTTATCAATTTGTTGTTTTTTTTTTTTTTTTATTTTTTTTTTTTTTTATGGATTCCTATGCTACATGTAGTTTCCCGTTTGCAAAGTCGTGATCAACCAAAAAGAATAAGAATATATAAAAGAAAATTAAAATTATATCAGGAATAAATTAATGTAACAAAATTATTGATTTGTATTTAAAATGAAGTGAATTTAATTAAATTATGTAAATTATTATTTTATGTGATTCTTATAATTAAAAATTTGTAAAAATGACATCAATTTTTTATTTTAAAAAAAATACGATATCAAATAAAAAAAAAAAAAAAGGAAATTCAACTGAAATGAATATCTCAAAATTTATCATTCCATTGCTTCGGGGTGTGTCATTTTAAAAGCCTAAGAAGTCACAGCACCAGCTAACAGGTTCCGATTGATTGCAACTGTGAATTGTACGCATATGCCAGCCAGGCAAAAATGAAAATATTCTGAATTGCAACTGCGATTTCGTTCGCTAATGCAGCCCTGCCTCGTACTAATTTTTATTTTAGTTTCAGCACGCAGAGTGCAAATTATTCGAAACTTTGATTTCAACAAATGTACACAAAGTTTTCTAAACTTTTGGCTGTCATTTCTTTAACATTTCTTACGCAGAAGCTTGCCAGAGATTTGGCTCTAATAATTAAGACAGTAAATTTCAACTTCACATTCAGAATTGAAACTTATAAATGCTCTATAAATTTTGCCGTACAAGCTCAGCGATGTTTATCATTTTTCACCAAATCACACAAACTGGTTTTGCACCTTTGTAGGCCTAACAATTTTTCAAATTGAGAAGTCATTAAATTGAAGTTCAATAATGGATTTTTGGCTGGTAAAAAAGCAACAAAAAAAAAAAAAAAAGAAAATTATTGGGGTTTCACAATCTCATGATATTGATTGCCAACTTGAGTTGGAAAAAAGAAAATGAGTAAGCTCCATGCACTGGTTACCTCGTACTAGGTTTGACCTATTAACTAGACAATTGGTTGGAGCCAACTCCTTCCATCTTTTATCAGTGTCTTGCACACAGCATGGCAGCCAATATCTTTCAGTTACAACTCTTCTGAAGGGGATGTCTCGTACATTGTGGTCATGGTTTACCTGGACTGATACAAGAAAGACGCGGCGTGGTTTGAGAACTGGATGTACTGGTACAAATGAAGCGTACATATGCGCATGTCACAACAACAGAAGTCTTAGTTTGAACAATGGTCTGGGTGCGAGGCGCTCCTCCGCTTTAGACACTTCTGCCTATATCTCCATGCAACTTGGATTTGGGTACCTGCCTTGGCCCTCCAATAAGGGGATTGGTATCTGTCAGCATGCAAAGTAGAAATTTATGCTCAGAAAACTCGAGGGGATGTTCTTGCTATTTCAATAAACAAGTAAATCTAGAGGGAGCATGTCATTGATATAAACCTTATGGCTCCTTGAATGCGTGGATTTCGCAAGCTTCTTGCAAATATACTGGTGACCTCTTCGAGGTCTGCCGCTCGAAGGGAGAAGGCTTCAACATTTGTTAAGCATCTTACAGTCCTACTGCTCAACAATCCTTGTCCATGGTGCTTCATTTTCTTTCCATCTGCAGAAACATCAAAAGTTGTACCTTTCAGATTTTTGGTAAGGCTTCTTTTGGGGAACCAAAAAATCACTAATGCAAGTTTGGCTGGACAACAGTTAAATGCTTGTGCCTGCAATTCCAATGAATGGGGAGGGAAAAAAAATTTCAACATAAAAGATATGTCTATACCTTTGGCTACGCAAGAATGCTCTAGACACCACGCGAGAAGCTCCTCGCCACAAACATTCCCTTCAGATAAAGGGAATACATGCCCGTCTTCACCGATGCTTTCCAATTTTCCACGCACAATAAAAAGCATCTTCTCAACTGCACCGCCATGATAAAAAATTTCACCTCCCTTTATATATATTGTTTGCCGTAGTCTCTTGCAGATGGCATCTAAGATATGATCATCCATCAAGGCAAAAATCCAAACCTGCAAAATGTTTATTTTTCAAATTTTCAGAAAAATGCCTGATGTTTCAGTCACATGAATGACTATGACATAGTTAGATTATACCCTATGACATTGTTATGGATGCTCACATTCTTAACAAATTTGAAGAGGTGTCTTCTTATATCCCTCTGCAAATCTTCAGGCAAATTCTCCAACAGAATGTCTTCATGTATACCTCTGGTAGCCGCCCAGTTATACCTTTCGGCTTCTAGCACTTTCCTGGATAACAACAACATAGAGACTGCTCAAGTAGCAGATAAGTGTTGCTTACCACACAACTCTGCAGGTTTTATGCTACATGGCATATTTATTCTAGTGTATAAAGCAATCATATTTAATTATTCCTTCTTTACCGTGAACAAGTCAGCAAAAGCCTTACACGTAAACGTGATTATATATTTAAGGTGAGAAGTGGGGAGGGAGGGCTAATATATCCCTTTGCTTGTCTTAAACAAGAGAAAGCTCAAAAGTAATAGCATGGACATATGGGGATGATATCAAGTTCCGCTAACATGGGAGTGCATGACATCCCCTTATTCGCCATATTCACAAAAGATCCTGGGAGAGTGCCTTCAGAGATCTAACAGTGGACTGCAAGGATGGTTTCATAATAAGGGAGGAAACATCCACTCCTGTAGCTCCTCTCTTCACCTTCCCAGTAATATGGAAGGACAGAAATCACATGCCTCCATTGTCAGAGACATGTGGTTAACTACTTTGCTTTTTCACACACCAACAATTTCAATCCAACGACCGACTTGTCAGAGAAAATGCTGAGTTGCTAATACATAAAATTTTTCTCATACAAGGTTGACATGTACAGAATCACACAGGATCCCCATAATATTTTGGCTTGATATGATTTTGTGATTTGAAGAAAATGAGCTATCAACAAACATAGAATTCATTGCAGGGAAGAAAACTGAATGAAATGCTGGAAAGATAAAATTACTGTACCTTCTTAGGTCTTGTGGCAAGCGCCGATGTCTCATCCACTGCTCAACATCACGTCGTCTTAGTGACATTTCTATCCTCCTGGAATTAAGATTAAAAGGAGGACGTTATCAAATAGTTTTTTCACCAAGTAAAATCATAATGAAGTTAGAGAAGAATATTCAAAGAATCACTCTGGCTTTCTTGGTTCAAAACTGTAACTAATTGCTAAATATCCCATGAGGACTATATGAAATAATAAATGACATATGGACACACTCAGTTGGACTGCCTAAATAAGTAGACTTTTACTTCACTACTTTCATCAATTCAAGTTGAAGTGTTCAACTCCAACAGCTGGAGTGCAAATTCAAAACCAATGGAGGAACAACAGGTACATTTAAGTAAATCAACTGTCAATGCATATTCTTTAACCTCCATAATCTCATGCTTAATAAGAAGAGTGTTATTTACTGGATATAGCAAGAATACCATTTTCACCAATCAAATTCCCCAGAATGCCAGTGTAACATATCTTAATGAAGTGGATTATGCTGAAAGAAAAAATCTAAAATTTTACCTCTGGCTAAGGGCCAGGAGGATGTTCTGCATATTTCCTATGAGAAAAGCAAAAAGCAAGAGTCCAAGGCCAATGATGCCCATGGTAAAGACAACTTCCCAACTGAAGTAGCTTGGGATTTGATTTCCAGCAATAGTACTTATTTGCTTCATCAAGTCAAAAACACAGGTTGATGTTAAAAGGAAATACGGTTAGCTCCTACCTTAGCAACATAGTCAATAATCAATATAGGTTCCGTAACTGTGTTCATGAAGCAAGAATAAAAGGATCTCTATAATATCAAGCATATGAATGCACGTCAAATGGAACCATCATACAAAAAAAAAAAAAAGGCTATTCCCACTGGGGATATGTCCAACTTACAATTCTAAATCCTAGATTGTGTTTTGTAGAACATTATAATTTGCACACAAGCATATAGGTTCATCTTTTCTACATTTAGAAACTTCCCATTCTAAGATGCCCACAAATGTCACAAGCCATCAAAAGAATCAACATAACAAATTTAAGAAGCCAAAAAACTGCAATAATTACTCATCGCTGCAAGAAATCCATTGGTTTTTTGCTGATCAAGAAAAGTTCTCAAAGAAATAAAGGTTGCTATTGTATGTGTATGTATGAGCAAGAGTGCCACTTGCACATTGTGCGGTGTGCCTGCATATATGTACTTGCTGTCAATAGACATATCATCAAGTGACAAGTTTCCTACATGTCAACAGAGCAAAGAGTGTGTGTGTGCCAGCATTAATAAACTTGCTGACAACAGATACCTTCTGATGACAAGTTTCCTAAACCTCACTACAGGGCAAGTTTCTAGTTGATTCAGAGAACTTTGAAAGCCAGCTTCTACAAGCATGTAAACTATGTGATATTGTTTGCTAGAAGAAGTTCCATTGAATAACTAACCAAATAAGTAAATAGAGGCTTGAAAGATGTCACTTTCCAATTACCTGAAATCCCCAGAACAACGAATACACATATCTAGTACTACCATGCTTTGAAGTAAGGTTAACAGCTTGGACGTAGATTCCATAAGAAAAATCACTTTTCGTAAAACAAGCTTGAGCATCTGTATTATTTTTCCAGATATTCCGTGATTGATTGGAAACAGTTTCTCCAACCCCATGTCCACAATCTATGAAACTCATACAGCTGTCCTTGATATCAGATTTAAGGCAGCCATCCCGGAGACACTGATTAACCCTCTGCCAGGATAAAGTTTTGGAGACAGGGGAAGAGATAACGTGAATACTGTTATAAATTTTTATTATGAATGGCAACTTGTTGAAGAAAGAGAGCCAAAGAAAGATATGCAAATTATTGCAATCACTTTGCTTACCTGCAATCCAAGGAGGTACCAGCATGACCCAACAACATGGGCAGACAACATATAGGCCAGAAGATTTATAACAAAGTTTGCCCATGCTGTCTCAAATATGAAGTGGTTTGGAGACTGACCAACAAGAAGAGGTAAAAACCTGTACAGCCTGGGGATGTACTGAACGAGAACTGCTGCCCGTAAAAGATTTTTGGCATAATTTGCTCCAGATGACCCTAGAATGTCGGGCAGGACAACTAAT
This sequence comes from Rhizophora mangle, assembly GCA_037832345.1. Taxonomy (NCBI): domain Eukaryota; kingdom Viridiplantae; phylum Streptophyta; class Magnoliopsida; order Malpighiales; family Rhizophoraceae; genus Rhizophora; species Rhizophora mangle. The sequence continues at coordinate 1,030,331 of JBAPLJ010001034.1, forward strand.
ACAATGATCTGCAAAAAGAATGGTGCACAGATGTGGAGCTCGGTTACTTCAATCCAAAGAGGTGCTGTATTGGAATCTCTCTTTTCTTACTCTTTCTCTTTGCATTCTCAATATTATTATAATCAAATCAATAAATCTTAAGGTTCTTTGTCCATCAACAATGAAACCAAACTTCAAATCTAATTCTTTCTCGCTGTCCCTCCCCCTTTACCCCAATACATACATAATAGGCACAAATTATTATCAACTGTGAAAGCCATAAGAAACATCGTTCTCAGCTCATGCTTCGAGCTCAGCAGAACTCTTCTTTTCCACATTTTGAAGTTGCTGTGCAAGACCATCTCTGACTGTTATGATTTGCTATGCCACAATATATCTTACATTATTTTATATTTTACCCCCTATTGATGGGAAAAAGTGATTTAAGGTAATTTTTTAAAATTTTTATTTCTGAATCACAAATAAAGCCAAGTCAGTTCCTTTTCTTATTTAACATCTTATTTTATATTAGTTCAGTCCCATGCCCAACACAAAATGAAACATTCAACAACAGAAAAACACATCAAACTTTCATCCATACTTGCAGCAACTTGAGCTAGTCAAATGCTAAAGGAGAGAGTTATGGAAGATGAGTAATGAAATGAACTTACTTGAGGAAGTGGTAGTGTTATAAACAAATCAATTAAAAAATATCCTTTCAGGTAGTTCTTTGCAATTTCCTTTGGATGGTCAACTAACACTCCAGTCCCCACCACTCTAGACTCAGGAGCCACATAAGCTAATCTAAACTGCACAAAATAAATGAAAGCATATAAACCAACAAGTCAATTACTATGTTAAATAAATTCAAAAAAATTTGCTTCAAGGCCTGAATGTGCATAACCCTAAGTAAAACCAATTGAACAAAATAATGGTGTGTTTGTAAATCATAAAGCTCAAAGGCAATCACAATTAGAAAACTATATTTTCCAGAAATAAATTTATTTGAATGAATTATTGTAGCTTTAAACTAATCTGAGAACCAATATGTTAATTTGATTGCACAGAACAGTGTTAACTGCTCCTGAACATCCAGCTGACATTGGTTCATGGAGCACTTTAGACTTATCCCCTAGAATGCCCCCAAATCATATAATGTTGCATCCTTTACAAAAATTTTTACCATTACCAGCTGCTGCAGAAAATGTACAAGAAATGCAGAGATTGGAGTTTGTATGGTGGGTCCAAGATGGCACCACAATAAAATTCAAAAAGTCCAAATGGTATGGTAGTCTTTTGGAATTTTCTGGTTTCATTGCAAATCAACATGATTGTTTTGTTCAAAAAAAAGAAGAAAAGAAAGTCATGCATACATATGGCCAACTGGTCAATTTCACGCAATGAACTGTAGTCATTAGGATTTAAGACTTGAAAATTTTGAGTCCAGATCACACGTGTGCTAAACATGCAGATGGCACATCAGCAGCTATCAAAGAAATGTCATGAATTTTCCCTCCATTTTTATGCTTTAAAAGGTTTTAAGTACTTGAACATGAAAAATATGAGGACTCAAACACCAAAAAGTAAAAGTTCAAGAACTGGTGATATTGTTTTCCATGGAATTTATGTTTAGGTCTCTTTGAGAAGTACTCATGCCTAGGTGGATCCCAAGAACAGAATGACCTTGACATTGTTCAGTCCAATTTCAGATTGTGGTCAAGATACACGTCTTACTTACATGTGCATGCCTGCACACAAATCCTCTGTGCACGCGTGCATCTAATAAGCATTAGGTCATTTCTTATTCAGAATCACATATGAACATGGCACAAAACCCATCATTTCTGCAGGTTCTGTTCTTGATAGTAAATTTTGATTTGCATAAATGGTTCTATTCCCACCTTTCTACCTGGTTTTGCATACTGTCTTACAGTGAATTTCATGATCTTGATCTTCAACACATCAAAAACATGTAATGTTAGCAGAAACAAAGCATTATTGCAGTTGTATGATCCTTTTAGATATAGGTGCACAGGTTCAGTACATAACAGTAGATGTCATGTTAAGTAACCTCAGGGCAACTTCTTGGGGGCAAAATGTTTTTTAGCAGCAAGTAAAAATCATAGATCCAACTGCATGAAACAAATAAGTAACAAGCAGATCCGAGCATCAGTACAGGAAGCTGATGAAGAAGGCAACAGACCTGAAGAAGCATATTTAGTAAGTAAACAAAATCGGTCAAGCTCCTAAAAACCACCAGTGTTTTAGATGCAGTCCAATTAATGACTATACACTTGTTATCCTGCACTTGAAAAGAGGAAAATTATGTAGAGGCCAGAATAATGAACCAGGAGGATCATAAATTTATGCTTTGGACTTTGATGCAATATGCAGTCTATGGCTTTGATAACTTTGATACGAAGGTATTGACACTGCAAATAGTGGCTTGCCTCAAGGCGAGAAGCAATGTAGCGAGGAGTAAGACTAATGTATCTCATAATTTTAGGCCTGGATTTGAATTTTTGAGGACACAGAGAGACGATGGAGTTCAGGAAACTTGGTGTAGAATTTTGCAAGAATTGAAATTAAAAAACAGGAGCACAAGTAGGTAAGATAAGTGAGAATCTTCGAAAATGGAAAATCTCAGGCTGGGATTTGGTGCAATATCCTTAAAGTTTGCGACTGTGCTTTTCACAGTTGCAATAAATGTTCCCTCAATTACAAATGAATTGCAGTGGCCTTTCCAAGAAGTGGTGGTAACTAGAACACATACGGCTTGGTTTGGCTGGTTTAAAAAGATTTAGAAAATTGGAATGTATAGAAATTGTATTTGCATAACTACAATGTCCTTAACCATAAATTCCAGAACTAAACACAGCTAGAACCGTACCTGTTGCACTGAAAGCAAGAAGAAGAATAGAGGATCTATGAAAATTGCCAGCAAACAGGAAAAGACAAAAAATTGGTTCCAACGCCCAACATCTCTGGCATGAGGATTCATAACTCCAGGAACATATTGATTCAGAAAAGAGACAAACCTCCTTGCCCAACCTTTAGCATCCCCATAGAGAACACTATGAAGCTGCAAAGAACCACAAACAGAAAGCTTCATGACCATGCAGAAATAGCCGCATACATTGCTAAATTTTGTAATAAAATTTTAGGAGAATGAATGGTGACACCGTTACTAACAAAAAGTTTTATAGGATTGTGATCCCATAATGTCACCAATTAGTGCAAAAATGCCTCTCCTACTCATAAAAGTAAAACAACAAATAATTTACATGCAGATTGAAAGTGGAGGGAAAAGCTCAAAATTAAATTATCAAGAGAATGAAAACAACTAAGAGTCACAAACTGAAGATAATATATCATCCCTAAAATCACCAAATTGATGGCACATTCAAATACACTGATCATCAAGTAAAACTTAGTAGAATGCACAATAGGCAGCTTCACAGATTATTGACAAACAACAGTAATCATCTAGGAAGACAGAGGTAGGATTAACAATCTCACAGCTAGAAAAATGTTCTTTGTATTTACGAAAAAGGAACCCACCTTGGGGTCAAATATACTTGAAGCTCTTGAATTTTTGTGCTGTGCTGCTTTGGAATGGTAATACGATGGGCATGTTGTGCAGTAAGGGTCATTGCACATTCCCAGTTGCCCAGACTTCAATAAATGTTCATTTCTACCATAATTACCATCTGTCCAATCATTCTGATCCATTCCTTTTGAAGAAGAAAAATTTTCAGCCTTGACTTCCACTTTTTGCTGACCTGATACAGACTGATTTTCCCTTAAAGGAAATACAGCTTTACGGTTAATATATAATGGACCACTCATCTGCAGCTCAGGAGCTCTTCTTTGACTACGCAGTGGACCAGTAAAGCCAACAGGGTTGCTTTCAGTTTCATAAGACTCCATAAAATTCATGGGAATGGAAAATGATGCACTCCGATTACTGGAAATGTATGCCTGAAATCGAGAATCTGCATTTTCGTCCACTGATCGTGGATGTGTGTCTGATAACATAGGAAGCTTATCCTTTTCATAACTACCCATTTATTAGGAATAAGACCTAAAATTGAAAAAAAAGGAAAAAGGTCTCAAGATAATTCAAGGAGAATAACATGAAAATAAGTTTATTTTAAGCAGGAAACAAACCCACGAATCAGAAGAATAAGCACGTAAAAAAGAAGGTGAAACCTTTAAAGCTCCAATCTTAGCAGTAGTCCAGAAAATTTCAGCAGCAACTTATCACAGGAAGGACACTAGCTAAAACATAATAGCAAAGAAGGACACCAGTCTAATTCACACGCCTGCAAATCCCGGAAATAGACAGGAGCCTGAGGACACAAAATCAAATGCATGGAAATGAGAAACTGGTTAATCAAATTGCTAATTTTATAGCTACTGCAATGCTTCTGATGTGAGGCAGCACTCCAGCTTCGTATGCCACTGCCTTCTGTTCTTAATGCGAAATATAACCCCAGTAAAGCAAATTCTTCATAAACCCAGAATCGCTTCTTTGCTCTCAGTGCAAAGCAAGATTCTTGGCATGCCGCTTCTGATTACTTAAGGAAAGAAACAAACTTGTTCATAACACAACAACAAATTCCTATTTGTTCTGCAGGAAGCAGGATTGCTCAGTCACCAGAAGAAAAAGGCTACATGTTCACCTTTCATATCGATGCTTTTTTATAGGAAAATCTCAAAATCAACCCGTACCCCCCAACTGCCATCTTATCATGCATCTACTTCATCTATTGGTGAATTTCAGTACCAAAGAACAAAAGTTTTCAGATAGGACGCAATTCAACCCTGTTAGAAGTCATTTTAAGTACAATAACAATATCATTAAAAAATAAATAACAAAAAGTAGTGCTTTTAAAAGTGAAATCCACTAAAGAACAGGGTTCCAAGTTCCCCACCAACCATATCCATTTAAGCTTAAAAAAAAAAAAAAAAATTAGGCTAAATTGAAGGCAAAACCTGCAACTTTTGGAGCAGAATGTGTTGTACGTATCCACCAAATGCAAAAGCAAGACACACATACAAACAGAAAAAAAGAGAGAGAGAGAGAGAGAGAGAGAGAGAGCAAATGAATTGAAGGGAAGATAAATAGAGAATTGTTAAGTGAGAAGAGCTGAAGAAGAGAGAGAGAGAGAGAGAGAGAGAGAGAGAGAGAGAGCAGGAAGACTTAGAAAAAGTCAAGTCTCGGGTTAGTTGACTGAGGAAGCAAGAGAGAGAAGAAAGAATAAAAAAGACATAAAGCTTGTGGAATTGGGGCTAAAGAAAGAATAGAGAAGACAGAAAGCTCGTGGAAATGGGGTTAACTGTCGCTTTAGTAGCCCAAAAAACAGGAAAAGTTATTGCCACTGACCCCGACTTGAACTGCAAGTTAAGTACGCGGCGGAGCAAGGCAGCAGCCAAACCTACAGCGTCCCTCCCAACCTCACCCATCTAACCACCCTCCCCATTTCCCACGTTCCTATTTCTTCCTTTATATGTGCAAACATAAGAATATTCTTAGCCCAAAAATCTAAAAAGCAAAAATAAAAAAATAAAAATAAAGGCAAGCAACCACCCCGAGATGGAGAAGAATAAGAAGCAAAAGATATGATTGACCAAAACAAAAATACGAATGAGGAGGGGAGGAATTTTAATTTTCTTGCGTTCCTTTGCTTCTGCCCACCACGCACGTACTTTCTGAGTAGGACGCCTTTTGGCTTGTTGCGCGCTTCGTCTTATCTCATGGCGGGGGCTTTGTCTCCCAGACTTTTCTTTCCCGAAATAAAATTCAATTTGATTAAGATTTAAAATATATATATATATATTATTTTATTATTTTTAAAATTTTTATTTAACTCTGATGTCTTAAAAATTGATTTCCATTGAGTCCTTTTCTGAAACAAAATTATTGTACATAATAACTATTTAACGAAATATACCCAACAACCAAAAATATATAAAGCAATAGAATATTTTCCAAATACTGAAATTTTATTTTTTCCTCACAAACAACTCTGGAGTGACGCTGTGGAAGAAAACCACTGAGTCTAAACGAGTAAAATATATTCAATCAGCCATGAGGTAAAAAAAGGCCATCAAAAAGGAACATTTGTGCATTTGTGTGGGGGAATTATTTGCTTGCGAAATGGTTTAGTTTTGACCCGCAATGGGAGAAGTCATTGCACCGACACATATTTTATAATATTAACTTCTGTTCAAAAAAAAAAAAAAAAAAAAAGAAGGAAGATTTCAAAGAAAAATTAAATATATCTTTAATCTGTGTGGAATTTGTCTATTCCCTGGGGAGTATGTGTAAAATCATGTCTGTGTGTTTACTAAAGATGATACTTTAATTTTTTTTTGGAAATATTATTATTTATTTTTTCTGATATTCTAATATGAAATTAAGTAACTAACATGATAGAAATTTCGTGGCCCAATTGTATGGCGCAGCCAGAATATCGCGGGAACGTTTGTAGAGATTATTAGAGCTTTCAAGAGACCAATGTCCGTCTAAGAGGCGCTCTGGCAATGGTGACCGAGTCCATTCATTGTCAAAGGTACACGGCACGGAAGGCAGACTACTATACTTATTCACGACATGCATCGTATAAGATGGGGGCACGACTGCCTGCATCGGAATGGAAATCGGGACCACAAGCTATTTTGAAAACAATTTTTTTGTTATATATTTTTATTTTTTTAATAATAATAACTAATAAATTTACAATTTCGTTCCGTTATATATATATATATATATTAAATTGTGCTCCCCACGATTTAATTCATTTCCCGTTATCCAATCATATGTTTTACGTCTCGCCCGCCGCTAGTCGTCGGAAGGACAAAGTCCGCTGGAGAACGAAATTTATATATATATATATATATACATATTTTAAAAAAAAAAAAAAAAAAAGAAAAAAAAAGGGGGAAATCGTCCATTAATTCTAAAGCGCCCGGCTTTCTATTTGCTAACGATTGACGAAAAGAAGGAATCGGCAAGAATCTTGACTGTCCGTTACGATCAGCAATAACTTACAGAAAGCTCAGCCAGACAGAGGGTTTGTGTTTTTCAATGAAATGAAATGCTTTCGACCCGTTGCTTCCACTCACTCCATCATCTAATCAACAACTTGTGCAGCAGCAGCAGCAGCAACAACAACAACAACAACAAAAAGCTTTTCCTTTTAACATTCAAACCCAAACCCCACTTCAGTCTGCCCTCTGCTTCTGTTTCTCGTACTCTGTCTCACTCACAGTCTCAGATTATGGACAAGAGCGAAAACCAACAACTGGGGTTGGGGTTTAGCCAGAAAGCTTACAGCCCTCCGTCTTGGGCCACCCGCCTGAGTCCAATCCCATCCGGCGTTGTCTCTCTCGCTCACCTTCCCACTCCTATTCACAAGTGGAACCTTCCCGGTTTGCCTGACGGCACCGAGGTTTGGCTCAAGCGCGATGACCTTTCCGGCATGCAATTGAGCGGCAACAAAGTGAGGAAATTGGAGTTTCTGTTGGCAGACGCCATTGCTCAGGGTGCCGACTGTGTCATTACTATCGGTGGCATCCAGAGCAATCACTGCCGTGCCACCGCCGTCGCCGCCAAGTATCTCAACCTCCCCTGTCATCTCATCCTCCGCACCTCCAAGGTCTCAATTTCTCGTCTTCTAGTTTTTCCTACTGTTGTCGTTTTGGTTTTTACTTCAAGAAATTAATAAAAAAAGGAATACATTTTTTGTTTTTAATATGTGGGTTGCAGGCTCTTGTGGACCAAGACCCGGGTTTGACGGGCAATCTGTTGGTGGAGCGTTTGGTTGGAGCTCATGTTCATCTTATTTCAAAGGAAGAATATGCAGCAATTGGTAGTGAGGTTTGTCATGGAGCCTTTTCACCAAACACTCCTTTTTTTTTTTTTTCCCCGAGGTTGTTATGATGTTGTTTCTTTGCATAGATTATTGGTGTTTTTGGATTAGTATTTTTGCTTGTTTGTCATCATCTCTAGTTAGTTTGAAACATTTTGTGCACTTTTACATTATTAATAGCCTTAGAATTTGAATCATGACTTAATGTGGATTCTTGGCTTATGTTGTTTTATGTTTTATTCATGTATGCAATTGACCCAAAGGTATACAACTTGAAGTTGCTATGTCATGTGCAATATAATAATCACCATGACTTAAAAGGTTTGAATAGTTGTGTCAAACTGTCTATTTTCTGTGGTTGTAGAGTTAAATTGGGTCATAATTGCCGCTACTTCTTTTGAAGAATTTCCTGTTGTATCACATACGCAAATTGGTTCACTGGAAGTGGGGAGTGAAACTGGCCATACTGCCATTTCCCCGGCTGCTTGTATAACTTCAATTTAGAAGCTTAAACAAGTTCCCTGGTTTTGACATCTGCAAATTAAAATGCGTTAGGATCTTTGTCTGTTTTGGAATATCACAACCTTGCTACCACCTTTGAGAAACCATTTTAAGCTCCATAATACTGATCTATTACAAAATAATTCCTCTACAACTGACCTTACCCAAACCCACAATACAAGAGCTTTGGCACTAAGACCCCCATTTGAAGTTGAGATGGATCATTATCTTGATGTTTCATTGTTAAATGCTGTTCTCTATACTTTTTGTTGATGTGATTTTTAATTGGCTGTACCATTTTTCTTTTTTCTTTTTCCCCCTAAATGCACTAGTTCATTCATCTGTTATTTGTCTTCTTTCCTTTTCTTTTTTTTTTATTTTTTTATTTATTTCTCTTAAGTATTTTCATCCTCCTTTCATTTTTCATTGATTTCAGACTCTTACTAATATCTTAAAAGAAACCTTACTAAGAGAAGGGAGGAAGCCGTATGTTATTCCTGTTGGTGGATCAAACTCCTTGGGAACCTGGTGAGTTAGGTAACTGGTGTAAATCTTTTCTTTGACGTGTCATTTGAATTTCCTGTTGAGTGCTTTTATGTCTCCTGCCAAATTGACTGATAATTCAGTTCATGTGGCTGTTAAGTGTTACGCTTCATTCTAAGCCCATACTTAGATTAGATCTGTATTCAAATACATATAATTTGCTTATTAAACTTAATGCAATGTTTTTATTTCTTTTGATGATAAGAACTTGATACAATCTTCAGAACGAAAACAGCCGAGTCCATGCCTACTTCCAGAGGTTGGCATTGGTGAATTAAAACTAGGAGCTGATGCCTACTTCTATTTCATTTTCCTTCTCGAGTTTCTGCATCTTATTTGCATTAGTTAGTTTCTTTTTTGTTTATAGTCTTCTTCGTAGTTAGCCCTCTACTGGGCATGCTTCTGTTTATTCTTTCATGATTCCTTTCTACCAGGGAAATAGTGCAGTTGCATGTGTTTTCTTATATCTTATTTTATTATTCGGTATTTTTATGATTATTATTCTATACAGTTCTCTGTTCGGAAAGTACTCTAACAGCAGTATCTTATACATGTCACCAGTTTGTAATTTAGTTAGTTTTTTTAACAATTCCATCAGGGTTATGGTAATTTAGTTTGCTTTTATCAATTCCATCAGGGGTTACATTGAAGCCACCAGGGAAATTGAGCAGCAGGCTTGCCATACTAGATTAAAATTTGATGATATAGTCGTAGCATGTGGCAGGTTTGATCTTTCTCCATTGGATGTCTGTAGATGACAGCATAGTTTTTCTTTCATGCTTTCTTTGATGTGTTGTCAGTTGATATACTTGCAGCATTTGAGTAGGGACTTTGATTAATCAATTATTAGCTGTTAGCACTGAATGATAAGTGGTCTTTGGGCATCAGAATGTCAATTCTGTGCAAGTACAGATAGATTAATCAAGAAGCTGACATGAATTAATTGATTAGACGTCCTTGTTCACCAATCAAACATTTCAAGTGATGTGTGTCCTTACAATGATTTTTAGCGGGGGCACCATTGCTGGTTTGTCACTGGGGTCACATTTTGGGACATTGAAGGCAAAGGTGTGCTTCTCTTTCTATAGGTTTTGGTCTTCTGTTCTCAACCCATTGATTAATTCTACTTGCATTTCCTTGTCTTGTAGGTTCATGCATTTTCAGTTTGTGATGACCCTGATTACTTTTACAACTATGTTCAAGGCCTAATTGATGGACTTAATGCTGGTGTCAACTCCCGTGATATAGTAAACATTCAAAATGTTAGTTCTTCATCGTGTTAGTGGATTATCTCCTTTTGTGTTTGCTTTGTTTGACATGTAATAAATATGTTACATATATTGTGATGGTGGGGGGACTTTACTTGATATAGGTGCCCGTACAATGATGATGGAGGGTAAAAGACTACATCTTCCATCTGTTTTGGTGTACTCCAGGGGTGGGAGTGGGGGCATCTGTGTTCTATCCGCTGTCTTCTGTCTTTTTCTTTTCTTTGTGTGTATGTGTGCGCATGCACATGCTTACGTGAGAGAGAGAGAGAGAGAGAGAGAGAGAGAGAAGTGAAATCTAAGTGTAGAAGCGTGGACATGTTAGCAAGTGATACAGATCAGGGTTTGAGATCGTGTTCAATTGATTAGTGTCTTTGTATTCTTTTGCCTCTTTTAGTTTGTGTATTTTCAAAATAGTAATTTGGGAAGCACAATATGCTCAGAAGATTGTGGGAAAATTTGTGTTTGAGGTGCAAGGTCAGGGTTGTTGTTTCATTTTGCAAAGCTACAGAAATGAAAGTTCAATTCTATTCTGGTAGTTTCAAGCAATGAACCAGTAGCAAAATGAAAAAATTTTCATTCACTTATTATGTTTCCACAAGATTTATACATAGATTGTTGAGTTATGCATAGTTTTTCTCATCTTTATTTGTTTCTTCCTACAGGCCAAGGGATTGGGCTATGCCATTAATACCTCTGAGGAGCTCAAATTTGTCAAGGAAATTGCTATGGCAACGGGAGTTGTTCTTGATCCCGTATACAGGTATAACACTCTTTTGTATGTTATCTTTTTCCCTTAGTCTCTTGGCTCTGCAAAACTATTTCACCTATGTTAAGTGAAGGGAAACATATCGTGGAGAAATGGTATAAATTCGTATTTCATCCATCGGAAACCAGAGAAAAAAGAGGCCATCATCTAGAGAAATTTAGGACAAGCAGGGGATGCAAGTTTGCTTCTAGATGTTCGCTCACACCTTAGATTTACTAATGTTTTTGTTTTGCACATCTTATAGCGGTAAAGCTGCTTATGAAATGAAGAAAGACATGGCTCAGAATCCAACCAAATGGGAGGGGAGAAAAGTTCTCTTCATACACACAGGAGGGCTCTTAGGTTTGTATGACAAGGTGGACCTGTTGGCTCCACTGGTGGAAAATTGGAGCCGGATGGATGTCCATGAATCTGTTCCGAGGAAGGATGGTACAGGAAAGATGTTCTAGAGAGGCAACACACTTCATTCCGGGTAAATACAAATCCTATAGCATGTGGTAAACAAATAACAATAATGAGAATGAAGTCCCTAATACGGTTCGAGACTTCAATGGCGTGCTTTGGCTTTTTTTCTTTCACCAGTTTAGTTGAACTGTGGCTTGGAAGATGGAAAAGAAATATTAACCAGCCGAATAAACACCTTGTTGAGAATCAGCCATTGATGCAATGACAATTTAGCTGTGTTTGTGGTTTTTCAAATGAACTAAAAGCACAATTGAGAACAATGAAAGTGAGTTTCATTGTGGATTTCTTGAACACCTATGGTGCCCCTTTATGTCTGATGCTGCAATCCCCCAAGTTGTCGCTGACCTCAAATGTAGAATAAACGATACCATAAATAAGCAATGAAAGAGTTAGGGATGAACCCCACTAGACATGCAACGCCATTTTGACACGGTTTCTTCTTGACACGACGCCTTGACATTTGGGGACAAATTTAAAAGTATAATAATAATAATAATAATAATAAATGGAAAATTTGTTTTTTTTTTTTTTTTTTTTAATCTCTGACTTCAATTAAATTTGAGATTCGAATCATCCGAAAATGATTCAATTTTGGGTCACATTTTTTAAGAAATCAAAACTGGTGTACCAAAATTAAAGTTTGAAATTGAACCGATTTTAATTTTATACCTGAAGCCCAGATTTGTGCTGGGGACCAACTCTACTTGGGCCAAACAGGGCCCTATTTATTTTTTTAAAATTTTTTATTTTTATTCTAACTTTCGCAGTTCACACTGTTATTCCCGCCATTTTCATTGACAAGAAGCCAACTTTCCCGCCCAAAGCGGGCATGCGGAAACCCTTATACGCCGCCGCATCCCAAAACGAAAATCAAAGAACATCCAGTTCAAGCCAGCCAACTTCTAGAATCGAATCCGTGCGTTTGCTTTGCTTGTGAATTTTACAAACACAAGAAAAAGAAAAAGAAAAAGAAAAATGAGCAGTTCGATGATGATGAGGAAGAAGATACAGAGGAAATTCAAGATCAGAGGATACACTCTGAAGGTGGATGCCCTCGATGAGATCCTCTCATTCGTGGACCGCTTTCACGGCGCCGAAGACGAGGCCCTCGATCTTCTCCTCGACCACCTCCAATTCCAATCCCAATCCAGTACTTACCTCCTCTCTCACATTATTTTTACATTTTCCAAATTTTATTTATTCTTCTTCTTCTTGTTTTTTCCTTTCCTTTTTTTTTTTTTTTTAAATGAGAAAGAAAGAAAATTCCAGAGTATCGCTAGTTCTAAACCTAATTGTCGAGTTTGAATCGGGCGGAATTTTCAGAGAAATTGGAGGTGAAATCTTCGATAATAGATAAAGAGCCAGTGCGACGTGTTGTAAACGCTTTGCTGGAAGCTGATGACGCTGCGGAGGAGTACTCGAGCGAGGCTTCTGCCCATTTTGCGATTCGTGTTGTCGACGCCTTTTTAGTCCCCAAGTTTCGCTTCGATCCCATCAAGAAGCAATTTTACCAGTAACCCACACCTTCTAACTCTCTCTATCATACACTCTCAATTTGATTAAATTTTAGTTTTACCTGATACAACTTTAAATTTGTTTTAAGGTTTCGTCCTGTGTTTGTTTGCTGGGAAAATTGAGGGAGGAGAATGGTTAAAGTTGTTTGTATGTTTTCTTGTCTCTTTGCGATGCAGAATTTTCTATTTTCCATTGTAATTGCTGGTATCAGACCTTGTCAATTTTTCTTATTTTTTTCTTTTTTTTTGGGGCTTTTTTTGTTCTCTTGCGCTGGATACCCTTTTTAGAATCTAAATTCTTTAATGTCGATGGCAATTCAGTAAGTCTTGGTTGTGACAACTGTTTTTTGTTATTTGTAGGCATATGGGGGCCCTCCCAATTCACGGTGAGGCTTCTGCCAAGGCAGCTCTTTACAAGGATAGGTTTCTGTTGCTTTTCCAAAGAGTTTCTCGTGATCAGAATTTCTCAAAGCCTGCTTTTGACTCTGAACTGTCTCGTTATGGAAGCTGTGAGGTGCTCTCTCTCGCATTCATTATCTTTTCTTATATATCTCCAGAACCACACTTTTGAGAACAAAATGTGTCTTATAAGTCCTCTATGTGCTATTTGGAACAGATAGCTCCAGTTCAGTCTCTGCTTGGGCAAACAGGAAGGAAATGGCTTATGGGGGTGATATCACAGTTAGAAGATGGCCATTTCTACTTGGAAGATCTTACTGCTTCTGTGGAAATAGATTTATCCCATGCAATATCCTTGGTTTTCTGCTATTTATCGTTCTTCTTCTACTTCTTCTTCTTCATGATCTCCATTTTTTTGTTGGGTTGCATCCCCTAATTGTTTCATAATGATATTTCTCTCTTTTTTTTTGAACATTTTTGCATTTTACCTCCCAAAGTCTCATACTAACCTTTGATGTCTCCCTATATATCTATGAGTGCCTACTTGCTTGGTATAGAATGACCTGAGAAAGAAATGGATGAAAAAAAATCGGTCTTTTCGGTCTTTTAGCCATGGAAATGATTAAATAATGCATCCCAAAGTTTGATGCCTTAAGAGATTTTGTGATCCTTATTGTCATCAGGATTTCAATTGGACTTTTTGGGATTAAGGTTTAACTGGGTTAGGTATCAACCATAGAAATTATAGCTTTTATTCCAATAAGAAGATACAAATGTTCTACTGCTGTTGGAATGCATGTGCAAGGAAATTTTCCTTGACAAGTAATACAAGATAACCAGTGGATTTTTATCAGAGAACACCATAGTTGTTGCTGAAGGTGAGATGCTCGTCAATGGGATTTTCCAGGTTAGTTATAACTTCCACTTATTAAAGCCTTTTAAGCCACTAATTTCTGTCGTGAATTTGAGGGTATTACTTGTATATAGTCTTGCAAGGTTAGAAAATATCAGTGTGACATCCCAACCATTTCCATTGCATTATCATTTTGATCATTTTGGCCTTATTTAATCCTTCTCAGTTTAGTACATTCAACTTTAGTGAGCTTTTTGCTCCACATTTCATGATTGGTGAACTTTTATGGAAATGATATGTGTTCTTGTTGGACACATCTACTTTTAAGAGTATAGACACAGGATGGGTTATGATTAATGTCTGTGCATGGCTTTAACCTTGCATATGACCATGCACAATAGTTTTCCTCTGCTTGTAAAAGAAAAATAGGCATTGGAGAGTATTTGAAGGAATGACAATTTGTAAGTTGATTGGTCTTCAGATGTAAATGTTCTCTCATTATACCTTCTTCCTGGGGTCTGCTTATATTGTGACCCAACTGGAATTTCCCAAATATAAAGAAATAGAGAATGGCTTCACATAGGATAAGAGAACAGGGAAAAGAAGTTATGCTTGGCTACTTGTGGATAAATCAGATGATCTTTATAGACTTCTACTAATGTGGAGCTGACATGTGTAACTAAATCCCTATGCTTACTAATCCACTTTCTATTCAGCATTTAACACATTTATACATTGAATTATTAGCCCTTACAAGGCTATAATTGGTGCAAAAATAGAAATGTTTTGGCTGTCATGTCTTGGTTGTTCTGCGCAAAGAATTTTAGTGCCAACTTTTGGTACATGCTTTGACTGCAATATCTGCCTAGCAAGTAACATTTTAAAATATTTTAGGTAGTAATGACCATAACATTTGATCCTTGAGCTTTGTTTGTCTTTCTTTTTCTCCATTGAACTTTGCTGAAAGATTGGTTTTGCTGTTCTTTCTTGCTTGCATTCAAGCATTGGACAGCAATTTTTCCATTTGATGGTAACAATCTTTATTGTTGTTTTCTTGCGAAGGTGCATACATGTGGGTTTCCTCCACTGGAAGAGAGGGGCAGGTCATTGAAATTAGTTGTGCAACATGATTTCTTTGGCAGTGGCACACTTACGAAAGAGGAGACTGTATCCATAACATGCCTTCATTTATTTTTGATAGATGAAATATATATTTTCCAGGAATTTTCTCCAGTAATTTTAGACATTGATGAATTGATAGTGGTTTTCCTATATCCTTTAATAGCTTAGACTTGCAGAGTTGGAAAAAAGAGCTGTTAATGATATGTTCGTCATATTCTCTGACATTTGGCTAGATAATGAAGAGGTTATTCAATCTTCCCTTTAAATTCTTTCCTGCTTTTGTCTGTGTATGCCTGTATATTTTTCATGATATTGCAGTTTGCTAAGTGGCTAAGCTAAATCATTACATCTCTTGTCCTTAGAGAAGGTCATGGGAAAGCTCGAGACTGTTCTCAATGGTTTTGAGGTTCAGGAGGTGGTTCCTTCCTTGTTTGTATTAATGGGCAATTTTTGTTCTCATCCTTGCAACCTATCCTTTCATTCATTCTCAACTCTTAGGTGAGGGATGTTTTGATGGGACGTGAATGCAGTTATTTTTCATTTCTTATTATTGTACTCTTCTTAAACAAGCCATCTTAGCTTGACAATGTATAAATTAAACATGCAGATCACAGTTTGGCAATCTGGGGAAAATGATTGCAGCCCATTCGCGGCTTAAGGAAAACAGCCGGTTTCTCTTCATTCCAGGCTCAGATGATGCAGGTTTTTAAAGGAGAAAAGTGGTGCATGCTTCTTTCAATACCATTTTTTTTTTCAATAAAGAAACATAAGGGTGATTGGGGTTTTGACTTTTTCAGGTCCATCAACAGTTCTACCTAGGTGCCATTTGCCAAAGTATCTAACTGAAGAGCTTCAGGAGCACATTCCAAATGCCATATTTTCCAGTAATCCTTGCAGGTAAACCTCTGCGATATTTAATGTTTAAAACAATAATAAAGATAAACTTGCTTTGCACTGGAGGCAATTCTTTTGGAGCCTGATTCTTCACATAGAGTTTGTTTTATAAGCACAGGAATAGGCTTCTTGTGGGCTCATTTTTCATGGCCTGAGCAGAGTGCTATGTGTTCCTTCAGCAATTGTCTTATGTCTCAACTGTTCTGGGATGCTAATGGTTGTTATTTTACCTTTTCTTATTTACCCTCAGAATCAAGTTCTATAGCCAAGAAATTGTATTTTTCCGTTATGATCTCCTATATAAGATGCGCCGTTCATGCTTGGTACCTCCCTCTACAGAAGAGACTGATGATCCCTTTGAGCATGTATAGTTCCCTCTCTCTCTCTCCCTCAAGTCTTTTATTGTCCAAATATTGTGCTCATGGGGTTTCTCTATTAAGGATACTCTTCAATGGCAATAATGGGTTTGACCTCCATTTGCAGCTTGTTGCCACCATAACTCACCAAAGTCATTTGTGCCCACTGCCTCTTGTTGTTCAACCAATTATCTGGAATTATGATCACAGTCTCTATTTATATCCATCTCCACACGCGGTAAGACTCACATCTTGTTTTTATCTTTCTACTGTCTTTTTACCCTTCCCTGATATTCTCTTGTTCATGCCAACATATTATTGAGTTTCCTCTTTTCACCATATATGAGGTGGTGTAATTATGTTTGTATTATCCATCATATTTGCTAGATGAGAGATGAATTATTTGGATTTTCTGTGTGTTGAAAATTTGATCCAATTAGTATGCTTATGAATGCCAAAGTCATTCTTTAAATTGAGTTCTAGAAGAATCGCGGGTTGTTAATATCTTGACTTAATAAAGTGAAAGGATTTATTTAGATCATAAATTTATAAGTATTTATTCTAGCCTTTTTAAATTGATAACTACCTTTGCAAATTGGGCAGTGGGAAAATAGCAATTTGATTTAACATGTATTTCAAAATTCGTCTACAGATAGTTTTAGGTGACAAAAGTGAGCAGAAGGCATTCAAATACACAGGAATCACTTGTTTCAACCCTGGATCCTTCTCCAATGACAGCACTTTTGTGGCATACAGACCGTGCAACCAGGAAGTTGAACTTTCAGCCTTGTGAGTATCACAGAGGTTGCAGATATTCTGGATGAATATGATTCAGAACATGAGGTTGATAACATCACTGTAACATTATCACATTGATCAGTCAAGTTCGGTGGGTAGAAACTATTTGATTTCTTTCAATCACTTGTATAAAGTGTAATAGGAACTTTTTTACTTGCTGGGAATATGTTGCTTTTTTATTTGCAGGGTACTACCATCTGTCGCTAGAAATCCTTCTCTATGTACACTAGTAATTGGTGTTTGTAATTTTCTCCTGTTCGGTAAACATCATTAAAGGATAAGCTTGGGCCTCCAGATTGCGGGGCCTAAACATTCTTTATTCTACAGAAAGTTCCCTATCGGTTTCTACATTTCTTGTTCTCTGACTATGTTATCTGCATATTTAGCTTTAACCTTTAAGATTGTGGCATCAAGGGGCCGCGCTTGCTTTTCTTGTAGCATTTTTCCCTGCATCTGTTCGACATTTCCTGTGTCACTGGCTAGCTAATTTTTTTCGCCATAACTTTATTTCTTTCCAACGACAGGTATTTTCTTTACCAGCTGCTTAAAGAATTCTAGGCTCTTATAGTTTCCCCTTTTATTTTGAGTTACTATCGGTTGGTTCGTCTTAACTTTTGTGGATCAGTTCTTCGCTCACCCATCTGATGAGGATGATCCTAATTTGTCTTGCCCTCTGAATCTCTGCCCGTTGAATTCATTATGCTCTACATCAAATTGTGATGCATTATTTTCCACTTGTGCGCTAGTTGTGGAGTTTACACGATCCTACCATTATTCTGTTTGCGATCTTACGGGCAATTCTATATGATCTTACCAAAAATCGATTTTTTTTATACCATCTGCATTGTTTTAGGATTGTAGGACTATGCACATCACATTGAGGAAAAGGTATTTTGTGTTCTCTTGCTGAAGAGTGAGGACAAATGCTGAGGAATAAAGACACAAGAGGTCAAGACAAAGGAACCCCTCTATGGCAAAATTAAAATTTGACTTCTGGAAGTGAATAGTAATCAATAATTTCCTCGCGCAATCGGCATGAAAAACAGTAGCTGTTATGGTGCAATAAACATTCGATTATTGAATTTCTGTTCTCAATTATTATCATGGCATTTGACTGATATGTATTAAAGTCAAACATTTTGTTTTTTTTTTTTTTTATTTAACATTAAGAAACTAAATTATATAATGAAATAGTGATTTTTATTTTCATAAATCTTACATCCATTTCATAAGATTAGAACTTAAGACCTTCAAAATAAAGATTTAAGTTCTTGATAACTAAGAAATAATTGAAGTCTGACATTTGGCACCGGGTAGATTCTCAGTTTCTTACATCGATGCACACATTATAGATGAATGTCTATCTTTGTGGCACGTTCTGTCGCACAACTTGCTCCACTTGGAGTAAACATCACCGTGTAAGTGGGTTGGTAAGTGATTGCTGCCGCACTCAAACAGCACCGAGGATTCTTGCTTGTTACATGTGCCTGCTATCTGTTAAATTTAAATGTGACAAAATGTCGCTATCATTTCAGGCTTCTCAGTTAAATGCGTCAACCAAGGGTTGAGCCAAAAGAAAATGTAGTGCCTTCATTCTTCTTGATACTTAAGAGACTTTTTTACTTATACCATATAGAAAGGTTTCCTTAAACTACACTTCCAATTCATTGTGGGCACTTTACATATCGTGGAAAGGTACTTTAATTGATGGAAGAAGGTGCTTGTATTGACGGACATAAACAATTAACAACAACAACAAAATCTTAGTTCCAAGTTCAATTAAAGTCAGTTGCATGATACTTGTTTCCGCATTTCGTTTTATATTAGAAACTGAGTTTAATGTAAGTTATTAAAAAAAAAAAAAAAAAAATTAGATTTAGGCTTTCCTCTCACCATTCACCTCAATTTAGTACTCCATTTTAATTGGAGCATTTCTAGTGGACATTTTCCAAATTAAAACAAACGACACTCTCTCAGTGTGTCTCCTCTTGGAGTTATATCTATCTTGCTGTGAATATCCTGATTGGTTCTTCATTAATTGGCCCCTCTTTTGGTGGGCACAAATATGTGTAACCTTTGAATTTTGATGGCAACTTCAAAATGTTAAAATCTCAAAAGATTGATGGAACACGTTCACTAGAATCTGTTTCCCATGGTTAGGGTATAATAGAGGTATATACTTGCATCTTGAGGCAAGTGTTTAGTTGCATCTGGGCTTTTGGTGGAGAATGTAAAGGTGATATATTCCATCAAGGTTAGTATAAAAATTCACCTAAAGGAATGTATCCATGCCAACAGTCGACAGCTACCCCACTTGTCTTCTACCTCCTTCTACCTAGTGCACACAAGAGAACTATTATTTTCTAAAAGAGACACAGCAGCAGAAGGTAGGTTTGCAACATTCATGTAATGGGGAATTTAAATGACTGGAAGAAGATGGAGTAAAGAAGAAATATTAGTCAGGTAATATTTGTTGTGACTGGTGTGGCAGGTTTGTTTTCTCATCGTTTGTTGAACTAAAATAACATAAGGTGCCGCGCCCTAGCTGCTCTGAAACAGGTTTTTAGAAGTCTCATATTTGTGAAAATTGATAATACTTTTTTCTTTTCTCCTTTCTTTTTTTTTTTTTTTTTATAAAAATTAGGTTTAAAGTAACTTGTTGGCTGTAGCTGTGCAAATATTTGGTTTTGTCACAAGGAAAATAGTAACCCCAGGTTATGGAAGACCTGTAGCAGGTGTGTGTGCTCCTTTTTTTTTTTTTTTTTTTTTTTTTGGATAAGTAGTAGGTGTGCTGTTGGTAGGTGAATCGCACTAGTCTAGTCTTTCCAACAATTTTAATGTTTATGATGACATTCTCTGTATGTATTATTATTCCACTTAGTAATTTAATTTTTGAAGTACAATAATTTTCTAACATTACATTAAAATTTTCATACCTTTATCCTCCCGTTTAATTGTGAAAGCTTAATTTCTGGACTGGCTTAGAATGATATCGAGAACTGCTTATATTCATCGTCGACAGAAAAAAAAGGTTATAGCAGTATCTTTCCACGAAGGATCACTTTGTTGACTATATGAGTTGCCGACGGAAAAACAAAATGGAAAGTATCTCATGAATGAAGCATTCCAAGTATATGATCATTCTCTGTATGACTTGCTTGTGGTCTTGGATGACAGCTATATACCCTTCTGATTGGACTCTGGATACAGACTGCTGCGAGACGTTCTGCAGTTTTAGAATGTTGGGTGGCAATAAAGCACAAAACAAATCGAAAATATGTAGTTGAGCATTGTTGTTGTGGGGTTGGTGACAATGGTTGAAACAGTCTAGAGAGAAAATTTGCACTTGGGGTTCTAAGATTTGCACTTGCAAAGGCCCCAGAATCTATTTCAGTTCTAAAATTTGTTCTTCTCTCTAATCAACCCTTCCGTCTCTGTTGAATCTTAGCTTCAACCAAATACTGAAGAAAATTTTCTGAAATTAAAGCGCAATTCTGCTCAGGATTGGACGTTAGAAAACAAACGTACGACATTCTCAGAAGCCTAGTCTCTCGGTGTCTTCCGGTTTTCAGAGGCATGAACATGAGCAACTCTTACCCCCGATCACACGGGAAAAAAAGGAAAAAAATAATTTAAAAAAAAAAAAAAAACATTTTATGAATTTGCTATCAAACTTTCCCGAATTGCGTCTTTCTGCTTTCAAACGTGGGGTATGCGGGAAGAAAACAAGCTGTTTAACTTCTATAAAAGAAAATTTTCATTCTTGTAATTGTGACGCGTACACGTTATGATAATACAACATAATAGTTTGAGTCAAAAGAAAATAAATTAAACGATGAATCTAAATCAAAACGATATATATATGAAAGAATATATTATGAATCTAATTGAATTAGCCTATTCTAAAATATAATATTAATTAATACATTAATTTGTAGTATTCTCGTTTATTTATGTGCTTGTAGACATTTGTAATTGATATGATATAGCAAGAAGACTAATTCCACCCGTAATATTTGAGAGTTTTTTTTTGCAATTATACTCTTTTTTTTTTTTAGTTAAATCCCCAACATATTAGTTTGGTTAGTTAAATTTAATATACATTGAATATTTTTTGTTAAGTGCAACCACATGAGAACTACTCACATGTTATATGACATATGCATCTTTTTCTCATCATGATATCATTAATTTTGTTGATGTGGTATAATTTTTAATTTTTAAAAAATTTCTAAAAATAATAAATAATATGTAATGTTAATAAATTTAATAAAAAATTATTTTTTTTTATTATAAACTGATTTGTTGAATGATACTTTTTAAATTTTTTTAAAATTTTTTAAAAAATTAAAATTTATATTATATCAATAAATTTAATAACGTGATAATAAGAGAAAAAAATATTTATCATGTAACATATAAGTAATTATTAAGTAATTATATTTAATAAAAAATATTTAATATAAATTAAATTTAATTAACATAATTAAAGTTTTTATTGAATTTTAAAAAATAAAATAAATATAATTACAAAAACCCTTAAACATGATAAGTGGGATTATTATTTTTTTTTAGCCGTATAATATTGCATCAAGATTAATTTTACATTATCTTAAAGTTGTGTTACATATTGTATATTATCTAATTATTCAGTAGTCAGTTTTGGCACACAAAAAATAAGTAACCAATATTCACTTTTTAATTGAAAAATGAGGAAAAAAAAAGAATCAACCGGTTGATCACGTACAACTAATTATTAAATAGAAAGGGCACAAATATTCTTGGTGGGTTACAAGTAGACGCTGTAGGTTAGAAGCTGGGGAAATAAAGACGTTGAAAGCAGAACGAAATTCAACCCACCAACTTTCCGTGAGAAGTGAGAAAAAATTGTGAAACTAAGGAGATTTGTATTGTTTTGTCATGATTACTTAACTATAAATTAATAGAGAAAGCCTTGATTATCTAAAATAATTAGTCTGTAAATTTTATTTTTAAATATTGTCTATATGACCCACTTCTAAATGAATAAATAATGATTAAGTAGATGGGTTATAAGCCATTGTTAGGGAAGACGTTGCATCAATCGCTGAGAGGGGTCTGTCCAAATCTTCCTACTTCCTAACGGAAAAACTGTTTCCTCCATAATCATCTTCCCTTCTACCTATACATTCTCTTTGCATTTCTGCCCTTCTCTCCACTTGCCTCGTTCCCTCTCTCCGGCCACCCTCTCTCTCTCTCTCTCTCTCTCTCTCTCTCCGTGCATGTGTTGTAATTGTATGTGTGCGTGCGTGCGCACATGAACGTTGTTTTGCTTGTGTCTTCTTAATTAGTCATTGACCGGGGAAAGGAAAAATTCCCACTACTGCTGGCAGGCCGGGCGGACCGTGAGCACGGTGGGATCATGAAGAGGAAGCTTAATTCCCATGAGTGAATCGGATATTTGAACTAGGATTCTCGATTATATATTTTCTTGTTGTTGCATTTGATTTAGATACCCTTTGCTAAATTCTGTTCTAGGTATCTGTGTTGGGTTTAGAAGATACATACACACACACACACATATACTCAATTATATATATATATATATATATATATATATATATATATATATTATGTGCACAAGAGGTCACTGGAGGCCTGCTGAAGATGAGAAACTTCGGGAGTTGGTGCAGCGCTACGGTCCACATAACTGGAATGCCATAGCCGAAAAGCTCCAAGGAAGATCAGGTTGAAATTCTCCTCTTTGAATTTTTAACCAGCATACATACATATACGCACACACACTCACACACATGCGTGATTTTCATTTCTTAAGCCAATTGGATTAGAATCCTGTTGAAATAAAAGTACAGGATATGTCAACTTATATGCCTGAAGGAAAAAGGGAATGTTTGGAACTGACTGCAAGCAATGAATTGACAACTAACTCAGAAAAAAAGGAGGGGGGGGTGTTGCGGAGTCTAAAGAAAAATCAGATAAACCTAGCCTTAATCCTACCTTTAGAAAGAAGCTGCTTTGGTTGTTTAGGCGATTCCACCAAGTCACAGGGAAGCCCGTTCAACATTACACCAAACTTCTCTTTCAAATTAACAACTAACAAAAGGGATTATTAATTTATTATTTATATATGAAATCAGGGAAGAGTTGTAGGTTGAGATGGTTTAATCAGCTGGACCCCAGAATCAACAGAAATCCTTTTACAGAGGAGGAAGAAGAGCGGCTTCTTGCTTCTCACAGGATTCATGGCAATAGATGGGCAATCATCGCAAGGCTATTTCCTGGCCGAACAGATAATGCAGTAAAGAACCACTGGCATGTCATCATGGCGAGAAAATGTAGGGAAAGAACCAAGCTTTATGCCAAAAGAGGTGCTGATCAATCTCAATCTGGATCGTCAACTCACGAGCTGCATGAGCAACAGCACTATCCCTCTTCAAAACATGCTGTGGAAATGAATAATTTTGATCACAGGAGAAATTTTGCTCTTCTAGTGAAGAAATGCTGTGAAAGATACGGTCGTCAGCATCCTTATTTCTTGCAGCAAAGTTATCCACTGTCCAGCAGACAGTTCTACAATGAAACTAGAAGCGATTATGAAGGTAAAAACCTAGTGAAGATGTACTTAATTATATATAATAAAAGATGATTATACGGTAGATCACATGTAAGTTCATACTTCCTTAACTGCTATAGCTAATCCAGTACTATGCATGTTTTCTTTCTATGTATACACACACGATGTGGTAGATAAAACCCAGCGGAAGGTCGAGTTCTATGACTTTCTCCAAGTAAATACAAACCCCAGTAGAAGAGAAGAGACAGACGGGGAAAATGCGAGAAGAAATGAGGAGGAGGTAGATCATGAAGGCACACTGGAACGACAATCCAACGCTGGTGTTCCGTATATTGATTTTTTGTCTAGCGGAAGCTCTTCAAACATAGACTAACATTGTATACGCATATAGTTCACAGTATCTTCCAAAGATGCCGATAACATTCATCTTCACCCGAATGACTTAGAAGTCACACGGTTACAACTCACATATAAATTGTTAAATAGGACTCTAATTGATTCTATCTGCATGCGGTTAGATATGCAACAACTGCATTGACGGGATGCATTCTTTTTCGTGTCTGTGTTAATGCGTGTGTTCCGTGTTGCACTTCTCCTCGGAACAGCTGTCGCTTTCTTAATTAATAAAATTGCATCTCTCTGTTTTCTATTTTTATAAAAAGACTACAACCGTGCACCAGTAATAAGTAACTTATGTAATACTTCAAAGGACATTTCAGCATTAAAAAAACTTTGAGTTTAGAAGACTTATGTCTTAATTATAAAAAAGGAGAATGAAATTTATAAAAATTAAAAGAACCATTTTTATTGTTTAATTTATTTTTAAATTAAGAAAAAAAGAAAGAAGAAGAAGAAGTTACATACTGAAATATTAAGGAGACAATGAAATTAAAGTGTTATCTAATATATATTTTTTTGATGCTTTAATGGACAAAAGGAGCTGAGGAATTAGTGGGGTTTCACGTATGTTCCCATACCAGTAGTGAGATAGAAATAAACAAATTGTGATGTGGAATTTCTAGGAGTTACATTAATATTGAATTAATACTACCATATTCCTTGGA
Organism: Rhizophora mangle; assembly: GCA_037832345.1. Lineage (NCBI taxonomy): Eukaryota > Viridiplantae > Streptophyta > Magnoliopsida > Malpighiales > Rhizophoraceae > Rhizophora > Rhizophora mangle. Next base: position 1,055,307 of record JBAPLJ010001034.1, read on the forward strand.
CCTTTGGATGTCAAAAGATGTACCAAATATGTCAAATAACTTTGTACATTTCTATGACCAATAAGATGCATTAAAGCTTTTATTGAATCCATGTAATGAAATTATATTAAAATATAATATAAATATATATATATATATTTTTTTTTTTTTGTGGATTTGCTTCACGCGTTAAAATCACTTATTGAGATTCTAATTCAACCTTATTGGAAGGACGATTCACGTATCATCCTACTTTTGTTGCAATTTCAATCGTTGAATGACAAAAAGTTCAAAAAGAGGCAAATACATTGCACCACGAGGGAAATTGATACGCAACTTCTGCGAAACCAAGGCACGGGAGGGCGCAGCTGCGTAGGCACGGAGCCACGATAAGCTGTCGGAACCAATCGCAACTCGCCACCTCATCAGCACGTCTTCTTTAAGCTTAGACACCCCCAAACTCTCTCGACTTTTCTAACGTGAAAGTGAAGATATTATTTTTATAATTATTTAAAAGTAAAAATTTAATTAATAATTTAATATATTAAAATATAAAATTAAAATATATATTAAATATATACTAATAAATTTAAAAGTTTTTAATATTAAAATTAAACAATAAAAAATTTATTTGATTGCAATAATATTTAGATAATAAGTTTTTTTTATTAAAAATGTTGAATAAAAATATTAACAAATCACCACTAATTTTAATTTATAACTATAATAATTAATATAATTACAAATTATTTTTTTAAAACAAATAATTATAAGTGTCATAAATAAATTACATAAATAACCTATACATTATTAATTAACCATTTATTGTGTTAATGATGCCTTTTCTCCAAATGACTTGATGGAGTTGAGTTTGTGTGTTCGTTTACCTTGTTCCAAAAAGAAATGAAAAAAAAAAAAAAAACAAAATCGAGAGAGAATTTGTCCCATATTGTTTGCAAAAATCTTTTCACTTCTCCATATAAGACATTTAATACCAGAACATAATCTACACGTTTCCCTTAAAATGTCACAGTGAGTTGAGCTAAATTTTGTGTATGTGAATGTATTTTGTTCATGTGATTCAAAGAATAAAGAAAAAAAAATATGTATTTATATATATTATAAATAATTTAGAATTTGTACCTATATTCAATTGACTATTGGTTTAATTAAATATATTTTTAAAACTATTGTTTGACTTATGTATATATAATTAATATTTATTTTGGGATTTAGTTTTATTGTGGCGACTTATTCATACAATTCCTTGTGTCTAGATGGCCAAATTGCACACAAATAAATAAATAAATATATATATGTGCGGCGAATTTTTTTGTTTTATTCGGGCCAGCCGCCTCTCATTTTATTTTTTATATGCCGAACTTTGTAGGGCTATTACATCTCTTCTTAATATTCTTCTTGTTCTTCTTCATCATCGTTTCCATGGAAAGCTTCCAAATGTTATTTCCATTTTCATCGAATTCTTCTGTGCCTACATCAAAAATGGCAAGTCCTCAAGTTTTCAGTACTTTTCAAGATGATAGGCCCAAAGGAATGTCGATGGTAAAATCAGAAAGTCAAGTAGCGCCAAGTGCAAAGCCTAGCCCTGAGACTGCAAGCTCTGCTAAATTCGGGTCTGAAATTGAGACCCAAACAGGCAAAAAGAAGGGAGAGAAGAAGATTAGAAAGCCCAGATTTGCTTTTCAGACGAGGAGTCAAGTTGATATATTGGATGATGGCTATCGCTGGAGGAAATATGGTCAGAAGGCTGTGAAGAACAACAAATTTCCAAGGTCTGTTGTCATTTACTTCCTATGCATACAATCCAGCTTACTGTATTTTACATTCAGATTACTTCTCCACGATATCCTGCCAGTTTTGACTCGAACATGCAACTTCCAGGACATAATAGAATAATAACCTTTTAATTAATTTTCTTCAATTCCATGTGTAAAACTAATATAAGAGAAGGTGGTTGTGGTAACGTACTATTTCAGGAGATGTTTCCTCAGTATGATCTATTGGCGTAGAGTTCCTTTTTGCCCACCCTTGAAATTCCTAGTCAACCAAGAACTCTTGCATCTGCCCCAAAATAACCCAACCCTGTGCAATATTAATCGTTCTCTTTCTTGATCATACTTCATGATCGTTCGACCAATTTATTATTCGTTTGAAGCTTGGAACTTGTTTTTCATTATTTGATGAATTACTCAATATATTTGACAGGCTTTTTCAGTAAGTTTTTCGGGGAGTTAGCTCAGTCCATTTGAAGAATGAGATGATCCATCATGTAGGTATATTAGGGTCGAGAATTTTAAAACCTAATGTTGAAATCTAATGTATTTTTTTTTTTAAAATAAAACTTAAAAATAATTAACTTCCCCCAAATATTCTACAAGAAAAAAAAAAATGATCTTAACATTTAATTTCAGTACCAATGGTACAGCTACACCTTATACAGTAGGTTACATCCTTTTGCCCAGCATAAGAGCACTCTCAGTCAACAGTGGGGGACACCTCCTGTCCCGCATCAGGCGGTGCCCTAATCCAGTTACGCGGCATTGGTTGCACTAAAGCCGTAGTCCAAATTAAGACTTGGAGACTTATGTCGGTACGAAGGTAGGGCATACTTAGCACTTTATATTAAAATAAATATTTAAATTTATTAAGACAATTAAATTTAAATTAAATTTTTATTATAATAAATTTTTAATTTAAATTAACTCTTAATATAAATTAATATCAACAATTTATACATAATATTTATAAGCTTGTGTTCTATTTTTTCTACTATGTATTTATGTGAAGCCACTTTATTTATGATACCAATGAGTTTCATGGGAATAGTCTTCAACTTTTTTTTTTTTTTTTTTTTTTTTTTTTTTGGTTTGAATCCCTGCGATAACAACTCTGAACTTCACATTATCTCGTGGATGGATGGTTTCATATAATGCATGAATTAATTTGACTGTCGTTGGTCATCTTCAGGAGCTACTATCGGTGTACACATCAAGGATGCAATGTGAAGAAGCAAGTTCAGCGGCTGACCAAGGACGAAGGCGTAGTAATCACTACTTACGAGGGCATGCACACTCATCCCATAGATAAACCCACCGATAATTTTGAACATATCTTGAGCCAGATGCAAATTTACAAGCCCTTTTGAAAGCGGCTTTCGAAATGAAACCAAAATTATGTTTGTATTTGTATTCTAATATTGTAATTTAGTACTTGTTTTATTACACTAATAAAGTTGTGTCATAGTCATGGCGGCTGAAAGGAATACTCATCAAGTATTCTGATTGTCTTTTTTATTTTTATTTTTTGTGAATGAAATCTCAAGGTGTAGTGCATTATGCCAAAATGCACAGATTATTCATCTTCTACTGGATAATATTGTATCCTATTTTGCGATTATGTTCTGTCTTTACTTTTATGTAAACCCTATTAAACCTTAAAGTTGAAATACGAGAAATTTATGATATAAAGGAGAAATATAAAGGAATAAATGAAAGAAAATGCAGTCTTTATTTTATTTTATTTTATTGGTGTGAGTGAAGTTACTTTTGTCCTTTCGTTTTGCTAGAAGAAGAGTGGAGCATAGAGATGTAATTTATTTTATTTTTTATAGTTTTTTTTCTTTTTTTTTCTTTTATATATAAGCAAATAAGTTTTCTTTTTTTTTTTTTTCTGTTTTTTATCTCATTTTTAAAAGGCAGGAAATTTTAGGATCTCAATCATCTTTCTTACCCCCTCTTCCCCTGCTGGTGAACTTGCGAGGTGGACGGTGGAGAGGAGAAGCCGGTGGCCGGTGGTTAGGGTTGGAGGGGCGTTTTGGCTCTAATCTACGTACAAACTTCCGTCTTAATGGCAGCGGCCTCCTCTGTCTCTCCAGTCTTGTTCCTGCACAGTCGGCGGTCAACAACCCGATCTCTGTCAGTCCAACTTTTACCCAAATCACGCTCTAGGCAAGGTTATTAACTTTGCACTTCTTGATTTTTCCAAAATAAAACAAAATTGTTAGTGTTGAGACTACTGATTGTGCTAATTTCTCAGTCTAAATGCTTTTATGCGGTTCTTTAAATTCGCAGAAACTTTAAATTTCCTCGAGTTCTCAAAATCTCCTGCGATTACTCTTGCTTTGAAGTGAGTTAAACTCTTGAGTCATTCGTTTATTCTAAGAATTATCTTTCCAGAGTAATTTTCTTGTGAACCAAACAGAATGTATCTGTATGCCCACGGCCTTGGAGTTAGCAATTATACTGAAGTTTTTACTTCTTTATTTATTTAAGGTTAGAGATGTTAGCTACAGACCTCCGGGGACACAGATTAGCCTTTTGAGTGGAGTTAGCTTTTCCCTTCCAGAGAAAAGGTGCCTTTTAGTTCCTAACTTGCTTGTTTGTGAAAATTTGTTGTCTTCCGTGAGCTAAATTGGTCTTTTCTGTTCATTACTGCAGTTTTGGTTTGGTATTTGGACGGAGTGGGAGCGGGAAAACTACTCTCTTGCATGTATGCTATGGTCTTTTATTTATATATTTATTTATTTACTTTGTGTTAACAGAGTGTTTGACATTGCTTTGCCTTCCAGTTTTGATGGTTGGCTGGTAATTTCTATATAATTTTATGCATGCAGCTTCTTGCAGGTCTCAGTAAACCAACGTCAGGCTCCATATGCATTCAGAGATATGATGATAAGGGAAATCCGAATCAGTCTTCTGTGCCGCTGTCTCCAGAAAGAGTTGGTATCGTCTTCCAGTTTCCTGAGAGGTATTCTGAGATCATAGGAGTTTTTTAAATAAAAAATATATATATATACATATTGTTGTATCCAAATGTTTTCTTTTTAATGTGTGTTCACCAACCAATAGCTTTGGATTAAATTTTTACCCATATGCTCTACCAAACAAATAATTTGTTGATATAAGATGGTTTGACTGTTATATGCGTCTACTAACCAAGCTTAACTTACAAAATAATGGTCTATTCTCTGTGTGGACTGCATGTCAGGCTTCTAACAATGTTTTCTACTGCTTGGCAGGTATTTTGTGGCAGATACCATCCTTGAGGAAGTTACGTTTGGTTGGCCAAGGCAAAAGGGCAACCTTCAGTTGAATGAGCTCCTGGCTTTGAATCTCCAGAGAGCTTTTAATTGGGTACTTGTGCTGTTTTCATTTTGAGCAAAGTCTTACCTTCTCCTCTTGTTTTAATAATCTTGTTCTTTTCTTCAAGTTTTGATGGTGTATTACTAACCATTGCCAATGCTGAATGCTATGATTTATTTTATTAACAACACTAGGTTGGATTGAATGGTATCCCTTTGGATAAAGATCCCCACTCCTTAAGCGGTGGCTATAAACGTCGGCTTGCTCTAGCAATCCAGTTAGTAAGAACATATAATGCTCCCAACTTAAATTCTCTTCTGTAGGTGCTTCAATGCATAATATAATACATGTCTCATGTTGGGGCATGATTTGGCTAATGAATTGTCTTTGATATTATGTCCAGGCGCAAGTCCCAGATCTTCTGATATTGGATGAGCCACTTGCTGGTCTTGGTATAAATCATACTATACTGATTCTTATTTCTTCAGTATCATTGATTCTCATATTTTCTTCATCTGTTGCCTATAAAAACAACAATTTTATTAAGAACTATTCAAGAATTAAGTAGTCATATTCCTAACAGTACCTTGCAGTTTTGCTTGATTATGCAAATGCCAGGTTTAGTCAAGAAACATCCACTTTTGGCTCATTTTTAAATCAGAGACAAATAGTTGTTTAATATTGCATAACTAGATGGTGATGAAGAAGTTATAAATTTTGCTTGGTATTACTGTTGATGTGACTCTCCGCTCCATTGGAGTTTTGACTTTAGATTTGAGAGGGACGGATAGCATCTCCTTGCCAGGCTAGTTGATTCTAATTTTACACTTGCTGGTTAGTAATTAACTCCCCTAATATCGAAGGGGAAAATGAAAAGAAAAAAGAATCACCATGGCAATTTTTAAATTTCACTACACAACTTGGTTGCTGGACAATCAAACTTTTTCTTTATGCTGTAAAAGCTGGGTATGCTAATGTTTGTGCTGCTGCTTTATATCTCCTTGGTTTCTTAATTTCTCATCTGTTTAACAAAATGCTGCATTTATTTGTCAATTCTTCTTTCAATTCCAGATTGGAAGGCACGCACAGAAGTTGTGAAGCTTTTAAAGCATCTGAAGAAAGAACTTACTGTATTTGTTGTCAGTCATGATCTCAAGTGAGTTTTTAACTCTGTCAAACATAAAACAATTGAAATTGATGGCTTTAAATTTTTTTATTCTAATTGTTAGCCATGATGCATTTTTGTCTGTTGTTCTTTCTACCTTGTGTTGCCAAACAGTGAAGTGGTGAAAATATTCCATGTTTTAGCCACATCAAATTATTAAGTGAATCAAATTGAACTGAATAATTTTCCATAAAAAGGATTTACAATATAATTTTCTGCAAATATGAAGATTCAAAAACATTTATATAATTTTCATAATGTGATTAAATTACCTTTTTGATAATTTCCCAAGACATATTCTTCAGTTGTTGCATGTGCTTAACATGTTTAATGCCTTTTACTTTAGTTTAATAAAGAGCTAAAAGATACCAACCGCCTTGCCCTAGTGGCAAAATCCGTGCTGTGGTCAACTCCAACGTGCCAATTAGTTGGGAGAATATGTGGTGTTACACGGGCCGTGATATTTTCCTTTGGGCCTCTGCCACGTTTTCCCTAAATTTTTTCTGACATAAAATCATTCTCCATCAAGGTTTGTTTTCAAAGATACCGTGATACGCAAGTTTTGTTTCTTCATATCCTCAACTAACATTGTCTCCCAATCTATTCATAGAAGCAATCAGGGGTATATCCAAGCCATCAAGGCCTGATTGACTTCCTATTTTGTTTAGAGCAGGTGAAAAGATTAGTTCAACCTCATTGGACTTGGGGTGTGTTCACACGGTACTTTTTCAATGATGTTTGATGCACTAGGGTAGCGAGATATCAAACTTAGTCCCCTAAGTTGAGTCTGTTTACTGACCCAAGATTCATTTCATTGATGATTTTGCAAATCAGTAGGTTGAACCTTTGCCTGTCTTGATACTGCCACATGAATTTTTCTTATTTATCTTCTAGGCGATATGTTATGACAATTTTTTTATTTTTTTGCTCTTCTATTTTCTTTTTCCAGAGAGTTTTCATCTCTAGCCGATTTTTCTTGGAGGATGGAAATGGGTGGATTGTTGAGGGAAGAGCAGCTTCCGGTATAGTCCGAAATCTACCATCCCAACTTGAGCAAACACGGGATGCTATAAATTTTTAACCCTGGAGGTTGTAGTTGCTTTACTTTACTTGCACTTCAAAAACTTTTAATTGTTGGGATAGAATTTCCCCAAGAAATTACGAAATAAATTCATTACTTCTGCACGTTACCAAGTTGGGGGAAGTTGGGGAAAGAGTGTGTGCACGTGGAAGCATATTTTAGCGTGCGTAAGCCCGGGGGAAATAATTTAATATGCCTTTTATTGGACACTGCTTGAATGAATATTTATATTTAACCCAAATATAGTCCCTTAACCTTGACGTCTACAGTTGTCCGAAGCGACGTATGCTCAAGGATACGTGGCCGAAATTAAGCCGACCACACACCCATCAGTTCTAGTTTGGTTTAACTTCGCGACAAAATGTCAACATCCTGTAATATACAATATATTGTATTTAATATAATTTTTCTTTTTTCACGAATTATTTGTATATATTATTTTTGTGTATAACTAAAATTCTCTATTAAATAATTAATTTCATACTCCCAAACACCTCAGCCGCACTCAATCCCATCCCAACTGCCACCTCTAGATTCGAGCCGATTCAATCCTACTTTATCCAACATTCCGTTACTTGAGACGGGCAGGCTTAGAGCTGAGCGGTCATGGGCACCGAGATCTCGACCGAGCCGTTGTTGCTATCCGGATCCAAGGACAGGGATGAGGCCGTTGAATCCGAGTGGGTCCCAGAATGGAAGGAGCAGATCACGATCAGAGGGCTGGCGGTGAGCGCGGTTTTGGGCGTGCTCTTTTCAATCATCACGCACAAGCTTAATCTGACGGTTGGGATCATCCCGTCGTTGAACGTCGCTGCCGGTTTGCTCGGCTTCTTCCTGGTGAAGTCATGGACCGGGTTCTTGTCCGGGCTCGGGTTTTCGGTCGCTCCGTTTACCAAACAGGAGAATACCGTCATCCAGACGTGCGTCGTCGCTTGCTACGGCCTCGCCTTCAGCGGTGCGCTAAAAGCCACCTTATCAATTTTGGGTTTCCTATGTGCAATTCTTGTATTTTTGTTTTCAACTTAAGGGAGGTGTTAATTTGAGATTAAATTTTGTATAGGAGGATTTGGGTCGTACTTGATAGCGATGGATGAGAAGACATACAAATTGATAGGAGCTGAGTATCCGGGTAACAGAGCACAGGATATAAAAAACCCGGGATTGGGATGGATGATTGGGTTTATATTTGTTGTTAGTTTTCTTGGGCTTTTCAGTCTTGCTCCGCTACGTAAGGTAACTTTATGTTACGTTCATTTCATTTCTCAATTAATTTTTTAGCTTTTTTTTTTTTTCAATTTTTTTTTTCTTTTTGGTGTTTTGAGGGTAGGGGAATTGAATTCGTTCCCATATGCCTCGATGGAAGACCTCACCATCACTCGGACAAAGGCCAATTAGGTTTTTTTGGCAATTTAATTGCAGTTAATTTTCAAGGCTTGTTTAGACTGTTGTGTAGTGCAAATGTGAATATGCAAAGGTTGTATCTATTGAGGAAGGTTTAGTTTGGCTGAGACCTTTGTTCTCTCTTCACGATGCACTCCTTTGAACTTGTTGCACTGGCTGTACAGCAAGTTCCCATATTGTGTTTTGTCTGAGTTTCCTGTTTTTGATGAATTGAGGCTGTATTTTTGGTTTATGTTTGAATGGCAGATTATGGTTGTGGATTATAAGCTTACATATCCTAGTGGCACTGCCACAGCAATGTTGATAAATAGCTTTCACACAAGCACAGGAGCTGAGCTTGCAGGGTAAGTTTCATTATAAGGTTTTTTTTTATAGTGTTATAAATGGAAATCTTATTGGTAAACTTGACTTTCTATGTGAAGTGTGAAACGTATTTTACTAGTCTGTGCAATGGATGAAACACTTGCTTCATTTTTATGGAACAAGGATTGTCACTGGGCATGAATGATGCTTTTACATTTAAATTAACCATGAATCTATCAAATCTCTTAGTTCCCACTTTAACACAGTGGTATTTTTGTATCATTATTGTTTGTTTTAGGAGATATGGTAGAATGATTTGACCTAAAAATACCAATATTAAAGGAAAGGGTTTTAATTTTATCTTATTTACAAACTTCTTACAGGAAGCAAGTGAGGTGCCTGGGAAAGTACTTAAGCATAAGTCTAGCTTGGAGTTGCTTTAAGTGGTTCTTCAGTGGCATTGGAGATTCATGTGGATTTGATAATTTTCCCACCCTTGGACTGGCACTTTTCAAAAATACGTAAGCTTTATGTAGATTTAGTTGTCTGTATAAACACTGGCTCCATTTGTTCTGTGCTTAATAGCTGCATCTGAATCTGCATTTGGGGCCCTAATTGACGTAATCATACTGTCAATAGCTCCTAAGTGACGCCTTTGGGAAAACAAAAGTTTCCACCCTATAAATATCAGGGGTAATCAAATCCTATGTGATAACAAGAAGGCATCTGTCTCTCTAGACAGCTGCTCTGTCCAATCCTTTTTATTGTGTTACATTAATGAATATAATCTGTGAGGAATTATATTGAGCACTGCATTCATCCTTCAGAATTTTATTTTGATTGTGTTGGACTGCTGGGATATTTCATTCAGAAGGCAAGGTAGGATATTGTGTACCATTGCTGGTGTTGGAACTGTTTGCTCACTTGGCTTCCTGGATACAGATTTTATTTTGACTTCAGTCCAACATACGTGGGATGTGGTCTTATCTGTCCTCACTTAGTCAACTCCTCATGTCTTCTTGGGGCTATCATCTCATGGGGTTTTCTCTGGCCATGGATCTCTAAGCATTCTGGGGACTGGTATCCTGCTGACCTTGGTAGCAATGATTTCAAAGGTCTCTATGGATACAAGGTGTGGTGCAAATTTTCTGATATGAGATACAGTTTCTCACTTAATGTAGTTGTGCAATAAGCCTGACCTTTAATAATCCGCCCACAAAAATTTACAGTGAAGTGATGTCCTTAGTTACAAGGTAAGCCATTTGTGGAAAATTGAACCCTGCCTATCCAGCTTGAAACAACTGTATAATGGAACATTAGCATTTCAAACCCAGGTCTACCTCTTAATGGCTTTCCTCTCCGTACTTTGGACATTTGTGCCTCTCTCTCTGATTTTGACCTTTTGCGATTTGTCCCTTTCTGAAATTGTCGTTTTGCATACATTTGATCTCAGCTCTAAATGTTGTACGCATGCTGGTGTTTTGTGAAATGATCTGTGTGGTTATCATAACCAATTTATTTTCTGGGCCATGTTATTTTCAGGTATTCATATCTATTGCCCTTATCCTTGGGGATGGTCTTTACAATTTGATTAAGATAATTGCTGTAACGGTTAAAGAAATGCGCAATAAAAGTACCAAGGAGGACAACCTTCCCATTGTCAAAGATGTACTAGGTGAGCATTCATACATGACCAGAAGAATTTTTCTGCTGTGCTAGTTAATCTGAGAATATTTATCTTTTGATAACTTTCAATTTGACATTTGTCTACTGTCTCAATCATTATTTTAGCGCCAATTGTATTTTAAGTATTAGGATAACAGGCAATGGACTTCATTTGGATAGCTAAATCTAGCTTTGATAAAGATAATGGGAAATGTTGAAAAATTCAAATGTCTTCTATTTGCACCAAGTATCATTGAAAATGTTATTCATATATTGCATGTGGCTCTGATGTTTGGGATTAATTTTTGTATCCCAAGCACCACTTAAGCTATATCAATTTGAAGAGAACTTCCTAATTTAATTTTGTTGAAGAAAATCGTCAATCTCACCCTTAATTTAGCTCGTTTCAAACATTGAGGCAGGACATCACTGATACATATACTTTTGAATGTATAATGTCTTGCATTTTTCCTCAAAAGATTTTTTTTTGCCAAAAGCAACAGAGTATTTTGCTGAGATTGATCAGTATTGTTGTAAGACTTTAAACTTGCTCATGACTTTTCCTTTTCTTTTCTTTTTTTTTTGTTCTCATATTTACCATGTTACCTCTTTCACAGTGGATCTTTTCATTTGACGTAGGGATATGTGCATGTCTTTATGCATTTGTTTGGTTCTGAAAAGCAAATGGTTTCAATTTTCAATGTAAAATTGTGCAAGCAGTTCACACATTTCACAGGACAGTTACCAATACTGGATTTTCACATTGCAAGATTTTAAGCATTGTTAGCATCTGCCTTCATCAACAATGCATATATGCATGTTAGTTTGGTCCATTAGTTGTGGATTGCTTGATGCATACATAATTATACCCATCGAATTTAAAAGAAGTCCAAAACCAATTTTACTCATTTTTGCCTTCACAGATAGTGAGACTTCGATGATGCTTCTGGAGCAGAGGAAAAGGGATGAAGTGTTTCTGAAAGACAGGATACCCTCCTGGTTAGCAGCTTCTGGATATGTGGGACTGGCTGCTATATCAACAGCAATAATCCCAATCCTCTTTCCTCCACTCAAGTGGTATTTGGTTCTCTGTTCGTATGTTATTGCCCCTGCCCTGGCCTTCTGCAACTCCTATGGAACTGGGCTTACAGACTGGAACTTGACATCAACCTATGGGAAGATTGGCCTATTCATCATTGCTTCTTTGGTTGGAACAGATGGTGGAGTTGTAGCTGGATTAGCAGCTTGTGGGGTGATGATGTCTATTGTCTCCACTGCAGCGGATCTCATGCAGGATTTCAAGACTGGTTACCTCACTTTGTCATCTGCCAAGTCCATGTTTGTGAGCCAGTTGGTAGGAACGGCAATGGGTTGTGTTATTGCCCCACTAACATTCTGGTTATTCTGGACGGCATTTGATGTTGGAGCACCAGATGGTCCATATAAAGCTCCTTATGCTGTAATATACAGGGAAATGGCCATATTAGGTGTTGAGGGCTTTTCTGAGCTGCCTAAACATTGCTTGGCCATGTGCTGCGGCTTCTTTGTGGCTGCGCTGGTTTTAAATCTCCTGAGGGATGTTACTCCTAAGAAGATCTCCCGGTTCATTCCTATTCCAATGGCTATGGCAGTCCCATTTTACATTGGCGCATACTTTGCAGTGGACATGTTTGTCGGGACAATTATACTGTTTATATGGGAGCGAATAAATCGGAAGGACTCGGAGGATTTTTCAGGTGCAGTTGCTTCGGGTTTGATATGCGGTGATGGAATTTGGACAGTACCATCAGCAATTCTCTCTATTCTGAGGATTGACCCACCCATCTGCATGTACTTCAGACCTTCTTTGAGTAGCTGAGAAGGGAAACGAACGGCAAGTGTTATTGAAGCTGTTACTGTTTATTCAATTTATTTACGTGTGTATATTTCGTTGTTGTTCTGGTGGGAAGCATGATGAATTGTATAAAGGAATAAATTCTGAATTTGTGGCGCCGGAATTAAAGGCCATTGCATTATCTTATGAAACCCTTTGTGTAGATGTATTTTTTCTGGTGAAATATTCAACAAAAGCAGATTGCTATATAATAGATATAACTAGATTAAAGAAAAAAATGATGGTTAAGAGTCTTACTAGACAGGAAAACAGACGGAAGAAAGTCACAATAAGGAATATTATGTGATCTAGATTCTTAAAAATCGTCATTTTTTTAAATAAATTTTAAATTTTTTTAAAAAATAATTAATATATAAGAAATATAAAATAAAATGTAACAAATATAAAATTTATTTTTTAATAAATTTATTATATATATATTGTTATATTTATTATATATTTTATTATTTTTATTATGTGTAAAAAATATTTTAATAAATATTTTAAAAAATTTTTAAAAATATAAATATATTTAATTATTTTTTATTTATTTATTTTATTTTAATTTGTTAATAAATTAAAAATAATAAAAAATAATGCTTTATATAATAATAGATGTAAAATAAAAATTTATTTCACTACAAAAGAATTATTTGTTTAAATTTTTTTTATTAATTAAAAAATTAATTAAGTTGTATATTATATAATAAAAATATTTTTTTATTTTTATAATTATAATTTAAAATTTTTAAAAATAAAAATTTTAATTTAAATTTTTAAATATCTTTAAGGGACTCGGCTAGAAATTCTATGGCTTCATTGGAGCTCAACAAATTGGTGGGCGTATCTCATAATTTCCTAATCGATCGAGTGAAATGATTTGAAGATCCTGGCATTTGAATGTCTAGCCTATTAGGCTGATGACTTGTTAAGTTGATTGAACCTTAGGTTATTCATAGTGCTCTCTTTGCCTGCCAAGTTTTAAAAATGGGGCTGCGTATTAGCTTTTGAGAAAGTTAGGGGTTAGGAGCGAAACGATTAGGATAATTTAATAATAAGGTCCAAAAGCTGATCCCCTTGTGGGAATTAAAGTCTTGGGAAAACCCTTAGAAAAGCGACAATCTTTTCTCCATCCCTGCTTTCGAGTCCTTGAAAAATGGGCACACTATTCCAACGCCTATCTTTGAAGGGTGGGAGGGGGTGGGGGCCCCCTGTCTCCATGATGGAAAGCACTGATAGCTAGCAATACAATGACCAAAACACACGTAGCCATCTCCACCATGTTTACGATAGATATTTTATCTTTGCAAGAGTGGCGGATTGGTCTACTTCGAATAAACAACTTCCTTCTTGTTATCTAATAGCATGTCTCTCTTTAACTAAGAGGGGTAACCTGCTTGCCTTGACTGCCGAGGAGATCATTCGGCGATAATTGTACGTTAAGTCTCCCTCTGCCCCTGCGCAGACGGCAATCATTGATTGAAGTGATTAAACTTTTTTTCCTGTAATGTTTTCTCGTGTCCATTAATTATTTCTGAAATTAATCATAAGAAATCATTCCTAAAGAAGATGTCGTTGTGCAGTCCAATTCGAGCCGTAAGAATGACTAATCTTAAATTAAACCTACTGCTAATGTTAGAGTTGATCTATTGTATTGGACACGCATATTATAAAATTTGGAAAAAGATAAAATAAATAAATAAATAAATAAATTATTGTGGTATGTAATAATAGAATAATTTTTTCATTAAATAAATTCTAAATTTTATAATCTGATTAACAGAAACTAATGTATTTCAGTATCTTATGGCTTAGTCAAAATAATAATAATAAGATTTAAAATTTTTTTAGCGATAAAACTTACAATGGCAAATGAAACACAGCTACTCTCCTCTTCTGGGTCTCTAACCTATGCAACCCCGTTGTCATCCTGTGTGTGGTGTAAAAATTAAAATCGTTTTTTTATTAATGTTTCCCGCAATCTTCTTTTTTTTTTTTTTTTTTTGGGGTTAATGTACATATGAAAGATGGTCGTGGGTCAGAAGTCAACTCGCTATCCGTTCACAAGCCACCAGGTGTCAGCACTTAAGCCATCCACATGGGCAGTTGAGTTCCTTACAAGAGATGATGGCATCATACACAGCATGCAAAAAGTAAAAGGATGAGAAATAATCGATTAAAGCAGGACTAGCCGATCAGCGAGTTTCGCAGTAAATCGAGTGCTTTTACGCACGTAACTCTGGTTTGAATCCTTATACCTACCGCACCATTTTGATAAAAACTGAATGTTCACGTCAACCGATAAAAACTTGTAAGACGATATTTAAGTTTTTATATTTATTAATATTATGATAATTTGTGATTAATCGTATTAATATTTGAGTGATATATTTGTTTTATAAAAAATAATTAAATGAAAAATTTTAAGTATTTAAATTTTAATTTATGAATATAATAGACAGAATTTTATAATTTATTTATTTAGTTAAAAATAAATAAAGAAGGAAACTTAGCTCTTTTCAATGTCTTTTGTCTGAAGTAGGGAAGTTTGGCAGTTCCAGTTGTCATCATATCAGAAATTAAAGTCAAAAACAAACCCACTACCACAACAGTGAAAAAAAGGTCATAAAGTGCAGACATACACCAATGGTAAATTGTTAAGCTTAAGCTTTTCACTGTGAGGAGAGAGCATCAGAAGATGCCTCATAGAATTTAAGTCCTAGAGGCAACTAAGATAGTTTAGTTGAACACATATCTCAGTTTGTTCAAATTATTATAGAATATGTTTCTTAAAAGGGAAAAAAAATTCTTATTGAATATGAATTTAATTTCAATGTACCAAAGAAAAATTATGTTATAGTTGAATTGTACAATTTTTGAGATTTAGAAGGGTACTTGGGAATTTCAATACTATAAATATAAAATTGTTTTTTTTGTGGTTGCAATCAATCATTCTTTCTTGCCAAAAACAGTGAAAATAAATGAATGATGACCTTTGTCTTTAGAAAAGAAGAAATTTTAGGCTTGTTTGTCCCTAACAAATCTTTTGCTCTTCATGGATCCCAAGAGATCAAATTCAACAAACCCAAATGAAGTACCCAACTTCTTGACCCACAAGAACCCAGACAAGCAACCATCAGATAACAACAATAACAACATGGGAGAGAACAAACCGGTTGAAATCAAAGACTTCCAGATTGTGATTGCAGACAAAGAAGACCCAAAGAAGCAGTTGGCACCCAAAAGAAGTTCAAACAAGGACAGACACACGAAAGTTGAAGGTAGGGGAAGGAGGATAAGGATGCCAGCACTTTGTGCTGCAAGAATCTTCCAATTGACCAGAGAATTGGGTCATAAATCTGATGGAGAAACCATCCAATGGCTTTTACAACAAGCTGAGCCATCTATTATTGCAGCAACTGGGACTGGAACAATACCTGCATCAGCCTTGACAGGAGCAGCTGCTGGTTCAGTGTCACAACAAGGGACTTCTCTATCTGCTGGGTTACACTCAAAGATTGATGATTTAGGTGGGTCTAGCACTAGTAGAACAAGTTGGGCAATGGCAGGTGGCAATATAGGGAGACCCCATCATGTGGCTGCCACTGGATTATGGCCCCAAGTTGGTGGATTTGGGTTTCACTCATCATCTAGTACGGCTCCGTCAACGACAACTTTGGGAAGCGAATCTTCGGGTTATGTGCCAAAATTTGGGTTTCCTGGGTTTGACTTGCCAGGAAACAGCATGAATCCTATTAGTTTTACATCAATTTTGGGTGGGGGTAACCAGCAGTTACCTGGTTTGGAGCTTGGGTTGTCACAGGATGGGAATATTGGGGCTTTGAATTCACAAGCTTTGAGCCAGATTTATCAGCAGATGGGGCAAGGTAGGGTGCATCAGCATCAGCAGCAGCAGCAACAAGATCCCGTTAAAGATCATTCTCAAGGATCAGGATAGTAGTGGCAGATCAAGGATTAGGCAGAGTTGATGTTAAGAGTTAGGATAAGCTGAGTGATTTTTGTAATGATTTTGTGTTGTACAATTGGTTAAGCAAAATGTGAGGAAAAAAAAAAAAAAAAGGAAACCTGGGAGAACTCAATAGGACAAGAATTGGTTTGCCACTTGCTTCTTCTTCTTCGCTGAATCAATCAAGTCTTCATATATATAGGAACTTCTGTGTGTCTCCTACATCCTTTATACTATTGAACTTTTGCTTCTTTGGATTAAATGAATGGTGTGTAAATTGTGTGGTAATGGCCTTTCTGTCGTGGAATGTGCAGGTGGATTTGTACAAAGCCAAATTGCTTGGGTTTGAGCTTAAATTCTTGTTTGATTCAGAGGTGTGTTGATTGCAGTGTAAAGCACCTGTAGTTATTACTATTATTATCCTTCTCTAGGTATAGATGAATTGGTGCAGTTTGTGAGGTTAAACATAGAGTTTGATGGTCATATCTCTCTGGTTTCCATTTTTAATCTAGAGGCATCTTAATCCGCGGACAGGTTTCCATAAGATGGGGAGTTCGACGTTGACATTTTGGGCATCTGTTAGATTGATATTGCGATTCCTTCCTCTGTAATTTTGTTCTTAGTTTCCATTGTGTCTCCTCAGTTCTTTGCTTTTGACAAGATCCACCTTTAAAATTTCTGTGCACAAGATTACCAATATCTGTTTGAATCATTTGACCATTCCATCTTGAGTTCAGCTGGACTTGAAGGTTACTGCTGTTCATGTAGTTTTATTTGTGTCTAGGAGCTGTCATTCCTCGGTCGAATGGGGTAACTGTCCATTGTTCTTACAGCAATGCCAGAGAGACAGTTTTCTGTCCGCCGCATACTATTATTGGAGCTAAAATTGATTATTGTTCCTATACAGTTAGGACTGTCATGACACTTAAATTCAATTTCTGCTCCTCTCTGATAACAATTCGAGCAGCTTCCATCTCGGCGGTTTCAAACCTTTAATTTACTCATCAACTTCACCGGGCTCCCAGGGAATTTGCTTGCAAGACCACTAGCCTGGCAATCCCTCTCCTTCAACACAAGGCTAATCCTTTTAAAGAGTCAAGGAAGCCTTGTTGGGGGGGGGGGGGGGATGTTAGTGTAGAAATTGAATACCTATGCTGCCCAAAGATTAAACAAATGATCTCTTTTTCTACCTCTCTATCCATTGGCATCGGAGCTCCGATCCTGCTTGAGAATTTCATTAAAACAGAGTGGACATTTGTGTCCATACCTTGATTGTTGCCACGGACCCGGTTAGGGGCTTGTGCTCTTGCAGGTATACACGTTTCAGGTACTTGGAAGTCCTGCACTCAACCTTTGATATATGTTCCGTGTTAGGGGGAAAGGTTTTATATACAAATAAATCCTACAAACGTGTCTGTTGTAACAATTTTTGACCCAAAGTAGTCGATCTAGTGAGTGTGATTTGGATTGCTGCATTCGGTACTTACATCCTATAAAGAAATCATTTCACCTAAAATATAATGATTTTGTGATATAATATCGAAATTTTTATAATTAAATAATTATAAATTTAAATTCCGCAACCTTTAAATTTAATTATAAATTTTATGTGTATAAATACATATGTGTGTATTTAAAAAATGTCGCCTTGACATGGATGGCAAAAGGGAGGTAGTATTTTTGTGGAGTATATTGGAAGGTAAACGGTCCTGAAATTAGTTGGTTGTTCTGGATGCTTTTCTCGAGAAAGATTGAAGCACGTATAAATATAACCTCCATCTTGAATACATTCGGTTTCAGTTATCCACTTGTATGAGATCCAAGGATTTGTTACAACTGCCCACCATACTTTCTTTGGGATCAGCCAAACAACCAGGTTTCAGCGACTCTAATGTCCTGTTTCTTGCACTCGAATCATGTATTGTTTAAGGAAAGCCTTCTCTGCCGGCGCATTGCTATATTTTTATTTCTTGCTTTCCCTCTCTTGTCTGTACCTGACGGCCCCGTTTTATTCGTGTTTGCGTGTGCTTTACTCAAATTGGTAATTTGGTTCTATTGTAATAAATTATACTAATAATATTTTTATAAAGTACAAAATATTTATATTTTTATTATATATCCAAAATCCAACTTGTAAACTTAAATGCCTGTCCTGAAAAGCTTCGTTCAATGTCAGATCCTGCTTTTCTAGCGCATTGGGTTAAAAAAAAAAAAAAAATTCTATATTTTTTAAAATCAATACACGAGTAATTTTAAATATATATATATATATATATGTTAGTAATTTTATTAAATATATAATATTTGACTTGGCGCAAGAACTTCTTAAAATCGGCAAAGTCACCGATAAATACCCGGCCGTTTAAGAACGGGTAAACTTTTAATGCAATATATTGATATTTCCCGTTCCTAAATACTAAGCAAAATGAAATACACAAATGTTCCCAACGACGTCGTTAAGACTTCTCTGAATGCTGCGAGACTGTGAAGAAGTACTTCTCTTCTTTCTTTCAGCGCCGCGGAAACTGAAAGCGGAAGCAAATCGAATCACAGAATCGATTCACCGAAAATGGACAACAGAAACGTCGTCGTCTGCGACAATGGCACTGGGGTATTCATTTCGTTCCCGTTAATCGATCGGATTTGATTTGATTGTATTGTGTATATATATATATATATATTTTTTTTTTTTTTTATAATCGCTCATCGGTCATCACATGATCCGATTCTAATCAATGGTACCTACAGGCGTATCTCTGATTGTCGGTAATATAGCTGTTGTTGTTATTGATGATGATGATCATCATGATTTTGATAAAGATTATATCTTTGAAACTGTATTCGGCTATGGGTTTTTGTCTTTATTTTTTGGGCTGATGGGTTTGTTGGTTGAATGTCTAATCTCTTTTCTTTTTTAATAAATTGGGCGGATAATTCTGTTTGTCTTTCCTTTCTTTAATTTGTTTTTTTTGGTTGGTTTGCTAAATTTTGTAAAACCCCATTTGGTGGTGGTGGTGGTGGTGGTGCAGTATGTGAAGTGTGGATTTGCTGGAGAGAATTTTCCAACTTCAGTATTTCCGTGCGTGGTGGGAAGGCCTATGCTTCGCTACGAAGAATCGCTCGTGGAGCAACAGCTCAAGGTGGTGCCTCTTTTACCGTTCCTTTCCAAGATGAGATTGTTTGCACCTAGTCAGTTGAATCAAAAACCTGCTGTGTGAATATTTATTATACATTATCTTTTGTTTCTTATTTGCATCATGTTCTTCTCCAGCCCATAGTCATCTATTGTAACAAATATAGCTTTTATGTTTATATTGGGTTTTTTTCTTTTTTCCCTGAAATAGGATATTGTTGTTGGAGAGGCTTGTGCAGACTTGAGGCATCAACTAGATATATCTTATCCTGTCAACAATGGGATCATACAGAACTGGGATGATATGGGTCACGTCTGGGACCATGCCTTTTTCAATGAACTTAAAGTGAGTTTTCACTGCTTTGGTTTTCCCTGCAGACCTGTGTTTTTGAGCACTGTAGTTATTATTTTAGTATTTCATTGAATCACAAGTTGCTTTTTCCCACATTCCATTCAACAGATTGACCCCACAGATTGTAAGATTTTACTCACCGACCCTCCCCTTAATCCTTCAAGAAATCGTGAAAAAATGGTTAGTGATTCACCTTTTTATTTTTTATTTTTTTGATAATCTTCTCACATATTGTTTTCCACATTCAGTTATTATTTTGCTGTTGACTCAACAACCACAGGTTGAAACTATGTTTGAGAAATACAACTTTTCCGGTGTTTTCATCCAAATTCAAGCTGTTTTAACACTCTATGCCCAAGGTGCTTGTGAAGACAATTGAAGGTTTAATTTTTCTTGATTGGCATAATTCATCTGTAGCATGAAAGCATCCTTCTGAAGAATGCATAAATTATTGTTGCAAATACTCCTTTTCTATTGAAATTTCCTGTTGTTGTCATTTTTATTACAGTTCAATTGGTACTTCTTCTTCTACTTATTCTCCTTATTCTTCTTATCTTTTTTGTGATTCTTGTTGCAACTATTGTTTACAGTTAGTTTCATTCCTACAGGTTTACTTACTGGATTAGTCATTGACTCGGGTGATGGTGTCACTCATGTGGTAAGCTCCCATCTAAATTGTTGATATTTTAGTTCCTATGCTTTCTGTTTGAATTTTTATCTCTTTTGTCCTTTTTGTTCCTTTGGCCTGTTAAGCATCAATTAGTTCCTTTGATGATGCATTAAAACTGAGCAATTCTCACTTATATATTACTCTGCTTAGTTTCTAGAGCGATGCCATCTTGTGTTGAACATAATTCCAATTTATGGATAGTTAGCATCAGTTTTTTCAGTTGTGGTGTCTCCACAGTGCACTCTATATTATGAATCTGTCTTTTTCTTGTAAAGTTTATGGATGGAGTTCCAAGTCACAATGTTAGAGTCATCTGTTCAGTTCTGTTTCAGTTCATGATAGTGAATTTGGGATAAACGTCATATTTGCATCCCTGAAGTGTCTAGGTACATTACTTGAGCATGATCACTGAAGCTTGTATTCACAGGTTCCTGTGGTTGATGGCTACTCATTCCACATCTTACTAAACGAATGAATGTTGCCGGTCGACACATAACATCCTATCTTGTTGATTTACTTTCAAGGAGGGGGTGAGGGCCAATTTATTGTCAGACAGATATCCATAATCAATATGATAAGGTGACACTTTGTGTTCTATGGATGCTTCATGTTTTAACTATTATTTAAATCTCTCTTGTAGTTATGCAATGAATAAAAATGCTGATTTTGAGACAGTTAGGGAAATCAAAGAGAAGCTCTGCTATGTAAGGTGGAAAAACAACTTTATACTTTGGAACAATATGTTGATATTCCTTATACTGTGAGTTAACTCATTCAATCTCTTCTTCAGTTATGATTACAAGAGGGAGTATGAGTTGGGACTTGAGACCACCATCCTTGTTAAAAATTATACTGTAAGCTGTTTCTCTTGCTACTTTTTGCAACTTGCTTATGTTCATTTTTTGGATGATGGTCTATTCTTAGATGTTTTTCTATCCGGAAACAGAGTAGGCTCTACTTTGGTCCTTGTGGATCAATTTTCTTTTTTAACATATCCTCTCAATCAGCTACATCTGCATTTATATTCTAGAGTAGCTAAACTTGTTACCCTGGTTACTGACCCTGACCAATCTAGCTGTGTTGGTTGGTGTATCACACTGAATCACTGAATTGTGTTTTTTCGTCCTGATGTTCAGTTTCTCTGCTTCCTAAAACGCCGTAGCTTTGGTAAACAGCTAAATATATCTTAATTGTAATTTGTATGAACTTTCTCACTAGTCTCTTGTTAATCAGCTGCCAGATGGGAGAATTATTAAAGTTGGCACAGAAAGGTTCCAGGCCCCTGAGGCACTTTTTACACCAGTAAGCCTATGGTGAACTTCATCCCTTTCAATTTTATGTAAAATCTTATGGGCATATGCTAACATTGTCTAGGTGGTATAATTTATGTAGTTCCTATGTTTCATTATTGGTTGGTGGGTTGTAACGGTGCCATCATGCTTACTATTAGTCCAGCACCATTGTGTTGACTGTTAGTCCTGCACATTATTGCAGTGTTTTGTTGGGAACAGACAAGACTATGATTAGATTCCTTGAGAAAAAAATAAATATAAGATTGTTAGTAAATATGGAGATGAATATCCAAAGATAATTATGCTACACAGAAAACTGCTGGAGGAGGAACATTTGATGCATATATGCTGTCATCAAACTCCAATTAAAGAGAACACAGGTGATGGGAATATTTTGACTTTGATTTTTTCCAAAAGTTGGAGAATTTGTGCCAATAGGATGTTTTTCTTTGCATGAGAACCAATGCAGGGAAGATTTTGATTGTTAACAATGTAAAACATGTTAAACAGGGTTGGCTAATACACATTTCCTCTGCAAAAAGTGATCCTGAATATTTCACTATCTCTTGCTAGATTGGATTGTCATGAGAAAATGTTGGGAGTAGACTATTCAATGTCTTTTCTGGGAAATTGTTAGACCATTTTTATATCCTCTGTGGTAGACCCAAGCTAAAAACAAAATGTGTGAATTTAATGCTGAAGTGAGTGACTGACATAATATAAGATCCAAGACTGATATATCAAGCATTAGCCTGGTCTATGTTTGCGTATACCTAACGGTTTCTGCTTAGGTTGTGTTTGGGTAAATGTCATGGACTTTGAGTGTATACAAAGGGTGAGTGAAAGATATCCTCCTATAATGTGTCTTGATTGCACTGTTAGAAGAGAGAGGAGAGAGAGACAAGGACCCTAAGGAAACAATATCTTTTTCCATTCTTGGTGATAGATTTGTTGCATATTGAATATTTTGCACCTCATGGGGTATCTAATATCTTTGATGATGACATGTCTAAGGTTGATTACCATGTCACAATAATGGTAGCACTGGTTTTTAGTGTTTAACCTATTATGTTGGCCTTATGAGGTCAGGTGCTTAGAGTCATTTAAGGATTTGTTTAAGGTTATATAATTTATAGGTGCTTGTTGCAGGAATTAATTGACGTTGAAGGGGATGGAATGGCTGATATGGTTTTCCGCTGCATTCAGGAAATGGATATTGACAATCGGATGATGGTACTTGGACTATATGTGCTGTCATACTTGATATGCAACGTATTGCAGTTAAACTATTGGCTACTTTGCAAATATATTTGTTGAGGATGTGAAATTATAGCCTAGTTGATTATAGTTTGTTGAGTTTTGTCTAAAAGTTTGTCTATCATTTAATCATTTTCCTATAAGCTGAGCTTCTTGCTCAAGTTTCGTACTTTTCTTCAAAAAGTTGAGCAATGTTCTGATGGATTCATGTCTCATGGCATACTTTGATGGGCCTTTTTGGGTATTGTTTTAGGCTTGCTTATTTCACTCCACATACTAATACATGCCATCTCCTGTACATGCTTTGGCATTTGTTAACCGTATACTTCTTTTGCTTGGTGAAGTAAATCCATGTGATTAAATCTTATAGCATTTCATGATCATCATAATAGATGGATTTGACTGATGCTAGAATACAGATCTACAAGTGAGCAAACCAGTCTCCTGCTGGAAGGCCATATATGTATAACCATGGGAACTGTTTTCCATTTTTTTTCCTCTGTTGGTTTTGCATTAAACTCCCTGTTGCATTTTGCATCCCAGCCTGACTTATTTTCTGTGCAGCTCTACCAGCATATAGTGTTAAGTGGAGGGAGCACAATGTATCCTGGATTACCTAGTCGGTAATATATCTGATTCTTTCTACATAATTATAAGCTCTTTCTTCCTACATGTAGTCCTTTGGCCCATTCTAGTTATATGCCTCCAACAATCTAGTGAATGATTTGAGCTTCAGATTTTGGACTTGGATAGTCCAATTTCTGTTCGTGTTGGGGAAGAGAAGGCCTGTGACAGGGCAACAAGGCCACTCCTATGCTGGCCAGAGACTAGTGGGCCTCCCAACAGACAAATTGACAATAGGAAAAAATTGATTTGTGGGGTTGATCAATGGTTGTCACTCTGGTTGCTTTCAACAGATTTTGTCTATTCTGTTTGTAACCTAAACCATCTGCAGAGAATGTGCCTTTTGGTTTGTTTATGTTGCTATATAAGAAACCAGAGTGTTTTGTGTGTTTTAATATTGTGGACATGTGCTGTGCATTTTATATGGTATCTGGAAAAACAAATGACTTAATGATTTATTCATTTATGGTTCAGCTTGGAGAAAGAAATACTGGATCGATACCTTGAAGTGGTTCTAAAGGGAAATAAAGATGGGCTAAAGGTTAGCTTCCTTGTACTAAGTACTGTATGTGGCCCAAAACTTTTGGCCTTCCAGGTCTCCCTTTGATGATGAGGGTGTTGGGAGTAACATAGTTGACATTGAGGAGAGAAAACAACTGAAGAAATTATTTGATTTTACCGCTTGATTTATAGTTTGTACATGTTTTTCATGCAAACAGAAACTAAGATTGCGGATTGAGGACCCACCTCGAAGAAAGCATATGGTTTACCTTGGGGGTGCAGTTCTTGCAGGAATTATGAAGGTACATCTCTTTTCTTTCTGTCTCTATAGGCCCTGACGAGGAAGATGGCATTGTCATCATTGTGCTGTGATGTTTAAAATTTCTACCCTTTTTTCTTTCTTGCCTCCTACCATAAATGTCATGAAACAAAACCCACATTGGTGGATCCATCATGCAGGATGCACCTGAGTTTTGGATTAGCAGAGATAATTATTTAGAAGAAGGAATTGCTTGTTTGAGCAGAGCGAGTCAGGCATGAACTTTTTGAGGGCATTTTGCACCACCTTTTCCTACCGCATGCCAGTGAGGTCAAAAAAATGATGTATACATACATGTCTGGACTACCCCAGCGCCCCCAAGGACCAGTAAGCATTTGTGCAGTTAAGTCACATGCTGCTATCAATAAAAAGCATTAGATGACTCATGAACCACGGGTAACACCTGACAAGTTGCATGGTTCTTGTATGAATGATGAGACCAAAATTGCAGTGTATTGTATCAAAATACATAACTGTATCATTGCCTTTTGGCCATGACGCATCATTTGCAAACATCAATGTGTAGAAGTTCACTTTGTTCTATTTTTTTCTATTTTTTTGAAATTTGAGATTTGGTTTAAAAAATAAAACTGCAGGGTACAAATTTATTGTCTTCTGCTTTTTATGCAAAATCAAACTTTCATATTGCTATAATGTTGTTTCACTTCCTGTCAATAGCATCCCAAGGGAAGTGAGAACTTTGCTAGATATATGTATATAATTTGCAAGAAAGGAATACGGAAGTTTTAAACAACTACATGATGCAGCTTCCAAGCCACTTCATTTCTTTTTATTGGCATGCAGACGAGGCAGATACAGGATGTGATGCACGAAGGTCTTATGGGAAAACGGGTGGTAATGAAAATTGAAGGAATTTTCATGGAAGGATTAAAATTATGGAGGAATTAACAGCATAATGTGTTTTTTTTGGGGGGGGGGGGGGGCGCGCACCCAAAAGTGTTTTGGGTTTCCACACAAGTGAACCTCAATCTTTGATGGTCTGAAACTCAATGCATTGATGCCGTATGTGCGGAGATTTGCTCGTTTGGCTTTCATTGCTATCTCATCTGATGTTTGTGCTCAGGGGCATTGCCTGCTTTAGATGAACTCCGCATTAAACTTGCTTCAGACGAGGAAGCAATTGATGCTTCTGCGCATTCCATACCATCAACGGATGGAATTTCCAATTTGCACACACTATACCTGTTTGTGGTTCTGTTTACTGAGAATGATATCTGCTCTATGGTTCTCGGTGAATTGGCCTTGAATTTGTAATCTAGTTCGGCTTCTGCACCTACTTATTGAGACACGACTCAAAGTTTAGTCCCTTTGAAATCTCTGATCCTCTGAAATACTTTGAAACTAGTTATGGGCTGAGGGGGTTTATCAAATCACTTGGTAAGAAGTAACTGTGTCTGGAAAAGCTGTTGATGGAGCAGATCGGACAGTAAAAGTGGTCCATCACAGTTATATGGGCGTAGGGCATTGGCTGGATCAATCCTTAAAAGAGAGTGGCTTGATAAACAAGGATGAAATGATGAAGAGAATGATGCAAAGTTTTGTTTTATGGATAATGAGGAGCAGCAGGGGACTTTGGCGGGGCACCATAAGAGAAAAACAATTTTTTTTTTTTTTTTTTTTTGGGAAATTCAAAAGAGGGGCACCAGCTATTTATAGACGCACAAAGTTGAAGGTTGCTATGATATCCATCTTTTCTTTTCCTTATAAAATGGAACAAAGAAAGTGGAATTGTAGAGGATCAGATCCTTGTTTCTTTTCAAGAAAATAATCGGATGCGAATGTGCCTATTTCCACGAATATTTTCTGTGATCGATGGATCATTAGATGGTACCGTATGATCTAAACTAATTATTTTTTACTGTATTTGAGTGTGCACCCTTTGCAATAAAGCTTCCTACATCTATACCTTTTTCAACAACCTACTGTTTCTGCACTGGAACACTCCCCCCCCCCCCCCCCCCACCTTTTTTTTTTTTTTTTAAATTTTGAAGTGTGTGAGCGTAGGCGTAGGAGTTGGAACCGTTCTTGTTCTTATGATATATATATATATATAAATTAAAATCAAGGTTCCACTCCTCAGCCAAAACCACAGGTAAAATAATTCCTTGTAAATCTTTTTAGTTTTAGGAAAATTAGAATAATTAATTTATAAATTTTGTGTCAAGAAAAGAGATAAAATTTTGAATCTTATCTTTGTAATTTTTATTTTTTTATATATCTTATATATGTATAGGCTATATCACCTTTTTCAGAAAAAAAAAAAAAAAGAAAAATCCCAATTGATGATTATAATAGTTCATCCGGATGAATGATTATAATCATATTTCCCGTGACGTTTTCACTTGATGGTCCATTTTAAACCTTTTTTTCTTTTTCTTTGTTTTTTTTTTTTTTTAATTCATCGGAAAGTAGTCCATTTTAAACCTTGATCAAGGCGACTAAACTCCCAGTTGCTGCGCTGCATTAGCAAACTTAACGACAACCTCTTGCAAATTTGGCTAACCATAGAATGTCTCTCACACGTAGGCCATTTGTTCAAATTCCTTTGGGGCAATCCATATCTGTTCATCTCTCTATTACTTTACCATATATGATGTCTGAATTGATTCAGTCCCTAATAGGTTATATACATATATATATATATATATATACATATATTTTTTGTAACATTTTAATATAATCACATGTACACAATTTTATTTTTATTTTTATCAAAAAAAAATAATTATTTTAAAACCTTCATTAGATTAAAATAGAGTACACAAAAAAAAATGAAAGGGTTGCTTCTCGCATAATTCACAATCTGGTAACTTTTTAACCGTAAAAGAAAAAACTAAAAAAAAGAAAAGGGGTGAATTATTAGAGATCGGGTAATTTTGGGTTGTAAGACGTTTTTAAGCTAAGAGAAAAAAAAAACAAAAAAAAAGGCCATCCAAAGGGGGAAAGTGATTGGGCCGCAATGAGATCATAATGCTTGTCTTTTCAAACTTTAACCATTTATTAATATTAATTAAAAAAAAAAAAAAAAAAAAGTTAGGAAGACGAAGGCTCTCAGACAGCGAAGAGCCGCGTACTCCTTTCTTTTGGGAGAGGACGGACTCTTTGGACAACCCAGCCCTCTATTTTTAAAAAGAGTCTAGTGCTCCTCTATAAGTCAAAGAGTCCCCCGCTCGGGTTGCGGGGCCTTTGCCAATAATTTCTGTCTTTAACCACACAAACGCCAAAACAGCGGAATGAAAGTGGCAGCATTGTGATTAAAAAGAAAAAAGAAAAACATTGAACCAACAAATTTTCTCTTTCTGTTTTCTGTACAGAGGAGGGAGCAAATTACAAAAGCAAACCAACAGGCCCGTATGTGAAGAACAATCGAGGCCGACAAGGAGGGAAAAGAAGAAAGTACTGCAAACAAGAAACAGAAACAAGCACAATTAGTAGTCATGATCAGTAGTGTATCCAGAATCCTCTGCTCTCTTTAATTACGTACCCTCTTTGATTATGGGGGAAAAATAAAGAGAAAAAAAAAAGAGAGAGTTTTTGGTAAAAAGGCACCAGGCAGGTATGTAGTTGAAGTCAAAGCCAGAGAGCACCGGCCTCCTTGAGAAGAGGAACAAGGGAGCCATTAATGTGGGAGGCCATGACTCTGTCCATGGCACCAACAAGCTTGCCACCAATAAACACAACAGGAACAGCAGAGGAGCTGCTACCATTTGCAGTGCTAATAGTACCGCCACTACTGCAAATACCAATGTCAAGGAGCCTCAGGAGGGCCCTTTCCATCTCGACCCCTCTGGGGTCATGGTCCAGCTCGTAAACCGTTGGGTTCACACCCATCCCAGAGAACAGCATCTTTATGGCGTGGCACATGCAGCATGTGCTTATGCTGAATATAACCACTGCATTCTCGGACGCCAGCCTCTCTATCCGTTCCATTGGGTCGCCATTTCCAATGGTTCTTCTTTGTGGTACATAGCTATCAGAACCCCACGAGTATGCTGTTTGATACATTTTTCATGGAATGAAATAACAGATAGAATATAAAAATCACAAGAACAAAGTCGAGATGATAAAAATGAAATCGGTTAGAGTTTGACGATGAAGGTGGTGGTGGTGGTGGGGAGGTGTTGTGGGTGGCTTTCTTTGGGCTCTGGCTTGATGAGTATTTATAGAAACTAAGGGGAAACAATGGTGAGATGGAAGAGTGTTTTTTAAAATATCAAATGTGGTTAGTGTAGTCGTCAGCAGCTCAACGCATGCTGAAAAGTAAAAGGAGAGAGATTTTCAATGCGGGGGGGGGGGGGGGGGGGGGGGCTTTGTGGGCACTTCAAGAAGATCAAGAAACAGCAAAAGCACAAAACAGGAGACACAACACGCGGATAAAATAGCCAATCACTGCGTATTACCATTCTTAATAAAATTATCATATAAAACATCAATATTTCAAATTTTTACTGTAATTATATAATTTTACATAAAAAAAAAATTGTGTTATAATTTTTCAAATTATATTTGAGATTATAATATTTAATTAGTACATAATATATAAAATTTTTACATAATAATCCTATAATTAAGTTTTTAATAGATATATTATTCAGAAATCGGGAATACTTTAACGGTAATTTCTCTTTTCATTGCATTTTATTTTCTACTTTGAGAAAAGAAAATATTAGGAGGCTCTGAGAGACAAATTAACTCTGTTATGCAAGCTTTGTCAGAAAGCAATTGTGCATGGTTAGTGGACTGCTGTCTCCCTCCCTTGTCGTTCGCCCATCTACATGCTCAAAGTGGGTGGTCGTAAATTAAAAATAAGTAGTACAACCAAAAAAAAAAAAAAGAAACAGAGAGAGAGAGAGAGAGAGAGAGAGACGTGACCATCACCAATCTTTGTTTCACTTTTGATGTGGCCTTCATGGGCATTTATCTATTTTATTTTTCCTTTTTTTATTATTATTTTTATTGCAGCGAGATATCATCACAGTAGCTCGCAACATGTTTCAACTCGACATCTTTTTCCTCTTGCATGTGGGCTAGAGGATGAAACGAGAATAACCTATCCATCAAGTGTTGCTCTCGTTACCACGTTACTTTTGGTTTGGACATGGTTCGTTTGCTTTATCCCTTGATAAAGAAATACTCTCTCTCTCTCTCTCTCTCTCAACGGCTAAAAAGAATTCCAAATTCCTTATTGCTTTTTTTAATTTTAATACCGTAATTATATCAGATAAAATTTAAATTAGGAGCACATAACATTAAAAACAATATATTTTATAATTATTAATATCAAGTTACCTTATTCAATTTGTAATTATTATTATTATTATTAATTTTTTTAATAAACCAACCAAGAAGAACGACAAACAGTTATGTATGTAAGAGTCAGACCAACCATAAGAGAATAAATTGGATTTAAGGTAATTGATGATGTAATGGTCCGAGTAGACACCTTGGGGGTCCAGTGTACAAAAAGAATAATATCATGTATCCTCCCATTCCATCGTACTCGGATAACTTTAGGTGACGTCATCCCGGGGCAACTGGGGTTTGCATAAAGCAGTGGATTCGCCCAGGTGTTCATCCACCATGTGCTCCTGCCATTGACTCAGTGAGTTCTAACGTATATAAATTTATACAGGCATCCGAGAGAGAGAGAGAGAGAGAGAGAGAGAGAGTTGTTAAAGTTACTCTATTGGCTGGCTTCACAGCAAGAGTCACATAGTCTTCATAGGTTAAGGGTGTCGCGACTTCAATTTATTGTGCAGTGTAGTGTTAATTTAACGCTTTTTTTTTTTTTTTTTGTTTTTTGTATCACCACTGTTAATATTTTAATTTGTTGAAAATTATATTAATATTCTTTATTCGTTTCTTTTTTGGATGCTCATAAAAAATATGTTGTACATGATAATTTGGACCTTCATCTGTTTTCTCTCTTTCTTTAATTGTATTCTCATATTTCAGTTTTACTTTCATTTACATCTTTTATTCAATAGAAAATATTTTTGTGTACATTTTCCTTTTTTGACCCAAAAAAATTCAATATTCCATTGACACAGTAAAGATAAAGAATATTTTTCATAAATAATATGCAAGAACATAAATCGTACTAACAAATCTGAATATTTCTAAACAAATTAATCTGGTCAATGTTTACTTGATTTACTTCATTTTAAGGTCCCCGAGTGTTGCATGCAAATTTTTTTTTTTTAGAAAAAATAAAAAAAAAAAAAAAAAAAAAAAGCCAGCAAGTGAGCACATGCTTGGCCTCCATGACTCAAAGCACACGCATGTCTCGTACATATATATGCTTTGGCAGAAAGATTAGCCCGTATATATGTATGCTCCTTTTAATAACCAAAAAAAAAAAAAAAAAAAAAAAGTGAGTTGCTTCTTTGTTAGTAATGGGGGCCATTGGTTTTTGCAGCTATGATTTCATTTAATTGCAAAAAGACGAGTAAAATAAAATAAAAGTCCTATTCAATATACCTCGTCCACTTCCCCTATTAATTATGTGCCACAGTATTTAGGTACACCAAGGCTACTCTTTTTTTTTTTTTTTTTTTTTCTTTCTTTCTTTCTTTCTTTTTTCTGTTCTTTTTCTGATAAATAAGAATACTGGAATACACCAAGGCAACCTGAGTTGAAGAGATTTAATTATGAGTAAGATATATGATTTAAACTTTAAGTTTTTCTTCAAAGTTTTATAATTTAGTAATTATTAAAAAATACTAAGTAAAAACTATTAAAATATAATATATGATAAATATTTTGAATCTCACTTAATAATATAAATTTTTAGATAAAATAACTTTTTAGCATAATATCAATATTTTTATAATCGAGTAATTTTTTGTTCAAATTTTGTTACCCTTGTGATGTCCTTCTTTCGTTCACGCTCCAACCTAATGGGTCTTCGTTAGATTTCCAGGTGAGGTGACCTAAGAACTTGTATTTCAAGGTGGAAATTTTTTTTTTTTTTTTTTGACAAAAATTAGTAACTTACAAGTAGAGGTTAATTTGGAGATAAAATTAAGAAAAAAACAAGATATTAATATTTAAGAAACAATAAAAATTATAAATCAATTATTTTTTAAAGTTTATAAATAAATAAATGAATTTTAACGTAAAAAATTATTATATCACTCTTACCATATTGTTTAATAAAAGTTGTGAGGTAATCAAATTGACGAGTCTACCGACATGTTGAAAGTGGCTGCAGGCTAGATGGTAGACAGTAACAAAATGGACGTGGCATTTACCCGCAGAAAAAAGAAGTTAAAAGCAGTCAACGGTCGATTTTGGTCAGAACCCAATCACACGGTTTAGAATTTTTTTGGGTGATTTTTGGATCTTTATTGGGTCAAACGAAAGCAAAAGACTGCAAGAGAGACAGCAAAAGCTATAGACATAGATAGTCTTCTTTTCATTGGCTTGCCGAGGATGAGCGTGATTAAATGTGCAGCTTTAACATCATGTAAGTTCAATCAATTCCCATCTTTTTTTTTTAAATCTTTTTTTTTTTTTTTTAATTTTTTGGGTCTACCTTATCTAGTGAAATAAACCCAGATGATGGAAAGCAGCACATTGCACTGATTTCTGATGGTGGCGCAAATGACGTAAGCATTACTTATTGTCAAATATCGGTGCATATGCACCCAAAACCATTTGATAACGCAGCATGAATTCCTGTGGGGGATGCCTCAAAGTTCATTTTGCTATATAAACAAAATTCATTTAGTTAATGAGTTTGTTTTAACGCCATCAGAAGACCTTGAATTTTTGAAATTGATTTATACGAAATAAAAAAAAAAAAAAAAAAAAGAAACAAATATCAACTGATACGAAGTATGGCAAGGAAACACAATATCTTGAATACCAAGGAATTCGGAACTCGGATTAGAAGAGAGGAAATATAAAATATAAATTCATCGTAATAAAGACTTTTTATTGCAAAAGCGTCATACCTAAAACTCACATGAATACGTGTTGTAATAAGCAATTACAAAAGTGTGTAGTGTGGTGATTATGGGTGTTGGGGAAGTTAAAGACAGCGGACAGCCTAAGAGCATGTCGAAGCAAAAACCCCGCGACACTCTCATGGGTGTGCTCACGATAATCGTTAAAAATGATATGCCAATTCATTGCATGTCCCCCCGAGTGCTTCGTTCTTGCTCGAGACTCGCATAATTAACAATGAACAGCAATGTGTTTGGATATGGGTTCAACGAGTGTAATTTTGAGAGAAAATTTTCACAAATTAAGTTCAATTTTTATTCATTAAAACGTTTATTCAATCATAGGTTACATTGCATGATAATTATTTTATTTTATATATATATTTTTTAAAAATTTAAATTCTTAATTATTAAAATATTTATTACAACAACTATTTTACTTGTTAATTAATGGTAAACTTGGAACATCATGCGTTTCCCTTCAGAAGCATTGATATCCAGATTTTTAACTTTTGTCTCCTAAGTCCTATCTCCGAGAAGATCTGTATGAAATACTCATAAATTAAGCCGTGTGTTTAAACGCATGCTAATCAAGAATAATCAAACTCTTGAGTAAATTTGCTTTTGTTAATGAATTCATGGAGAGCATGCATGCCATTGCCCCCCACTAGCGATGGGATTTTTTTTTTTCTTTTTTTTTTCCAGCCATGATTTGATTTCCCTCTAGCAAAGCCTGACGCAACACTCCTTTTCTAGTGAGATCAGACCCATGTCTTTAATTCTTCTCAGCCTTTGTCTCCCCCACATTTGCTCAACTCTCTTACGTTAGCCCAACCGTTGACTGCTTCTTTCTTTCCCTTAACTATCGTTACTTTCTTCTTTTTATCTTTTTCTTCTCCGATTTTAGCATCACATTGCATCACCTGAAGAGACCAAGTTAAATCATTAAATGTATGTATGACTAGGCACAGTTACTGTCTAATTATTCAGATTAATTTAAAATATTTACTTCATTTTAAATCCCTCGGATCAATATCCATTTATTAATTATACACAGTATATATCACTTCATAATTGTCAAATTTCTTCTTAAACTGATCAGAATTCAACTTCTGAGCCTAGCTATTAAAGTAACAAATTAGCCTTTTTTTTTTTTTTTCATGATGACAAGAAAATCTTTTCAGACAAATCTTGCATGGTTATACCATACTGCTAGCTAGAACTGGAAATGTAAAAAATATTGAAAGGATTCTAACATGAACATGTTCGTCTAACCCACAAAATCTTAAATTCACCCTTATTGCTGAGTTAACGAGTGGCTTCCAGCTCCATTTTTTCACAGTCACAATAGAAAAGCCCGGTTCCGTGCCATTCTTTAGACAAAAATGCCATGTTTTTCGTGATTATATTTAGGAATTTGAACCCCCCCCCCCACCTTTTTTCTTTTTTGAGTAATGGTGGTTTTACAGAAAAGAGGAAATTGACATTATCATGAGTTCAACCCATCTATGGGATTGTATCGGTTTTGGGATCTGACGGTGCTTTTGTCTCACCTTGTGTTTCCATCCTGTCATGGCTTTGTTGAGAAGCTGTGTCTCTGTCACCTGTGCCACTGTTAAACCATATATTGTACGTGTCAAGTTACAGTGGTCGGTGACTTAAATATATGCTGAAAACATACACCAATTAGATTTTTGGAGCTCTCAGCTCCAATTTGAAATGTGTTTAGAAAATTTCGTGATTAATACTACACATCTAATTCACATAATTCTAATTTTGTTTTTGTTACTAAGCTAAACATAAGTAGTTATGCCAATTCAGCTCTTTTGTCTCCGAAACCTGCATGGAATTTCCATAAAAACTAATAGTAAATTATAAGGTTTATTTTCAATGAAGAAATCAAAATGGTTGATATGGGTATGCACCTTAATGGGCGGATTACAAAAAGTATTTTTGAATTATATGTAATACTCGTGTACTACTAAATGTCATTAACCTCACTAATATTCACATTCAAGATAGGCGAAAACATTAATTAGTGTATAAATAAATAAATAACAGATGATTGGCTATTTATTACATGGTTTGGCGATTTAGATGAGGGGGGACTGGACAAATACAAATACTCTGAAGTATGATTTCATTTTTATCATTCCAATCAGTTTTTTTTTTCTTGTATTTAATTCTTTTTTATTTTCCATGTCTCAAATGAATACAACTACCATCCTTAGTTTCCTTTATCCTTCTCTCTCTCTCTCTCTCTCTCTCTCTCTCTCTCTCTCTTATATTTTTTTAAATTTTCCCGGCATTTCCCTTAGGTGACCACCTAAGTCAGCCTTTGACTCATCAAAAAGTTCCAATTCCATGTCCAGTCAAAAGCGGATTGTTGTGAGGAACGGAAATATGAATTCACCAAGAATCACTTCATTGTATTAACAACTTAGATATCAGATGTTTCAATCCCAGGAAGTGAGGCCATTTGGTTTATGAGAAACCCAAAAAATCAAAAAAAAAAAACCCTACTTCTTGTATCATGTAATTCAAGGCTTATCTGGACTTTTAATTGACAATATATATATATATATACATATATAATCAAAAATTAACTCAATAAACTAAAAAGTACATTCATTAGCTCATCAGGCCAGGTCTTGTGATTTTTGCCTTCCCACCATAGCTTGACAAGAACAGCACTGAAATTATTTGTGCATCCGTTTACATGCCACGGTAAAATGCAACAATTGCAGGGAAATCTGTTTCCGAGTGAATAATCCAAGTAGATATTTCAAAGAAATTGTTACCCCCCCCCCCCCCCCATCTCCCAGGGCGCCAAATTAACAATGTACCATAAACAGAAAAGCGATAAACAATGTTTACTCGGGAAATCCAAGCACAGTGTACTAAACTACCAGTTAAATGCACAAGTAACAAACATTTTCTATTTGCAACTCTAATCAGGGTATAAATTAAAGCATAAAACAGAAGAAAAATGGTGCCGATACAGAATGACAAATAAGCTATTCTAGTCTCTAAACATCTCTTCATGTTTTTTCCAAGCAACCTCTGACTAAACAAACCTATTGCCGGGAAATTGGTGCCATTGGCATAGATGACTGTTGGCTATACATATTACTTTCTGAACCCTGATAACTTTGATATGAATTAGTCAGAGGCATCGAGAAAGGAGCAACACCAGTCATTGGCGTCCCGATCCCGACTGCTGGATAACCAGGCAAGGGAGTTGGCTGTTGCTGGGACATCCCGTAGCTGTATGGCACACCATTCATTGGTCCGGCCGCATTTTGCATGTACTGAGGCATTGAATATGGTGCCATTGGCGGTAGTGGTGGCTGTGGAGGAGGAGATAATGGTAGAGGGGGTGGTTCAATTGGAGTCAATTGCTGGACAGATGTGATACCATGCTGGAAAGAATCTGACTGTTGGAAGGATGTAAGTTGAGGGGGATTCTGCGTTGGTATGTATGGCTGGTCATTCTCAAGCTTAGCCCTCTTTTCAGAATGATAATCACCAGAGGAGTCTTTTATTGTATTGCCAATGACACCTTCAGATGCAAGGGAGGAGAGGACATAAGAAAGCATCTGGGCCGATGATGTTGATGCAGTTAATTTTTCTGCCACTGCAGCAGCTGCAGACTTGCGGGGATCTTCCTCAATGTGGCCAACTTTTTCAGGGAAAGATGGCTGACGGGCATACATAGGTGGAGCTGATTGTTGCCTGTCTCCTGCAATAAAGCTCGGAGGTGCAATAGATGTATTAACTTCCTTTGAGCGTTGCTCGGCCCTTAACTGTACATTGTTAGAATGCAGCAACTGCTCACAGATGATACCAGCATGCTCTGAGTGGTTCTGTGCAGCCTGCATAACAATACATATGGATGAAAAATAAGAATTAAGGCAGCTATGAATGGCCATGTCATATTGCAACAAAAGCTATCAGGTACTCTTTGCAGTAGAACTTGAGATCTCACAGTTTACAGCAAACATAAAGCTTTATATAAGGACTAAATAAAGTGAATTTATAACAGAACAAGAAAACTAGAGAGAAGTATATATGAAAACAGAAAACTAGCTTAAAGATGAAATGCAGTGTCTTAAATTGCACATTCAATTATAGATATAACAATTGCAAGGCCATTAACTTGATTCAGAATGAATTCTTCAATTCTAGTAACACCAGTATTATATTACAATAAAGAGACTAATAATACAAGAGGGTTGCCTCTTAGCAAAGAATGGTTAGCTAGCTTTAAGTAAAGTTCTAGCATCATCCCAAGAAGAATAAAACTGAGTCCTGTGGACATTTGCATGTAAGAGTTTATAAGAAGAGGGGCTATAACTGAAAAGAAATGGTCCCAGCAAACCAAGAAAATCAATGCAGTTCAACTGATTTGATTAGTTCCCCTAACAGGATTTTCTTGGAGTACATCCAAAGTGTCACAGTAAAATAATTAGTTAATTCACATGTTTAATTTTTGGACTTCAAAATTCACGATACGTTGATGAAAATGCATGCAAGTTCAAGGGGTGTGTGTAATTAGCCCAAACATTATTGACCTTCATTGTTTGTGCAATTGATAAAAAATGTTTTCATTATCTGGCTAAATTAAGAACATAAAAATTAGGATCTCAAGCAAGATATATGGAGCTCCAAACCTGAAGTTGATTACGGACTTGTTCCAGCTTGGATTCCTGTTAGAAAAAGGACCACTTTAATATG
The DNA here is from genome assembly GCA_037832345.1 of Rhizophora mangle. Taxonomy (NCBI): domain Eukaryota; kingdom Viridiplantae; phylum Streptophyta; class Magnoliopsida; order Malpighiales; family Rhizophoraceae; genus Rhizophora; species Rhizophora mangle. The sequence continues at coordinate 1,092,698 of JBAPLJ010001034.1, forward strand.
CCATCATTATTGCAAATGACATCATCAAAATATAAGTGATCTGACAACCAACCTGCTCCTGAAGAGCATCCCTCAGATGAGACACAAGACTTGCTCTTGATGATTCAATAACTGTCAGTCGTTCAATGCTATCCCTCAAAACAGTATGCTGCCCCTGCAACTCTTCCACAAATGCAACTCCATGGTACAAGGCTGCTCAGCAGAAAGGATGGTTAAGATGGAATGTGAAAACTTATGGACAAGAAGAAAGCACTAATACAAACTTTTAAAAGAAATGCTGATCAAACAGGTTAATCATATCTAGTAAAAGGAAAGAGAACCACAACATTCTGTCTTAAATGTGATCCATACAATGATGTTTCAACTGTTCAATTAATGACAACACACAATTTCAGTCTCAATCAAATGCAGCCAACAACCAAAATGACATTTTCATCCCCAACTGCGCCATTCAGGTTTTCAAACCGTGTAGACAAGTAAACATGCATATATAGGCATCAAAACACCACATTTAAGGGCATTGAAGAAAGGCAATAAATTTAGAGGCAAAGAAACTTCTGAAAAAGAAGAGACAAGGAAACAAGTTCCGTAGTTACAATATGATGCTGTATGTAGGTGATACCTGAATTAATATCACCACCAATCTCCTTATCAACTTTCTCAAAACAGTCAATTGCATTCCTGCATTTGCTCAATACTATGTCTTCATCTATCTGGCCACCATAAATAACTTGAAAACCTGAAACAATCTTGTCCAATGTATTTCCAGCAGGCTGCTTCTGTTTAAAAGGATTAAAAATAATAATGATAAAAAATCATACAGAACAAACAAAAGAGTATCAGCAAACAAAAATTGTGATCAGCAGTGGAAATTTAAATTTACCAGTTTAAGGCCTATCTGCTTCCCATTTCTATTAATATTTTCCATTTTCTTTCCCAAAAGCTCATCCTTAAGAATTTGCCCCCGGGAGCCAAAAACTTTTCTCTCTTCCCAGATACTAATCTGCAATTAAAAATGGTAGAAATGATACCACCAGAAGAATTATAAGGCAATCCTGACATAATCGATGAAAGAAGCATTTGCAAATGACAATTTATATATTTAAATAAGCATGCACACATCTTACAAGTGTTTTGGAAAATCATAACCTATGGAAAATGTTGTTATTTACTCAGCTCCAGGAAGCAACATGTGTATCCCACATCTAAAGAATATCAAATCAACTAAGCATTGAAGAACCAAGGAACAGAAACACATGTGCCAACAACAATATATGTAGCCCTATCATCAGACATGGTTAATTTAAAAAATTGTATAGGAATAAAGGTAGGGCTAAGATGCTTATCATGAAATTAAATTGTTTCACACAAAGATAACGATTTTTATATGTAGGAAAACCAATTCTGAACCATCCTAACAAAGTCGCCCCCCCTCTGGCTGACATTGCCACTGGAGATCTGTGCTTTCTATTCCTTTCAATCCAGCCCTTCAAGACATGTTCATCTAAATTTTTGTAGCAATTTTCCTTCTGCAATAAAATTTCATTTTAATCTCCAAAATGGTGTAACTAATATTGGATTTTACAGTTACAAATATGGGAATGGGCTGATCAAAAAAAATTAGAATGCCAAAAAAATAAGAAAAGGTTCTTTAGTGGCAAATTGAAATGATAAGGTATCCATGAAAAGCTGTTAACCATAATGGGCGTCCATGAATTTAATTAAAACATACAAGCATAAGCATCTGTTGCTCACCACTGACCACCCTCACCTTCCAAGTCTTCTAGTCAGAATTGAATTCTCATTATTCACAAATACAAAGTGGTTGCACATTCCTTCACATACTTAGCCATGTTTGAAAGTTTGTAATTTGATTTCATGTTTAAATTACTTAAATACTGGACAATAATGCTCTCACCATATGACAGTTCTAATGTCAAAACTAATAAAAGTTTCATGTAAACTAAAAAATAACAGGAGGAAATTAACAAAAAAAGATGACCAAAAGTAACAAGAAACAAAACAATGAGCAATTAAGTACCAATCGCAGTGCAGCGTTTCTTCCAAACTCATCACCATGTTCTACGACATCACGAACAGCATCTGGAAGAACCTTCCAAAATTCCCCAACAAACTCTGAACCTTTTCGACGACTGTTCTGCAAAATATCATTTGCTAAATAGAGAAAAGCCAGTCTTTGGTCTTGTGGAGAACAATGAAATTGCCTGTCCCATGTTTCAACAACTTGTTTTGCTTTATTCATATGGAATATACACCAGTGAGATAAAGCTTATGGCACATTAAGGATAGCAATTGAGGAATCATTGAGCATTGATGATTATGGATGATAATAATGAAGAACCAAAGGTTGATACATGTGTGCATGTACCAATTAGAAAGAAAACTAAACAAGAAAATTTTCCACAGAAGCTACTCCTTAAAAATCAATATTCTAGGTACATTTCACTTAATGAGGAAAAACCACAAGCAACAATACCATACAAGGAACAATCTGACAGAGGTCTTCAGAAATTAAACAATCAGACTTTAATGATAGAAGGCAAACTCTCCGTAAGAACCCATTGAGTGGAGTAAAAATTTTTTAGACAGAAATAGGAAGAGAAATATCACTCAATATTTATATCAACAGGATACTCTCTATGCTCGCCTGGGAGTTGTTGAGCTTGGCTAGTTTATCCACTAGAATCTGTGGATTAAATGTGCTTCCCATTGATTCAGTCAACCAATAAAGCACCAAGCACAGCAGGGCTTCGAAGCAAAGAGAAGAGACCTTTATATGAGAAGAAGACAAGATAAAAGTATTAGTAAATCTGGATTCACCATGTTGCAGGTTAATCAACACATAATAAAACAAGATAGCAGAGGATAACAGATTCAGATTTAGAATAGAACCTCTTCTTCCAACAAGATTCAAACCCTAGAACTCAAAACAAAGAACTTCAAGGTAGAAATTACAGAGTTTACAACCATAAACTCTCACTTGGATTTAAGTTTTATCCCCAGGAAGCTGGAGCCTAATGTTCCAAGCACCTTGACAGCTAGCAGACCAAAATCCTAAAAAGCTTAACGAAGCTGCAGAATGATGTACCCTAAAAAGTGAAACTTTTCCATGTAAATGGGTTGAACCCGGTAGTGGCTCCAGGTTGCGATATGGAAAAGGAGGAGAGTGTCATTTGTATTCCAAACGATTATTAATCGATAACAAGAGAGGGAAAGAGAGAAAGAGAGGGGAATGGTTGGCCAACTGTAAGCGATTACTGAAGGGAGCCAAATTGAGAGAGAATTCACTACAAGAAGGCATCAAGTCTCTACATACTAGCAGAGAAAGTGGACATGAAACCAGTTTTCACATACTCAACCTACAAATAGAGTTGGCAAAGACGATCATTTATTACAGTTTAACAGTAGGTTCTATCAATAACAACTTTTAAATAATGATGACTTATATGGTACAATCGAAACCCGCAAAAATTTGGCTGTTTGGTAACAAAAAAAATCATCCAAACAAAAAGGACACTAAATTAAAAATAAATTAGAAAAAGGTTTATCATTTTTTGTCTAAAGTCTTATTAAATGGCTTTTGAATCATACCAAAAAAAAATTAAAAAAAATTACAAATAAATATATGCATACAGACAGACATTGCGCAGAACCCTAAACATCCTCTTTTCTAATGAAAAAAGAAAAAAAAAAAAAAGAAGAAGAATCAAGAACCTGCTCTGTCAGCAAGAATCAACCCGCCGGCGAAAATTCAGAAAGCTCAAAAGCTTTTCATTGATTCGATTAGCTCTCTCGCTCTCTCTCTCTCACTGAAATTATTTTCTGGGGGAAATTGAAGAATTGTGAGTAGTTCGAACCCGGACTTGCTAAGCTCTATCTTGAAGTTTTTCTTTCCTTCCGTATGGGGGCAAGGTCTGGTTGCAGTTTTGAGTTTGGTTTGGGGGCTTTTTCTTTTCTTTCTGCGTGCGTTGGCCGGTGAATTGTTAAATTTCCTGAAATACCCCGCTGTGAGTTGGGGAGTACGTTAGGCTGACAGACGTCCCTGTGTTTTTTGACGGACGCATCAAGCACGTGGAGGGAGGACAGCAGCACGGAATCCAATCCAACTTGCTGGTTTCGTAGTCAAATCCACTAACGATGCCGTTTGACGTAGAAAAATGGAGAGAGACTTTCCCTTCCTTTCCCCAATTTTGTTAAGGGTAACCGTTTTTTACAGTAAAAACGTCGTCGCTTCAAGCGAGCGTGCATTCTTAACAAGTTTTGTTTCTGATCGTCTTCTTCGTCCGTGACCTTGCCTTTGTTTTCTTGACTCTAATTGTTGATCTTCTTTCACTCCAATTTACTCATCTTTGAAAAAGTTTTTTAAATACAAAATACAATAAATATCGAATTAATAAATTTAATATTTAATATAATATTTTTATTTAATATAATAAAAATTAATTTATAATATAATTATTTATTAATTAAAATAAATAAATATCTTATGATAGTTTTTATCTTTATGTTTTATCCGTCTGCACAATGACAAAGGATTGAAAATTTTTTAATTTAATCATATAATTTTAATTTTTTAGTATTTTAAGTAATTTTTTTTTATTTTTTAATAAAAAAATATTTTAAATTTTAAATAGTAAAAAAATTTAGAAAAATTTGCCGGACAAAGGGAATCCAATTGTCTTTCCTTCTACCGTACGTACATACCGAAGATAAAAATGCGCAAATCCAGAAATTTTTGGAATCCCTTGTCCTGAAAGCCCCGTCTAAATTACGAACCTACCCCTCGGACATGGAATGAACCTTTTAATTTCAATTTCATGCTGCTATATATATGATCCTGTTTAAGTGGTCCTCGCAGCTTCCAAAGAAGCCGAGCATCAAGCTCTGAGTTTGAATATCTGTGTAAAAAAGAAAAAGCAAAATAATAATAATAATAATAAAGAAGATTTATCTTATTTTGTATATTTGATTAAAAAAAGAAAAGGAAAAAGCAAGAAGATAATGAAGCGCAGTCACGGGTGGAGGAGGAGAAGAGCATTCGTACACCCATTTCTGATCGCAGTTGCCGTGTTCGCAGGCGTTGGCTTGTTGAGCCTCACGCTGAGATCTGTGGATCCTCCGCAGTCCGGCGCCGTTTTTCTCAGCAAAAACGTCCAAGAAGTAGAAAATGAATCCGCGGTAGAAGGAGGAGGAGGAGGAGGAGGAGGAGGAGGTGGTGGTGGTAGTGGTGTCGGCCAAGCATATTCAGACCGTGACTCTAGATTCAGCTCTAACTCGGACTTTCCGACAGGTGGCAGTGTCGGTGGCGGTGGCGGTGGCGGTGGCAGTGTCGGTGCCATTCCGCCAGATGTGGATATTGGCAGTCGGAGTAAGAGAAGGAGCAGGGGTTCGCAATCTTGTGCTACAGTTGAACAAATGGGCAAGAGCTTCGAGACGATGCCGTGGAAGGAGACTCTCCGTTTCAGAAATATCGTCAAAAGCCACTTCGCTTTAAATGGTATCTGCATTTTTTCTACTTCATTTGTTATAAAGAAAAATCTGATCATTTTTTTTTTCCTTTTTAATTTGTAGTGAATCTGGCGATGTCGGTTTTATTTTTTTGTGGATTTTTACTATGCTTGACGCATTTCGGTTCTGGATAAGTATTGAAAAACTAAATAAAATTTCAAAAGAAGGAATTTCAGAATTTGTGTTTGGCTTTTGCACTTTGTTTTCCCATCTTGTAATTTGAATGGCTTGCTAAAGCTTAGAAGGCACTACGCGATGAGAAAAGGGAAAAAATAACACCTTTTGCATGCCAAAAAAAAATATAATGACCTGTAAGATTGCTAGGAGTTAATCTTAGGAAAAAGGAAATTGCTTGAGTGAGCAGAACATTGCGAAATTTGCCCAGCTTAGTCTGCAGCATTTTTGGAATTCTGTGCTGTTTTTTGGTGTGGTCAGTTTATGCAGCATTGTCAATCAAATGAATGATTGCAAAGGCATTTGAAAAAGCTAATTACAGTTGCCAGCATTTGTGCAAGTAGAAAATCTGGTAAACTGGTAATCAGCTGCGGAGATGCTGGTAGGAAGCCAAGCTTGGATTGCCTTTCCCAGGTAGTCATGACAATGTGAAGATTGTAGAGACTTCATTGTCTCCAGTAAGCCAATAAGGCCAACAAAAGACATTTTCCAATTGTCTTCATGTAACTTTAGTTAGCTGATGTGTCGATAGAGTAATTTTTTATTTTGATTGATTATCTAGCTCTCTATGGACAATATTTATCAACAAAATCCGTAGTTGAAAATATATACAATTTTAGAGTATGTTATACAGATTTTTTGTTGACACCAGGGAATGAAGGTCTTGAAGAGGTTGACTTTCAGGTTGCACTTCATGCATTCTGATTCTGGCCAACAGTAAATGATTTTTCCAAAAAAAATTTTGCTAATCTAATGTATTACAATTAGTCAGTTTTTCTTCGTGTTCGTATAAAGAAACCATTTAGTCCAAAAGACTCAACTTGCAGAAATTCACAATCAATTGATAAAATGAGGGCGTTATGATTGGAACTCATGATCTCTTGGTTATGAATTATTTGACATCACGTCAAGAAACGATTCAACCGAAAAGCTTAAGCTGTTAGGTATGGCCCAAAAATGGGTCTCATATTAAACTATCACAGTTAGTCTTGTACTATTTAGAATATTGTTGGACTGTTTTTTTATAAACACTTATTTGTGACCATCAGCTGCATTTTTAGCATTTATTTGCTTAATAGTTTTGAATAAAAACTATAACTATTCACTTTATAATATGCTTGTTAATGATGAATTTTTGGTTCTATTTCAGGTGCTTCAAGTGTTCGAGATCTTCCTCCAGAGAAGTTTTGCAGACATGGTTTTGTACTGGGGAAAGCATCTGAAGCAGGTTTTGGAAATGAAATGTACAAGATCTTAAATGCAGCGGCATTGAGTATAATGTTGAACCGGTCGTTAATCATTGGTCAAACCAGGCATATTGGTTCTTTCTCAAGCCTTTCTTTTTCTTATTTCAGTTACAGTTAAAATTGTCAGCAAATGCTTGTTTTTGTTTTATAGTGCTTTATTATGGTTCATTCACAATCTCCATCTTCTTGGTTGCATGGATTCGCCTTGTATTTACAATACCAAGCCCCAAAGTATATTGTTTGTCTTGGATTATGCCACAAATGCATATTAATGTTCCAGTTCACCCTGCTTATTAGGAAAATAAACCAAAACGGACTTGAAGCAAATTCACCTCTTGGTTCTCAAGAACCAGTCTTTTTGGCATCTCATAGTGAATTTATACAAATATGTAATAACAGTTGTTCTTTTTTCTGGCACTGACTGTGGCTATATTTGCTTGCTTCAGGGGTAGGTATCCTTTTGGTGATTATATATCTTATTCAAATCATTCCTTCACATTGAAGGAAGTGAAGCATCTTTGGAGAAAAAATGGGTGTGTGCAAAAATATGGAAGGCATCTGGTTATGAGAATTGATGATTTTGAGAAGCCTGCAAAATCAAATGTCCTTTGTAGCAATTGGAGGAAATGGGACCAACCCATCATATGGTAATGAAAATCCAACGGATATTGATATTAATCATCATGGACAATGTCCATTCTTATGTAATTATTGGACTGTAGGTTTCAAAATACTACGGATGCTGTGGCCAGTCAGTTCTTCTTGAAGAATGTACACCCCGAGATGAGGAATGCTGCAATTGATATATTTGGTCAGACAGAACAACTACATTCTCGGCCTAATGTTTTTGGGGAATTGATGAAAGCACTTATATTCCCATCAAAAGACGTTGCGGAAGCAGTCAACTGGATTCTTGGTGCTGGGACAGACCCTGATGTCTCTTTGCACATGCGGATGCTTATGAACAGGTGTTTGTGGTCATCTTTAGTTAGTTTCTTGATAAGAAGATGGTTGCACTCAACTTTATAGGGCTTAGGCAGATGGTGGATGCTTGCTAATTTCACTTTTTAAACTGTTTTCTTTTGGGCTGAGATACCTATTTTATGGTAGTTTGACCTGACATGATAATGTCCTTGTGTCCTGTATTTCAGGCCTGTAAGAGCTGTGAAGGCAGCACTGAACTGCGTCAAGAGAGCAGTGCAGAATCTTCACCATATGTCAAAACCTAGGGTGGTTTTGATATCAGATACCCCTGCTTTTGTAGAAAGCATTATCAGAGACATAAGTGAATTTGCAGAGGTAATTATCTCCCTTACAAAATTATGCTGCAAATGGCAATGCTTCTGTGACATGTGAAAGCATGTCATCTATTCAATCTATGCCTTCATTTGTTCATTCTTTAGTCTGCTTTGCTGAAATGTCAACTTGCAGCAAATTATCCTAGATGTCTCTCTACCACTGTTGATTGAGTTAATGATCCTCCCCTGCTAAAATCTTTGTTTTAGTTTAGTTTAAAATCCAAGCTTGAATTTGTGCCTTCAAAAGTTTTTAAACTTTATTGCTTCCTGATCATAAATCAGTTTCCTTTTTTCAGGTTCTTCGATTTGATTATAAAAACTTCCAAGGGAACATCTCGCATAAAGATAATAAATTGCACAATTTGGAATTCCGTGCGAGGGACTGGGGTCCTGCACCTAGATGGGTTGCATTTGTGGACTTCTTTCTTGCATCACATGCAAAACATGCCGTTGTTTCTGGGGCTCACAAACGTGTGGGGACTACCTTTGCTCAGTTGGTAGCAGCACTGGCTGCATCAAACAACCTGGGTAGTCTGTCTGCCTTTCTATCTCATGTATTTTATGTGTGTTTGGGCCTCTCTTTAATGAGACGCAGCTGTAGCACCTAATGCTCTTTTTTTCTTGTTACAGGGGAGAATTCTACGGGTTCTAGCTTTTCATTCCTGAGCAGCTTCCAAAGTAATTTGCTAGCAGGAGGTTTGAAGTTGCAGGTTGGGTGGGGACATGTTTGGAATAGGTTTGCCGGTCCATTGAGTTGTCCAAGCCAACCAAGTCAATGTGCTTCCACACCATTACTCCCTCCAGCTTGGTGGGATGGTCTTTGGCAGTCCCCAATTCCTCGGGACATCCGTAGATTAGCAGTATTTGGCGTCAAACTCTCCGGCTTCGGCACGATTGATGAGAATTATCTTCAATCCTTCTGTAAATCCAGAAAAAACGTGGTGAAAACTGTTGTAATTTTGTAAATGTTTCTTTTATTGTTGTCTGAGCTATTACATTGAGTGGAAAGCCTACCAACGCCTATTCCTATGGCACCTTTCCTGGTTTTGTTTTTGTTCATTGGAATAAACACACCAAGATCTGAAGGAAGAAACAGAGGTTCACCGAGCACGCTGCAGCACTGCAAGACGAATAACGCGTATTCACAAGTCAACACTGCGTGCATTGAGGAAGGAATAACGGAAAGAAAGCAAATTGTATTGTATTATTTGGAGGAAAGTCGATAAACATTCATTTTTCATGTCACGATTCAAAGTACGTGTTGGAATCATAGAAATAACTGTTTGTAACTTAATTGTATTTTCCTGATTTTATTTTCTTAGGAATGCAAGAAAATGAGTTCATCTTGTCAGTGTTGAATTATTATCTTGAAAAAAAAAAAAAGTTATATGTTGAATATATAAAATAAATATTAATTTAATGTTAATTATAAGTAATTGTTATTTATATAAAATATATTAATAATAATTAACAGTCATAATATATTAATATTTATTTTACGTGTTATTAAAATAGATTTTTTTTTAATTTATTATTTAAATTAATATATAAATGAAAGAATTTTTTCAGAAAGAAATAAAAGAAAATAGATTATTGAAATTATATAATGTTTATTATTTTAATAGATTTTTATTTTTATTTTTTTATTTTGTAAATTTTATTTTTAACTTTATATTATATAAGAAATAAAATTTATTTAAAATATAAAATAATTAAATAAATTTATATAATATAAATTATAAATAAATATATATAATATAAATTATAAATAAAGTTACTATTTTATTATTATTACTTTTATTGATGCCTATCATCCTTTGACACGGCGAATTGCCAAAACCAAACCAAAAAAAATGATGCGGAGTTGGTTTAAATTGGGAAACATGTTAGACAATGACTCGCTCAAACTTGCTACAATCTAAGATTTTTTTTTAGCAGAATCTGATAAAATATAATTATTCAAGTTTTATCATTATTCTTTTACAAATTTAATGATATTATAAGATATAATTATTCAAATTCATAAATTATATATTATATATTACATTTTAATAAATCTCTTCACACAAAATTTTATGAACTGAAATAAACTTATTATGCTCATAAAAATTTATAATTAATTAAATATAAATATAATATATTTTAAAAACAAAATCATCTAAAATAAAAATTTATATTACTTTAAAATTCTGAAATTCTCAAATATTATATTTTAACGTATAAGATGCAACCAACCGCGTACGTTGTGCTTTTTCCTTTATATATATATATATATACACACACACACACACACATATAATCCAACGTCGTGCATGATAATTTTCTCGGTTTCTGTTCCTATCATAACATTTATTATCATAAGGATGCCATTGGCCAGGTAGCGAAAAGGCGTGTACGACACGCCCACAAACACAATTGCACCCTAGATTGGAAGAGGCGATATAAACAGAAGCGGAAGCCATGATCATGACCCACTACCCAAAAAATGCACTCAAATTGCAGAAACATTCTTTTTTTGGTTTGTTTTCTAAGCGGGGTTGGTGGGTTGGTAGGCTGGTAGGCTTTGAGTGTTAAAAAGCTTTGGTTCTGTTTAATTTCTTGTTTTCGCCTTCGTGTTTTCTGGATTGTGAAAAATGGGGTGTGACTGTCCGTGTTTTGGATTCTTCAAGGCGAAGTACAAGAAACAGCTATCACATGGTGAGCCCTTCCTTTTATTTGTTTTTCTTTTTTGGTTTTATTTTCTCTTGTGGGTATATTATTTTTATTCTTTATTTATGCATCTTCTAATTGCATTCAGCCAACTTTCTGGAATTTTTTATTTATTTTTCTTTTTTTAATAAATGGGCTTCCTAGTTTTATACATGCAACGAATTGGATCAAAATCTCTGGTTTTGTCTGAAAATAGGCAGCCACGAAACGAGGAAGGCGTGTTGAACATGAGTGCTCGTGATGAGTGTATTGCAAAATGGACTTCAATTCTTCAGACAATAACATACATAATAAGAATCTTGATTTACAGTTAATGTTAGCGTGCCTGTGGTTCAGATCAAACAGTTGCTTGCAGACCTTACAACCCAACTTAACAAAGGCTTTCCCTGTGAAACTGTTGGTTCTTTGTTTTGGGGAGAGTTGTCTTGCTGTTTAAGTTCCAGAGTAGAAAATGGTAATCGTGATCTCCTTGTCTTGGTATGTTACAACTGCAACAGCATGATTATTTCCTCATAACATAAAAGCACGCATAGAACAGTCGCTACATTGCAACACCCCAGGTTTTTCAGTCGAACGACTGAAGAATATGTGTGGCACTTTGAACGGCAATTTATTCTCTCGCGCTGTATAAGTTACCATTTGATTTGCTCAGGTGATCCCCATCAAACAAGATTTTAGCTTTCCTGATATTTCTCCTGCATTTCCTGTCTCTTTCCTTTGTTTCCAATTTTCTTTCTTGCCTGAATTATCTTTTGCGAATTCAAGTTACTTCACAAATGCCTCAGCAAGCACTTTTACTGATAAAATCAAGTACTTGCTTTCAATATATGAATCTTGTTGCAGGTTTGCAAGATAGAATAGTACAATACTTATTGGAGTCTTGAAATGGTTTAGATGCTCATTCAGTTGTAGGTCCACTTTGTTGACAACTTTCATGTCTAGTTTTTTGGTGGCAATGATAAAACTCACTTCTCTTTTTTAACACATAATACAGAACAAAGATGCAAGCCAGGATCGAAGTCCAATTTAGACATGAGAAATGAAGTTTCTGCATCAAAGGGTGAGTCAAATGTCCCTAATAGTGCTCCAACCTTCTCCTATGAAGAGCTGGCAATTGCTACTAACAATTTTAGTTCAGAGTCTTTTATTGGAAGTGGAGGATTTGGTTCTGTTTATAAAGGGGAGTTAAAAGCAACTGGTCAGGTAAAACTATTGCTCGTTTTGTGATGTGATTGGTGAATGAAGTCCCATCTTTCCGAGAACTAATGTACTTATTGGCAGGTTGTAGCTGTTAAAAAGCTAGATCCCTCAGGTTTCCAAGGGGACAAGGAATTTCTGGTGGAGGTACTCATGCTTTCTCTAGTGCATCACCCTAATCTTGTCAACCTAATCGGCTTCTGTGCTGAGGGGAATCAGAGGCTTCTTGTCTATGAATATATGCCCTTGGGATCCTTGGAAGGTCACCTTTTTGGTAATATCTTTATTGGTTTACTTCTGATTTTATCATATGATATTTAGCTTCTCAAACAAGATAGTCTGAAATACTTGTCAGATAATATAATTCAGGGAAGGATTTAGCAGAACTCAATTTTCTTTTCAAGTGGTTTCCACAAAGAACTTTTAATATCTTATCTAGAAACAGAAAGTTTCACAGTGAAACGGTTCCAAAACTCAATCAACTGAGAAAAATTAGCCTTCTCTAAATCTTACCTTAAGCCATTCTAGGTCCTCGTTTTCCCTTTTATTTCTCCAATTGAACGTGGTCACCATCTGAGTTGTTCCATTCACATTTCCAGGTTTAGCATGGCCAAAGAATCTCAAATGAACTACTTTTCTGTCATTTTTCAGTAGGGTGCTAACTACAAATGGCATCAAAAAAATTTCTTATATTTTAACAAGTGTGATGGAATATTCCTAGTATTTAGCTTGACTGATTTGGCATAGACCTATCTCGCATAGATCTACTTCTTCTCATTATATAAGTGATGGCTGCATTGCCACATGCAGATCTTACACCTGACATGAAGCCTCTTGACTGGAATGCAAGGATGAAGATAGCAGCTGGTACAGCCAAAGGATTGGACTGTCTGCATTGTGCAAATCCTCCTGTCATATACAGAGACCTAAAATCATCTAACATATTGTTGGAAGAGAGCTTTGAACCAAAACTATCTGATTTGGGACTTGCAAAGTTTGGTCCAAGTGGAGATAAGTCCCATGTCTCCACAAGGGTCATGGGTACCTATGGCTATTGTGCCCCTGAGTATGCAAAAACTGGAAAATTGACCACCAAGACTGATATTTACAGTTTTGGGATAGTCTTGCTAGAGCTAATTACAGGACGTAGGGCATTGCAGGAGGTTGATGGTCACACAGTGGATCTCACTACTTGGGTAACACTTTTAACTTAATTCCAATTTATCAGCTTGAGCAATCAAAATTATGATTGTTGCATTGGTTGGGTCAAAGGATCGTGTAAGTTAACATCAAGTTAATAAGCCTAGGATTCTCAAACAGTATTTAAAAAATAAAAAAATGGTATAATGTCTGATGTTGGATCATTCTGCTTCTATAAGGACCAAAGTTTGGTCTGTCCGTCTTTATAGATTGATTAGTTTTGAGCCTATCAGTTGAATATCTCATCAGCTAGCGCAAACACTACTTTCATAGAGATCACAAAGCAAACATATTGCAGTGGCATGTGAATGTTTGGGTAGCATTCTGAATGAAAGATTTTGGTGCTTTTAGTCACCAGATAAAAAAAAAAAATGGTTCTAGCCTTTGCTTTATGATCAGATTAATTTGCTAAAAGTTCTTAACCACTTCTACTTACCTTTCAAGCAAACAATGTTACAAGTTTTCTGGACTGAGCTGTCTTTAATGTTTTGGTGGTATGCAGGCACTTCCCTTGATGAAAGACTCCGGCAACTATTCAAAATTAGCAGACCCGTTGCTGAAAGGTCGGTATTCAAACTCAGCCTTGAAGAAGGCTGTAGAGGTAGCAGCATTTTGTCTCAGCAAAAATGTCAACTTACGCCCTTCGTCGAGTGACTTGGTGCTTGCCATGGATTATTTGGTGTCACGTAAATATGTGCACAAGGAGCACAGGGAGTCAAGTGTCAAGTGGCCTGAGATTGATTTCTCTCCAAATGAAACAGAAATGATTATGGACAAGGATTTAGATCGGGACGACGTGGTGGCAGAGGCCAAGAAATGGGGAGAGAGTTGGAGAGAAAAGAGTGCCAATGACAGGTATCAGCTTATAGTATAATCTCTGATCATTCCCTTGCTTTACTCATTTCCAAGTAGAACATGCTAAAGAAGACTCACACAAGCTTTAGCTTTACTGGTAATACTTCTTGCTCCTTGTAGATTAATTGTAATCAGTTCCTCAGCCTTCAGAGCACCCTATTACACAGGCTTACTTCTCTGTTCATTCCTACAGTTGGGTGAATAGGATTCAGCATGGACAATAGCTTTGAAGACCATTCCCCTAGAAGCTGGCTTAGCAAATTAACCATGGGAAAAGATGAAACATCGTGACAACATTCCAACAAATAGTCAAACAGCAGCAACATCTCCATTTTTCTGTGTCCTGTAATAACTCTGAGGGGGGGCCTCAGACCCTTTTTTTTTTTTTTTTTGGTCAAAAACCTGAGGTATAGCATATATCATTCTTGGAACTTGGCATTTAATTTTTCTAAATCATACGGTGGCTCCCATCTCAGCTTCTTCAATGCCCTCTCTCTTTTTTTTTTTTCTTGTTCTTCATTTTGTTTTTGCTTCCAAGTAGTGTACTTCTGGTTTCCTTTTCTTCTCTTGCCATGAATCTAATAACATTCTGCAAGACACTGTGCCATAGATTGGAGATTCTATTGCAAGATCAGTAGTCACTAGTCAGTGGGAGCAGGTTTGCGTGTAGTTAATAACATAATGTTTATTATTTTCTGAACATTAAGTTTTTTTTTTTTTTTTTTAACTTTTGGTGGAACAACTATGAAAATTTTAAGTAATAATTATATGGTTAGTTACGATAATATCCCTCGTCCACGTTCACATTTCTCAGTCCCTCTGTGCTTTGGGTTTGCCATAAAAATTAATGACATCATTAAAAAAAAGCAACCACGGCCGGTCCCGCACTGTTACAGATCAATCTTAATTGGCCCAACGACAACTTGCCACGTCAACTCTCCCAATTCTGTAATTGAAAAAACACACACGCGACACATCAGAGAATATCCACGCACTCACCGCTAACAGAAGCACGCCTTTCCGACCGTCGCGATGAGCCGATCGAAGCCCGCCGGAATGTCGCGAAACCTTAGATAGAGGGAGATAAGCGGTTCAACTTCTGGAAGCACTCGAATTGATATTTGCTTGCACTTGCTGCCCCTGAGGGGTGTTTTTTGTGATCTTGGGTTTCAAAGTTCTTGGAGATCTGAGATTAGAAATGTACGTGGTTGCTCCGCCACCGCAGCGATCCAATCCGGGTGGCGGTGCGTCTGCTGACTTTCGAGTTTTTCAAACTTGGAAGGGCAGTAATGTGAGTCCCTCCTTCATTAACTCCCCTCAAAATATATATATATATATATATATATATATATATATATATATATATATATATATTATCTCAACTTCAGTTTTGGCTCAAGATGAGGACACATTGTGTTGGTTAATTTTGTTTTCATTGAATATTAAAATGCGTTCGATGCCGAATGGAGATATAGTTGAATTGAACAAACTCTTTTATACTATTCTGCTTTCATGGACTTTAAATTGTGCAACATTTTGTCGACCTGATAAAATTTTGATAGAGAGAAAAGTTAATGCTTGTGAAAAAATGGAAGCATGGGAAGAAGAAAATGGAAAATAATTCAACTGCTGTAACTCATTTTAAGGCCAAGAGTTAAGTTGCTGATCAAAAGCTTGTCGATTTGGTAAACTTATGTTGTAGAAGATCTTCAAACTGGCTCAATGCTGTTTCTTGTTTCATGATATGGCAAACTTATGTTTCAAGGACTGAGATATTTTAATCTTACGGTAATCCAATGAAAAATTGTGATGGATACAACGTCTGCCTGAGAAGTTTAAACTTCAGCGAACAATATGCTTGTGATTGGATTTTATTTGAGCATTGGCTAGATATATGGCATGGGATTCATAATTCACTGGTGAGTTGTACAGTTGTCCTTTCCCCCCCTCCCCGCAGGGGAACTTAATTCTCCTTTGCTATTTTGCAGATTTTTTTCCTTCAGGGGAGGTTTATATTTGGACCGGATGTTAGGTCCCTTTTCCTGACTATATTCCTGATTATTGCTCCAGTCGCAGTTTTCTGTGTCTTTGTTGCCAGAAAACTAATGGATGATTTTTCTGATCACCTGGGAATATCAGTAATGGTTATTGCTGTTGTATTCACTGTTTATGTGAGTCTTTCTCTCTCCCTCTCTCTCTCTCTCTCTCTCTCTCTCTTGCTAGCTAGAGCTTTTCAGCAATGTCTTTTATGTGCCAGATAGTCTATTTAGAATTTCTAATGTATAGAACTCAAAACTCATAAATATACAATTTTGCAGGTTTTAGTTCTTCTCCTGCTAACCTCTGGAAGAGATCCTGGCATAATTCCACGCAATGCACATCCCCCAGAGCCTGAAAACGTTGATGAAGCAGTTGATGGTGAGGCTGGTCATACTCCTCAGTTGCGTTTGCCTCGAATTAAAGAAATACAGGTCAATGGAATGACTGTTAAGATAAAGTATTGTGACACATGCATGCTTTACAGACCTCCACGCTGCTCACATTGTTCCATTTGCAATAATTGTGTTGAACGATTTGACCATCACTGCCCCTGGGTTGGGCAATGTATTGGATTGGTAAGTTAATTTTTATCGGAGTTGCATTACTATTGCTATGGCTAATGATTTGAAAAGAAGCTAGATTTACTACAAATTATTTTAACAGTTAGATATTACTGGCAAGAAGACTATGGAATCAGTGTTGTTGCTCTAAATGCTGGTTTAAATTTTTTGATGCATCAAAATACACTTTTTTTGTTTTTTTTTTTGCAGAGAAACTACCGATTCTTCTTTGTGTTTGTCTTCTCAACAAGTCTTCTTTGTATATATGTTTTTGCATTTTGCTGGGTATACATTAGGAGAATCATGGGGTCAGAGCACACATCAATATGGAAAGCAATGATAAAAAACCCTGCCTCCATTGTTCTTATAGTTTACACTTTCATATCAATGTGGTTTGTTGGTGGCCTCACTGCTTTCCATTTGTATCTCATCAGCACAAATCAGGTAAGGGGCTTATATCTCCACACAAATGTTTTTAGATAGTCTGCACGTTCAATAAAGCTGCAACAAGACTTTCTTGTCCTTTGCTTTTGCAGACAACATATGAGAACTTCAGATATCGATATGATCAAAGGGCAAATCCATACAATAGAGGAGTGGAGGAGAACTTCAAGGAGATATTTTGCTCCAGCATTCCCCTTTCCAAGAACAATTTCAGGTCAAGAGTGCCAAGAGAGCCCTCATTACCAATACGACCAATTGGTGGAGGTTTCATAAGTCCAAACATGAGAAAAGATGGGGATGACATAGAAATGGGTAGGAAAGCAGTTTGGGGTGATAGAGCTGCCACGGTTGATCATGGTGAAGGGCAAGTTGCCAACAATGACCATGTACATGTAAAGGAGGATGAATTATCCCCTAATATCAGGTCTTTGGTAGATGAAGCAGGGGAGCGTGGTGGATTACATGCAAGGCGATCTAGTTGGGGAAGAAAAAGTGGAAACTGGGAGATGTCACCTGACGTGCTTGCTTTGGCAGCTAGAATGGGAGAACCAACCCATGTGGGTGGGAGTAGTGGTGGACTGACATCTGAGAAGCGACCCTTATAGCTGGAGTTTTGACATAAAATACAGGTGACATAGGGAAATGCTTGCTGATTGCATTGGGTGGGTACAGGATGGGATTGTTGAGCCTTAAGCTTTGCTTGCAACATGAGGAAACCTTCTCAGCAGGGATTGTTTAAGAGTGTTTGTCTGGCCATTGTGATTTTGGTTGTGGAACAGTGTATGGAGGTGTGAGAGCTTTGCTTAGTTTCTGATGTTGTGGTTGTGGATAGTGTCAAATTTATTACATGCGAAGAACTGGTTAGTGCATAGATCTCACGTCCTCTCAGTCAGGGGGTCATGGATTTTTTATTTTCATTGATTCACATAAATTTCTAGTGGAGGCTGCTTGTGAGTTTTGAGACTCTGAAGAGCTCTTCAATGTGTGCGAATGGTCTAGTTGAAGAAGCGTTTGAGATACCATGAAGCAAAATTTCTCCCTTCAACGAATGAAGAGTTGTTTTCCTAAGTGCTACCGTACACTTTTCTTTGTGCCTTCTTTAAAATGGCTTACTTAAGGGAGGGAGGAGAATCAAGCTCTTGCATAATGGAATTATATTACTTCTAAGGAGGGCAAAATTTTTACTAGGGTTTATGTAGTTTGTGGTTGTAAAACTGCAAGTGGATTGACAAAAAGCTGAATTACAAGACATGCAGATTCTGGCTAGGCTCATCTCAGGATCCCTTTAAACTTATGCTCATGCGATCACCGATGGTGATTCACCATTAAAAAAGTAGGACTTTTAGCAAGAGTAGGGGCTACCAGAGAGGGTAAGGTAATTGCTACCTCGTCAATCTAATCCTTGGGTAGATAAAAAACCCGGATTCTATACAACGAGTGTATACAGTCCTTTTATTACCCAAAAAAAAAAAAAACACAAACAGAGAGAGGGAGGGAGAGTGTTCATTGCACAAAATAAACCCTGAGTTTCACTTTTCATTGTTCGAGTCTTCAAGACGGTGAATCCCCTGTAGAAGAAGAAAAAGAAAAAAGACAGAATCCAGGGAATATTTTGTCATTTGACCTTAAGAAAAAAAAAATATGTATATAACATAGAGAAGGAAAGAGATGAGAAAGAGAATGCGCATATAACAGACTTGGAGCAGCAAACACTCTTGCATTTAAAGCTCCATTGGACAATTTTTCACCACCCTCAGCCACATTTCTTCATTTCTTTCTTCTTTGTAGAAGAGAGTAAAAATTCCTCTCGTTTGGGTTGAGAAACTAAGCTTCCATGGCAATGTAGATGCACCAAATCAGGTGAACTAGGTCAGTATCTTGATGTTGTCCTTGTTCTAAGTGGTTGGCTGCATTGTTATTTTTCTTTTTGTTTTTTTTTAAGCTCCTGTGGTAGTTGGTGTACATATCTTCTGCTCGGAATAGATATATACAACTTGGTTTTTGGCATTTCTAGATGATGGGGTTGTTCTCTACACTGTTTCTTCGATCTTGGTGGAAATGATATGATAATAGTATTTTAATCGAGAACCAGTTTCAGGAACTTGCTCAGAGAAGTTATTTTAACCTTCCTTGTTATACCTGTGTTAGAGAAGGGCCTGATCATGCACTAAGATTCAAAGCTTTTGTGAACTTCAATGGTGAGAACTTCGAAAGCTCAAACTACTGCACTACATTAAGACAGGCAGAGCATGCAGCTGCTGAAGTTGCCCTCAATGTCCTCTCTTCAAGAGGTCCTTCAAGGTCTTTAACTGCTAGGCTTCCTGTAAGTTTGAGACCCCTTTTCCTCTCCGTCAGTCAATTAGAATACGATAGAATCAAAGTATGCTTACCCATGAATCTTCATACTTATAAGAATGAGACTGGAATTTAGAAGAACCTCCTTCAAGAGATGGCTCATAGAGCTGGCTTTAATCTCCCTGTATATACCACTGTAAGATCAGGTCCTGGTCATGTCCCAATTTTCACTTCTGCAGTGGGGCTTGTTGACAAGAGCTTTACAGGTGAGCCTGCAAAGACCAAAAAGCAAGCTGAAAAGAATGCCGCAATTGCAGCCTGGTCTGCCTTGAAAAGAAGTAAATTTCCACTTACCAAGTTTTAGGTTCATATTCATAGTAAAGGAGTCTTTTTACACCACCAATGTACATTTTTGTTCTGCAGTGCCAATTTGGGATTCCTTGATGAATAAAGAAGCAGAAGAGCATGATGATCAAGTAGTTGTGGTGAGAAACCTATCAAGCCTTAGATCCAAAGATGAGTGGAAGCAATCAAGAAAGAGGGATCATAACCAAGCCAGAAGAAGAGTGTTCAGGGGTCATGGAGACATCAGCTTTGGAACATCCTCCGCTTCATCCTCCACTAACTCTTCAATTCTCCAAAATTGGAAGCTGCTGGTTACTTTGTTGGATTGTGGTGGAGATGATCCAACACTAAAGAAGAACCCCTTTGTGTCTCTCTTTTCTCCATCTTCACCTAGAATTGTTTCTAAGATTCTGCCACCAACTTCTCCCGGCGATCCTTCTTTATCCAATAGGCACATCCCTGTACAAGTCTCCTTCCAATCAGAACCACAACGGCAAGTGTTTACACTGAATCTGCTTGTGGTAAAGCATGAGGCAAAATGTCTAAACAACGAGCTAGATGCCATCAAGCAACCCATTTGAAAGTGAGGGTGCAAGTAACTCAAATTCAAGTGTTGTCTATGGTCCATCTACACTGTCCCAAACACTCGAGAGATCAATTTTCAGTTCTCCAATTTCGTCACCTGTGGCAGCAACTTCCTTCAAGGCAACATCATCAAGCATCTACCCAACCAGGCCAATGCATACAGGAGGATCTAACCCACATAGGATTGCTCCAGCAGTCCAGATTAGGTCAGTTATTCCAGTTTGTGCGACTCCACCTCCATTCAGAACCACAGCACCTCCTACTACTGCAAAATTCACACAAACATCGCTAGAGGAGTCACACCCAACTCAACAATAACAAGCTACTGTTATCCGATAAAACCCACTGAGTAACATCTTGTTTCAACCCATAATTACAATTGCTTGCAAGCTTTTGCTTGATGGGTTGCCATCAAAATTAATGCATTTTTGTTCTATTAAGAATGGGCCACGCTTGTTGCACTGTCATGGGGTTTGCTTTTCTAAACCAAAAATTTTGTATTAAAAAAATCTATGCGATTTTTCGCCTTCAACAGCATTGAGAGAGAGAGAAAGAAAGAGAAAGAGAGCATTAAATTGGATCTTGGAGAGTGGGTTGCAGGAGATAAGAAAGAAAGGAGAGAAGGGGCAGATAGGGAAAGCGATAAAGGCAGTCAGAAAGAGAGGACGAACAGACAAATGCAGCGATGAACGCATGCAATGAATTTAACCTTATCAGTCTCAGACCAAAAATATTGGCTTTTGTATTCTCCATTAATGCACGCCACGCTCCCCACCCCCAACAATCTTCATTTTGTTCCTTTCATTCATATTTGCTTGTTGGCCCCACCTTCTCCATTTTGTTCATTTATTTTTGGTTGGTTCCATAGAAAATAGTTTGGTAAACCACTAACAATGCCTTCCAATTCCATCATCTTGCCAATCCATGCGCTTGAAAAAGGCTGTGCCCGGGGCAACACATTGAAGAAGGCGGTCTTTAAACAAATTTAGTAATAGTATTGTAAAAAAGACGAGGCTTAGGCTGATAGCCATGGACCATTGCCATCCGGTGGACCTTTGGTGGGTGTGCTTTAGATTTTAGAAACGACTAGAGCACAGTGCATACATAGGTAAAATGGATCTAGTTACAAAGTGCTGCCTAGTCAATTGGACAAATAAATACCATTTTTATCAGAATAAATGAATTTCTATATATAGTTTAAAATTCTTCACACCAACTTTTCAAAATGGCCGAGCTCAATGTTATAAAGAGTAAATAGGGATGGAGAAGTTTCTAGCAATCTAGATCAAATAACAAGAAGATAACAAAAAGTTGAACAGAGTACATGGGACTCTGTCTAGGCTTGAGGAAGAAGTGCCACATTCATGTTCAAAACAAGCAACGTTTTAGGCTGCACCCCACCACCTCCTGGCGTTCGCCTGCTGAGGAAGAGATCGTGAAGAGTCATTTCTTTCAGTGAAGGGCGATGTCGGAACATCCGAGAGAACCTATTGAATGTAAATTAGTATAGATTTTGGTTGATCCACATGCAATTTCTGACATCAAAAGTCTATTGCTCGTGTTATGTTTGCTTCGAATTATGAGCGCAAATTTTGTGAGGCTTTTATTGGCACTAGGAAACATGCACTAGAAGACTATTTGGCAAGTCTTCGAATGGATAAATTCAAGCATTGAGGATGTGCTAAAACTGGAATGGGACTTCCTGAAAAGCCAAATTAAGAAGTGGGTGTGCGCTGTGAAGATCATCATTTCAGTATTTCTTGCCAATGAGAAGAGGTTTTGTGAGCAGGTATTGGTGGATTTTGGTTCTGTTAGTTCATTTTGCTCGTTGAAATCTCAAAGGCTTCAATTTTGTGCCTCTTGAGTTATGGTCAAGCTGCAGCAATGGGCCCTGCGAAGCCAGAGATGTTGTTTTGCTTGCTTGACATGTATGAGGTTGTGGCAGACACTGTCGTAGATGTAGATGGTTTATTCTCAGCAGAAGCCGACTCTTTCATCAGGATTGAGTTCAATGCCCTTTCAAGGAAACTGGGTGAATCTGCAGGGGTGGCATTCTTGGGAGTTTAGGAATGCCATTGCATCTGATGCATCTGTAGAGTAGAGCCTTTCCCTGGAGGTGGAGTTCATCAGCTGACCAAGTTTGTGATGAATCATATCAGGACACCTGATTAAGCATTGTGATCCCCTCAATTTATGCTCCAAAATGATGCCATCAAGCTGATTCTCATAGAAATTGATATAGCTAAGGACCCAACACCCGTCCCCACAACTTCGTCTCCTTGTCTCTTTACCATAGCTAATCCAAATGCTATTCTTGACCTCGATGGCAAGGCCGAATGTTTCCTCCTCCAGTTTTCATCTAATGGCTTGTGTTCTTCGGTTCATTACTCACACCCTTGAATATAGTCTTGCTGAAAAATCCAAACTTTACGAGCATGGTTTTGTAAGACATTTTCCTGATGAATTATAAAATTTATTAAATTATAAATTATATATATATATATATATATTTTTTTTTAATTTATATAAATTTTATATTTCTTTTTTATAAAATTAAAACGTGAGACCTCAACTCTAAGTTGTGCCGGGCATTATATATAGACACGTTACCTTCTTTGCCGATGGGAACCCGTAATGCACTACAAATGTCAAGGCCTCATCGTCATACCTCCAATTCAACGGTCATCATAAAATCTCACCGTGAAATCTAACGGTCCAGATCCTTGGTTATTCTTCTATAAAAGCATCCTAGCTTTTGACTCTACATAAAACCCTATTCTAATATAGGGTTTAAGGGCTCAGGACTCTGAGCACAAATAGTGAAAGCCAAACACAAAAAGGTGCCAAACCATCAGTTCCTCTTATGTTCATGATCCTTTTGTTTCTGATCATATTTGTTGTCTCTTTGCTGTTGCTGTACTGCTTTGAACTTCTTTTTCTAGGATTTTGATTTGGTTCCAGCTGTTGTTCGATCTATGCTCCAGAAATCTGGTCTTTTCCGATTTTTGTTCATTTTTCGGTCCATCGATTTCCAGGTTTTCTTTTTTTTCTTTTAAGTGAATAGATTGGTGTGATACCTGGGGTATTGATATGTGGTTTTTCCTTTTGAAGTCCTGTTTGGTCGCTGAGAAACTGAAGGGGAAATGAGGTGGAATCTTTCGTATTGTTTTTTGGGTTGGTGAAAATGAGGAATCTTTCCGTATCTGAGTTGGGGTTTTCGTAGGAGCCACATTTTTGTCTTGGTTTTTGGAATCTTAAGATTGGGTTTTGTTGTTTGGTCAGAGTTTAGGAAATGATCAAGGTGGTGTCTTCTTGATATAATGCCCTGCTTATGCTAAATTGTTCAGAAATGACTAGCTTATATGGAAAATCTTTATATTTCTCTTTGATATTGCTCAGTCTGGGGGTCTAGCATTGAAATCAGTAGATTGGTTATTTTCAAATGCTAGATGACAGGCCCAAGAAGCTATTTCGTGCAAACATTATTGCCAATCGCCATGATTTAATGCACAAACTGCCAGGGATTGTATGACTCTGGTTTCTCAACTTCTTTTTATAGTTTACAAGTCTTTTTGATTCCTAAAGGAAACATCTAGAATAATGTTTCGAGAGTGTTCTGTTGGAAGATCGGAGAACAAAAAATTAAAGGGAAAAGTTTGGAGAGTATCCTTTTGTGAGAGCTGACTTTTTTTTTGTTATTATTATGCTTGTTAATGGTTCTACTGATATGTGATGTCTATTTTATTATTATTATTTTTTTTACACCATTTGAAAAATTATGATAGCAGAAAAAACCTCATGTGGAAAATGATTTTTTTTTTTTATTTGGTTTTTACTTTTATACTTTGCAAAGTCATATGACTGAGGCCTTTCCTTTTATTTGGTTTCTTAGGTCTTTTCAATGGCTTTTCTTAGTAAAGGTGGGAATATACTCAGGCAGACATGTGGCAAGCAGATCAGTTCTGAATTTTCTTCATCTAGGCCTTCTCTCTATCAGGCGATTCGATGGATGTCATCTTCAAAACTGTTTATTGGAGGTGTTTCTTCCTCTCTCATTTCCTTTTACCTGCAAACCTTCCCCATTCTACCCAATATAATAAAAGAAAAGGCTGCAGTTTATTTCTTATCATGGATCAGTTTCATCATAGTTACTCCCCACTTTTGATATTGCAGGTATTTCTTTTTCTACAGATGACACCAGTCTAAGAGAAGCTTTTAGCAAATATGGTGAAGTCATCGAATGTAAGGAATTGGTAAAATGTATTATTTTTGGAAGTCATAGACAAATGAATATTGTAACAGTGTCTGTGGCATGATGGTTGTGGCCAAACATGTCTGCTGTGTGCTTGTTCCCATGGTGGTTTTGCTCTCTCCAAATACATACATCTATCTCAAAGTTGCACAATTTGCTTGAGATATGAAGTTTTGGGCATACAGTAAATGCTAATTGCCATTTTATCTGTTACAGCAAGAATTATCACAGATCGTGAAACTGGTAGGTCTAGAGGATTTGGTTTTATTACTTACACCTCTAGTGAAGAAGCCTCAAGTGCCATTCAAGCCTTGGATGGGCAGGTATGTTATTATTTAGTTTAATGAGCTTCTCTAAAAATTCTTTTCTCTAGTGTATGGAAAGAAACTAAAGAGAAGTATATGCATTTCCTTTTTCAGATGTTGAATCAGGGAGGTGAGTGGATAAGAAATTAGTTTGAAGTTATACCTTTGTTTTTTTTGAATGCTTCCGTTGTAACAGTAGTGTAGTGACACTGGAGTCAAGCCTGAATTTAGGATGTGAGTTGAAGTTGGAACTAACTAGACCAGCTAGAGTGTAAAGAGAAACCAGAAAATTAGAAGAATAACGTTCTGTCTAGATATAGCCCAACAATTCTATTTATACTAGGGTTAGAATGAGAAGTAAATCTTAATCCTTGATTACATAAAAGCCTAACTAATTTTAGCCATCCAGTTAATTAAAAATAGTCACATGGACACTTATTAAAACTAACAACAAAAGTAATAATTAAAATTGAATAAAATAACAAAATACAAATAACCCTAATAAACAGTTATGAATGCTTCTGCATCAACATACTAACAGTAACTTAGTTTGACTCATATTGTATCTTTTGCTTGATTATGTATTGGATTGAACTTTGATCAATGAAAAAAGGTGCTTTATGAGAAAAAAGAAAAAGTTTTCTCAATTTTTGCTTGGGATTCAAGTACTCTACTTACAATAAAAAATTACCCATTCTGTCCCTTAGGGGACACCCCAGCGGTTGAAAACTTAGACCTCTATCTTTGAGGTCTGGAGTTAGAATTTCAGGAGGGAGGGTACAGAGTTTATGACAATGAGGGAGAACTATCCCTATTGTGTTGTTCATGGTCTAATAGACCTCCTAATGAACCAAAAATGAAAACTACCCATTCCTTGATTGATTTGGAATCAAACCCTTCCTTGATTGATTGTAATAATGTGGAAAGCTTCCAAAGCAAAAAGTAAATGAATCAGATAACAGACAATATTAGAATATACAGTCAATAGGCTAGGGGAACCAGTTTTGATTGCAGTTTAGAAGTTGAGAAATTTTCTTGGTATGATAGTGACAATCTGACTTCATAGTAATGTAAAATCTTTTCTTGTGCAACTCACTAGTTCTATTATAGTTTAATCATTTTAAATGTATTTTTTTCTTCCGAACTGAAATTGCCAGAGTTTGATGACTAGTAATCTCATTGTTATTGATTTAGTGAACCTTGGCGAATTTGTGGTGATGCTTGGTAGGATCTTGTCACTTTGTTTAACTGTATTTGTCTATTGCATGAGATGGCTTGCATAATTATGGGTGCAAATGCTGTTTTAGATGTGAAATATACATGCACATACACATTATATACATTGATACGTGTATTGTATATTGTTTCTTTTTGTGGCCTTAGGTGCTGGTCTGTGTTCAGGGCTTGCTTTGTTGTTTATTTTTTCTCCCATCTTTGGTTTTCCTGTGTTTCACTCCAGTATAAGTGGGTTCTATTTCTTTTTGGTATATAATGCATATTGTTTTCACATTCCTTTCTGGAATCCATTTCCCTCAGAACAGAGTTATGGAATTAACTGCCTCATAAAGTTCAGAAGCTGTTCCATGTTGTCTCTATATGTAGTTACTTTGGATTCTAGTTTATGTTTGGGGCCCTAGTTGTGACAGCCAATTGTTCCTTTTTTCTTGCAATTTATTTTTTGCAACTAGGATCTTCATGGTCGTCGAATAAGAGTGAACTATGCAACTGATAGATCTCGTGGCAGCTATGGAGGTGGTGGCTACGGTGGAGGTGGTGGCTACGGTGGAGGTGGTAACTACAGGGGAGGTGGTGGCTATGGTGGAGGTGGTGGCTACGGTGGAGGTGGTAACTACAGTGGAGGTGGTGGCTACGGTGGAGGCTCTGGAACTTTTGGTGGGGAGGCTGCTGGAGGTTTTGGAGCTGGTAACAGCAATGTTGGTGCTAACTTCTTTGGTGGTGGTGGTTATACAACTGAAGGTTATAACCAAGTTGGCACAAATTTTGGTGGTGATTCAGGTGGAGATGTTGGCTACCCTAGTGGAAACACTGATGGTGCTGGTAGCACTGGAGCTTTTGATAACACAGCTGGGAATTTTAGTGTTGCTGGTGGCAGAGGAGAAAGTGATAACTACGCCAGCAGTGGTTTTGATGGAAATTCTGGATTTGCGCATGGTGGCATTGATCAATTTGGTGTTGATGGGAGCCGCAGCACAAGCGAAGCAACTGGAGGTTATAATCAAGTTGATCCAACAGTATCTAACTACAGGGATGAACCGTTGGAAGGAAATTACAGGGATGAGGATGATACAGGCGACTTTGCTAAAAGGGCATGAGTGCAATTGGAAGCAGTTTAGCCCGCATCCACCCCATACTTAAGATAGACTGTCCTTTTGTTTTATTTCTTCGCTGCCCATGCCTCTTCATCTAAACAATGTTGTCATTTATTCTGGACTTGGCCTGTAAACGACATGTTTTTGGATTTTCCATTTTTCAAATAAGAACATTCAGGGCTGTTCAGAAAATAATTATAGCTGGAATTCACCCGTACATTTTTTTTATTTATGTCACTTCAAAATAATGTCTTCTGAGATTAGGATATTAAAAATATGCCATATATCCTTGGAAAGCCCAAGCTTTGATGCGCCAAAACATTAACACCAACAACCAAAAACCCATTTACTACAAGCTTGTACTAATCATTTTTGGTTTCATATAGTTGCTCTCTATTGTCGTAACCAGCTCTCCTTCCATGCTGTGGAAGCTTTACAGTTTTAGGGGAAATGGTTTACGCTAGGAAAGAAAAAGAATGCTGCGACACTTTGAAAAGTTGAAACCAAGAAAAATAATGAGGCGAGTGTCCTGTAGACTAATCATGAATACCTCTCGTATATCTCTAGCTATATACTGCCAAAACTATATTTGGTGTAATCTTGATGTTCATTTTCGTCTGAAGAAAGTAACAGTTTTTGTGCATTTAGCAGCACAGGTGATCCT
The DNA here is from genome assembly GCA_037832345.1 of Rhizophora mangle. Taxonomy (NCBI): domain Eukaryota; kingdom Viridiplantae; phylum Streptophyta; class Magnoliopsida; order Malpighiales; family Rhizophoraceae; genus Rhizophora; species Rhizophora mangle. The sequence continues at coordinate 1,120,727 of JBAPLJ010001034.1, forward strand.
TTCCTTGTTTTCTCCACAATTTGCTCTATCAACCTTTTCTCCATCTCATCATGACAATCACTGTTTTCATCTTCACGTATATCTTCATAAACCAATTTCTGAAATAATCCATGCTCTAATGGAGTCTTAAATTCACCATTAGAGGCTCCTTGCAATCTTTCTGCTTCATGGTGTGTGAGATGTGACAAGAAAAGGTTTGCCTCACCATTCTGACCCCTCTGCAAGCTTTGATCACATGTATGCAAGCCAATGTCATTATTTTCCTCAAAAACTGCCGCAGGTGAATCATCTTCCTCTAATTCGCCAACCTTTGTTAGCTCCTCATATGCCTCATTGTAAGCACCTAAAGCTTCCCCTGACAAATTCATAACTAGAGGGTGGGTCATATAACTCCAATCTCCTTCGGCAACTGGACAATCTTCACCAGAGGAATATCTCTGCCCAGTATTTGACAACTTCCAACAAATATTCTTGTGCTCTGATTCCATGAGTTGAACCTTCCTCTGGCTGTTTTCTAGAGCTGTCTCAAGCACCTTGACACGCTCTTCAAGTCTTGACTGAATAACACTATGCAAACGCAAGCTTAGTTCTCTTGGTGAAACTGCATAATTTGCAGAATGAGGCGTGAAGGTACCACTTCTATCTTGGTCTGATTCATCGTGGGCAACAGCTTGTCTGTTGACCTTGTCAGCCCTGAGTTCACCTTGAGCAAAATCAGGGGCAAAATCTGGGTCCAGCTGCATAATGCCAAGCTCCATTAGTACTTGTCAAATGAAAGTAACTGCAAAAATTGTCAAGAAGCAATCACCATGGCACTACATGCCAAAAAGGTGTGGTCTTTTGTATAAAACCCATTAGGTTTTATATGAGGCAAAGGACAAGTAGTTACTTAAGGTGCAATTGTTCAACAGAACTGCACATCACAGCACAACACCAACATGGCCATCACAGAAAGTAATAACTATTGAAGACAATTAGATGATTAGACTCTGTTTTCTTTCCCCTATCGCTCCTATTGCTTTCACTTCTCCACTACTCAGCATTGGTACTTCTTAATTTGACAATTTTTACAACTTGCATTAAAAAATATTCACCCAATAAACCTCATACAAATTCATGACCACAATAAAGATGATAATACAAAAAAAGTCCACAAGGTTGGGTAAAAATTCCTTAACATTGCAAGGTTTGAAGTCATTAAGCAGAAGATTAGCCAAATAAGTAGCAATATAAAGCCAAAAACATAATCATCCAATGAACCCATCCTTTCACTGTAAAGATGATTGTCATTCCAGGAATAGGGGGAAGGAGAAAGGTAAATGGGCTTACCTCAACAAGGTTAGATAATTCTCTCTCCAAGCTATCCATGTTCATGTTTAGCCCCAACCTCTCTAGTTCAGCTTCCAGCTCGGCTTCAATTTTACTCATAGATTCTGAACTGTCTTCTGCTTTCTCACTGTAGGATTCTTTACCACAGTTGTTTGTCAAGTACCCTTTCCGTACAGAAAAAGGTTGATTTGGCGCATTGTTGTGAAATGAGCTTTCACTTGTGCCCAGTGATTCATGGTTTTCACTAGGTAGCTCTCTCACTGCCAATGAATCTTTCATCTCAAGTTCCTCTTGTAAATCTTGAACCAATGCCTCAGTCTGCCTCAACAATTCCTTTAATTTGTCCACTTCTCTTCTGTTAGAAATGAGTGAAGAGATTATACCCACAGACAACCCAAGACAGAATAAAACTCTTCCATCATGTGATCCTGATGAATATAAAAAGCCATTAGGATATAAATCAGGTCAGAATGCAGAGTCATCAGCAGCACAACAGTTTATCATCAGTGAAGTATCTTGTGTGTGTGTGTGTGTGTGTGTGTGTTGCAGCAGGCCAAAACAATATTGTGATGGGTACAAGTGCCAAAAAAATAGGAACCAAAAAGACCCAAACATGTGCATGCACTTGCACACACACATTTGGAGTGGAATATTTGCAGACACAAAATGTTCTCCACAATTATGAGTTACAGCAAGTGTTTTTTTTTAAATAAGAATGGTAACCCTCACTTAACCGGCACTGAATCACTAAATCCAAGAAGAATACTACTAATCCAAAACTATATTCATATTTATGCCTCTGAGCAGAGAACCAAAATAAGGAAATGATATCCTAAAAATTCTACAACATACATGCTCCAGTGATTCATATAAAAGCAGGTTTTCAAATTCTCTACCAAAAGGCTTTTGGGCTCAAAGGTAGCAACCGTCTGTCACCCTGATGAGCAATAGAGGTATATACAGCCTGAAGATTGATATCAAGAGCATATTATATAAACAAATTTCCTTTGCTTTCAAAATGTAAAATAATTAAAGCAGAAAAATTAAAGAAATATAGTGCTCGGACTTTGATGCAATAAGACATACTTTACTATGGTCAAAAATTATACTACTGTGAGACTCAATTCTGAAAATGTGAGCATTAATAAGGAACAAGAGAACAATAAGAGCCAAAACACTTCTCATCAAAGTAGCATCTGTTAGCTGGAAGAGAATCCAGAGGTCAAGAGAAAATTACCTTTTTGTGAATGTACATGCTCTCCCCTGCCTAGTTTATGGTAACTGCTAAGTCTTTCATTGTGCAGCCTTCTGGTCTTCATCTGTCTCCCTTTATGTAAGTCTAATTTTGGTAGTTGGGAAATTCCACAAACGCTATCCTCCTTGTCTGGCCTGTCATCATCAGGTCCATTATGTGTGTGGAAAGAACAAGTGTTTGCTCTGCTAATTATGTGGCTTCCATCAGTTACAAGTAAGGGCCTCATTGTTGTAAATGGTGATGGAAAGGATCTAAGCACATACTTCCATTTCCATGTGTTCCTTGTACAACTGAGCCATTATGCAACTTTCCAAGGAACTTAAAGGTTTAATAACTTGGCCATATGAAAGTTTAGCTCTAAGAGAGCTTCTGGGCCTCCAACCATGAGAAGAAGCTATCTCAATTGTAAAATGACTACTGGGACTTTCCACACCATTTCTGGTCTCACATTCATTTAAGTTTTCTTTTGTTGAGAAGCCAGGCTTTATGCTTGCCAGATCAAGAACATGAAAATTCTCAAAATTTTCCAAGTGTCCCAGCTTTTTGTTGTTCTCACTTTTAGAAAATACTTCAGCTTCTGAAGCACAGCCTAGCTGAGAAAGCCTCCCATTGGAAATTTTCCTTCCGACACTTGTAGAAGCATCTTCAACAATTTTCTTTTGCTTAGCCAATCTGTGGAGTGGACATGTCAGATTTTCTCTTTTCTCATTTTTGCAGGCCTCAGAAGACACCCCTGATAAACTATCTTTATCTTTTGAAATAATTTTCCAGTATTTAGCTATATATCCAGCGGCTGCTGCTGCTCCAACAACCCAAGGATCCATTTCCACTGCTACCTTTCCCAATCAGATGAAACGACAAAGGTACTATCCCAGTGTCCGCTATGGTAATTTTTCCTCTATGACCCAATCTTCAACATAAAAAAACTCCAAGGCAACAAATTCCATCCATTCAATGTCAACTGTGTATTGAGTACTCAAAAATCCTCCAATCTTCAATCCATTGGAGAGTTTATAGAAGGAAACATTTTCCATTTAAGCACAATAATAGTACTTGAAAGCATGTCTTTCCATGTGTCCATTGCCAACACTCAATTATCAGTATCCAGTACACAGCATCTACACTGAAGAATTGAAAACCCATGTAAAATTACATAGCAATAATCAATTGCTGCAGAGAATACAAAATTGAAAGTACCAATAATGACTAAACACCACAAGCCAGTAATGCCACCCTAGGTCACGTACCAATTTCAGAAAAGCATTCGATATAACACAACAAAGAAAGACCCACTGGAGAGGAGAGAGCATAAATCTAAACAGTAACCAATTCAAAGCGTCATAATCCAAGAAAAGAAGAACAGGAAGAGGAAAAGACTCACATTTCTCAGGAAAAGCTCCTTCTTTTATCCAAAAAAACGCCAAAGAATCCAGACAAAACCCCACTTGAGCGCAGTATACAAGAAATCTAAGTCATACCCATTCGAAAACAATCTCTGAAGAGTAAAACCCATCAATGGAAACGGCCCATATCACCAGGAACTCCAAGACAGCATAGTAAAAAGCTGATGGAGAACAGCTAGAATCTTAACAAAGGCGGCTCCCTGCTTTTGAATTTGATGATAAAGGTAAAGAAAGCTTTTGAAAAAAAAAAGAAGAAGAAGCTTTGCTTTTGACGTTTTGAGTCTGGATTCTCCAGAACAAGACCTCAAACACGAAGCCGTTGGAATTTACTTGCAGTGGCTGATGGATCTCTCTCTCTCTCACAGCGGCTACAACAATTCTAAGAATGCTATCCAAACAAACAAACAGGACAGCTAACCTGCTAGTTGTTAAGGTTGTAATAATGAAACAAAACAAGTAAATATAGTAGAAGAATTTTTTTTTTTAAAAAAAAAAACCATTGTTTCAATTAATTTTATTTCGCCTTGTCGATAAAAATATCAATTAATTAAAGCAGTTCTAACTTCTGACTTCTGACCTTTTATTTTTATTATTATTTTTTTATTTTTCTCCCAGCAACCAAATAAGGATAAAATAGGAAACAAAATTGATTTTTGTTTAATTTTTCTGTGGGAGTAGCTCTGTGTGTTGTGTGTGGCTATGGCCACGAGTCCGTTCAATTTTCTCTGGAAGGCTATTTGTGCTGATTGATAAGCCACTCATTTATCATTTTCTCCTTGGCCTTTTTCAAAAATTTCATTTATATGCTAACCAGAAAAATTATCATAAATCATTAATCACTAAAATTCTGTGTTTTTATTTTATAGAACTTTTCTCTTCTTTTCCGAGTTGGGATGACAATGACATTGTGCAAGATTGATAATTATGTATTTTATTTGTAAATTTATATTATATTATTATAATTATTAAATATATATTTTAAATTATTATTATTATTATTATTAAAAAAAATTTATTTAAATAATTAGTATAATAATATAATATATTAGTTCACATTTAGAATATATTCAAATCATTCCAGAACCGTTGTTATATTGGATGTAGTAAGAAAAAAATTATAATTATTTTCATAGGTATTATGATCGATCTTTATATTGATCTAAATATAATGCATGTATTTTCTTGAAATTTTGTAACAACAAAGAAAAATAATTGCAAGTATTATATTTTAACTGCTTGAAACTCTTCTTTTTTTTTTTTTTTTTCTTCCGGACATGAAAGTTCTAATGATACACACTTTATTATCGTGAATTAATGATATCATTCTTTCTTTATTTTTTAGAAAAAAAAAAAAGGCTATTATATAAATTTATTTTTTTTATTATTTATTTTTTGGCAGTAGCTACGTAATGGGAGTTGGGACAATAGCTGAATCACCAAGTCAATACTAACGTGGCATCAGAATGCAGCCTGGAAAGTTGCAATTGAAAAGATCGCAAAGAGCCACAAACATTGGCAAGGATGGGCCCATCCTTTTAAATTATTGAAACCATCGAGAAGGAAATGCCAATGGTTCCTCTTGGAAAGATTCACTATCATGGAAGCCCTTGCGGATGTCACGTTGTTTTCCCAAGAAGGAAAATCCAAAAGGATTTTGCCACATCCACGATGACTGCTACAATACACGTTGGGACGAAAACCTTAGCAATTTTCAATTGAAAATGACTAAATTTATGCGAAACGACACCATACCAAATTGGAAGCAAGGGTCCACAGTTTTACCACCGCGTCAAAGATAAAAATTTTAAAGAAAACAATTGTTTTGCCCATCTTCTTGCTAAGTTAGGTGGCAGCAGATACTATGGCTCTGGGGCTATTCCTTAAAGTAGGTAAGACGTCAAAATACACGAAACTCACGATATTTTTGATTTTGATTTTGTTTTGTTTGCTTTTTTTTTTTTTTTTTAAAGCAAAGATGCTGATCCGGTGACTTGAACCTCTCTTTAAAACAGACGAGGAGAGAAAAGTCCATATCTAGCAATATGCTTAATGAGCAAACAAAAAGAAAACCCCACAACGGCTAATAAAAAGTATGATCAAGAGATGTTAAATTATATATATATATATATTTTTTTTTTTTTTCATGATCAAGATTCATGCAAGAATCAGTCAAAGTTGGACGACAAAAATGCTGATTCTTCTATTAATCTTCTCAAAGAATATTGCGTAATCCCTATGGTAACAAACCAAAACTACAAAGGGCAAGGAACAATTACACTTTCCCACTACAGATACTTGGGCAAGATTCAAGATTCCAATAGAATATTATAAGCTATTCCAATGAATTTGACAGATCTGTAAAATTGAAGACCAGCCAATCAGCTTTGGCTCCAACAGCTTCTCGGAGTTGAACACCAGCATAGCAAATAAACATGTCAGCACCTCCAGGTTTACGGGCCTAAACGCATTAATAAATATAGATGAAGCAAATATATATCATATTGTATAAGAAACTTCATGTTGGAAGTAAAGCAATTAAATTTTATCAACAGAATTTTTTTTTTTTTTTCTTATTCATCTCTTCAACTTACGGGTAAATTTATAACATATTCCTTTTACAGATGCAGAAACACCATAGAAGAAAATGTGTGAAACTGAAACATCAGCTATTGCCACAACTTATTTTGAATGATAGGTTTACAAGGTGTTAGTTCAGTGTGTGTACTTACCTCTAGATCAGTTGCACCATCCCCAATCATAGCCAGTGCTTTGTATCCATGAACCTGGTGTAGTAGAATCATAAGCAGCTTTATGTCAATTTGAATAGGCATATATGAAACAGACAACCATATATGTGACTAACCTTCCTTATTTGCTGCACCACAATTGCTTTTCCTTCACTCCTAGAAGTGGGCTCATTTGCATCAAACCCCAAAAACTCCCCTGAGCTTCCAAAGAGTAATTGGTTGGCAAATATGTTTTCTGGTGGAATGCCTAGCATCGATGCAACAGGCTGCATGAATAGTTGCTTGATTAGTGAGAAAAGAGACAAACAAAAGAGAAGACGATGTCCAAAACTAGGCCCATTTGAGTTCCTTCTGATCAGAACAATCTTTGCAGAATTTCATCTATAATCTTTTTCATCTAATCCCTGCAAGGGACAAACTCAAGTGGAGATTTTGTACTTGGATGAAGACTTGTAGGGATAAGAAAAAGAAGCAATGAATAATTCCATTATGTAATTACATACTTTGATCATTTGACAAAAGCCTCCGGAGATGAGATAAATATCACTACTTTTAGCCTTCAGCTTCTTCATCAATTCATCTATGCCGGGAGAAATCCTATTGAATAAAATTAGCAAACAGTGAACCCTCTTCAGCTTTAAGTCACCAAAGGTCCAGGGCCTCGGGGATACTAATAAAAAAGAAGAAAAATACTCTCCTTGTCATCCAACCTGTCTCATAACAAAATTTAATGCTTCTCTTGTATCAGTTTACAGTATAAATTACAAACATAACCAAGCTTTGTCTCTAAGAAGAAATGTAAAACAAACTAGACATCTTCAAGACCAAGCAAACTCTCCAAACATGCTAAATACCAATAGACAGTATTGCATGATCAAGGAGCTCACTTACTTTTAGCTCAAAAAAAAAAAAAAACAAAAAAGCAGCACACATACTTTGGGGGCCTCTTCTCTAGAAAGTCTTGGACTTGGGACAGCGAAGGTTTGAACAGAGAGAGTCTGGCAGCTAAGGCTTCCTCAAAAGAAACAGAACCACCCATTGCTCTAGAAAATGCAATAATACAGGGAAGTCAGGTCAAGTACCATGTACAAAAAGAAATTTCATAGACCAAAATTAGAAATCCACCTAGCAGTCCACTCTGCAACTGCTTTGCCAGCTCCGCAAAAATCTGCAAGTTCATCTATGCCTTCATCTTGGCATACAGTGCTATCCACATCAAAACACACTGCATCAGCACTTCTCCAAAGATCAAGAACCTCTGCAAATTCAAGAAAGCAACAATTATTACAGCAACACAACCCTCAAAACCAGAAACTGGGTTGGACATTTGGTGTCATAAGCTCAGAGAATAGAATGCTTTTTCCTAACCTAACTTCAAACTCAAGTACCACAAGAGTTTCTCTCAGTCAATGGACAATTCTCCACACTTACATAACTGAACCAACACATTTAACATTCAACTCCATTCGGTAGATAAACTACTCTAAGATTAAGTGCTTTCTTCAATGAAAACAAATTTAATAAAAAAAAAAAAAACTTTACAAATCTTAAAGCAAAGCATATTGATTTAGTCCATGTAACCTTTGGATGGCAATGTATTATCAAAGTGGCCCAATTTATAGGCTTGTGAAGGCTGAACGGATCCAGTTATTGAATTATATAACGGACGATATTTCATAGTGAATAAGCAACTCCTGGTCCTGGTTAAATTTTTTGCTAAATGTATGGAAAATGCCGGAATGAATGATGAGCAATATCTTCTAAACGCAGCAGCTCGAATTGGGTCATTGGGATGAACTTGTGAATGCATCAACCCTTCCATCAAGATTAACTGTTGATAAGGAATGAAACTCAAAATAAACAACTGATGTCTGGAAACACGTAAACATTGATCAGTTCAGAAGTGCAGCCAAATGCTTTAAGTTATGTTACTTCAAATGAATCAACAGAAAGATAAAAGCTCAGTTGTTGACATGAAGAAATTGGTGGAAACAAATAGAAACAAGAAAAAATAAAGTGAAAAAATTAAAGAGAACAAGTAACATTGCAGAAGTAAAGAAAATTACACTATTGAGATACTAATCTAGGCACAGCAAATTAAAGCGAATGCAGCTAAAAAATGCATATGAATACAAGCATGTGCTTCTTCCATCATGGAAAACAAGCATTTTCTCCTTTTCGAATCAGCCAACAGCTTCGAGAAACCAAAATTAATCAACCCAAAAACTTTTATCAATCAAGCAAAGATCCATAAACCAAAATGAAGGAATTTTTTTTAAGAAAAGAAGAAAAAAAAGAGGGCGGGGGGGGGGGGGAAGAAAACCAACCCGGACTCCATTATCAACACTATCAAACAATATCAAATCCGATCATCAAAGGAAACCAAGACCGATCTTCGAAATAACCAATACTAGCAATACCATGAACACCAACAAAATCAACAAAGAACAAAAAATTTGAAATAAAAAACAACAAAAAGAAAGAAAAAGCACTCATAGATCGGACATTACATCCATAGAAAGTCCCTAAAGATCGGAGCTTGAACGAAAACACAGCCCGTTTATTACTTTAGATCGTGTTTCTTAATGAAAACGAGATGCCGTCTCAGCCCTTCTTCGGAGATTAAAATAAAAACTTTTTCTTTTTGCCTTTTGGTTTGACGGATTGTTTGACAGAATACAAATTCTTCGGAAATGGAAATGTCGTTTTGTGCCCTGGGATCTTGCGTTTTTGGGCAACCTGTGTTTTCGAGTGGCGGTGGAGGCTTGGGAACGCATCGGGAGGTTTGAATAATTTTGAAATGACAAGATTTAGAAAAAAAAAAAAAAAAAAAAAAAAAAAAGCAAAGCACTATATGACAGTGAAGATTTGTAACCTATGGATGCGAGTCACTGAATTAATATTAATTACAAAATTCGATTAAAATATATGCCTTATAAACGAATTTTAATATAAAAAATATATATTTTAAATATGTTAATTAGTATATTAATAAATGAGATTAAATATCATTTATTACAATACTTATTTAAATTTTTTTATAAAAAAACATTTATTATTTCAATATTAACAAATTTAAAATTTTCATTATTTAAGTCAAATTTTACGATTTATCTTTATTTGAGAAACATTAATACAAAAACTTGAACTTAAATCAATTAAAGGAAAAGAAATGTCTAAATACCAACCAGATTCTTATTATCTCGGCCTCTGGTGGTCGTTACGAGAGCGTTCGACGTAGGTAAAGCAAAGCATTATTATTAGTGGAGAAAGTGCAGAGGAATTGTTCCACAAAATTCCCAGAAGGCGAGACACAGTCAGATTTATCGTTGGGCCAATTATACAAAGAAAAAACATTGTGCTTGTGCCCTTGTAACCTACTAGGAAACAAATTCCAAGTCTTCTACATTTGACATACATGCCTCCGTCTCATCTATAACAACAACCTGCGGTGCAGGGCTCTGCAGGGAATCGGCTGAAACCTCCATCTTGGCAAGTCTAGCAGCAATCCGACTGACCTCCTCCTTACTCATCGTCTCAGCTTTCAATATCCCAACTTTGACAACTATGTCAAACCCTTTGTTTCCGTTGCGTTCGGCTACGGAAGCGATGGCTTTGGAGACCCTCGGGTTCAGGATGTTACGCATGTTGATATCAAGGTTTGTGGGCAGGAGTACGTCTGAGAGGTAGAGTTCACGCCACCTTGCTAATGGGAAGAAGACAGGAATCCGGAGAGTGGTGCGTTGTTCCGGGGTAATTAGATCTTCAATCACCGCCATCGTCCCCTCGTTTGAGGGGATCTTCAGTTGGTATCTATATCTAATGTGCAATTCGATGTTGCATCCTGGGTTGGGGACTGGATCGGGACTTGCCGTCTTGGCCTCGTACACTTTCAAAATGTAGCTGTATTTGCTGGTCATTTCAGCCCACTAGAGGCCAAGTCTCCTAACACAGGACGTTGCTTTGAGGTGTGGCTTCTGATAATTGTCACTTGGAAGACGTTAAAATGCTCAAAAGTAATCAAATCAACATTTGTTTCATCAAAACTCTCTTCCAGTTTTTCTTTCTACGAATGGTTCTGTATTCTTGGCTTTAATTGGGCAGTCATTCTTTCTATGATTTATAGAACACAAGTGACCCAAAATAGCAAAGAACTCATAGATTTGGATGAAGAATACTATACTTTCTATTTGGGTGTGAGGAATAATATTTGACCTTTTCAGGATTCAATACTTGACCATCCCATGAGATGCTCAACTTGGAGCTTCCAAGTACCAATTGCCTGCCTCCTGAAAAAAAAAAAAAAAAAGTCAATCAAAAACAAAAAATGTTTTTGCAATTCAATCTATTCATTGACTAACAAAAATAGAAGTAAAAGAGACAAAGCGACGAACAAGGGCAAGCTGAATTTTGGAGGAAAAAAAACAAAAACAAAAAAACGGAAGCAGAAGGAGATTAATATCGATACCTATTAGACATGGCGACGGCAGGAGCAAGGAAGGAAGAAATGTGCTTTGGTTGGCACGGCGGAGATCATGGCTGGCCGGCGGATTTTTTGAGTCGGAGTTGCTACCCAAGAAGAGAAGCCTGGGCTTGCACAAGGAAACAAAGAAAGAAGGTGTTGCGATCGAGGGAGGAGGACGCCGGCAGTGGTCGCTGGTTTTCCACCGTCTATCTATGGGGGTATTTTCAAGATGAAGTTGGGGGGGGGGGGGGGATGGGATTTAATTGCCTGGGTCCATCGTAACTTCCGGTGGGCATTTAAGTTTCCTCAAAAGAATAAAGAAAATGAAATTATTTAAAGATAATTAAAATATGAAGTATTTATAGGACGTGATGTCAGATTGTATGAATTTTCGAGTAATGCTAGTTTGACAGGTGGTGCTGGAACCTATAGTAATAATCTTTTTAATCAATAATATATATATATATATATATATATATATATATATGTTGATTAATAGCTCTTAGTTGTGATGTATGATAATCCCTCTGCTAATGTTGTCGAGTTGTCTTACTCGAGATAAAGCTGGAACTTTTACGACTTAGATCAACGAGAATTTTTAAGAAGAAACGTGTTCGGAGAACTAACTAATAGCCAGAGGGAATTTGATAGGAAGGAGTTCCTGTTTATGAAAAGTCGTGAGACTGCAAGTCTGTATACCAATCATCATTAATTTTTAGTATTTGATTTCGATTTATATTTCAACTTTTCGGTTTCCATTTGAAAAAGTGATGAAACCCATAAACGTGGTGTAAAGGAGTCGAGTTTAGCAAATCGTCCACAAACATAACTTGATAATCTAAACTCGTTTGTTAAACGAATTTCAAAATAATATTCGAGTACCCCACCTCTCTAAAAGTGAACCAGTTAAGCGAGACATTCGAGTCTTCATTGAATGCACGTATTAAGTCGTGTTACCCCACCTACTCGTAAGCTGAAGTGGGGCCACCACTTGTGGCTATGGCCTACAAGGGCCAGAACCCTTTGCCTTTTGCTAGAACCGTATTTCTTCTGTAATTGAATTATTATTTTTTCAATCAAAAGATATTTCGAAGCTTGACTTTGATCAAACACGTACTATACACTTAAAAAATCTTGTCTGAATTATATCGTTTCTCGTATTTAAAAAAAGACGAAAAAAAAAAAAGGCAATGAAGCTTGATACAAGCTGGAATCACATGCTGATATATTTTCATATCAATTATTCAAGAGAACTCACTATAATTCAAAATTTGCCAGTTAGATAGAAAGATTTTAGCTTAAAAGCATCATTGCGATAAACTGTTGATTTTATTCTACATTCACCAGAATAGAAAGTTGCGCATGGCTAACTTCAATACATTGCATGGTATGACAGTAAAAACAGTAATTCTAAGCCAAAAAAATAAAAAGGATGCGTATCACAAGTCAAGTTATAATGTCCATGGGCAATCAACCATCATATAACATAATGGAAAGCAAGGATCCAGTTGTTACTTTATTTCATTCTCCAAAGAAACAAAACAGATGCTAGACACATTAACAATGTCTCATTTAGTGATGTGTAATTTTCCAAGCTAATCTCTAATGTACAAAGGAGTAAACATCGAATGGTGGCCACGCCATGTGCAAATTCTAATGGCAGGCAGGGTGGAACCGCAGCCTCAAACTAAAGCAAAGCAGCCTATCAATACAATCCGAAGCAGATCCCCACAAACCGAACAGACTACAACTAAAGCTTGAAGAACTACAGAACTCTAATTTTTTTGTCTTTTGGGGGGGTGGGGTGTTCAAAGAGAGGCAGAGCTTGTTCTTCTAAGCTGGTATTTTTGTTCAGGCAGAGGTCCAGACAGAAACATTTTATCAAATTCCTACAAACAACACATCAGGATGACAAGTTTTCGTAAGAATTCAATAACTTGCTTCTAGTAGAAACAGCAATAACAACTGGAGAGTCAAATTATCTGGCATAACCACAGAACATCCCTAAAAACTTTTTGACTGATCTACAGTCACTACTAAGTTAGTATCAAGCATGAGTTGTGAAAAATGTGCAGTATATATTTCCATATGCATAATGTCCATGTTTACCATGAAACCAAGTTTCACCTCACTCTGACAGTGAATTGACCCATTAAAACTAGTGCTCCCATACAGCTAAACTCACTCCAAACCATGAGCACTCACTATTTCAGCTGTTAGTGATAAGCAATCACCAACTGAGTAATGCCACCCTCAATTGAAAAATATTGTTTAATGTGCACACCCAGATAAATTTTCCTTATTAAGATTGAAATTGCAAAGTCTTGCTTTCCTCATGTTAAGGTTTGCTAAAGCACAAGAAAGTTGTCGCATTCCATAGTTGATTGACAGATGACTGATTTAGGTAATAACTCCTTTCAAAGCTAGTGGTTCCAGTTCAGAAACATTATAGAGCTGGTGCAACTTTGAAGAAGACATATGAGGTACTTTAGAAATGGATGTAGGCTGGTGAGGACAACTAAATACTGCTGATGGACCATCTAGATTATAGATACACTAAATAATCCTGCTTAGATATTCATATATATGCGCAACAATTTGTGTGGATGCAAATGAAAGACAACACTCAGGTGGCACCATTACTGCAGAAATTTGTATATGATTGCATGCCGAATCATTTGATGGATGGTCCATTACCCATTCATCAATAGAACCCAATTCAGAATTCAATATCATGAATTTAGCTGACCATTAACCAAGTTCTGAAGCCAAAAGGCCTCATCCAGTCTACCAATGCCTCCTAAGTGAGAATCAATCTATCATTAATCTATTCTCACTTTTCTTTTCATGGAAAGAGAGGAACTACAGAGTGTCATATTTCTCATTCATCTTTCCAACATCCTCCCCCATGTGTAATTGATATGGTTCCTTCATTCAAGCATTCAACAACTAAAGGTTGGAAAATTTTCTTTTGCTAAATAACCTAACTACACAATTAAGATAATCTACTCAGCACTATGCCATGTACAGCTTCCCAGATTTCATTAAGTACTCCAACTTATTGGACAAAGCAAGGTTTGCAGCACCCATAATTTATCAAGCTTACAAAGAATGAGATAAATCTTAGACTAAAAAGCAACATGACAACATAAGATTCCTACCTTTTCTTTCTTGAGCTTCATATTATACTCTTCCAGATGTGAGACCTTGCTCACCAGTTCATTATGATAAGCCTATGTAGACCCAACAAGAATCAGTTTGAAGGTGCACATATTGAAATTACTTAAAGATATAAAAGCCACTAAAAAACTTACTTGTTTTCTAGCTCTTGAACGGGCAGCAGATTCCCTGTTCTTGATCTTTCTCCTCAACCTCCTCTCAATACTCCTGTCAAGTGCATTTGGGGCATTCCTTTTCCCCCCCGATGTTGTGTCAGACAATGTATCAGTTGAAGGAGAGCTAGACAAAGCAGCTATTTTCTGACAGATAGTTTGTGGGGTAACTGCATCAACAGTGCCCAACTCCATGGAAGGGCCCAAAGATGCATCTGCAAAGAGCCCTGCTTGTACCAAGAAATCCTCTAATGTTACTTCACCAAAAGTTGGTTCTCTTTCTTGAACTTTCATTTCCTCACCAAGCCTCCTCTTCTGTCCTTGTTGAATCTCTCTCCAAACCTGATCCACTGTCTTACCACTCAGTGCTCTGGCCAAAGTAAGGCTTGCCTGGTGTTGGAGAGAAGATGAGGAGGCAGTATCAACTTCCATCCCTCCAGACTGATTTGCTTCAGTGCTCCACACATTTTTAAGAAGTTCATCAAGGTTCATGCTACCTAAAGGTTTCCCCGGGTTTCCCAATTGACTCTCAACTTCATCAAGAGTGAGACTGTACCAGGAGTTTTGCCCCATCAATTGAGTTGGCTGTACATGAGATTGCTGCCTGTTACATTGAGATCCCATTGTTTGAATCCCCATCCACAATTCTCAACCCAAACTCTATCTGCACAGAAGTGGATCATCAAATAATGCCTAGAACCCCAACCAAGCACTCTATTTATTAGGGTAATGTAGTCCTTGTTTCTTTGAATTAGGTTAAGTATTTATCAGCCGGTTTCAATTCCAACATAAAAGAGAGCCAAAATATTAGAAATCATTTGTAGAAAATTAGAAAATAATGTAAAAGGGTTTAAATGACAATTGCAATGAAATTCTTCATTCACCAAGCAGTGTAAAAAATTTAGTTAAAGAATAATGAAACTCAAAACCCCTATGGTCACAGGGAAATCCCTAATACAAAAAAAATGGAAAGTTCCTCTGATAATCTAGTCATTTTTGGTCTTATCCCTTTTAAATTTCCATGTGTTAAGACCCAGTACTCACCATTAAAATTTACAAAAAAAGGTTGCTACGTCCATAATGCTCCTATGGTAACCAGAAGCAAACTGGAACTATCTTCTACACCATATTAAATCTCCAAAAATCAAACTAATTTAATAGTTAAACAATCCAAAACCAGCTCTAACCTCATCCAATTTTCTCATATTTTTGGGCCCTATTGCAAGGCCAAACAAGGGTTTTCTACAGAATCAGTATCTCCACGTCTGAATTTGAAGAATGAAAGGAGAATATCCAACTGATAAAATCCTTGTGATAAATAACATACTTCGTGAGGGACCAAATCTACAACGGCCCCAGTGAATCAAATTCATTTTGTTTTCCTTTATTATTGTTCTCATTAAAAGAAGAACAATAAGAACAGGAAGAACAGGAATAAAGAAGTAAATGAGATGGGAAGTAGTCCACGAGGATAACAACTTTTTAATGCAAGATATGATATTCTCAAGCCCCCTGTGCTAGAACAAAATTGCAATTTGATATCGCTAGGAAAACAACTGTGACAGCCGATTCAAAGAAATAAAGGCAAATTACACCAGTTAAGGCACTACATATTTGCCAAAGATCTAAGTTAAAGATGTTCTGTGTGCCTTAACGTCCTCAATACGGACCAGCAAACTTAAAATTCCTTTTAAAAATTTTTTTTCCATACTAGTAAGCCATATCTACAAGCTGTATATCTGTCTAATCAACCGTCATACATACAAGAACATTTTTATACAAAGATGGCGTTCCACAGCAGTCCAACAGAAAATAGGTCTAGAATTAACCAAAACTTCACCTGCTCAAACCATTTCAAAAACTCTCAAACGTAGTAGAAACAATAGATTATATTCAACGGGTAGCACGAATTATAATTTTCCAATTCAACCTTGCAGAAGCTACGATAGAAACCGCCCCACCCCCACCCCCACCCCCAACCCCCTCCCCCAAACACAGACGCACGCACACAAAAACACGTCCCTAACTGTAGAAACTCTTTAAAATGCGACATTCGAAAGTCGAATTTGAGCATAGAAACCAACAAGACCAAAGTACAATCATAAAATAAAAGGAATATTCCAATATTAGAGAAACAAAAAACATGAAAATGAATATTGGAAATCGGGATAAAACAAAGCAGAGTATATTGAAGAAAAACAGTACCACTCCGGCCGTACAATTTGGCCGCGACTGCGATGCAACGGTGCCTATGTCGCAGCAGGACCGGCGGTGGCTCTAGGGTTAGAGTTTCCTAACCGGCAGCTGAGAGACGTTAGCGAAAATCTTGGCAATTGGGATTGGCACTGCGTCGCCGACGGCGGATCCTCGTTTTCTTGATTTCTTTCTCTTCCTCCGTGGTTTTGTTTAAGAAAATACTATTTTTGGATGGATTATTTGAGGTGGGTCGGATCTTACACAGTTAACAAAAAAAAAAAATTGTCGTAGGATGCGGATTCGGCCATGTGGCCTCGAGTTGAGATTTATTGTTAATATTTTTATTTAACTTAAAATTTATTATTTAAATAATAATAATTTTAACTCTAAGGGGGTCGCACAATACAATATTAAATTTAAGAAAAAACGTTAAATTAAAAATTTAAACTCGTATGAATAAAAAAGAAAAATAACCAAATTATCATTAAACTCTCTGGTGGGGGCAACAAGTTATTGATACTAATTTGACTGTACAGTTACTCCTTAGTTCGACAATAACTGTAAAAAAATAAAAAATAAAAAATATTTTTCTTTTGGCAGTAAATAATTTATTTTTAAAAGTTTAAAATAGAAATAATATAATTTTCAAAAAATATATATATCTTTTTAAAGTAACTTTAAAAACATAATAATAAACGGGAATATTTCGGCTCTTTTGATTGTATGGACTAATACCAAGCGAAGATTACGTGAAGCTTCCCTTAGTTACACTCCAATTACAAGTCATGTCACCAATGTAGAAGTTGAACTACTTAAGAACTCAAAAAAAATAAAAAATAAAAAGTGGAAACAAAAGGGTGAAGATTTAAAGTCTCCGCTTCTTTATTACCAATTGAAGAGATGGCTACTTCAGCAATCTTATCCCAACTCCCAAGTGATTCAATTAAAAGAATGGCTTGAATTTTCTTTTATGAACCCAAGCGCAACCGGCAAGCAACCATAACGAATCTATTGAATATATACCACCTTTCTGTTCTCTTTTCTTTGAAGCTAACCAGCAAGTTCATGCTCCATTTGAATTCAAGATCACACTCCAATTATCCAAAAACAGACATCAAAGTACAAAGGCCATATTCAAATGGTCATGCAAGGAAATATTAGGCAAATTGTCATTACTTTGCATTTCTTCCTCGGGGTTCTGCTCCACCCCGTGTAAAAAATGAACTTACAATACACAAGTAGTAAGCCGAAACACAAAGTGCACCGATAAATTATCAACTATGGTCATTCTATGTCAAATTCAATGACCTACACGTGATTTTCTAAAACATCACAAGGTTCAGAGAACATTGTACAACAAAAGCTTCGAGTAACAGACGAGTCAAGAAATAAAACAACACACCTAATGCAATGGACACGGGAAGAGCCGGCAAAGCTTTTTGATAGAATGCCAATAACATCAAAGTAATACCTAGACCAGCTATAATAGCGAGATAACATGCATACACTGTCATAAAATCGTACATTGCTGCTCTTCCAACCAACACACTGTAGAAGATGAAGTCCCCAAGCCCCAGCTTGATAGCACCAGTTGACCCCAACCCAATTCCCTCTAGCAGCAAACTTTCACTAGGCACAGAATTTTCCCATCCACGTGACTGAACATTAGCCCCACTTGCAAGCAAGGGTGTAGAAAGCTCAGCATCACTTTCTAAAGCTCGCCCATCTTCAGCTCTCACAAATCTTGTTTCATTATGACTACCGCTGACTGAATCGAGTGTTTCATTAGTTGTGTTTGAAGTCAAGTTTATCCCAGAATTAAAATTACTGTCTGAACCATTTTCTCTATTTTCCCTCTGTCTCCACACTCTCCTTTGGACTAAACCATCCCTGGAGCCTGAATCATGATTTGTTACAGGCCGAGCCTCATAGACTAACGCAGGAATATCTTCATCCCTAGATATTGCAAGCTCTACCAAGAGTCTTAATGGCCCCACAGGCAATAAAACAGCAGCAAGATCATATATTGCCATGGCAACCAGTAGTGCCCAGGTTGTCCATTCAGGCAAAAGAGTAAACCAATAGGCAACTAACATTCCAATAACAACCAAATATGCTTGTGTAACAAATATAGCCATTTTGGACAAGAAAACAGCAACTACGCCCACAGCAGCAAAGTTGAACAAGACCACCAAAAACGTGATGCAGTCTATGGGAACACTAAAATGTTCAATCAAAAATAAGGCAACTTCACCTCCCAGGAATCCCAAAACAATAAAGGAAGAGAAAGCCATGTAGAGTTTCAGGAACTGAGTGCATCTGAGATAAAAAAGGAGCACCAAGAAGAAAGTAACAACAGTTACAACACCAACGAACACCAGAGAGTTCAAAAGGGCACCTTTGATTTTATCCCAGAAGGAGTCTGAGGTTGTTTCAGAATATGCCATTGTAGCTATACTACTTATTGTTGCTGAACCTGAAGAGTCTGTGTTGAGTATTGACACAAGAATCACCACCAGGAACATGCAAATTGAGACCGGTGTGATAATTCTAATTATTTCTTCGCCCAGATAATCAGTAATTCTCCTCGGTTCATGGTTTTGGGCCATTGGGTGTTCAATTTTCAAATCAAGCTTCAACCTTAAGGACTTTCTGCCTTGATTCAACAGAGATTTTAAATTCAAGTTTTAATTGCAGATATATTGAATTCTATGACCTTTGGTTTCAAATGTATGCTCCCCAACAACAATGCACAGAAACCGGTAGTATCATTCACTTCAGCAGGGCAGCAAATGCTCCATTATAGTCATCCAGATAATACCATCCACATAGTTTGCTCCTCAGCCCACTATCTAAACCCATAGAAACATAATACTCGAGTTCAAATCAAAACCATCGAACCAAAAGAAAATTACACGTAGGCAACGAGCAAACAAAGAACACCCAGAAAATATTAGGGGAAAAAAAAATTACAAAGAATATACGAGATAAATTAAACCCAAATAAAGCACAACAGCAACTTGCGATATCAGAAGTTATATATCCATAGAAACTGTAAAATTACTGTTGAGAAACAGGTTACATGTTCTTGGTAGCCCGTGGGAAATACCTCAAAAGGGAAACTTTAATGTTGAACAAAACGAATCAAATCTATGGGTCCATGGGTTCTTATACCAAATCAAAACTGGGGTTTCTTATTTTTCCACAATTTCCCAAAAATCGTAGACTGAAAGTGGAAAAAAAATTGAAATTTGTTTCTGAAGAAATTAAACAGATAGAAATAATTTAGAACTAAAAAAAAAAAAAAAAAAAAAAAAAAAACGACTCACCGTTGGATGGCTTCGATTTGGGATTTGAGCAGAATCGTTTGAAACTCCGCTGGCTATTCCTTTTCCCTTATCGGATCTATATTTCTTTGCAGGCTACATCTGATTTTACCGGTCAATCGATTTGGTTAGAGAATGGAATTGGGAAGGTCTGACTTTCAGAAAAGGGATAATAGCAAGGATAGTCCTCATACTTTAGGAAAATGTTCATCAAAGTCCTTTTCTTGTTTCATAATTCATTTTCTAACGTCCAATTTTTTATCGCCTAAGTGCAGCGAAAGGATAAAATATCAAAAATATTGGCTGTATCTTCTTTTTCTCGTTCAAATTTAAAATAGTCTTAGTCCTAATTTATATTTTATAACATTTTATGGCATCAAATTTTGAATATAATTGGTTAAGTAAATGAATTCTAATTATAATTTCTTACTTAAAATGATTGGATTGAATTCCTTTACTTGTTAGAAACACTTTAATTTTTGAATGATACAATACATTATATTCTATCCAATTTTACTTATTTTGATGAGAATTAATAATTTTTAAACTGTAAGAATTCAATTAAATTTTAATAGTTTGATGTTTTTATACCAAATAATAAATTAGAGAAATAAAAATAAATACTACAAAATCTAGAGATTGGAAACAAGCAATAAGAAGATTTTTTATACCTACCTTTACACTATCTCACTCTTTTATTCACTTAAGGACAGATTTTATTAAGATTTGTTAAAAAATTAATGACCGATTAAAACTTTTTGTCAGTTATTAATACAAATAAAAGGTGACAACAAATAAAATTGACAATCATTAATCAAAAAATTTAATAATAGAGTCAATTAAATTTTTAATTTTAGATTTTAAGACCAATCCTAACCCTCATAATTTTTTTTCTTTGGGGAAAAAAAAAAAACTAATGTGACTGATATTAATCTAGCAGAAAAAATAATTGACTGAATTTCAAGGAGCCTTGAGTAAGAACAGAAGAAAAAAGTGTGGAAGGGCTATGAAATAATAAAAATTTTGAAGGTCCCCTAGAATAAAATCATTTGTCCCCCCGTGCCTCCTACACCACAGCCATATGGTCAAAGCTCTGAGTCTAATGGTGGAAGCATCGGTTCATCCTGGATGCCAAAGTCTCACACGGCTGTTCCCATGATTTTCAATTAAATATCAAATGGCTCCAAAGAAAACGAAAAAGTGTCCACCGACCTTCCCATTAATTCCAAGCCTAATGGAAACGGTGATCCACATTTTTTTTGGGGTCAAATGCTTTAATGAAACATCGCATAATAAAAAAAAAAAAAATACAATTATTTATATTAATTAGATTTGTGAATTAAGTACAACATGCGTCACAGGTAATAAATAAGATTAATCATTCAATATATTAATCGTGTTGACCCAACAAATTATAAGCAGCAATTTCCAAAATCTTAATAAGCAATGACACAACTGGCCGAAGTCCAATGCCACCTACCACACACAAGTGGCCTAGCCTTGCTCTGACCAGCCCATTTTATAATCTTAGGAGAGGAGAAAATCGGGGAAGAGATGAGCATATTGTGGGACAATTCACCGTGACACTGTGTTGGCGCCCACATGCTCCTGCAAGCTACTTGCCAAACGTAACTTTCCACACTCGTGCACACACTTTCTTTTCTTTTTTTTTTTAACTCGCGGGAGAGAGACACATAACGTAAAAGCTACTCTAGCTAGATCAGTCGTCAAAGTGGGTTTTTTATTTTATTTTTACTATGAAGGGGCGTGTCATTTATGGATCAAATCTCCCAATCTTGTCGAATGGATACACAAGCGATTTGAAGATTGAAATGGAGAAATTATTATTCATGTCACAGGCGCACACACACACACACACACACACACACACACACACACGCTTGTTTTCATTAGAACCTCCGATTGTGCTGCACAAACACAAGATTATTATCTGCCCCAAAACCTCTGTAGGCATAATTGGAGCTGTGAACTGGGAAACAATGTTAAGGAACTTTGTTCAATGAACTTTGGCCAACACTCATTAAACCCTTTTCTTAAAAAAAAAAAAAAAAGAAAAAATTTATTTTTAATTTTTATTTTTTAAACCCCAACTAAAATAGCTGACATCCACCATATTTGGTTTAGTTTGTCCTTTTTTGTCAAGTTTCACATGTATAAATCAGTAACAAAGTCATCACCGCTTTCATATATGAAGTTAAATTATGAGGCAAACTACATACAGCTCACCAACTGAAAGAACACACGGAGAATTAGGAGAATAGTAGGTTATGTTTGGCTATTTTCCAATTTCACAGGTTTCTTTCTCAATATCTCTCTCTCACTCACTCTCATGTTATGAGCTTTTTCCATTTTCGTGAGTTTCTGTCTGCATCCTACGGTCCCAGTTTACTTAACTCTGCCTAACCTATGCATATCTCCAACAAAACAATTGTCTTCATCTGTCTCCTTTTCCAGTTTTCATTTTCAAACCAAACCCAGTGGTGCGCGTCATTCTTCTCTTCTATTTAACGAATCTACATCCTCAGAGAACCATATACTCAAACCACCGGATTTCATAGGAGCTTAACCTGCTCCATTAATATACTGTAACTGCTACATTTTTCATTTTTCCTTCCAAGACCCATGCTTTTCCAATAAATTGCCATTTTCACAAGAAGAACAGTAGCCTTCGTGGAAAAGTAAACTCAGGAAATGGACGCACAAATATCCAGCCTTTCAACAACTTCTTCTTCTTTTTCTTCTTCATCATCATCTTCTTCTTCTTCTCAGGAAAATGCGTTGGCTGAAACATCCAATATTGCACAACTTAGATTTCTTGACATTGATTGGAAAGACATGGAAAAGTGGTTTGATCGCCTGGCTACCCCTGGAAAAGGTCCCGAAGCCATCCTGAAGCCATCGGATTTTGGTTTTTGCATAGGTACAATGCATTTGAGTCGTAACCCACAAAAACTCACTATATAATTTTAGTTCCCTTTGTTTTTTTTTTTGGGGGGGGGGGGGGGGGCGCTGTGTTCAATTAGACAAGAAGACACTGACACATCCATCTCTAACGTAGCCAAAGATATCGGTATGAGGCTTTGTCCATTTAGTGCACATGGCACAAGCACATGAGCACATGCTCTCTCCTTCTCTTTATGTCACCACTCACCGCCATGTTTAATTTTTTGCTGTCTTTTCTATTCTTTTCTCTCTCTCTCTCTCTCTCTCTCTCTCTCTGTGTTTTTTTTTTTGTTAATATATATTCTCTCTCTAATATTCCTGCAACTGCAATCATTTGACAAATCATTGAAATACCACATGCCATCATCAGTCGAATCACTTG
This sequence comes from Rhizophora mangle, assembly GCA_037832345.1. NCBI lineage: Eukaryota > Viridiplantae > Streptophyta > Magnoliopsida > Malpighiales > Rhizophoraceae > Rhizophora > Rhizophora mangle. Next base: position 1,144,126 of record JBAPLJ010001034.1, read on the forward strand.
ATATCAAGTACGTGTGTAGGACAGATAATGACATGATGAAATTTGTTTAATGTTTTTTTTTAATTATTTTTTTTTTGTGTTCATAACTTCTACAGGTATGCAAAAGGCACCAGAGTATGCCAATGAGCTTCTAAGAGCACTAAGGGGAAGAAGAAAACATCAAAAATTTGGAATCACAAAAGGAGAACTTTATGGCTACTGGCGTTGCATGACTGACCCTTGCTTTGCTTCAAGGCTGAAGGTTTTCTTTGACATGTAATGACTTAAATTTATTTCAGTTTATTCGAGGGGAAAAAGAAAAGAAAGAAAGAAAAAGAAGAGAAATTTATTTGTATGAATATAAGTTTTTTTTTTTTTTTTAATTTTCTCTTTTCCTGCTTTTTCTTTATTGCAGAAGAATCATATCGTTCTAGACATAACATCACATACTATTTATTTTTGGTTTGCAGATGTGATAGGGACATGGATGGAAGAATTGATGAAGGGGACATGAAGCAGGTTATTTTCTGAAAAAGCATGGCTATATTAATTAGAGACCTTTTAAAGTTAGGGTATGCAGAAAAGGAGAGAGTCCACTGATTATACTTTTGGCCTCTGCAATTATAGGCTATATTGATTAGTGCTTCAACGAACAAATTGTCCCTAACACATGAGGATGCACTAGAATATGCTGCTTTAATCATGGAAGTCCTCGATACTGAAGGTCGAGGCTATGTTGAGGTGTAGAAGTTTGTTGCTTTGTTGTTCTTTCAATCCCAATTTCGGTGGATTCTAATGGCATTGCATCAACAAGATGTCCTGTTTCGTTTTGATGCAGCCATCCCAACTTGCAGCTCTCTTCAACTTCGTGAAGGCAAGGCCACAAAGGGGCCCACATGCCTCTATATGTCAGGAGAGCAACCACATTGACACACGCCACAAGCCCATGTCCAAAGCAGAAGTCTTGTTCCGAACTTACTGGAGAAGGGCTTGGATAATTCTGGTTTGGTTGATGCTTTGTTTCTCACTTTTCACCTGGAAATTCATTCAATACCGCAACAGGACTGCTTTTCAAGTAATGGGTTACTGTCTTTGCGCTGCCAAGGGAGCGGCCGAGACATTGAAACTCAACATGGCTCTAGTTCTCCTCCCTGTCAGTCGAAACACAATTACATGGCTTCGCAGAAATTCAAGGATCAACTCAGTTGTACCATTCAATGACAACATTAACTTTCACAAGGTACTTCAATTTTTACCTCCTTTCTCGTAAAGCAGGAAGCCTCAGGCATCCTGGATGCGTCTATGGTAACTCTGTGGTGCAGCTAGTTGCAGGGGGAATAGTCATAGGTGTAATCCTACATGGGGGAACACACCTTGCTTGCGATTTTCCAAGAATTAGCAGTTCTGACCGTTCCACTTTCCAGCAAACAATAGCAGCAGAGTTTGGTTACCGTCAGCCATCTTATCTTGAAATACTAGCCACAACAGAGGCTGCAACTGGGATTGCTATGGTAGTTCTAATGACCATAGCATTTCTGTTAGCAACAAAATGGCCTCGCCGCCAGGCACCTTCACTGCCAAGGTCGATTAGGCAAGTCACAGGATATAATACTTTTTGGTACTCACACCACCTGCTTATTCTTGTGTATGCACTGCTTATTGTCCACTCCATTTTCCTCTTCCTAACCAACAGACTAATTGAGAAAACGGTAATCTCTCTCTCTCTCTCTCTCTCTCTCTTATTTTCAATGCGATGTATAAATGAACGAGCTATTGCTACTTAATTATGTCTTGTTGTTCTAGGAATGGAAATATTGATTTTATGTACTTCTCATGCAGACATGGATGTACATTGCGATTCCTGTTATGATATATGCTGGAGAACGGATTATTAGAACTATAAGATCAGGGTTCCATCAAGTGGAAATTCTACAAGTACTGTAACCTGTAACCTGATAGACTTCTGAAATGTGCACCGGTTTACATTGTTCTGAATACTTGTTTAAGACCAAGTAGACCATGTCCCAATTTTTTGCAGGCAAAATTACATCCAGGAAAAGTGTTGTCCCTCAAGTTGCATAAACCAAAAGGTTTCAAGTACAAGAGTGGAATGTACATCTTCATGCAATCCCCTGAGATTTCTCCATTCCAGTGGTAACCACATAATCCTTTTACACTCTTCGCTGATTTGCATACTACATATCCATCCGAAACAATCTTCTTATATGTTGATGGATACTACTAATCTGTTGTTTCTTTTGGTCACATTCAAACCAAAATGCTCCTGTTTCTCAGGCACCCATTTTCATTAACCTCAGGACCAGAAGATGATTATCTAAGTGTCCACATTAGAGCTCTTGGAGACTGGAGTTACCAAATATATAGTTATCTACAAGAGGTAAAAGAGCAGAACACAAAAATTCAAGCAAATTTTCTAGCCAATTCGGGAAAAAAATACTGAATAATGATTCTGCTGTTCCACAGGCAATAGTGTCTGGAGTCAAGGAATATCCAAAAATATACATTGATGGGCCATACGGTTCTGCTTCTCAAGACCATGTCAAGTATGACATAATCATGCTAGTTGGCCTTGGCATTGGAGTTACACCTTTTACCAGCATCCTCAAAGACGTTGCCAATGGACTGCAAAACAAATTTATGAAAACTGTAAGACACTTGCTGGCTCTTAATTTGGTTCTCTTCAAGAAGGCATCAGTTGTTAATTGTTCTTTTAAGTGACTGATAATACCATGCACATTGGACTTCCTATCTAGGATCATGATGGAGAATGGAGCTGTCCGAAGGGCCCTTTAAAAGCCTACTTTTATTGGGTTACAAGAGAACAATGCTCTTTTGATTGGTTTAGAGATGCACTTACGGAGATTTCAACAGCTAACCAAAACCAGGTTAACTTCTTTCTTTCTATTGCATTTATCCTTTGCGGGGGTTCCTTGCAAGTTGAGTCAGCGGAGAGTTATAGGTTCAAGTAAATAATGCCCTCTCCCTATCCTAATTGCTTAAATAAGAAAACATATATGTTTACAGTCTAATTTCCCTCATTTGTCGGTTAATCCTTTAGCCTGTCATAGAGATGCACGGATATCTATCCAGTGTACATCTAGAAGGGGATGCAAGATCAGTGTTAATAACAGCAATACAAGCACTGTATCGAGCCAAGTATGGCATTGACATTGTGTCCTGCACTAAGGTAAAGTTTCGGAGGATGCTTTTAGTACAAAAATAGCTACTGGGGCTTTGGTTTGTAAGACTTCAGCTTAAGAATTACTAACCTAATTAAGTGGTATGGGGCTTCAGGTACACACACGATTTGGTCGTCCTGATTGGTTCACCATCTTCTCAAAGTTGGCTGCAAGGCATAGAGGAGAGAAGATTGGTAAGAGCACATTCCGTCACTCTATCCCTGTAGCACTGATGGTTATTCCATTTCTTTGTAAGTTGGCTAGAAAATCAAAATTTTCAGTTTCATTGGTCCCTCGTCTGAGAAGACGAGATTGCTTGAGATACAGACAATGAATAGAAATGCAAGTGCTTTTGGTATAATATCTAATCTAGTCAAGGGCACAACTTTCCTGATACAAGTAATCAAAGCCAAAAGTAAGAAAGAAAACCAAAATAATAATAATAATAATAATAATAATAGAGTACTGAAAATTCTGTTGTAACTAACCAGTACAGGTCACTGAAACTTTGAGTTGTCTTGGATATTGATGCCAGGGATGTTCTACTGTGGACCATCAGCAGTAGCTGAGGAGTTGGAGGGGTTGTGCACCAAATTCTCCAGCAGAACTTCAACTAGATTTGTGTTTCACAAAGAGAATTTTTAGATTTCTAGTATGTACACTTCACCAATTCCAAAGTGTAATATATATATATATATATATTACGAGCACACAACGAGAATGGATCATACAGTTGAATAGTAGCATCGTCTATCTACTGCCCTTTGTACCTGGTCCAGCAAGTGCAATGTGAGAAAAATAAGAATAAAAACAAAGCAAATGTCCGTTTTATCCCATTCCGCAAAATGCACTAAATTACATGTCTATCAGACATAATGTCCCCACTGTAATTGTCCGCGTCTGCAAAACATAAAACCTGCGGAGAATAGCCAGCCAGCCAGCTAATACATCTGTGTCTTTTCGGTTCGGAAAAATTTAATTAAGCACAAAAGTAGTAGTCTCAAATAACTATAATCAATTGTTATACTATATATAGATAAAAGATATTTTATATTATATTATATATATATATTTTTTACATATAATATGTAATATAAAATTTTTTTTTTAGGATCATTTATGGCCATCACTTTCGTGGGTACCTTATGAGGCCAGTTAGGTTATAACCCGGAAGCCATGAAGTCCCCAGGAATTCAAAGGCCAGAAATTATCCACTGGCAACACCAACTCATTTTGAATAATATTGGCCTGGTTGGGGGTCCGATTCAACGTATCATTTGTAATCGATGTATTTTGAAAAATAATTAATATTTTTACACTATAAAAGTAAATAAAATATTATTTACATAAAAATATTAATACACATCTACAAATATTTTTAATAAAATAATATAATCACATACTCTTTTTTTTTTTTTTTTTCTCTAACAAAACTCGCTCACCAATTCGATCCAACAATTTGACCATCTAGATCAATCGGGTCAATTGGTTTTTATCACGTCACTTATTTGTTTATTTAGATAAAAACATCAACCCGATCTCACCAACTCAATAATCTGACTGTCATACCAATTTGATTTTTAAAACTATGGATTATCATTTGTTTTTGACATCAACACGTATTCCCATCCTCGAGCTAATTGAAGAGATTTAAAACAAGAAAATGCAGGAAAAGTCCATGTATTCATATGCCTTGTCCAAAAATCTCACTTGTGAGAACTGAAAACTACGCTGCAGGATGTACAATCACCGGGGTCTTCGGACCATGGCAACCCTTGGTATCAATTTTGGGGCAGACAAATGAAATAAAACAAAACAAAATAATAACACGACTCAAGTGTAACCGTCCAAGCATGATTTTCAATTCCCAGAGATGAAGTGATTTTTAAGAGAATCAAAACAAAAACATCCTCGAGAGAGAGCACCATAAAATTCCAACAAAGCCTTCTCTAAGTTCTTACTTCGTCAATGTCGGACTAACAGGCAGGAATTTCCCTTAATTAACCCTCCAATGCTGATTTTCCAGAGATAATCTCAATCAACTCAGTGGTGATGGTTGCTTGTCGAGTTCTATAGGACAAATAAAGTAACAAAACAAATAAATGAGGATAATAATAAAAGAGATAATCCATAAATGAATAAAAAATGATTTGATTGTTGGAGTAATTATATGTATGGTGAAATTAGTAGCACCAACCAATTTGGTTGTGCCACAGGCATGAAAGCCAGGAAAAATATTGTATTCATGCAGAGGCTGGGAGAGCAAGGAAGACTGAGAGACCTGTTATAATCAAGTGTCAGGCGCTCAAGCATGTCGCCAGCATTTCTACTTGAGCTATCCATCGCAGACATCCTAGCCCCTTGCTCACTGCAAGCATTCTCCAGTGCTGCATTGAAAAGGACCTGGAAAAAACATGAAAACATTTTCAACCTCAACAAAAATGATCATTCAGCAGACAACATGTTTAAGTCCATGACAAATGATTTAATTTGTATCTGTAGATTAGACTGCTAGAGGTTACTAATGTAAAAGGAACCTAAAAACCCCTGAGCAGCGTAGGAGAAAAATTCTTGGAAAAGCTGTTTGTCAGCAAAGCAACACTAGTCAACAGGTCACAAGAGACAAATTCCAGATCACCAAACAAAAAATCCCATCAACCAAATATGCCTTGTACATGCCCAAAATAACAATATCAGATGTTGAATTCCTCTTACCTTTAACAGCAAAATACATTGTTGAAACAGAATGCTTTCCAACAAGATGATTTAAGTCCAAAATACAGCCCAGAAATAGTAAAGATTTGGACAAGGCTTACACAAGAGAACTGGAACTCAGAAAGATTCTGAAGTATTTCACCCTTTGTTTCTCCACCTTCAATCTCATAGGAGTCAAGGCCACCAAGCTTTCCCCCAGATTCAGACTCTCTCTCCACAACCTGCAACATATTGTTTGCATCAGGCACAGCACAAAATGCCCAGAACAAATCAACCGAAAAGGTAGCCAGTTCAGTGCAGCATTCTATATCACCTCTGGAGATGATATGGTTGCCACAGTTGGAAGAAATGAGACCACTGATTTGAACTTGTTGAAGATGATCCTTAAAGCATCAAACTCCACATTCTTTAAGATGTCATCTGCTATAACTGCAACCTTAAACCATGACATTTTGGAAGGATATGAAATGAAGGGACAAAAAATTTTATAATATCTAATCTATGTGGTATCCGTATTAGTTTGACCTACTTTTCAACTTTATAGCCATATAATTGCCATGTTATATTCAAAAGCATAAAAGACCCTGTCAGGAGGTAAAAACAGAAAAAGGTGCATAAAGAGCACACACATCACTGGCAAAATACGCCTTCAAAAACATGAATTTGTAGCGTTCAAATAAGACATGGCAAATTCTTCTTAAGTACCATAAAAGTCCAGGAAACACATCCACCTACCTGGGTATAATTCAGAGGATTCCTCTGCAACTCAGTGAATGATAATTCAGTGTACTGCTTAGAGTCACGTATCAATTGAGCCTTTGCCTTTTCGCCCAAAATGACATATTTATTTTCTTTCTCAGGACCTGTGGCAGCATAGTGCACATGTAAGCAATTAAAAATGTTTGTCTCTCCACAAGAGCCTATAGGGCCAACACTTCAAAGAGAAACTACCAGAAGTCAACTTGTACACAGCCTTGCTTATCTTCACTGATGTAGAGTTTATTCCACCACATAGACCTTTGTCTGAGGAAATAGTGACAATGACATTCTTCTTCACATCAACGCCTGATGTACACAACAAGTGCAATGCAGAAATGAATGCAAGAACCAACTTATATAAAATCTCTATTCATCTCACAATTAAAAAACACAAATGCAATATTTGAAAACTAAACAGCCTGCATCTCAAACTATAATAATAAGGATAAAAGGAAGATCAAACACCAATGCACCCATTGTGACCTCATGAACATGGCATTCACAAATTCACACAAGAGAATAGCAAAATGGAGCAGTATAATTTTGTCTTTATATGAACATTAATACTATGCAACAGTGATCAATAATTAGCCAACTTCAGATCTTTCACAATAAGACATAATTGATGATTATGATATGTAAAATTTACAGAAATAAAAAGGAAACTAAATGAAACCAGATTATACAAAAAATTAAATATACTCCAATGAACATGCTCAGTGGGTAGTTCTAGTTAATAAGCTTACTAGGAAAATCGCCAAGAAGTGCAATGAATGGTTGCCACAAGCCACGAGAATTTTCAGCTTTAGTTTGAATTGCTCGTAACTTTGAAGCTGCAACCATCTTCATTGCTGTAATTTTTTGAATGTTCTTTATACTCTTCATACGATTTCTGACTGCATAAAATAAAGCAACAATAAATTCTCCACATATTGGGAACCTGATGTACTTAAAATTTGAAGAATCCATTATTATATGTAAAAAAAAAATGATGAAGGAAGAGAAAACTGTATGAGGATGAGTCCTACCAACTTGAGTTGAAACATAACGCACACCAAGAGGCGCTTGTTCCCTGTGAACCAACACTGACTCATTTAGCCATTCAAGTTCAAAAACAAATAAAAGATATTATAAAGTAGATACACAACAATCAGGAAATGATGACTGCATTAATTTTCTCCATATTGACTATGCTTTTCCAAACTTTTAAATGAGGCAGCGTCGTTTTGCTGCTCTAAGGAACCTTGTTAATTTCATATAACTCCTCTATCACAATCTTTTGCATGCATATTTTGACATAAAATTCGAAGACTCAAGAGAAACCAAATTCTCAATACACACAGAATCCTGAGCTCTCATTTCAAGTCAATAACTGTAAAGTCCAGCCATAATTTCTTAATGCCAATACAGTACCACATCAAACAAGCAAAACAAATAGGGGAATCATTGATATATGGAGTTTTAAGCAGCTTGTGCTTGAACTTTTTATAGCTAATCGCAGTCTAGCCCAAGTGGCTAAAAGATTCTCTCTTTTAATTATGATAATAATTTGCTTCTATCATCCACATCTTTGTTTTAGATTTGAGATTCACAATACCAATCACACACATGCAGTCTAATTTCAGTTTAAACAAGAGATTAAGCAGGTGCCTATGGCAGCAGCCAACGCCAACAGAATGATATCCTTTCAAGCCCAGTAACACAGAGATTAGAATCTCATAAACTTAAAGAGGTTCTCTTTTACTGTCAGCCTGGTGCCCCGATTGACTTTGTTGAGCCATGAAAAATTCACATTTCTAAGAGAGCGGGGGAAAAAAATTTTCATTTTTCAATCTCTCATTTTCTCATCAGCCAAACAGGAAAGCAAAAGGCAGGCCAGAAAAAGAGATAGAGAGAAGGCACTCTAGAACTGGAAGATAGGGATAAGAAATCGTACTCAGGGACAAGAGATGATCGGACGACGGCGACAGGCTGGGGAGAGATGAGCGGGGCGGCGGCGGCTATTTGCCTCCCTCTGCGCACAAAAGCGGCCATAGCCATCGTTGAAACCCTAGAAGAAAGGAGGATCGAAGTTTTGTTAAGCTCGGCTGGCTCGGGGGCTTGTGTCTTTCCGCTGCCCCCTCGATCGTCTTTTGCTGTTTGGCTTCTTGCAAATTCCGGGAGAAATTTGAAATAACAGAACGCTTCTGTGAAGCTAAACGACGCCGTCTAATGGACTGATTAGCCTTTATTTTTAGAATACAATTTATGTGAATGAAAATTATTACCAAAAAATGTATTTAAAAATAAAAGCTAAGATTTTAATTTTTAACAGTGATAAATATTTCACAATTCACAGATTTTTAGTTCGAATAAAAATATTTTGTAATAAACACCTTTTTTTTTGGTATTTAATATTTTTAAAAAAAACAAAAAAATATGTATAGATTAGACCATTACATTAAATTTATTAATAAATAATTTTATAATATTTACCAAGATTTATTATGAAACATTAAATACTAAGTTTACTTATTACATTTAATAAATTTGAAATAATCAAATAAATAATATTTATTTAAAATATAAAATTTTATATAGTTTAGTAATATTTGTGAGAATTCCGATTAAGTTGATTCTCATTCGACGATTTGGCCGTTACGACTTATGATCAAAAAGCACCAGAAACCTAAGCCTATAAATTCCAGGAGGCTGTGGGGACTAATCCGCAAACGTTAGGGAAACCGAACTGTGTATAAAATATGAAAGCTTTGCTCCTAAGCATTGTCTGTAAGTTGTCGACTTTTGTCCTTAAAATTCTGTTTTCTAGGTCTAGAATCTTGATTAAACCAGATAGATTGAAATCAAGAAGATTTACTTCCGAAGAAAAAGACAGCCATGGCTGTGTATTTCAAGTTCTTGAGTGCCAGAGACTATGATTCGGTGGCTGTGGATGGTCCGTTCATCTCTCTTGACGCATTGAAGCAAAAGATTTTTGAATCCAAGTACAAAGTCAAGAAAGATAAGAATAATCGTTGTGATTCGGAGGAGAAGTATTGTAGCACAAGAAGCAATGGCTTATACTTGGGTACTGACTTGGACCTGCAAGTCTTTAACGCTCAGACCAACGAGGAGTATCTTGATGGCGATTCGTTGATCTTAATCAATACCCGTGTCCTCCTCCTCCGAGTCCCAGGCAACCGGAGGCGTCAGCCCATTGACATTACCCCAATTGTGGTCGGACTGCAGAAGCCGCCAGTGCCTGATCAGGTGGTGGAAGACAAGACCAACGAGAACGGTGCAGATGAAACTGATAAATGGGATGATTTTGGGGATGATATCCATCTTGTTTCTATTCCCGCAGTGATGCCGGATCAGACAAGGAAGCAATCAGTTGTTGATGTTGCAGACAATTGTGGTGGTAATTATAGTTCAAAACAAGAAACAGTTGACGATGAGAACAGGAAGATTAAGGCTCTGGTCAACACGTCTGGTGGTGCAAAGTCTGGAACCAAGGCAATTGCTTCGACTGTTAACGGGCATGGAAGATGTTTTGCAAGAACTGCTTGGAGGGGATTTAGGAACGAGAAGACAAAGCCGATGCCCGAGGGATATGTATGCCGGAGGTGCAATAATTCAGGGCATTTCATTCAAGATTGCCCAACAAACGGTGATCCCAATTATGATTTCAAAAGAGTGAGGCGTCCAGCGGGCATTCCAAAATCAATGCTGGAGACTAATCCAGATGGTACCTATAAGTTGTCAAATGGGGCATGCGCTGTTTTGAAGCCCAACGAGGCTGCTTTTGACAGAGAGATGGAAAGCTTGTCATCGTCATCCTCATCACGATCAGTTCACTTCCCGCCAGAGCTCCACTGCCCTCTGTGCAAGCAAGTGATGAAAGATGCAGTCTTTACAAGCAAGTGCTGTTTCCGGAGCTTTTGTGACAAGTGCATCAGGGACCAACTAATCACCCACAAATTGAAGTGTTTTGTGGGGTAACGGGTGTCCTAGCAGATTATCTTCTCCCAAATGTGACCCTCAGGGATACAATTAAGCGCATTTTGGAGTCTGGTACATCAGCCGTCAGCAGTAGCGGCAATGAAAAGTCTGCCACAAGCCCCTCGGTCGCAGTTCCACTATCTGAACATTCATTGTGCGATGGATCAACGAAGGAAGAAAAGAAGCCGGCTCTTGATTCACACATGGCCATCCCGAAGAAATTGGCTGCAAAAGCAGCTGAAGTATCCAAAATTAAGCTCCAGTCAGCATTAAACAGGAACAATGTGCCGCCGCCAGTGGCTGGGGAAGAAGTGCAACAGAATAGGACAAGAAAGGAAAAGAGAAAGAGAGTTGGAGCTCCTGAAGTTTCATATGAAGCAGCAAAGAGACATCTGCCGTCCGGGGGCCCTTGTGCCTATTCAGACCAACACAGGATCAGTGAGATGTACCTTGGGATCGAGCGATGTGTGGCTCCAAGTTATGCTGGCGTTGTGCCTTATAGTGGCTATGGGTATTGAGTCATACGTAGAATTTATGTCATCTTTCAGTAGGGTTTATAATAGCAACCCTATATTCATTCATTTGGTCGTAACTTGTAAGTCCATAATTCTGTGAATTGGCCAAAGGGTCCCCAGTCGATTGTGACTCACTGACTCGTTTATTATTACTGAAATTGCAATTTTTTTTTGTTAATTAAATCGAAAAATATGCTCCTCTGCGCCGCTGTGTCTGTCTGCGTGTAAGAATATCATTGTTATGTGATCTGGGCTGACGATGGGTGTGTCAAACAGAGACAGGTCTCTTTTTTGCCTTTCTTTCCCAATTGATGGCCCCCACAACATACAGAAGTGCTTCAATTTTCCCAATTGGTGCCAAAATAATTTGATTTTACTCCTATTAAATGAAAGATACAAGGATTTGTAATTAAAAGCATCCAAAATTAAAATAATTTGAAAAATTGAATATTTAAAATTATTTAAAATATGATTAATTCAAAATTAAAATAATTTTAACAAAAAAAAATCAAAAATTTAAAATATCTTAAACTCGTTGTACATAAAATTTAATAAACGAAAATTTCGTATTTAGATTAACTCGGGGCTCGAAACAATTTAAGCGGAATCTAGTTTATCACCTCTAATATTTTGTTTTAAGGGAATTTTTTTTTTGCATAGATTTTGTTTACGGGTTATTACGAGGTCTTTTGAAAGGGCGTAGAAAAAAAGTTTTATCAGAAAAATAAAAAATCCTTTTCCATTGTTTTCGAAGACACGAGCTCGCTCCGGCACAAAACAAGCTGTAGAGGCAACCCAATATCAAAGGGAATGGCGATTCAGAGGCCACCCTCCGATGAAATTCATGTTTCTTCTATAACCCCGTCAAGCGGCCCACCTCTCGCTCAATTCTTTGGTGCTTCTTCTTCGCCTCATCCTCCTCCTCCTCCTACTGCTTTGTTTCTTCTCTTTTCTCTGGCAAAATTGGGAGCTGATAGAATCGCTATTGTTTGCTAAAAGTTGATTTTACATAAAGAATACCTTTTTAATCCAACAAGAACTAAAACAAACACACTCTTGTTTGAGCGACTATTTTTCAAAATTTTAAACTGTTTTTCTATTTTTCTGTTTGATATGTTGTAGAGAAAATGAAGCTTATAAACCTGAAATGAGAAGTCGAACGAGGTAGTCTAATGCAAGACTATTCGTCTTGGCGATTAATGTTATTTTTTTTTTTCTTTTCTTTTGTATATGATTGTAACGAGGAGACTTCAATTTTTAGGATTTGAAGAGAAAGTTGGATCAATACGGATTTACGTTTGAACTTTGTTGAGTTATTCATTTCGGGGTGCAGGGAGAGCAGGAGAAAAAAGAGGAGTTTGAGAATTAAATCTTGTTAGTGTCCAGTTTTCTTCCATTTCATGTAAACAAAATGGAGGTGTTAAAAAACTACTTCATGTCTACGGTTTTTTAATAGAAGAATAAAAATGTAGTTTTTGTATGCAGTTCGTGGAATGCCAAGAGCTTTGCCACCTTGTATTGTGAATTTTTGTGCATGGCATGAAAGTTGGATAGTTTTATTTGAATTTGTAATTCTGGTATGTCTGCTTCTAGGCATGTTGCTTACATTTAGTGGAATGGTTTCTGATTAACTTTGTGTTTTGTGGTGAAGTATGGAAAGAGTTTGTGTGGGGAGCTATTGCTGGGGCTTTTGGTGAAGGGATGATGCACCCTGTTGACACAGTAAAGACAAGAATTCAAAGTCAAGTTATTCTTGGCAGAAGTCAGGTGTGAATCTTAATCCATTACTGCTATTAGTCCCAAGATAACTTTTTCTTGTGTCAAAACATGGATGGAATGTGGTGAACCAATCTCCATGTTGAAGTGCATTTGACTGGATGTTATTGTGGTCTGGATAAAATTTTTCTTGGGGTTTGGCAAGAAGATGTTTCCTTAACACCATTGTTGCTTTCTAAACATTCAATGCTTGCAGAGCCAAAAGAGCATCCTGCAAATGATTCGGGCAGTCTGGGTTGGTGATGGTATAAAAGGTATCTGAAAACTAATTTCTTATCTTGGAATGCTTGTTACATAAGTACTTAGCCTTCATAAAGGTATAGTAGAGCTGATCTTGATCCTTCATAACATATTATGTATTTGGTCTTGTCATATGCAATTTTAAGATTTGGGAACAAAGATATGTGATTTAACTTTCTTTGGCAACTTCCATCTTCTTCTGGTGTCATTGTATGCCATATTCTGGAGTTGAGCCAAACTGATTATGGGTTTAGGTTTTTATAGGGGAATAACTCCTGGTGTCATTGGATCTCTTGCAACTGGAGCAACATATTTTGGTTTCATAGAGTCTACCAAAAAGTGGATTGAAGAATCACATCCTAATCTCGGGGGTCACTGGGCACATTTCATTGCTGGAGCTGTTGGTAAGTGCTTCTGGTGCTTCCAATTTTTGCAGCCTTGCATAAAGATGTTTCATCTTACATTCTTCTGAATCTCTGCTTGTGTCCCAAAAAGTAATCTCTGGCATGTTATAAGTGCTTTGTAATTTCCTCAGGACTTTGGAAGTTTGAAAGGTTCTAAAATTAAACTGCAGTGTGGAGAAATCTAATTGTCTATATTTCTTTAATGTCAATGCTTTGAATTTCCTGATGCAACCCTTTTTTGATGGCGGGCTTAACAGCATTTTTGGGCCTAGATATGACCAAATTGTCACACTTAGATGTTTATCTTAATTTGATTTCATATGGACAATTGTGTTTGTCATTCTAAGAGCAGACTGATTTCTCATTATGGTTCCACAGTCTTTGTTCCCTGTGATGTATCATCAATGATCAATTACTATATGAATTTGGAGATATCCAGTTGATCTCTTCTTGTTATGCTGCAATAACTTGAAATTTCTTGTGGTTCAAAGGATCAGAAACTTCAATATAACCATAGTGATTCTCCCTGGAACTGAAATTTTGCCTTCTTCTCTATGCATTTCAGGAGATACACTTGGTTCTGTTGTATATGTTCCATGCGAAGTAATGAAGCAACGCATGCAGGTGCAAGGCACAAGAACATCCTGGGCTTCTGCTACTATAAAGGACAGCATTTCAAAGAAATATTGCGAGCAAATGTATGACTACTACACTGGAATTTTCCAGGCTGGCACTTCAATATTAAAGGAGCAGGGTCCAAGAGGACTATATGCTGGGTAAATTTTAGAAACAACCACTTAGTATTTAAATGTCCTGCATTTGTTCGCTCCCTCTCTTTAATATATGTTTTCTTTGCTATGTTAGCAGATGAATATTGCAAATATTGGTAGTTTAAAATGAGTTGCTTCATTTCTCAAGTGTTGGATTTTTATTTGAACACTATTTGAGCAACTAAGACAGCACAATGCATCAAAGATTGGTTAAAATAGCACCAACCTTTTCCTTACTCATACTGAAGGATACTGCCCAAACAAAATTTGGTGGTTGGCCCTATTGATCTGCGCATGGTTAAGTCTGATTGATTGTGAAGATAATGGTTCTGCATTTAGCAACGTCTCTCACTTTTCTTTATTATAAATTTTTGCACATAAAACTGTTTTATTCTTTCACATATCTTATTAGAATAAGAAAGTCCATAATAGCTGACAATGCCGGCTGGTGGACTATCTACGGTATGAGAGGAGAATGGTTTGAATCATTGGAAAGGGTGCTTGGCAAGACTAAATTTTTCAATCATGTGAGTTTTAGATCAAGTGTTTTTGGTGCCTTAGCCAGTCCTGTGGAACAAGTTTGTTAGATTGCTGGTATCTCCATCTACAATTGGTTGATAGGTCATGAAGAACCTGTCAAAGGTCTATTATGACTGACAATTTTCAGACATGAAACTCTTATTTGTGTAAATATAAAAAACTAGTCACAGCACCTTAGCCACTGATGCACCACCATGTCTGATCTATGCAAGGTGTCCAACTTCTTGATGCCACCACTTGTTATATTTGAAATTTGCATACAAGTTGTTGGAATTCAAGCTACACTGTAAATTTGTGCTTCCTAATTGACTTGTGATGCAAATGTTTTTTAGTAACAGCCAATGCCATGCCTCAAAATTGCACTTGTCTCAAATGTGTGATTGTAATTTATTTATTGTTTACTTTGGCAGATACTGGTCCACACTTGCCAGAGATGTGCCATTTGCTGGTCTAATGGTATTGCTTGGGTCTTGCCTCATTTTTTGTTTATCTTTTTTGTATAAGCAGTGCATTTTCATTCTCCATGCTCTTTAACAACTACTCTAGATGCAACTATGCTAGCATCATGTTTGTGTTTTGCAGGTTATGTTTTATGAAGGGCTAAAAGACTTGACAGAATATGGAAAGCAAAAACTGAAACTCAGGTTGGATTGCCATGTTAGTAATACCATGGAGGGTCTCATCCTAGGAGGATTGGCTGGTGGTACGTTACTCTGCTTCTGCTGTATATTAAGGGGTGTTCGATAACCCAAAACACTGGTTTGGCCTTGTAGATTTGTTTTACAGCCAAAACTAAATAAATAAATAAAGAAATGTTATTTTACTCTGTTTGTGGTAATAATTACACAAAACATGGCTTCACTGCTTAAATCAGAACCAGTTCTGCTGTTTCATTAACCACCCCTACAGGCGTGCAGCACTAAAGTTTGATAACATTTTATATGTATGCAAATCATTAATATTTCTTGTACATGAATTGATGGCTCCATACAAATTGCAAGCAGGTTTAAGTGCATATCTGACCACTCCCTTGGATGTCATCAAAACAAGATTACAAGTACAAGGATCAACCATAAGGTATAACTCTGATAAAGTTGGGGAGACTGATGCAAGAAAAGCTCTTTCTGAATGCCCCTCATTTATGCTGTTTGACTGTACATGTTTGACCTTCCTTCTCCCCGCACACTCATATATATGCACACGTACGTGTGCCATTACTAGTGTTTGTGTACATTCACACATCTCCATCCAAGGCTGTGCAACTGTTTTTTCATCTCCAATTTATACTTTTATCACCTTGTTGCTTAGCCAAAGAGTGTATTATTGGGAGGAAGCAGAATCAAAGGGAGCATAAGATGTAAGAAAAAGAGCAAGCCCTGCAATCTCTTGAATGTTTCCATCCTCTCTCTCTTTACCTTTCCCAGATTCAAGATAGCTGAAGTGTTAGATATTAAGGCACAGGAAAGAAGTTATGTGCTATGTTTGGCTGATATGGTCTGTGGTCTGTATGCTGTGGCCAGCAAGTGAGACAAAATTTTCCTTGTATGGAGGATGTGCAGAGAAGCTTTTTAATTGTGAAAGAAAAACACAAGTATAAAAGACAATACTTTGATGAGAGAGAAAGATGTGCAAGACAGAAAACAGCTCTATTATTGGTTATAGCCCTGCCGTCTGCCCTTGAGTGAAGTTTCCATAGATGTAAAATTGACTACTAAAAATTGATTGTGTATTTTCATATACTTTGTTAGGTACAAAGGCTGGTTGGATGCACTTCATAGCATTTGGACAACTGAAGGTGTAGAGGGACTGTTCAGAGGAAGCATCCCCAGGATAACATGGTATATTCCTGCTTCTGCTCTTATGTTCATGGCTGTGGAATTCCTCAGAGGTCAATTCAATGTAAGATCAGACAATGACACCTTCCAAAAAGTTGCAAACTTGTCAATAGAGAAAAAGGGAGCGACTTTGCCAGAAGCAGCTCGGAACTGAATCATTGTTACCATGTTAGAAGTCTACATATGCAATGGCACACAGGTAATAATTTTCTTTTTAGTGAAACCGGAGACTTCAACGGGGATCTTTGGTAATTGGGAAGTAGTGGTAGATTTGCAGGGAATAAGAATGGAGCTGATGGATAAACTTCCATTCTCTCTTATTATCATTATTTTTGCCAGTCAAATTACTGCGAAAAATGCATCATGCACGATTTGAAGTGCCACAGCTGTATCTACATTATTTGGATGAATAACAGCTGTATCTATATTTTACACAATAAACTTCTCAGTGACCTAAAAAAATTTTAAATTTTTATAATTTAATTAATTCAGACGTGATTAACTAAATATTTAATATTAAATATATAAAAAAATTTAATATTTATATAAATTAAGTAAAAAATATTAATAAATAATAATAATAATAATAATAAAATTAAAAGATATATTTATAGATATAAATAATTTAATTTTAATAAATTTAATATAAAATATATTATAATTTATAATATTTTTATTTTATTATATATAATTTTTTTATTAAAAATAAATTAATTTAATATAAATTAAATATTTTAAATTAAAAATCAGTATTAAAACAACCATGTAATTGTACTAAATGTTTATTTTTTATTTAATAATCACAATCTTATTTAAATTGATTTAATCTTTAATACAGAAACTAATAACAACAACAAAAATGAATTATAACTAGGTCGTTTTAGTCAATTAAATTGAAAATTAAAAATTTTTTTTTATCCAAAGAAAGTATTGCTTTTAATATTAGAACCCCAACGCTATAATTATAGACATTTAATAATTATGACATTGTGAGGGACCAATAAAGCATTGTATTTCGCAAACACACGGTCATCTCTCCACCGTCTACATTCGTCAACCGACAACGCCGCCTCTACGCTTCCTGCAATTTTTTTTTTTTTTTTTGAAAGTTTCGCCTGCGAAACGGCAGCAACAAACGGAGGACGAGGAGGAGGAGGAGGGGACGGCGGCGATCATAGCGAATGGCGTCGGAGAAGCGATGCCACTACGAGGTTCTGGGCCTCTCTCGCGAATGCACCGCCGAGGAAATCCGTTTGGCTTACAGGAAGCTCGCACTGCAGCGCCACCCTGACAAGCTCGTCCAATCCGGCTTGAGCCAAGCCGAAGCCACGGCTCAGTTCCAGGAGCTGGCTCAGGCCTATGAGGTCCTCTCCGACTCAAAGGAACGGGCGTGGTACGATTCCCACCGTTCTCAGATCCTCTTCTCCGATCCTAACTCGGCCAACTCGGTCCCCGACTCGGTCATCCCCAATTTATTCTCTTTTTTCTCGAACACGGTCTACTCCGGCTACACGGACTCTGGCAAAGGCTTCTACAAGGTTTATTCCGATCTTTTTAACAAAATCTATGCCAATGAGGTCACTTTTTGTAAGAAATTAGGGTTAGGGTTAGAGAACGTCAGGGAGGCGCCGGTGATGGGGAATTTGCACAGTCCATACGAGCAGGTCACGGCGTTTTACAATTATTGGTTAGGATTTAGTACGGTCATGGATTTCTGTTGGGTAGATCAGTACGATGTGATAGCTGGACCGAACCGGAAATCTAGGAGGGTAATGGAGGAGGAGAACAAGAAGTTGAGGAAGAAGGCAAGGAGGGAGTACAATGAGACGGTAAGGGGATTGGCAGAGTTTGTGAAGAAGAGGGACAAGAGAGTGATGGATATGATGGTTAAGAAGAATGCCGAAATGGAAAAGAGGAAGGAGGAGGAAAGGGAGAGGAGGAGGAAGTTGGAGAGAGAGAAGATGGAGAGAGCAAAAGCATACAAGGAACCTGAGTGGGCGAGAGTAAATGAAGAGGATGTTGAGGAAGTTGAAGGGCTTGAGGAGGAGGACAAAAGGGAGAAGGGGGACAGAGGCCAGAAGGAGGATCTGTATTGTGTGGTTTGTGGAAAGAAGTTTAAGAGTGAGAAGCAGTGGAAGAATCACGAGCAGTCCAAGAAGCATAAGGAGAGGGTGGCGGAGTTGAAGAAGTCATTTGTGGATGAAGAGGACATGAACACAGGAGATTTGGAGGAGAATGAAGAAGAGAAGAATGAGGATGAGGATTACAACTTGGATAAGATGGAAAAGATATTTAACAAGGGTTTCAAGATTGAGGAGGAGGATAATGGTGGTAGTTTTCAGGGGTCCAGTGATGAGGAAGATGGGATTTTTGATGTAGCTGACGGGGAAGACTTGAAAGTGGTTGGTAAAGGGGACAAGTACGGTGATAGGGACAATGATGATGATAGTAGTGGAGATGCTGTTGTGCTTGAAGCAATGTTGGCGGAACATAAGAGTAGGAAAAGTAGGCATACAAAGCATGCAGGTGAGGATTTGCCAATAGCAATTGATGTCAATATTGGAAATGAGGAGGAAGTTATGGAGTATGATAACCGGAAGGGTAGGAGGAGGAGAGGGAAGAAAGAGAGGGAAAGGAACGATGCTAGAGAAGATGCAAAGGGAGGTATTTTTGGAAGTATGAACAAAAATAAGGAAAATGATCAGCAAGATGGTGACCAAGTGGAGGATTCATGCTCTCCTTCTATTGTTAATGATGCTAGTGATGGTAAAAGTAATAATCATTTTGGGGAGAATCAGACAATCTCGAACCAATCTCCTGACAAGAAAGGGGCCATGAAGAAGGAAACTGCCACCAAATCAAAGAAGTCATCCAAAGTAAAGACGGGCAAGGTATAAAACTTTGCAACTCATTTTCAATTTTTTTTTTCCAGTTATTTCTATAATGCCTTTGATGTACTTATTTGACAACAGGGTGCATAATTTGCAATTCTAACAGTTGTTACAACTTATATTATTGATGCTAAACAAATTGTTGCTGTTGTCACAATCCTGACATTTTAGTTTAAGAGAGTTTTATTTGCATATCTTTTACAATCATTATCTCTCTCTCTGTCACACACACACACACACACACACACACACATAGATGCTTCTTCAATGGTATGCATATGTGCATGGAAGTTGAATTAGTCTGTTACTTATATTTAATGTGTAGAGACTTAATTAAGGCATTTCTTGCTAGAACACATTAATTTTTTGTTTCCCTCTTCGTCCATGTACAGAGTATTGAGTGGCTTACTTTGAGCCCAATTTCATGTTGACACATATCTTCGATGTCATGGGATACCACAGAACTTCTCGATCTGCATGCCTCCATCTTATACCCAATCTCCAGTTGTGTAATAAATCATTTGGCATGAGCACAGGAAACACCAAAATACTGATTAAGTATAGTTTTGCAGCCTGGCTTGTTAAATTTCTACTTAGATGAGACAATTACTGTTGCTGAAGTGCTTTGTCAAGATACTAGTTCATTAAATTAGCATAATTTCTTGATGTACTAAGTATCTTAGCTTCAGATGCTCATTTGTAAAGTGCACTCTCAGCTTCACTCATTGCCTAACTGTATGAACTGCATGCTTAACCCAGGCACTGTCAAAGAATTCTGGCAATATGTGTGACACATGCGGTGAGGAATTTGGATCAAGGTCTGTGTGGTGCTTTGTGTATATGTATTGTGCTGCTTTATTTAGTTTCATGCAATATGTTGCTTTATTGTCTAAGCATTTTTCTTTAGGCCTTGATTTTATATCAGAATTCTCAGTTTTTATATCTCCCCATTGCAGGAATAAATTACACAAGCATCTGGGTGACACTGGTCATGCTACCTTGAAATATAGATGACAAAATATGTTTTCTGTAGTTTTGCTAATTTATTTTTTTTAGAAAAAAAAAAGAGAAAAAAGTTTATATGCAAGCAGCATGAAAAAGTGCATGGAAGCAGTATGTCTTTGTTTTCCATTCAAGAGCACGCTATCCATCCGGGAGACTCCTGTGCATTTTTCTATTTTCAAAGCAGTCTTCAAAAAATGCCAGTGAATTTAAGTGTACCTTATCTGTCACTGGACTCGAAAGGTATGAGACATGGGTATACTGGAAATTGCAACTTCTTGTATGTAGGGAAATTTTGAGAGTGACACGGTCTGTGATTGGATTCTTTGCGAATTTTTGCTTATACCAATAACAAAAGTTTAGCATGCGGCTATGCAAAGCTTTTGAGGTTCCTTTACAATTCATAACCAAAGTAGTCTTCCCATGGCAGTCTTATAAGTTTAAATTAGGGCAGGGGCAAGGTTAAAGTATGATAGCCTTCCTATTAGTGGGATATGGATTTGAATCTCATATTTTACTTCCATACTTTATGCTTCCTTGCCACAAGCTGATAACCAGTAGGGATTACAGTTCGAATGCTGTCGAAAATGCTCACTTTTTGGCTATGTTATTTAGAGCACCGACTTTCATGATTTAACATTATATATATTCAATTCTAGATTTGGTTATTGTTTCCCACACCTAGCCCCAAGTCTCTATTAACGCGCACAAAACATTGCTCCGAATGCCTAGAGGACCGGAGCTAGTTTTCTTTTCTGCATTTGCTCTGAGATAGGAGGAATCTCCCCTCTAGTTAGAAATTACCAAAGGTAACTTCAGGTTTAACCATTTGAAATGTTAAATTAGATTCAAATCTTTACCCATTCAAAACTTCACGACATTCATACATATCTGGAAGTCTTGAGCCATAAAGTAAGGGGTGGTCCACTTTACCGTTTTCCCTTGGTTGCCAATCTTTTCCCATTTATCTTAAAAGGGTTTTATGTATCTGTTAGACGGCAAACGTAATTGCTGCTTTGTACGCGGAAAATAGAAGGTGCTGCATCTGTATAAATACAAAAGTACATATAGTCACCGATAAGTCACACGACACAGAAACCCAATAATGAAATGAAAATATGCGACCTTGGCAGGGCAATTGCAGGATTCTGGCGTCCGCTTAAATCCTATTTACAATTCAAGAGCATTGTTTATAATCCGCGCGAATCTGAATTGACATTCCTTTTTACTCGATAATGGTTTATCCATAGCCCCAAAATAAGAGTCTTGTGCCTGAGAATGCCCCTTTTCAGTTATCCATGAACGCAAGACTAACAAATTAAAGTGTCCACTGTCTTGCGGCAACATGATTATGGAAATAGGGTGCACATCTTGTCAAAGACACCAACTTAAGAGGTAACACTGACTATAAAACAGCATAGAGTTACAGGCACAGAAAACTTCAAATGGGGCTAGTCTAGATAATGTAGATAACAGAGTAACTGAATTTTGCAGGGACATAGAATGTGAGAGCTAGGCTCTAACTAGATTAATCGATTACTGTTATCTAGATTTAAATATAGATGTACAAAGCTAAGAGAAATAGTGCACATTGAGAGTTGTCCTCGCTCATCCGAAAGCCACAAAATAACACCCAAAAGGAATAAAATTTTTCATGCTTCGGTTCAAGTAGAGGGGAGAAGATACAAACAAAAACTTAGCTAAGCACATCTCTGGACAAATAACTACATAATCACATGCATACCCACATATATGCACGATGATATCAAGCATCACCTGTAGACATCTTACCCCACCACGGCATCTACAATCATAGCCACCTTTTTGCACCTTCAACCCCACAAGTGCATTAAGCCTAAAACCAACAGGATTTCAAGGAAAGGAAAGAAGTTATGGTTTTGGAGTTTGAATCCACCATCACTGATGTCTGTATTTATTCCAGCTCCTGATGGACCTACACCGTTGCCAATCCCTCCCAACATCCCATTGGAAGGAGTTGTGGTGTATGGAGTGGTGGTTGTTGGTGTGGTGGTTGTTGGTGCGGTGGTTGTTGGGGTTGTGGTTGAAGGTGTGGTTGTAGAGGGATTTGTGGTGACTGGCGTCGGAGTAGCCGCCACTGGAGTTCTTGTACCGGAGCCTGCAGAACTGGACGAAGGAAACATGCAAAGAGTCCACAATAATCCTTAGAATCATGAAACCATAACACCAGATCAAAATGCATTATAGAATAAGTCAAATACAAGGAAACATCAGGGAATTGAAACACAAAGAAATATGAGCATGGAAAATTCAACTAGCTTGAAATTGGAAAATGCATATATCTTACGGGGATGCACACTGCTAGAAACAGAACTTCTTAACCTCTTCATCACATATGATACACGTATCCTCATCACCTAATATGTATAGATTGTAAACATTTACCATTAAGTAGTTTAAGTGCCAAATTCTAGCACTTCTACTTACTATCATCAGTAAGATCATTTATATTGGTTGACCAATGAAACAACCAAACTGGAGTGCTTCATGCAACATCAACATTAGCTCGGTTGAGAACAGCTTAAGTTTTACATCACAACATCACTAAACTTTTTTTAAAAGTGTCAAAACATCATCAAAAGTACAAGGACATTATTTCAAAATTACTAAATTCTAGCAGTGCTGTCATCGTTACCAGTTACAGTGAGTGAAGAAACACAAGATGGCAAAGGCTACAGTAACCTCAGGCATTTCACATCATTTGAAGGATCCCATATTATTGGTGGATCCCACACCTTTGGCGGTATTGGATTGAAATAAATATACATCACTGTGATTCATTCTAAAGTGTTGTACAACCAATAAAGTATGATGCACATACTATGATTCGCCTAGTCACACGTATAACCGGTGGGTTCCATGCCTAAGATGTGGAGACCCACCATCTTTTTAATGTAGACTTATGGCAGTAGCCTGTGTTTTATACTTAACCTAATCCTTGATAAATGTATTTAGGGAAAATTATAAGAAAAAATTTCCAAATGGGGATTTTGGATGAGTGCTTCACCCAAATTAGCGAGGCATGAGCCACTTCATTGCTGTAACCACACATGCACAGCTTCCAAGACATCCCGGATTTCAAAAGTTGATTAAGATCTCAATATATCCATCATCCCAAGGTTTAGGGGCAGCTACTAAAATTGCAAACTAATGTGCCCCACCATAGTAGTGGCAAGCAGTAATGTGGCTCTATTTGAATAAAAGTCCCTCATAAAGTCATAGCTGCTATACTTTTGGACAAACTCTTTTTGACCGATGGCAAAGCTTCAGCAAAGTATTGTAGTTTTCAAAGAAATGTAGAAATATGGTGATGGTGGTTTGCCTTCTAGTGAGCTACATTGATCTACTATACAAAGATGCGGTCCTTTTATTAAATTATGGTTTGCTTCCAACTACAATCCAACCTCAGTAAGAGACAGTAGATCCCAATTATTGTAGCATCTCTTTTGCGAAAGTAGAAATTGCCCTAAATTATAAGGAAACCATCATCATGCTACTGTAAATATGAACCAAACTGACAAAAGGAGCTCATTTCCATTATAGTCAAGATTGGCATCACAAAAGGATAACCAAAGAAATAAAACATGTCAAAGAAAAAAAAAAAAAAAGAAAAATGGTAGTTGTGGTTTACAGTAGCCGAAGTATCCTAAGAACAAATAACAGTTGACAGGGACTCAAAATTCTTACCAAAAGCCAACCTTTTGCCATGATAACAGGGAAGATAGACACACATTCCCTCAAGAAGAGGAAACAGTTTAATTTTGTTCATTAAGAGAAAAGTCTTGGTCGAACGAATCTAAGTAGGACAATATCAAAGCAAACAACTTTGGTCAATGACTATTTTTTTTGGGTACATCAAACTTGAAACCGCGTTTTGTGGAAATGTGAGAGTTGATGTTTAAACCACAACCCCCAACAAGAGCTTTCCCAAATCTTTGCTTCCGTGTCATTGATACTTTTATGTTCCTTTTTTCATTTATGGCATGAAATTCTAGAATCACACACCAGTTTTGTTACATATAAAATACAACCATATCCTAGTACCTCTCCCAAAGCTAAATGGTTCTTATTTTTACACTGGAATTTCCCACCACACCAAAAAGAAAATAAAGGAGATAATAACCCTAAAAGGAACCAAGGTTAAAGAATCACCTGGGGAGTGAGTTAACATAAACTGCTCTGTTTAATGTGTCGGGCTGTGGGCCCCTACAACCTCCCGCCGACAGTTTGGCTGGTGCCAGGGGGATTGCCATTCATAATTCATCGAAAGGTAAGTTTTCTTTTTTTTTGTTTGGGGGGGGGGGTTCTAGCTGAGACTCCCTAGCAAAATAATTGGGTAGCCAAGTTGGTCATTTGCAATCAATCAACCATTGTGCGTTTGAAGGTTCAAACTTTTAACTGCATTCTACAGTCTAGACAGAGAGGGGGTGGCTCAATGACCAGAAGGTTAAAAAAGAACCCCCAGAAAATCCTAAAATCTTGTAAGTGTCTCAGACATGAGTAGCTGGCTGATGGCCTGCTGTCATATTAACGTTTAACTGATAAAATTTGTATTTAAAATCACAAAAAGAAGAAAAGAAGGGACAAAATGCCATAGCATATAACTGAAAGACAATAAACAACTAGTCCTTGAACAAAAGCCCAGGAAAACATAAATAATTTAAGAGGGGGGGTTACATTAGTACTGAAATGCAAAAACAAACCTGGCTGTAGCTGGGTAAGAACAACCAGTATAGCCTGTGACAGTACAAAAAAAGGGTAGATCATAATTGTGATTGCTTTCTCTCCTTTCGAATGAGAAGTGCAAACGTAAGGGGTCTGTGTTGAGGGGAAGCTTACTTGGATCAGTTGAAGAGATGGAAGCAGTGCCAGCAAAGTCACATGAGTCTTGAGCTTGACCCTTCTTTTGATAGTAGCTGTTCACAGCATATGAGCAATGAGCCCTGACATTGTTGGGTAGGAAACATGGACCATTTTGATGGATAGGGAGACAGTCTGCCCCAGCTCCACATGCATAGTCCAGAGTTTTTTGAAGGACTGACTGTTGCATGTCCTTGCACACACACCATGTGCACTCTAAACAAAGAACAGGAACAGCAAGCAGTTTCAGAAGAATGAGAAGCATTCTTGCAAAAACCAAAAAAAAATATGAAAAAAGAGGGGGGAAGAGGGAGAAAGAAATGTAAAGGATCTATCAGAAAGATAATTAAACCCATCTAGAGAGAAAGGTTGGAATACAACATTAAATTAGAGAAAATGAGAATATAAATGACTATATATTGTCTAGATTTATATTAAAAGAAAAAAGAAAAAAGTGAATTCTTTACATAGGAAGATGGAGGTAGCAAAATGTAGCTGAAGAAACCGAAAAAAAGGAAAAAAGAGCTCTTGGTAGTATCAACCATGAATCGTACTCACATTGCCCTGGACAAAGCAAGAACACTGAAGGCAGAAAAATAGTGCACAAAATAAATCATTGTGTTTAAAAAAAAAAAAGAAATTGCAAGAAAAAAGTTTGCCTTTCTGGCGAAGAGAAATTAGGCCTGCAGCAGTTAAGTTTCTAAGTTGTGACTTGGGAGAAAAATGATTAGAAAACCCTTCAAGAAAAGATGAAGTACAGTTCTTCTTAACAAAATAGAAAAAAAAAATAAAAAAAAGCGAGAGAGAAAAGGGACAAAAGGGTCGACAGAGGAGCTTACTTGCATGGCCAGTCATGGCCAACATGAGCATTGCAAGAGCTAACAACACAGCCATGATGATGATGATAAAACCTAAATAGAGACTCCCAGAAGTATATTCAATCTGCTGCACTAGCTTTGCTGAGAGAGAGAGAGAGAGAGAGAGAGAGAGAGAGAGAGAGAGAGAGAGAGAGAGAGAGCTTCTCTGACACTGAATTATGAGAAATGGGGCGTGCATATTATAGACCGGAAAAAGTTAATCCATGCAGCAAGCAGAATGGTACAGAGAGGGAGTGACGGCCAACATGTCGCCTGCTCGTGGAGTGCTGTCTTCGGGTTAAACTGTTATTTTCTTCCCCCCGCATTTCTTTACCGTTTCTCAAGAAAGCGTCCAATCCATCCATGGCTGCCTTGGGAGTCGGGCTAAACTTGTCTTTTTCCGCAGTCCTCCTCTGTGTGTATTACCATGTGAACACATGAATGCAATGTAATTATTATAGTATATAAATAATATTTATTATTATTTAAATCAAAATTAATATTATATAATAAAATTATATATAATTTATATAAATTTTATATAATATTAAATATTATTTATATAATATTAAATTTTATATTATATAATATAAATTAAATTTTATTTATTTATTTATTATTATTATTATTATAAAATAAATTTTAATTTATTTATATTAAAATTATTTTTAAAATTTAATTAAAAAATTATAAAATTTTTAGTACTGCGTTATCCTGCATTCTCGTAACAAATTATAATATTTAAAAAAAAAAAAAAGAAATTTAGGGCAAAATTTTTAAGCCATACAGGTGGGCAGTGGGGGGCCCCCCCGGATTTTTTTTGATCTGACCTATGATCACCAGACGTACGAATCTTTTGATCCTCTCCTCTCCTGGTCATATGGTCTCTTTGATTGAGAATGATGCTGTCCACGTTCACATATCACCGCAATTGGGCACATTGTCTTTCCGATTGACGAGGCATCCGTTGTCTAAATTTTAGTTGTCTTATTGGATTTATTTATTCTTTTTTTTTTTTTTTAACTGATTCGAGTTTAATATGATAATTAATATATATATATATATATATATATTTAACGAAATATAGAAAATGAGACAAGCCAAGTGACAGCTATATGTCACAAATAGGATATATATATTAACCTTCCATTAATGATTTTTAAAATTAATTTTCCACATTATTTTTTTTTTTTTAGCCATAACGAGGCAGAAGCTGGAAAACTAAGCAAGGTCCAGGGAAGAGAATTTCGGCCCATGAGGCCCCGCTAGCCGATAAATAAAAGAACTCTGCAAAGCCCGGTTCGGACCATTGCAAACTATACTAATAAACCCGGATTACCCGGGCCGAGAGCTTCATACCTAGAGCTTTTTTAATTGTTTTATTTCTTTTGACATCGACCCGAATTTCTTTTTCTCGGGTTTTTAGGAACTCCACTACGTTACAAAAAAAAAAAAAAAAAAAAAAAAAAGAAAAATTGGCGAATTCCAAACTCAAACTCCAGGACAGAAGGAATGCAAGCGAGAAAGAAATGTTAATGCAACTTTCTCGCCTGATTTTTTCTATCGATAAACTGATTTTGAAAAAAAAAAAAAAAAAGGTATTTATAATTGAGTGCCTTCTAAGTTTTTTATGATCAAATAATCCATAAATTCAATTATTATGCTTCTTGTACTTTATTTATATATATATACTCAGATTTGAGCCACGACTCACTCTCAATAATTAAATTTAAAGAATTTTAACCTATCTAAATGACCAACTTTACACTAAGTAACAGCAAATTAGATAGTAGACAAATTGATTAAAATAATTAATTTGTAAATCTCGTGTTAAAAATGAAGACAAAAATTTAAATTTTATCTCATTTATTTTCTCCTTCCTTTTATATATGTATATAAAAGCTATATGATCTTTTCTTTAAACTTGAAGAAAAAGAAAAACACACACACACACAAATTGGAAGGCATTATTGTATTAAACATGACAGGTTTGAACCCGCAAAGGAGCTGAGAGTTCTTCAAATAAAAGGCTAGAAAGAAGCAAAATAGCCGAAGAAATGCCACGCATTAGCCTCTTTAATTTGCTGCTTCACATTCATAGGCCTGTGGTGATAGCCTAGGCTTCGGGTGCACCATGAGGGGCTTGGCACGCTGTAAGGTCAGCCCATACGCTTCCTCCATGTTCAACTTCTCGGGCATTAACCCATCGGCCAATTCCCAATCAAATGCATGGGCCAGAGTTGCGGTCAGCAGAGTGACCATGCGCACCCCCAAGCTCATGCCAGCACATATTCTGCGACCAGCACCAAATGGTATGAGCTCATAGTCATTTCCCCTCACATCAGCTTGAGGCTTTTCTCCTCCCGGTAAGAACCTCTCGGGCCTAAACTCTAGTGGCTCGGCCCATTCTTCTGGATCGTGGGATATGGCCCATACATTTACCAGAAGGGTGCAGCCTTTGGGGATGTAATAGCCGTTGATTTCACAGCTGTCATTGGCGATCCGCGGCAGTGACAGTGGCGTTGACGGGTGGAGCCTGAAGGTTTCCTTGATGACGGCTTGCAGGTAGGTGAGTTCGCCCAGGTCCACTTCACTTACGAGTCGGTCTCGGCCTACTACTGAATCGAGCTCTCGTTGGACTTGGGCCAGGGCGTGCGGGTGTCGAATCAGTTCCGCCACAGCCCATTCCACTGTGCTTGACGACGTGTCGGTTCCTGCAGTGAACATATTCTGCAAAGCATACCATAACAATTAGCAACTTAGCAGTTAATATAAATTTTATATACTCTTACGACAACAACACACACCAAGTCTCATTTTGTCGATTTAAACATTAATACAAAACATTATCAAGCAAACAAGAAAAAAAAAAAAGTATTTAATAATAAATAGTGAGATTTTGTATTGTATTTGACCTGTATTTTATCTAAAAATTGATAGTACGAACAGAAAATAAATTTACTATTTTTCTGTAAGAATGGATGTGAAAGGACAGAGAGACAGAGAGTACCAGAAGTAATGCTTTAATTTCAGTGTCGGTGAGCCTGCTGCCCTCGTCATTCAACGAAAGCAGTGTGCTCAGCAGGTCCACGTGGGGGCCGCACCCACCGCTCATCTTGTGCTCCTCCACGATGTTCGTCAGGAAATCGTCAAATCTCTTGTGGAGCTTCTGCATCTTAGTCGCTACGCCCTGCAAGTCCAGCCACTCCAGAGCCGGAACAAAGTCGCTGATGTTGAACACTCCTGCCAACTCCATCAACTCCACCACCATCGACTTGAACTCGTCGGCTTTCGGGTCGCCACAGCCGCTTCCGTCGCCGAACACCCTTCGCCCCATCACCACCCGTCCCAGGGCATTGACCGTGCACACGTTCAGCAGCTGCCCCAGATTCACGGGCGCTGGGCCTCCACTCGCCAGAGCGCGCGTCAGCACCGCCACTTCTTGCTGCAAGTCGGGCGCCGCCCCCCGCCCCCCAAACCCCAAAACAATTAGTTAATTAAATATGCCAATAAAATGCACTCGATCTTGACCTTTGGATTGGGTTCCTACGCCAAGTTGTTCCGACGAACATTAAAAAAAAAAACACAAAGAAAACCAAGCTCCAGAAAATTTATAATAGTGTACGCTTGTGGTCCTTCAACGGAGGGACAAAAGGACATGCTTCAACTCAATCGTTAAATCAGAGTATCTAAATCTGACATTCGAGTAATTTACTTAATTAAACTCCTTCAGTTGATGAAACCACTTGGGTTACTTATTCTGGTCTTCAGTAATTTAGAATTGCGTGGATCGAGTTGCGTTTCGTAAAAATAAAATTTAGGCTCAAGCAGGATACAATAATTGTTATAAAAAGTAATGGTTGTCAAGTTCTACTTCTATTTAATTTATTCAAAATTAAAATCTGGTTCTCTTTTCGGAAAACAAACATTTTAAGCTTTGTCCATTCGCGACTTTGTCTTAAAAGATGACGGAGAGAGAATCCCTTAATTAGTGTAACGCCTGTGGCGGGGAACTTTGCCCGTGTCAAAAAGCTGTGAACAGTATCCATCGACGGCTACAGTCATGTGTGAGTCATCAAAAACAGCTAATAATGGAGAGGGAGGAAAGAGAAAAAAAAAAAAAAAGGAAAAAGGGACAAAAGATAATAATTGATTTATAACCTGTCTGACATGCCTAAATTCTTCCAAGGCCTTGCCGGAGAACAGGTGAACGGAAGTGATCTTTCTAAGCATCCGCCAGCGAGGGCCGTATGGCGCAAACACGAGGTCTTGGTAATTATAGGCGATGTGCTTTGCACCCGAGTTGGGTGGCCGGCTGGAGAAGTTGGCGTCGTGGGTCTTAAGGAACTGAGCCGCCACAGAAGCCGAAGCAGCCACCACAGCATCGACGAAACCCAGCCGGAGATGCATGAGTGGCCCGTAAGTCTTAGCCAAGTCGGCCGTGGACCGGTGAGGCATGGAGCCCAAGTGGGGGAGGTTTCCTACAAGTGGCCATGGTTTCGGGCCAGGAGGGAGTGGCCGGCCGTGGCGGGTGCGCCGTGACCCCAAGCTCAGTAGGAAGTAAAGTATGGTGGCTACTAGTAGCGAGTAAATGATAATAGAAAACATTTCGTTGTTTCTTTCCGCACCGTTATTGATGCAGAGAAAGGGTTAACAGAAACTTAAAATGTTACGTAGTTTCAGGGACTAGGGAAAGCCACGCGTGAGTTATATGAAGGAGAGGAGGGCCCCAAAGGGGCACCGGTGCAACGTGGTGCATGTGACTGCAACACAGTCTCGGCTGGGTGGGAAGGTAGAGGTACGTGGTAGAATGTTAGGTAGGCTCATCGAGTACATTTCCCCGTTAAAGAACTGAGCCAATTTCCATTTGAAGAGGGTGAAAACAAGGGATTAAATAGAATGTTAGGTAAAATTTTATTTTCATCGTCTAGTTGGCAAAAATAAGAGTAGGGAAAAGATTCATGGATAGACGCGAGAGAGCTTATTTATCGTGTAATTAGGAATATTTATTGTATATTTTTATTTGTTTTGGATGAATTAATGTGATTAATAATAAAAATTATAAATATACAACAAATAATTATGGTCTATTTATGTGTCTGTTTACCCAAGTCTATTTATGAATGCTTAGAGAAGAACAAAAAAAAAAAAAAAATCAAGTTAATACAAATTTTAGAGATTAGAATAAATAAGATATTAATAATCTCCTTATAAATTTGGATTAAAAAAATTATTTTGTTAGATTAATTAATGTTTAATATATTTCTTGATAACGAAAAAATATTTTATCAAATTGTAATAAATTTAATTACTTTCTATACTTTTTTTTTATAAGAAAAAAATATAATAGATTCATTACTTTTTAGTTAAATTTTTTTATTTTTTTATATGTAAAAAATGAATTAACTTGATTTACTTTTTAAAAAAATTAAATTAAAAATCTCCATAAATTCAAATTTAAGACTTACTC
Organism: Rhizophora mangle; assembly: GCA_037832345.1. NCBI lineage: Eukaryota > Viridiplantae > Streptophyta > Magnoliopsida > Malpighiales > Rhizophoraceae > Rhizophora > Rhizophora mangle. The sequence continues at coordinate 1,175,959 of JBAPLJ010001034.1, forward strand.
GCAACCAAATAAAGAAAAAAAAAAAAAAAAAAAAAGGAAAGATGCTTGTAAATTCTAAACCAATATATTTATAATAATTTAATGAATCATTGTAACAAACGATAGAAATCATAAATGCATAATGCAGCTCGCCGTACTTGTGGACAACTTGTGCAATGAAGTTGTGGTTGGAATTTTGCCCCCGTTTCCTTCCCACGTACACGAACGTTGATGCATGTGATGTTGTCAAGCAAAGCGATTGGTGATTCAAAACCTACTTAACTTGTCGATTCCTGACAATTAATGTTATAGGCTTTATACTTTCGTAGTTGCCAGCGTAGGAACCAACTCTTCATGTGCTTTTGCATATGGAAACGTGTCTACTGGTATCGCGCGAATTGAAATCAATTTCTCTTTCTTTTTTCCATGTTTACTCGTTATTCAGGTAATCAATTCAACGCTTTTTTAAGAAGTGAATCAACTTCTAAATTTATAATTTTAATAATTTATAGTATCATAGTTTTCTTCTTATAAACGTTTTCAATCAGCAGGGTCATTCCCAATCTGAGTTTTTCCAAAATATAGAGGAAATAAATGTAATTGGCAATTAAACCTTGTTTAGGTTCTAAATTGACAAAGTTCACGAGGGACCATTCAAAGTATTCCCCATTAGCTGAGCTGCTAGGATGACCCGAGCCGGGCCGTGCCTCCGTTCAACCAGATTCATGGCCAAAAAGTCTTAAATAGGGGACCCTCCAAAATTAATATTTCGTATTTTGTGCAATTTTTTGTTACATAAATACATGCATACATCATCCATCGTCGTCGAAAATGTCACATTCACGCTGGCGCAAAAAAAAAAAAAAAAAAAAAAAAAAAAAAAAAAAAAAAAACGTAGAATTATTATGAATATTAAATGTATATATCGTTTATTGGATTATAACAAAAAATGAAGACGACAAATATGTGATAAAAATTCATTTTCATGAGACTTAAACCTCGCTCTCGCCTTTTTTTTTGCCTCAAGACTACATGATAAAAACCTGAAAAGACGTCACATTTCCCACCAACACGATAATGCGGAGCTCCTTTTCGTTACGAGTCAAAAGCTTAGAAATTAATCGAAATTGAGCTCTTGGAAATTTTGCCTCTCCTTCCACCATTACTCCCACGTGGCACCTGCCACAACAATTACCAGTTCTTCCCTTTTTTTTTTGTATTTTTAGGTCTTCAATTGAATGGTGGCACCTGCCACGATAATTAGCAGCTCTTCTTTTTTTTTTATTTTTTTATTTTTTTTTTTGGTCTTTAATTGAATGCTGGCAACTGCCGAAATAATTAGCGGTCCTTGCCTTTCTTATTTTTTTAATTTCTTCATTTGAATGGTAGTTGCAATGTCTACACACACACACACACACACACACACACGTCAACGGGTTAAACTCGTCGCATGGTCCTTTGTAAGTTCGTGTTCAGACATAAATCTAGCTGGTAATAAAAAAAATTGAGTGGAAATTGTCTGTATCTGAAAGGACGTAATTGTTGAAATATTTGGGGTTCTTCTTAAAGAACAATTTATGCAATGCTGATTGAAAAAGTAAATTAACACGCATTAAATGTGTTTAGTTACTTCTAATGACTTAAGAGAGCAGCCACATTGTGTTGCTCTGGAACACCAGGACTTCCTCAGATATCGGCTGATACATTGGGCTCTGCCACGGCATATCCCAAGAATAAGTCACGAGCCACATTGGGTTTCAAAACCCAAACACCACACCCCACAAAACACCCCAAAAACAGAAACGTCAGCTTCTTATGGGTAGGAAAACAAGCATATAAACCCATATGCACCTCAAGACCTTCATCACCAGCCAGCTTTTTGGGCACTCTTCAGACATGGGCTTCTTCAGTTATATCTGTGGGTTAGGGCATCTTTGTTTTCTACATTGAGTTCAATTGTTTTAGCACACTCGAACAAACCCCGACCAAAGGGCTGTAAGAAAACCCATAAGGGCAAATAAAAATAATAAAAATAGAAAATTAATTCACCACACCCGGATCAACCATTCTCTCTTCCATTCATCTGCGGGAGCCACCCTACTCTACATCCACAGAATCCAAAATTCAAGCGTAGTAGAATAATGTGTCCTTGTGACGACACCCCTTTGCATCGTCAAACACTTTAAAAGGAACAACAAAAGAAGAAACGGAATATACTTGCACTTGAGCTTTGCAAAGCATAAAGCTGCACCAGGTGTTTTTCCATAAACCCCTGGTACAATTACAACGCAACTCACTCAGCCATCTCGTCATCATCATCATTAATTTCCTCTATCTTCATCTTCTTTACTGCTGCTTTGGCAGCATCATCGTTCCTCGGACCATTTGGAATTTGTATCAGGATATCAGCCTTTTGTCCAGTAGCGGCATTCACGAGCCCGCCATTCCTTTCAACGTGGTAAATAAGGTCCTTGCCCTCGCTGTCCGGGCCTGCATCTATGTACACGGTTGAGTTCTCGTCAATCTCCTCTCTCACAAGCATTTTCGATAGCTCGGTGACCACTTTTTTCTCCAGCCATCTCCTAATGGGTCGAGCACCATAGACCTATTAACAGAAAGAAGCAAAATCAGTATTCTGGTCCAGTAAAATTGCAACAATAAAGATATTTAACACTATACTCACTGGGTCATAACTCTCTGCCAATATGTAGTCCAATGCAGCATTAGTTACAGCCATGGCAATGCCCCTTTCAGCCAGACGGGAGGCTACATCTTTCAATTGTGCTCGGGCTACCTTTCGCAACTGCTCGTGTGAGAGCGGATCAAAAACCACAACCTCATCAAGCCGATTAAGTAATTCAGGCCTGAAGTGCCTCCTCACCTGTCAAGATAATAACCACCAGCAAATTAACATTTCAGAAACGAGTGAGTCGACAATCAATAGGATATAGAACCCACAGAGACTAGATGCGTGTAGCAAGATGACCAATACACCTATTTACCTCATTCATAACTCGATCTCGAGCATCTTGGATCGAGCACTTCCCCATCAATGCTGTCAAGAGGTGCTCTGCACCAAGGTTTGAAGTCATGATAATAACTGTATTTCTAAAATCAACAGTTCGTCCTTGGCCATCCGTCAACCGTCCATCATCTAGAACTTGAAGGAGGGTATTAAAGACCGAGGTATGTGCTTTTTCCACTTCATCAAATAGCACAACACTGTAAGGCCTCCGCCTTACTGCCTCAGTAAGCTGCCCACCTTCCTCATGTCCCACATACCTGAGATACCACCAAATTGGAGTGAGATAGTGTTCTTAGTACTTAAAAAGGATCAATTAAAGAAGAGACTATTAAGAAGTACAGGTCTTACCCGGGAGGAGCACCTATAAGTCGGGCAACGGAATGCTGCTCCATATACTCAGACATGTCAATCCTCACCAATTGATTTTCGTCATCAAAGAGTTGTTCAGCAAGAGCCTTAGCAAGCTCAGTCTTACCAACACCAGTAGGCCCCAAGAACAGAAATGACCCAGTTGGCTGTTGTGGCCTTCCTAGACCAGCCCTTGACCTGAGTACAGCTTCTGCAACAGCATCGACGGCTTGATCCTGGCCAAACACTCTCAGATGCAACCTCGCTGCAAGCCCAATGAGCCTCTCTTTCTCATTCTGGCCGAGTCTTGTAACAGGGATGCCAGTCCATCGGCTCACAACTTCCGCAATATGGTCTGGCCCAACAGTTTCTGTCAGCATCCCGTTCTCCTCACTGCTCCCTTCAATCCGTGCCAAGGCAGCATCTATTTCCTCAAGTGCCCCAAATCGCAAATCAGCAACTCTAGCTAAATCATATCTTCTTTCTGCTTCTTGTATGGCAAAAAGTATCTCTTCTCTCTTCTGCTTTAGCCGCCGGATTTCATCAATTCTTTCTTTCTCCTTCTTGTATTTCATTATCAAAGGTTGAAGCTTGTCTCTCAAGTTATCAAGTTCTTTGACAACCTAAAGTACAGTCAAGGGTTCAGAGGTAAGAAGAAGAACCAAAATATAAAATAAAACAATAAATAAATAAATGTTGTGCTGCAAGCAAATTTATTTATCCATATAAATATATTAACAAATATATACTTACCTCTGCAAGTCGAGCTTTGCTAGCTTTATCCTTCTCCTTCTCAAGTGCATGGAGTTCAACCTCCAATTGCATTCTCTTTCGTTCAAGATTATCAATTTCTTCTGGCTGACTATCAAGCTGGACTCTCACATTTGCACAAGCCTCATCAACTAAATCAATTGCTTTGTCAGGCAGATGACGTCCTATTAAACACAAGAAACTAAAATTAAGACTTGCCAGCAACCTTTAATATTTAGGACTGAAACTAATATGTCCATGATGAAATACACAGCACCGAATTAAAAAAAAGAACAGAATTGATTAAAAAAAAAAAGACTGAAATGAGGGGAAAAATATACCTGTAATATAGCGGCTTGATAATTGGGCTGCAACTACAAGAGCCCGATCTAGAATTCGAACACCGTGATGACCCTCATATTTCTCTTTCAACCCTCTAAGTATGCTAATTGTGTCCACAACGCTGGGCTCAGCCACATAAACTTGTTGGAATCTTCTCTCAAATGCAGCATCTTTCTCCACGTACTTCCTGTACTCTTCCAATGTTGTAGCACCAATGCACCTCAGCTGACCTCTAGCAAGCATGGGCTTAAAGAGGTTAGCAGCATCCATAGAACCTTCTGTTCGACCAGCACCAAGAACGAGATGGATTTCATCAATGAATAATATCACCTTTCCCTCAGACTCTTCCACTTCTTTCAACACAGCCTTCAACCTCTCTTCAAACTCTCCCCTATACTTGGCCCCGGCTACCAAGGCACCCATATCAAGTGCAATAAGTCTCACATCAACAAGACTACTTGGCACATCTCCTCTTACTATCCTTTGAGCCAAACCTTCCACCACGGCAGTTTTGCCTACCCCTGGCTCACCAATGAGAACCGGATTGTTCTTGGTCCTTCGTGATAGAATTCTGACTACCCGTCGAATCTCCTCATCTCTGCCTATAACCGGGTCAAGCTTTCCAGCTTGCTCCACAAGATCTCTACCGTAAGTCTTCAAAGCTTGGAAGGTAGTGTCTCCAGAAGCGCTCTCCACTTTTTTTCCTTCCTTTCCTCGAAGTTTTTCCACCTCAGCTTTCACTCTAGCCATAGCTACACCAGCCTCTTTCAACAAATCCCCTATCTGGGAATCCTCAAGAAGTCCTAAGATCAATCCATCAACAGCCAAATGCGTATCACCGCGTGATTTCTGCAAGGCTTGCGCGCGTCTAATGACCTTAATAAAACTGGTGCTTGGCGGAACTTCATCTGGGGGCGGAGATTGGGAAGGAAGTTTCTTCAGGGCTGAATTGAATACTCTCTCTGCGGCCTTTGCCGCATTTTCTCCGCCAGCACTAGCTATCCCCTGGCTAAAAATCCCAGTAGGATCGGAAATGAGGGCCGCAGCGAGATGCAAAGGAGTCAGCTGAGCATGACCGCTGGTGACGGCTAATTCATGAGCAGAGGCAATAGCCTCATTTGTCTTATTGGTAAACTTTCCAGGATCCATACTTGACGTTTATACGACTGCAAACCACAACCCACCAAAACAAAAAATAAAAGAAAAAATGAAAAGTCTGCTAATGAACAAAATGGGTCACCGTCAGAACAAGCAATGTCCGACTGATTCGCACAAAAGCAGAGAAAATCATTCCATACGAATATCCAATCGCCGAAGAAAACATGGATATCCATTTATGAAAGTTACAAATTCACATAAACGCACCGCTAATTAAAAGTTAAAAGCTCAATTAACCTAACATCCCACATAATAATAAAAATATAAAACCATATCTGAAATACATAAATTTTTATATAATAAAAAATATTTAATTTTACTTAAATACTAAAAATATATTAAATTAAATTCAATTAAATTTTCTTTTACTTAAATACTAATTCATTAATTATTTTAAATCATATTAATTCAATTATTTAACTTTTATTTAAAAATTAAAATTTAATCTATACCAAACCTGAATTCACTCTAACAAAACCCACCTTATAAAAAAAAAAAAAAAAAAACAATAAAACAAAACAAAAACAAAACAGAACAGGGAACATTGGAGTCACTTACCTTTGTGAGAGCAGAAACTCTACGAGCGACAAGAAACCAGAATCGATTCTTGTGGTTTTCTTCTTTGTTTGGCTTTAATTTTGCGTTCTGTTTGCAACCAGAAGAAGAATACGAAAAAGAACGAAGATTATATGTTAGTCTGTGTGTGTGTTGTGCGTTCTCTGAGAGGAATAATTTCGAATGAACGCAAGGGAGAGACTACACTCTGGTTTTATTGAAAGGATCGAGGCATCCAGAAGGCACTGGACACGTGGCGCTAGACACTTCTAGAGAGATATGGCAGACAGACTGCCTCCTCTTGTGGAACCTCCTAGAGGTTTCCCCACTCGCCTCGATTAGGAAATATGAGTTTGATTTGTCTTTTTCTTTATTTTTTTTAGGAACACCTTTTCCCTCCTGTCACTAGTGAATTCTTTATAACAGAAATAATATACTGAAACTAACAAATGATGACCTTTACCAGAAATGTTTTATTTTTTAATTTTAAATACCGTCACAATATCAATCATTTATTTTTATTTTTTTAATAACCGGGCACGTTTTATGTTTTTGTTAGGGCTACGCAAAACGATATAGTTAAGAAAAAATTGACTTACGTCGAGCTAAAAAAAATTACATCCCTTAAACGTCTGTTAAAAATTAAACCGTTTTAAATCATTTTTTTTTTTTACAAAATATTTCATATGTTTATAAGACTTTTAAAGATTTACAACATTACAATTGCATCTGAATAAATTTATTTTTAACATTTGGTAATGTGTCCAACCATATTTTCCCATAAAAAAATAGAAACAGTCATATGCTCAAATAACACCGATTAAGTTATTAAGTAAAATGATAAAACGTAAATAACACCCACAATTGTGTTAATACAGTAAATTAGTCGGCAACCTAAATTCCCTTCAAGTGCAAATTCTACATTATCTAAGAAATATATTCAACCATTCTTAAAATTATAATTATACATGCTTAAATATAATATATATAATTAAATTTACTAAACATCTGGACAATAATTCAAACCTATAACTCTGTCTAATATCAACAAGCCTTCCCACAGCCATTGCTGGCACGGATTAATTTCATCAAATCTCCAAAGTATTTGCCAATTTCCGTCTAATTATTTCTCGACGAACACTACTAAAGTTTGTAACCGTCAAATTGCCAGCAAAAAGATTCACGGTCTGTAACCGTCGAATTCAATAAATACCGAAAGTATTTCCCTAAAATTGCAGTTTGGTAAATCAAGGCGCCGTGAAGTTAAAGACGAAAAGTACAGTTTTGAGAAACAACTATCCCTTGGCGTTGTCTCACATTTGATCTAAAACTAGCTAAAGTTAACCTTCAAGTTTACTCTCCTGAAGAGAAGACTGGCGAACAATCTTCCCGCAGCAGGATAACGACCAGTTAATTACAGTAAAAGCTGGCTAAAAGGCTAGGTAAGTTGAGCCAAGTTGATCAAGTCAAGTATATGGATTTCTCTGTTAATATCACTGTACAAGGCAACGGGGTGGAGGGCTAATGCTAGATTGCATGATTGTGCAGTGAATCATTGCTAATGGACATTGGTCTAGGAAAAGTTTTCAAATTTCAACTGGGTGATCTATCCCTTGGAACTTCTAACTTAGACAAACTCACCTACATGGGTTTAAGAGGATTAGAATATACTGAACTTCAAAAACAAAACTGTGTTTATTAAAGGAAAATATTAGCTCCACATGAAAAGAGCACTGCATTTCTTCTTGAAAGACAGAATAACAACAGAGAAGGATTCAGTGACCTCATTATTTCAGAGCTTTTCAAAGTTCTAAACACTCCATTCAGACTCATCATCATGGAACACACTCAATATCAGCAAATTCCAGGGAATTCATTCAACACTTCAGTGTGGTTGAGAGAGGAGACCTCATACAGCTGAAAAAGCCACTAAAAGAGAAACAAAACATCATTGGAAGCACATACAGGTCAGGATTTAGATATTCAAATATGTTGCCAGTAATCACCCATCCATGCTTACATTTTTGGATAAAGCACTACTACAGTGAAATTAAAATCATTAGGAACAACCTCATACAAGAACTACATGAAGACTTGTTTGTTCCCAATACATGATAAGGGTCAAAAGGTTAGTGCATTCTCAATATGAAATCACATCTCTAACAAGAAAGAGACAAATTCAACAATTGTTTCAGTATGCAAATGCCCAACCACGAGGAATAGCTTATGTGGAAATAATGACTTAATCTTTTATGCACATAAAAAGTTGCTATGGACCCACACTCCTATATCCACAGAAATAACCATAGAAAAGCTTCATCACTAGCCAGTTCAAAGTATATAAAAACCAATTGCTGATAAAAGTGAAACTCACATTGTAAGCAATGCAAGCAGGTTTTCACTCATCATCACTGTCAAAAACAACTGCCTTTTGCTGATTCAGAGGATTCTTCCTTGGAGGGGAGTCATCATCTCACCCAATTTCTGCCTGCTTCTGGCCGCCTCCATATTCCTTTGCCTTTTTCTTTGGCACCTGCGAAAAAAGCTAAGCAGGGAAATGAAGACTCCTATCAAACATGCTTCAGTTTGTTCTTATGCGTAAATTCTATCTTTCTGGATTATTTCCACCCATGACACTATAAGAATGTCAGTAATTGTCAAACGGTGAAGACAAAAGTATGGTTTTGGCTAGAACAAGAAATCCTATAATTTGCAGACTGACTTCTACATGCTAAACATAGTGTTTAAATAGACCTGCATACCTCAACATAATCATCCTCCTCTGAAGCTCCATCAACTTATGCCTCATATACATAATGTTCGTCTTCCTCTTCTTCATATTCCTGCTCCAGCGCCTCAATCCTTTTGTGAGGGGGGATGCCTGTCATCCTCATTGCCATCACTTTCATATTCCGACACATCTCTTTCACTGTCAAAGAAGCTCATTGGGAGATTCAATGATTGGGCACGGGACAATGATGATTTATGAAGAATATCTTTGTGTCCCTGTTATTATTATTATGGACATGAATATTAGAGGGTTTGGCACACCAAAAAAAGGCAATTTACAGGATCATTTCAGGTTACAAGGCCTTTTTGGCATTCATGTGTTTCTCTGCTCGAGCTTCCACTTCCAGGTCCTCCTCAAAGCGATGATGAGAATAACTGGAGTCAAAATAATCTGGTTCATCATCCTGATCTATAGAAGAAAACAACAAGGTTAAAGAAGTGAGTTGAATCTTTTAGTACATTTGGGTGCAGAAAGGAAATCGATGGGTTTTTCCAACAATACAAAAATTTTTGAAATAGTAAAAAAGGTGAGAGAGAGAGAGAGAGAGAGAGTGCAACAGTTGATGGCGGACAAATAAGAAAAGGAAAAACAATAAGAATTCACTAACTGCAACAAAGATAAATTTTCACAACAGTCAATAAAGTTAAAACCGAGTATTAGTTAAAGCAACAAGCAGTTACTACTGGTTAGTAAAAGAGTAAGGAAATAACCTTGGACTTCTAGCCTGATCAACCTCCTCATCGTCCTGGTCGGCGTAATGTTGATCCCCAGATCGCTCAGACTCACTTTCAATAACATCGCATCTTTGGCTAGTTACCACTCTATGACCATATTCTTCTTTCTCATCACTTTCAGTATCTTTGGCATCACTTCCTTTCCTCTGGTCTCCACCATCTACATCCAGCGAACTTGCTTCTCTTTCACCCTCACTTTCTCCTGGGTCAGGTTCAACCTCGCCCATTTGCCCTTCATTCTCCACTTCCGCATACTCACGACCCTCTATATCACCTTCAATTTCAACTTCACCTCCGTCATCATTCCTCAATTCTTCCTCAGCCTCGTCCTAAAAAGATTATTACCAGTAAACAACCTTTACAAAAGTAAAAACCCCTCAGCATTGAAAATAAAAAAAAAAAAATCACATTCTACTCTTTTTAAATTTGGAGCAAGCAGCTGCACCGTTAAAAATCGCAGTAAAATTCAATTTGGATTCGTGCTGGGAGTCGATCTCTTCTTCTTCTTCTTCTTCTTCCTCGGACTGATCGCCGAACATGATCTGCATCATCTTGTGCCTCTTCTCTTCCCCCATCGCCGGTGGTCTTCCGATGCCCTTAAAGATCCTTAATATCGTAAGTTCGTAACGGTCTATCGTTTTGTATTAATTAGAGAAGATGTAGAGATTATTCGAATCTTACAAAAACAATGACAGCTGGAGTTTGCTGAGTCTCCCGACATAAATTTTTTCTATCAATGAATTATTACTAATTGCTTGATAATTTAAACTCGAATTAAAGACCGATCAGACTACCACCACATCAGATAGTATTAATTCGTGCAATCGAGTGTATTAGATTTCACTATATGTATGCTAGGCTGTCATTACTCATCTGTTAAAGTTATTTATAAAATTATTTATGTTTTATTTTTTTATAAATTATTTTTAAATTTTTAAATAAATTTTAAAAAATTAAATTAAAAATTACAGTTACGCTAAAATAATTTTTGTTAAAAATTTTTTTTTTAAATGATTCATTTTCATTTGAATTTTTTAATTTTAATTTTTTATTTAAAATTATTTTTATATTAATATTATTAATTAATTTTATTATTATTTTATTAAATTTATTATTTAATTTATGATTTAATATAATAATTATATTAATTAATATTTTTATATAATAAAATAATATCTAATTAAAAATTATATAATAAATTTAATAAAAAAATAAAATATTTTAAACTATTAATATTAATATAAAAAATAATTTTAAAAATATATTAAATTATAAAATTTTATAACTTAAAAGACATTAAAAAAATTTTTTTATATAATAAATTATTATAACATAAATTAATATTTTTTTATTTAATTTAAAATTAAAAAAATTAATATTTATTATAATAACAATTAAATATTTATAAAATAATTATATTTATTTAACTCTTTAAAAAATATCTTTAAAACATTTATCTATATTAAATTATCATTAATAAATAAAAATTTATAAATAAATATTTATATTTATATTTAATTTTTTTATTTTTAATTATATATTATATTTATAAATTATAGATAATAAATATAAAAATATTATTTATTAAATAATAATAATTTTTTTTTAATATGAGATCATAATAAATTAACTTATATTATATATATTAAAAATTATGTTAGATGAATAATTAGTTAGTAATAGTTGTGATAATGGAAGATGAATAGTTGTAGTCGATAATATTTATTGACACTAATTTATATTGTAAAGCATAGGTAGAAATTTTGTGAAAAATTTGTTTATTTTAAAAAGATAAATTTATTTTTATTTAAAATGATTGGATACTTTTTTATTGTAGAAAAATATTTAATTCAAATTTTTTTCAAATAATTAAAGTATTGAAAAATTAAAAAAATTAATGAAACTTTTTTGTCCTAAATTTACTTAAACACGAGGAAAAGAGTTCTTAATGAGAACACAAATAATTACAGGTAAAGATAAATAAATAACAGCTAAACTATTATAGTTCTCTCAAATTTTCATAAATGTGAAATTTAATTTTGATTTAAAAAAAAAAAAAAACATTAATGGGGCTGATGTGTTACGCATTTGGAATCTGATGCCTTGAAATGTGATGAATATCCAAACCTACAGCGCTTGGTTAATTTTTCTTTCTAGGGAAAATTGTGGATCCCACAGTCTGATTTACATCACATGCCATATTTTTAATGGAAGTAGTGACGCCAGATTCCCTTTCTATATCCTGAACCACCGCCACAGGGCCCAAAAGTGCCGCACTTTTTCCCTCTCTCCTTCACCCGCCCAACCGAGACGCGCATTTCTTTGCCCCCAGCGTTTGGGCCCAGACCTAACCCTAGCTTCGTCTTTCGAACCTTAGCCTCGGATCCGAACCTCGGTTTTGTTCCTCCCCACTCGTTGAAAATTTTGCTCAATATTTCGATCGCTCTGTCTCTCTGATCTCATTTCTCTCTTAGCTGGCCAGTGGGCACGCTTGATTCAAAGACTATTTCATTCAAGAAAATAGCACAGTGGAGGCGTGGAAGCAAACCTGTGAGTCCAGACCCAAACCCCATTTTGAAACCCTAAGTTCTTTTGCTTTGGGAAGATAATTGCAGAGTTTTGATTGTTTGGGTAATGGGAAACTGTATTTCAGCTTGTTTTGAGTTTTCTTGGGATTCTTTGTCATATTAATGGACCTTACACGTGGGGGCATGAATTTTTGTAGCATTTCTCTGATCTTTTTGGGATTTTGCTATACAATGTGCGATTTTGAGCGAATTCTGGGTTTTGGTGTCTGTTGAAAGAAGGGTTTTGGGTGGGGCGGGGGGGGGGACGGGGCGGGAGAGGGTTTTAAGGGGAATTTGAGATGCTACGAGTTTTCATTCTTTTTTACTCTTCCCCACTCTGTGTGGGAGTGTGGCGATGAATAAATAACATGCAATACTCACATTTTTGCCCTTTTAGTCTTCCACAGAAGTCGTATCTTCACACAGGAAGCATGAGGCTTTTGTGTGGGTTTTTGGAAATTCATGCAGCTTTTTATTTTTTGACTTATCATTGGTTCAATTTGTATTGCTATATCTGGGTCTTAGTTATATGCTCTGTTTTGAACTCATGGAGCTGGTCATTGATTTAAGGTTCCTTCGATAAGCATGGGAATGTGCATTTTTATTTTTATCCTGGCTTCTGGTAATTTTTTTTTTTTTCTTGGTGGAGTCTACTCTGTTGCTAATGGTAATTTTCAGTATTTGTTATCATTGGATACTGTTACTTTTTGATGGAAGACGAAAGAGGCTCTTGGGACTGTATGGTTTGCTTCACTTGTAGAGGATGAGAATGTAAATTGCATGGTGAATGTGTGATAATTTAGGAACTGAAGAACAACTTTGTTTAGAAGGAAAGATGTAGCTACAGTAGGGAAATTGTCAATGTTCACATGCATACCTAAAGGAGGTTGGAGCAAAAACTGTATAAAAATAAGAGTTTGATAATGCTGATTAAAAAATCCACTATTCCAATGTTGCACAGATTGTTGGGAAATGTCTTGGATTTATTTCTTTTGTTTGTATGGTGCAATGAAATATATTTATTGATTTTCCAGCTGCATTTTATTTATGTGCATTTTGAGACAAGTTGTTATGTCCCCTCCAGTATAAGATGTATAGCTCGAAGATGATAGTTTTATACTTTTTCAATGTCCGTTATTTTTATAATTCTAGCTCAATGATGTGGGTAGCACTTTTGTTAAATCATAGCAAAAGTTTGGGGGGGGGTCAAATTTCTGTTTGGTTGATTAATATCAATATCCATACACAATGCAAGAAATGGTTGGGGTTAAGTTTATATGGTTTTGATTTTAGGATGTTATGTTGATACGTGAGTATGTATGGTGCAAATTCTTTGCTATAATAGAAGGTAGCTCCTTGCAATCCAAAATTTAAAGATCATTTGCAACTTAAAGTTTGATGGTTACTTCCCTCTAATGCTTTTCCCAATTCAACATTTAGACGTGATTCATAATTCTTTTAACCATTCAACTGGAATCTGAAGAAGAAGCTGGTGGCTGGTTATTGTTTGTGTGGGGTCTTGTTCTTTATCCGAATTGAGCTTGCATTGCATTGTCCTTAGGTGCCAAAGTAGATGCGTGATATGACTTGTTTGAAATGTAAAGTATGTTAGCACTGGCCAAAGGGAAAGAATAATACAGTTTCTAAACTACTTAGATCAGGTAGTTCTGAACTGCTAGGATGACTTGCACACCTTGTTCCATGTGGTTGTCTTTATTTTAATTGACATGAAATCTAAAGGATATTAGGACTGGTCAGAGGGAACAAATAATAAAATTTCTAAACCACATAGATCAGCTAGTTTTGAACTGCTAAGTTGACTTGCACACACTAGGCCCTGTCTTGTCTTTATTTTCATTGATGGGCTGAGAGTTGGCTGCTAGTTTTCAAGGTGGCTATCTATGTATGTGCTTACTTTTGTGGGCTTGCTTAGTCATGTTTTGTAAGAGGTGAACAATATTTTACAATGTTGGTATGTGTCAAATTTATGGTTACCAGCTACTGTTTGATGTTATTGTGTGTCAAGTTTGATTAGTTTCATGAAATTCTGGATGCTCTGCTACTTCTTCTATTTTATTTATTTTTAACATTGTACTTAAGGTTCAAGCTCCTAAAACTATACTTTATGGGATGATCTATCAGTTGCAAAAGTTACAGGGTTTTGGGTTGGCCAACATATGACCTCAGAGGCCCTTGTGCTTGCTGTTACTGTGCAGGATGGGGTGTGTGTGGGGGGGGGGGGCAAGGCTATCTAATGTTAGATTTCTAAGAAAAATGCTGTGCAAATGGTTGAGAACTCTGATTTTATTGCAGTTCATATGATGTAGGTGTGCATACTAGTGTCTGTACATTTGGATGGTTAACCATGGTTAGTGCCTGATGAAGGTGTCTTCCTCTTAATATTAGTATTTCGTAACTATTCAATACAGTTCATTAGACTCTTATTAGACAATTGGAGTGTATACTTATGACATGCTATGACTGGTGGATGTGTGGTAGACTATTATTGCTATGGCTTGGTGTTTCTGTGTGTCTTCATACGTTGTGTTTTACTTTTTGTTCTTTGTTGTTATTCATTTCTTGTCAATTCGGTAAAATGTTGCTCATAAAAATTTGACACTTATTGCTAGGATTCTAAGATGATGTTGGCAGTAAAGCCATTTGGTCTTGTTCTAAAAGACATGGGACACCTCTGTTCATCCTTGGATTGGGGGTTTTGAGGGAGGGGCAGGGCTACACACTGTTGTGTAATGTGTGGCTAGCTGGGCTATGCTTCACTAGTAACAAATATGAATGATCAGTTTGTTTGTCAATCAAGCATAGATAACAGCCTATTCCTTCAATAAATGATCATCAGAGACTTGACTTCTTGGATATGATGTTTATAACAAATTTTCCTTCTATGTTTACCCAGTAATTTATTTATTTTCTTTTTCTTTAAGATTTTGCTTGCCAATGATTGGTTTGTGATATTACTATTTTGATTAGAACTGCATGTTGATACTTTAAATCTCTCTATGCAGTATGATATTGTGAAGAACATGAAGGTGATAGTTGGAGTGCCACTAGAATGTCAGAAAAATGCATTTGAGTTCCATGAAAAGATAAATGCAATTTCATTATCCTTAACCAAATCATTGTGTAAGATCTAAACTTGATTATATTTCTTGTAGGTGGCAAGCTTCTTCTCAGAACATTTAGTTCTTTAAGATTTTTGGAGTGAGTCATCTATGCCTGGCAATGAGGTTGGTGACAGGATCCATAATTTCTTTGGACAGGAGAACTTGGCCCAGGGCCAGCCCCGGTCACAGGTTATTGACAGGAGCTGGTCTGGGCTAAGTAAGAATCTGTGGACAGCAAACCAAAGACAGATTGGCACATCACATATTTCTAACCTGAAGAATATACAACAATCAGGTATCAGTTAATGTTTTAGCAAGTTGTCATATCATTTCCTGCAAACATCCTATTAAACATGAATATATTGGTTTTCTCTTGCTAAAATTTTACTAATGATGAGTGAAGGACAACTTCATGTGGTTTATATGCAAAAACAAGCTGAGTTTCCATGTCATTTAACATATGCTTTTATTTTGACATTAGCTGATTCTGAAAGAGGACATGCGAGTCACTCCTCAGGCATGCAGCAAGATTTTAATTTTTCACAAGCAACTCTAAGGCCTGAGTTTGCTAGAAGTGAATCTCAAACCCAACAGACATCTTTGAATGGCTATATGCATGGATATCAGGCTTTCACAACTAGGCAGAATGAAGCAAACTTTTTAGCAATAGATAATGAAGGAGATCAGAATAATTTTACATCGAGAGGTTTTTCGGTTCTAAACACAGAACTAGGAACTGTGCCTGAAAATCATAAGAAGAATTCAACAAGGATGGATTTTACAGAATCTCCGGTTAATTTTGATTTTTTTGGTGGTCAGCAGCAAATTAATAGCCAACATCCTGGTATGTTGCAGTCTTTGCCGAGGCAACAGCCTGGGGTCAATGACATGCAGCTGTTACAACAAGAAGTCATCCTTAAACAAATGCAGGAAATTCAGCAGCAGCAGCAACTTCAGAATCAGAAGCAACAGATGCGACAACAAGAGGCAAGGCAACTTCATTCTCCAAATCAGGTTTCCTCTTTTGCACAACAGGGAGCCAGCAGTCAGTCATGGGCAATCAATGGGATTCCCATCCATGAATCATCCCATTATTCATGGCAGCCTGAGCTTATGACGGCGAGCCCAAACTGGCCTCGGCGTGATATGTCTCCAGTTATGCATGGTTCTTCAAGCGGACTTATGCTTTCGCCTGAGCAGGGCCACATTCCACGCTTGGTGGGTCTGGTTCCTGAGCAGATAGATCAATCTTTTTATGGCATCCCAATCTCTGGGACAAGAGTCACTCCAAGTCATTATTCTGCCACCCAAATGGAAAAGCCTAGAATACAGCAGATATCAGGTAGCAGTAATTCCTCTCCTGGTAATCAGTATAATGGGTTTGTGGACCAAGTTAGCATGCAGGATGGGACTTCATTTTCTACACGGGAATATCAGGAGAAAAATTTGATTGGGAGTGCTGATGGAGTAGGCTTAAATAGTGGATTTAACTTGAAAAACTTGCAGCAAGTGAATTCACACCAAAACGATGAGCTTATGCAAGAATTTCGTGCGAGGCAAGAAATGGCTGGTCCATCAGAAACATCACAGGAGAGAACAATAATGCAAGTTGTCCCTTCACAAAATGTGGCTACATTAGATCCTACCGAAGAAAGGATTTTGTTTGGTTCAGATGATAATTTGTGGGAAGCATTTGGCAAGGGTGCTAACATTGGTCCAGGCGGTTATAATATGATCGATGGTGCAGACAATTTTGGATTTCCTTCATTGCAGAGTGGAAGTTGGAGTGCTCTCATGCAATCTGCTGTAGCAGAAACTTCTAGTGGTGATGTAGGGCTACAAAAAGAGTGGAGTGGATTGACTTTTCGCAATAACCAACCTACAGCTGGGACTCAGCAGGCCCCAACTGTTAGTGACAATGGTAAACAAAATCATTTTTCCTGGGCCAATAATGGTTTGCAGACTGGCTTTACACTGAACTCTAGGCCCTTATCCATATCTGATGTTACTAATGTCAGTAGCCCTAGTACTGTTGCCAGAGTTCAGCAGTCTGGAGTCAAATCTTTAGATGAAGAAAGCATGACAAAGCATAGTGAATTTATACAAAAGCTTCCTGGAGAAGAAGCCAAATGTTTAGATCGCAGACTTCTAGAAAAGTGTGTTGATGATGGCAGTTTCACATATAAAAAGCCTGATCATTCTTCAGTGGTAGAATCAAATGCAAAGAACATTTCTGGTTCATGGACAAATCAACGGAACATACTCACAAGTAAGACTGGTGGGCAATCATTGGGTAAAGCCAATGGCTGGAACTTGATCAATTCTGTGCCACAAAGCTCACATTCTGCACTTGAAGATCAGCGAGATAAAAGCTCATTTCAAGCTTCTAAGGGTGCTGTCCAGAAAGGTCCAATGCTTGGAACATTTGGTCTTGGTGGAAGCCCGCAAGTTAATTCTGAAAATTCTACTTGTAATCAGGTTGCTGGAACAGATTCAAGCTTTGTGAAGGCCAATCAGGAAAGCAGCCAACATTTACTAAACAGTACTAATACTGATATCTGGAAAAATGTTGATTCTTCAGTGAATCTTAATGTAAATGAAATTCCAAGAAAATGCCAGTCTCATATGGATAAGAACCAACCAAATTTTAATTCACTGGGAAGTAATAGTTTGGACAATGGGAATGCTGAAGCTCATGAAATGCAGAATCTGAATATAAAAGAAAATTCAAGCAATAGTTTTCATCAAATGTCCCACCAGGGTTCAAATGCTGGTGCTAGACAAAGTTCTGGGTTGCATGCCAGTGATTTGTGTGCTTTGCCTGGGGCAAAGCAGAAGTCATCCAACCATACTGCTCGAAAAGCTTCTGCAGTTCGTAAATTTCAATATCATCCTATGGGTGATGTAGAAGTTGATGTTGAGCCATCTCAAGGAGGAAAGCATGATACTTATTTACAATCCTCATCACAGCAGATTTTGCATCGGCAGTTGAAATTTCCCAGTCACACAGCTAGGAATACTGTAGTAATTGAGAAGGTGATTATTGCTTCCTCACACGGGGTGACACCAACTCCCCTTCCTCTCCTTCAGCTCTAAATTGTTTTCTTCATGGAACAATACTAGCTTGTAGCAGACTTTTTGATGGTTTTCATGTTGCAGGGTTGCTCCTCTGGTTTTCAAGGAGAAAATGCACCGAACAATTCCACAATATCAAGGTATACTAAGTGTTTGAGATTTCTCAGTTTGTTCTCAGATTAGGCATTTAATATTTGTCATGTCTTGGTTTGATTGCTTTTATCCTTATCAATTATTTTGCGGACTGATAATTGCTATTGTCTTGTGTTTGAATTAGTTTCCTCCATTCTTCTGCTGTCTATCCGATTTAGTTTTTTGTTTTGCATGTTGAAATATATTGCAGTCAAAATATGCTCGAGCTTCTTCATAAGGTGGATCAAGCAAGGGAACCTGGAAATGCAATACACTTCAGCTCTTCCAATCATAATCAATCTTCTGAAATGCCTGTAGCTGAGAGTTCTGGTGGATCCATTCTCTGGCAAAATCAGTCCTCTGCTTCACAAGGTTTTGCTTTACAACTGGCTCCTCCATCTCAATGCTTGACTACGTCAGATCTTGTCTTGTCTTCTGGGAGCCCGTCACAGGCAAAAAATTATCCAACTTCAAATAATGTCACTTCCACTACACAGCTGGCTTCTGCATCATCTGTTCAGCACTTACCTCATTCATGTGAAATATCTCAAGGAGAATTAAAGACTAATCTTTTGAGTACCATAGGGAAAAATGGCGAGAATTTCCCGGAAAATATTTCTGCCTCTTTTCTCCCAGGTTTCCACAACTCAAGAAGTCATCATGAAGATCAACAAATGAGTGGTACAGGTGGACGGCCAACAAGCAATGAACCTGTCAATCTACCTTTTGATAGGCTGGCTTCTCGATCACAAGAGATGCAGAAGTCATTTGAGAGAGTTGCAAGCAGTCAATCAGCATTTGCATCATTGCCTGGCACATCAGGAACTACATCATATAATGACATTGCTTCCTCTGATGAGCCATCTCGGCCAGGTAGTTACAGCCAAAACCATGCAAGTGATTCTGCCCATCGATTCCCCTTGTTAGACGCTGCTCGAGGTCCTCAACTGTATGATATATCTCTTATGTCACAGGAGGGTGCTCCTTCAAACATTTCATCTTCCAACAGGACCAGTGTCTCAGCACAGCAACATTCTTTGGGTTCTCAGACTTTTAGGGTTCCAAATAATACACTTAGGTCCAGTCTTCAATCAAATCTCAATGCTGAAGCAGTTCTCTCTCAACCTCAGAAGCTGGAAGAGAAAAATTCACAAATGAGAGGGAATGTTTCATCTGAATCTGGCACATTTGTGAATTCACATGCTTTTGTTGGTAAAGAGCATCCACCAAAGGGAGACAATTGGCAGCAAGTTTCATCTGAGAATGAACCTTCCCAGGAAGCAATGAGTGCTTCACGAGGAAAAAAACTTGTTACAGATCATCTTGCTGTCACATCTTTTTCAAACCATACCAGTACCCAGAGAGAAATTGAAGCTTTTGGGCGATCTCTTATACCCAATAATAATGTGCATCAAATTTACTCGTTAATGCATCAATTGCAGGGCATGAAAAATACTGAGGTTGATCCGAGTGTTAGGAATTTGAAGAGACACAAAGGTCCTGATGGTGCTGTGGATGCACAGCTGGTAACTTCCCAAGGAGGACAGCATTTTTATGAACAAAATACTAAGGTCAGGGATTCATCCCCAATCAACAGTTTGATGCCATCTGGAGATTCTAAGATGCTAAGATTTTCACCAAAACCTACATGTGATCAGGATAAAAGTGCACCCCATCAGGATCTCCTTTCATTTAGTCGAAATGATTCACAGAATTTTGCCAGTAGCAATACTGCAGCTTCTCAAACCAGTCCCCAGATGGCTCCATCCTGGTTTGATCAATATGAGACCTTTAAAAATGGGCAGATATTACCAGCTAATGATGCCTGCAAGACTGCCAACATGAAAACTGTAGAAACTCTTTATTCTGTTGGAAGACCATCCTCGCTTCCTCATAATTCAATGGATCAGGGAAATTTTGCTGCTGATGTTCGGCAGTGTGGTAGCCAAAAAGTTTTACTGCCTGCAGCATTAGCAAGTGAGAATTTGGCTTCTTCTCAGCCATTGCTGTCTGAGGCTGCTGATATGAGTTTGGTAGTTAGGAGACCAAAGAAGCGTAAAACTGCAACATCTGAACTTGTACCATGGCACAAGGAAGTGATGCAGGGTCCCCGAAGGCTTCAAAACCTCAGGTGGTTGGGATACTTTGCAAGAGCCTTTTTGGTATTCTATGTCCTGATGTGTTGTTTTGACTGCTGCATGCTTTAAATTCTATGTGCTGCAAATTGCTTGATTTTGGTTACATTGCTTTCCTGGCTATTCTAATGTATGTGACATCTATTTTTTGCAGTGTGGCAGAAGTGGACTGGGCCCAGGCATCAAACCGATTAATTGAGAAGGTGTGTTCATTTCTAAAGCAGACTTCTAACATATTCAATGGTTACTGTATTCCCTATATGTCCTGGTTATTTGGAGGGGCAGAAATTAGGAAGGAAAGATAATTTGTGATAAGGGAAATCTTTAGTGCTTTTTCCCTCCACTTCTTTCCTTTCTCCTCCTTTCTGTCTTGCAAAATGTGCTTGCCTTATTCTTGATGTGAGGGCTCCAATGGTTTCATTTGTGTTAACAGTTGGAAGATGAAACTGAGATCTTAGAAGGTGGATTTCATGTCCTGAGATCAAAAAGAAGGCTTATATTAACAACACAGCTAATGCAGCTACTTTTCCCCCCTCCTGTGGCATCATTGCTCTTTGCGGGTGCTGTTTCACATCATGAAAGTGTTGCATATTCTGCTGCCAGGGCAACACTAGGGGATGCATGCAGTGCTCACTGTTCTGCTGGATGTGATACTTTTGCACCCTCCAACAGTGAAAACCTGTAAGATTCCACTGAAATTTGCTGTATTTTATAGTTTAGTGAGGAAACATTGTGTGATTCTTATAACAAAATTTTCCCATTTCTCTATTCTTAGCCTGCCTGAGAAGGTCAAAACACAAGAAAGAATTAGTGATCAATACTTCTCCAAAGTCATGGAAGACCTTGTCAATAGAGTAAAGGAGATAGAAACTTATTTGTTGAGGTAATTGCCTTCAGTTGTACAATTTAATTAATTGCCACAATATTTTGTATATTTCTTTCCCTGGCTTAAATTCTTCTGAGTTTTATTAACATTGGGCCATTGCATTTGTGGGTTCTTCTTCCCATTCTGAACTTCAAATCAGACCTAGGTTCTAGATTTGGAAGTTATTTTGTGTTTGGTTGGGGGAAGTGGATATGTAAGTAGTCATCCTTGTTCAGTGCTGGTGAAAGTTTCAGACATCAGTAACTTCATGCTAAGGGATATAATATGTTTAATTTTTTCTTGTTCTGAGAGGTTTTACTATGTATTCTGTTGATGGTGCAGATTGGACAAAAGAATGTCAGTTTCAGACCTGAGGGTGGAATGCCAAGAGCTAGAGAAGTTTCTATTATTAATCGTTTTGCCAAATTCCATGGCCGGGCCCAAACTGATGTGTCTGAGACCTTGTCATCATCTGATGCAGCTGCGGTTGCTCAGAAACCTTACCCCCAGAGATATGTAATTGCACTTCCTATGCCTAGGAATCTCCCTGAAAGGGTACAGTGTCTTTCACTTTGACAATTAATTGATTGATTTTTCTCTCTTCATTGGCCAAGTATCTCAACCCCTATACTTCTTTGATCCATCTTCTTCCAACTTAGCATTGATACATGTTCAACATAGAAACCCATGAATGGTAATGTGGGGATTGGATTCTAGATTGTCTCCATAAACTGATGGAGGCTGTTAGATTTTTTTATCTTAGCCACTGTTGTCATTCTTGAGAAATACAATCTGGTCTTGTATACAAGATTGAATGTCAAGAGAGAAATTGGGGTTTCCCACATGCTTTTATTTTTTCTTGGTACTATGGGGGAGAAACATGTGCAGTCTGGATTAGCATTGAATTTGACAAATAGCAAATGTTGTGGTGTTTTGTATTCATGAAATAAGGGTTTGCCTTTTGTGCTCTCTCTCTCTCTCTCTCTCTCTCTCTTCCTCTCTTGTACCTAGTTTGGAGAATGGATGGGTGGGGGACAGTAGTTGCTTTGATGATCCATTGCGTTGGATGTCAATTTTAAGACAATAAATAATGTTATTTGAGTATTATTATTTTATTTTCATTTCTTTTAAAATGGTCATTGAACTTGGTAGTTCAAGGTCTATATTTTTGGGTTTATAAAATGGATGGGTTTTTTTTTTATTTTGCTTTGAGATTGATTTGACATTTATTGTAGTTCAATGACTTATTCCTATTGTATTATCAACTTGCATTCTGGCCCTTGGAACTATGGAAATTAGGATAGTTGATTAAAATGCATTAAGAAGGTTAGGTGCTAATATGATGTGAGCAATTAGAATTATGAGCTAGATCTCATAAGGAATATATTTGGAATTGTAGACTATTTTTCAGTAAGGTTACTCTATCATGATATAAAGGTTACAGATTCAAGTTGCAAAAACAGCCTTTATGTAAAAGCAAGGGTAGGAAGGCATACATTTGACCTTTCCTTAGATCTCAGTGTGGAAGCCTTGCCCATTGGGACATCCTTTCTTTTTTATTTGCAGTCTAGCCAAAGCCTTTCTTTAACTGAATTGCTGCTTTATGGTCTCGATGTCATAACCTGAAATTTGGTTCCAAAAATTGATTTAGCAATTGTCTGCATTGCTGAATAAAGAGCCCTTCTGTGGGATCTTTTCCACTGGCACCAAGCTAATATAGGAGAGCTTGAAGTCAACCCATGGCTGCTGTTTATGCTGCAGTCACAGGATCTACGAAAAGTAGTATATTTGAACTGTAGCTTAAAATGGTGCTTCTTGGGTTTTCTTGGCTGTCCACTGCTAAAGATTAGTTCTCAGTAATTGTTACATTTATGTTGTACTGGAGCTACTCTGACTTTTTCTGATCATGTAAACATCCATGATTATAGGATTATTTATAATTACTTTGGCTTCTTCTTGTCTTTGTCTAGTCCTTACAATTTTTGTGAGCCATCCTAGTTGTATGGGTATCCTGTATGTCTTATGTCTAATTCTGCGTAGCATATACAACGGGAGAACTATTTCCTTATTTGGCTCTTTATTGGCTCAAATTGTGTTAAATTTATTTCTTACCTGTTTGTTCTTAATTGTTTTATATCAAAGTGGCATCCTTGTATTGCTATTGATGTGCATGCGTACTAGAGTTCAAGAATGGCTTATAAATATTGGTAGTGGGATGAGAATTTCAGTCTGATGTCTCCGAGCACATAGACTAAACCCTGTGAGGCAGAAGACATTGTTTTCCTTGGGATGCAAGGAGTAAACCTCATTTCCGGGATTCCCGTGTCCTTCAGGAATTGCTTGGTAACAGAAGAGCATGGAATGTTGTTATTTTCTGGGTTTTAACCTGGAAACCATGCTTTTACTCATGATTATAGTTTCAGAGACTTTATCCTCATTTCTTATGCTTCTTTTTTTTCTTCTTCTTTTTATGAGAAGAAGCTAAGATTGTGATAAAATGCATGTGGCTATCCCTTTTTGCAGTGCTTCAGCATGTTCCTTTACCTTAACCATTCTAGTTGTTTATTATCTGGGATCCTAGCTCTTCTAGGTTCCTCACTTGGGCACTCAACTGATAGTGGACCATCTTAAGATTGCTGTCTCTCTGATTTTATTTTTGGATCTGTGATAATGAGATGTACCTGTCAGTAAGTTGTAACATCATAATCTCGTTAAGATGTTCACTGCACTTGAAGTTTGGAAGTTTGGATATCAAATTCAAGTTGTGGCTTGAGTAATATGTAGTGTGATTTGGGGGGGGGGGGTTATTGGCTTCTATTATCACCTGTTGTTTGAAAGCTGAAACCAGTCAAATTGAGCAAAAGAGAGAGTTAATTTGAAATTTATTTTATTATATAATTCACAACAATTCTTATTGAAATTGTGGACAACGATCTTCGCTTCTCTAAAATCTGCACAAGATGTATGTCAATCAGCAAAAGGATTTTGTATGTATTATTGAAGTATGGTCTAAGCTTTTTGGTTCAATTTTTTTATTTTTTTTGTTCATCTTTTAATTTGAGGTACTCGGTCATGCCACTTAAAAGATTTTCCTCACCACTCTCCCCTCCATGGTCACATAAACATATTGTTGGGCATGTTGGGCATATTTATCACAAAATCCATCAATTACCGCACCTCCCAATCACTCTTTCAAGCACGTATAAATAGAATGGAGTCGGTTGGGTGGTATAAAAACTAATGCCTAAGAGGAGTGGCGTGAGGGTAGAAGAAGAAGAAGAAAAGGCCCATTGTTGCCCGAAAGAGGCCAACATCCACCAATGGTTTCTCAGGCTACGCGGCGCTGACTTCCTCCATTGTCGCGTGAGTAAGAGGAAGAAGACGATGACGAAGTGCTGGCGGCTCGCCTCGGGTTACCAGCCGGTGTACTTATTGGTAAAAAATTTTACGTGACCTTTAGAGTTTATATTTGCTGACGTGGCTTATTTTCTTCGGTTGTTGGTACATAAAAAAACTCCCTTTGTGTCTTGTTTTTTTTTATCGGGTGGTTTTGGGGTGTTTGTCATTCCTTTTTGTAGGCAAATTAACCCGCGACGCTTCTAAGCACAGAGGTGAGACTCGAAAGAGATCGAGAGATCAAAGATCGGGATCGGAGATGTCGTCGCATGGCAATTCATCATCGGCGAACGATCCACGCCAACCGTCTGCGGCGAAACCCTTCGTTGCACCGATGGTTTCGCCTCAAGATCTTCCCGTGGATTACGCTGGCTTCATCGCCGTCATCTTTGGCGTCGTCGGCGTCATGTTCAGGGTCGGGACAGTGACGTTAACTCTCAGAAATTTTTTCATTTCATCTTTCGTTCTTCAATTCTCTCTGTATAGATTTTGCTTTACGAGCTTAACCTATCGATGCATTGCTGCTCTTTATTTTTATTTTTTAAAAATATGTATATATATATATATATATATATATATATATATATATATTCTTTGATTCCCTAGAAAATTAAAATTGCCTAATTTTATGGATAGCTTCGTAGCTGATTCGATTTTTTTTAAAATTAAACTTTTTTACTTAAAAAAAATTGTTGATTTTACACCGAATATTCAAACTTAGGTCGTATTTGACTCTCAATCTGATACTATTAGATCGATGCTTCCCATTACAGTCATTTGACAGGCTTTATTGATGTGTGCGGGTGTGGCTTCGTGTTTTGGCAGTACAAGCTTTGCTCCTGGCTTGCTATTATATTCTGTGCGCAATCTCTTGCCAACATGAGGAACTTGGAGAACGATCTTAAACAAGTTTCCATGGCCTCCATGTAAGTCTGGATCATACAATGTATACTTTATTTATTCATTTATGCATATGCTTGTTTGTATTTGCTAGAGTTGTTTGTTGATATAATTTTCTGTTCTTATCCTTGTTATAGCTTTCTTTCTTTTTTTTTTTAATTTGTTTGGTCTTTAGTGTTGTAGTGGTTGTGTTGTGTGTGAATGGGGTTTTGGTAATGTTGCACTGCCTAGTGCTGCTAAGCAATTTATTTTCCCTCCTCTCCTGGGTAGGGCAAAAGAATCTTGACATTGTGCTGAGTAGGATTAAGAGGATGTGGTAACTGCTAGGTTAGTTGTGCTAAGGAAAAGATACAGTGTTGTTGGAATGGAAGACAAGGTGATGTCTGAAGTTGGCATTTTTCTAGCATTATTGATAGGCAATGCTTGGATGGTTTGAGGTTAAAGACGATAACTAGGAGGATGAGATGTAGTAAAGTGCTATGTTAGCTTAGCTTGAAACTCTAAACTTCCCTTTAATTTTGCTCTTGCCTTAGATATCCAGGAGGATGTCTGTCTGAGGCTTTTCCAATTATGAAGCTTTAAGAAGTGAATATGGTGTTTCAGTTTGTCAAAGTATTAAGCAAAGTGTGGTTGAAATCTCTGTTTTTGACTACGAAGTTGTAGAACATTTTTGTGTAAAACTGTGGTTGCTAATCTATCAAGTTGCATGAACTTTTTGAGTCTTAGGTTCTGCACTCTGTCAAATTAACATACCAAACATGCTAAAAGTATGCTTTCTTTTGTAGTCGAATATTCAATAATAAAGGGAAAAGTTGCATTTTTGCATGGTCACCATTTGTCTGCATCTGTGAGAAATTTACAACCTTCATCTCCTATTTGAGACATTTTGTTGATCATGGATTCCATTAAGATTTCTTCTCAAAATATTGCTAGAGTTTATATATATGGATTCTCTGTTACTCACATTCTGTTTTCTGTCTTAATATGGCTTTGAATTTAGTTTAAAGGTGTTTATATCGCCAGAGTTTTGTATTGAATTTAAACCTGGGGCATAAAGATTGACATGGTTCATGTTTTAAACAGTATGAGTCAACAATCACTTGACCAATTGAAATTTTGGTTTGGGACTTTTATGATGATGACGATGATAATGATCCTTCTCCTTCATGCTCTATGGGATCCTATAATATAGAGCTCATTGATATTAGAATCATCTTCAGAGTTGAAGGTCATAAGTTTGAGATTTAGTTGAAGCTAATTAACTGATGTATATATATATATATATATAACTTTTAGGATGGAAATAGCCTTGGGCTGTGCTCTCCTCTTATATTTCCCAATGTCTGTGATTTATACGAAAGTAAAACTGTCTCTTGTGGTCAAGACTAAGAAAAATTGCTTGTCCACATCATATGCTAATCGAAGAAGAAAAAAATAAAAAACAACTTTTTAACACTACAAGCAATCATCATATACTTGGATGGTAAGAGTTTAGACGTTACTAACTAATTTAGCAAAGGGAACTTGGGGTTCCTTCATATATATATATTTCTTTTCATTTCTCTCCCAACCTTGGAGGGAGTGTCAGCCCGTTTGTTCTACATAAATTATTTTTAATTTTTGGGGGGCCATCTGCTGCTGTATTTAGGGTATTGAATTCACTATTTTTGAATAGCTAATTTTGTTATCATTGTAATGTAGATCTCTTGTCTACATTAGGAGGTGAAGAATTGGATTGACAGCAGATAAAGCCCATTGTGTTAAGGAAAATAAATAAATAAATAAATAAATACAACCTGTATGAGAGCCTCAATAATTTTCAAGTTAGTTACCATAGTTGTAGGGATACAAGACATTTGATCTGACATTTTCCTTCAGATGGTACCAGGATTATGAACTTCCATTAATCTTTCTGAATACCAGGTTTGCAATCATGGGATTGGTGACAAACTACTATGGCCCACGACCCAGGCCACAAAGTTGAGATTCCTTCAAGGGATGAATGAAGTCAGCTCTTCATATGATAACCATGACTCATTTTGTAAAATCTGGCAATGAAATTTGATGTATTGAATTTTGGATTCTTGTGTCTTTCCAGGATGTTTATCTTTAACTGCTATTTCTTGGCAGATAATTCCATGCACTCTGCTATTTTGTTTCTTATAATGAAAGTAGGATTGTTAAAGAAAGTTTAACATCGCGTAATTGTTTCTAAACTGTTGGGCGTCCTTATCCATCCTTCTTAAATCAAAAATAGGTAGGGAGTGAGCCACTGATACAAATACTTGGTAGTTGTGCTTTAGAGCAATCCGATGGGTTG
Source organism: Rhizophora mangle (assembly GCA_037832345.1). Classification (NCBI taxonomy): domain Eukaryota; kingdom Viridiplantae; phylum Streptophyta; class Magnoliopsida; order Malpighiales; family Rhizophoraceae; genus Rhizophora; species Rhizophora mangle. The sequence continues at coordinate 1,204,153 of JBAPLJ010001034.1, forward strand.
AACTAGGATATGATCATAATGGTCACAAATGTAAAGAGCTTGGGCGGAATCACCATGGCTGTGATGTTGAATCTATGGAATGCTTAATTACGTCGCTTTTGTTCGCGAGGGATATCGGGAAAAATCCACAAAATGTACAGTGTAAAAAAATCACAATAAAATGAGAGAACCTTGCCTACAATTTATGGGAGATGCATACGACTAACCAGGTGGGGAGATTTTGAAGTAGCTCAGGAACATGGCACGACCTCATCAGCCCATGAGTGGAGTTGCAACGTAGAATTGCTGCTGCACAAGGCCACACTGAGAGGAAAAATGCGTGGCAAGTGCCCATGGAATGGAGTTAAGGTTTCCTAGGTTGTCGTGTAAGTCAATGTCCATGTGCCGCCTGTTCCATTCCCAACCCATTACGGGCATACTGCACCGTTCCTGAAACCGGAACACAAGCTGGCTCGTCAGGGAATCAAGCTCACTGTTTTGTTGACATAGTTAGCACACTCGAGAGTGTGAGAGAATGTTGCATAACCCAAGCTGAGCCGTCAGGATAGTTTGTGTTCTTGATGGACCAGTACAACACAGGAGGATTACTGAGATGATACGACTGGAGAAGTATTTTTAAAGTTATGCCTGGGACTTTATTAAGAAGATGCCTAATGATCAACCAGAAAACAATGATTAAGATTAGCTGCGTCATTGCTGATTCTGTTTTTGTGTGGGCTTTGGCGATTTCAGGTAAGCTTGTTCAGGCTGGTATTATTGATGCTAAGCTGTTATTGATGGTTTATGGAACTCAGAAAGACTCAATCTTGTCCTTGTCTTTCTTGTCTTTTCTTGGTCAAGTTTCTTCTTCTTCTTTTGTGAGTTGCAAAACAAAAAAAAAAAAAAAAATGGTGAAAAAAGAGAGTATCTAATTGTAGAGAATTAAATAATAGAAAGAGGACAAAAATGCATTCCAACCGGCCAACAACTCCAAATGAAACATTACTTGGGGTCCAAGAGGTATTACTGCTCACATTGTGTCTCAGAGGAATTACTCAGTGTGGAATACTGATGAATGCCAAAAGAATCACTTGATATCAAATTTATAGAAGAAATATAAGGTATGACATAAAGTATTTATTAGCAACATTAACATGAAAATATCTAATGCAACAAGTTGAAAGATCGCATAAATATTTTAGTAAAAGTCATTGCAACAAATACTTCTAAATAACAGTTTGTTAGTTTTTTAAAAATTATGCGAAAGATCTTTTATATATATATATATATATATATATATATAAATCATTAGGTAATTCTTCAAATTGGTGGAGAAAAATGTTACTATAACCCATAGAATAGCAAATTTAACACCTTTTTCTTTTTTTCTTTATTTGTGTGTGTGTGAGAGAGAGAAACTGTTGCATGCACGCCCATAACCGTGACATATAATTTATAAGGACCCCATAAAACTCTGTTTGCAAGGTGATATTTTCGTCGCAGTAAACTTGAAAACCCCGCCAACAAACGTAGCAAGCCATGAAGCCTTGTGGAAGATGGTGTGTGGCAGTTTCTGATCTTTTTGCAGCGGTTGTTAACCTCTGCTATAAAGCATTGTCATATGAAAAAAAAAAAAAAAAAAAAAAAGGTTTTTTTAAGACCTGTCATCATGAACATGGTGTTGAATCACTTCGTAATGGCCTCATTTCAGCTGGCATTTGAATCAATTGATACCTCATATTTAGCTCGAAATTTGACATAATTTAAGCATACAGAGCCGTTATACACACCAAAACCAATTATATATATATATAACAACAACAAAAACAAGCAAACAAAAATGGAAACGAGACATTTGCCTATCATTTAGCTAAAAGCGATAGTATATGTATATCACTACTCGTAGTTCAGAGTTCATAAAGCCACAGGAAAATCACGAGAGAGTGCAGGTATAACTGACACGTCCTTTGCCTATCATTTACATTTAATACACCCCAGTGCACTTCCACAGACGTTATGTTTCTAAGCATTAACGAAGCATACATAGTTCATCAAGGTCACATTTGTATGCCTGTAGTTGATGCGAAAGCTAGCTTTCCCAGGAGTTACCACTCATGGTGAAGTAGTAAACCAAGTTAATATGGTATCAATCTCGGAAGGTTTTGATCCAGGAGATAAAATTAAATGAAGCTATGTCCACGGCCATATGCCTGTGCACTTTGAAAACTTGATATGGAAGTTCAACTAATTAGATGATGAGAAGATCACCTGCGTTCTCGCCGATGCATGTGTCAATTGGGCGCCAGAGAATGCTAACAAGCTGGGATCCAAGCCGACCACGTTTTGGCCTGCTTTGGAAGTTCGTTGGGCCTTGATGCTGCGTGCCACTCAGCTAATTCGGGATGGAATAGTTGATCAAAGTGGTAAGTCGGCCATCCATACATATTTATTTCTTCTCTTTTCTTGTTTTATCTCCCAAGTCTTTTAGAACACTCGAAATTTTGATAGGAAAAGTCATGTGTATGCAATAAGAATAGTGAATGGTTAAGGTTGATTAGTCTTCAGGAACTCCATTGAAAGCTGATGAAAGGATCCATATATCACCAAAACTGCCAGCCATCACTGCTTCAGACTTTGTATGGAGCTACCCAGTTGACCAAATGGTGCAAAGGGCGATGTTTGCATTTCTTTCAAATGCCATTGAAGGTGTCAAACTCTCTACTGGGTTCTCTGTAACTCATTTTACGACCTCAATCCTTCAGTTATGGACTTGATTCCAAATCTCTTGCCAATTGGTCCATTGTTTTCAGGTAAAAGTAAGCTTGGAAAATCTTTTGTGAACTTTTGGGAGGAAGACCCAAGTTGCTTATCTTGGCTGGATAAGCAGCCTGCTAGATCAGTAGTTTACATTGCCTTAGGCAGCAATACAGTTCTTGAGCAGCTCCAATTTGAAGAAGCAGCACTAGGACTGGAATTTTCAGGTCAACCATTCTTGTGGGTTCCATTGTTCAATACCCAGATGGATTCCTGGACAGAGTAGCTAATTGCGGAAAAATAGTCAAATGGGCAACTCAGGAGCAGGTGCTGGCTCACCCTTCCGTTGCTTTTGTCTTAAGCCATTGTGGCTGGAGCTCAAACATGGAAGGGCGAAGCATGGGATAGTCCTTTCTCTGTTGGCCATAGTTTGCTGATCAGTTTCTTATCAGGAAGTTCATCTGCAACATCTGGAAGGTTGGTTTGGGGTTGGAAGCAGAGCAAAGTGGTGTGATCTCAAGGCAACAGAAAAAGACCAAGTTGTAGAAATTGCTCTGTGACAGAGAGTAAGTGCAAATTCAATGAGATTAAAGGAGTTAGCTCTGAAGAGTGTCAATGAAGGCAGATCATCCATGCAAAACTTCAAGTTTTTCATTGACCAAATAAAAAAATTACTACAAAATAATAGCCTTTAAATCACGTCAGATTGAAAAATATGAAGTTGCTTTATAATAATTTTAAATCAAAGTAACTAAAATTCTATAATTGACAAGTAAGAGTTAACAGCTGCCAGTTGCCAAATTAATGAAAAATTAATTATTTTTTAAGCCCATCTTAATAATCAAATTTCATTTTAATCTCGGGTTACGATAGCTGGCTTGCCAGTGAGAGGTTATAGCTTAGACATTTACGCAAATATTTGTGAAAGATTTAATCTAACAATTCTACCAGGTTGGTTATGTTTCAAACTCCTAGACTCCCTTCAAGTCAAGGGTTCAGAGAATTGTAGTTTTTATTTTTTTATTTTCCGAATAGTTATCTAATACAATACTGAACTCTTCCCGTTTGTTCCCTTCTCTCCCAATCTGGTGGATTTTGGTCCCACGTCGTCCATCAAGCTCAATTCATGAACACGTAATTAGTTTATTAATAATTTTTTTCTTTTTGAAATTTGCAGAGACCATACGAACTTCTAACCGGCTAATGAATTAGGTCAAGTAAAAAGTGACAAAGACGTATTATAAATGATCGAGAAGAACCAATACATGCATACCCATGAGGCTGCAAAGCCTTGGGGACACCTAAAAATAATGAATGTAATAATCAGGATTTCATTGATGCATGCCTACATGATTTAAAGAAACCAATGAATGAAAAATAGATTAGAAAGATCTATCGTAGTCGATTCCTCTTTTCAGTTTTCCCAACACCCATTCAACTCCCTGCAGGAAATGGGTTAAAAGCAAGAGAAGTTAGAAGACCATCAACACACAAGACCCTTTTTAATTGATGGGATATTAAAATTATATATTTTTATTAAGATATTAAAAATAGTAAAAGATTAAAAAATTGATAATAATAAAACTATATATTTTTATTAAGATATTTCATAATTTATATACATATAATCTTCTTTTTTTTTTTTTTCTTCTCTTTAATGTTATAATTATATTTATCTAAAAAAGAACAAAGTTTTTCTATATAATTTAGGGTCTAATGGACCCTTGATGGAAGAAGAAATGAAAAAAAAAAAAAAAAAAAAAAAAAGGAAGACATGTACTCACGTTGGAATTTGTTCCAGCACTACAACGTCCACTGGGATTGGGTAATCGATACACGTCCATCTTCCAGTGTGTCTTCTTTGGGTTTGACGGGGTTCCAGAAAAATAATTGAACCCGAACTTCAGGACAGAAACCTGGGCTTTCAAGATGTGAATTGGTGTTACTGTCTCATTTTTTTTCCAAAACCCATCGCCATTTCCAACGACTCTAATGTGAAAATCTTCATCTTCGTTGATGAAGAAGTACCATTCTTTTTCTCCACATTCGAATGCCACTGTTATGGATGTACAAATAAACAGAAAAATGCAAAGGTGAATTAGTCAAGGATAACACTCATATGTATCCTACCCGAGACTATCAATGCATGCCACAATGCACACATCCTAACGGTCAAAATTCCAACACTGACACACCAAAAAGAAAAAAAGACAAAAAAAAAAAAAAAAAAAAAAAAGAAGACAAAATGATGGGAGGGAGGCATCTTTTAGTTCTTCTCCAAATTTTTTTTTTTTTTTTTTATAAATATGTTTGATAGGAAAGCCGATCGACAAATAATAATTTTTTTAATAATTTATCAAATAATAATAATTATACAAAATGCCTATTCCTTATGTGGATCCCCATTTACTTCATTCTAGTTCATGCATGATCTTTCACTAATTTGAAGCTTTCATTTTTAGGTTCATGATGTATCTTTAATTTGCGGACGATGATGTCAAATTCGTTGACCATATATCTGCCCCTTCTGTGCGATGCCCGCCAACCTACATAAAATTGGCAAACACAGCACCAAAGTCATGCATTACGTACGAAGATGTCGTGCACTTTGTAACAACTGGATCAGTACATACCAAGGTTTTTAGGAGCTTTGCTGTATAGCTCGCTGGCTTTAATCTCCCGACCAATGGGTGCAGGAAGAGGCCTACATTGCACCTTGTTGATCAGGTAATCGCCCACCAACTCCTCGTCTGTTGGCAAAAACCTATACCCAATTGGTAGCCCTTCGAGAACAGACTGCCAGCCATCCATTTCCACCACCTCTATCTTCCCCGGCATTTAATTGAGAGAAAACGAGGAGGCAACCATATAAGTTTTTAGCCCACGACGACAGTAACCACTGGTCGTACCCATATATACAAGAACACAACGGAGAATACGTATCAGATCTCATGTCTTGTACAAAACAAATTTTCACTATCTTCACGCTGTTGGAAACTCTGAGAGTTAATTGTGGAGTGGAATCCTACTGAATTTTGGTTACTTAATCAAATCAAATCAAATCTATACCTTTTCCCATTGACGTTTTCAAATTTTCAATTACAACGAATACATATTTTTTTCATATACAAAATAAACCGTTATTAATTAATATATATTTATTTGTAGTGTTTATTTAATAAAATTCTTTAATTTTTTTAGGTACATACATGATATGACTTGGGGATGATTGTCTTGGTGTGCGAAACAAAAGATTGGATGGAAATAGAGTTATTTAATAAGATCTTCTTATTAGTGAGTCATGGTAATGCCGGCGTCAAATTGCCCGTTTCCTTCTAACTAACAATTTACATCTACGTAACATTTTTAGTTCAAGTGCTTGCCTTTTTTTTTTTTTTTTTTTTTTTTTTTGTTATTTTGTGTTGCTTGTGGGTCTCTGTAACTTTGCCGTGATCGAACATCAGTGAAGAACACACTTAATGCCACGCATCCTCGCACTCATCCGTACTGACAAGTCTCGATAGCTCATGAATAGTCGTCAGGTTCGACATGAGAAGAACCCGACCCGACAGGGAGATCACATCCGTACAAGCTAGTAAGAACGAGTTACAATTCACGCTGGGGACGATGAATGCTGTTGTATCATTGTTGTGAATTAGTTTCTTTAGTTACGAGTTATTGCTGACCAAAACGGATTAATTAATTTGGAATCGATCGACTTCTGAGAAAAGGGTGTCCAAAGATGATTCAAGTACTGATACGTTGGCTGCCTGTGTGGCCACGAATCGGGGAAAACGGATCTGGCTCGCCCGACGCCGTGGGAATGATGGCGACCTGCACGATGTGCCCAACTTTGCAAGTGCAATTCTTGAAGGTGAAACTGGGGCATCGAGTTGATTTTTATGCTCGTACGTTCATTGTTGCTTACTTGTTTGCAAGATTCGGATGGTGGGTTTATGTTCTTTCTACTCCATAGTTGTTCTCTTGTTGCTGTAAGATCCAGTTGTTTGGAGCAAAGGAGACGTCTTCCATTGGAACTCCAGTTTAAACCAAAAGGACTAATCTCGCTAGTTGGGGTTTTACTAACTAACAAAATTTTTTACTAAGGTAGATAAAATTAATTTATTTTTGTCTTAATTTAATGATAAATAATACTTTATTTTGATTGCAATTGCACGGATTATCAATGAATTCTTTTATAGGAAATAAGAGTAAAGAAATGTACATTTAATTTAATTAATTAATGATGTCGTGTGTCTTATTGCATTAAGTTAGGAAATATATAATCAAACAGACTGATTACTTATGTAATTAAAACAATTATGAGAAAGAATTGGACTTCCAGGTGTGTAATCTTGAAACTTCGGATATTATTAGTAAAATAAAAATAAAAAGAAGACTTTTAATGGATTAAAATTATATATATATATATATTTTTTTTTCTATAAATTAAAAAGAGATTGTTACATAACGACGAGTTGAAACTTGAAATCCAATTTACAGAACGCAATTCGCTTGCGATCCAATTTCTTGTCTCTGCCAAACCCTTTAGATTAGACAGAAGTAAAAGCGGTCGCCGGAGATATGGTAACTAAGTCTCCGCCTCCATCTCCGTCGTCTTCTCCGCCGTCTTCTCCTTCTAGCTCTTCGGCACCGCCAAGGAAGGAGGAGAAGGAGGGATTGGAGTGGATGGAGTGGCTAAGAGGATGGATGAAAGTGATAAAAGAGTTGCTTTTCCAGAGAATAATGGCAAGTCACTTGCACAACCCTCTCCCTTTGCCTCCCGTCAACGAACTCACTTTCGTTGTCACCGGATCCACCAGCGGCATCGGCAGCGAAATCTCCAGGTTCTCTCTTTTTTTTTTTTTTTTTTTTTTTGCAGTTTTGACATTTATCTTTTTCTGTTTTATTCATGTGCGCATTTCCTCGAAGAATTCTCGTGGTTTTCTCTTTGGTTGTTAATTTCTGTTTGCTTCTTTCTTTTATTGAAATGGAATCAGGCAATTGGCGGAGGCGGGAGCACATGTTGTTATGGCAGTTAGGAACACAAAGGCGGCTACTGAGTTGATCCAGAAGTGGCAGAGTGATTGGTCTGGCGTGGGCTTACCTCTCAATGTTGAGGTATCTCTTATTACAACTAACAATTTCTGTCTTGTAGGTCTCTTTTGTTCAAATCAATTGCAAATATTGAACTCCCCGATGACTGGTATCAGGAATCTGAAGTAAATATAGCTAAAGCAAATGTTTTCAAGTCGCTGTCTTGGATAATTGTTTCTTAAAATATCTTTGAATTTAACATTTAGGTTTCGTTATTTGACATGGATGACATGATGTCATGATTCTCAAGGTGATGGAACTTGATCTACTTTCTTTAGACTCAGTTGTACGGTTTGCCAAAGAATGGAATTCTCGGTCCGGGCCTTTGCATGTTCTTATTAATAATGCTGGAATATTTTCCATTGGAGGTTAGTTTTTCCTTCATTTATTCATATAAATATTGCTAGTGGCACTTCTTTTTTTTTTTAAACATTAGGGGCATTCTACTGTAGTTTTTATGGACTTGTTTGTTATAAGTTCTATGGTTGTAACAGCATGGTATTTTAGTCATCTCTATTTCTCTGAAGGAGCACTGTGTGCAGATGCAATAACTTTTGCTTACTTTGTTTGTCCACATTATGGATATATTGCAGTAGATACTGTGCAATGCAGTATGCTGACCAATAGGAAGGCTTCAAATGATTTGTTAATTAGAAACCTTCTTATGGTGATAGCATTTTGGTATGCTATTGTTAACAGAGAAGAATGAGACTTGTCAAACATATTGCATTCTCTTCTTTTCTCCCAACCAGTGACTAAGAAGCTCAGGTGCATTCTCTGCCAGGAACTGATGGTGTGATTCTAGCCGTTCCTTGACCCTTTTAGAGTGATGCTTGTAGTTTTTTGTGTAAAAATTTATGATACATTTAGGTTAGAGTCCTGGATTTTAAAGCTAATTTCAGCTCAAACTTCTAATATCTTTACTGCAAATCAAATAATTAAGAAACTTCTTGATTTACCCAACGAAAAAAATTATACAATCTTATATCCTGTCACTAAGTTGTATGACCAAATTCAAGTTGGGTATGCTTTTGATAAATATTTTTTGATGAGCAATATGCTTTTGGTATTTAATTCATGATTTTTTGCACTATAAATGATGTGCTCTGACTTCATTTCATTCAGAACCACAAAAGTTTTCGAGGGATGGGTATGAAGAGCATATGCAAGTGAATCATCTGGCTCCAGCTCTGCTTTCACTATTGCTTTTTCCATCTCTAATTAGAGGATCTCCAAGCCGAATCATTAATGTGAACTCAGTCGTAAGTTCTATGGTCAATAGGAGCATATGGTACCCTGTGCATATCTTTACAATGTATACTTCTGGGAATTATGAACTTGCGCTGGCCTTGTTGTTTATAGGAATCTTATATGGTATCTGCCACTCTTTAAATTGTCATTCCTCTGTTTCCATTATGAAATTGAGCAACTTACCTGGAGTTAGGGTTGTTGTTGATGCATCTAAAGTAGTTGACAAGATGATAGGGGACAGCATCACTAAATCAGTTGAAGAACTTTGAGAAAGGATTTGATACTGGCATAATGTGCAGTCTAAAATTATTTCTCTAAAATAGCTTACTTAGAGCCTTAAAGAGTTTCTCTAAATTACTCCAAAAACATTATTGTACTCCAATAATATTACATGCATCTGGATTTGTTGTTGTTTTGCTCCAAAAGTAGTTAGCTAGATGACAGGAATGGTTAACAGCATGATTGGATCAATTAAGTTGTTCATCTTAAAGGCAGTATTAGATATAGAGTCAAAAAGTACTTCTCTAGTGAGGGAATGAGGGAATGATCCCAAAGAACCTACAGAATCTTTGTATTGAAGATTGCTTATGTAGCTTTAAGCTGCTGTTGCCATATGGAGTGAGTAACACAGGCCACAGTTGTCAGCTGTAACTGTGAGCAGATTCTCCACATAATGATTTTTGTCTTTGTTTAATTGATGAAATCAACTAAAAATTAAGTTAAAGAAGATCCTTTACTGGCTGAAGTATTAATCCTTCTAGATTAGGGTATCAACAGTGCACGAGGCAATTTAATCCAAATGTCAACACTTGATTTAACCTTCTTACTGCTTGACTCTTATGATGTTTGTATGTGCACCCATCTTTATGGGCTTTTCCTCATGCTGTATCATAATTCTTATCTATTGGGAAAGGTGGTAATTTGTAAGTTATGTGAGTTATCATCAAAGAGCATGCTGCTTATGTCTGAGAGTGGCCTGGGAATTCTGTTTTTTTGGTTTTGCAGATGCATTATGTTGGCTTTGTTGACACAGAAGACATGAATGTTGTTTCCGGAAAGCGGAAGTATACAAGCCTAGTGGGATACTCTAGTAGCAAATTAGCTCAGGTGAACATGAGTTTGATTATTTTTGGTGTACTTCTCTTGCCTTCATATAAAAGAAAAATCAATATATTCATCTACAAGAAAAGAAAAATGCTAATGTCAATCCCTCCTGCCATTTTTGGTTCTTTGGAAAAGAAAGGGATTTTTGGTTAGAGCTCTTATGGTTTGGTTTAGTGAACAAAGCTTTGATGGCGATGGGATGCTCTAGTTCTTGTAAATGATTTATACCATTTGTACTTTGGGTTGCATTGTCTTGGTGGTCACAGGTTTTAGTCGTGGAAACATTGTTCTTGCAAAAATAAGGATGAGACTGTGTACATCTTTTTTTTATGAGACCCTACAAATGTGTGAGCCTTATGCACTGGTACAACCTTTTTTTTTTTTTCTTTTCTAACTTATTGAAAGTGAGATCCCATAAATTTTGTAGTTAAACTGGAACTCTACTGCTTAAGTGTGGCAATGTATTTAATTCTCGTATCTTTCCCTACTTGACCATAGTAATTGGCTTTTTAGTTACTAGATTTTGGCCAAAACAAGTAACTTTTGGGCTTTGTGCATTTGGGTCATGCTGGGCCAGTTGCTGGTTCTAGCTTTGGTATGGCATATAGAGCCACTTGAACGCCTGGGCAAACTACACGCCAAAAGTCTAGGTATGTTTGGGATCGCCTGGTCTATTCCCTTTTTGACCGACTCCAACTAGTCTTACAGCTTTCATTTCATTTTCTGAAGCATGATAACAGAATTTCCTTGTGTCTAGGCTTTCATGGGAAACCTGTACATTTCATTGGCGAGTGGTATAAACAAATCATTGGTTAAAAAATGAATGCTGCTGTTACAAGAAGTGTGATGACTTTTGATTGTAATGATGATGGTGAATTATTATTGGTATAATAGGCACAATTGTAATCATCTACTTTGTGTTAAAATGTGTAGGGTTTGGATTTTGACCTCATTTAATGCTTAAATATTTTCTTTACATGAATGCTCATTTAATCTCAGCATAAAAGCTGTGTTCTTAAGTAATTTACAGGCCCATGTAAACCAACACCACCATACCCCCCTCCCCGCGGGGGCACGGGGGCAGGAGGGTGTGGTGCAGGCCTTCTTTGTTTACCGCTTATGAACAGCTATATCTCTATATTTACCACTTTATTAGTGCCTGTAAATTAAGTTCTTAACGTACCAGAAATGTACTTTGAATTCCAAACCATATAGAATTAGAAGTCTGCAAAATCAAATATAATGGATAATATGACTTCTCTCACAGGTTTTTTGTGAGATTTTTTTTTTGAATTGTATCTCAGACTATTTGGCCTTTGGGATTGCAGGTCATGTTTAGTAGTGTTCTCCACAGGCGGCTGCCTGCCGAAGCTGGCATTAATGTAGTATGTGTTTCACCTGGAATTGTCAACACAAATGTCGTAAGTCTCTTGAAGCTTTTAAATTTCTACTTTGATCTAGGAAAAGGATGTCTGTGTGCATGCAGCTATGGGCAGAACTTTAGTCAGATGATTATGAATGCATGGATGAATGCAGCATATACATATGCTTCTTCTGAAAATGAAAATGGAAATGATATGGTATATCTGTGCTGGTGCCAAATTTCTTGAATGAAATGTGAAGTTGACACATGCTTTCAAGTGTAGGATGTTAGACATATTTACATCCCAATAGAACGGTCCCCAGAAGTTCTACATTTTTTAAGCATCATAATGAGGTCACATAGAAGCAATCTTGCCTGTAACTCTTTGTCTCATTTCAGATGAATTTGATGGTTGAGAAGATGTTAAAGAAATCGTTTAGTTGCTTGCTAGATCCTAGCGAGTCTGATGAGAATAGGTGACACTTTGGGTGAATGTCTTGGGGCATATTCTTAGTATACAAATCATGATACTCTTTTCTCAGATCATATCATTTTGTGTTTCTTATTCTTCTACTTTCTTCATCGTGTAAACATAGGCAAGGGATCTGCCCAAAACTGTCCAAGCGGCTTATCATCTCATACCTTATTTTATCTTTACTGCTGAGGAAGGTGAGTCTCCATTTTTATGGTTTTTTAAATTGTCTAAGCAGCTTATCATAGTGCCACATCAGTTTCTTACAATGGCTATTGCTTATCAAAAGAAATATTTCTTACAGGGTCTGCTTCATGATCAACTACGTTGGCAAGTGATATAAACAAACCATTTTTTTCTTGCCTGTTCTTAGGCATTTCTGCTTCTTTTTACCTTGTTATTCACTGAAAACAACTCCCAAACCATGTTGGGTTTCAAAAGTCTGTTGACAGCTGTAAAAATGCAAGGATTTTTACTCTTAATTCTTTCAACTAGAATCCTGTATGAAAAATTTTGAGTTTATTCATGTCTGATAACATGTAATCTCCATTCCCAGAGAACAAAACGGAGTCTGACATCTCCCATTCTCTGTTGGCTACCAATACAGGTTCCAGGAGCGCTCTTTTTGCTGCTACAGATCCTCAGGTGCCTGAATACTGTGAGTTGTTGAAAGCAGACAACTGGCCTGTTTGCGGATTCATTTCTCAGGATTGTGGACCAACAAATCCTTCCGAAGAAGCCCACAACATCGAGACCGCACGTAAAGTTTGGGAGAAAACATTAGACATGGTTGGCCTGCCGTCAGATGCTGTGGAGAGGTTAATCCAAGGGGAAGAAGATGTTCCATGCCGTTATGGGCATTAGGAAACCCAAAAGTTCTCAGCTGATTATTATAAATGTTGTGTTTTTTCTTTTTTCCCTTTTTTTTTTTTTTTTCTCTTTCTCCGGAGCTAATACATAACCCTAAACATTCGCCTACAAAACATGTTATATTATATTTAAAATATTTTATATTATATAAATAATTATATATAAATTTTTATTATATTACTATAAAACTTTTTTTTTTTTTGATATATATTTCTTCAACCAGCGATCAGGTCTGAAGAGATAAATTTAAATTTTTAAATAGATTTATTATAATTTATTATATTATATTTATATTATTTATGTGGACAGCTAGTAGGCATGCAGGACATGATTCTTATTTTATTTTATTGAAATTTGCTTACAATTGTCATGTATTAATGTCGTTTTTTAATTTGTTTAATAATCTATTCTTTATGTTTAATATTTTACTTTTTATTTATGATCCTATATTAAGACAGGCCTAGACTTGGCATTTTATTGTCGCTACGTGGCATCATCAAGAAGATTCAAAATCTATGGCACTTCGCGCTTTCTAGAGAACACAGGAAGAGGATCTGCAAATTTCCTTTTTCTTTTTTCTATTTTTATTCTCCCTCAGATCACAATTAATTAATTAATTAATAGAATAGGATAAAAAAAAGGTTCATTGTTAATCAAGTCCTCGTACATTTTCCTCGATTAAGCATCGATTCTTGGATTTTGCTTAGGCGCCTTCTCTCTCTCTCTCTCTCTCTCTCTCTAGATTTCTCTCTCTTGATCATCGCTCTTCTTAAGATTTCACTCTGCTTCAACCCTCCGCGATACGTTTCTATACTTCTGCCGTTTCCTGTATTGGTCTTTTTCATCAATTTTTTTGTTGTTTTATTTTCTCACCTTATTTATAGTATTCCTTTCTGGACAATTGATTGTACAGAATGTAACTTTTTTTTTTTTTTTTTAATTTCCTTGTAGTTTTGTTTAGATTTTTATCTTGGTTGCTGCACATTTTCTTTATACTTTTGTCGTCATTCCCTTTTTGAATTTAAACTTTACTTCCATCATGTTAATCTTATTCTCTTTTGATGTTGAATTTAAACATTTTCTGTTTTTTCCTTTTTCGTTGTCATAGACAGTAAAAACGAAAAAAGAAAAAATGAAATAGAGTGGATACGTGCCATGTAAACCAATAGATACTCCGATTAACAGAGGTGGTAAAACACGAGGAAAAGGAAAGAAAAATGTAAGTTGATTTGGTAATTTTTAGGAAGGATTTATAATAAGTGCATCTGTGTAGTGCATAAGAGAATGAAATAACGAAAAAAGATTCACGTAGCCAATTTTAATTATGTTTCAATGCAACGGATGGAGTCTTTTTTTTTTTTTTTTTTTTTCTTTATTTTTGGTGTATTTTTCGTCCTGTAATTAACATTTGCTGTGCTTTTTTCTTTTTTTTTTTTGGGCGGCCTTTTTACTTGGTCAGCAGGTGCTACATGTTAAACTTAGCTGCTCTTTCGTGGAAAGCAAGATAAACCGTTGCTTTGGAGTAGGCCATTTGAAATTTTTGGTTTTTCGGGGGCTTGCCACAGCGGTAAATTAAATTTCAGGGTATGATAAGTAGGCTGTGATTATGTGTCTTTGGTAAAGTGGGTTTGAGGTCTGAGTACATTTGTTCATGTTTTGTGTGTTCAGTAGGCAATTTTTGGGATGATATTGTTGGCAGTTGGTTAATGTTTTTGGTGATATGATGTTTTCTGTTGTTTGTGGGGAGAGAGCATAGAATGCAAAAATAGACACTTTAAGAATGGATGATGATAATAGAGAGTTTGAAGCATTGCTTTTCGGGTGGAGCAGCAAGAATTCAACTGAGTCTCGCTTGTTTATTCTATCTTGTTTTGTTGCTGGTTTAGTTGGTATTTTGACAATAGCTTACACGGCTTTCCAATGGAGAAGGAACATTAGTTTGAGTTGGATGAAAGCCATAGCTAGGTCAAAGAGAAGCCCAAAGGCAACAAACAAGGTTCCTGTGGCTCCTCACATTTGGGAACTTGAATCAATATCTCGCTGGAAGAATCTTAATTGCTGTGTATGTTAAAGGCCATGCCTTCTTCCCAGGCTCTTGGGCCTATGGTGGCATTGGACTCTTTCATTCATCATTGCAACATTTGTGGTGCAGCAGCACACTTAAGCTGCTCCTCAAGTGCACACAAAGATTGCAAGTGTGCATGTATGGTTGGATATGAGCATGTCGTGCACCAATGGGCTGTTCGATGGACAGATACAACTGATCAACTCGATGAAACTTCCACTTGTAGTTATTGTGAAGAACTGTGTAGCGGATCATTCCTTAGTGGCTCTCCTATTTGGTGTTGTTTGTGGTGTCAACGACTTGTACATGTTGATTGTCACAGTAGTATGTCTAATGAAACTGGTGACATTTGTGATTTAGGGCCATTCAGAAGGCTGATTCTGTCCCCACTTTATGTTAAGGAACTGAACTCTAATTCAGGTGGATTTTTGAGCTCAATCACGCATGGAGCAAATGAGATTGCTTCTTCAGTGTGTGCAAGTATTAGGAGTCAAAGCAAGAAGCAGAAGCATGGTAGTGAAACCTCTGTTGACACAGGTAATAGTGGCAGTACATGTGACACATCGACGGACAGTACAGCAGACACCCATTGCGCAATTAATGGTTCTCACGGTGTGGAAGAAGGTTGTAATGGTACCATGAGCGTAAATAGCACCTGCCCTGATGGTGTTGAGGATAAGTTGGAATCAAAGTCTGGCTTCAAAAGAAGTGGATCAATGAATCAGAAGGACGACACTCATATGTTAAGAATGAAACAGAGATATGAAATAATTGATTTGCCTCGTGAGGCAAGACCTTTGCTAGTTTTCATTAACAAGAAGAGTGGGGCTCAGCGTGGAGACTCTCTCAGGCAGCGCCTGAACTTTCTGTTGAATCCTGTTCAGGTCTGAACTGTTTTTTATATGGAGGTTCCTTAGGGTTCTTAACATTTTGTTGTGCTTCTGATGCCTTCAGTTGCTTTTCTTGTGTCCTTCACCAAGCACCTTGAGTCCAAAATTCTCACTATTAGAAGTAGTGTGATTTTCTGGGAATTAAAATTTTGTATCAGCTAATTCCAAGTACTTGTGAATGCAGCTTCATGTGTAAGGAATTGACCAGCTTTGTAGCAACTATTTCATTTGATGATGGTGGAATAAGTTAAGTATTTTGGATGCATAACTAGAGGAATACCAAATTTGCACCTACTGATCTTGTCTTAGTTTTCATTGTCATATGGCATTTATCACCACATAGATAAGAAATTTAGGATTTAGTCCTTAATTGAAATGCTCTTTTTGAGGTCAAAACATGTGTGTTTTGTTCAATGTTTCATTGTTAGGTTGGCTCAAAATTTATATGTTCTGCATTTATTTAAGATTTTGAAAGACAAGTTCTCCTGGGCCATGGTCTCAAGATTGTTTCACTATTTCAGTCTGTTTTGGTATCTGCGGGTTATTGCACTGATCTGCAATATATGAAAAAAATTGTCTTTTCAATTTCATGATATGAAACCCTGTTGATATCACTCTTTCTGAAGACACAACCCAATGAAGTGTTGTCGAATGAGTGCTTATTTTTTGCACTGATGTAGAGGACAATGCTGTAAAGCTGACTTCATCTGTTGCTTTGCATATTGTATTCCATGAGAGATAAAGATTACAATTTCTTTAGAGAAATATCTTTTCATTGTTTGGTCATCAAGTGATAGTATTCTTTAAATAGGCAATTGATTTTCTAGAATTTAGGAGGAGTTGATGCAAAAGGTTCAGAGCTGCTAGTTCTTTAAGAAGCATACACTAACAACTAAACAGTAGCTTTTGACAGTCTATCATATTTTTTCTTCTCTTTATCGTTTATACCTTCCATTATGATGTTTGTGAGAATCATCTGGGCTGGCCTTTCTTACAGGTTTTTGAGTTGAGTTCAACAGAGGGACCAGAAGTAGGCCTTTATTTATTCAGGAAAGTACCTCACTTCAGAGTTCTTGTATGTGGGGGAGATGGTACAGTTGCCTGGGTCCTTGATGCCATAGACAAGCAAAATTTTGTATCTCCTCCACCTATAGCTATTTTACCTGCTGGAACTGGAAATGATCTTGCCAGGGTACTTGGTTGGGGGGGTGGTTTGGGTTCAGTGGAGAGGCAAGGAGGCCTTTGCACAATATTATGCCAGATAGAGCATTCTGCTGTAACCATTCTTGACCGGTGGAAGGTAGCACTTGTAAACTATCATGGAAAGCTGTTCCAGCCTCCAAAATTTATGAACAATTATCTTGGTATGCATTTATTTATCTCAAACAAAAACTTAGCATTTTTTTTTTAGTCATCAGGTTTATAAATGAATATATAAGTTTGGAGATTATGTTTCATCTCAATATTTCACCATCAAATACAGCTTCAACAATTAAATTTATGTGCTTTGTATCTCATTCCATTTTTTCTCAGATAAGTTGAGTAGTCTCTAGCCCTTTTCTTTATTTGGTCATAGATCTATCAAGTTTCAACTTGTATTGGTACTCTTTTTTTTTTTTCAATTTCTCTCAGTGACCCTTTATTTTTCAATATCTGGTATCCTTCTTTTATTATTTTTGAAAAGTCATTGGATGTCAGTGCCCTGGATGGATAGGGGGATTATTAAAGTTAAACTTATTGTTCCTTGTTCCCTACAACCATGCAATGTATGTTCATTTTCATATTCTTCTTTCGTTATTCAACATTATCATTTACAGTTGGAATCATAATTTACAGGAGTTGGGTGTGATGCAAAGGTTGCTTTGGAAATTCACAATCTACGGGAAGAGAATCCAGAAAAGTTTTATAACCAGGTAAAATGCAAATTTTGGCTAGGACAAGATGCAAACTGCTTTGCACAATATCCAACAAGTCAGCATCACCACCAACATAGAGGTTGGGCCGACAAAAGAAAGTATTTAAGACATCAAATTAATGGTGCCATCACCAAGGATAAATTTGGATCTTCCCCCTACAGAAACATATTACACATTTTTTTAATAAACCTCTGGATATGTTGTACAAGAATAGTGCTTACAATATACAGAGGGAAAAGCATAATTTTTTATGTTTTAATTTTGTATCAAGTACAGTTGCTTATTTATTGAGTAAATTATGGCTTATCAATTCAAAATTTCCATATACTTTGTGCTTAAATTGATTTCATCTTTCCTTCTCTTTGTCATCCATGTGTTTGTGTATGCATACCGACTTTTCTGTGAGCTGCCAACTGCCAGCCTATGGTACAACCTCTGCGTGTAGAGAATTGTTCAAAGCTGTCTTGTGGTTCTGTATGCATTCTTGCAAATGCATACTTTAATTCAATTGCTATAGGTATATCGGTTTTTTGCTTGCACAAATATTTGATATCTGTCTCAGTAAGGCCTTATTCAAGTTTTATTATGCATATTCTTGTTCAACCAACAGAGGCTTTGATGATAAAAGCATAGAAATGGACTAACCTAGAGGAAAAAAAATTGCTTGGAATTGTTTCCAATAAAAGAAAAGTGCATATGCACATAAAATAGTGACATAGGAGTTATGTGAGTAATTATCTTGCAACATCTTTGTCTTGATAATCTTTGGACTCATTCCATCTCGTAGCTCCCTACTTCTTTAAACTGGACTTATAGTTTAAATTGACTAAAATTATTGTAGCATTACTGCAGTTTATGAACAAAGTTCTGTATGCAAGAGAAGGTGCTAAGAGCTTAATGGATAGAACATTTGCAGATTTTCCATGGCAAGTTAGGGTGGAAGTGGATGGTGTTGACATAGAGGTCCCAGAGGTGAGTTCCACCGTAATCAAAACTATGTAGGTAGTAGAAATGCCTTGGACTTTGCTTATATATATATATATATTTTATCCTTTTAAATATGATTTTTGTGTTAGAGGTATGGAATACCGACGAAAATTTAGATAAAGAAATAGTTTAATCTTTTAAAATTGCGTAAGTTTTCATGATTTCTTCTGTGGAGTGATTGGCCCTAATTAGAGTCCATCTTTTTCTTTGAATCATATGATGAAAAGAGAAATTACAGTACTCTACTTTATTGTGTCATTCCCTGTATCTCTTCTGATCCAACTGTATTTCTCAGTAGCTTTTGACTTTTGCTACTGTTGCATATCCCAGCAACTGCTCTGAAGTTGTTTTCTGACAGATATCTGTATCTCCTCTATGGTTACTGGAGGTCAAATCGAATGTCACAGTAAGAAATTATGTGATATTTTTTGGGCACCTTTGCAGGATGCAGAGGGTGTACTTGTTGCAAATATTGGAAGCTACATGGGCGGAGTGGACTTATGGCAAAATGACGATGAAACCTATGATAATTTTGACCCTCAGTCTATGCATGATAAGGTACTCGAAGTTGTCAGCATATCTGGGACATGGCACCTTGGAAAGCTGCAGGTAAAGCACTTCAGAAACATTATTTTTGTATGCAATATGCCGATGTGAACTATAACTACAACATTTTCAGTGTATTTTATTTTATTTTGCAGAATACTTAAAACTTCACTCTTTGCTTGATAGAATAGTAGATATTTTATAATAACAATGTGTTTTGGAGTATCAATCAATGCTTGGAAAATGTAAACCAGCGTGTAGACCACTTGGTTTTATGGTATTCATACTTGGGTAAATCCCAACCTTGAGTTAAACTGAAAGGGTATGAAGTTTGCCACTGTGCTCTCTCCAATTTGTTGCATATTGCTTTCTCAACAACCAAGAGAAGAAAATAAAAATTCAAAAAAGGCACATGTGGGGATTTATTTGCTCTTCTTGGCCACATTTTTTTTCCTTTTTCATTAGAAGGGTTGGGGAGGGAAGATTCCCAAGCACCTCTATGCTCTTGAGATTAAGAAAACGTTTCTGAGGCACAACATAGTTTAAGGATCCTTTAGTTGAATGTCTTACACACCAGGTTGCCATTGTATGCAAAATGGCATTGAGCTTGCCTTTCTGTACTGATAGGTGGGGCTTTCTCGAGCTAGAAGACTTGCACAGGGCCAATCAATTAAAATACAGCTCCTTGCTCCATTGCCTGTCCAGATTGATGGGGAGCCATGGTTTCAGCAACCATGTACGTTGTCTGTATCTCATCATGGGCAGGTATCCACTCTCCCGTTGTCTCCAGTGGCCTAATCTACTGGTCATGTTTCACCAAAGAAGTCCAAATATCACTCTTGAAATTGTATTGCCTCTATATACATGTGATGCAAGCACAAAGGCAAAAAGCTGAGGCAGGTTGATTAATGGTAATATATGCCATTAGTAATAGAAATTATTGGTTTATGGAATGGAAATATGGGCCATCTAAATATGTGGATAATAGAGAGTTGATAATTTCATGGCAGATGTAGACAAAATTAACAACCATGCTATATCTATATTTACTGCATACAAGCAAACATGCAATCCTTCCATTCATTGTAGGCACGGACACAGACAAAAAGTCTCATGCTACATTCATGTCTATTTCCCATGTTGAATAGGAACAGATACACAAACCAACCCTCTATTACTCTGGTTAACTGTTTGACTTATGCTTATACTTATTTTGCACTGTATTTTATCCTGCTGATGTCCAAGATTTTCCCAATTGTTTGCATTTAGGTCTTAACAATTTATGCGGTAATCAGATAAACAAATCCTTTTACTTGTGCAGGCATTTATGTTAAGGCGGGCTGCTGAAGAGCCTCTTGGCCATGCCGCTGCCATAATCACTGATGTGCTTGAAAATGCAGAAAGTAATCATGTAATCAATGCTTCACAGAAGCGTGCTCTTCTTCAGGAAATGGCACTTAGGCTGTCTTAGAGGTGGTCTCTTGTCTCTCAAGTTAGGAATTGTGGTTGTGGTCCTTGCAACTTCATCAAATGTTGCATGCTTTTTATATCTGTGTGTTTCTGCCAATGTCTTGCGGTTTTTGTTGTCAGACTTGGGAATGCCAGTAACCGGTTTAAAGATTAAAAGTGATAGGGGAAGTCCCCACGGTAAATCAACAGGAAGGGGAATTTTGATTTTTTGTACACAGGAAACATAGGAATTGAAAGAAATGGATGAGCATGAGTTGTGCTTGTAATCTTCTATTTGATTTGAGATGTGGATTCAGTCAAGCACAAAACTCCCTGTCCAATTCTTGTCCTTCATTTTCTCTTTTTCCTTCCTCATCTCTCTCCCTCTCATGCACTCACCCTCTGACTTTGCACAAAAACAGTTGCGAGCACACACACACACATGAATATGATTTTCAGTTTATATTTGAATAATGGAAAGGTTATTGTGATGTCTTGTTGAGAGATTACGCTTTGCCTAGGCTAAAAAAGTGACGCTGCTGGGTGAACCCTTTCCACAATTGAGGCATAGATCATCAACAAGAAAGCATTTTTCTCTTCTTTTTTATGCATTAAATTTTTCAGATGGTCAATGCAATTTACACATTTTGCCTCACATGTGCCACTGCCTAGCGTGCGAAGACCTAACATGGTTCAGCTATGGTTTGTGAACAAGTGGGTACAACCCTTTCCTTTGCTTATTCCTTATGCATCGTTGTTTTGCTTTCTTCCACAGTCTGCTTATTGGTCTCCAGCTAGCTGCCATTGTACCTTTTTTATGTGTCCCTTGTTTAAAGGATCCTGAGGTAGGCTTTGAACATGGAATTTGCTTTGCCATTCTTGCATTGTCTTGGTAAATATTCTGCAAGTATTGGCTATAGACAGGGGATTTCTAGTGGGACATGTCAGCAGGTGATGAACTACCCGTGCCTTGCATTGCTTTGTTGAGTTGGTTGACAACAGCACTCAGCTCATATGAATTGAAAAGGGTGCTGCCGTTATCACTGATTGAACCTGAAAATTGGTTTGTGCATCTGCTTGTGAGCACCGCCTGGAGATTTCACTGTCGGCCTCTCTCCTGCCATGTCAATCTGGGTAGGCAGGTTTCTTTGCTTTGAAGACTCTGCCATAATTTGAGTGAGTTGGTTATGATTGTTTCAGCTTTAACCGGGCGAAGGCTTGCAATGTGTGCTGAGTGGGTGCACACATTGCAAGTAACGTGGCATCAGAACATGCTGTCCAAAGTGAATTTCATTTTTTTTTTCCGATGTCTTCAGCATGTTCTGACACGGTTCTCGAGTTATGCTTGCGACGGATTTTAGCATAATTAATGTAGGCCGTTGAGATGCATTTGGGTTTTCCAATGAGGTTTTAATATGGGGTCAAACCAAAAGTATATTATTCACGGAGGGTAAGTTGGAACCAAATAAAAGCGCATAATTCATTTCCATCGTCTCTTCGATTCCTCTGACTTTGTTTTCGGAATAATATATCTATGGGCTCTATATAAAAGATTGTTGCTGTGATTTGGGTTTGACATGGTGCTTTCCACAGGCTTTCACTGCTCTCCTACGTCGAGCAACCCTGAGTTAAACTAGTATATTTATTTTGTTTAGTTGGTTTTTATGGGCTGCCCGTACCATAGAACTTGGCTGCACCTTGGAAATGTCAGTCTGCTGGAACCATCACTGAATTCCACTGTGCATGTGCTATGGTCCAAAACAGGTGTACACCCACTTAAAACAGAGTTTGACCAAACTTGCAGCCGGTAAGAGAATTGCTGGTATGTAATCTTCAAATGCTATTGCCTAACGCGTTTTAGCTTTTAGTTTATTGCACATTTATAAACAATGGGCAAGCCTTATATTTGACCCACCATATATATTTCCTAGTGAATATATTGCGTTAACTAAATGCAATTTGTTGGGAAGGCAATTCAAGGGGTTAATGGCTCATTAACTGGGAGCAATTAAATAATTAGTGTCAATAAGATTGGTCCAAACTTGTGACTTAAAAAAAGAGAGATGAACTCCGCGAAGCAAAGGATCGACAATAAGAACTCAGTAAACGAATAAACGCGGTACGAGGAGCGGTTGGCTATACGCAAATCAGTAGTTAATGGATGGAGGAGTGCATCAAGTGCCTTGGTGAAGTTCCATGCCATGTTCATTAGCGTTTTGAGAACATTGCAAAAGGTACCAAACACGTTGAGTCCACAAATTTTGGTATACGTTTATTTAGACCGCCTCTTAAATTCCCCTTTGCTTATAACTCCACTCCTATATCACCTTTGGCAACCCACCGAGCGCGTTGTTCTAGCTCTCTCTTAAGCCAACCCTTTTATCGGCAGCAGAAGCTCATGTGTCTTGGGTGGATTCCCTTTATGTCGCGTGGAAATGAAACACATCAACTTCATTAGTCAGATCGTTTGATTAATCACGACGTGTGACACCCGGAAGCAGAAAATGTTTTAGACTCTACGCTCTATGTTGAGATGGTACAAACAAAAAATCTATATTGATAAACGGCAATTGAGTAGATGAAAGAAGCAGCAAGGTGATGATTTGGTAGTATTCTTTTGTATTTGAGTCTTTTCATTAGTGGGTTTTACGTTGCTTAACACAGACGTAGGATGGAAAGAAAATCCCTTTAGGTTTGAGAGTGCACGAATGGAATAGACAAGTGAAACAAATAAAAAAATCAACTTCGACCTGTACGTACGATAATTGATATATTCATAATATTTTTTTTTTATTAATAAAAAAGTGATAAAAGAATGAATCAATTTAATATATAACAATGAGTTTGTTAAAATTTCAATCTTATCGTGTGTACAATCACATCTACAAAATGGGTTAAGCGTAACATCTATATTTTCAGCCAAAAACTTGATGAAATTTTAAAAACTATATATACTACCTTAATTTTACTTAGTTAAAAAATGGGTTAAGTGCAACATCTATATTTTTAACTTAGTCAATTTGAACATAGGTGCAAGCCCCATGGACAAAGAAAGGATGGTTTGAATAACTCATCTTTTTGGCTGATCCAGCTCTTTTCGTCGGATTAATGAATAAATGTAAATATTTAAAATATTGTTCAATGCTCTTAGAGAAAATTAATATCTCACCCATATAAATAATTATAAATATTGAATATTTTATTTATGATTTTTTGAAATTCGAAAAAGGTATTTTTTATACCTATTTAACATTATTTTTTACTCAGAATCTTATAATTTGACTCACGGCTATTTTGTTTCCTTTTATATGCTGCTCTCCCTTTCTCTTCATTTTCAATGTAAGAGTTATTGCTATTACTAATGCTTGCTTTTCCTACACAAAAACCCTAATTAAATTTTTGGGTACCCATGTTAACCTTTAAGTTCATTTTTCAAATATCTTGCCACTTACGTGTGCAGTTTGGAAATTTATATATATATATATATATATATATATATATGTTTGTTACTGAAGGGTAGCTTTCAGAAACGTGTTGAATGCAACAGTTTGGCTTTCGAAATCTCTGACTTTGCTTATGTTAGTTAAAGCTACATGCGAAGCGGTAGCACATAGGAATGGGTAGATCTCCAATGAGGGTATAGGAGGGAGGGGAGTATATAAGGATTTATGGTCTCTTCATTGTTCCGTAGGAGTTGATTTGGCCTCTTCTTGATCTCCATAGTTTTGATTCTTGGTTTGCATATATATATATATATATATATATATACATATAGAATTGTTGCTCCAACACAGTTATACAATTGTCGTTTTTGCTTGGTAAGTCGTTGGCTTTTGAAACTATATTTAATGTCTGGACTCTAAGACATGCTTTGTTTAATTTTGGTCAGCTGGTGTGATGTACTCATCCAATTCAATTTACCAACAAGAGAATTCTTGAATTGAACTGTTGCAGTGTGGTTTGAGATGATATATTGCAACTAATCTGCAAGGTGGCCTTTGGATAACTATTCTTAAATTTTTATTTTTATTTTTTTGTTTTGTTTTGATTTGTTCTTTTCAGGTTTTAGACTTCCGGAAAGACAATGATGAAGATTTGTTGCATTGGTGCTGGCTATGTTGGAGGCCCTACCATGGCAGTGATTGCACTGAAATGCCCTTCAATTGAAGTAGCTGTTGTGGACATTTCAGTTCCTAGGATCACAGCCTGGAACAGTGACAATCTCCCCATCTACGAGCCGGGCCTTGGTGAGGTGGTCAAGCAGTGCAGAGGAAAGAACCTTTTCTTCAGCACTGAAGTTGAAAGACACGTTGCAGAAGCAGACATCATCTTTGTTTCTGTCAATACCCCAACAAAATCTAGGGGTCTTGGAGCAGGCAAAGCTGCAGACTTAACGTACTGGGAGAGCGCGGCCAGGATGATTGCTGATGTGTCAAAATCCAACAAGATAGTTGTTGAGAAATCAACTGTTCCCGTGAAGACAGCTGAGGCAATCGAAAAAATCTTGAATCACAATAGCAAAGGCATCAACTACCAGATCCTGTCCAACCCAGAATTTCTTGCAGAGGGGACTGCTATTCAGGATCTTTTTAACCCCGACAGAGTTCTTATTGGAGGCAGGGAAACCCCTGATGGCCAAAAGGCCATTAAGGCACTGAAAGATGTTTATGCCCACTGGGTTCCGGAGGAAAGAATCATTTCAACCAATCTGTGGTCAGCAGAGCTCTCAAAGCTAGCTGCAAATGCCTTCTTGGCTCAGAGGATTTCTTCTGTGAATGCAATGTCAGCTCTCTGTGAAGCAACTGGGGCTAATATTTCCCAGGTTTCCCATGCTGTTGGCAAGGACACCAGGATTGGCCCCAAGTTCCTCAATGCAAGTGTTGGCTTTGGCGGATCTTGTTTTCAGAAAGACATTCTCAACTTGATCTATGTATGTGAGTGCAATGGTCTAACAGAAGTTGCAAATTACTGGAAACAAATCATTAAGATTAATGACTACCAAAAGAGACGATTGGTCAACAGGGTTGTCTCTTCAATGTTCAATACAGTTGCAGGTAAAAAGATAGCCATTCTTGGTTTTGCATTCAAGAAGGATACCGGCGACACAAGGGAAACACCAGCTATTGATGTATGCAAGGGCTTGTTGGGTGACAAGGCACGGCTGAGCATATATGATCCTCAAGTCACAAAGGATCAGATTCAAAAGGATCTGTCAATGAACAAGTTTGATTGGGATCATCCACCTCACCTTCAACCAATGAGCCCTGCTTCTGTGGAGCAAGCCAGTGTAGTTTGGGATGCTTATGAGGCCACAAAGGATGCTCACGGGGTATGCATTCTTACTGAGTGGGACGAATTCAAGGCGCTTGATTACCAGAAAATTTATGACAACATGCAGAAACCGGCATTTATTTTTGATGGACGTAACATTGTGGATGTCAAGAAGCTGAGGGAGATTGGTTTCATCGTTTATGCAATTGGGAAGCCATTAGATAAATGGCTCAAGGACGTGCCTGCAGTTGCGTAAGTTTCCTGTCGTGGGTGGTTTCAGAGCTGGAACCAAGCCTTACGAGTTGCAGTTGAATTCCTCGAATTTTCCCCCTATTATCCATGTGATTCTTTCTCTTGTTTTCTGGTGATTGGGGCTTCCTCATGTCTACAATTGAATTACAGTGGTTCTTATTGTCTTTCTCAAATTCCATAGTAATTGCCCACTACCTGTAACTTACAACCGTTATTCGTAACATCTCTGGTAAAGCTAAGAAATTGCTTATTGGTGTGCTCTAAGAAATTGCTTATTGGAGCAGATTTAATTTCCAAGTTCTAGACATATACCTTGCCACTTGGATTGAGCCACAGACAAGAGAATTTTAGCACAAATTGGGAATGTGATACTTCTCTGCGTTATCACTCGTACGAGATTTTATTAATTACAAGATTTGAAAGGAAACGTCACAGAGATTCAGGTCCCAAGTCATGTATGGTTATTGGGTTTTCAGCTTATGATTGAAACATACAATCCCAGATTAACTGAACAAATAGATTGAAACTGGAATTGGCACCAGCCAATGAGACTTAAACCTAGTGGATAAAATAAATTATGGACTTACAAATTCCAAGATTCAATTACATTCTATTTTCTCATTCACTGAATTTAAGAAGTGTGAACAGATTTAAAAAAAAAAAATGAAAAAGGCAAAGGAAAATGCTGATCCTTGGGTTGGAAGACCTCTGGCATTGAGGGGATGAAATATATTAAAAAATATTTACTCACAACATTGACAACAGTTGCTAATGAGGAAATGGGTAGGTATCTACAGTATATCCAAGGTAATTCAAGGTCAAGCCGGCGAAAGAATCCAAGTCCAGCCCAAGAGACGACAACAAGGTCCCAAAATTGCGATTGCAGGCAAGAGAGATGAGTAATAAATTGTTAAGAGGTTGCCAAGCCAACAAGAACCTGGCAGATACAACTTCAACCTGACTAACCATGCCCCTTGTGACCAAAAACCAAGAGCCTCAAAACTTGAAATAGGCCGTGCATAATAATCTGATTTTGATCCACCTGCAGGCTACATCTATGAAGCCAGTTGCTGTTGTGGACGTCCTGCTCCCCGTGGCATTTTCTTTGACACTCCTGCCAAATGAGAGAATGTTAGGTGAAACATTGCATTTTGATAACAAACACAAAGTTGTTGCTACCGAAAAGCAAGCACTCAACTATTGGTTTCTCATATAAAGTATTTATGTCAAATAACAAGGCCAATTTTGGATTTGGCATCATCCTATCTCCTAGCAACGTTTTTAATTTTTGAAGTGACTACATATCTGTCCAGTGAGCATCAAAATGAACCAAAGGGAAAATAACTAAATAAATAAATAAATAAGACTTCATGTAACTAAGTACCACCAAGGCAATTAATATAACCAATTATATACAATATTCATACATGTCTGGAACATAAGGGCAGAAAGAGAAAGGGCAATCGAAGCACCGCACTGGGGGGTGGGGGGAGCGGCGCAGTGTGGAGAGAGAGAGAGAGTACCATCTTCAACATCCTTCAGCTGGTAAAAGTGGGGAGCTATTTCCACCAACCACTCTGGCTTCAGTTCAGTTACCTGCAGTTTATGAACCAAATTATAAACACTCGATAATTTTCATGGTAGAAGGAAAAGTAAACGAAATTGTTGTTCCAAGGTTGTCAAAACTTGCCTGCCTCATGTACTCCTTAGTTGTAAGAACCAATTCATGGTATACAACCCATCTTGGGAGAATCTGAAGATAAGCAGAAAAAACATACATTAGAAGTTCCTAAAATCTCGAATTTTGGATGTATTTAGTCAGATTACAAAAATGAGTCTCTAATAATCACTTGTTACAATAGTTTGCCTAAGTAGTTGTACAAATCTTTCAGAATGTAACATTTACAAACAGAAAATTATTAAATTTGCTTCCATTGTTCCTAAAAATGATATATAAATTGAGTACAATATCATAAAATATTGCTTAATGAGACCCCAGTTTGCAGTGAAAAAAAAATAATTGAAATAATTGTAGTTATGCTACCTGTGCCAAACCAGAGCTGGGATGTACATGAACTGTCTGTGGATATTTCACGGTTTTGTAGGATCCATTCTTTTGTAACCTCGCACAATGAGGGAAAAACCCTGGAAAGGACAACAGGTATTATGTGCAAATCTAAATACCAATAATAATTGTTTTTATTTCTTGTAAAATATGTATGGCAACTGAACATTTACCTGATGTTATGGATTTCTTTATAGCATCTAAATCATTAGAATTGGAAGTCAGCTCAATTTCAACTCTCTCCAAAAGGCCCTCCAGCTGGTCTCGTATATCTCTAGCTCGTTTCATACTCCTAACCTGAAAATATTGAGATAATGGAACACCGGTTATCAATATAGAGGATATCAAAAACAAATTGTCAAATGAAGGCCAAAATGCAAAAATACTGGCGATTGAGAAAGGAAACAATAATGATGCATCCCGAAGATATTGTGAGGTACCTGAATATAATTTTCATAGCACCATTGAGTTGAGTAGTTAGTTTCCTTCCAAGAATTATATACCTAAAAGAGGAACAGCGAACAGGTTGAATAAACCATTCTGAAAGCCTGAATTACAAAAAATGCAAGCAAGTCACACACTTCAATGACAAAACTCAAAACCATTGCTCATTATCTTACTTCGTAATGTGCAACTTCACAATACAATTCACCATAATATACTGCCTATCCAGTTCTAAGCCTTATTGGTCAAAGCTTCACTTATTCACAAAGTCCCTCGACAGGGGTTGGCATGTGGGATATACTGACAGACATATTGAACAAAAATGCAGCAGCAATGAAAAATAAGAATATGCCCAAATTTAAGGGTATGCAAGGCAGTATATCTGTATGGCTGTATATGTGTGCATGACACAAACTGCATATGAACTGCACATTAACTAACCTTGAGCAAAGCTATATGGTCCCCTACATTTCCCATGTGGAAATTCATTCTAGCATTGTCAGCATGAACTTGTTTATCCTTTGGACGGTAGAAGATTGAATTCCCAACAGAAAGCATTGCAGAAATGGAAATGATCTCATCTGAACATTTATACTTGTCAGAAGCAACAATCATTTTAGATAGCATGGGATCAAGAGGAAACTCAGCCATTCTTCGACCAACTTTAGTCAATTCACCAAGTTTATTTAGTGCACTCAATGCAAAAAGCAGTTCCAGGGCTTTTAGTAATGCCTCAGAAGGTGGTGGATCCATAAAGTCAAAATTCAGTAAGTCATGAATTCCAAGACTCTTCAGAGTAAGAACAACATTGGCCAGATTAGTCCTCTGTATCTCTGGTACTGTATTGTCATCCAAGTCATGGTAATAGTTGTAGGCAGTGTACAATCGAAAGCACTTTCCTGGACCTGTACGACCTGAACGGCCAGCACGTTGAGTTGCTGAAGCCTTTGAAATTGGAGTGATCAGCAAAGACTCCATGCCAGTCCTTGGATTATATGATTTCATCTTGCAAAATCCAGGATCAATAACATACTTGATCCCATCGATGGTTAAAGAAGTTTCTGCGATATTTGTTGCAAGGACAACTTTCCGTGCCCCCTCTGGTGTGGGCACAAATATTTTAGCTTGAAGGTCCGTTGGCAAGTTTGCGTATATAGGGCAGATAATGAGTTCTGCAATTTTCGTTCCCAAACCTTTTGTCCTATGCTTCAAAATTTCCTCAGCAGTCTCAATTTCCTCTTGCCCAGTAAAGAACACTAAAATATCTCCTGGAGGCTGCGTCACATGGATTTGAAGAACAGATACAATTGCTGCATCTAAGTAATCAGCTTCTGGGGCTTTTGTGTGGTGTATCTCCACAGGAAATCTTCTCCCAGGAATTTTAAAAATTGGGGCAGAATCAAAGTAATCACTAAATTTTTCAGCATCAAGTGTGGCACTTGAAATAAGCAACTTCAAATCTGGTCGAAAACGAGCTATGTCCTATCACACAAAAAGTCAGAGCAAGTAAATTTGAATCAGAGGATTAACCAGAAGAGACATCAAAATACTATTGATTTCTAAACTCTCTTTCCATGGATCTAGACATTCTAGAACTCATGCTCAGATAAGTTGCATATTTGAATAGACATATGTCATCAATTTGTATCTGTAGCTATAGGTACTTGTCTATATTTAATGGTCAAGAATATTTACTTGCCTTCACTAATCCGAAAAGAATATCAGTGGATAAAGTTCTTTCATGTGCCTCATCCACCATCACAACACTGAAAAAAATTTACTCCGTAAGTGAAACAGGTGAAGACACTGGACAGAACTGTTAACAAAGTCAAACATATCTCACCTGTAACTTGCAAGATCTGGTTCACCAAGGAATTCCCGCAAGAGCATTCCATCTGTCATATATTTCAGAACAGTCTTTTCTGATGTGCAATCTTCAAAGCGGATGGAGTAGCCAACCTGAAAAGAATGGAAGCAATCATAGTATCCTTCCAGGAGCAGCGAACTTATAATCTATTCAGTGCCAGAAAACTTATGGTCCATAAAAACCAAATAAAGCAACAATCAGATCATGATGAAATTTTATTTATATTTATCACCATCAGGGGGAAAAAAGTCAAAACAAGAATAAAGGCACAATTCAAAGGTGCAATACAAGTTTATTGGGTTAAAGATACTATGCAACTTAATCCCAGAATATAAGCAACACTATGCATTATTCTACGGACCAGTCGTCAACAATCCAGATCAATCACATTAAAGTAAGGAGAGGAACAGACATAGTATTAATGAAGCAAACAGAAAAAGACAGAAGTCTAACAAACCAAAAACTGCCACACACCTCATGGCCAAGTTTGACTCCCATTTCTTGAGAAACCCTAGCAGCAACGCTCATTGCAGCAACACGCCTTGGTTGCGTACAACCAACCTACAAGAAACCAATCAACAAATACTGGTCAGCCTGCTTTAGAAGAAACCTTTTCCATAACTATAATACTCCACTATTGAAAAAAGATTATTCCATGATTATCATAGTCCATATTGTCATTTGACATCTACCAGGCATTTATAGACAACTAGCTATTATAACCCTTCTGGCCTAACTCCTAAGCAAGACCAAATAGAAAATAGGCCCAATAATAACTTTCATTCTACTAGTAAACTTCCTTAAAAAGACAACATTCCTGAATGATAAATTAACCTAGGATAAACCTGCATATAGTCATTAAGTGGAACTATTGTCAAATTATCTCTTCTTTGATTGCATTGAGTTGAATTCATAATTCATCAAAAAAAATGATCACCATGGAATGTTAAAGTTAAAGATGCAAAGAAAGGAGCAGATTTGAACCTTTCCTTGCTTGGTGTAACCAGCTTCATGGAGATACTGGGGTATCTGCGTGGTCTTCCCTGAACCTGTTTCTCCTACAATAACAATAACCTGGAACAAAATTTTGATCCAATCAAAAGCCGACCAACCCACAGCTTGAAAAGAAGACTTATGTATAGTTACACAAGTAATATGCACATTCCATGTTACAAGGACTCAAGCACCTCTTTTTGGCTACCTGTCAAGCATAGGCCAAGGTAAAGATGCTCTCCAATTGGTTACCTATCTATATTTTGAGTTACCAGATAGATAACTACAAGAATGAAGCCCCAATCAAAATTACCTAGAATGAATGGAAATGGAAAACTAGAAGAGGCCCTTGAAAGCAGAAAAACACAGGTAACATTTAAGTTTGGTTGGTACCACATTGGAATCATGTTCTTTTTCAGTGAATTACAGTTAGAAAGATTACCTTTTCACTATAAAGGAATAATATGAAATCTATTTGTTTTCATTCTGTACCCCTACTGAACCAAAATCATTAGGATTCCCCAAATTATTGTTCATCTTCACCTAGGGAAATCAAAAGAAAGACAAAGGAAACCTTAACCAGCAAGGTGTAAACTCCAGTAGAACTCCAAACTGGAAAACAGAAAATTTTCCTCTTCACTACCTTCCTTTTTACCATAGCCAAAATTGGTCATAGGTCCATATTATTCATTCTCAAAACTATATCCCTTAACCTTGCCCATACTTCCTGGTGCCAACAAGATGTTATCCTGGTAATAATTTGAGTTCATGTAAAAAGGCATATATACATATAAAATATCTATCTATTTATGGAAATTATTCATCAGAGTATAAAAGACTTGGTAGTTAATTTCTGGTGTAAGTGTAAAATGCGACAAGGAAAATCTGAAAACCTGATGATCATTTACAGCTTGGAGAAGTTCATCTCGATAAGGATAAATAGGTAAGGTTTTTCGCTCCTCCTGAAAAAAAAAAACAGAGAG
The DNA here is from genome assembly GCA_037832345.1 of Rhizophora mangle. Lineage (NCBI taxonomy): Eukaryota > Viridiplantae > Streptophyta > Magnoliopsida > Malpighiales > Rhizophoraceae > Rhizophora > Rhizophora mangle. Next base: position 1,236,771 of record JBAPLJ010001034.1, read on the forward strand.
AGAGAGAGATGGTCATTAGTGACATTAACATCCAATGTAGGTTAGTACCATTCTCACTCCAATCATAATTATACCAGAAAGAAACAGATCGTCAGTGTCAATGTGACTAATGCTAGTATATCAATCATCAAAGTGGGCATCACTCTTGAAAAGATAGCCTAACAAAATGCATGTAATTCTAATATTTATTTAATCCCAGTATCAAGTGTGTTAGCTCCATCTGTACAGGCAGCCACAAATACAACAGCAGATAAGATCTAATCACAATACACGCATACTAAAGGGGAAAGCTCATGACATTTTGCAATAGATACATACTATTGCAGTTTTGGCTCATTCATTTCATCCAGAAGGAAATAGCAGCCGATATTCCTGACACATAACAGTCCATGTTGCCTAACCAGTGCACACAAAGAGTTGCCAGATGGCTTTACCCATCTGTTCACTAACATATCTTTGACCCTCTCACATTTTATATGCATCACTGCCATCCAACATATTTGTCCCACATGTGTATTGGAAAATAACAGGAAGGCAAAAAGTTGAATAAAAGTTAAACATTAAAGTGCACACCTGTAACTTCTCCAAAGCTGATTTTTCCCCAGATTTATCAAGAGACTCAGCAGGCAGCTCATAATGAGACTGCATAAAAGGAAAACATAGTCATACACAATTCTAAAGATAAAAAGTTTCATCACAAAATAAGAGGAAAACCATCTATACCTCGTCACCCTCCATAACTGATGCCCTGATAAAATCAATCTGGTCCTCAAATACAAACCTAAACATAATTATGAGGATGCTTGGTATCAGTGTTCTATCATAAAAACAAATTGCAACAAGAAGATTTCTCATAACTTCAATCAAAAATGAAAAAAACAGAAGTGGAGAATATATGAGAAAATGAAATTAAAAATCAAAATGCTAATTGAAAATTAAACCCAGATTAAAATGATTTATCAAAGTGACTGGACCAAAAATAACTTTTGCCTTCATCATAAACTGGATATATTTTCACTTACTGATAGTCCTCAGATGTTTGCTTTTTATTTTTTGAACCAAATTTCAGTGTTGCTTTGCCTGCAACACAACCTCAGAATTAGTCCCAAAATAACCAACTCAATTTTTGCAAGGCACAAGAAGAGATGCTTTTAGAACCCTACACTGCCCAGAAGATTACCTATCTGATGATCTTCCCAAGCATCCTGCTCTGCAAATGGGTCCATTTTATCCCCTACACTAGTGTCCCTACAATAAAAAATTGCAAATGGATAAATTAACATGTGTAGAATACATAAGTAAAATGCAGATCATGAATTCTCCAACAAAACAAGGTTTATGCATTGTCTTAAAAATTTCACAACTTCAACCAGTGGGAGCATGATCTTTGAAAGTGACCTGTAACGCTGCAATGCCACAGCAAATCTCTTCTCTTGGTTAACCCCTCCTTCTTGATCATATGCTTCTGGCATCTTGTACTGCAGTCCAGAAAGAAGAAACATATGTCTATTCTAATGGCAACAGGAAACATATGTGAATAGGAAATTGATGGAGTTAAACAATACTACCATCACCTTCTTCTCACTAACAGGTTTTACAATGCATTAAAAATGTTAGTTACGGTTTTTTTACTTTGGCTGAGAGAACTAGATTTGTCCTTCATAACCAAGAGCACTTATATGCTTTGTGTGTGGGTGCACAAATGTGCCTACATAGAGGTGGGCAAACGACACATAGAATTGAATAGACGCAAGGATCTGTAATCCATATAATAATGACAATATGTGAATAGACATATTATTAGAACAATCAATTAGTTGGTGATACCGATGTACATAAGAAAATGTAAAGTGCTAGGAGTCATCTTTGAGATTACAAAGCAGATGCCATCATGACAAAAAAGTAGTAAAAACAACTTAGTGGACCTACTATCATACTGTAAGAATGGTTAACTACCTCATTTGTGTCATCAGCATCTTCTGATCTCTTCTTCACAAGATCATAAATTTGTCTCTTGTATCTGCCAAGAATGATAAATACATGATTCTTACCAACGATACACACTTAAACAACTTAAAATTACAAAATTTTACTGCACATGACATTGATAACATTTCACAGTAAGCAAATATTCAGAAGTAAAAAAAAAAAAAGTTTCATAGAAACAAAAAAATTGAGAATGTTATAGCTACAGTCATTAGCCATCATACCCTGGCGTACAGGCTATATCAAACAAGAAGATTGAAAGTCTATGAAGCAAATCGCAACCCATTTTTATTATTTCATGCCCACACACAAAAAAAAAAAAGTGGATACATTCTCATTTCACCAGAAACAGGTGCAGTTTGATAAAGAAATGCTATCAGTTTAATAACATTACTTAAATTAATAAATTCACTCAAAAAAACTGGCCTATGATGGAACTGTGCAGCAAAAATATTTTACTCGATTATTATTACAAATGGATTCTGCCCATAAGACAGATCCACTTCTTTTATTATGTTGCTAGAAAAAGAAACCTGCACATATGCATGTGTACAAGACTGTGTACTTAAGCAATCAATGAACAATATACAAATACATATGTGATCATCTGTGCATGTGCTTGGATGTGTATGTGTGTATGGAAGGGAGGGAGGACGGAGGGAGAGAGAGAGAGAGAGAGAGAGATAAAACAGAAGCATACTCAAGCCATTAAATATATAACAATGGCAGCTAACAATTCATCATGCACAAGATTTAATATCTGCAGAAAAGGAGAAAATAATGTGGCAGACATGCATTCCATACAAAGAATTAATCAGTACCTTAATTCACGTTTTTCTGCCTCACTAAGCTTGACCCCTTCAAATAAATATTGTTCATCTTCTATGTCATCTCTGGGAAACACGTTGATGACTATTTTATAAGCACAAAAAGGTATGTAATTGAAAAAAATAAAGAAAAAAACAAAACAATAAGACAATAGACCAAGCCATCACAAACATTCCACTAAAAGATCAAAGCTTTTCCAGGCTGAAATGGTTTGAAAGCAAATTAACAAAACAGGCAACAGAAATATAGAATTAGAAGATACCTAAGTTCTTCCAGCTTCTTCTGCTCCCTCTTCTTCAGATACTCTCGTCTCGATACTTTTCTGAATTAGATCCAACGAGAAAAGGATTATGAGGCTAAAAAATTACTAAAAAATTGAAGAAAGTCCTGGCAACCATCAGAAAATTAAGATGAACCTCAAAGTGTCAATCTCATTTCTCTCCAAAGCATTTGATCTACGAATTGCCTCTTCTGTTATGCAATAAAAAATTGCAGCATTGTATGTTATATGCATTAATGTATCCGTTTCATCAAGGGGCTGTAACTGTGCATGAATTTTAAGAAGTTATACCTTCCTCCTTTCTTGTTAACTTTTGCTCCGTTGGCTGTCATAGAAGGACCAAAAGGAAGCACATCAGTGGCATTAAAGTTACATAACTTAACATTTTCCTTTGAATATTTGAAACTTGCAAGTATGTGTCCAGTTATCATTGTACTTTCAGGTCAATGCATGTATTTGTATGTGGCCCTTGTGTGTGTACGCAGATATTTATGCACATTCAAGACCAGTATCCAGCAGACTCCAAACATAATAATAAAAAGTTCACAAGATAATGCATCCTATCCAGGCCAACCCAAGATAGTAAATTCACTTGAAATCCATGGCTAAAATGCAAACATATAACTACTATAGCTGCACAATTTATGATATTTCCTTAAGATGATAGGCTTAGACAAATGACATCAAGAACATTGGGCAGAAAAGTTGACATAAGATTAAAAAGATCCAAGCACATTTCCAGACTAGTAGCATCACCATGACAGGAACACTATAATAGATTGTCAAATGAAAATTTGTACCTTCCGAGTGTGTGCAGCATCACGTTCTCTTATATTTCTCTCTAATTGCTCCCTTTCTATTTGATCACGCAATGTCTCTTCATCTAACTGCGAAGCACATATATAACCTGTATGTGAATCTTCTGTGGTCAAAAATAACAAAAAACTAACAAGCAAGTAAATTGACATTACGAAGAAAATATTTAAGAAGCTTAATTCATCCGTTTAATCCTGGAAATGGAATTAATAGCCCACCCAAGGACTACAAGAATCTCACCATGAGACAGCATGATAAACAATTCTTCCCTAAAAATTCTGAGGATGTTAAGAGAAAATTTGATTAAAAAGACCAGCTGCCAGCCTTCACAGAAACAGAATGTACCTCGGAGCTATCCCCTTCGTCCACAGAAGAGCGTCTTTTAACACGTCTCTCTTCCACTCGTTTAACCACCTGCAGCATTGCATATTGTCAAAACAAAAGGAATACGTGATGTTAGAAGTGGTGTTGACCAACAGCTTACCATAAGGAACAAAAAATTTGATTCTATCAGTAAGAGTATAAACACTCTGCCTCATTGTCTTCATCCTCGTCATTTTCAATCTTCTTCCTGAACCGCTTCTTATGTCTATCAGCTTTTGCAGGTACGGAACCAGTGTCAAGGATAATACCACTACCTCCAGTGCCATCATCGTCATCAGCATCCAAAAGTGCATAAGCCTTTTGCTTCCTTGCATAAATAGCAGCTTCCCGTTCTTGTTGTTGATAAAGCTGCCCAGCAATAATTGGATGAGGGTTGTAAAGGAATATATCTTATAAGATTACACACACTACCCAAACTTGTTCATATGCATCAGCAATAGAAACTCACATTTGCACCAGATGTTTTATGGGGAACTCTAGCAAAAAGCTCTTCAGTAAAAGAACGAGTTTCAGCTGATGATGGCAGTCCACACTCCTGTTCTAGCTTCCCCAACAAGTCACCAGGTGATTTTGCTTGTTTAGCTGCAACAGAAGCAGCTTTTGGCTGTAAACATTCTTGCTATTACAGTAAAGACTATACATCAGCAAAATGACACTTTTACAATCTTCCTTCTTCGAAAAGGTTACATTTTGAGTAAAAAAAAAAAAAAATTCTCACCAAATTATTAAGACGTATAAGTGCAAAGGCACATGTGTAAGCACTTGCAAACACAGGATGGAAACAAAGATCGTGATATACTGATAACAGGCAAAGGCAACTCACCTAAACTGATCATGTACTGGATAACTGTGGGCTGGGAATAGTCAAGCAATGAAAATAGCTTATCTGACACCCAGGTCTTCAAACTGTTGTCCCCCATTTTCACTGCATCAATAAAGAACAAATCAAAAAAACTTAAAGTGATAATACCAAAAACACATGATAATGTAAAACAATACCAAATCAGATGTCAAATGAATTTAGCAGCTGCTTCTCAGTGTCAAGGAAGTGAGATTATTCATTCAAACAAAGGCAAGAATTTAAACAACATTGCTAAACTAGTTCACAGTTATGGACTACATAGACCAGATAATATTACCTGATGGACTCAATTAAAAAATCTAATTGATGCTATTCAATGTCTCTCCCTCCCCTGCCCTATCTCTCATCTTTCCTCCAACCTATGTGTAAGGTTTATGCTGGCATCGCTCTATATATATATGGCATCCAAGTGCACTAGGCAATGTCATGCGGCCTTACCAGTGACTGGAACCTGTAACCTCCAAGTCAGAAAGGGAAAGATTACCCCGTAGTTGTCGCACCAAGGCCTGCCAAGACTGCTAATGTTAATTAACCCATTTTGTCCCCATAAGGCAAAACCCTACCTGACACATGAGTCATTATCTGGTTCACTAAAAAATTCATTATAGGTAAAGATTTGGTTTTCACATCAACACAAGAATCTGCAAAACAGGGCAAGATAACAAACAAAACTCCTAACACTAACCAGAACAACAATTACAAAATAAAAAATTAAAAAAAAAGAAGAAACTGTACGAGGATTATGTTCAATATATTGATGATTCTCTATAACTCAATCTCTTTTTTAAAAAAAATAAAAGAACAAAAAAAAATAGATAGTTCTTGATCAAGTAGAAACAGGAATAAATAAGGAGAAGAAGGTAAGAGAGAGATAGAGAGAGAACCAACCGCTGCTGCAGAGAAGAGAGAGAGAAATTGGTAAATTTGCAGAAGATTGTAGGCAAACTGTAAAAGTAAAGAAACTGGTTTCGAACCGAATCGGCGATTTGGGGGGCGTGTTGTCGAAGAACAGACGGTGACGACGTAGTCTGATTTTTTGTCTCCTCGCCACTCGCTCTAGGGCTTAATTTAACGTCTCTATCCCTCCGTGGAGGTTTTATGTCCGTCTCTCGCGCTTATTGCTGGGTTTGATGCGCGTGCTTCCATTTTGAAGAAGACGAGATTGTTATAGAACCGACGTCGTTACTACATAAGGTGTTTGATAATTTATTTTTTTTTTCTCAAAAAAAGAAAATTTAATTGTAACCGTAATCTACAATTTGGTTAAATTACATGAAAACCCTTATTTATTAATTTTTCTTGACTAAAAATAAAGAGTACTTAATATGTAGGTAATCTTTGTGAATCGATGCAAAGGCGTCATCGATTAATTTCTTTTATTTAATTTTTATATAAAATAGATTATACTTTTAAATTTTTTTATATTTTAATATTATATACTCATCATATAGCGCAGAACTCCAAAACCCTTATTTAGCATATCATACAACTTGAACCGTGAATTTTGAAGCATTACAATTTGAATATTTAAACTTTTAACTAATATCTCATATTTTATTTCCTAATTTTTTTTAGTTCTTCCTAAACATTGCACAAATAACCACACGTAAGATGCAATAAGAAAAAAAAATGATGATAATAATAATAATAATTTGAAACATTTTAACTAAGAGGATGAATGATATTTTTTTCCATATTTCAAGTTTGACTTTTATTTGTACAACACAATTTGTTATATAGATTTCAAATGGATGTCCTACGATGCTTTTAATATGAAATAATTAACTATGATTTCATATTTAAAATATAATAATGCAAGGGCGTTCTTATAATTTAGTATGCTAATTTTATAATTCATATGATTTCTTTTTTTTTTTCTAATCAAAACACAATCGTATCAATTTCCTGTTACGTAGTAATAATATTCATTTCAAATTTTTTAAGATTTATGGAGGTGCACACTCACAGATATCTAATATTTTCATGATTGTAAATATATATTATAATTAACCAAAAATATATATATATATCATAATATCATTTTTTTTTTTCTACGCCAATTGCCCTCCTCAATCTTTATCTTATTTTTGAGGAATTTCAATGTCATGTAAAATAGCCCAAAGACCTTTTCTTTCTGCTAGAATATTAAATGAGGAAATTGATTTCATTTTTTTTATTTTCGTTTATTAAAAAATTCATTAGGCAATATATTTATTTGGCGTAAGCTTTATATTTTCATAAATTTTATAGTCTTCTTTTCAAGATTAGAATATGAAATTTAACTTCTTTGTGATTTTTTTTTCTTAATTCTTCAAAAGAAACTTTCCTTAGTCAAAATTTTACAGCCACTTAGATAAGAAAAACAACACAAATTAAAAATACTGCATAATAATACAGTTAGTAATTGCATAAACAAAGTTTTTTTTTTTTTTTTTTTTAAGGTGTAGTCCTTAACGACAAAGGAAAAAAAAAAACACAGAGAGAGAGAGAGAGAGAGAGAGAGAGAGAGAAAAGCCTATAGTTTTTTTTCTTTGTCAATAAAAATTGATGAGAGGATAGGGTGGTACTTATAATTATAGTTTTGTTAAGAAAAATTATTTAACATTTAAAAACAAAATACAAATTATATATTTAGTCTAACGAAATAGCTTAATAGAGAATAATCTATAACGTTTAGCATGATAAAAAAATAATTTTCGTATTACTAAACCCACATATTTCGTAGCAGAGCTTATGGTTAAGAACAACCAAAGTCCTTACAAAAGTGAGATAAAAGTCATGGTGCCGCTATGACAACTTGTGACGAAAGAAGTAACTTCTTGCTCAAAAAAGAGTCGGGGTTTTCTTGTTTAGGCTAGCATTAAACCAGCTGATTTGCTACAAAACCGGTAGATTAAGCACGATTGAATATATTAATACGACGTCTACAAGTATTGAGCCCGAAAAGGAAGGAAGAAGTGGGATGGGTTGTCATGTTTTATGGTAGGTGACTAAACAACCATCTCGAGCTCACATTCTAACTTAGTTTACACTATAAAAATATTAAATTTAGCTTCTACCTCATCAGGTCTGCACAACCATCCAGAGTTTTCAAGACCTCACATATCTCTCTTTGTGTTTAAGGAAAAATGATAACCTCAAAAATCAGAAAATTTTTTTTTTCTGACAGGGAAGGCTAAAGTTCAAAGTTCCATTAGCAACAATGCAACATCACTTTCAGTTCCAGTATGGGGTGTCTCCAGACCTGGAATATTAATATGCCTTAAAATTGCAACAAAAGAGGCTTACTCTTTAAGTAAGGGAAACAAAATCAAAATGGAAAACATGTAGGATAAGGTTCACTAGATACAATTGTCCGTTTTATATTTTTTCTTTTCGGTCACAACAGAAAATATGCTTGATAGACCCTTTTTTTGTTTAACATTAAATTCCTTTTTAAGAAAAAAAAAGAAAAAATAAATTTGTTTAAATTGTTTTTTTTTTTTTTTTAATTCCTTTTAAAGTATGCGAATGTTCTCAATACTTTCTCTGGTATCTGTACACTTTCTTATCTATCGTCTCTGTTTTCATATTTTCTATATCTGTAATTACTTTCTTATATACAAAAATGAGTAAAAAGTATTATTGGAAAAAGCAGTTCTATGTATAACAAAAGTAAACAAGAAATAATAAAAAACAAAATAAGAAGTAAAAAATAACAAATAAAAAACCAAAGGTAGTTTACATTTGCTTTGGAGATGGAATGTTGTGAAATTGGCCCAAAGTTAGAAAGGCTATCAGGAGTATACTTATACCATGGACAGCGCTTGAGTCTGTAAAAGAATGAATGAATATGTTCACTCTTGAGTCTTGTTTCTGGAAACCATGGCCAGAAGGATTATATATATAACTCAGTTGGAGATCAAACCCACAAAGGCTTCATGCTCATGGCTGCTTTCAATCCACCATGGACTAAACCCCACAAGGCCATTGTTTTCTTCTTCACCAGAAGCTGGAAGATTAAGATCCAGGAAGTCTCTTATTGCTGGATTTGGTTGTTGAATTGTGCTGGTCTGGCTGTTTTTAGCCTCAGTTCCCCCTACTAGATGAGACCTCTTGTGACCTCCCAATGCTTGTCCTGATGGAAACACTTTAAGACAAACTGAGCACTCATGCCCATGACTCTTCTTTCCCCCACAACTCATCTCCGCCTTATTGTCACATTCTGTGGTCAGGACGTCAATTGTGACACCATTGTTAGTGGGTTTGATCGGCTTACTATCTGCTGTTGGGTCTGGGGAGAGCTGAGTTTCAATACTATTGTCACTGCTCTCAATTTTTGAAGCAAAGCAGTTGACTTTTTTGTGGCTAGCTCTGTGACCCCCAAGAGCTTGGTATGAGTGGAAGACCTTGTTACAGGTAGCACACTGAAATTTGCCGGTTTTATCACAGCTTTTGCAAACTTCGGAATCCACCAGATCATTGCTTGATGGCTTCTTTAAGGAATCTGACCTCAACTCAGGATCAAAAGAATCCGGAAACTTTCTCTTGCTTGGATTGCACATACTGGGAACCATTTTAGCTTGATTTAATCCAGGTTGCTTAATCGAATTCTCATACAATTCAACACCAGATTGATCATCTAGGCCTAGCTGAGACTTATTAACTCTATCATCCTTTATAGACCCCTTTCCAGAGATCTCAGAGGCAGAGAATTCGGATTTGCCAATTTGAAACTTCTTATCAACAAATACCGTAGATTTCTTGGCCTCCATAACATTGGTATTACAAATGCTAACTTCAGATTTGGAGTTAACCCGATTAGTTTCCATGAACACAGAAACATTATCAGAGGATTCTGTGCCAGACTTCAAGCCACCCCATTGACCAACATCCCTAGAGAGCATCATCAAGCACAAAGCAACCTCCTCTTGTTCTTGCTCTATCTCAGAAGCAGAAGAGGAAGCATTATTAGGAATTGACAGAGAAGAAGAATTTGCAGTGGGCATGTACCTTATTCTCCTTTTTGATCTCCTTTTCCGGTTAGAAGCGGCAGTTTCATTGTCAGATTGGCTATCCATGACCATCTTCTGGTTGTTACCACCAGTCCAAGAATCCTGCCGCTCCTCCAAGCTATTGTTTTTAGACAGTCTTTCTTTTTCTTGTGAATGACACTTCATGTGACCAAACAAAGCTTTCCAAGATTGCAAAACTTTTCCACACTCTTTGCAGAACTTTTCAAAGTGTGAGTTATGCCTACTCGAGTGATCTGCAAATCTCCAGGTCTTTTTTCTGTTCTCTCTGAGGCCATAGGCAGAAAATTCGGTACCAGTGTTAATGCTATTGGCTCCACCATTGTTGTTCAGAGGTGGGAGCTTTTTCCTGGTGACAATGGTGCCATCAGTTTGAGCTGAAATATCATTAATCATATGAGACCTCATGTGACCTCCCAAGGATCTACCACAAGGGAAGCTCTTGCTGCAGAACTTGCATACATGCTTGAATTCTCTGTCTTCTTCCATGGATTTGAGTTATTAAGTGAGAATTCAACTAAAAATAAACCAGATCAGACGAAAAATTGAAAGCGTCTAATCTGATCAAAGAACCCCAAAAACTACACTTGAGTCAAACTGAAGCAGAGTAATGAAACAGAGGACCCAGAGAAGAGACAATGAAACCCAGATCAGAAAAACAAAATGATAATGGATTCTTCAAAGGAAATAGCTTCAGACCATTGTTTTCCTTGCTTTTTGAGCCGATTGAACAAGAACACATCTGAGATTTGACATAATTGTACAGCTCCAACAAGATCTAGATGCACAAAAAAAAGGTCTTTTAAGTGAATAGCTGGTAGCTCACTAACTTCTTGGGCAGTTGAAATAAAAAGAGAAAAGAACGAATTTTGAGGAGCTGTTGGGGTCTGTTACCTTTGTTGCCAATGATGGCAATGACCAAAGACAAAGCACAAAAACTAGAAGCACAGAGAGAGAGAGAGAGAGAGAGAGAGAGAATGAATATAGAAGTTCACTATTTTTAGGAGGAGAAATCCATGCATGGAAGCAAAGATAAAAAGAAAGAGAGAGAGAGGTGGAAGTAGCACGTGTACTCAACTTGAGAATTTTACGCCACCACAATCCAGGGGCAAATGTCAGTCCAATTGAGCATCCCCTCCGGCTTTAGAACCTACTCACAACTAACTGCCCCAGGCCTCTCTCTCTCTCTCTCTCTCTCTCTATTCCTTTCTTTGTCTTAATATCAACACCAAGAATACTCTCTCTCTCCCCCCCCCCCCCCCCCAACACACACACACACACACACACACACACACACACACACACGTAAAAAAGCATCAAGTGAAAGCTTCCCCCCTCGGCCGTTATTCTTTTAGACCTTTTCGTTTCCTTCTTTAATTAATTATTTTAAGCATTACTCAATCTGGGTCCCTCACCTTGGTCCTGCCTTCATCAATCTTTTTCCATTTCGACAATTGCAATTGCCACTGTTCTTGATTCTTGTGCTGTCGTGCCTAAAGTCCAATTGGGTTATTATATATAAGATCTTTAGATCATTCTTTGTGTACTGAGATCTACTCCAGTGGATTTGTGCCGAGGCTGCTCACACTTTTGCAAAGCATGCCATTGACGCCTTGTGCTATCATCATCCAGTGCAGCTATGTCTAAAGCCTGCATGTGGCTACAGGACCGGCTGGTGTTGGAACGGCCCGCGCTCCACAAGGACGAAAAAATAGTAGGGACGGTCTGAAATTCAAGTTGGCATCGGCCGTGTCTTAAATGTGATTGGAAAATGTAAGTAGCCATCAAGACTTGTGGGTCCTCTTTATTCAAAAGTAAAATAAACTTTTTTTTTTTTTTTATTTTTTGGAATTCCTCCGCCTGCCGCATATGTGGGCGATAATTAATATATATATTAGGAAGACTGTTGGCATGTGATAATTTATATTTTTGAGATGAACATAACCACGTTGTAATATTCACTAAGTATCACAGTAGGTGTAAAAGAAAAAAAAAAAGTAAAATAACTTTTTTATATTTAATTTTATTTATTTATAAAATTAAATAAAATATAATTAATTCATAATTTTTATTATTCTCATGTTTTACGTTGCTACCTAGTTTTTTTCTTCCAAGATTTCCCTTTTTTTTAATGTTAAAACAAAAAGTGTAGCTATGTCTTTGCATATTCTCAATTTTCCATGCTAATCACACTATAGTCTCAACCAGTAAGTAGCTTATTCTTCTTCTTGTTTTTTTTTTTTTTTTGGGGGGGGGGGGGTTTCTGTTTTAATTATATATATAAAAAAATATATCAAATACTTCCTCAGTTCAGTTCCAATTGCACTCAATACTTTATTGCTCCAATTTCAGCGTGGTCCAGCCAAATTTGTTGGCATGGACAGGAGTGCATAAATAAATAACAATGGCAGTAATTGTGAAGAAGTAACCCATAGCTTTCTAGACAAAGCGGGCCACCGGCGAGTCTATCAAAATGTTTTTTTTTTTTGACAACAAATTGAGAATCTTTAGCGCCAAGAATCCTAGTATGGGAACCATGATATATATGTGTGTGTGTGTGTGTGCGCGTGTAAATGCACTTATATGCGTTTAACCATTTCCCATCTCCCCACAGGGCTTGTAAAATGCAAGAATGGATGGCCCCTACTAGCCGCTGTGGAGCTTTTAGATATTTCTAACAAATGTGAAAGTACGGTTTTGGGAAATGAAATTGTAACTTTCTGAGTAGACGTGCATTCTGGCAATTTGGCAATTTGGCAAGACTGCCGAATCTAGTGTGGAAAGTCGTGAATGGAAAAGCACTACGCTGGTGTTGACATTACAAGCTTTTTTTTTTTTTTTTTTTTTTTCTTTAATGTTTGACGGATATTATAAACCACCAATTTCACATAAATGCCCCTGCAATCTGTACGTGATAAATGTGAACTTAGCAGTTAGCGGCTTATCTATCTCTATAAATTACCAATAACCGGAGAAATTTAGATCTGAACCAAGTCAATGTTTGACTTATCAAAATTTGGTCACATCACTTTAGTATTTAATGACAAATGTCAAACTGTACACCCGCCTATCCAAGAAGCTTGATCTACATATAAATTGATCTAAAATATATATATATATATATATATATATGTTGAAAAGTGAGTGCCACACAGAAATAAGAATACTTAAATAAATATGTTTAGTAGAAGAGATCCCATAAGAAATAAGGATATTTATATCAAAGAAAGTGTAGTTTTGAATCAAGTCATTTTTTTTTTTTTTTTGAACAAAAAAGAATCAAGACAAGCTAAGAGGATGACATTTGTGTTGTTTTGAATATGTTTAATATAAACCTAAAAATGCTTCAATTAAGAGATAACCAAAATTCACACGAATGGTAAGTGAACATAAAAATCTTTGATCATGAATAACTTAAGACAATTGCTCGCATCATTTTGAGGTTTGGATGTTATCTCGTGTTCACGAATGTTCCCACAATCCGGTCACTGTTGCCAATGATGAACTGGTACTCATCATAGGGGGCCGGCTTTTGTTCATGACCAAGCCGGCTTTCTTAGCTCTAACAGAAGCACGGGTGTCCTCATTAGCCGTTAGAAGCACGGGTGTCCTCATTAGCCATGTTTGAATCACGTATGTCTTTCTTGTGAGAAATTCCTCCACTCGTAGAACAATGGTTTAGCTGCTAGTTGTCTACACATGGTTCTTGTTCTATGTTGTTTATGTGTATGTAACAATATGGACTAATGGGCAATAGCCGCCCATGGCTAGCCAAGTGGTAAAGGTAAATTAGAGTTTGTGCAAGTTAAAACATTGAATGCCTTAAATATATTTCATATTTCAAGTGAGAAACTATAGTTATAAGATATCATGTTAGCAACACTACATTTGCCTTAAAGGGATTTTTTTGTTAAACACTACATTTGGGGATTAGATTTTTCTTATATACACTGGAGAAAACATGACCTATCAAACTTGAATTATTATTTATAAAATGAAAATTAGGGATTTCACATGATGCAAAAAAAAAAAAAAAAAAAAAAACTAATTTAGCCAATTTTCAAAATTAGATTTTAACTTTTGAGTTTCAATTCCAAGAAGAGTTCAACTGGCCACAATTTTGACTCTAGTTAAGTTGTCTTAACTAATTCGTAATTAGTGCTCTTATTAAAAAAAGAAACTAATAATTGAATCCGGGCCACTAAATTGTGTTCTAGTTACCTACTTTTGATTAGAGGCAAAGTTAGAAGTGATATTATACTTGATTCAACTAGATGTGTATAATTAATGCAGTACACTTAGCCCACAAAAAGCATATAAAAATGGCATTTTGACTGTTAGGCCACCGATTTCTGATTTGTGACTTGCCAGCCTTCTCACATAATTTTTATTTTAGGCTAATTAAATATCTTCTAGCAGGATGGCAATATTAGTCTGAATAATCTTTTGATTTACGCTTTTTTTTTTCTTTCCTGAGAGGGAAAAGGTTGGTTGAGAGGATGTTTCCAACTATGAGAATATCATATACCAAGAACTAGAAATTTTGAAGTGCAATCATGCCTAAAAATTATATTCAATTTTATATGTGTGTGCATTTGGCATATGCTGATGGCTAATGCCCACAGAAACTTCACTTGAAAGTGAAGGGTGCTGGCCTCCCAAAAATAATGCTCAAATGGACAACTAGTCACCTTACAAGAGAAGATTTTTGGCCACTCTTTGCTTGTACATTATCTCGGGCCATTTATGAAGAGTCAGATAAGATGCCCTGCTCTGGCTTTATGCTTGGTTTAAGTACATTGTCTGTTCATTATCATCCGTTAGTTACCATTTGAAACCACTAAAATAGGATGGATAATGTAATTGTGGCCGAAGTCCACTAACACTAACCCCATCTGATATACTCCTCTATCTATTCTATTTTTTCAACCCTTCTCCCATTTTTTCCTCTTCTATTCCTTCCTTTGTTATGACCCAAGGGATTGTGTTTCATTTAGCTATGATGTGCAAACTAACTACCTTTAGATCAATGCCACATATTTAACTCCTGAGGTTAGTCTGAGTTTCAAGTGAGTATATTCTCTATCTTGTTAAACTATGCTCACTTCCTTGGGCTAGATTATAAGAAAGTAATTTT
The DNA here is from genome assembly GCA_037832345.1 of Rhizophora mangle. Classification (NCBI taxonomy): domain Eukaryota; kingdom Viridiplantae; phylum Streptophyta; class Magnoliopsida; order Malpighiales; family Rhizophoraceae; genus Rhizophora; species Rhizophora mangle. Next base: position 1,252,076 of record JBAPLJ010001034.1, read on the forward strand.
TAGAATGTGTTAATTATGGTGCATATGACATGTTCTTGGCATGATAATACATATGAAGTAAATAAAATAAAATAAAATAAAAACAGAATATTATTTGTTCACTTAACTTAAACTCTTAGAATGAGGTAATATACGAGAACACTTCTTTATGAACCCCTTAATCCCAGCTTTTGACTAAAATAGAAAGATAAACTTACATTACAAAGTAGTAAATCTCACAAAGCTCCTAATTTCAATACAAAAGTGATATGTTTTAAACCTAAACGAAAAGCTACACTTAAAGTATATGCAAAATGTATAATGTAATGTGACCTAACTGTAATAACAAGGAAAGGGTATCATCTCCTCCAAGAATCACTTATGAGAGAATTAATTGAGTTTTTACCAAATTATGGAGGATGCAACTTTAGGCATGTGATTGGAGGACCATAGTGGGGGGGGGGGGGGGGGGATTACGCGCTCTCTATGAAAGAATTAAAGGCCGAGAAAAGTTGGGTTGTTAAAGTGAAAATGGATACTAAAGTCATGCTAAATAGTAAATGTGAAAAAGCACTAGTAGAATGGGCCTTAATTGATGCCACTTGCTTGCTAGCTTCTTTACATCACCTCTTTTGTTAAAAATTAAAGAGCATGCCCATTTTGGTTGCAAAAGTAATATACCCAGATGACAGCTAGGGAGTAAGAAAAATAAAATATGTTGGTTGAAGATGGAAAAGATAAATTACCCCCATGTGGCTTCCTTCATCATGCAAAAAGCTATAGCTAATTATTTGTTAACATGCATTATTTCGGTTGCAATTTTAATATTGCTTGATGCATCAGTTAGCTAGCTAGGGTTTCACCCACGTCGATCTATAGGTGATTAAAGATATCCGAATGATGAAGGGTTGCATCAATCATAAGCATATTGAGCTATAATTAATCACGTCATGCATGCTTGGCAATCTTCTTTTGGTTGTTGGAACTTCTCTACTCTAATTGCTCTTTGCAGCTTAAGTCTGATAATCAGTTAGCCTCACAAACATGAAATAAAATGAATTAAGTGGACTAACTTGCTTAATCTATATCCGTAATTTATAGTCTGGAAAACAGACTATGCTTGCAGGAACTACTTGACATATACATACATACATACATACATACATACATACATACATACATAACACATATTATAAATTCATGAATACAATACCATTAACGCTTTTCTCATTAACAAAGTTTCATGTTTTGTTTTTTCTAGTTGGAAATCATTATACTATTTTTATTAGGATGAGTAGTATACAGTCTGTGAATTTTTACTTCTTTTGTTAAATTAATTACAAGAGTAAGGAAGAAGTATTTATTTCTTTGACTAATTAAATAAAAAAAGGCATTAATTGCAAGGTTTTATGTCCGATAAATTTCATAACTTTGTTGATTGTCAACTTTTCTTATGTATGTCTAATGATTATATCATGTTTAATATGAACAACTACTACGAATTCATACGAAGACTCATGCACGTTGCTATCTTTACTCATACTTCATATGCAAAGAGGAAAACAAAATTTTCTTTTAAATAGTTAAAAATATATATATAACCAACCCATTAATCAATAATTAATGAATCTAAATGTGCATTACTCCTGTGCATAAATGATTTATTACCATATGCGTATGCTGTAAGCAATAAAGTTGCAAATGCCCCTTTAGGAGCGTAGTTTAACCCATGATTAATGTGTTGGTTAGCTGGTTTGGAGCAGCCATGCTTGTAAAATACTTAAAAATGAGACACAAAAATTGAAAGGAGGTAAGAAAATGACAATATGTAGATCCGTAAGGTTGCCACCATGGGCCCCCAAATCTCTTACCTAGTCATTTGAATGGCCGAGGTGGCTTGAGTTGGCACGCCAGCACCGTCACCCTAATTTTGTAGATCTTTATTTTGTTGCTTTGTATGAAGTTGCAATATCCCTTATCGAATGCCCCATGTGACTCTTAGAATCAAAGATTGGCTCGTCGAAGGCATAGCTGATTTCCACTAGCCCAATCAGCATCCCACAGTTTTGTTCACCGATACAGCCTACATTTTTTCTACCACATTCGTCTACTCCAATATTATTTTAGAGTTTTACGCGAAAAAAAAAAACTAATTTATATTATATTATTATTATTATTATAAATTACATATTTATAATTTTTTTATTATTAATTACAGTTAACAATGATATTATTACAATGTGTATATTTGTTTTCTCATTAATTTACTAGTGTCTATGTAATATTTTCAATTATTTTACCGATCCCATTGAGGTTTTAGAAGAAGAATATTTTCATGAGCACATGCACAAACCAATAAAAGTAGGTCAATACGTACCCGTTTTGTGGTATAAAATAAGCATGAAATGCACATCCTTTGCAACATTATCATATTATTCTTGATGTATATTAAGAAGGAATCCATCCTGTCTTGTCATTTAGTAGAATGCATTCCTTAAGGTTGAACGATAATTTGGCATATGCTAGCCCCTTTAGTAGTTGGACACTAATAAATTGCTGAATAGTGATTCCTCTTTCTTATTTAATTTATTTATTATTATCAGGATCATTATATTATTGTTATCGTCATGGAAAATTGGTGCCTCCCTGGCTGCTCCAAGGGAATTACCTTTGCACTCAAAGGGTAGCTTTAAATAATTGCCCATGCTAGCATATCTCAGAATACAACAATATATCCTGTCTCTCTTTCTGTTTTTCATGCCTTTTATCTGGACCTGCACTCCTTCGCCCCCACACCCCCGCCTCCCCCAACAACCCCCATTCTGCTATTTTACTTTTTTTTTATTATTATTATTTTCATGAGAGAAGCAGGGATTAAATTCAGTTAAATGCCAATTGTGAGCAATAACAAGGGCATGGTTCGACTAGAAAAGCAAATCTCAGAAAGTAGTTGTTCTTGCATCTTCATTAATTAATGTCTCCAAGAAATAAATAATACTATTGAATTAGAGTTGCCAAAGATTTAGTGACTGTAGGGTTTTTCCTAGGAAAAGCGAACCCCATGTATGTTACACCAATATAATCATGATCATGTTGGCAAGAGCATCTCTTAGTCACAGGCAAGAATAAGAATGCAATGTTTGATTTTGAAGTTGCTTGAGTTCCAGATGAAAATGGCAGAAAGCAAGAGCATTCATATTAATTTGTTGAGATCACATTTCAAATCCAGCACTGTTTTTGACTGCCTATGTTTAAATTTGCAGATAAAAAATGTGAGGAAGTGGACATCAATCTTTTTGACTGCCTATGTGGAGGACTTCTTTTCAGCCAACACTTTTCAGAGATATTGCCTTACATCATCAGCAACAAGACACCAAGGATTACGAATAAATAGGTAAAGCTTTGGCACCTATCAATCAACTATTTTATTTAGAAGATGGCAGTGAAATTCAAAATATGAATTATATATAAAAAATCTATTTAATTGAAAGTGTGAATAAAAATAAATGAAAAATATATTTATTATAGTGATAAAAATTATTATATCAAAAAATTGTTCTGCACAAAAAATTAAATTATTAAATAAAATTCATGATATTAATTATATAATATACTTTAATTATACAAATACACACATAATTTTTTTTTATTAGAAGATCTATTAGACTTTCAATTATAACTTAAATTTCATGTTTTTTTAAATTAAATTATGATATTTTTAAAATATAATTTTAAATTTTAAATTATTAAAATATTTTTGAGTAATACTTAATACAACAGCCACTAACGAGAATTAACCAAACGTACCTTGGACGAGAAATAGACAGAAAACTGAAATAGGGGTTTTGTGATTTTAAGGTTTTTCAAAAGCCAATTTGGGTGAGGGAAAGAGGAGGGCTTTAGGTGGGAAAAGTCGAAGGCCTCAAGTCTAACGACATGGGCTAATGTTGTTGTTTCCTGAGGTTAACTCGTGCTTTTCATTTTTAGTTTTTTTTTTTTTAAAATATTTTAGGTCCCAATTCTATCTTTCTTAGGGTATCACCGCCAATTACTAAGCAGGGCTGAGAATGATTCATTAATTACCATAAAGCTGATGGGTGATGGGCCGCAATGGAACTCGTCAAGGCTCTCTAGAACTAATTCTCCAAACCCAATTTGCCTAGGTCATTTCCGCTGCTTCAGGGTAAAGCGTTCGTCGCTGGTCAACGAAGTTGGTCGACTTACTTCTCCCTTTTATGCAAGAAACAACACAGGCGGTTCGGAGATTTTCAATTGAAGCAACCATGTAATTGTGAACGATTTTATTGTATAGCCGCCTTCTCTGCCTCTTGTTTAGTTTCAATTTTTTTTTATTGTGCCATATCAAAACTGCGAGATGGTTGTTGAGACAAAACATATTAAATTTTAAATTTATTAATATTAAAATAAATAAATATAAAAAATTAATTAGATTTAAATTGTAAAAATAATTTAATAAAATTTAATAATATTTAAATACTAACTTATTGTAAAAAAAATAAATATAGACAATAATAAATAATATATTTTTACAAATTAATGGTTAATTTTTGCAACTCAACATAATCGAATTCTTGACCACATATATATATATATATATATATATCTGTAACCATAAGGGAGCCACTGTTCGTACAAGTTGCAACGGTCGATTTTGGGCTCGATGTAATTTCATTAAAAGAAATTCAATTTTTGAAAAACAGGAACAAATAATAATAGGTCAAAATAAGGCCATTTTGCCTGTGTGGAACGGTTCTTCCAAAGAATCTATTTGAGTCGTCTCGTCGGCTTTTTCCTACCGATTTCCGCGCTCGAGACTTTTTGTGTTCAGTTCAGCCCTGCACACGTTTCCTCATTGCTCTCTTTAAATCCATCCTCTTCTGTGTTCTCTAAAATCCAAATAGATTTTTTGGTTTTGGGTTTGGCAGAAAGCTCTTCTTCTCTTTTCTCCACATTATCAGGTAATACCCATTGACTTGCTCATGACTCTTGATTCTGTTTGTATATTGGGGCTTTTTTAAAAAAAAAAAATCTTTTTGCAAATTTGTTTCATTTAAAACTGATTCAATCTGGGTTTTTTTTTTTTTTTTTCAATTTATGTATTTGGCTTCTTTTTTGTTATCGTATGGTTGGTCCCTTCTTGTTTTTCATCTTTTTCTGTGTGCTTCGAATTTGACGTGGTTCTTTGGATATAGCTTCACTTTTAGACACCGTTTTGTTCATAGTTTCATGGGTTTATTCCCTTTTGTTTTTTCGGTTCTTTTTCTTCAAAGAAAAGACCTTTTTTTTTTTATGAAAAAAAAAGAACATTTCTAGTGAGAGCTCCATGGATTCATGCCCCTGTTTGGATGACGAGTAAATTGAAAGATTGAAAGCTTTTGACTGTACGTTTTCTTCTTTGATGTATACGTTTTCAATGGATCAAGAAAGAAGCATGCCAATTAAGTTTTCTTCTTTGATTGGTCGGGAATGTTCCTGTTTTTGCTTTGCTTTTGACCTTCGATCGTTTTCATGATACATATTCAAAGTATTCTGCAACACCTAGCACCTTTGTTGTTGTTGAACCATATAAAAAGAAGAGAAGGGTTGACTCTGATACAAGAACCTGTCACTTTTCTTGCAGTTATATGGACCCTTCTCCTTGAGAAATTTGGATGTGCTTTGAGATTGCAATTTTAATAACCACGCTTCCTACTAATAGTTCTTATTCTCAAATGCTGCTTATCGGCCAAGGCTATGTTGTTGTTTGACATTGTTGTATTTATCTCTTTGAATTCCTTGTTGTGTTTGTTTTCTGACAAAAATCTTTACATCGTATTGAACTGAAATTATAATTTGTCTTGTACTCGATGGTGTTTGATAGCCGCTAGTTTCACAGCTAACACTACCTCACATGTTCAGTTTCTGTTCACTTATGCAGGCATTTTAATTGGTTATTCATCATCTGCTTGATCAAACTGTGATCCTTACTTCCAAAGAGGATGTTTGGTTCAAAGAAATCTCCATTAAAGGGTGCTAAGCATAACAAGGCTGACACAGAATATCCTGTTCTGTCTCATTCTAACCCCTTTGATTCTGATGATGAGTTGGACAATAAGAAAACCTTTAAACCATCAGAGAAGACTTCTTCAGAATCAAATTTAATGACACCGAGTATTAGCACTAACCCCTTTGATAATGATGATGAAAGGACAGTGCAGTCTTCATCTTCATATTCTCTCACTTCAGCAACAAGAAACAAATACAAGAATGATTTCCGTGACTCTGGAGGAATAGAGAACCAATCGGTGCAAGAACTTGAGGATTATGCTGTGTACAAAGCTGAGGAGACTACAAAGGCAGTTAATGGCTGCCTAAAGATTGGTGAGGAAATAAGAGATGATGCAACCAAAACTTTGGTCACATTGCACCACCAGGGTGAGCAAATTACCAGGACTCATCATGTTGCTGTTGAAATAGATCACGATCTTAGTCGGGTATGTTTTCTGTTTTTCCAACTTTAACCGTATGATTCTTGATATAAAATTTTTGAAAAAAAAAGGGCAAAGATAGGGAGGTTGTAAAATGCACGCCACCGACATTTTATCATTATATTCTTTGTAAAGGGGTATCCTAGTGTACAAGTGTCCTACAATGCAGGGTCTGGGGAAGACTTAGATGTACACAACTTTACCTTTCTTTTTATAGAGGTTGTTTCTGCAATTAGAACTTGTGACCTTACCATTACATCAAAACTTGCTTTTCTTACTTCATCCACAGTACTGGTGTTAATAATGTTGCTGCAAGTGGCTTTTCAATTTTAGAAGCACTGTTCTTTTTGGCTGGGTTGTTACTCATTTCTGTATTTTATAATTTAGTTCTTAATAATTCTGCACAATGTTTTTGTCTGTTAGTGGTGGGCATGTAGTTACTTTGTTTTGAGGGTTTCATTGAGACTATTGAAAACCTGTTCATGACAGTATCAGCTTGAGGGTTATGCCTCTATCATCATCCTAGTGCATCAGCATCTCTATTTGAAGGATCAAAATTTTTGTTAGACAATTACTGATTGCAGACATGCTAAAGGGGCAATCCACAAAGGCAGTCATGTTAAGACACTACTATATTTTTCCTGTCAAGCTTCCCAATGTTATGACCCTCTGCCTATTTGATTACTTGGTTGTCTTCTTTGGAATTTTCTAGCTATGGTTCATTGAATGAGAGAAAACATTGTGGGATAGCCTAATAAAGATTAAAGTTGCTGGGGGGTGGGGGGAAGAGAGAGAGAGAGAGAGAGAGAGAGAGAGAGAGAGGGGTCTGGTTTTTCATTTTGCCTTTTGCCATTTGAGAGGTGATACCTTAGATAAGCTGTGGCAATGTTCAAATGCATTAAGCACATTGCTATTTACATGGTTGTTGAGGAATAACCACCCCAACGCATCCCATTGATAAATTCCTTTTTTAATGTCAATTCTTCTGGAATTTTTGTTTTTTGCTTTAGGATGATAGTGGAACATAACCGTGATTGGCTGATTTCAGGGGGAGAAGCTTTTGGGAAGTCTTGGGGGCATGTTCTCACGGACATGGAAGCCAAAGAAGACTCGTCCTATAAGTGGTCCTGTCATTACAAGAGGTTATATATCTATTCATGTTTGCTGTGTTATCGAATTTCTATTTCCATAACTGGTTAACATGATATTGCATAACTCATAGATGTGGAAATAAGGCTGATATGACTTTTCCCTGAATTGAGATTATCGTACTTTTGCCTTATATTTTTCCTTTTGTTTTTATTTGGAATAAGCTTATTAAAAGGAAGTGAAAGGGTGCTACTCTAGTAAATTGACACTCATATAAATTGGGGCACAAAAAGCATGCTATTTGAGCACTAAAAAATTACAAGAATTATACATTTGTTGGCCTAGCTATATGGGTAGTTCATTTTGTTTTAACAGACAATTCTCCACAAAGGAGTGCTGCCCGCATGGACCAGAGGGAGAAGTTGGGGCTAAATCATGCACCCAAAGGACGGTCCAATACACGAGTACCCACAGCCGAACCAACCAATGCATTTCAGAGAGTTGAGGTTCGCGCTTACTTTATTCTAAATCCACTGCAAAAGAGAGCACAATCCATTTGGGTTTCCATGATATTTGAAATTATTTGCTTGTTATTTTCTTCTTTCCCACTTATCATCATATATGCTGTGGTTGTTTTGGAGAACACTTCCCCCTCCCTCTGGTCAAAAGGTGGTCAGATGATGGTTTGTTATTTTAATTTGTGTATTGAACATATTTCAAATGACGATGGATATCTGCTTCATTACCTTTTGGTAGTTTATTTATGAATTTCATTTTTGTGTTTAACAGATAGAAAAGGCAAAGCAAGATGATGCGCTCACAGATTTGAGTAATCTGTTGGGAGAGCTGAAGGAAATGGCTGTAGACATGGGGACCGAAATTGACAGGTTAGTTCATGAGCTGATTCCATCAAGTAATAAGTATTTTTTGTTTGTATTCCATTCTTTTCTGTACCTTTTGTCAAAATGAAGTGGCAATGATTTGTTAAACAAGTTACATCGCTTGAATATGTCTATTGTTATCGGCAGTTGTTTTTTTTTTTCAATTACGGTTGTATTGTTTTGCCGTCTTTCCAGGCAAACGAAAGCCCTGGATCATTTCCAGGATGATGCAGATGAGCTTATTATCCGTGTTAGAGGTGCAAATCAACGGGGTCAGCATTTGCTTCGAAAATAGCTTTGCATTCAATACTGATTTCCTGTTACTGGCGCAATTCTCAATCCGCGTGTTGGATCAAGATTCTCTTTAATTGATAATGGATATTGTAATCTACTTTTTGGTTCATATTCCACTTGGAACTTTTTGGCATTCTTAGTGAAGGAATTTGTTTTCCAATGGTTATTTTTTGATTTTTGTGTTGGATAAGTTCATGGATGGGTCACCTACTTTGTTGATTTCACTTTTCAATTCTCAATTTTTCGTGTATGAGTTACCAACTTTTACAAAATTGGGGTTCTCCGTCAAACTCCATTAAAAATATCCGTTGAAGCACACGCTGGTGTCCAACATGGCAAAAGTAAGACTTAATTATTTTGATGGCATGACTCTAATCCTCTCGCTCATCTGCCCTCCACGGATTCTTGCCTTCCCATCCACCCCTTCTCCCAATTTTACAGTTCCAAATAAAAAACCCCAAACCCTACAACTCGTTAAATCACTTGTTTAGCAAAGCTTTAGAGTTTGACAAGAATTGAGACATGAATTGGTCTATGGTAACACTCCATGTAGTTTGGTTAGTGTTGAGATTTGGAGTTTACAACGAAGTCATATTTTCAAACTATTAACAGAAGTGTAACATTGTTGATGTTGTGGTCGAAATGATTCCAGAATCGCGGGGCTAGATGGAAGACCGAGCAACTTGAGAGAGTCTATGATCTTGTCAAAGCTTCTTATGATTCCCTTCGCTCCACTTACGAAACTATTGCCAAGAAAAAGCGAGAAGTTCAAATTTGAGGAACCCCAACTTGTCTAAAAGCTCATTTCATTCCAAACATATCCTTTAGATGATAGTTATAGCTTGTGGTTTATCACTAGTTGATTGGATCTTTAACTGTGATTTTGAGTTGAGTATATGAACATAAATCAAATGTATGTTAAAGGGAGAGACGATGGAGTAGGAAGAGCATGGGATGAGATGGCCGTAGTTCTTAAATCCATTTTTGCCATGTTGGATGATCAGTGGATCCCACTCTCGTACGTCAAGGTGTACTTTAACAGACGTTTCTAGCAAAGTTTGACAGAAGATGTAGTTGTTCAATGACTTGTTCGAGATACAGGTCTTACTATTGTAATACCCGTCATATGCATGAACCAAATTCTGGAGAGTAACAATTCAAACTACAATGCCTGCTCAAATCAAACACAGATGAAAATTTTTTGGTGATACAGCATTAGTTTACAGAAGTAACAACAAAACTCAGTACAAGTGCTAAAGATATGAAATTGTCATGGATATCCTTCATTTGCTATTCACAGGTGAAGGATCATATACAAAAATTTATCAGGTAACTTCATGAAAAAGCAGAATCAAAGGATCCACTAACACATTGCTTCTACTACAACTCATCAGTTCACTCTCGCTATTTGGTTTTCAAGGTAAAACATCATGAAATAAAAGGCATAATGAACTTCTACTTCAACGACAATGAACTCAATCTTTCACCTCCCAACTTATCCAGAACCCCACAAAATTATGGTATAAAAGGGCAAGGCTTATAGCATGCACACAACTTGCCCACGGTCAGGATATAGCTGTTGTGGAAAAGCAAATATAAGATGCAGACAACTAGAAAGTGAACTTGATCGATAAACCATCTCAGGATATATTAAGCACTGATCAGAACATGTATGATGTGCACATAGCATACAAGAGCTGGGACAGTTGAAACCAAACCCGGCACACATCTCTGAGAACAGAATGCACACATAATAACTCAACAATGTCATTCATACATGTTTACCTCCTCCTTGTCACACAATACAGAAACAGTCGCAGAATATGTTCATAAAATACAATACTGATCACAAGAAGAACATTAACATCACAATTTGGCTAAGCAAAATCGTCTGGACAAACCAGCTATTTGAAGAGGCCAAACTAATGGACCCATTGAAATGTTTTCCCCCGCGGAGGGGGGGGGGAAGGGGAGGGAGAAGGATTCTCCATTCTCCATGTCTCCAAATCCCACTTATTCTTCACCAGCGAACCATGAACTCATTCATCAATCCCTACCACAGACCAAAAACAATGACCAATCAGTGCCTAAATCTAAACCCAACATGCCAATAGATTATCCAGATTACACACAGAAATTGTATTCCAACATCCCCAGATATTTGGATGCAAGTAAAAAGATTGCTTTTTACTAAAAACCCACAACCTTGACTAACAATAGTTGAAAGTGGAAGGTGAAATTAAGCCAAAAAAAAAATAAATAATAAGTACCAGCGGGCGGGGTGAGATGGCTCAATACTTCAATTAATGAGGGGAGACCTCCATGACGTTCTTGATACTGGGGGCGTAGAGAGAGTAGATGATTGCCTGCCTTTTGGCGACTTCGAGCTGGGCCCTGCCGTCGGAGTAGGCGGCAGAGATGGCGGAGGGGTCCGTAAGGTGCTTGTTCTGGCGGAAGCCGTCGATGGCACGGCGCTTCGTGTACTCCCTGATGTTGTAGTCGGAGAAACGCCGGGCCGTGCGGAGGAGGGACCGGTACAGCGACAGCACCTCCGCTTTCGTAACCCCAGACGACGCCATTTCCGCCGTTACCGAAAACACCCAAACACGCAAAGACACGCGTGGTAAGAGAACGGATATCGAGCGCGTGCAATAATGCCCTTTCGATTTCGATGCGCCTTGGCTTCGATGTTTAAAGCTCGCCCCATTTTATTACGCGTTGTGAAAAACAAAAGCGGTGTCGTTTAGGGAAGACACGGTGTCATTTCGATATATATATATATATATAGATGTGTGTGTGTGTGTGTGTGTGTGTGTGTGTGTGTGGGCGCATATATATATATATCATTTCATTAATTCATTCATTTACCCCTCTAAGCATCGCTGTGTTGAGGAAAATCCTTTTCTCCTTTTGTCATATCAGCGAAAACGGTGGGGAGCTGAAAGCTTCCATTATTGAATTCTATATATATATATTAATTTCCCTCAATTTGTAATTCGTCTTTTCTGTGCAAAAAGTGGGTAGCAGAATTTTTCTTTTTTTGTTCGGTGGGAGGGGGTGGGGGCGCTCTGCCTTCAATTTCTTTACAATATATTCATGCAAGATTGAATTTTGGTTTGTGTTTGGATGGGCAGAGCGGTGGGTTGGTTGAGAGCCATGAAGCGAAGAAGAAAGCAGACCACGATCACTGATTTGGACTCTGATGTCCTCAAGTACATTATGGTACTTGTTGGTATGTCTGAAGATGGGCCAGCCAATATCGCCAGGGCTTTACCCGTGTAACTTTACTGCACTAACTTTTGCTTTATTCATTATCTTTTTGGGGACTTTTGTAATACCCAAAAAAAAAAAGGCAGAATAGTTGTTTGTGTAATGTCGCACTGTGTAGGGTTGTGTGTGTTTGTGTCGTTTTGGAAGTTGTGTGGTGGCGTCTTGCAGTTTATACTTAATAGAGGATTTGGGGAAACCGGTTAGAGGTTAAGCCTATAGCAGATTGTTTACAAGATAAAAATGACGTCTCAGTGCAGAAGACTCCCTTTCTGTGGTGTATGGTGAAGGTCAAATGTATCCTTAGACTTGTTTTCACAAATGGGTTGTTTTCGCTTCTAAAACCTATGACCTCCAAGTCATAATGGAGTATCCTTACCGTTACATTCATTGTATTGTCCATGCAAAGCGGAATCCTGACTCATGGAATTTATTTGGGAGTTGGGACTGGAAGTGTTTGAGTTGGATGTGTGTTTCACATTGTCAAGTGTCCAACTTGATGCTTTGCTCCCAGTGTGTGTACTGCTGGATTGGTTCTTAGATGAACTTCACTTTAGGAAACAACACTTCAATCCATCTATCTGTTGTTTTTTCATTACTTTTCTGTTGTGCATTGATTCTAATTGTTTTTTCATCCTGTCCTGCAGTTGCAAATTATTTATGAGACTTGCAGGTGATGAAGAGGTATTAAAAGCTGTTTCTTTTGATAATCTGAAGATATTTGATCGATTAAAATTATTTCAGCAATATAATGGTCTGTTAACCAGATGTTCATTAGCTGGAAATGCTGCTGCAGAATATTTGTTTGCAAAGGTAACATGCTGGACTCTAGTCAGCGTCTTTCTTATTCCTTAGTTGCCGAATGCACTTGGCAATGGCTTGCCGAACAAATTGTACCCTCTGTTTTCTGGTTATGGGTATTCTCCTCCATTTTTTAAATTATGTTTATTTAGGTCTGAAATGTTGTTATCTTTTCATTGGCCAGCTAATGCTTGTGAGCTGCTCTCAATTGCTGGAGAGTGGAAGAAAGTTGCTGCCATTGGAAATGTCATCAATTGACGAAGAGAGTTTTAATAGCATCTCTAAGCATGTCTCCGAGGCATCTTCTTTTATGGCTCATTTTGATATAACCAGAGCATCAAGTAGTAAAGTTTTTCCAAGGCACTCAAACCACTATCAACTCTTGAGAAGGTTTTTGTGTCAGTGCAACCATGATGACTTCTCTCAGATGCAAAAACATATCAGAAGTTATTTTGACCGCTACATAGAACGTTCAGACCATCTTATATTTATTCATGTTATCAACAACATGAAAAATTCGTGCTCTAGCCTCAGAGATTTGGAAAGAATAACAACCATATTGAAGAACCTCAATTATAAAAGGAGAGTTTTGGAGCAGTTGCGGCCAAACGGAACGGAGAACAAGGAGAAATTTAAAACATTCTTGGAACAGTGTCGAGATTTTGCTGTCTGCCGTTTGCTGCTGGAAGTGGAATGCAAAGAGAGAGGCTTGAATGGTGGCTTAATACTTTGCGGTGATTTAAAAGAGTTTAGTGCAGCTTACAGGGAGGCAGTTGGTCACTTCGAAATGTATCGTTCTCATGCCATTTCTGTGATCGATGACATATTTTTTGAAGTATGTCATGCCCCATAGTTACAGAGCACCGGACTTTTTCTGCCTTTACAGTACTCTGTAAGTCAATTGAGGAACTGTGTTAATTGTTTATAAGAAACTTTGGCATAGGTATCTTCCTTGCAAATATGATAATACTGTCCAAGCTTGTATGAACTGTCTTTGGGTGAGGTATGATTGGTGAAAGCTAGCCTGGGGTGGAGTTCCAGCTTTGATGCTCATGCTAGATTATTGTGAGTTTCACCTCTTTCATATTAAACTCTGATGTGACCCTGTTCAAACCCTTTTCCATGTTGTTCTTGTTCTTCAACTTTGCAGTGGACATACTTTTTATCTTTTGGGTTAAATGTTCTGCAACCTTTGCAGCTTCAACAACCTTAAACTAGGCTTCCCTGGGATTCTCAGTTGAACTTTGTGATCCTGAAAACCACCAACTGCAATGATCAAGTTTATCCATTGATTGTCTATCGGGGTGTCAGGGCAAAACAACGTCGTTTTGACACTTATTTTTTGTCATTCAACCAAAGTTCTCCGTCTTAATTAACTTGTGATTGATTGTTAGTATAACATTGAGTTACGTGTTATTTGTATCTTTGAGTTAATGTCAGAATAATGGTGAGATTGGTTGGTAGTTAATGAATAAGAAAGTATATGATACATTGGTGGAGAAAAACATGTGTTGAATTACCAACATTTACACTAATGGAAAATTCCCAACATTTAAGAACAAAGTAGATAGCCAATTTTACCCAAATGAAATAAACTACATGTCATAATTAAAGATGAGAAATAGAAGCAGAATTTAAGACAAAGGCTCGTTAAAAAAAAAAAAAAATTGAGGCTGCAGGTATGAAATAGAAACGAAAAAACAAAGATGTTTCGGCGTTGAGTCGATACACAATCACCTTGTGTATATTCAGACACAATCACCTTGTGAGTTGAGATTTAACTGCATAACATCAATCTTAATTTCAGTGAGATTTCCTTCAATGTTGCTTCTTAGACGTCCCTGCTAGTGTTCACATTCCTGAAATTAGACACAAAGAAAAAGAAAAGTCAGAGTCTAAAAGGAAAAACCATGGAAAATTGAGAACATTACATCCACAATAATCCAAATAGTCTATAGTCTAAGCGCTTTGGGCATCTTGGAGCAGCGGAATGGCACACGAGAGCAACTTTTTTGGACCAAAATTTATAAGTGAGATAAAAATAAACAAAATCAACATGTTTAAGTTTTAAAAGTGAGACCTCGCATAAAGTAAAAGTCTTTTTACTATTAGATTAAATGGTAATTTAAGATAAATTTCAGTTTATATAAATAAATACCAAGTGAGGATTAAGAAGGCCAATCCGCTCCTGTCTCGGAGGGTTACATGCGAAAACCGAGAGTGATAGGCTGTGACACCGTGATAAGCAGATGATATCTCCATAAAGAGGTATATTAGATTAAACTTAGAAAATAATGATTAAATAAAATTAAAATTGAGTGGTAGGTTTATTAAGAATTTTTATTATTAAAATAAAATATCTCAATTAAATTTATT